>CM057826.1:68439311-69689311 GCA_030068075.1 Paguma larvata
TGCCAGCATGGAGGCCCTCTCTCATCTCCAGCCCCCAGCACTTCATCAGACATCAGCTATTTCTTTGGCTTCCAATTCTTCCATTATTTTTTTTTCAGACTTGGCATTTTTAAACTCAACAGCATCCTCATTATTTATTAAGTACAATTCCTTAAATATGAAAACATCAATAGATTGCCTATTTTCCACCTTGTTTCTTTTTCCCTCTACTGCCACTCCCTTATCCCTCAGGAAGAATTCCTGGTCCAAATCCAATTGAACAAAACTTGATCCTGTTGTACTTTCCAGCACACCCACATGTTCCCCTGAAAATTCTTTCTCTTAATTAGGTGTTGGCCAGGTATATGTACTGTCTTTGTGGAACCTCATGCCCAGTGCCTGTATGCGTATACATCTCAGGCTGGTCAACCAGATCAATCTCTCATCTCGGTGTTAATACATTAACCATACCACCCACTCATCCATTTTTGAGTTTCGCTCTTTCATTTCTCAATTTCTCCCTTATGTTCAACTGCTCACATGACTCAATGAATAATTCCTTTTGTCTCTCCTCTCAATCACCTTTTGTCCCAGGAACAAAATTGGAGGCTGTGACTTGGCCCTTGAACAAACTTCAGGGCCATGTGGGAGAATTAGATGAGACCTATGGAATGAGTCTGGAGGAGACAAGAGTACTTTTTCTGGTTCAGCAATTTGGGACTTTGAACATGCCAGTTTGCCTTTCTGAACCTCAGTTCCCTCTTTTGAAAGGGGGCTGGATGATTGATCTCTAATATCCATTAATTCATTCAAGGAGTGGCTAACAAGTGCCTATTTTATGCCTGCCCTGAGCTAGTTGTTGCAGATACAAGGAGAACAAAGACATAGTTTCTGCCCTCATGGAGCTCACGGTGTATAGGGTATCAGCTGTCAATGAATAATTCCATAAATAAATATGGATTTATCAACCATTGTAAAAAGTATGAAGGATAAGCATAGCATGCCACAGAAACACTTAATAAGAGGTAGTGACCCAGTGGGAGTAGGGGTGGGGAATATATCAGGAGAGGAATATAGGGGAGTGTATGTGAGGGGGATGGTGCAGGGGTTAATTAAGCAAGGAAGAAGAGAGAGGAGTCCAGGCTGAGGAAATGGCAAAGGTAAACTCCCTAAAGCAGATGGAACGAGGTATGGGAAGAAATGAGTAAAGACCAGCAAGGCTAACAGAGACCACACTGGGAACAGGGATTTAAAATGAGGCTGCAGCAGCTCCTGGGTATCTCAGTCGTTTAAGTTTCCGACTCTTGATTATGGCTCAGGTCATGATCTCACAGTCATGATCTCATGGTTGTGAGATCAATCCCTCTGTCAGGCTCCATACTGAGGGTTGAGCCTGCTTAATATTCTGCCTCTCTCCCTTTGCCCTTTCCCCGTTTGAGCAAGTTCTCTCTCCCTCCCTCTCTCTCTCTTTCTCTCTTTCTCAAAAAAACAAAACAAAACCAAAAGACACACAACAAGTTGTCCACCCAGTTGCCCCAGTCAGTTGAGCATCCATCTGACTTTGGCCAGGTCATGATCTTGTGGTTTGTAGGTTTGAGCCCCGTGTCAAGTTCTAGGCTGACAGGTCAGAGCTGATTCTGTGTCTCCCTCTCTCTCTGCTCCTCCCGTGCCCTCAAAAATAAACATTAAAAACAACAAAACAACAACAACTGAAGCTGCAGAGGTAGAGGGGCCAAGGTGAAGCCTTGTAAGCCAAACTGTATGCTAACCTTAGCTGTACCTTAAACTGTATGCTAAGTATAATTAGAGAATTTTAAAACGGTGGAGTAAGATGAGACTTGAATTTTAAAAAGGTCACCCTACCCCTCTGAGAAGACAATTGATAGGAGGGAGTGGAAACAAAAGTAGGGCATCTTTAGGATTTCTAGGAAAGAAAAGAGTATAGCTTAGTGGTGGCACAGAATGGAAGTAGACCATCCTTCCAAGCTTGACTCTGATGGCTTTTCTTGTGACCCTGCCCTTCCAGTCACCCCAGAGGTGATCCTGACTCTTCCTGCACTCAGTCTGTATTTTAACCTCACATATGGCACATGTTTATTCTACTTTGCCTTGGTTATTAATTGTTTTATTTGCCCCACTGGGTAGGAAGCCTTATAGTAAGGCTTTACATCTTTATTTTTTTTCAGGGGGCTTGTCCTTCCACAGATGCCCACAAATTCTACTACAGCACAGGAAATATGTGCCCAATGGATGTGACCCTTCCAGACTGATGTAGTGTAGGCCCTGTTACCTCTCCTTGGACCTACATCTTGCTTATCTTTTTATCCCCTAAAAAAACCTAGCCTTGTGTATAATAGGTGCATAGTGAGTGTTCAGGTGAGGTCTATGTTTCTCTTCATGGACAACTTTGTGAGCTGGTACGACACCGACCCCAGAGGGAAAGCCAAGGGATTCCTTAGCACAACTGAGTGGTCTTTAGCCTCCATATCGGTTAATTTTTCTCTGCCTTGGGGCACCTGGGTGGCTCAATTGGTTAAGCATCTGACTTTGGCTCAGGTCATGATCTCCTGGTTGGTGAGCTCAAGCCCCATGTCGAGCTCTGTGCTGACAGCTCAGATCCTGGAGCCTGCTTAAGATTCTGTGTCTCCTCTCTCTCTGCCCCTCCCCTGCTCATGCTCTGTTTCTCTCTGTCTCTCAAAAATAAATAAACATTGAAAAAAAATTTTTTTTTCTCTGCCTTCCCTGAGGAAACAGAGAAAGTGGAGGGGCTGTGGTAGAGAGAAGAAGAAAGAGAAGTTCTTTCAAGATCATATTTCAGGGTCGTATTCTTCCCAGCTTCATGTTCTCCTGTGGTGTGCCTGCCTACGGAATTCTGACACACACAGTTGCATGGTCGTTTCATTTCAAGTGTTGTACAACAGGGGGAGAAAATTCTGGACTGTCAGGATCAAGGCTGAGGCAGATGAAGCCTTACCTGGCGCTGGGTTAAAGGTTTAGCCAGAGTTAAAGGCTTCCTTCTAGGAGGTTATTACTCACTCTCTGAGCTTCAAAGTACTGTCCCTCATGGTCAGGGGTCCTGTTAGCAATCTGTTTACATTGTTCCTCTCCTCTCCTCCCCTTCAAGGCTAAGGTACCTTCTTCAGCTCCTTTATGGTCTTTGGCAGAGCACAGTTCTTTCTTATTTGGATCCCAGATCTAGTCCTTTGGTGTCAGGTTGAAGTTCTTGTCCAAGGTACCAGTTTTTTCAAAAATTAAGAGCCCCGTGTTGGCTTCTCCTTCCATGAACTCCATTTGCTTTATGTTTCTTCTCTTTTGTATTCCCAGGGACATATATTAACCATTTCCCCAAGTTCTGGTACTTCAGAACAGTTTATCATAATTTTTTTCCTTTCCCTCACCTGCTTTGTTAAAAAAAGAAAAAGGAGGAGAAACCTTAGCTTCCCTCAGCACCCTTCCTTTTTCCTCAGAGCCCACTTCTGATGCCCCCTACTATAATCTTTTTACGGGACCCTGTAACAGATGATAATGTGCTAAAAGCAATCTCTTAAGACTCTGGGAAGTCCTTATTGTCTTCAATTAGACTCTTTACAATTCTTAAGACACCCCCCCCCCCGCCCCCAGGCACATTTAAACTTAGAAAGCCAAGACCTTGTCTAAGATTACCCTTTATTCCATATTTATTTTCTAATGAGAGTGATATTTTTCTCTGGCTGATAGTTTTTCAGTCTAGAATTAGAAAATACTAGCATTAGAAGTAACCTTAGAGACCATCTAAATTCTTATCCATACTCTCATTTTATTGTTGAGAAATCCAAAGGCCTGGTGAGTCAAGCAGTTTGCCCTAAGTCATTTCATTATTTAGTACTAATGACTAGAATCTTTGTCTTTGAAAGCCTAATTCTCTATCATGTACTTTATAATTCTCTTCTTTAATGCTCTACAGAAAGTCATGCAGCACAACAAAGACAATGTGTACTCACAGGGCAGTGCATCATTCATTCTCTCAATCATTCACCAAGTATGTATTGAACACTTACATGACACCATGCTGATACACAACTATTTAGCATAAACGGTCTGATTTAAATGTAAACCAAATATGATTAATTTCTGTTTAACCACTTATATACATTTTAAGTTCTTTTCTTAGAAACTGAAGTTAAAAACAAAGAAAATTTTGTACTTCTATTACATACAGAGGGTCATTTTAGGAAAGACAAGGAGAATTCCATCTGTTTATTGTACCGAGTTACAGATTTCTTGTGTTTTATGTAAATTTTTTGGTAAAATAAGAGACAGGTTTTTTCATGTTTATAAAAAAAATTAGTGGGAATTAAGGCCATTCTTAGAACAGTTACATGGTGGAGAAGATGCTGGGAAAATTGAAATTTAGAAGGAAACTGCTAAAATGTTAGCTCTCCTTGAGAATTGTGATCACATTGTCTATTCGTTTAATTATTTTACAGGTAGCTTAGTACTGTAGCTTGAAAAAAGTGGTTATGTGAGCACTGTCCGAAATTGCTCTTGACTTCATTGGAGGGAAAACGGAAAGATGGATGTATTTCTCAGTGATCTCCTTATTAACTGCTCCCTTCAGATTTAGCTGTCTGTGGTCATTTTAAGTAGCGAGCATCGGAGACAATAACCAGGTTTGACAGTAATTGCAAAGGTGGAAGCGACTGTGCCCAAACCACAACCCAGGGTCAAAAGGATCTTCATCCTTTTGAAGATAAGAATCACGATGTGATGCTGAAAGAGCCCTGGTGTGAAGTCAGCGGTCGGGGCGCTCTCCAGTCCCAGCTCTTCCCCTCCGTGTGACACGGGCAGGCTACCTAACCTGGTGAAAACTCTCCTCTCGAATGTGGATGATAACGCCTATCTTTCCATGACATGGTGTTGTTTTGAGCATCAAATAAGATTACTAATATACTAATATAAAAGTGCTTTGAAAGCCCAGAGACTTTTAGAAATACAAGGCAGTTTTATTCCAAAACTCCAGAATTTTGACTAGTAACGTAAGTGTTTACCTTGAAAAGAATTAATGTTTCCTTCTTTCCTGTGTGATGGGAGTCTGCATGCATATTTTACTCTGTTGAAGGCACTTGTTACCCTTCCTCTGAAACTGTCAGGAGACAGACTCAGTACTGGTGGGAAGAGTGGGCTTCTCTTACCTCTTCCAAGAGCCGAGAACAAGACTGATGTTTATTAGGGAGGTTTAATCCACGGGACATGCTTGAGGCAGCATCCACTGACTGCCACTACTCATCTCCCATTCCCTCAGAGGCATGAGAACACTTTGCAGACAACTGATGTGAGGTACTGAGTTGTATTTGCAATGTTTCCAGGTGGTGGGTGAAAGTGAACATTTTTTTGCCAATGCTGTAGAGTCTGTTGTATCATAGTAGAAAGGACTAAAAATCCCTTTGTAACACTGGATTGCAAAGAACATGCTTTTTCACATTCCATTGGTTCATTCGATGAAAATTCGTTGACTGGGCACCATGCTGGGTGCTAGAGAGACAAGCCAGTGTGGTTGGGAAGTTGATATGGCATAATTACATCACGTGGCGACCCAGTTCTGAGCTGAGGTAGTTAAAGCTGGCATACACCTTCCCTACCTGTGTCCTCTTACCTGGCAATTTTATGTGTCCCGGAGAGTACAGCCACAAGACGGTGGAGACTCTGTTAGCCTGACCTCTGTAGAACACATTTTCCACTCCCACTCCACTCGCTTCCGGTCAGTATTCAGCACTGTGAAGATAACAGAAGTGAGGAATAAACCTGGGGGTGGCCTGAGGTATCAGCCAATAGTTCATTACCTCAATACCTTTATTTGGCAAATATATAATAAATAAGCAAGATCTCTGTCCTCAATTGGCTTAAACTCTAGCTAGGGACACAACGGACACACAATATAGAAACTCCTAACCTGAGACAGAAGTCTTATTGTAAAGAGCCTGCAATAATACACCAAATATAGTCTGAACAAATGATACCCTTGTACATATAAATGCTACTACTCTGTAAATGTAGGAGCTTTTGTGATTAATAAAATACAAATCCATGTAAAAGTTACTAAATTCATTGTCCATTTATCATTTCATATTTTATTTTGCATGCTTGATTCTTTTATTATATGTCTTTCCTCACCAGAATGTAGGCCCCATGAATCTGTTTCTATACTCCATCAAGTCCCTGGGTACTCAAAGAATGTTTGTTAAGTGTTGATTAAGTATATTTTCTCAACCAACAGGTTGAGGAATTACAAATATCATGTGCTGCCCCTTGAAATTTTATAATGTTAAAAAGGTGCCATCCTTTGGGTTGAGGTTGAGACTCTGATGGTGGGTCAATAAATGAAAGATAAATAAGACACAGAAAAAAAAGAAATAGATAGAAGGGGCAGGGGACAAAGACATAAAACTAATGGGTCAGAGATAATTAGCTATGAGATGTCATCTCTGCCTTCGTCTCTCATTGTCTTATACTGCTCCATACTTTTTACATTTCCAAAAATTCTGACAAATATTACCTCAGATGAGCATAATTAATAACATACTAAGTGAGAAGGGGGGGGGGCTGCGCGCAGAATGCCTGCTGTCTGATTCTTCTCTCTTAAGGCTTTACAAAGCTGCATATGTTGGAAGAACAGAGCTGGCAAGGACTGAAGATACCATCATATCCTACAAGCATCATTTTACACTGAGGACACAGAATTCCCCAAACACTAGGTTCCTGTCCAAGGTCATACAGCTAGATGGTGGCAGAGGCAAGACTAGAATCTAGTCTGACTCAGACTCTTTCCATCACACATTGCTGCCTCTTTGTTGGGGTTAGGTTATCACCACTCAAATGTTTGATTTGGAAGGAGAATAAATTAAGGAAGTATGGATTCAAATTTATAGTTTATGTCATTAGCCTTCTATTTTCACTTACTCTTTTAAAATGTATGCTCCATCAAGGTAGCAACAGCTGAAGAGTCAGCCAAAAATATAATTTTGATTGTAAACTTAATGTTAACATTTATCTAATTCTATAGAAGATCATAACCTTTAAACTAGTACGTATTTATTCTGTTAATTCATTATAAATATGTTACTTGCCTTAATAAGAGTGCGTAAATATGTTCTTTCTTCATCATTTGGGCATTCTTTCTATACAATAACTCCTTTCTGAAGCAAATATCATTGCTACTTCTGCATTAAAAAAGATAAAGACATAAAACACAATGTTACAATAAATATCTGGCTAGCCACAGAGACAGTATTTTAAAGGAAAATTGTCTCAAGACACTTTAATGCCTTCTATTGCTATGGTTGCAGAATTACTTGAGGGCACATTGCTAAGGGGACCTCTATTACATCTATTACTGAGATTTATAAGAACACTAATAGGTAAATCCAAACCTAACTCCATCAATAGTGATGCAGATTAATGTAATTCCTACTATTCAACTTAAGGTTATAAATATTTAGGCAAGTTGTCTATTATAAAAAACAAAGATTCTGCATGTTCTAAGTACGTGTGCAAAAGAACACGGTGTATATGTTGCCATCATAACAAAAAGCAAACTATTACCCACAGAGTAAATATTTTGCTCTCAATTAAACATATAACTTCTAGTGACACACATGCTCTTATTGGGGAAGATACGTATACTACCAACTAGATTTAAGGACAGGCAGTACAAATATTTTCCAAGAACTTTCAATGCCATTGACCCATAGTCTTTGTTATCAGCCTGAGTAGTACTTGTAATACCATACTTCAAAGAGCATCAGCCATTTAGTGAATGTTCCAAGTTGGAATAATTAGAAGAATATACTATATTTTCCAGGTTTATGTTATTAACCATGTGCTTTTAAGAATTTTAAAATTACTGAATAGCTTCTTTTCCTTTCTCTATGGATTATTTTAAATTATATTTAAAAATCCTATTTTATGTTATTAAGATGTGATTCATGGCTCAGTTGGTTAAGTGTCTGACTCTTGATTTTGGCTCAGGTCATGATCTCGTGGTTTGTGAGTTTGAGCCTGGTGTCTGGCTCTGCGCTGACACTGTGGAGTCTGCTTGGGATTCTCTCTCTTTTTGCGTCTCCTGCACACTCTCACTCACTTTGTCTCTCAAAATAAATAAATAAACTTAAAAAAAAAGAGAGAGAGAGAGATGTGATTCATGTTTGTTTAATGCTTTGGTCTGTGTTTTACCTCCAGTAGCCCAATCTCACATGGCATTTTGATTTCAAAGGTAGTCATTGGTGTTGGTGTTGTCTGAACACATTCAAGAAAAGCCATGTTGGACTTGCAAATAAACACTCTTCAATAATCACATGATCTGTGATCATTTTATGTGTGTTTGTATGGGTTTTTTTTTTGTATGTAACCATTACTTTCTTTTTAGTTCATACATTTTAAATCTCTTGTCTTTATCATCTCCCTCAGTTTTTTTCTGAGAATGTCTTAGTTTATCTAATGTTCCATGAAGGGTATCTTGCTTTAAAATCTAGCTAATATTATGTGCACATAATATTATATGAACGTCTCCTCCAGAGGGTTTCCAACCCAGGAAAGGCATCTGTCTCTACTCATGACAATATTCCTTGCAATTCTAATCCATAAACAGCTGCAAATCAGATTTTTATTAATTTAGCCAAACTAACTAAATGTTAGAGATGTAAGAAAATGAAGGATAGCCAACTAGTTAAATCTTTTCTTACCCTTATTTTCCACACCTAATAATCACCACTGTCAGTTTAAATAAATTTGACTACAAAATGGAATATAAAGAAGTAACTTTTATGTCTTTCTGCAGAGTCCTTTCAAAATATGTCTTTTTAGTTTTAAAAATATATACATCGTGCAGAAACAGCAGCAGCAGTTCCAAACCAGAAAAAATTATAGAAGAGGAATAATGAGATATAGTGAAAGAATCCCAAATCAGTACCAGCTGCTGAACAATTAGGCTCAACTGCTAACAGGTGTGTGGAAGAGCCCATGTACAATGTTACCTTCTGTCAATGTGCCTTCCAAAAGGACTTTTGGTTGTTAAATTCCCAGAGTATTTGGACTGTTGAGAACAAATGCCTTGTGTGTGTATGTGTGTGTGTGATCATCCATCTAGGACAAAGCTTATTTTCTTTACAGATCTCTTTTTACATTGAATAGAAATTAAACATCCATATCCTATAGGTCATGGAGTCATGGGGTAGGGAATGGAGGGAGTGGTGGTATTCACAACCTGTGGTCCTTGGTTCTGCAGGTTTGCATAGAAGGCAAAAGAAATCCTTCAAAATGCAGGTAAATAAACCTTTTGTGTTAATTCATGGATGAGGTTTCAAAGCTTTAATCAACTTTCAAAAAAGTCTGTGACTCCCCTTGTCCAGTTTAAAATGGTGGAGTCAAAAATGTAAGAACTTTTAAGTTAATTAGCTCTGTGTTAGAATCTCTGCATATTCTGAACACATATCTTCATTTATAGAATGGGGATAGTGTCACTGACCTTTTTTGCTTATTTGGTTACTTAAGGCAGTGTTTTTCAAACTTGAGTGTGCATATTAACCACTTGGGAGCTTGTTAAAATGAACATTGTTTCAGTAGGCCTGGGGTGGTACATGAAATTCTGCATGGCCAAGAAACATCCAGATGATGTTGATGGTGTTGGTCTGTTTACCACATTTAAGTGATAAGGATTTCAAACATGGTTTCTCAAATTTGACTGCACATTGGAATCACCTGGGAAGTTGAAAAAACAAACAATGATATCTGGGCTGTACCTCCAAAGTTTCTGATTTAATTGTCATGGGGTGCCACGGTGCATCAGGACTTTTTAAAGCTTCCCAGATGCTTTGAATGTGCATTGAAGTTTGAGAATCACTGACTTAAATCAGTGATTTACAGTGCCTGACTCATGTTACATGCTCCACAATCATTAGTTTCCTTAAGAGGGTCCTCAATTATTGGGGTAGGGTAATGAAAAATAAAACACTGACGTATTCTTTTCAGTGGTATAAGAACTGAAAAGATCGCTAGTGACTAGCGAAGCTGAATCCAATTTTGCAGGAGATTTGGTCTGAGACCAGGGGTGTGGTTTCTTATCGTTTCTGTGTTTCTTACATCTAAACAATTGGGAGGAAGGGGATAATTATACTTTAACCTCACATATTTGTTAGGAAAATTAATGTTTATAAAATACTTTGAGACTCATGGATGAAAGGGTATTCAAGACATTTAAAATATACAAAGGGAAAGAATGGATACCCTTTAAAATTTTTCAGTAATTCACCAAAACAAGGACACAGAGTATTGGAGCAATAAAGGACAGTGGTGAAGGGGATGTTGACCTTGGCCATGTTTTCTTTAGATATTTGGAGAAGTGACACACAAAAAAGTTTATACTGGTTCATTTTACTGGCCCTGATAATTTTTAAAGACTTTCTTTTCTAGTGGGAGCCTAAATTTCAACTCAAAATCTAGGTTTCTAAAGTCTTCTTATCCATCCACAGGCTGTGGGGAGCCACCTTTGACTAAGCTGTTATTACTACCAATCCTTGCCAGAAAGAACTCCCAGCCTTTCATAAGAGACCCTTTGGGAGTTCTTTAAGCAAATGCTTTTAAATTTGTAAGTGTTGATCTCATTTATGAGTGTCCAAATTCCTTGAGAGTGAAGTTCTTTGCCATTACTATAAAACATCAAATATGTGGAAAGGCCCTTCATTGAGGCGGGGTCCAACATGGTGTATGTAAAAGGCAGTGAGCTTTTCCATGCATTGGGCTCAAGTTGATGGAATGTAGAGATAGGGATGACAGGCCAGACATCTTCTATTCCCTCTCCAGATCAAGACTCCACCCTGCTTTACCCTGCTCTTAGACCTGTAGGTTGACATATGTGGGTTCCTGAGTGGTTCTTTTCCCTTTGGCCTCAGGTTGGATTTGGTCAATGGGGTGTCCTGATGGAGGAGACACAGGGGGCAAGGAGAGACAGATGGGAACTTTTATCCCCTGATTCCACTCATGATTATCCTCTTGGGATGACTGAACTCCTTGACTAAAAATAACAGCTTCAGTCAAGGTAGCCCTCTCTATAGGGCATTCTCCTTCTTTGTTCTAGTATCTTTCTCTTTACCTGCTCGTTGAGATCTATCAAGATCTAATAATAGCTATATATTAATGGACCCAGAGTACTGTACCATTCCTTACAGCTTCCCTTCATTCTGCCCATGACTTTGTAAATAGCCTTCTATTAACGCCCCCCCCCCCCTTAGATTACTCTTATTTGGCACAAACAGAAATGCTGTGAGAACAGGGACCTCATCTCTCTCATTTGCTGTTGTATATTCATTGGTATTTCCTGAAGGAACAAATAAATAAAATGTTTGAGCCTCTTCTTCATTGGCTGCATCTGTACACTCAACTTAAGGGTATAGATTAGTTATCAAGGGAGCAGCTCTGTGAGCAATGGTAGTCTCCCTGAGGTTAAATTTATCTAAGAATTAAGACCATATATAGAACTTCTCCATTTTCCTTTTGTTTATATTTATTTTTAAATTCTAAAAATTATATGGAGTGGGGTGCCTGTGCGGCTCAGTTGGTAAAGCTTATGACTCTTGATTTCGGCTCAGGTCATGATATCACTGTTTGTGAGAATGAGCTCTGTGTTGGGCTCTGCACTGACAGTGTGGAGCCTGCTTGGGATTCTCCTCTCTCTCCCTCTCTCTCTCTGCCCCTCCCCTGCGCATGCTCTCTCCCCCCTCCCCCTCTCTCTTTAACCTTAAAACAAAGTAAGTTATATGGAGTGTTTAAATTCTCATGATTATAGGAATTACACCAAAACAAATACTTGTTTTTAACATTCCTCTTACACATTTAATTGAGTAATTACCCAAAGACACAAACAGAACTTGCAGCAAAATCTGCTACATAGCATCATTCAAGTAAGCCACATCTCTCAAATCCCATTTTTCTTAGTTGCCCCTTCAGTTTCTCCACCTCTTACTTTTTTTCACCTTTCGCAATAAAAGTTTTATTCACATTCTGAGATGTTTGGCATGCTTCGCTTACCCATCCTGAGATAAAGACAAGTCACATTTTCTTTGGTGCTCAAGTTGAGCCTCCATTTGTTCAAGTTAACCAGAAATTCTAATGTTTTCTAGTAACTCTCTTTCCAAATTTTTCTAAGGATCAGGTTAATCAAGTTTGTAATTCAGGGCTCCTCCAAAGGAGCTTTGAGGCATTCAATGGGTCAGGTTGCTGGATTTTAGACAGCCTCCTCCCTGCTGTTGCTTGCCTTCTCTCAGCATCTCCTTGCCATTGTCGCCACAAAAAGTTCTGTTGTCCATTGCTGGAACCTCGTCTTGGGTGATTCTATTCTATTCTATTCATATGTTGAGGTACCCTCAGTACCTCAGAATGTGATTATATTTGGAGAAAAGATCTTTAAGTGGTAATTAAAGTAAAATGAGGTATGGTGGGCCCTAAACCAATGACTGGTGTCCTTATATAAGGAGATTGGGACACAGAGGTGTATAAAGACCATGTGAAGACAAAGAGAGAAGATGGCCAAGGAGAGAGGCCCAGAAGAAACCAACCCTGCTAACATCTTACTCTTGGACTTCTACCCAAAATAAATGGGAAATAAATGTCTGTTGTTTAAGCCACTCGGTGTCTGGCACTTGGTTATGGAAGCCCGAGAAAACTAATATATCCAGTATCTTTAAGCCTCTATGATCATGGCCAATTCACTAAGACTTAGATGGCCCCTGCAGGAATAAAATGTATACCATGTTACTCCTAGGCAGAGAACACTAGAACCCAGCCACTATGGACCAGACACTTTAGTTCAGGTAGGTGATTTTATAAGGCACTCATAAGCTTTTAGCGTTAGACATCTGTTGTCCCTACTCCTGACATGGCCTTTGTCCTTGGTTGAGAACACAGATCCACCAATGTTCAAAATACCAATGGGGCTAGAAATTAGATATGACCCCTTGAAGATGGAGACTTAATTCACCAAGTAATTTTTGTGCTGCTGCCATTATTAATATTGTTAAGCTTCTATTTCTTGGAATCTAGATCACAAACAGGAATATGTTCTTCCTCCCCCAGTATTGAGGCCTGCCCTATTTTCTGGCCTAGGGTTTGTCATTAGCCATAATGACAGACAGGGTGAATGCATCCATGTTATTCAAGGGAAACTCCTACTTATCAAAGTATGATTGTTTGATACCAGTGTAGTTCCTAAGGTATATACCTTCATAGACTTTAACTTTCACATTTAAAGGTCCTTAAGGTCCATAGTGAAAAAGCATGAATCTTGCATTTTGTCCTACTTTTAATCTGGACAATCTAATCTAACAATTCCTACTTTTAAAACTGATGCTTTTAATGGGTCCCAGATCGATTTAATTAAGAAATATCCTCAATTATTCTATCTTTGTATGCTACTTCTCAACCATGTACTTTCTTCTTATCCTACGGAATTTCTATCAGATGATTGTTTAGATTCTCAATTTATGCTCCCTAGAAATCAACTGCTCTTTTTCTTGCATGGTCACATTCTGAGTGAATTCTTCAACAATGTCTTGTAATTTATTATTTTTTTGAAACTTTCTAGTCTAGAGTATAACAAGTCCACTAACTTTCTCGTTTTAATTACTATAATGCTCATTTCCAGGAATTTTTGCTTTTTATATTCATTTGTTCATTTTTCTATCTTTTTTTAATCAAGGAGAATGTTCCTTATCTCTTTAAGGTTTCTAAAGTATTTTAAAATTATTTTTAGATTGCTCTCTTTAATTTGGTATTGAAGTTTCCAATTGGTGATCTCGTTGGCTTCATTTTTTGTATGATTTTTTCCTATGTGTTTTGAAACTTTGGTGTGCAGGCTAATCTTGAATAGGATTCTCACCCCCACCCCTCCCTACTTCTCTCTGGACATCCCTATCCCTGGTCTAGTGATTTCGTGGGTGTGCCCAACCAGATTCCTAGGAACCTGTTTCCTTTAGCTAAGACCCCAGGTCCATACAATGTTAGGGCTAGTACACATTCTGTGGCTGACTAATGGACAGCTTGACTTGGAGCCTATGAGGCTGCATTTGTGTCACTCTGCCTCCCTAGTCATTGTATTGGTTTGCAAGGGCTGCCATAATAAAGAACTTCAGATTAGGTGGTTCAAACAACAGAAATTTATTTCCTTCCAGTTTTAGAGGCTACGATTCCAAAATCGAGTTGTCAGCAGGGTTGGTTTCTTCTGAAGGCCCCTCCCCTAGGCTTGTAGATAGCCCTCCTCACCAAATGTTTTCACATGGTCTTCCTCAGTGAGTGCATCTGTGTCCTAATCTCTTCTCCTTATAAAGACAATAGTCATATTGGATTAGAATCTATCCCAATGATCTCATTTAAACTTAATTATCTTTTCAAAGACCCTCTCTCCAAGCATAGTATGAGGTACTGGGTGTTAGGCCTTCATCATATGAGTTTTGGGAGAGCACACTCAGCCCAGAACAGCCATATTTCATATAAGCTGTGACCTCAGAAAAAATTAAGTTACAGCTCTTTTCAGATTCCCTTCCTGGGCATGGAAACCTATATTGGCTCTGCTTTCAAGCAAAGAAACAGGCTTCAACCCCCACATTCAAATGGATTTAGTTTCATTATTCTTTGTGTACCAAAGTTCTGGTTGTCCCTGGCCTGTCTCTACACACAGAATCTATTGCGACTGCCACTTCTGCCCCACTGATTTCTTTGTGCTTAGCTCATTTTGCCTTTTTTGAGCTTAGTTATAATTTTTTATCTTTCTCTTATTATATCTTATCTATCGTGGCAAAGAGTTGTCAAATCATGACTTAGTAGTAGTAGTATAATGGGGCAATGGGTTGCTCAGTTGGTTAAGCATTTGACTCTTGATCTCGCCTGAGGCCATGATCTCACAGTTTGTGAGTTCAAGCCCCACATCGGACTCTGTGCTGACAGTGTGGAGTCTATTTGAGATTCCCTCTCAATGCCTGCCACTCTTGTGCGTGCCTTCTCTCTCTCTCTCTCTCTCAAAATAAATATATCAAAACTTAAAAAAAAAGTACTATTATAATGAAGTTCCCAAAATTATTTTTTAAAGAAAAAAATAAAATTTTTTGAATCCAAACATTCACAGGAAATACAAATGTGACCATTTGATCAAGTCTGTTGTTAGATGTATACTGAGATATCTTACCAAACCAACATGATTACTAATAAACATTAGAAGATTAACTTGAATCCAATAATTTTCTTCCAGATATATATCCAGTTTATCTAAATACGCAGTAGTGCAATTTAAAATTTTCAAGCATAGCCCAATTTTAAAACATTGCATAATGTAGTCAGTTATTTTACAATCTGAACAACTGGGGCACAAATCATTTTGGAAAGTTTGAATTATTTATGCTAATGGGGGGAACACTGACAAGGGTAATGCAAGCATGGTAAATTGCAAATAATTTATATTTTGTTCTGCTCTGTATTTCTGTACTCTGTTTAATCCAGGTGTTTGATGTGTTGGGAGTTTACACAATTTCCATTCAAATGATGAAAACACACTCTGAATATCTGATCTGAAAAATTCCCCAGCTTCCTATCCTATTTTATCATTTGCCAAAGTCTTTCTTGTTACTGATTCCATGCTCGAGAGAGATGCTAGGTTGGTTCTGGCTGATTCACAACATCTGGCGCTCACCTTATCTCTTTCTAAGCTCATCCATGGTCTGACTCACATCTTTCCTTAAGGAGCATGTTGGAAGGTAATGATGTGTTTTGGCTTCCATGGTTTTATGCAATGTCTGACCCTAGGAGGAAGAGAGAGAAATGTTCTAAAATCCTACAGAGATCATATGTAAACTACTAAGTCAGTAGAACACAAACCTTATTGTATCCTCTGTGAATAATCCACAAAGGGGCTAATTCATGTGTAGATATGACTGCTAAATCGCTGTAGTTTATTGTGATGCTTCTGACAAAGACTTCAAAATATTGTCAACCTGCTCCAGTTCATCTGCACAACGAGCAGAAAAAGACAAGTGAACAAAACCACACTCAGAATTACTATGATGACCACAAACCTTATATAACATCTTGACATGATTTACCACTTTCTGATCACAAACCACTGACAGGCACCTTCTTGCACATAGAAGAATGAATCTGCCTGACTCTCTCAAACAGTGCACAATCTTTGGCCGTGATCTACCAAAATTTACCAATATAATGCGTACTCTTACATATTGACCTCTTATTATTTCTCAGAACCATTCTAGGCACTGAGATACAGTAGTGAATAAAACCAGACTCCAGTCTGGGAGGTGCTGATGTTTATGTTTTCCAAATGAAATATAATCAAACATTTGGAACCATTAATAAAAGAACAACCTATACAATGCTTTTCTATAAAAATACTTATTAAGTGCTTTCAGATCCGAAGTTTTGAATTCTAGCTGAACTACTTTGATGTATATGTAGATAAGTTGTGGTCAATTTTTCTGACAGAACCTTATGATTCTGATATTATTTTTCTGTAACACACAGGTCCAGTCAGTGATAAATATAATGGTTGCGTAAATGAAAGAATCAAATAAATTATCCAGGCAAGTTAGAAGAAAAAGATGTAAGAAAAATCAGATTTTCTTACTCAGACTCAAGGGTCCATTACTCAGATTCACATAAAATTATATAAATTTTCATTTTGCTTTATGCATATGGACAAAACCTGGGAGAAAAAAACTGAAAAGACAGAGAACAATGAGTTTTCATTTTTTCTAATGTAATATACTACTTTTATAACCTTATTAGTTTTATTATTCAAGAGTATGCCAATAATTTACCATAGTAAATTTGTGCTATAAAAACAGTCCACGTGGACATTGGTTTCTGATATTAAAAATGCTCAAATTTAAGAATGGGCTGACCAAAGTTTACATGGGAATTTTATGTGGTTCTGAAGTTGTGTATATGGAGTTAGAATTTGACTTGCAATTAGTAATTTTTTTAGGACTTATGTATGCAAAAAATTGCTGAAAAATCTCATATATAGCTTTGCAGATCATAAAGTTTCTCCAATTATTTGGAATTAAACCTCACTCAATGTTTCTCAAACTTAGTTTTTACTCTTCTGCTTCAGATTCACTTGGCCAGATGCCGAGGTTCCATGTCAGACCTTCTGAACACAGATTTTCACAGATGTACTGAACCCTGGAATCTATATTTGAAATAAACTATCCTGATGATTCTACTGCATACTAAAATTTAACCTCATCATTTCATAAGACACTTATTTTTTGAAATTGTCTTCTGGCTTATATATAATTTATATTGTTTTATTAACTAAAAAATGTTAACTTCCATTTAGGCAACGCAACTGAAAAACATCAAAGAAAATATGCATTATTGAAGGTTTTTTTTACATCTTAAAAAATAGTTCACTTGTGAAAAAAGGCTGCCTAACCTCATCCATATTTTACCAACGCTGGCTAATTCTTTTTTATTTTTATTATATTTTTAATGTTTATTTATTTTTGAGAGAGAGACAGAGAGAGAGGGAGGGGCAGAGAAAGAGAGAGACACAAAATCAGAAGCAGGCTCCAGGCTCTGAGCTGTTAGCACAGAGCCTGATGTGGGGCTCGAACTCATGAACCCTGTGATCATGACCTGAGCTGAAGTCAGATGCTTAACCGACTGAGCTACCCAGGCACCCAAAGGTTGACTAATTCTAATAATTTAATTTGTAAAATATGGCTTTCTAAACTAATAATAGAATTAACCTCTTAAAACATGGGACTATTTTCCTTTGACTTGTATAATAAAAGGGAAAGGATCTTTAATATGCACATATGACTAGAGTCATTAAGCTTGTAATTCATCTATTTTTTAGTCAGTTACATTCCTTTGTTACCCAAATAAATCTTGCAGCCTCAGTTGGCACAATTTCCATAAAGAATCATTTTTTTTAAAGTGTCCAGCCAACAAAGACAACTAAAAGTGAATTCCAATGTCTACCTACCTCCTTCATAGTACTTTGAAGAGAATTTCTTAATTAGGTTTCTAAAAAGTCCTTCCCAAATTCTCCAGTTCTCCTGCTACTCTGAAGTTGTTACTGAAACCCCCACATCATGAATTTGAAACTCATTGTCCGTCACCAAGAAACAATTATCTTCTCTTCCTTCCTGATTCTATTATTTACATAGAGTCTCTGCAAATATCCTCCTTTTTCTCCTCACTTGTATCTCATGATTATTGTAAGTCAGAAGATCTGAGGACCTGATTGATAGATGCTCTCTATTACTTATTTCTAACACTTACTTCTAATGTGAATAATTAGGAACTGACTGAAAATATGATCATACACCTGGAATGTTTGGTGGTGGTTTGAGATTTAAAAATTCCATTCCTATCAACATGTCCTTAATATTACTGTTAACGGGTGAAACTAGCTGTGCGAGTTCTCTGAAATAAAAAAAAATATTTTCATTTTTGTAATTTTGGCACCTAGTAAGTTATATAAAATTTTGTGGTGTATAATTTCAAAATCTACTATGATATATGATATGTAATTAAATCTGGAATGCTACACAGTACATATTCATTGTTGATTCCAGACCACAGCAAAAATCTTTTCATGTTAATGTTGGTACTTTCACAGTTAAATGTGATTGAAGCACCATGGAACCATATATGGACCTCGGATTTTTGCCACAGGGAAATTTTTATTACATGCTTTGCCTTCAATTTACTTTAATAACATTTAATAATAATATATTGCATTATGTAGCACCTTTTAGCCAATGATCCCAGTGCACAATATAAACATTAATTCTTAAAACTTTCTAGAAGATTAGTATTTTTAAACTCATTAAAATTTTTAATAAAAATATAAATGTATGCTATAGCTGAAGCTAACATATTAAGTGGCTTAGTTTGCTAGAGAAGAGAAGCTTTACAGTTTAGCTCCTGGATTTTGAAATTCAGTGTTTATTAAAAATAAGACAAAAGGGTTTTTTTCTCAGTGCAAGGTAATATATAGTCATTGCAGAAAAATTTAGAAAGTACTTAAAAATATGAAAAAGAATATAAAAGTTACCCACACTCTTACAACATAGTGGTAAGCATATCTTAATATTTGGTATACTGTCCACAAATCCTGTTTACATGCACATTTACAAATATGCTTTTTACAACATATTATCATTAAACATGTGTGCATTTTTTTCACCTAGTATTTATAGCATTTTCTAATGTTTTAAAGTATTTTTGAACTTACAATTTTTCAATGACTACATAATAAACATTAAGTGAATATATAATAATTTATTTAACCATTCACATACGTTTGGATATTTAGGCTATTCCAGGTTTCCAAGATTATCAGTAATTTAGTAAGGGCCACCACTGTGCAAAACATTTTTATCTTCCCCGTTGTTTATTTCCTTAGGGTACATTTTTACAAGTAGAATTACTGTGTCAAATGGCATTAAAGTAACAGGGTATTTGTATGTGTTAAGAATTTAGTTTCTAAAAAGACTGTACTCTTTTATTTAACTATTTGTTAAGTCTTTTACTTACAGAGTTAAAATTGTGTTTAAAACACATGATAAAGGGTGCCTAGGTGGCTCAGTAGGTTAAGTGTTTGACTCTCAATTTCGGATCAGGTCATAACCTCATCACAGTGAGACTGAGAGGCCAGCATTGCACTCCGACCTAAGTATGGAGCCTGCTTGGGATTCTCTCCCTCTTTACCCCTCCAGTTCGCATTCTATCTCTCTCTCAAAAAAAATAAATAAATATTTTTAAAAATTAAAAAAAAAACTCATGATAAAATAATATGAAGCTAAAGAAAAATAAGATAATATCACAATGATTAAGAGAGTTGGCTTTGGAGTCAGTCATTCTAACGTTTAATTTAACCTGTGTGGTTTCTGGCAAAATAATTAATTTCTAAGTCTCAATTCTACATCTGTAAATTGGGGATTATAATGCCTATTTTATAGAGTTGCTATAGGCTTTAAATGAAATGAGACATACAAAGCAATTAGAATAATTCTAGAAATTTCTCACTGGTTCAATGTCTCTTCTACTCCCATGGTATTAAAATCCACTTATATGCTGACAAATCATAACGATACAGCCCCATCTCACTGTTTTCTGTTTTTGAGTTGCATGTCCATTTCCCTACTTGACCTTTTCATTTGAATGTCTCACAGGCACCCCAGTCATAAAACCTCTAAAACTCTAATATTTGGTATATTTTTTACAAGTCTTACCTACACGCACATATGCAAATATATTTTGTTTTACAGTATCATATCATGTTGAATTGTGTTTTTCAGGGTTCTCCAGAAAAACAGAGAAATCTATGTCTATGACTATCTACGGACTGAGAGAGAGAGAGAGATTTTAAAAAATTGGTTCATGTGATTGTAGGGCTGGCTAGCTCAACACGTGCATGGCAGTTTGGCAGCCTGGAGACACAGGGAAGAACCAAAGTCGTGGGTAGTCTGGTGGCAGAATTTCCTCTTCCACAGAGGTCTCAGTCTCTTTGTCTTAAAGCCTTCAGTTAGATTAGATGAGAGACCCAATTACATTATAGAGAACAATCTGCTTTGTTCAAAGTCTACTGATTTAAATGTTAATCTCATCTAAAAAACACCTAATAGTAACTTCTCAGGGAGATGGTGAGGCATGAGGACCCTAAGCTCACCTTCCATGGATACAAATAACATCCAGATCTATGTAACTAACCCAGAAAAAACCTGAAGACTGGCAGGACAGACTCTCCAAAGCCAAATGTAGAGAAGAAGCCACATCAAAAAGGGTAGGAGAGGTGGAATCCTGACCCACCAGACTGTCTGCTGGAGGGAAGGCTGCCAGGGTCCTGGAGAGGGGAAAGAGACAAACTCTCATGCCAAACAACTCTGGCACAGGGAACCCAGCATTTGGTTCTGAAACCAGAAGGCCATAATTTTGCAAGTTCTTACAATCAGTGGGGCTTAACACCTGGAACTTTAAAAATCAGCAGGCTTACCTCAGCTAGAGCCAGGAGGGTGAAAGGAAATCAAGTCCCTGCCCTTAAAGAAACAGTACAACAAACAGTCCGGAAGAGATACAGCATAGAAGCAGCAGCTTGAAAAATGTCTGAGGTATTTGGGAGGGAGATTTGTTTCCTAATCTCAGTGCATGCGCTGGAGATCTCTGAAGACTTCTCTAAGAACAAAAGAGCTGGCTGGAGCCATTTCCCTCTCCTGCCTCTCAGCCTAGAAGCATAGACACCTGTGGGAATGAGTGCAGTGCCAACACTCTCTATCCGACTTCCTAACAGTGAGCCCTGTGTTCACTGCCCATGGGTTCTCCTGCGGACATGCCCCCCTCCAATATGCCCTTGGCCAGAGCCCATCTGAATGGTGGCACAAGCCTGACAATGTGTAAGCGGCCTGACAGAAGCCAAAAACACTTTGAAAGTTACTTTTGCCTCAGGGAAAGGGGATGATAACCACACACCTCAATCTGATGGCAGCCCCAGCAGTGGGCTGGAGGCAGACATTTGGTTTGACTACAGGCCCTATCCACCAATAAAATTTCTTAAGGGACAACACAAGGAAAATACCCTCCAGTTTGATGCTATCTCATCTCTGGCAAATGCCTGGTGTGACTCAACTCAAGCTCAAGGTGGCCCCAGACTGGCCCACTAACAACACAGGGACCAAACTCTGCCCACAATAGGCAAAGGGAACCACTGCAGACAATGGGACTGAAGGCAAAAGCAGCTCAGCCACACCAGCAGGGCATACACAACACACATAGCAGACACACCTGAAGCACCAGGTTCTGGTGAACAGGGAACATTGCACTGCAGGGCATTACAGAACCTCTTCTTCATAAGACCATTACTTTCAACAGCAGGAGATGTAGCTGACTTCCCTAACAAAGAAACAAACAGAGAGAGTTAGACAAATGAGGAGACAGAAGAATATGTCCTAAATGAAAGAACAGGACAAAATCGCTCCAAGGGAACCAAATAAAATGGAGATAAGTAATATGTCTGACAGAAAATTTAAAGTAATGGTGATAAAGATAAACATACTCACTGGACTTGAGAAAAGATGGGAGAACCTCAGTTAGACTTTTTAACAAAAAGAGAGAAAACATAAAAAAGAACCAATCAGACATGAAAACTCAGTGAATGGAAGGAAAAATGAACTAAATGGAATAACTAGTAGACTAGAGGAAATAGAAGAATGGGCCAGTGGCTTGGAGGATAGAGTAATGGAAAACAATCAAGCTGAACATGAGAAAGAAAAAAAAGAAAGAAAAATGGAAATTGACTTAGGGACTCAGTAACACCATCAAACATAATAACATTTGCATTGTGGGGATGCCAGAAGGAGAAGACAAAAAGAGAAAATTTATTTGAAGAAACAATAGCTGAAAACGTCTTGAATCTGGAGAAGGAAACAGATATCCAGATCCAAGACGCACAGAGCCCACAACAAAATCAATCCAAGGAGGTACATATCAAGACACAGTAATTAAAATGGCAAAAAGTGATTAAAAAAGTGATAAAAAAGTGATAAAGACAGAATTTTAAAAGCAGCAAAAGAAAACAGTTCTATAAAAGAGAAACCCTGTAAGGATAACAGCTGATTTTTCAGCAGAAACTCCCCAGGCCAGAAGGGTGTGGCATGATACATTTAAAGTGCTGAAAGAAAAAAAAACTTGTAGCCAAGAATACTTTATCCAGTAAGACTATTGTTCACAAAGAGGTACAGGATCTCCCAGACAAATGAAAGTTAAAGACATTCATGACCACTAAACTAGCTCTACAGGAAGTGTTAAAGGGGACTCTTTGAATGGAAAGGAAAGACCATAAGCAGAAGTAAGAAAAGTAGGAAGCACAAAAGCAGTAAAATTAAGTATATCTATAAAAATCAGTCCAGGGATTCACAAAATAAAAGGATGTGAAGTATGACATCATATACCTAAAATGTGGAGGGTTTAAATTTAAGTGACCATCAATTTAATATGGACTGCTATATGCATTAGACATTATATACAAACCTATTACAACCTACCACAAATCAAAAACCAGTAATAGATAGGCAAAAATAAAGAGGAAGGAATCCAAGTATATCACTAAAAAAAGCCAGCAAATCATGATATAAGAGAGCAAGAGAAGAGAGAACAGAGAAGAACTACAAAACAACCATAAAACAAGTAACAAAATGGCAATAAGCACATACCTATCAGTAATTATTTTGAAAGGACTAAATGGTCCAGTGAAAAGACCAGGATGACTGAATGGCTAAAAAGCAAATCCCATCTATATGCTGCCTACAAGAGACTCATTTCAGATCAAACAACACATGTAGCATGAAAGTGAAGGGGTGGAAAAGCATTTGTCATGTAAATAGAAGTGAAAAGAAAGTCAGGGAGCAATACTTATATTGGAAAAAAAAATAGACTTTAAAATAAAGACTGTTACAAAAGACAAAGAAAGACACTATATAATCATTAAGGGGATAACCCAACAAGGAGAGCTAACAATTGTAAATATTTATGCACCCAACATGGAGGACCCAAATACATAATGCAACTAATAACAAAGTTAAAGAAAGTAACAGATAGTAAAACAATAATAATAGAGACTTTAACACTCGACTTACATCAATGGATAGATCACCCAAGGAGAAAATTAACAAAGAAACAAGAGCTTTGAATGACACACTGGACCAGATGGATTTAACAGATATATTCAGAACATTCCATCTCAAAATAGTAGAGTACATATTCTTTTCAAGTGTATATGGAATATTCTACAGAAGAGATCACTCATTAGGCCACAAAACAAGTCTCAATAAATTCAAAATCATTGAAGTCATACCATGCATCTTTTCTGACTACAACTCTGTGAAACTAGAAATCTACCACAAGAAAAAAATCTGGAAAGAACACAAATACATGAAGGTTAAATAACATGGTACTAAACATGGTACTAAACAATGAATGGATCAATCAAGAAATCAAAGAGGAAATCAAAACATACATTGAGACAAATGAACATGAAAACACAATGGTCCAAAATCTTTGGGATGCAGCAAAAGCTATTCTAAGAAGGAAGGTTATAGAAATACAGGTCTACTTCAAAAAACAAGGAAAATCTCAAATAATCTGACCTCATACCTAAAAGAGTTAGAAAAACAAAACAAAACAAAACTCAAAATTAGTAGATGGAAGGAAATACTAAAGATTAGAGCAGAAATAAACAAATTAGAAACTAAAAACAATACAAAACAAACAAAAAAAACACCCAAAAAACAAAAAACAATAGCCAATGAAACCAGAAGCGGTTCTTTGAAAAGATCAGCAATATTGATAAACCTTTAGCCAGACTCATAAAAAGAGAGAAAGAGAGAGAGAGAGAATGAGGACTCAAATAAACAAACCAGAAAGGAAACAGGAGAAGTAACAACTGGCACGAGAGAAATACAAAGGATTGTAAGAGAATATTATGAAAAATTATATGACAACAAATTGGACAACCTAGAAGAAATGGATGAACTCCAAGAAACATATAACCTCACAAAACTGAATTAGGAAGGCAAAAAAAATCTGAACAGACCAATTAGTAGCAATGAAACTGAATCAGTAATCAGAAAACTCCAAACAAACAAAAGTCCAGGGCCAAATGTCTTCACAGGTGAATTCTAACAAATATCTGAAGAAGAATTAATACTCATTTTTCCCAAACTATTCTCTGTAATAGGAGAGGCGGGACGCCTGGGTGGCTCAGTTGGTTAAGTGCCTGACTCTTAGTTTTGGCTCGGGTCATGATCTCAAGGTTCATGAGTATGACCCTGCAGCGGGCTCCATGATGCCAGTGCAGAGCCTGCTTAGGATTCTCTTTCTCTCCCTCTCTCTCTGCCTCTCCCCTGCTTGCTTGTTCTCTCAAAATAAATAAACTTAAAATTTAAAAAAAAATAGGAGAGGAAGAAAAGTTTCCATATTCATTCTATAAGGCCAGTATTACCCTGATAACAAAACCAGAAAAAGACACTACAAAAAAAGAGAACTACAGGCCAATATTTCTGGTGAAAATAGATGCAAAAATCCTCAACAAAATATTGATAAATCAAATCCAACAATATATTAAAAGTGTCATTCACCATGATCAAGTGGGATTTGTTCCTGGGATGCAAGAGTGGTTCAATATTCACAAATCAATCAATGTGACACATCATATCAACAAAAGAAAGGATAAAAACCATTTGATCATTACAACAGATGCAAGAAAACATTTGACAAAATACAACATACATTCATTATAAAAATTCTCAAAAAAGTAGGTTTAGAGAAAACATACCTCAATATAATAAAGGCCATATATGAAAAACCCACAGCTAACATCACACTCAAGGCTGAAAAACAGAGTTTTCAACCTAATATCAGGAACAAGACAAGGATATACACTCTCACTACTTTCATTCAGCAGAGTACTGGAGTCAACCACACTCACACAAGAAAAAGAAATAACAGGTATCCAAATTGGAAAGAAAAAAGTAAAACTTCCACTATTTGCAGATGACATGATACTAAACATATAAACTCTAAACACTCCACCAAAAAACTACTAGAACTAATAAATGAATTCAGTAAGGACACAAAATCAATATACATAAATTTGTTACATTTCTATACAATAATAATTCAGTAGTAGAGAGAGGAATTAAGAAAACAATCCTATTTACGATTGAATCAGAAATAATAAAATACCCTGGAATAAACTTAACAAGGTGGTGAAAGACCTCTACTCTGAAAACTATTAAGCACTGATGAAAGAAATTAAAGATGACTCAAACAAATGGAAAGATATTCCATGCTCATGGATTGGAAAAGCAAATATTGTTAAAATGTCCATACTACACAAAGCAACCTACAGATTTAATGTAATCCCCATCAAAATACCAGCAGTATTTTTCACAAAACTAGAGGAAACAATGCTAAAATTTGTATGAAACCACAAAAGGTCTCGAATAGGCAAAGTGATTCAAAGTGATTCTGAAAATGAAAAACAAAACTGGAGTTATCACAATTCCAGGCTTCAAGTTATACTACACATCTGTAATAATTAAAACAGCAATGTACTGGCATGAAAATATACATATAGATCAATGGAACAGAATATAAACTTGTATTATATAGTCAATTAATCTTTGACAAAGGAGGCAAGAATATGCAATGAGAAAAAGACGTTTTTTTTTTAAAGCTTTATTTAATTTTGAGAGAGACAGAAACACCACAAGTGGACAAGGGGCAGAGAGAGAGGTAAAGAGAGAGAATCCCAAGCAGGTTCTACAATGCCAGCACCAAGCCCAAGGCAGGGCTCAAACTCACAAATCATGAGATCATGACCTGAGCCGAAACAAAGAGTCAGATGGTTAACTGACTGATCCACCTGGGCACTCTGAAAAAGACGATCTTTTTAATGGTGCTGGGAAAACTGGTCACCCACATGCAAGAGCAAGAAATCGGACCACTTTCTTAAACAATACACAAAAATAAACTCAAAATGGACTTAGAACCTCAATGTGAGACCTGAAACTAAAATTCCTTGAAGAGGGCACAGGCAGTAATTTCTCTCACATCAACGGTAGCAACATTTTTCTAGATATGTCTCCTGAGGTTAGGGAAATAAAAACAAAAATAAGTTATTGGCACTACAAGAAAATAAAAAGCTTCCACTCAACAAAGGAAACAATCAACAAAACTCAAGACAAACTACTTAACTGGAGAAGGTATTTGCAAATGATATAACCAAAAAATGGTTAGTATCAAAAGTAAATAAAGAACTGATACAATTCAACACCCCAAAACCAAATAATCCAAATAAAAAATGGGCAGAGGACATGGACAGATATTTTTCCAAGGAAGACATACAGATGCTCAACACCACTGATCACCAGGGAAATGCAAATCAAAACTATACTCCAATATCACATCATAGTTCTCAGAACAGCTAAAATAAAAAATTCAGGAAACAACAAGTATTGTTGAGCATGTGGAGAAAAAGGAATGCTTGTGCACTGTTGCTGGGAATGCAAACTGGTGCATCCACTGTGGAGAATAGTATGGAAGTTCCTCAAATAACTAAAAATAGAACTATCATATGATGCAGTAATTTCACTACGAGGTATTTACCCAAACAATACAAAAACAATTTGAAAAGATATATGCACCTCTATCTTTACTGAAGCATTATTTACAATTGCCAAATCATGGAACCATTGCCATAGATGAATGGATAAAGAAAATGTGTGTGGAATTCCATTCAACACAATGGAATATTACCCAGCCATAAAAAAGAATGAAATCTTGATCTTTGCAACAATATGGACGATCTAGAATACAATGCTAAGTGAAATAAGTCAGTCAGAGAAAGAGAAATCCTATATGGTTGCACTCATATGTGGAATTTAAGAAACAGAACAAAGGAGCAAAGGAAGAAAAGGAGAAAGAGAGAGCGAGAGAGAGAGAGAAACCAAGAACCAGACTTTTAACTCTAGAGAATAAACTAAGGGTTATAAGAGAGGAGGTGAGTGGGAGGATGGATGAAATAGGTGAAGGGAGTTAAGGGTACACTTACTGTGTTGAGCACTGTGTAATGTATAGAATTTTTGAATCACTATATATAATACTGTATCTTAACCATACTGGAATTAAAAAATAAATAAATAAAAGAAAAAAGAAAAGGAATACCCTAAAAGAGTAATGATTCAATGACATCAATAGGCAAACCACAGAAAAAATATAAATGGATAATAAATGTATTAAAATATTCAATCTCAGTAATCAAAAAAAGGTTAATATGCCATTTTAATCCCCTCAAAAATACTTTCATAGCTATATCCAAACTGATTTGGTCACCACCACATATCTGGTCACCATAACCTAGCAAAGCTGACACATAAAATTAACCATCACACTAAATGTGCTAATCACTAACTAAATGACTCCTTATTTTCTAATCTTTTAATTGTTTTTAATGTTTATTTAATTTTTAGAGACAGAGCATGAGTGGAGGAGGAGCAGAGAGAGAGGGAGACAGAATCCAAAGTAGGCTCTAGGGTCCGAGCTGCCAGCACAGAGCCCGATTCAGGGCTCGAACCCACAAACCGTGAGATCATGATCTGAGCCAAAGTCAGATAGTTAACCGACTGAGCCACCCAGGTGCCCCATCCTTATTTCCTAATCTTACGCCTTTTGCATTTTTCACCATCTCACTATAGCCTCTCAGCATTTATCCACTTGTACAAGCCAGTGTACCTAGAGCTGAGAGTTTTCTTCCTTACAGTCATATCAAATATTTTACCGGGTTTTATGTATTTCACTTTCTTTTCCTTTTTAAAAATTTTTAAAAAAATGTTTTATTTTTAAGAAAGAGACAGAGTCGGAGTGCGGGAGGGGCAGAGAGAGAGGAAGGCACAGAATCCAAAGCAGGCTCCAGGCTCAGAGCTGTCAGCACAGAGACCGACACAGGGCTCAAACTTGTGAACTGTGAGATCATGTCCTGAGCTGAAGTCAGACGCCCAACCGACTGAGCCACCCAGGCACCCCATATGTATTTCACTTTCTAAATGTCACTCCGATCTACTTCCTTCTGTTATCCACTGTTACTGCCCTTGTCCAAGCCACCACTGCCTCTAGTCTAGACTACTGCACCGCTGCCCAATCCAGTCTGTTTTCAACCTGGCAAGCCAAGTCATCTTTAAAATTCCATGGTTTTACTTTAAGAATCTTCAAAAGTTTATTCATCTAAGAATAAAAATTTGATTCTTTACCATTACCTACAAGGTTATTCATGCTCTGGTACCTGTTCACTCGTCTGAACACATCTCTTGCCTTTCCCCCTAAACTCATTCACTCACTGTCCAACACTACTGTCTGCTTTAGCTCCTGGAAATTGTCTCACTCTTTACTGCTTGAAGGCCTTTGCATAAGTTGTTTCTTCTGCAAGTTCCCTTGCTGCCTAATTCTTTGCATACCTAGGTCCTTCAAATTCCAAAGTCTTAGTTTAAATATTACACTAAGAGCAGCCTTCCCTGGATACTCTACCTACAGCTATCCTTCATACAGTACCTTATTTTTTCTCTCATTTAAGTGGCCACAATATATTATGTGTAAATAAATATTTAGTTTTTTACTGGATGTCTTTCATATGAGTCTTTAACTTCCATGAAGGCAGTATTGCTCCTTGATTCACTGTGGTACATCCAATGCCTAAAATACTGTATGAAGAAGGCATTTGTTCAGTACTGACTAGATGAAATAATGAACATAGACTTACTTAGTAGGTAAGAGCTGCTAGTTTTGTGAATATGACTTTATTTGGAAAAGATTTTTGCAATGTAATTGAGACTCTCAGGATGAGATCATCCTGGGTTATCTAAGTAGATTCTAAATCCAATGACAAGTGTCCTTAAAAGAGATAGAAGAGGAAAAGAAACAGACACACAGATAAGCCCACATGAAAATTGAGGCAAAGACTGCAGTGATGCAGTCACGAGGAATGCCAACAGCTACCAGAAACTGGAAGAGGCAAAGGATTCTCCCCCAGAAGCTCTAAAGGGAGTATGGCCCTGCTGACATCTTGATTTTGGACTTCTGGCCTCCAGAACTATGAGAGGATAAATTTCTGCTGTTTTAAGCCACTCAGTTTGTAGTAATTTATTATGGCAGCCCTAGGAAACTAATGCAGTGGTGAAGAGTCTGTTATTAAAGACTAAAAGTTTCTACCTTCTGGAAGACTAGCATTTTGAAATTTTCAGCAACCTTTTAATATGATAATGTTCATAGCATTAAAGTGATTAGGGGGCAGCTAGGTGGCTCAGTTGTAAGTGTCCAACTTTGACTCAGGTCATGATCTCATGGTTCATCAGTTTGAGCCCTGCATCAGGCTCTGCGCTGACAGCATTAAAGCCTTTAGATGTGTTACATGTATAAAATCCTGACATTCCTAATTCAGAATATAAACCACTGTATTGTAACTAATACTTATTATCATCACCACACACACAATATTACTATTACCTGAGATAAAGGCATGTTTGCATTTTTCTTTATCTCTTTATATCACTGATTCCTACTTTTATAGATTTTTTCTTCCCTAAAATAAATGCATCACATATAATTATAAAATGGGTTTCATTTTTCACTGTGCATACAGGGAGGCTTAAATAGATTTAGCCGTAAGTTGTAATGCAACAAAATTATTGCTATTTAATACTTATAAGAATCTAAGGTATTTTTGCTAATTATACAAGTAAGAAAGCAGAGGTTCACAGAGACCACAACACTACTAGTCAGTAGAGAGTGCCACTTGGATAGGGGTCTACCTAACTATACTGTGTTCCAAGACACCATAAGCCATGTAGTAGATGCTATATGTCTCTTCTACAACTCATCTGAAGTGACCTGAAAAACACATTCATTTTAATTGGTTAGAAATTCAATGTAATAGTTCCTCTAAGGACACATTTTGATTTGAAAGAATACCTAAGCAGTAAGAGCAGCACTTCTGATAGGGGAAGATATTTTTAGGGCATTCCTCTTGAATTAAAGCCAAACTGGGATATGAAATTGCTTACTATGCACACATATAAGGTTGACCCTGAATCTGTAGGATGTGACTCACTTGAAACAGATGGAAAATTGGTATCTGATTCAGTGTACTGGGCTGACAGTTTTATTCAACTAATTAGCTTCATACATATTTGTGTGGAACATCATCTGTTCTATTCAGGGGGAGGAGCTTAGAGATATTGTGCCTATATTATAATGTGGGCTGTCAAAGACCCTTATGTGATCTGTGGTTACACTAACGCTGCATAGCTCAAAGATGGGAGTGTGAGAGCCTTCCACCTTCCAATCACTGATGTTCTCTTAATCGGTATATATTTCTAAAGGCTGAAGCAATAACCTTATCTTGCCAATCCAAAATCTTATTCTAAAGATAATTTTGATTTGTATTCAAATTTTTACTTTGTTACTTACTAGCAATGTAACTTGAGCAGATGAATTAACTTCTTGGAATTTTGGTTCCCTCATCATTAGCATACTGATGAAAAAATATCCTGGTGTTATTAAAAAAAAAGGGCAAAAACACGTATGCATTGCCTAACATGTGTTATGTACTCAATTCACATTAATTTCATTCTTTGAACCATTCAACAAATATTTTTTGAAAACCTGCTATGTGGCAGTCAGAAAGAAAGGATCATTAATTGACATGATGTGGGTGATGTAGAAATCTAATCAAAACCTTTTAGAGGTACCTATCCTTTCTTTTGCTTTCTCTAACAACTCCGCTCTGGAGAAGCTGGAGAAAATTAACTGGAATTCAATGGCTTCAGTGGAAGACTGGCCCAGTAGGCTGCCATCAGAAGCCCCAATGCCTCTCTCTGCCAAGCCATCAGTGGGCACTGTTCTGGAGACCAACTAATAAAGAGTGTCCAACATCACTTAGTCAGTAATGCTTTTTGACAGCTGTCAATTCTTAGAGAAGTCTAAATGGACAGGAAACTGTCTGTGTAGGCCAAATTATGTGGAAATCAGAGACAGAGTTGTAAATGACACCTCAAATCACCTACCCATGTCAATGTAATGGAACTGGAAATGGTACTAAAAGATGTTGGCTGACTTTATGTTCCGATAGCATTTTTTGCTTTAATGTTCTTCTTTGGTCAATGTTTTGGCTAGCTATAATTCCAACCTTCTATTTTGACTAAATCATATGATTATATCTTCTTTAGTTACATACATAACTTGGCCAAAACAAAAATATTTACGTAAGTTACTCAAATTGCTCTGTGACAATAGGAAGCTCAAAATTGACAAACCCCAAATAGGTATACATTACTAGCAGGTATTGAGTTGGCTTGTCAAGAATATCAATTGAATGAGTAGGGCATACTTTTAATGAAAGAAGAAACAAGAAGTCTGGTTCCTCTGGGAGCTTGCAAAATAACACTGGCATGAGGAGAGTCCCATAAACATATACATAGCCAATGATAACTTTTTCAAGAGTAATGAGTGTTATTAGAAGGATAGGATAAAGGCAATGTGAATTTGGGAAGGCTTCATGGAAAATGTGAGTTTTGAATTAGGGTTTGAATGTTTTGAAGGGATAAGGCTTGGCAGAAAAATTGTTTTGGGCAACACAGGCAATGAAAATGTCATAGGCAATCTCTTCTCATTTTACACCCTTTCTACATCCCTAGGCTACATCATGATTTCAAGGACTTCTTATATATTGAATATTCCCAAATTTGCATATAAAACTCAGTGGATCCAACTGCCTACTGATATATCTACTTGCCTTCTCCAGAAGATTTCTAAATGCAATCTATTTAAAACAAAACTTATCAGTATCCCCCTCCCTATTCCACTTCCGTATTGCCTCTCTCAGTGAGGGGCATTACTATCCTCTATTGGCCTAAGGAATAAATTTATGATTCATTCTTGACACATCTACTCCCTCACTTCTATTTCTCATCAGCGGGCGAAGTCTATCAATTTTACTGCTGAATTACTTCTATTAACTACCTAACTTTCTCCACCCTCACAGCTATGCTACCAGTCCAGGCCACCAGCAAGAACCTCCAAATTTGTCTTTATGTAATCACTCTTGCCCTTCCAATTCATTTTTTAGCTTTCTCCCAGAGTGATCTGTAAATGCAAATCTAATCATATTTTCCTGCTGCTTAGAATTTTCACTGTCTTTCCATTTTTAATAGGTTAAAACCCAAACTTCTTACTATGGACTTATAAGATTGCTTCACAATATGGCCTCACCCTCCTCTTCACACTCATTTAGTGCCATGCTACCTCTCACTCTCTTATCTCAGTTATACTGGATTCCTTCCAGTGTCACAAATAGGCCATCATCTTTATCTTCTGTGATTTCTCACAAAATCTTACTTGGATATGCAACTGGAATATTCATTCAGAAGTAAATACTTACAAATCATGATGAGGGCGATAAAAGAAAAGTACAGAGTATGATAAGGGAATCTAATGAGAATGGAGGCTGATGGAAGCTACTGAGTATGTATTGGCTAGTGTGGGATAAAGAACATTCAGAAAAAGTGACAATGTTCAAAAGTTCTGTTGTAGAAAGAGCATGTGAAGTTAGAGGATATGTAGGGAAGAAAAAGGATAGTGAATGAGAGGGCAAGTGGGATGAGAGTTGAGGTTGAAGTAGCTGTGGGGCAGACAATAAAGGATTTCCTGATCATGTTGAAGATTTTAGGTATGAGGAAATATAAGTTGTTCCTCTGTGATGGGTAGCCGGGATCAGGAGAATCTGGAAATAGAGACATTTGTTTGTAGGGTCTTGGTATTAATGCAGATGGTTGTCGTTTAGTTAGGGAAAGAAAGAGGTGGAGGTGACCACATGAACCCCAACTTAGGAAGGATGGTGGGCCTTAGGAGCAGGTGAGAGAAGAAGGGACTGAAGAGGGCTCCATAGTTCTGTTGCTGGTGCACAGGTGGGGAAGGGTACCCCTTGACCATAGCAGACAAGTTGAAGTGAGGCAAGGGTTCGAAGGAAAGGACACTGGTTCAATTTTGTCATAATTAGTTTTAGATCTTGGCGGATCACCAAAGAAAGTTATTTTGTAGACAGCACAAAATATGTCATAAGAATGAGGATGAGGGGTCAAGACCTGAGGTATTGATCTAAGAGCCATCTGTGGTCAGCGAGGAGTAGTTATGTTGCTTTGCAGTAAGCAAGACAATGTGACAATATAGAATTTATTAGACCAGGTCAGCTGGGTTCCTGGATTTTCATTAACAGTGCTTAGTTGCATCAGCATGGGGCACAAGTATGGACAGCGGTGCTTACAAGGGAAAGTTAAAGCTGAAGGAGGGGAAGGTTAAAGAGAATAAGGAACAAAGCCAGTGGTTACTGCCAAGGGTCAGCTTTAGGTAATAACTAAAGAGAAAATTGGGTTCACTTCAACATTTAGGAAAGCCATGGGGTGCCTGAGTAGCTCAGTTGGTTAAGTGACTGACTTTAGCTCAGGTCATGATCTCTCAGTTCATGGGTTCAAGCCCCATGTCAGGCTCTGTACTGACAGTTCAGAGCCTGAAGCCTGCTTCAGATTCTATGTCTTCCTCTCTCTCTGTCCCTCTCCCACTTGCACTCTGTCTCTCTGTGTCTCTTTCTCAAAAACATGAATAAAACATTAAAAAAATAAACATGTAGGAAAACCTCAAATAGTAACAGAAAGAAAGGCAAGATCAGAACAGGAGAGCACATGGGTGGAAAAGTGTATGCAGGTGGGAAGACTGGGCTGATAATCAGACTTTGAACCCTTATAATGACCCTGATAATGTGTTGATTTTATAGGAGAGCTATGTGTATGTGTTTGAAGTATTACAGGTAAGTGCCTCTTCCTTCTTAGTCTGTTTTGTTTGTTTGTTTTTGTTTTTGTTTTTGAGTGAGAATCTTGCCAAGACATTTGTTAGCTTGGTGATCTTGAGAAAATCACTGAATCTTTTGTATTTAAACTCCATGAGTTTTAAATTAAAGAAATGAATGCTATTCTATTAAGTGGCTATGGGCTCTAAGTGAGCCAGTATATGATGAAGTGACCAGCAGTGTATCTGCTCCATTCTGTCCCTCCTCGTTCCAGCAGGTAACCAAGGGAATAAGATCATTGCTTCTAGTTTCTACTCTGGCTGCTTGCTGCTGTTGGAGCCCTTACACCATTTTACAAGGCTTCTTCATTTAAGAGGAAGTCAGATGCCATCTGCTTGACAACTTCTTAGATCTATTTCCATGAAAGAGATTATTGCCACAATTTTTGAATTCATGAGGATTTCATCGATGCAGCAATGAGCATCAGTGTCCTTGATGACTCTTTCATCTCTAGGTTACACAGAATAAGACAGCACCTGTAAACTCATTGTAATTTGCAGAGCTGCACATACCTTTGAAAAATGATTTGTAATTCTCATGGCTAGCTCTCAAAGTAGTTTTTAAATGACTGCGAGCTGAACAAGGACAAGCCAACCATGTAAGGCTTTAAAGAGGCACCTGACAGACACAGATATCACACATCTGTTTTGATAGTCACTGGAACGCTGGGAAGAGGTCTAATTCCACTGATCACAAATATATTTCACAAGGACTTATACCTGGATTCTTTTTATGTCCCTCATACATTCTGTAAAAAATGTGTTACTTTTTAGTATTTTGCTTTCTTGAACTTAAGGGAAAATATAAGTTAAAAAATGATTTTAGGTCTTTTTTTTTTTTAAAGACTGGCTGAATTCCAAAAACACTTATAAGCATAATAACCGCAAACAGAGATAACATTACAAGGTTTGCTATGAATGGATGCTCACTTATTTATGACTATGGCCAAAAGATACCAACTATTAATCCCCAAATGGCTTTGCCATAACAAGTTTACTTATTTATTTATTTATTTTCTCAGAACGTTAAGAGTTTCTACATTAGGATGTCCCAAAATACATTTTATTTTTTTGAACTTGAGATCAGGGCAAAAACATATGTAAATGACAAAACCTACATCCTTGAATGATCAGGACATGTGTAACATTCAAGTACGAGTTACTGGAGAATTTGCTCTTACAGAGAGGGAGAAATGGGAGTGTTTGATAGCCACGCTGTCCCAAGGCCAGGGGCTGTACCTGATTTTTTGAGGTGGGGCTTGGATAGGAGGTGGCAGTCAAAGAAATTCTTAAACCTCACCTACTACAAACAATTACCCTTTTAAGAAAAAACATTTTTAATGTTTTTTTTAATTTTTTTTATGTTATTTATTTTTGAGAGAGAGAGAGAGAGAGAGACAGACAGACAGACAGAGCGTCAGGAGGGTAGGGGCAGAGAGAGAGTGAGGCACAGAATCCGAAGCAGGCTCCAGGCTCCGAGCTGTGGGCACAGAGCCTGACGCGGGGCTTGAACTCACAAACTGCGAGATCATGACCTGAGCCGAAGTCGGACGCTTAACCGACTGAGCCACCCAGGCGCTCCTAACGTTTGTTTTTAAGAGAGAGAGAGAGAAAAGAAAAAACAGAACATGAGCAGAGAGGGGCAGAGAGAGAGGGAGACAACGGAACTCCAAGAGGGCTCTAACCTGTGCTGTCAGCACAGAGCCCGACGAGGGGCTCAAACTCATGGAGATCCTGACCTGAGCAGGTGTAGGACCCTTAACAGACTGAGCCACTCAGGTGCCCCTAAACAATTACCCTATAATTGGCCCAATGCAAAACTGGTTCGTGCACTTCTTCAGAGAAGCCTGAGGCAGCAGATACAGGCTTTTTTCATATTTTATTTGAGGAGGTCCCTCATCAATATTGCACTCTGCGTTCACTTATGTAAAAATGTTGGAAGGATAATGAGAATTAGCAACAATTAACTGTCAGTTTTAAAACAAACAGGACTTTCGCCTTGAATATTGTATTCATTCTCAGCAAGAAACTGTAATAGTTTTACCTGAAAAAATAGGGATTAATCATATGGTCTCACTCTCAAAGTGATAACTTTGGACTTACTAATAATTAGCAGCAATAGCCATAGCACAAAATGATAAGGAACACAAGAGGGTCACCCACATAAAGACTTCCTTATTATTAGCTTATAGGTTTGAGCCAATGAAAAGTTATTTTGTTCCTAAAAATTTGTTGACCAGCTCTTTTTTTTTCATTGTCTTCTTTTGTAATCTGTTTTCTTGTTGCTAGCTAAGTAATCTATTTAAAGTATAGTATTACTTAAAGCATATGATATTAGCATGATTTGCTCTGAGGGTGTTAACCTAATTTAAAAAAAATTTAAATTCAGTTTTAATATCTCAGTGGTATTATGCTTTGTTAAAATTGCATTTCTGGAAAAACTCACTCATCTGTAACGGTTTAAACATGAACCCTTTACCTATATACTATATTAGCTGAGTAAAAAATGAATTTCCTTTTTACTGTTTTTCTTTTCAATACATCTTGTGAAATCATAAGAGAATTCTGCAATTTATATAGGGAAATTTGGCTGCCATTTGCTTGGACTGTGACATATGACTATAATTTGTAACTTTCCTTCCAACACTTGGTTATTTGTTATCTGAATATCTGAGTTTCAGTAGTATGAATTAGTGCATGAACAATGGAAAAGAAAAAAAAAAAGGTACTCTATAATTCTCAGGGGTATGGTGTACTACCGTACTTAGAAATATGGGCTGAGAAACACATTTAGGTACGGAATTTGTATTCAGCTTATCTGGATGATTTACATGACTCTGTGTGACTTGCATCTTCATTTGATATTTACATTTTTTTATTTGTATGTTATTCATTCTCTTTTGTGTTTGGGATTGTGCATGTCTTTGGCTATTTCCAATTGTCTTTGAAACTTTATCAAAATCACCACCTCATTTTCAGGATGCATTTGAAAGAAAAATATATGAAAGGTGTACAGGTCTTACAGTAGAGTGCATTTATTCCTTTAACAAACATTTATTAGAGAGTTGCTATGTGTCAGTTGCTATACTGGGCACTGGGGACATAGATTTAACCAAGGCAGACAGACACGGTCCTATCTCAAGAGAAACGGTTTAGTGGATACTATAGAGGAGCAAAGAGGTGGTTACAAATATGATGTGGTAAGGGGCAGATGACAGCACTGAGGCCACATAGGAGGGGTACCTGTCCCAGAACTGGTAAGTAAGGGAGGGCTTCAGGGAGAAAGTGACTCCAACCTGGTACTTGAAGGATGAATAGGACTTAGCCAGACAAAAGGAGTTTAGAATTTTGAATAGGGGTAATGGATGGGAAGACAGTGTTCCAGTCAGAGGGATAGCTTTGTTTTACAAAAGACTAGAGGAAACAAAGAGCTTCTTTATGTTTCTGAAATACTAAAATTAGTTCACTCTGTGGCAGGGATACAGTTGTGAGGTATTTGAGAGGTAATATTCAACAGAAATGGTCATTATTGATTGGATATGGGCCTGGGAGAAGTAAAAATTAAGGGTGACACCCTAATTTATTGTTTGAGCAAGTGGATGATTTAAGAAGAGTGGATTAACTGGGAACGAGGCAGGTAAAACTAGTTTGGACATGGTAAACTTTGGAAAAATTGGAAAAACAAAACCACTGGGACATTTAGGTGGAGATGGTTTAGACAGACATGTAATTGAGATTGGGCTGCACTTAGATGGCTAAATTCCTTAGCATATAGGTGGTATTCAAAGTCATGGGAAGTCAGTATAATTCAATGGCATTTAAGCCTGGATAATAATGTATAAAAGAGCTGGTTCAGAATCCTCCAAAACAACTGAGGTTCATGCTTTATGGGACCATGCCTTAGAGAGTTAGAGTAAGTTGTCATCAAAGAGCACGTAAGAACCATAGAGGTATCTCTGATGGCTCCTGCTTAAAGGTCCACATGAACAGGAACGTTATAGCAATATAGCTTTAGCTTTGGTTTATGTTACAGAGAGAAACCGTCCTCAAAGATGGAGATATAAGAATGATTTGAATTGAAGTCTAGAGATCCTATTGGACAGGTCCATCAGGGCCTGCCATACCAATAGCTTCCTTCTAAGGGAAAGTGACTTACCCACAAGTGGGCTGTGGGAGCTGCCTTGGGTGGCCATGAGTCCTCTTCTTACTAATCCATCTCACTGGACCAGGGTGGTCCTATCCGTAACCAATGCCTAGGCTGGCCAGTGTCCTATGAGATGGTTTGGCATGAAAAACTGCCCAAACAGGCAAAATGGTGATTAGTTGGGTCAGATGTTCTGGCTCAGGAATTTGAACTAGGGCATCTGGGGAGGGAGTCAATTAGTTGGTTTGGGAGGGAATATAAGCTAAAAAGAACCACAAAAAGAGGACTTGTGGCAGCAAGAAAGATGAGTAAACTGATGGCATAAGTAAACAGAATCTATGAGTAAGCAGAAACTGAAACAGAAATGACGGAGAATAGAGGGTAAGGTGGCTAACTGATACCAGTGGGAGGAACAGATGCAGTCAGAAAGGAGCTGAGTCACCACCAGAAAGGTGATAAACACAGTCCTGCTACTAAAGAGCCAATAAGGTAGTCACGGGAACCATGCTGGATATTTCTTATTACCAAATATTTTCATCCCTAAGCGTATTCCATTTATACATTTTGAATGCCCTTGAATATACTTATAATAAATTCTTGTTAATTAAGGTAACCAGAGTGAGTATTTATTTATTGGAAACAAGTTGTTTTACTAACAGAATCCTTCAACCCCAAAATTTCTTGCAGGCTTGCCTGACAGACAACATGATGAAATGCAGCATTAGAAATGCATTCCTTTGGGCTAAGAAATTCGGGGCTCAAGATTCTTTAGTAACATGTAAATGTTACTGAGTGGTATAATGTAGAAAGCCATTTTTCTACATAAAGAGCAACTGCTGAACCTCTATTATGTATTGAGTATTCATGTGTGTGTGCATGTGTGCCGCGCTCTTGGGTGCACTCTCACACTGGGATGGGGTAGGAAGGAGGGGGAAGAGGGCAACAGAGATAGAAAGCACTGAGAAGTACTAAGTGTGCATGAAATAAAGTTCTTTTCTTTAGAAGTTTACAATTCAGTGGGGATATACTCAGGACTGGGAAGAACGTTAAAGATCATCTCTGGACAAGGGATGATAACTCAAAGGTCCACGGTATCAGGTTAGTAGAGTTGAATGACGTGGTTGAAGAGGGAGTCATGGTGAACTGCAGGATGGGCTATTCACACAATGGTTTCTGGGCAGAAGGCCTGCCCTGAGTGTATACATCAAATTTTTCAAAAGAGGCTCAATTTTTATACAGAATACCCTAAATTATAAATGTTGGTGTACTTCAAGTACAAAACAAAACAAAACAAAAATCTTTGGAGCCAAACCAAAAAACTCTGCAGGCAAGATTTGGACCATGGGTCAGTAGTTTATGGTTTTTGTTTTAGTGGGTTTCAAAATGTTTAAAGATTTAGGACCTGGCTGCAGAAGAAATTTTATGCCTAAATCTAACACATAAAAACAGAGAAGCAGAAGTACTGGGGATGAAATTGGGTGAGAAGACAGAGCTTTGCTACCTTCATCTTTCTTTCTTTCTTTTTTTTTTTTTTTAATTTTTAATGCTCATTTATTTTCGAGAGAGAAAGACAGTGAGCAGGGAGGGGCAGAGAGAGACGGAGACACGGAATCTGAAGCAGGCTCCAAGCTCTGAGCTGTCAGCACAAATCCCCACGTAGGGCCTGAACTCATGAACCACAAGATGATGACCTGAGATGAAGCTAGATGCTTCCTGGACACCCTTCATTTTTCACTTCCACCCTAATCAGGCCCAAAAGGAGCTTGACTAAATCTTGAAAACCACTAAGATAGTTCAATCTCTTTGTTTTACAGATGAGGGACAGGGAGGATTCAAGAGTCACTCAGGCCTAAGGTAACAGCATTTTGAGGATAGTGCAGAAAATGTCCATGTTTACACAATGGAGTATAAGATGCTGTATGGTGATTAAGTGTTATGTCCTAGAGCTACACTGCTTGGATTTGAACCCGCTTCTCAGGAGCAAATTTAAGAAAGTGGCATTCAATCATTCTGCCTAAATTTCCATATCTGTTAGATGGAATGATATTACTAACCTCATTAAGCTGTTGAAAAGATTACATAATACATGCACAGCATGTAGGGTAGTCCCTGGCATGCTGTAAGTGTTCAATAAATATTAGCTATTTTACAGTAGAGTATCTTTGCCAGTCATTAACATCATAGCAAGATTTATTGCATGTGACAATTAGCCGTCACCTACAAAATAGACTTGGAGGAGGGATACAAGTTTTGATGAGGGCACTTTATATATGGAGCATGGGGATCTTATAGAGAGGACAGGCATTGGTGGGTGATTTCAACCCAGGAGGGTTTTTTGTTTGTTTGTTTGTTTTGTCTTTTTTTTTTTTTCCTATGTAGCTGTGGTCCTTCCAACTCCTTAGACTTGAAGACTTTGCAGGTTAGTGGTAGGCTTCTGATGTTCTTATGAACATACAACCCTTCATTGATCTGAAGGGCTACAATGGTACCCAGAATCAGATTTGATAAGCTGAGCAAGGAGCTTAAATATTTGGGGATTAAATCTTTATAATACAGTATGCTGTTTAACCTAATTTGTGGGTCCACCCCCTTTCTCCACCCATAATGGCACACATGTCCATTATACCCCTTGTCAAGCACCTACAGAAGAGAGCCATAATTGTCTAGGAGTCCAGTTTAGGAGACTTTTTCAGTAGAGGTTGTCTCTATTGGTAGCCTCCTTGGGATAATAACCAGTGTGGACGTTCAACAAGTGATTCCTGAATACCTTCCATCTGCCCAACTTTAGGGTTCAATTGTTTCATTGTTTTCCAGTCAAGATGGCTTTGTCAGCCCCTAGTTGTTCTGGATGGTAATTCCAGGGCCCAGCAGGCACCACTCTGCACCCACACCCCTCTGCAGCGCATAGTCATTTTCACGGCAGTCACATTGGGGGCATCTGGTCAAAGAAGAGACTGGAGTTTCTTGGCAGAAGGAAGCCTAACAACCATAAAAGGATTTTCTAAATATGTCCACAATCCAATATAACCCTTGGTAATTTGATTTGTAGGAAATGGAGAGCAGAACATTACACACAGAGTGCTTATCTATAATTCATAATAATTACTGTAATGGGGAATCTATTGTATAGATAGATGTAGGAACACAAGTTACACCCCCAGAAGAATGCACTGCTAGCTGACATAACCCTTCACGCCCTCCTAATCTGCCTATCCTTTAGTGCACATCACTTAGTTACCCAGCAGATTTAAAGCTTTGGGGGGTACCTGATGAAAGCTGAAGAGTTTCTCCTTTTGAGTAGAGAGATCCCTGACCCATTTTGGAGGAACTTAAGCACTTCCTTAGCCTGGTTTCTCTCTAGTATTCTGGGTTTTGAGCAATCACAACGTAACATTTGAGAACTTATTTATTTGTGATATTTGTGATCTAGTGTTATGACAGGGACAGTTTCCCTTCAGTGGGAGTGATAGGCCCTGTTCGGTTCCTTGTGCCCCTGAAGGTTCAAATTCGATCAGGCTGAATGCTGATATGCCGATATGGCCCCTTGAAAAGGGGCTGTATGGAGAAACAAATTTGTGAAGAACAATAAAAAAAAAAAAAAGGAAAGAGGCAACCTTTGTTTTGAATGCAGAATTTAGACTTGCATTTTTTTTTTTGCCATGTAAGTCTGTTTATCTTTGTTGAATTGTGAGATATCTATGCCTATCAATAAATAAATTACATATTTCCTGAGAGTAAGGGTAGAGTAGGCTACATATTTCACAAGGAAATAATTGTGGTATCTTTGTTCTTTTACTTTAAGTATTATTTTCATAACTGACATCTCTCTTTCCCAGATGCCCCTTCTGACCCTCGAATTCCACCCCGAAGGGCTTTCTGTAGCTGCTACTTCAAACACTGATAATAGTCTCTTTTAGTTGTTCTTTTTACAGTTTATAATTGTCCATCATCATTTGCTTTTGGTCTGTCTGGGAGACATTCAAAATCTGGCCACTACTTTATTTTTAGTGGCAGAGCGTGTCTACTCCTCAGCTGTTGGGAATGCTGGTCCTGGCTGCGAATCTTGTTTGCTTTAAGTTGCAATGCTTTTTGCCCCATGTGTTTTAGTTTTTGGAAGCAGCTGTATTGGTAAAGCTTCTGGCTGAATTACCGGACAAAGCCCACATTATAAAAATCCTCAACTTGTTTGCTCTTCACTTCAAAAAGGCTGTGGGCTGCCAGCTTGTCATACTCTTATTACCCACATGCCTCTTTAAGTTTTCACCAGCAGGCATGAATCTCTTGGTCTCTACTTTTTTTTTTTTTTTTTTTTTGGCAATTGGTTGGCCGATAGCTATTTAGTTTGATACTGATCTGTCAAAGACAAACCAGGAAGTGGTTGGCACAAGACAGCTGGCAGTCTGTGGCCTCCCATTAGCAAGGAGAGGGTTTTGGATGGAGGATTTTACTTTTTCCTCTGGTCATCGTCTTCCGAAAGAGCTGAAACTGGCATAGAACACTTCTGTTGGCTTTTGCGAAGCTGACTCCTCAGTCCTTAGACTCAGAATGCATGTGGGGTGAGGGTGATTCTGTATGTGAGCATCAGGGACTCTAAAGCAGTAAATCAGGATATGGTAGGAACCAGTCTTATGTGCCTAGACATCGAGAGGAGGCGGAAGTTTCAGTTGGTTGGTGGCCCATATAAGCACTGGCTTCCATGCTGTGTAGTTGTTCAATTGCTTAAACTGCCACCATCTCACTGCTTTCATTGCCCCTAAACTAATCCTTCTGTTTCTCTAAATCTCATAATGCTTACTGGGCCTTCACTGCCATTTCTGATTTTTATTATCACCACAACCTGTCTTTCATCTTTCCCTATGATTGTTTTCTGTCTTGGAGAACTTCAGGATAGCTGGAGAGTTTAATGGATGGATGTTGAATTGATCTGCAGTTGGTTATTGGTATTTATACCGGATATCATGGATTCCATCCTCCAGTGTTCAGGATAAATGATAGGTGACAAGAGAATTAGCTTCCTTTAGGCCTTTGCAGAGTCTGGGTCTGACAAGGGATGTCAGTGCAGACTTAAATAGCAGACCTCTGGATTTGGCTTTTGGAAGTGTTCTCAGCATCAAAACCTTAGTTTAAATAGTAGTAAATCTTGTGCTTGAATTAAAAGCAGGAAAAAAAAAATTCTGAACACTGCCAAGACTAGAGGTGCAAACTCTCAGCCTTTGGAGTTGATCTGGTTCGCAGATGAGATTTTGTTCAGCCTGAACGTTTATACTCTACCAAATGACTGGTTTTTCCTCCCTTTCAGCTGAGTTCATTGTCATCACTTACAAAATTAAAAATTGGGAGAATTCACATAAAAATCCTAATTTCCAGCTTCTTGGGAAACTAAATTCTGGCAATACTGGGCTTATATTCTTTCCTGCAAAACAACTGATGGAGCTTCATAGCTCCTGTCCCTTTTAAATCGACAAGATCAGCCCAGGTTCCGTGAATCCTTGTGAATTTTCTGTTACTAAGGCCAGTGTTAATTGCCACTCATCCTATTTGCAATTTTGCTATTTTAAAGAGAGTGTTAGGAATCTTTAACATTGTGCCCATGTCACCTTGCTTTCTTCTCCCATTGTATTTTTTTTCTTAGCTCCTAAAAATATTTGCCTTTGTGGTGTCTGCCTTCATCTCTCTATAAGGAATAGGAAATACAGAGCAAAAAAATGACAGGTCCTCTTATCAAGACACTTACAAAATGGGTCTGTTGGATTTATTTTGTGTGGTTTCTTTTTGTAAAATTCTGGTGTCTGAATACTTGTGGTGTCAGGAATAATGTCTAAGGCAGATGCAAAAGAGACTTTGTTATCTCTGTTAGATATAAGTGATTCAGGATGGCAGTAATACACTGCGTGAGGAGCGAGTCCGAGAGGTCACAGGACTGTGGAAAGCTTAAGTATAATGAACTGTGAATTTGAAGAAAAACAAGCCCTTCATATCCTTCTCTATGCTGAAGATTACAAAAGAAAACCCAGGCTTGAACCCTACCTCCTTTCCAGACTGCATCAAATAAGGAAATGTGAGAGTCACTGTGTATTGTCTTGAGGCTCACTGTCTGTAGCACAGACTTCCCAGCTGAGTTCTGTGTGTGTATGCGTGGATAGAAGAACCTGCTAAGAATCCATTCATTATTACCACGTGCCCCTTGGATTTGGGGCATTCAATGCCCATGGAGCCTCTTCACGCAAAGAGGCACATCAAGGAGAAATCACAAAAAATATCCTCTGGGTGCTTGATAAATATTTCAAAATGAATGTGTAGCACAATGTTTGTTTGTTTGTTTTTAACAAGGAACTCAGAACAAAAAGTGATCAGCTCCTGGCTTTTTAAAGATTGGCTCCTTAGGAAGACATTGCCATTTGAAATTACTTAACATTTTTACCCCAATATAAATGCTTAAGGCAAGAACTAGATTTTATACCTAGCAAATAGCAATGTAAATGTCAAAGAACATATTCCAGAGCATTACACTTACAGCTCTTAAAATGGCATGTTAGAACGGTATTAATCACTGTCAGTTTTGCACACAACGTTTCATCAATTAAATAGCAGGAGGACCTGTCCTTTCATGGAAAGCAAATAACACATATGGATTTCCTCTTAGCAATTAGCTGAACATTCTGCATTTCCTTCTTGCTTGCAAAAAGGGTTTGGACTGAAATCATCAACATGTTTGTGTTCTTCATCGGTAAAGCAAAGCAGATGTGTAACAGCTTCAGTAGAATCCAGATTCATTTATAAAGTATCTTGTGAAACATCTTGATGTGGAAGCATTTCTGTATCGTTAGATCTTTAGAGCTGGATAGAGGGTGACACCCCATAAAAGTTGCGAAGTGCTTTAAACTTTGTCGTGTCTTGAGCTGAGGTTTTCAAGACTGTGTCACTATGTGTATGTAAAGGGGAGTTTAAAACTTTCAACTTTAATGTGAAAAATTTGTTTCCAGCAGGGACTAGTTTCAGCTAGGTCTATGGATTTATAAAATGATGAGGCAATTTTATGCAGCAGAGACTGATGATAGAAATGCAGTTTACATAAATGGCAATGGATTAGCACTTAAACCACTCTCCACGTATGTTTAAACAATCTTCCACGACCCTCAAAAATCTCCTTTTATAAACTTCATCATTTATCTGGGATTAAAAGGGCAATGTTTTGACAACATTGTTGATTTACATGTAACTCATCATTTGTTTATCATTTATCTGAGATGATTAGTGCCTGAACTTCATAGGCCTGGAATGTGTATTACACTTGTTTACATTTTTAGTAGCTGATGCCCTTTTTAATGTACTTTTTAGGGCTCAGGACAGCTTGGTGACTTTGATGATCCTTCTAGTAATCAGTCCCATCTAAGCCTGAGGGAAGCTGAAGATTTATAACTTTTCAGCAGGGTTGAATTTTAGTGATAATCCATCAAAGTTCTTAGTATTCTTCTCAGACCCTAGTCTCAGACCTAGCCCGACAAGATGCATTGGTCTCTGAAAATTGGCCCTCAGGGCCATGAAATCCTGTAGAGGGTCAGGAATACAGCACCAGGTAGTATTCTCAAATGTGAAGATGTAAGTGAACAAACAGAAATGTGGAAGAGATACAGGAACAAAAACTCTATATTGGTAAAATACACACACATATACACACACACATATTCTAGGTAAGATGTAATTATTATACTTCAATTATCATCTGCCCATCTAAAATAGCTTTTGCATATATTTGTACTTCCAATGATAGATATTGCCTGTTGCCAACTATTAGTTCTTACTTAATCTCCCCATCTAGGACCATGTTAAATTGGTAGCTTAAAATAAGGAGACATTCAGAGGAAGTGACTGAAAATAATTTCTATTTGTAGAACAATTTTAGTGGCTGTGTGAATGATTGTATAATTCATAAACTTAAAATTTAACAAGGTGCCAAATTTGTATTTTGTTCAACAAAATCCCTGTGAGAGCCATTTGTTATGAGAAAAAGCATTCTGAGCAGAAGACAACTTTGCTCCATGGGTACTGCAGAAGGTATGGGGATTCACATGTTGCAAGCTCTAGATGTGTCAACTATGCTGGGCAGAGTAAGAAGGAGAAGAACATGGCAGGAGGTGAGCATGGAGAGAGATGGAGAGAGAGAAGAAGAGGCAACTCCCATGAAGGGATAACTACGGCGAAAGACATCCAAAAATAATTTTTAGGAAGAATTCCTGTGACACTTGTGTAAATTCTCCACATTATCCATTAAAGACAATTCTCAATCAAGATTTACATAATACTTCAGGTCTTCTGTGGCCAGAGTGCTGTTTTATTGAACATAATGCTATTCAGAGACCGGTCCAAGTGGGAGTCAGCTAGAAAACTAGGCTACATATGGAGTTTTGGATAAACATCATTACCCTAGAAATAGGTTAAAAGTGCATCTTCATTATGATCATTATGTTTTGTTATTATATGGAAGCAAATATTACAATATTTGGACTGTATAGTTATTTCAAGTGACCAAAATATGGACTTATAGGAATGTTCCTTCTATTGTGTTACATATATGCTTATAGAAATGTATCTGTAATAGGGAAAGGTAGATGCAGAGGTTTTGGAGAGCTTTAGGAGTAAGCCATATAGTTTTAGAACTGGATCAAAAACAGGAAGAAGTGATCTGTATCAATATATACAATGTCCAGGTAAAACTTAGAGTCAACAGTCTCTTCTTAGATCATATATTAGCAAAATCAGTCAGGAGCTGACTGAAAGGACTCGGGCTCTATTTTCTAGGAGATAAGAGCCTCCGGATGAGGAGGTCATGAGACAGCAATAAGAAAATGGTAAAGTAAAATATCCAACAGCTAGAATTAAGGTCACAGGGATAGAGTGGTAAATTGCTGGTGGAGATGTGAGGTAAGAAGGGGAGAGAACAATTTCCTTGTACTATTATGTATAAGCCAGATCATATATTCACTGTGTCATTGATTCTTGGCCAGATTCTTGGCTAAGGATTGCTCTTAGACAAGATAAAGTTAAGGTAGTTCATGTAATGGCTACAGTTTCTTAAGAGCGAAGATGGCTGTTGCATCCGGCTCACCTGGGAACAGTCCTCTGGTTGGGGTGGATCTGGTGCTATTAGTCTGTGTTCTATAGCATGTTGGCTGGTTTGAGATTAATGGCTGAGAATCAACAGAGGAAGTCTTAAAAATTCCCTCGTGAACAAACAAGCTAAAAATTGATTTTTAACTTAGATTCAATGGACATCCATTTACTGAGAAAATTGGAGTTGCTCTTGGGAAGGAAGAAGAGATCAGTGACAGCCATGCTTGGGCTTGTTCAACGCTTTTGAGTTACCTCAGTTGACGAGAACAAATCCCTGGGGACTTGGCTGTAACTGTGGGACTGAAATCAAGCAGGCATTGAACCCCCTGGTTGAGGCCAACTCTCCTAGAAACTTGAGAAATTAGTAGGAGGTGCTATGCCAGGTACTGTAGGAAAGGTCCCTAAACGTAGTTAGAGAAGCCACTGAAATAGAACAAAGATAAATAGCCTCAGAGCAGGGAAATGCCACCGCCTAAGTGAGGGAAATGCCACCGCGGTCGTTCAGGTTATCCAGAGAAGCAAACTCACTACCAGGCACTGCCCCAGAGAAGAGCTGAAATTCACGTTCCGAACTGATGACTATGAATCAGTGAGACCTCAGTGTTCAGACTGAAGCAACTGGTACTGCAGGCCATCCACCAGGGGGCAGTAAATTGAAGCATGCATGGTCAATCTGACTCTTGAAGCAGATTTACTATTCAATAGGCAACTTTTTGGATTTTATTACCAAACCAAGAAGCCATCACCATTTTTTCTGGAGGAAAAAGAGGCAACTCTAGCAAACTTCCAGGAACACAAAGGCCTGAGATACTGACATGATTTGGGAAGCTGGAATGATATAATTAATGCTTTAGTTTCAGGGAGTCTGATTCCCCACAAATAAGGTCTACTTAGGCTAGGACAAGCAGATTGCAAACTCTGAAGAGGCTGATTATTTTCAGGGTGGAGACTTGCCTCCTTGTTTGTTTCAGGAGAGGCGTGGTGACAATAAACAAAGTTGCTTTGCTTCTCTAGCCATCCACTCCTCAGGGTTTTACAGACCTCAGGGCACAAAGGCTGTGCAGAAATTTGGGCAGGGGGAGGACAAGAAATGATCTTATCTTTGTTTTTGTTGTTTTATAAAGAGCTTTGAGGGGCTGTCAGCTCCCCGAGGGAAAGAATTAAGTGGATACACCTTTTCCTTCTATTATCAGCAACACTGACTCTGTAGGAGGCTTGGGCTGCCTCAGAAAGCTGACAAGTTTTGCTTCTGGACATGCTAAGAGGAGCTTCGAAGGGTCACAGTGCCTGAGTGGAATCATGAATAGCTCACTAAAGGAAGGGGAATCCAGAAACTGAGTATGAGATTTCATAATGTGAATAGGAAGAGTCCCAGGGTAGTGCATATAGAGATTGGGATAGTCTTTGTGGAATACTACCAGGATATAACCAGAGAGATGCTGTAACAATACATGCTAGCTAATATCTATTTTGCATCTGCCATGTGACGGGCACTGTTCTAAATGCTTACATATAATGATTTATTTAATACACACAATAACCCTAGGGTAAGATAGCTTCATGACTGCATTTTGTAGATGGAGAAACTGAGGCACAGAGACGTAAAGATCTCCCAAAGCAGGGCTCAGTGACTCGGTCTGTGCTTTTCGTATGCTGTTCTGCTTTGCAAATGTGGCAGACGATTTCTTCATCAGGGGCTGGGGGAGGGGGGGCGCGGGGGCAGAGTGCCAAAGTTGATTATTATGAGAAAGGTAGTAGTAGGGCACCTGTGTGGCTCAGTCAGTGAAGCATCCAACTTCAGCTCAGGTCATGATCTCACAGTTCACGAGTTTGAGCCTGTGTTGGGCTCTGTGCTCACAGCTCAGAGCCTGCAGCCTGCTCTGGATTTTGTGTCTTCCTCACTCTCTGCCCTTCCCCCACTCATGTTCTGTCTCTCTCTCTCTCCCTCTCTCAAAAATAAATAAACATTTAAAAAAAAAGAAATAAAGGTAGTTATAAATTTCGGGTAGAGGGAAACTCATCAAATAAGATATTTAGAAAGCATTTTATGCTGAGTGCTATGTATCCCCTGTCTCTGACACCCCTATCCTTCAGTTTTAAGAAATGACTAAAAAATTGGGGCGCCTGGGTGGCTCAGTCGGTTGAGTGTCCGACTTCGGCTCAGGTCATGATCTTGCGGTCTGTGAGTTTGAGCCCCGCGTCGGGCTCTGTGCTGACAGCTCAGAGCCTGGAGCCTGCTTCGGATTCTGTGTCTCCCTCTCTCTCTGCCCCTCCCCCACTCATGCTTTGTCTCTCTCTGTCTCAAAAATAAATAAACATTAAAAAAAAAGAAATGACTAAAAAATCTATATTATTTTTCAATATTTCTGGACTTGAATTTCTCTTTGAATGTAGCACTGTGTAAAAAAATGGTCCATGACTCAGGTTGCAATGGTTGGTCTAATTTAGAAAAAATTCTGTCACTACTTTTCCTTCTTTTATGTAAGTTTTTTTCCCCTCAAAGTTATTAAAGCTCTTTAAAAGTTGGAACTTCAGAATAATAAAGACTGCAGCGTGAGGTGGCACCACTCTGGCATAGTGGTTCTAAGCACAGTGTGGTGTCTTATCCTGTTTTGTGTCCCAGGTCCTCTTCTGAATAGTTGTGTGACCTTAGGAAAATCACAAGAACTCTCTGAGCCTTAGGATCTCTTCTGTAAAAGGCAAGAAATAATCTTTACTTCATAGCGTTTTTGAGAGTATTAAACGAGGTTGTGACTGTAAAATGGTAAAACGCCTGGCAAACAGTAAGAATATAAAGTAATATAATATCACTCTTGATATTCTCAGCAGTTCTCTTTTTTGATTGCTAATATCATCTTTAGTCTGAACTTCAGAAACACATCGAGTCAGACTGGACATCATGTGATCTGACCGTGATCACCTACTGCTGAAGCTAGTCATTAACAGTTATCGACAGTACCAGACATATTGATAATCCTCCATTTTTTGAAGTAAGTTTTTCACCTGGCTTCTGATGTCCCTCCTGCCACAGTGGCCACTTATTTCATAACTGATTCCTGTTATGAAATTTTCCCATCTCCTTAATATCAAAGTATGCCAGGGCTTTGTTCTTGGAACTCTCCTTCATCTGCACTCACTCTCTTTGCCTGTCTCGTTTTATAATCTGAACATCTTTTAAAAAAATGATTAATTAATTAAATCAGTATAATGAATGTACCGTGTTATGTTAGTTTCAGGTGCACAATATAGTGGTTCAAAAATTCTGTACATTACTCAGTGCTCATCGCAGTAAGTGTACTCCTAATCCCCTCACCTATTTCCTACCCACTGTCCCTCTAGTAACCATTAGTTTTGTCCTCTATAGTCAGGAATTGTTTTTTGGGTTTTTTTTTTTTTGTCTCTTTTTTTCTTTGTACTTTGTTTTGTTTCTTAAATTCCACATATGAGTGAAATAATATGCTATCTGTCTTTCTCTGTCTAACTTATTTCACTTAGCATTATACCCTTTAGTCCATCCATGTTGTTGCAAAGGTCAAGATTCCATTCTTTTTTATGACTGAGTAATATTTCACTGTCTTTACATACCACATCTTCTTTTTTTTAATTTTTTTAATTTTTTTTTAATTTATTTTATTTTATTTTTTTTTCATTTATAATGGTTTATTTTCAAATTGGTTTACATAAAACACCCAGTGTTCATCCCAACATGTGCCCTTTTTTAATGCCCATCACCCCCTCTCCCCCCCATCCCCCTCACCCTCAGTTAGTTCTTAGTCTTTGAGAGTCTCTTATGTTTTATCTCCCTCCCTCTCTGTGTCATTTTTTTTCTTTCCCCTCTTCCCCTCCCCCTGGTTTTTGCTTAGTCTCACAAAGTCCACCTATTCGTGGAAACATATGGTATCTGTCTTTTTCTGATTGACTTATTTCACTTAACATAATACCCTCCAGTTCCATCCATGTTGCTACACATGGCCAGATTTCATTTTTTCTCATTGCCACGTAGTAGTCCATTGTATATATGTACCACATCTTCTTTATCCACTCGTCAGTTGATGGGCACTTGGTTTCTTTCCATGATTTGGCTATTGTCGAAAGTGCTGCAATGAACATTGGGGTACACGTGCCCCTATGCATCAGCATTCCTGTGTCTCTTGGGTAGATTCCTAGCAGTGCTATTGCTGGATCATAGGGTAGCTCTATTTTCATTTTCTTGAGGAACCTCCACACCGTTTTCCAGAGTGGCTGCACCAGTTTGCATTCCCACCAACAGTGTAGGAGGGTGCCTGCTTCTCCACATCCTCGCCAGCATCTATAGTTTCCTGATTTGTTTATTTTAGCCACTCTGACTGGTGTGAGCTGGTATCGCAGTGTGGTTTTGATTTGTATTTCCCTGATGATGAGTGACATTGAACATCGTTTCAAGTGTCTCTGTTGATGGACACTTGAGTTGCTTCCATAACTTGGCTCTTGCAAATAATGCTGCAATAAATATAGGTGTGCATACTCAAATCAGTGTTTTCGTTTTCTCTGGGTAAATACTCAACAGTGGAATTACTGGATCATGTGGTATTCTATTTTTAACTTTGCGGGGAACCTCCATACTGGTTTCCACAGTGGCTGCACCAGCTTTCCTACCAATAGTGCATGAGGATTTCTTTTTCTCCACATCCTTGCCAACAGTTCTTCTTTCTGGGGTTTTTGATTTTAGCCAACCTGACAGGTGCAAGGTGATATTTTGTGGGTTTGATTTGCATTTCTCTGATGATGAGTGAGGTTGAGAATCTTTTCATGTCTGTTGGCCATCTGTATGTCTTCTTTGGGAAAAATATCTGTTCATGTCTTCTGTCCATTTTTTACTGGATTATTTGTTTTTTGTATGTTGCGGTGTATAAGTAATTTCAGTATCTTTTTAATGTCACATTCACACTGACTGCTCCCAACTTTATATCTCTCAACCAACACTCAATTTAGACTCACATATTCAACTGCCTACTAACATCTCCACACAGATGTCTAACACACACATCACACTTATCATGCAAAACCCTTGAATTCCCTCAAAAACGTACTCTATCCACACTCTTCCCTATCTCCAGTTTCTAAAAAAAGCAACAATAAAAACAAAGAAGAAAAAACCTGAAAACATTCTTGGTAAAACATCAATAAAAACGTTAGAAAACCTGAAATCATTCTTGGTTCCCATTTTCCCTCATGTACTACCTCCATTCCATTCCATCAGAAAATCCTACTGACTCCATCTTCAAGATATTTCCAGAACCTTACCACTTCTCACTCATACCTCCTCGGATGCCATCCAGGTCCAAGCTACCATCATCTCTTGTCTTCATTTTTGCAAATGCCTCCTAACTGGCTTTATTGCTCCTACCACTGCTTCCCTTAGTCTGTTCTCAACACAGTATTCAAAGTAATCCACTTAAAACTTAACTAAGAAGCTGTCATGCCTCTGTTCACATCCAGGGTCACTTAAACCAAAGCAATAATAATAATGATAATAATAATAGTAATAACTTAGGCCACTTTCCTCTCTAGCTTCTCAGATTTTTTTCTATTGCACACTCTTTCTCTAGCCATATTGGCATCCTTGATTTTTCTTGAATATGCCAGGTTCATTCCCTTTCTCAGGGCATTTGCACTGGCTTTTCTCTCTGCCTTGAATACTTTGCTTACAAATACTGGTAGAACTTACCCTCTCACCTCACCTTGACCACTCTATTTACAATGGTAAACCCTCCTTATCTCTATCTCCCTATACAAAGGTAAACTGGACTAAGACATTTGACTGCACTTTTTCTGCAAGGCAATTAACACCTATTAACAGGTTTTGTATTTTATTGTTGATTTTATCTATTGTCTGATTCCTCATCTTGAATACTTAAGCTCCACCAGGCCAGCAAATTTTGCTGTTATGGCCACTGCTATATTCCCAGTGCTAAGAATAAGTTTTGGTAAATGGTAAAAATAGCCCTGAATGACATGTTAGACATTCAATAAGCACTGGTTGAATAAATGAACAATTCGTTTATTCCCTATGAATTAGACAGTGTTTTGGTACCTTATTGTGCCAATTACAGGAGTCAACAGGTATGGCTGCACACTATCTGTAAATTTCAGTTCATTTACAAGGCTGACTTCAGATATCCGGCAGGTACATGCATTGATCTTGGCCTCTGCCATCTTAAATGTTTACAGTAAGATTTCCTTCTGGGTGTGTAGTTACGGAAATCATCTCAGTTCTCATTTCCCCATTCTCCACCAAAAATAATGAAAAATTCCCCAGCTGAGGGAAAAAAAAAATAGTGTGTATTTTTTAAATCTTCTCTTTAGTGTTTAGAATTCTTTTCTTTTCATTCTTACTTGTGACACCACTGGTATTGCAAACCATAGGACCCAGTACTAAAATTTTCCTGCTATTTGGAATTCAGACATAGCTGCCTTGATCCCTGCTCTTCTCTTGCCAACAATTGGAGAAGCTATTATATTACATGCATGGACTGTCCAATGAACAGAAGGCCAGGTGTCACTTTGAGCGACAGCCTTCCAGTTTGCAAAAACTGTAATTCTGTTCATTCAATTGAGTGATTGTGTGTCTGTATGTCACTTTGCCTTCAAAATATCTCCTCTTAACTTCCACTGTTTTGACTGCATTCTAGAGCTGATGCTGTAAGGAGAGGGTGGTACAACGCAGCGAGCACTGACAGTTTGAAGCATGTGCAAGCTGGAGCATGTCTCCTGCTGCAATGTTTATATCTTCGGCTAATAGTGATATAATTCCTCTCTCCTTTTTACGTGATGGGTAGTTGGGCTTGGTGCTTTTATTCTTCTATAAAAAGGAAAAGCGGGTTCATGTGGTCTGTAAGGGCAGGATTCATCTAGTTTTAAGATTTGGATCTAATTCCTCAACAACATTCGTATATTAACTTAGTTGAATGGAAATAATAAAACTATGGCTGTGCTAACCTGACTCTGTCATCCTACGCAAAATGGAGAGATCACTGTGTGGCTGGTTTAGCTGCAGTTGTTCTCATTTGATGTTACTGTCAAGACAGCCACAATGATGAGCTTGGAAACAAAGTGGTCTGTTTAATTGGCCACAGGTGATAGTCAATGGACTGATGTTTTTCTTAGCAGCATTTAGCAGGGCTGTTTTTTCTCAAGTGTCCTGTGATGTTAAGTAAAAACATCTATATTGCCGCTGACCCAGACAGCAGTATAGCTGCTTTAGTTAGTTGAACAATTTCCTAAAAATTGGGAAGACTTACCATTCTTCAGAGTCAGACCTTGAGTGGGAAGTGGGAAGAAAAGCGCCTCTCTTTGTGGTGTAACTGGATTAGGGCACAGGCAATCTGTTCTTTATCCGAACAACAACGGCAGCTTATTACGAAGGTCTGAACCCTTAGGATGGGGACTGAGACCGCGTTCTTTTAGAGAAGACTTTTCTCTGGTTCTGAGCCCTGTTTTAGAGACATGAATGTGTCAGAGACTGCTATGCACTGCCGAAATTCATTTTCTGCTCTTCTTGGGGAAACAGCTAGACTTATTTTCCAGTCTTTCTTTGGTTACATGAAGGTATATGATAAGAGTTTTGGCCACTGAAATTTGAGAAGTGATTTGTGTCACTTCTCTGTCAAAGTAGTAAAGACTAGGTGTGTCTTCCCTATCTTCCGGCTGAACAGAGGCACTCCAAGGCCATGAGACTGAAAGATCCTGAATTCCTGAAAGGAGACTACTTGAGTAGAAACACCTGTGTTGCGGTGTAACATGAGTGTATACGGGTGTTTTCAGCCATTGAGATTTTAGAGTTTACTTGCAAACAACAGTTAGCATTACTGTCCTAATTAGCCTGTCAGCCACAGTCTGAATGAAAAGGGAAGATTCTGGAGTGAATAGGGCCAGTTGGACTGCTCTTGCAGAGGTAAAGTAATACCGCCTAATTCTGGAGTTGACGCAATAAAGAATAAAAAGAATTTTGAATAAATATTTATTATGTTACAAGTAGATGACAAATTAAAAGAGACAAAGATAACTTCAATATTTTAAGCTGAGAAATTGGAATAGTTACCTCAGACAAAGAGTGACAATTGGGAAGAAGAGCTGAAGTGTGGTTAATGCTTATGAGGTGGATGCAGAGGATGCTGTTTGGCATACGAACAATATGAAGAGTTGGAAATACAGAATGGGAGACTAGGTGAGAGGTTAGAGTGCAGCTTTAGATTTATGAGTCGTTACCATCTGCAAAGAAACTGAGAGGAAAGGTAGATGGTAGCACAGATGAGGATCCTACTGTTAAAAGGAGAGATAGGAATCGGTAAAGAAGGCAGAAAAATAACCACTAGAGCAATATAAATGAAAGACAAATGAAAGAGCAATATAATATAAAAGCAGAGAAGAGCGTTTGCTAAGTAACTTTGCTTTGATTTCTTAACACTCCTTCCTGTGGACATACCTTTGCACGACTGCGATAGATTTATATACCTATGTATTGCTACTTTGTAATTTTTAAGGGATGGTCACTGGGCTGGCCTACTGTAAGCCTAGGGCAAGGGAAGCTTGGAAAGGCATAGGACACATTTTGGATTTAGTATATGTTTCAACCTCTGTCAGATATTTGTTGAGCATCTTTGATATGCTAAGCATTAAATAAAATAGGTAAAATGGAAGATGGTCATACTACTGGCCATAGTACAGACTCTTAGGTGCCCTTATGTGCTCTGGGGATGCAAGGCTGGGGTTGATGAATTTCTTTCCCCTGAGGCAATGTGTCAGAGAGAAGGTAATAAATATCAGAGCAAAGTAAATTTCAAACAGAGAGCACACAATGAGCAAAGGCAAACAAGCACATGGATGGGAAAGAACGGAGGAATGGTGAGGGGTCATGTGTGGCAACTGGGAGATGAGGCTGGAAAAGGGAGGGTCTTTGGGACTTGTTCTGTAGCACGGTGGCTCTAGTGAGGATTTTAAAAGAGGAGGTACAAAGAACTCTGCTTTGGAAACATGGTTCTGGTAGATTTGAGGAGGTAGGATTAGACAGACATGGGAGAAACAGGAAGCATGGAGGACCATTAAAAGATTATTGCAATTGTCAGGTAAGAAATAATGAGAGTTCGGTAAGTAGAATGGTAGGCATGGGAAGGAAGGAGGGATTTGAATATGTTTTAGAACTGGAAATGGTAGAATTCTGTCACAGACTGGATGCAGAAATGAGCGGAAAGCTTGAGAAGGTTCAACAATGCTGCCTAAATTTGAGGAAGCCATTAAAGGCACAAGGAGTGGAGAATTGGTATTATATATTTAGATTATTATCCACTACATCTAATCTGGGGGGAAAATTGCCTCAAGGAATATCCAGAATCCAACTGCTTCTCATCATTTCCTCCTCTATTACTCTAGACCAAGCTGCTGTCCTCTTTTGCCTGGATTACTACAATGCCTTCTAGTGACTCTGCATCTACCCTTGGCTTTTGATGGTCTATTCTCAATGCAGTAGGCAAAATTATCCTGCTAAAATACAAGGACAAGCACCTCCTCTTTTCAATACCATGCACTAGCTTTCTACCCTCCTCAGAGCAAAACCAAAATTCTCGTATGATCTACAAAGAATTGTCCAATCTGCCATCCTTCATGTTCCCCTCTCATCCACACATACAGACTCATTATCTGCCATCTGGCTCCCTTAGCACCAGCTTCATTGACTTTCTTGTGATTACCATAATAGAAATGGTATACTTCTGCCTCAGGCCCTTTGCACTTACTTTTGTCCCTGTTGGGAATGCTTTCTCTTGGAAACTTGCATGGTTCTGCTGCTTCAGGTTTTTTCAGGTCTTTACTCAAATGTCATGTTTGCAGAGAGACCTTCCCTCATTATTCTACTTCAATGTAAGCATGCCTTTCTTCCCCTTCTCTGCTTAATTTTCATTCTTAGCAATTTTCACTGTTCAACATTCTTGATTTTTAATTAATTACCTTGTATAATGTGTCTTCCTCACTAGAATGTAGGCTTCATGAAAGTGGGATTAAAAACAGTTTTTTTCATCTCTATCAGGCAACAATGTTATTCATTAGTATTTCTCCAAAACACTTTCAATAATATTCAAGATATATTACATAAATAATAAAGTAATAAAAAATTATTATTGTTTTTAAATGTTGAAACTGAGATTATAGAGAGAGTTTTGAGGACATATATTATAAAATCCATGGTCGAGAAATGTGTCTCTTAAATGAGGTAAGGAGTTGAGGCAGAGATCAGCCATGCCGTCTTTGTGAATTCTAGATCTACATTCGGAGGCTGGATGCACATGGTTGTTGCAAGTCATTGAAGGACTCACAGATCTCCTTATATTTATATGTCTTCAAGACAGTACGAAGAAATTAATTCTTGCCTGTTCTCCCTTCTAAATCATGACACTGAACATCATACAGCAACATACACCATCACTCTCCTAACATCTCCAAACAATTCACCAATGATGTAACTAGAAACTGTCAGCTTTGGAGAAATGTGTTTTAGACAACAATGAAAGTGTATGTGGAGAACATTATAATTACATAACACCCGAACTAAATAATTCTAATAGTGAAGAAGGTGAAGGTAATGAACACTTGGCCATGGAGAAACCACAATCACAAAAGTGGTTCTCTCATGGCCAGGCTCATCAATTGCACTTCAGACTGTGCTGACCTCTGTGATTTCCCCAAATGTGGGAAACGTGACTGTGTAATTTGTTAGTGGAACACTGCATTTGTGCTCTTAAAAAAAAAAGTGAAGATATAAAGTCAATTTATGAATTGCATGATTGATTCATCCATTTGTCAACACTGATTGAATCCGTCCTTTGTGCGAGGCACTGTTTGGGAGATAGGGATGAAAGATTAAAAAAGATAATGCTCATTGCAAACAAAATTCACACTGTAATTAGGAACATAGGCAGGAAAATGAATAATTATTTTACTGTGTAAAATATTCTGACAGAGTTATACAAAAGATGCTATGGGAGGCAAAGAGAAGAAAATGTCCAATCACAAAGTCGTTTGTTTGCAGAGATGCAGGATGCAACTACGAGGAGAAAAGCAGTATACACAGCTTTGTGCATGTATTTAGTGTAATATTAAATGTAAAAATAAATATACTGAAGCACAAGTTTAAACTATTTTTTTATTAATCAAATTGATAGTTGAATTTAAAGATGATGCAGCATCTCTATAGATGATTGTGTGTTCAGCAGTTAAAAATTTGAATCTGAAGCTCAAGATAGAGGTTGGGGCTGGAGAGCAACATTTTGAGGTTGCTGATTTATAGGTGATAAAGTTATGAAAGTGAATACGATTACTTAAGAGAGCAGAGAGCAAGATGGTCCAAGATCTATCTATCTATCATCTATCTATCTATCTATCTATCTATCTATCTATCTATCTATCTGATGGATGGGAAAGAAAAGCCTGTGACAGAAATGGTGGAAAAATATCAAGGGAGTTGGAGCCAATCCAGGAGACCCATTTTAAATATCAAGGAGGAAAAAAAAAAACTGTAGAAGGAAATTCTCAGTCCTGTCAAATGCTTTGTAGCATCAAATGAAATGACTGAAATGAAATATTATTAAAGGAAAATAATGCAGATAGCTTCTTTAATTGATGGGTAGACTGGAACTTTTAAACTGATTTTATTATTCTTTAGAATATTAGGCAACTTCATACCTACAAAAAGTAACTCAGGAACTAGAGAAAAAAAATCATCAAATTTAGTTTCCATTGTAGTATTTCCATTGCATCAGCAAACACATTACCTGGTTTTTATTAGTCCAATAAAAGCTATTGACTTTTTCAAAAATTCAGGTTTGGATAAAGTCCACATGATTTCTGGATTTTCAAAATCTATTCTATAAGACCATAAGGAGGGTATAGCATGGATCCAATTTTATGGTATCTATATATTTTTTCCAGGTCACTAGTTTCTTGCCCTCTTCTTTCCTAATATTTCCTATAGAGTTTCTGTGGTTTTCAAAATCCCACTAGCATATTTTTGTCATACCCGACATTCATCTTGTTGTGGGCTTAGATATTTCTGGAAGATCAAATCACAGAGCCTAATAAAACACAGATAATGGCATTTTTGACTATGTGGTACATCCATTTCTTAATGAGTTTAAGGGCCACGCTGTCTGGTAAATGGCAGAGTGGGCACTAAGGCAGATTTGGGCTGCTGGCGGCCATCAACGTGATTACTGGCTGGAAAAAATGCGGATGAGTTGGTCTATGTCTAATCCTTTTGTGGCTTCCTGTGTGACACACTGTAATGAAAACATCACCGCAAATTACAAGAATTGTCAAAATGGGCTACCAGAAGATTTTTTTCACTCTAGAGTTTGCTGACCAAAAATGCTCAGTGCATTGTGTTATATCTGTATGGTGTTCTTACTCGGTGGATATACACAGGAGCTGAGCAATTAAGGTGTGGTAAGAAAGTTAAACCCTCTCTGAAGTCAATGGATTGGGAGTCTTACAGGATAAATGTTTCATAAATGCAAATACAGAAATACGTTGAAAGTCAAATTTCACTCCTGGGGCTAAACTCTTACTTGCTTTTGAATGCTAGGTATTTAGTTTGAGTACTAAAGATAGTTATACTGTTTCTATACTTATTATTTGTGATTTTGGATATATGATTTAATAGTTAAAAACACATAAACTCTCTTTTTTAAAACTGTTTAATCATTTAGGTCTTTCCAGGAAATTTATATATAAATACATTAATTGTTTGCCTGGGCAAACAATGCAGTGCAGATTAAAGTTCTTGGGAAAATTAAGAGATATTAACCAATTCACTATTGAAATCACACGACTAGGGTAATAAGTGCTTTTTAGTGATTTTCTCACTTACTCCTCCCAAGAGCTTTAAAGACCTGTACAATTATCCTCCCATTTTACCGATTAATTATCAGAGTCAGACATACACAGGCAGTAAAGTCAATGTCACGATTCAAACCTAGGAAGTCTGACTCCAGAACGCATGACCTTGGCCACTCACCTAGTTTTTGCCCACCTACGCACACTTTGTGCTGCCACGTACTATATCTCCTTTGAGGTTCTCAGCATTACAGGGCAGGCATGGAAGGACAACTATTCCTACTTTGAAGATGAAGTTCATAGACAACTGCATGACTTATGTAGTATCTTATTAAAAAAAATATGTGTGACAGACAGGACTAAATTCCAGATTTCTTAATTCTATGTTAGCCATTTGTTATTTGTTAATCAACTCACTTCTTTTAGAGAAACTAGAATTTTTCCTATTAAAAAAAATGAAATGTTCTTTGTGTGCTTTAAAAAATGTCATTAGCAGTTCTCTTAAATATAATAAAATATGAAAGCAAATCATACTTTTCTTTGATGCATTAATTCAATGGATAATTGCAAAGCAGTTTTGAAGGGCCAGAAGTAGGGTTTATGGATGGTAGCTGAGGTCATAAGAGAAAAAAAGGCTCCCCCAGGGTGAAGTACTGTGAAAGTACCATGTTATGGTCAGCAAGGAATGAAGCCTCCAAAAGGTTCTGATGTACATAATTAAGAGTTTGAAATAGTTCAAGACTATTGCCCTATTTTAAATGGCTATTCTCCCGAAACCTAAAAGACCAAATCAATTAAGCATACACTTAATACATGCTTCATATGTATCCTTTGGGTAAACAGTGCAATTTCTGGGTCATAGGGTATTTCTATTTTTAATTTTTGGAGGAACCTCTATACTTTTATCTAGAGTGTATTATGCTAAGCAAAATAAATCAGTTAGACACATGAAAAGATGCTCAATGTCACTCATCATCAGGGAAATAGAACTTAAAACCACAATGAGATACTGCCTCCCACCTGTCGGAATGGCTAAAATTAACAACATAGAAAACAACATGTTGGTGAGGATGTGGAGAAGGGAAACTTTTTGCACTGTTGGTGGGAATTCAAATTGGTGTAGCCACTGTAGATAAGTGCTATAAGAAAAGGAAAAAATACAAAGGGGTCCATGAAAGGGTGAGAGCACATGTGGGTGAGGCAATCCAAAAAGCTTTGCAGGGAAACATATTGTAGGATGGGCAGGGTTTCGGCATCAGAGAGCAATGTGTGGCATGAAGCTAGCGGGGAGTTTAAACAGGGTAGGTTTCAATCCACAAATTGAGAAAGCAAATGAAAGTTCATATTTTACCTTAATTTCTTAAAATTACACTTATTTTTAATGGTTCTCTGCAAAGAAGAGAAGCATATACTATAATTAAATCTAAAAACTTCTGATTGATAAGGCTTTTCTTCCAAGGAAGTTGCAGAATTGTGTGATCAAGATAATCTGAATGATTGTCTTTTGCAGTAAGTAGGAACTTAAAAAAAAATGAGTTGCCTAAGTAATTGGCCTTTCAAGAAAAAGTCACTGGTAAGTTAAAAATAGAGTTAGTACCATCTTTGGAATTTCTTCTACTTCTCCACTTCTTAGTACAAATGACAGAGATTATAAAAGCTTAATTCTGGAAATGAAAAATGGATATTAGTGAAATGAAAAGAAAAGTGTTTTCGAATATAGTTGCAATCTATGACTTTTTATAACAGTTTATTCTTAAATATGGGTCAGTGAACAAAGGTCCTCTGCTTTTCACAAATGATCCAAAAGCTATTTTCTACCTGATAAAAATCTCTCAGCTCATCATGCTAGAATGTCTGAGATTCATTACAACATACCAAATCCATTCCACTTATCAAATGAATGAAAGTACCAGAAGGTTGCTATGCTGAACACAACGTATATATCAAACATGTGTGGCAACTCCCCATGGACCTACTGCATTAAGGTGGTAGCAGCAGTGAACTCAGTCCCTCAGCTAACAGGTTGAGACTCTTCCTTCTCTCAGGGCACAAAGCATTTCCTGGGAATTGTTACCCCAAAGTGTTAAAAGTTACTAGCATTTAATTATGTTTTAGCTAACATAGGCACCATCACAGTACAAAATGAAAGTAATAGGAGGATGGGGAATCTGCAGTGAGTAAATGTAAATTTAAGAATGGTCAAATAGGTTTTACACTACATTGTCAGACTGATTTAGGTGAAGGTTGAAGCTGTTTCAGGGGACTCAAACTTCAATTCCTGAAAAGGAAGAATGGAATTTTCTTCTAAAATAATATTCTATTCACATGATTTAGGACCCTTCTAATCTGGTTTTCTCTAGATTTGCTTTCAAGAATTGAGTGTACACTGAAAAAGAACTAACTGATTCCACGATGATAACAGAACACTTAGAAATTCTTATGTTTAAATGACCCAAGTTCATTATTTTAAGAGTTTAAGAAAATCATTTAAAGAGAATAATAGAGTATTTTGTTGTTATTTCCATATTCAGTCCCTGGTTTGCCTTTATTTAAAGACACACTTTATTCCTTAGAGTAGTTTTAGGTTTATAGCAAAATTGAACAGAAAGTACAGAGCTCTCACATACCCCTGTCTGCACACATGCACCACCTCCCTCACGACAGACATTTCGCACCAGAGTGGTGCATCTGTAACAATCAAGGAACCTACACTGACACATCACGATCAACTCAAGTCTACAGTTTACATTAGGGTTCACTTTGGTGTTGTGTATCCTCTGGGTTTGAACAAATATATCATGACATGTATCTATCATTGTAGTATCATTCAGAATAATTTCACCATCCTAAACATCCTCTGCGCTCTGCCTCTGTCCCTAACTCCTGGCAACTATCAATCTTTTTACGCCATAGTTTTGACTTTTCTAGAACATTATATAGTCGGTATCGTATAGCATGTTGCCTTTTTAGATTGGCTTCTTTTACTTAGTAATATGCATTTAAGTTTCCTCCATATCTTTTCATGACTTGACAGCTCATTTCTTTTTAGCACTAATATTCCATTGTCTGGATATACCACAGTTTCTCCGTTAACCTACTGAAGGACACCTTTGTTGCTTTTAATTTTGGGCAATTATGAATAAAGCTGCTATAAACACCTGTGTGCAGGTTTTTGTGTGGAGTTGTGTAAACACCAAGGCACACGATTGTTGGGTAGAATGATAAGTTTATGTTCAGTTTTGTAAAGAAGCCGCCCATTATCTTCATAAGTGGCTGTATCATTTTGCATTCCCACCAATGAAGAACGAGAGTTCCTGTGCTCTACAACCTCATCGGTATTTGGTGTTTTCACTTCTGGATTTGGCCTGCTCTGGTACAGTAGTATAGTTCTAATTAGATTTTGTCTGTTCTAATAATTTTAATTCGCACTTCTCTAAAGACATATGATGTGGAACAATTTTTTACATTCTTATTTGCCATAGGTATATTTTCTTTGCTGAGGTCTTTATTTAGGTATTTGGGCTATTTTAAAAATCATGTTTGTTTTATTATTGTTGAGTTTTAGAGCTCCTTGTATGCTTTGGATACCCATGATGAGGGAGCCTAAGGTAAGCTGAGCTCCAAGCACCAGCCAGCATTACCGCCCCCATCCCCCAGGAAGGGTGTGATATGTGTGACATTCTTCAGGCACTCCTGGCTGCCCAAGGACAAAGGAAAGGACAGAAAACAAAAGGTTAAACTGATAAGAGTCTCCATCAGTTTACAAATATCTTAGTAAATTACAAGAGAAAGGCAATCTTATCAATAGTCTAATCTCCAGAAACCTACTGACTCAGTTTCCTGGCCACCAACATCTCCCTCCCTTCCATAGTGATGTGGGGAACAAAGGCAAGAAGGAAATGGCAGGTACAACTGAATTTCCTTATAACCCGCAGCCCATTGACAAATTCTTGAAGCAGGCAGAGTAAAAAGTGTCTCCAGGAACTCCCTACTGTCTTTATGTTAATACTTTGCTAGAGGGAAAAACAACCTTGGGTTGACAATACCGAGGCCTCCAGTAATCTGTAAATCTTTAGCAGATGAAAGTCTGTTCAGAAACTCCCTCTTGACTTTATCTCCCCCAACAACAACAACACCATAAAACCGTCACCCCCCATCCCCCACCCCCCCCCCCCCCCCCCCCCCCCCCCCCCCCCCCCCCCCCGCAAACACACACACACACTGGCAGTGAAGCTCTTCCTGCCCTTTGGGCCCCGTCCCTGTGCTTCAATAAAATCACCTTCTTGCACCAAAGATGACTTCAAGAATTCTTTCTTGGCCATCGGCTCCATATCCCACGAACTCTACCATCACCCCAAAACCTAATCAACCATCCTTTATCAGATATACCTTTTGCAAATATTCTCTCCCAGTTTGTGCCTTTTGACATCTTTCAGAGGGCAGAAGTTTTTAATTTTAATGAAGTCCAGGTTATTGATCATTTCTTTCATGGATTATGCCTTTTGTGTTGTATCTAAAAAGGAATTACCATATCCAAGGTCATCTAGATTTTCTCCTATGTTGTCTTCTAGGAGTTTTATAGTTTTGCATTTTACATCTAGCCTGTGAACCATTTTTGGTTAATTTTTATGAAGGGTATAAAGTCTGTGTCTAGATTCATTTTTTTGCATGTGGATGTTTAGTTGTCCAGCACCATGTTGAAAACACTATTTTTATTCATCGTTTTCCTGTTGCTCCTTTGTCAAATATTAGTGGACTATATGCATGTGGGTCTATTTCTGGGCTCTCTATTCTATTCTATTGATCTGTGTATTTATCTATTATTTTGCCATTGTGGGGTAATTTTTTCTAACAGTATGCAAATTTTAATTACCTGTAATTCTATGAATAACAAGTCTTCTTATAAAGACAAAAAAAAGCTCTTCTTACATTTTCTTCATCTCAAAATGTTTTAGTTACATGAATTTTTTTCAGGTCTGAAAGACACAGCAGGAAAATTAAACTTAGTTCTCTTTCCAATGAGTTGTAAAACAGGATACTTAAATTTCCTGAGGAAAAATTTGGAATCTTGAGTCTTGGAAGGAGGCTTCCTTGTCTTTTCCTTCCACTGCTAACACTCAGACTCTGCACTGGATCCATTAACTTTCTTAAACTCCATCTACTCCAGCCTAGGACGCAGAAAGGCTTGTCTAGGGCTGGGACTCCCAAGGAGAATGTGAATGTTAAAGGATATGCTCTGCTGGAAAAAAGGGGGGTGGTGAGAAGTTTCTTTACTCCTAATGCCTGCCCTAGGGCAGAATCAAGAGGGCAGAAGCAAGTGCAAACTCCTCTTCTACCCTTTCTCTTTTTGCTCTCCTTTCCACTTAACTAAGAATTCCTTTGCAAACAAAGTCACTGCAAACGTAGTGGTTCTATGATTTAAGTGTTCTTGAAACATCTTTTTGGGGCGCCTGGGTGGCTCAGTCGGTTAAAGCGGCCGACTTCAGCTCAGGTCACGATCTCACAGTCTGTGAGTTCGAGCCCCACATCGGGCTCTGTGCTGACGGCTCATCAGAGCCTGGAGCCTGCTTCAGTTTCTGTATCTCCCTCTCTCTCTTCCCTTCCCCTGCTCACACTCTGTCTCTATGTCTCTCAAAAATAAATAAACGTCAAAAAAAAATTAAAAAAAAAAAAAAAGAAACATCTTTTTCAAAATACAGATTCTTAGGCCTCACCATCCAGAAGTTAGGATTCCACAGGTATGAATGGGTACAGAAATCTGCCTCTAGAGCAATCTCCTGTTCGGTGTTCTAATGTGGATGGTTCCAGAATGCACTGAGTAATTTTGTCACAGAGGTAGTTAAGTACTAATAAATTAAGTGCTCCAGTGTTTAAAAAAAAAAAACAGCGCATAAAAATAGGCATTAAATATAAGCTAAATAGCATTTAAAATTTGAGATTTCACCAATTATAAATGCAAATAATCAAATAAAATAGCCGTAATGCTTCTGAGAGGTTACTACTTCTTAGATTCTCTGTCAGGAACAATGAATACACAAAGATGTATATGCCCATTTACGTAAATAATGATCCAGAATGTAATTAGGCTCATGAGAAGGTGTTACACCTGGTGTTAGCATTTACTGACATAACTTGACCATGAATTTTCTTATATGATATTGCTTATTCTCCCAAATTATGTTTTCTAAGTAAACACATCATTAATGGGCCTAAAATAGAAATTAAATTTTTAGGCTGTTTGTTTCCAAGCACTAGTACTTTCTAGGACAGAATTTATGTTAAAGCAAACACTGCCAGAACATGAGGGTAGAACTCATTTCACTAGTCCATGAGTTCATTTTGTGATTGTAAAATATTTTCTGATTTCATTATTTTCTGTTTGTTTTGATTAAAATTCCACACTGCCTATGTCCAAGTTATCTCAAACGTGCCTCTTTCCTTCTGATCTGTATGTGTTTAGCCAAAGAGTATTTTCGACCTAATATAGTATCTTAATTTTCACCGAATGGTACTCACCAGAAGTTTTTTTTCATTCAATAATGTACCGTCTTTTCTTTGAAAATTTATTTTGAAAGTTGTTAAGAAAAACATAGAGCTAAACTTTTTATGTGTCAAACTGAACACGTTGCCTATTCTCCATTTAAAAACATTATGATCTTTAGTATTTTTCAAGGAATATATATAAAAGTATCTCCACCAATGATTAAATATATAATTAAACCTATTTTGGTAATAGCTTAATTTTATTATTAGCTTTTCAAGAACAATGTGAACAAAGCTTTTTAGGATTTGTCCCTGGAAAGCAACTGTCAGCTGTCAATTCTATCACAACTCAGATCTCTTTAAGAGTGAAATCCAACGTTAGTAACTCCTCCTTCATCTCGTGGACTAAGATATTAGTTCTGAATGTAAAAACTTGATTTATTCATTTAACAACCCTTTACTTAGAGCCCCTCTTAGGCAGGGCATTGTTCTAGGCACTTCATGCAAATGAAGCCGTTCCCATTTCCATCGTTCAGTTCTAATAACTTTAAAACTTTTTCTATTGAAACATTTATAAGCGTGAAACTTTCACACAATTAAACAAATTACACAATGTGTTGTTGTTGGAAGGGGAAAATAAAGTCTTCTCCTCATCTTACTGTGTTTGTATCCAATCTGCAGAATTAATTATTTTCTCAGGTATTCAAAAGCAAACTTTTAAATAGTCTTCCATGCACATACAAGAATACAAATATACATGCAGACACCTTTGTATACACTATTTATGACAAAATGGAACAGCACTAAAAGTACTACTTAGCAATTTGCCCTTAAATTTCAGTACACATAAAATGAGTATTTGCATATGCCAATCATCCCACTCTCACTCTTAGATAGCCTCCTATTACTGGACATTAACTTATCTTAATTTTCTTCTTTTGGTATTTACAATAATAGTAGAGCAGATGCAGTTCTGTTTATAATCTGCTACTCTTTTGCTAATATTTATGTAGGACAAATCTTAAAGAATCTTAGAATTGTTAGGTCTAAAACAGATACATATAGAAGTTTTAATAGGTACTATCAAATGATAATTTAAGTTTCCTATCGCTGTGTAACAAATTACCACAAACTTACAATATACATTTATTTTCTCACAGTTCCAAGGACCAAGAGTCCAGTATGTTTTAGCTAAGTCCTTTGCTCAAGGTCTTACAAAGCTGTTATCAAAGTGTCAGATAGGTCTGGGGTCTCATCTGAGACTTGGGGCCTTTCAAATTCACATAGTAACTCACTATTTCCTAGTAACTACAGAACTCACACTGCCTTGCTTCTTCAAGACCAGAGGAGAGATTCTCTATTTCTGACTCTGATCTCTAGACCTTTTATTAAGAACTCCTGGGATTAGATCAGGTGTCTAAGATATCTCTCTTAATTAATTTATAGCTGACTGAATAATTTTACCTGCAAGTCCCTTTACTTTTGCCATCTAATGCAATATAATCACAAGAATGACATCCCCAAATTTTTGCCATACTCTATTGGTGAGAGTAAGTTAAGGTCACATCACACTAAATGTGAGGGGCTATACAAGGGCATGGGCCATGGAAAATCATTTTACAATTTTGTGTATCACAGTATTCTAAGAGTGTTATAATAATTTATATTCTCCAAAAGTAGAAACAGATCCATAAATGGTTTCCGTAAACCAGAATCCCATGGTTTTCAGAGGGGAGTGGCGTGGGTGGAAAAATGTGTGAAAGAGAATGGAAGATACAGGCTTCCAGTTATGGAATAAATAAGTCATGGGGATAAAAGGTATAGCACAAAAAAGATAGCAATGGCATTGTAATAGGGTTTTGGTTTTATGGTAACAGATGGTAGGCAGATTTGTGGTGAACACAGCATAACATATAGACTTATTGAATCACTATGCTGTACACTTGAAACTGACGTAACATTGTGTGTCAACTGTACTAAAGAAAAAAAAAATCTATATTCTTACAAAACTTTTTGAGGAGGGCTTTATCAGTCAAGGTTTAGTCAGGCAAGGAGAGGCCACTCTGAATTCCATGAATCAATAATTTTAGTATTTGGAATTAGAAGCTTTTATAACCATGGAAGAGCAAAGGAAACATCTAGATAGCTGCCAGAAATGATTTTTGGCTGTTGCAGCAACATGAGTGATTCTTTACAATTTGCCAGTAAGTTGGTAAAATCTCCCAAGGATCTCTGGGAAGTGCTGATCAACGACCTCAGGCAGCAGCAGGGAAACAGGTGGGTCTCTAGAGCAAGTCAAAATCTCACATCTGCACACTGATCTGGCTGCAGCAACCCCTGGAGAATGGCGGTCCTTCCCTCTCTCCAGCTTCCATCATCTGGCATGAGTGTGTCTTATTAGCATGGTACCTGGAACCACGCAATGAAAGGGATTTGGAGAAAGGTAATTCCTGGTTTCTCATCTTGATGAAAGGAACTTTAAAAGGGGGCTTGGTGATGCTGAGCTAACGCCAGACAATCTAGTGCCTATTCGCCACATCTATTTCAACAGTAAAAGTGATCAGTCTTCTAAAATTTTGCCATTCAAATAAGTGTGAAAAATAGTTGTGTGTGGTTCATTTTAACTTTCATTTCCTGGATCACCACCAGTAAGGTGAGTCACCTGTTTGTTCTAACATCTTAATCCAATCTGTTTAACAGTGTATATTTTATCTCTTAGAAGACACGGATACAAACTTGGGATGTCTAAACCTGTTTCTACATAAAGCATTCAGACTGCCCCTAGTCTCCCCATTCAACCACTGATTAAAAAGGAAAAGAAAACAGAGCCAATTATGGAAATCCAACTTCATCTTTCATTTTTAGGGTTTTGTTAAAACTACTCTATCATAAAGAAAATGCTTAAATATTGGAACACGCCCAGTGATCAGATGGCACAGATAACTCTAATGAGTTATACAGGGAATACTAAAAGGGAAAATAACATTTTTAAACCAGTGTCTTAATGTTAAACTTAGAAGATACAGATATTGATTGTTGTATTTTACATTTAAAAGCCTTTGAATTTCCTCCTTTTCACTTCATACCTAGTGATAAACCATTGTTTCTAGACAAAAGCGGATAACGCACAAAAATTGTTTTATATCCAGATCCCTATGTCATCAATAATTCGAAGGCTAAAAATGGGGTCTACTGGCAATCACTGCTATTTTAAATCATTATGTTTAATCTCTACATGCTGTTCAGTCAAACTTGGAAAGCATATACTAATATTTCTTTTATATAACATTTTTTGTTTCATATATAGTTTAGGCTCATTTTAGCTATTAAAATTATATGTTACATAGGCTCATATTAGATATTAAAATTATATGTTGTATCCCATCAAGCTCTGCTTTTATTTTAGAAATGTCTATTACGGATTCGATGTTTAATTTGATCAACAGAAAACTAGGTGAACAGCAAATAAACTGCATTTCTTGGCAAGCCTGGAAATGATTATTTTTCATTTTGTTCATTATTGAATGTGTTATATGTACTCTACAAAAATACTATCTCAATTACTATCCACTGAGCAACCATCCAATCCATTATATCAATAGAATACAGTAATATTTTTAGAATGGTCTTGAGCAATTGATTGCATAAGGTAGAGAACCGCTAACTATAGTAAGAAATGAACCCCTAAAGCTCAATGGCTAAAAACAACAGAAGTTAACTTTTACTCATGCAACAGTTTGATGCAGGTGTTTCTGATCTGCAGGCATCTTTCTCCTGTACTCTGATTTAAGCATCTTGGTCTCTATTATCTTGTCCTCTGCAGCTAGCTTGCAGTGGGAAATTCCCAGTAAAATCTTTCCATTGATGTAACTGCCTCTGGGAGAAGGCCAGACTAAATGCATGGCAACTAGAAAAACCATTTGGTTGGCCAAAAGAACTCAAGGAAAAAAGGAGATTAAAGATTCAGCTTTCATAGGAAAGGTTGCAGTCTCAAGGAGTGCCCCTTCAATTGAAAGAGAAGCACGGGGTTTGTGTGTGTGTGTGTGTGTGTGTGTGTGTGTGTTAGAGAGGGAGGGGATTATGGTAGTAGTGGTGGTGCTGAGGATGGAAAAAACAGAAACAAAAACAAAAAAAGGAAATGTGAGAACATTTCTTGAAATGAACTATGGTCATTTCGTCAAAGAAACATGGCACTTTGGGGGATAAAATCCTATTGCCAAAGATTCCATGGGCCTCAACCAAAGGCCTATGATTGCTCAAGATTTAAAACAAGTCTTTGGATTCTATCCTTCTGCTGTGCAGGTGACTGACAAACCTGTGCAGTCCACACGGGGCTTATTCTAATGATTGCTTCAACGGCAACCAAAGAGGACACTGAAAAAGAAAAAAATCTCTGATAGGATGGAACCAGGAAGATCTTCCTAAGGTGTGAAATTAGGGCTTAATAAAGAAATATCCCCATACTCTTGACTGAAAAACCTCATAATATTTGCCTCGTAGGATTTCATAATTGGTACAGGCCAGGGGGTTCTGTGTGTCTAATTATATCCTATTTTTACTGTGGTTACTATTCTATCACTGTGCACTGAGTGGCTGTAGGACAGATGGATTCACATTTGAAAGTGATTTAGAGGTGACTACACATCCTCACAGATAATGGACTTTGATGAGGATTCCAAGAGAGTGGGCCTTCTGGCTTTCTCCCTTGAGGAGGACTTGAATGGGATCCATGTGTGGAAAGAAGGGAGCAAAGGAATGTTTGGTGCTAAGAAAGGCAGACTGACAAACATACTGATGCTCTCCCAATGTTCCATCTGCTCCCCCACGTTTCCCAGCCGGAATCCCTGACTGTATGGAACAGAGTTCCTTGCAAAGTGCCAACTCAGGGAAGGGCAGGTAGCATGGAAGGTAAGGCATGGAATTGAGAGAAAAGACAAAAAGTAGAAAATCTGAACATGTTATGACATTTTTGCTTATATTAAAATTTCCTAGGAATAATACAGAATCCATCATCCATCTGACAGAAATAATAGTAGCTAACATTGACCGAGCATTTATGTATGCCAGGTTCTGTATCATTTAGTCATTGTGCCCTAAAAGTTGGTAGCCTTATTATTCTATTTTATAAATGAGGAAACTGACTTAGAGTAAAGTTAAGCAGCTTTTCAGTGGCACACAGCTAGTAAGTGGCAAAGATGGTATAAATGACCTCAAGCAGATTTACAAACCAAGCAGAAGGCAAAGTGAGGTAAGGTTCAAGAACTAAGAGTAGAGTACGAGAAAGCTCTGTTGTTAACATAATTGATACGTTTGCCAAAATGGGCAAAGTTAAGGGTCGGAAGCACCAGAGACTAGTTATTACCAATTCAACTTTTGTGGATTTGTCTAACTAGGTGACAGTTATCAGTTATACAAAGGGAGTTTTGTTTTTGTTTCTGTTTTTTTTATTTTTTAAGAGAGAGAGAGCACATGAGCTGAGGGACAGAGAGAGGGAGGGGAAAAAAGAGAGAAAGAAAGACAGGGACAGAGAGAGAGAATCCCAACCAGGCTCCATGCTCATGGAGCCTGACACAGGGCTTGATCCCACGACCCTTGGGATCATAACCTGAGCAGAAACCAAGAGTTGGACACTCAACCGACTGAGCTACCCAGGCACCTCTGAAGGGCGAATTTTATGATAAAATTTACCTAGGCCTATTTTTCCCCTTCTCTCTTTTTATATTTCAATTACGAACACTTGTGAAACATTTACTTGAAATACATAATAGGCATTTTATAAGTCAAATTTCAAATTCCAGACACTAGTATAACACTACATAAAATTAGGACAGGACTTCAAATTGTACTTAAAAAACATTGTATGCATAAGAGAAGTTATTCTTTGAAACAGACTCTTTAAAGTTACCCTAAATGTAACATTTTTAAAGGAAAAAAAGTGAACAAAATACAGTAGCTTACATTAAACTGCTATTTGGTAATTTTTTTGCTTTGAGTATAATACATTATTCTTGAAACCGATTTGCTCTTAGTGCTACCAAACTATAAATGCCATCAAGAATGAGGTATTATTATTGCTACATTTTGTTCTAAGAACCACCAAGTTTAAATGTGTTATGGATGATATTTCCTTTTTCACTAGATACTTAATTCTGTGTCAGAACCCTTATTTATTTTTTTTATGCAATAGTAGTCACCCATTGCTCTGGATTCGTTTCCTTATTTGTAAATTTCAAATTCTACTATTCACATTAATAGAAATTTAAAAAAATAGGAAGCGAAAAGTAAATAAACGAAAATAACACTGTGGTCAAGTTAACTTTTGTTTGATCCTTTCCATTAAAAATATTCATAATTTTAAAAATATACACAACCTCTACAAATATATATATACATAATTTATGCTGCTGCCATATTATTAATTTTATTTTTCATTTTCCCAATGTAGGAGAATGCACACGTTAAAAACAAAACCTAACCTAAAAGATATGGCTTACGTAAACATTTGAATTTGGAGTCCTTCCTTAAAGAACCCTAAACTTCATAAGAGATGCCCTATAGTATCAGACACGGATTCTCTTGTGATGGATGAAAACATTTCTATCCTTTTAGTTACCATAAGAAGTTGCTCACTCTAAGATTCATGTTCAGAACTTACAATGCCAACTAAGAATAACACCTATTTTATTTCAAACAAATACCTCTTGTTTCAGAAATGACTTCACTGATGTGACCTAATAGGTATATCATGCCCAGTGGAGCAATCTTATCTTAGTATGTTTTTTTCTATATTTCTCATCCCTGTTGCACAAGCGTTGACTTGTGTAATATTAATAATGTTTTCAAAATCTATGCAACAAGGTAATGAACTCAGAGAAGTCTGCACTGGCATAAAAAGTGCTGAACAGGCACACTCCAATTAACACGGGAATCTTTTGCTATTCACATCAGTACTTCAAAAGCAAATTATACACGTCATTATTTTGCATTGTATTCCCTGAGATAAATCTAACAATATTAATGAAATATCCAAGGAATGCCCTGAAATTATAAAGGATAAATAAAATGTCATCTTGCCTCTTTGTATATACATTTTGTGGCATCTACCCATGGAAATTGTAGCTCTAATGAGTGAAGAACTTCTGAAAAAAGAATTCCATAGCTGCATTTTGAACCTGAAATTACACTTAGTGTTATGTGATTTGTAACCCTCATAAAAAATACAAGGTTAAAATTATCCCCGGACCATTCAAGAAATATATTTTTAGGTTTCCTGTAGCTTTTAAACAATCATATATAAAATGAATATTAAAGAGAAAAGATTTTGATTAGTTTTTTAAAACTTTTTAACTGTAAAGTTCATTAAAAAATAATAGTGCCCTTTTAAAATATCTTATTATTGGATACAGAATAATTTTTAATTTTTCCTAGTATTTTAAATAATTCGAAAGGAGATAACATAGGTAAGCTTGATGAACAAAAGATCATGATGTATTTCATTTACCTAATCAAGACAAATGAATAAAATATGAGTTCACCTAAGTAAACACCCCAGGTAGACTGTAAACTTTAGCTGTAAATAGATTTTTAAAAAGTGAATTAAAGAAGGGGGACCTGAGTGGCTCTGTACGTTAAGCATCTGACTCTTGATTTTGGTTAAGGTCATGATCTCACAGGTCGTGCGATCACTCTTGGGATTCCCTCTCTCCTTCTCTCCCTCCCCCTCCCTTCTCATGCTCTCACTCTCTGTCAAAATTAATGAGTAAACATTAAAAAAAGGGAATGGAATGTTACAGTAGAGATAGTCTGGGGCCATTAACAGCTTGAGTGATCAGCACTAAAAATAATAAAGCAGACAGATTTATTCATTGTGTCTAGAATATTAAAAAAAATTTGGTGACACAGAAAAGTAATATGAAGCTTGTGATTAATTTAATCAATATTTAAAAGAACATATTTTTTTTACCATGAAAAGATACATATTTAAAATCATGCCATAATCTTTTCAATGTCTGCCTTCACTTCATGAGAATAAGATCTAGCTGTGACTCCACAGATAGGGGCTGACCCTCCCAGAGGGTCAGGCTTCCAAGGCATGAAGCTTGTGATCAATGCTTCAGCACACTCTATTAAGAAAACGATTATTAAGAACGCTGGCTGGAATGTGCATTTTGGCAGAATTTATTATAGATAACATTGTATTTCTGGTGGCATTACAAGGGATGAAAGCTCCATTAACCTGTTAAGCACAGAGGGTATAAAAATGCTAATAAGTAGAAAATCACAGAGACTGGGAGGAAAGATTTTACTGCAGTGCTGTGTTCTAAATGGATGAGAGAAATTCAGAAAGCTGTTTGTACATGGAGCTAGGTCTTAATCTCTTTGTCATAGAAAGGGAGGGACCTTGTGAAAATGGACACCTGCTTAATCTCCTCCCTCCTCAGGAAGCCCTCTGGCAGCAGAACAAGTTATGGGACTCCAGCATGGGCATGTAGATGTGGACCTTGGCTACACTTCCCAGCACATATTGCTCTCTGCAGAAGTCTATGCAGTCGTATGGTTGTCCCTGGGTGGCCATCTGTGGCCATTCTGCAGCATGTCAGTACTCACAGAGTGCCTCAGATGTTATTCTAGAGAACTGGCAGTTTCGCTTCCATTCATGCACTTTGGGGGGTAAATGTGTAGAGTGTGTAATAGAGATGAGGACTGGCCCTGAGCAGAGGTGCAGTGGACGTCAACTTCTGTGGTGATATCTGAGGAGAAAGAAGCACTCACAAACATCCCGTCTTGCTTCAAAGGTGCCATGAAGAATGAGAACAAATGAATGGCCTCTAGGTGTGCTGATATGAAAAGGCAAATTACGTTGGCTGATTTCAAGGCAGCCAGAAATGTTCACTGATCCAAAATCTCCCTCTTTTTTGACAGTCTTCGTTCCTGAAATCAAGGGTTCATTCCAGGGAATAAGGCTTTGTCCTTTCTAGGAATACTAGTATGTAACTTATTACAGTCAGGAAGGATATATTTATATTAATTATTACTCTTTTTTTTCATGAAAGACAGGAACTTGAAGGAAAAACAACTAGAGAGAGTGAGGATAGAAGAAAATAATGGTTCCATTTGTTTCCATTCATTTACTCTGTCATTCAGTAACAACTGCTAGCTTCTGTGCAGGAGATACAGAGATTAGGCTGTTGCTGACTTCAAGTTCTTACCATACAGAAGAGGTACTAATAAAAGTGTCTGGATAATAATAATTCAAGGCAAAAATATGATAAGGAGGCTTTTAAAATAATTGTCGATACGATCCCTATTATGTGGTAACCACTATTCTAAGAGTTTTCCTTGGATTAGCTCATTTAACTCTCACAACAGCTTTAGGAGATAACTCTGTTTTACTAGCTCTGTTTTACAAAGAGGTTAAATAACTTTTCCAAGGTTACACCTCTAGCGAGAGAGTGGGCATCTGAGCCGTGCCCAAACAAAATGCTCTTGACATCAAAACAGAAATAGAAAGAAAAATATGACTGGAGCACTTGCCTGAGAAGACCTTATAGCTGCTGCTTACAAAGTACTCGAATATTGATTGCATTCAACTATTCTCTCCTAAATTAGAATCCTAATTACATTCTTAAGCAAAGGCCCCTAGAGAATCCTTTTGGTGAGGTCAGTTTGATCAACCTAGTGGGATACACTTCATTAGGGTCACCCGAGACCTCTCTGTCCATGTGGAAGTGTTCATCTTTTGCATTAATAAAATAAGTCTATTTGGTGATATTTGAAGGAAATAAAATACTTATTTTCTTAATTTCCTTCCCTGTCTCTTACTTTTTCCTCTCCATTTTTCCTGTTTATAGTACTAGATTCTTTTTTTCTTTCTAGAATTGTTACTCTAGATTAAGGTATTGTTTTAAAGTCTCTAACAAATAGTTTTAATATATATCTATTGCCTTTCCCTGCTCTGAATCTATTTCTGATAATGGCACCTTGTTTTCTTTTTGGGGAAGCACAAAAAACAAAAACAGGGAGAAAAAAAAAAGCAAACTTCCAGTTGAGGTAGTTTTGGGTGGGGCCAAACTCATTTCCTAGGGGCCTATGATCCAAACCTCTGGACAAACTGTTACATTTTTAGGTTACCCAGGCCAAGCCAATGGCACTCAAGGTTGGGTTTGTCATCAAAACTTCTGGAAAAAGGAAACTCTTACCTTGGTATTTACAGAGTAGGGGATGACGTTGTAGCTATTGGTGGTCATCCTGACACTATGTTAGAAGAACCTCTAAGAGAATAAAGATGACAGAGGAAGGTAGAAGGCAGGGATGATAAGAGATAACTTTCTGACAACACTGCTAGACTACCTAAATCTAGCTCTACCTAGACAATGTCTATAATTTTCCATTTAAGATGGCAAAAATTCTCTTTCTGTAAGCCAATTTGCATTGTTCTTTTTTGTCTTGTAACTTAAAATGTCCTGACTGATAACAATGATCACAGCTTTCTGCAAATATAGCACCTGAGACCATTAGAAGCCATCAGCAAGGAAAGATTCAGATTTGCTCAAATGTACTAGGAGAGTGTTTGGCCAAGAGCACAGGAGAATCTGGATATTTTCTTAACAAGATGGAGTAGTGGAAAAATCTCCAAATCCTGGGCTTCTGATCAGGGCAAGTATGACCTAGAATGAACAGGGTGCTCCTAGACTTACAATACAATGTAAATTCTAAGAGAGCAGGAGCTTCATTTTACTTATGGCTATATTCCCATCACCAAGCACAATGTATGGCACTTAATGGGAAGTCAGTATATCACTGACGAACAAAAAGATAAGGACATGATGCTGAGGGAGACATTGAAAAGTTCATTCACTTCATCAGGCTAGATGATCTGTCTACCCTGGTTATTGACAATGGAAGCTAGGTTTAATCTTCAAACGATGTAGTAGCTTTGGAGCGAGATTGAGTGAATCACATCAAGGAGGTTGGAGGGCAAAGGGGTTAGAACGCATGCTTAAAATCAAGCAGAAAATTTGGACCTAGGCAACATAATTTACTTGCTCTATGATCTTAGGCAATCTAATTTAATTTTCCTGAGACTTAATTTCCTCAACTGTAAAACTGGAAGTATAATATCACATGTGTTGTTATGGAGATTAAATGTGGTAATGAATATAAAATCTTAGCACACTGTCTGGCACGTAGGAAGGGCTGCTATCATTTTTTCTCGTTTTATTGTTATTCATGTTATCATAATTAGTATTACTATGAGCCAGAACAGGAGAGTGGAAAGAACTCTAGACATTTCAAAAATATCTTTCTTCTATTCCTGATCTTGGTCAACTCAGATCTCTTAAGTATTGTCTTTTCTGTAAAAAAATACTTGTGGAGAAATGTGGTTACATATAAAAGCACTCAGTAAATTGCAAAGCATAAAAAGAATCCAAGACAGTATTATTTTCTCCTACTTTTGTAATATGTGCCTTTCGGTATTTGTTATTGGGCTCACTTGACCTTGGCTCTCAAACTGAAGTATTCATAAGACACACTGAGGAACTTTAAAGAATGCAGTTTCCTGGGCCTTGCCCTAGAAGATTCTAGTTCAGTAGGTCTGGGGTGAGGAATGAGGCTGCATTTTTAACAAGCTTTTCTGTTGATGCCCATGCAGGTGAACTGTGGACATCTTTCAGGAAGTACTGAAACTGTGATGTGTAACTAATTTGAAGGCTGCCATGAGCGCTCTGGAATTCTAGATCTTGTTTGGTCCTAAAGCAGTGGTTGGTGAAGGCTACTATGAGCACTGTGGCCCACTGTGCATCATCATTTCTATTTGTAGCTGAGTGGAATTGGCAGCAGGCACAGGCTGGCAGCGGCTTGCAACACACTCCTTGTCAAAGCACATACTGTTTCTGCAGCTGGCATCTATTCCCTGTACATCCCAATTATAACAGTATTACTGAGTCTTGTGACAGTCACACATTTCATCACCTTAGGGGACTGGGCAGAGCAGGTTTACCGTGGCATGGGTGCCCTGCTCCCTTGTTTCCTCATATTCATCACTGCTTAGGAATCTTGTTGGTCTCGTTTCGCACCAAGTGTCTGCTGTTCCTAACTGGGGATGTTTGCAGCCCAGACCAGGTCAGGGATTATGTATGAGCTGCAGGTTGTAGAGAGTCTTACCTGCTGTAAAACACTCATTTTTGAACCATTTTAATATTAAAGTTGTCACTATTACAATGATCGCCATGCTTTTGCCCCCCTTTGCTGGGCCTGTATGCCTCAGCAAACCATTCCCACTCCCGGATGCACACGGCTGGCTCTCTATAATTTGATAGAACTATAGGGTGCATTTCACTCTACCTGCATAATGGAGAGTTTTGACTCCTGCACGGCTTCTCCTCTTAAGGGAAGTAAAGGGGCTTAATAAAATTGATGTCGTACTACTGTATGAAATACACTGTTGATATATGATATATACTCAAAAAGCCTCTCCTTAGGAACCTGGTTAAAAAACAAAAAGAGGAGCAAGTTGATCCACAAAGAAACATGTGTTGAGAGTATTCATCATTTGGATGATTACTGGCAGTATGTTATACTGAAAGGTTACAATTAAGCAAGATATCAAAATAAATAAGATTTCTTCTTTTTATTTTTTGAAGCTATCCTGACATGTATTTGGGATCAACAGATGTTCCTGATAACACCTTCTCTGTTAGATCAGTGTAACATTTAAAAGCTACTTGGTATCAGCTGGAAAAAAATGAGTGCTGATATTAAAATCTGGGATAATAGGCTGAATATTATCAATGTAAATAAAAAGAATGGCAAGTGTAAATATCGATGGTAAATGTAGTTGCAGCCACGTCAGAAACACAGGGAATCTTAAGCTATGCATGTTTGTAGTAGAATTATCTCTCATAAAAAATATTTGCAATGGTCCTAGAATGTAAGAAATTGTAGAAGTTAATAAAAGAATTACTTTGAGTGTTCTGCCATCTATAATTTAAAAGAAATAGGTGGAGTTTGGAAGAGAAAAAGAAAATGGTCATGGACTTTATAAGAATAGGAACCCAAACGTATGTGTTGGAGTTCAGAAAATGAGGATTCTTCAGCTGGAAAAGAGACACTTAGGATCTGATATCAATTTAGCAATGGCCTTCAAAAACTGGATGTAAGAACTTAATACAGAAGGTGATCAATTTTTGCCCCCATTAAATTTTAGCAAAAGCAAAGGGAAATGTGTCTTAATACAGAATCTGACAGTTTTAGATTTGAAGTTGATGTTTCTAGGAGAAGAACAATTTCTGAAGGATGGAATTACGAAAGAGCTTTAAAAGACAACACAATCTATATTGTTTGTTAGGATGGTTTTTGAGGTGTTGTGGCTAATGTTGGAAAGGTCACAGTGCTTTTTAAGGTTCCTCAACCCTACAATTCTATGATTAAACCTACTTTGTAGCACGGTACCCAAGAGGAACAAGCAATTGCTGTGAGAGAAGTTCTTAGAATTGCCTCAAACTCAAAGGTTAAAAGAAATGACAGGGAAGTTTTTAGTTTAACTTGGAGCACATAAGCTAGAGCTGTAGGAAGGCTAGTGACACGTCCTGATCTGAGGTAAATTTCCTGTTGGAAAAGTGCCGCACAGACTGTGAAAGGGTGGCATGGCTGAAAATATCAATTAGAACAGTCACAAGCCAGGAAGTTGATGAGTCAATGCTCATCCTAATTTTTACCCATGATGATGAAAAGTCATTTCTCTGAATGCAATAGGTGCTAATGATTTCCTTATTCTTTTAAAACACTGATAGAATTACCTTTTCCCTAAAATTAATTTTTTCTATTGTGGCAAAATACACATAGAATAAAATATACCATTTTAACAATTCTTAAGTGCACAGTTCAGTGCCATTAGATGCATTCACACTGCTGTGCAACCATCATCATTGTACACCATTAGGACTCTTCATATTTCCTGGCTGTAACTCTGTACCCATTAAACAATAATTCCCCATCTCTCCTTCTAATAAAGTTACTTTTCTAATTAATTATATTAATGAACTGTTGATTAGTGGATACACAGTAGTTTTAGCAAGAGAAGAAATCTAATGATGGTTCTCCTATCTTAGGGAAAGAAATTGTAAACTGTTTATTACCATCTGAAGGATATGATCATTCACGGTTAAAAGTTCTAAAACTGGAAGAAGAAAAATCTATTGCAATTAAAAAAAAACCTTAAAAACAGAAAACATGTGAAACTACAGGAGTGATTCTCTCCATCCCCTAAATTTGTACACATTTGAATATTCAAGCTTTGGTTGGAAATACCTCATCTATAACTATACTGGTATTAGGCTGTAGCTGTAATATAGTTGATGATTGGGCTTACATTAGTAAAACATTGGCTCACAGATGACAAGAAGATAACGAATTTTACACTACAGAAACACATCTTCAGACTGCTGTGCCTTCCAAGTGGTTATGTTTTGGGTTTCTAATGGCCATAGTTTAGTAATAGATTCAAAACATGAGTAACTTTGTGGAGAGAATTTAACATTCTGGATTTAATTTTATCTGCTGTAAAATGTTTGTTGTTTATGTTTGTAAAAAATACCAGTGCTATATTTATCTTTGTTTATTGGCTATAAAAAAAAAAAAACTGGCTCCATTAACATACACAACTATCTGTAGGATGTGCACAAAAATAACTAAAAAACCGGAATGGTTATTTAACCATCTAAGTGAAGTTGGGCTTATGTCAAATTTCATTCTTAAAAAAAGTTATCTGTCTTCTCACTGGCTGTTAATATTTTTTCTTTATCCTTTGTTCTGCAATTTCACTATGCTGTGGATAGGCTGGGGTGATTTTTATTTATGTTTTATGCATTTTAAATCTTGGAACCTTAGTTATTATCTCTTTAAATATAATTTACCTTCCATTTCTGTTTGGTAGACCACATCAATCTGTCTTTTGGTGCTGCATTCTGAGTAGGCTAGTTAGTCCTAGCTTTTAATTCACTGAATCTGTGTTAATAAGGAGGTTTTTAAAAAAATTAAATTAATATGTTTGCATTAAATTTCTCACTGGTTGTATTTTTTATTTATCTGTTCTCAATTTGTTTATGTCTGTTTTGTTTCATCCTTACTTTTTCACTTCTTATTTTATAATTATTTTTTTAAGGTTTATTTATTTTTGTGAGAGAGAGCATACGCGCAAGCAGGGAAGGGACAGAGAGAGACAGGCACAGAGGATCCATAGCGGGCTCTGCGATGACAGCAGTGAGCCCAACGCAGGCTTGAACTCAGGAACCACCAGATTATGGCCTAAGCCGAAGTCAGACGCTCAACTGACTGAGCCACGCAGGTGCCCTGACTTTTTCACTTTAAAGATAAGACTATTTTTATAAGGAACTCAAAGACTTTTGATTACACGTCATTTTGAAATTAAAAAAAAAATTCCTACTTATTGGTAGTGATAATTCCTATGGCTCTGGGATAATCATTCCTAAATTTATCGTGAGTAAGCTGTCCTCTTATTCTACCTGCCTTCTCCTGCCACCCAAATGCATTACTGCTTACCCTCTAATTTTGGGGTGGTTTTGCCTGCCCTGAGACCCTTAACACTGAGCTAGCTGGTGAGCAGCACAGCCCACATCCTGCCTAACAGTCTTTTGGTATTCCATCTTATGAAGGGTCACAGCTTTATTTAAGGTTAGCCTCAGGCAATGGGTAATTTGGACAGCATCCTTTCCTCGGCCAGGAACCTAATTTAACGATCATTCCTCCCTCCTTGAATCTACATAGGCAGATTCTCCCTCTACTTTTAAATCTATTTCCAGTGCAAAAATTTTCATTCATTCGTTCATTCATTTATTTATTGTGCATTATTTTTTCCTTTTCCGTTTCCTTTTCCTTCTCTTCCTTCCCTTCCCTCCTCTCCCCTCCCCTCCCCTCTCCTCTCTTTTCCTTTCCTCCTTATCTATCTATCTATCTATCTATCTATCTATCTATCTATCATCTATCTATCATCTATCTATCTATCATTATTGCTCTCTTTGGAGGGAAGGAAAACAATTCAGCGTTGAACTGAGAATGTTAACCTGCCTAAGAGGTCAAGGTCTACATGTACAAACTATCAAGAAAATTAATGTTAAAATCTGCTTTTGAACTTCACAGTTCAATGAATCTCTTTGAACTTAACATTAAATAACTTTTTTGCACACTCTAGCTTGAAATTTGGGAGGTGGATCAACTGATTTTTAACAAATGAGAAGAGAAGAGAGAAATGGCTGATAAGGGGCTATATGGCATCTAATAGGTAGGTAATTCATAATTACAAATTTAGAGTCTATTATTGTTATATTTGTGTATATTTTATGCAAAAGTAATTTTTGTCTTGAATGACTTGGACAATTATCCCAGATATTTTCAGAAAAAAAATGTGTAAGTTTGGGAAAAAGTATTAGGTGATGCACATTATGATAAGGGTAAAAATTGAAACAGCTATAATAAACTATGATGTTAATACTGTAGGAAAAAATTAAAAGTACTTAATTTAAAATCTGAAGTGGGTCAATGCCTTCAGTCACTAACTTTGCAAAGTTTTTCTGCGTAGATTTCTTTTTCTAATGAGTTGTCAGATGTGCTTAATGTTAACAACCAGCAAAGCGCTTCTTGTGTGATTCAAAAATGCCTGAAATATTGAGCATAAGACTCATTTGATAAAACTTGGACAATAATTAAACTGGCCTAAGAACAATGAAGTATAAGCTGAATTTAAGAGTGATGTTTTGTTGAGCTGCCAAGAAAAAAATTCCCACATAACTGTATGAATGATATAGAAATCTTTGACAATGGTGTAAAGCTGTTACCCCATTTTTCAATTGAAAGTTCAGCCAGATGTCAGCAAATCTGATGACATGGAACTGAAAAAGACTTGTATATTTAGCTTTCTTTTTTAAACTATTATTATTTTAGTCCTTAAAGACTCAGTTTTACTAAGACATGATTCATCAAAAACTTGCCTAGAGGAAACCTTGCTGGGTAGAGCAGAAGACAAGTGAGGCAGACCGTGTTTTTCCATTGATTCGAACATCTCTGTTCTGGGAGTGGATTCTAGAAAAAAGAGGGGTTATATAAACGTGTCTCTTCTATCCTCGAAGAAGCGGCTGGGCAACTGGAAAAAAAATCTTTATGCATACTGCTGGCAGAGAAATTCTAATGGTACTTTAAGCCTGATTTGGCACACCATGTAACTCTTCCAGGCACAATGCACAATTTTCATAAACAGACTGAACTGAAAGATTCCCTGCCATTGTTTTGCCATTCAGCTGACCCTGAGTGTAACTAAAGAAGATATTTCAGCCTAGGTATTATGCAATATTTTTACAGAAAAAAGATTCATAAGTAGGGATTCACAAAAGCTGTGGACATGATTTATAAAAGCAATAATCAATTGTTTATTTTTAAGTGTAAGCGGAAAAATTGCTAAATAATTTTCTTTGGAAATCTCTAGGACCCAAACCGTTCATGTCAGAAAACCAGCATAATTTATTTTTTTAAGAAATCATTAAGATATTCAGAAAATCCAGTAGCTAAGAATTTATGAAATAAATATGGTTTGTGAATTCCCCATCTTTTCTAGTAAAAGGTCATTAAAACTTTCTGATCTGTTCTTTTTTTTATGTTTTCATTGGAAATATTCACTTGTGTTTCCATTATGTATTTTTTGTATGCGTTTCCACAAGATTTTGTTTTCTGGGAAATTATTTTTTTTAATGTTCTTGACTATGTCAAGCACAATGAATGTAATCAAAGGGTAAATAAAAATAACAATAAGTTTCACATTTTTCAGTGGAGAAATTAAGTGTGGGAACATTCCTGTATGCTTCTAAAGAAATTCAAGAACTTGGCAAGCAAGGATGGTGGGTGGGGCCTTGAATAGTGATTAGCCCACTTTGCTCATCTAAAACATGGGAGTGATAAGGATCTCTCTGATTAATAATATATTAATAATAATATTTAAAACTATGTAGCTTAGTTTAAAATCTTCTGTCCATTATACCTAGGTTACCCTATATTCTATTTTTTATTCCTAGGGTATTGAACTCTGACTAGGAACACCAAAATCTTACCAACATTTCCTTAAACATCTTTGTTCTATCAAAGAGTGTTAACAAGAATTTTTTAACCCTGGCAGAATTGTACAAATTAGTGATTATGTTGAATAATGATCATAACATAATGTTGTGTTTAGAAGAACAAAATAAAAAAATGTGTTTACAACAATGCAATTAAATTTCCAGTTTGCCAACACACTGCACTGCAAGCAAATGCTAGTGAATTTTAATTCTTAATCATTCTAGTCTAAATATTATTTTCATATAAATAAAAAATAATGTGAGATTCTTTTTTTAGACTCCCGGTCTGAGATTTATATCGAAACCTTAAAAACCTACTTTCATATATTTTGCTTTATTAAAAAACTTAATTAGAAATATTTAAAATATTCAGAAAGGAAAATCAGTATATATGCCTGATGCACCTACCACATAACCTAAGAAAGAATACATTATATAATTAAAGCTAAAAATTAAAGCTCTCTGATTCCACCTGCCTTTACCTCTGTCATCCTCTGAGGAAACCATTCTCCTGAATTTTATATTTAAAGTTCTAGTGTATTTCTTATAATTTTACATCATAAATGTGATTTAAGCTTTATGTATATGGTACTAAACTGGATGCATACTTCTGCTTATTGCTTTTATCACTTGATATAAATGTTTGAAATTCATCCAGGTATATGTGACTGCACTTTATTCATTTTCTGTGAATGGCACCGTCATTCATCATCTCTTCTTCTATATCTGGACATAGTTCCAACTCTTCTCAGTATTACACACAATGCTGCATAAGCAGTCTTGTATTAGTATCTTTATATAATTTATGATAGTTTTTTTTCATATGTATAACTATAAGTAAAATTGCTGGGTCATACGATATTCTATCTTCAACCTTATTGTCAGTTGTCAAATTGTTTTTCAAATCAATTATACCAATTTATATTCTCACTAGCAGTGAAGAAGCAGTGAATTTCTATATTCTTGCCAACTCTTGATATTGTCAGACTTTTTTCCCTATTCTGATTAGGTGAAATGTTATTTCCTTGGTGTTTAAGTGGTACATTCCATTCTATATAAGGAGGGGCCTCTTTTTTATTGACTGATAATTTAGATTTCCTCCTCTGTGCATTGTTTATTAGCTCATAATTTTTGTTCATTTTTTGGTGGTATTTATCTTTTCCTTATTAATTGGTAAGTTTTACAAAATATAAAGATAGTAATCATTTATTGGTTTTATGTACTGCCTAACCTTCTCTTGGCCCATGTCTCATTGTCTGATGTTTTTAGTACTTTTTTTTTTTAAAGAACAGTGACCATTTTTAGTAGAATAACTAGTATATGCGTACTAATTATACACCCATATATAATTACTAGAGTATGTGTTTATGCATATACACATACATACATATGCATGTATGCATACATAAATACATATACACACACAGAGAAAAAGACCTGAAATAATGTATGCCAAGATGATGTCTCCAGGTACGGGAATTAATAATTCTTTCTTTTTAAGATCTTATCTGGGATTTCTAGTTTCATATTCAGCATGCAAGGAGCTTGGAAAGTACCACTCAATTTTAACAACAAATAAAAAGCTGAACAAACTGAAAAATCAACAACTTTCTTAGATCCATAAGAGAAATGAGGTCACAGGGCAAACCTCCTCCTCCAAACCGGAAAGATAAGCAAATACAGAGAATCACAACCCCCCAGAAGAGAAACTTCTGCAGAAACCAGTGCCTAGACAGGAAAACCTGAAATGTAATTGATGAATTGCTGGGGGTGTAGGCTATGCAAGTCTGAGAGATAAAAACTCCAAGAGTACCCCATCATCAGAGCACTCCACTTTGAAATTTTACCATGTTCTCACAATGAATATTGAAGGAAGATCCCCTACTACTTCTGGTAGAGGGAAGAGAAAGGAAATCACTGTGACATATACCAAACCATTCTGTTCTTAACAAGATCTCTCTTTAGAAGAAAATATTTAGTCATATTCTAACCTGCTGGGGGTTTTATCAGAGCCTAACTGGCAGAGGAGAAGGAAAACACTCAATTCCAGTAGGCACTAGCCTTCCACATGGAGTAAGAGAAATATCCAACTCCGTATCACCCTAGCCATTCTGTATCACCTGAGGAGTGGAAAAACTGAGAAGCGTGTGTGACTTTGACACTCCAAAGGTATAGGCTTACTAAAACACTGAGAACTAATCACAGAGGTATAGAATACTTCTTCGACCCCATACCTTACAACCACATTTCTAACAGCCTAAAATCAGTTTATTTTACCCACAAAGATCATGTCTGGCTATCAAGAAAAAATTACAAGACATATTAAAGAAAAAAATACAGTTTGAAAAGACAGAGGAAGCATCAAACCAGATTTAGATACGGTGAGAATGTTGGAACAAACAGACCTAGAATTTAAAACAATTATGATTAATATATAAGGGCTCTAATGGATGAAGTAGTCAGTACGCAAGAACAGATGGGTAATGTAAGCAAAGAGATGGAAATTTTATAGAAGAACTGAAAAGAAATACAAGAGATCAAAAAACGGAAATAGAGAATACTTCTGATGGACTTCTTATTAGACAGAATACAGTTGAAGAAAGAATCTCTGAACTTGAGGATTTCTCCATTGAAACTTCCAAAACTAAAAGCAAACGAAGGTTGAAACAAACAAACAAACAAACAACTCCCAAAGTATTTGAGGACTGTGGTACAACAACAAAAGTTATAACATAATGGGAATGCTACAAAGAGAGAGAAAAAAACAGAAGAAACGTTTGAAATAATAGTGTTTGAAAATTTCTTCAAAACAATATCCTATATCAGAACAAATCCAGAAAGCTTTTGGAACACCAAGCAGAATAAATGCTTGGTATACTTATTCATAATATAGTTAGTCATATTATCTTCAAGTTAAAGAAAACCAAACATAAAGAAAAAAATCCTCAAGGAAGCCAGAGGAGGAAAACACCTTTCCTATAGTGGAGCAAAGATAAGAACTACCTCAACTTTTCCTCAGAAGCCATACAAGCAAGTAGAATATAGAGTGAAGTTTATTTAAGATGTTGAGAGTAACCCCTCAAACAAACCTAGAATTGTGTACCCTATGAAATTATCCTTCAAAAGTGAAGGAGTACTAAAGACTTCCTCAGGTAAACAAAAATTGAGGGAAATTGTTAGCAGCAGACCTGACTTATAAGAAATGCGAACAGTTCTTTAGAGAGAGGAAAATGATACAGATCAGAAACCCAGATCTACATAAATAAAGGAAGAGCAGTGGAAAAGAAATAAGTAAGTAGGCAGTGGAGGAACCTGAAACAAACTAGATGGAATGTACCTCTTTAAATGCGCAACCACATATCTTTCAGAGAATCTCCAGATATGTGTGTTTCTTGTAGTTGAGGTCACTGTCAAAGCAAATAATCTAAATGTTTTGTGGACTCCTGTAGTCTTTCTTGGTTGTTCTCCTCAACTACATTGTTGTAGAGTCAGGAAAATGAAGATAGAGGGAGTGGAGATTCTGTACTCTGGGGATGGGGCTTTTCCTGCCAGTGTTCCTGTTGTCTCAGATTGGAACAGCCTTCATTTATTGCCAAAATTTCCTGTCCTGAAGCAGGGTTTCCCTTCTCCAAATATGAGGAAAGAGAAAGTGAAGTCACTATGGGGTTACTAAGCCTTTTATCCAATAAAAGTGGGAGATCCAGACTTTTAAAATTTTGAACTATTTAAAAAAAACTTTACTGAGTTATAATTGATATGTAATAGCATATATGTATTTAAAGTGTACATTGTGAAAACATTTTGTCATACATATATATCCATGCAACCATCATAATCATGATAAGGAATAGAGGAATAGATAAGGAATGGAGGAGACCTTCCTCAATTCGGTAAAGAGTATCTACAAAAGACTCTATAGCTAATATCATACTTGGTGAGAAGCATGAAGCTTTCCCACTAAGATCAGGAACAATGCAAGGATGACCCCTCTCACCATTTGCTTTTCTATGTTGTATTAGAAGTCCTAGCAAGTGTAATAAGACAAGAAAAAGAAATAAGATTTATACAAACTGGGAAGGGAGAAATACAACTCTCTTTGTTCACAGATGACAGACTGTGTACGTAGAAAATCTGTAAGAAATGACAAAAAAAAAAAAAAAAAACAAAACCCTGGAGCTAATAAGTGATTATAACAAGGTTATAGGACACAATATATATTACAATATTTATATTTTATATTTATAAATAATATAAAAAGCCAACTGCTTTCTGTATAGCCACAACAAACAAGTGGAATTTGAAATTAAAACCACAATATAATTTACAATAGTACTCCCTAAAAATGAAATGACTGACTTAGTATAAAGATAGTATAACCAACTTCAAGACTTAGTATAAAGACATTGTAATTAAGACAGACAATGTGGTAGTGGTACTTTTCCGGTGTGAGATGATACCTCATTGTGTTTTTGATTTGCATTTCCCTGATGTTAGCAATGCTGAGTATCTTTTCATGTATAAACTGGCCATTTGAATATCTTCTATGAAAAAATGCCTATTCAGTTCCTTTGTCAATTTTCAAATTGAATTATTTGTTTTTGCTATTGAGTTCTATGAGTTCCTTATATATTTTGGATATTAGCCCCTCATCAGGTATTTGGTATGCAATATTTTCTCCCATTCTACAAGTTGCCTTCTCATTTTGTTCATCATTTCTTCTGCTGTGTAGAAGCCTTTTAGTTTGTTATAATCCTACTTGTTTATGCTTCCTCTGTTGAATGTGCTTTAGATGTTGTATCCAAAAAATCACCGCCAAGACCAAGATCAAGACGACTTTTTTTCTGTTTTCTTCTAAGAGTTTTATAGTTTCAGGTCTTACATGTAAGCCTTTAATCCACTTCCAGTTAATTTTTGTGAGTGTTTTAAAGTAGGGATCTAGTTTGGCATGTTCCATTGGTCGATGTGTCTATTTTTATTCTAGTACTGTATTGTTTTAATTACTATAACTTTGTATTATAGTTTTAAATTAGAAATTATAATGCTTCCCACTTTGATCTTTCTCAGGATTGCTTTAGTTATTCAGGGCCAGTTGTGCATCCATATGAATTTTAGGATTTTTTTCTAATTCTGTAAAATAATGCCATTAGAATTTTGATGTGGATAAAACTGAATCCATATTCTGGTTAGCATGGACATTTTAACAATATTAACTCTTCCACTCTTTGATTATAGGCTATATCTCCATTTATGTTGTCTTCTTTAATTTCATCAATGTCTTAAGTTTTCAGTGTACAGAACTTTCAGTGTACATTTAACTTCCTTAAATGTATTTCTATCTATTTTATGGTTTTTGATGCTATTGTAAATAAAAGTATTGTATTTCTTTTTTTCCAGATAATTCATTATTATGGCATTCTTATCTTGCTCCTGAATTTAGCCGAAATTTGGCTTAAGCTTCACAATTAAATCTATATTTGCTCCAAATTTTGTTAGCTATACTTTATCAGATTAGAAATGTTCCATCTCATTATTGTTAAGAGGTTTCTCATTAATAAGAATTGAATTTTATTAATTGCTTTTCCACATCAGTTGATATAAACATATGTCTTCAAATTTAAGTTGTGAATAGGAGAAAATCATAACAAAAGACTATGTTAAATCATCCCTGAATACCTGGAATAAGCCCAGCCAGCTTATAATTTTTTTTAATTGGAGGATTCATCTTGCTAATGTTTTATTTAGGATTTTTGCATCTGTGTTCGTAAGTTATTTGTTTTCTATGTGTATATTTTTCTAACAATCTGATCTCAATGATTTTTTTCCAAAAAAAAAAAAAACACCTCCATTTGTAGACTAGTTTTCAACCCTTCTTAAAGAGAAAGATGAAAGCGCTTTGGTCTCTGAACATTGGGAACATTTATTTTCAAAGGAATTCACCATTATTATATATGTATTTTCCTCTTTTTCTCAAATCCTAAAGGTATTTTTCCTTCTCACATTTTACAGCTGCATTTTCCTTCCCAATCTCTCCTAACCTTATTCACTATAAAATTCATTTATTATTTATACATAATTTCATGACTGTTTTCTATTATTGTTTAGAATGTTAGTTATTTTGTGCATTTCATGTCTTCCTCTGTTATATTATAAATACTTCTATTCACATCTTGGTATAGAACTTTACTTTGAATTTTCTAGAAGCTCGATAGTTATTTTAATTTTGATTTGACTTTTATTAATGAAAATATTACCTTTAAATAACACTTACTTTGGTGATCTTAGTATTTTAGGACAATTCGTAATATGTTTTTAGTCCATAACTCTTAACAATTTTGTTTTTCATTTTATCCTGTAGTCCCATTTTTTATCAACTCCATCTCCTCAGCATCCTTTTTTCTCTCCCAGGAGACTGTAGGTTGACACTTCTACACGGTCAGTTTTTCTAGGTCATTGGTCATAGTTTTTCTGGGTCACTGAGGTACCTGTCAGAGGAATGAATGATGATTTTTGGCTTTAATATCTGATTATTCTAGTCCATGCCACATTCACTTATTCCTAAAAGCATGATTGTCAACAAAATTTCAATGAATCCTGAACAACTTCAGAAGGTATGTTGAGTTCTTTCACTTTAAAAGGCAACACAAATCTTCTCAGTGGGAAAATAAATGATCGAATCTCACCTCATTCCAAATGAATTAGAGTTGGCAGGCTTGTGTGTTTGGAGCTGACTTACAGGACTTGATGCTAAAATGTAGCCTCTTGTAGTAGTTATAATAAATTAAGGCTTCTGTCAGAGGCCGAAGTCATGAAAGTTAAAGGAAAAAATATATTGCTACCCTTTATATTTTGGGCTCTGATAGGAATTTTGGTCTTCAGCAGGTTGACAGCACAAAATAGACAAATTCAATATTTTAGGATACTGTGCCAAATTTCATGTGTAGAAGCCTGTGAGTGTCTTGCATTAAGCTGTGAATTATAGCAGTGAAGGCCTAGAAAGTGAGAAATGGCATATTTCTTGAGGCCTATAGGGCATTCAAGTTCCACAGTTCTCCCTCTTGAATGACAACATGGTCCAACTTCCCAGTGAGAAGCATGCTGGTGTGTTTCTCTTTCGTACTCTCTTCTGAATAATGTGAGGTGTTGTTAATTTAAAAACTGTCACTTACAGGGCATAAAAATGTTTCTCAGTTAAAAGTCCAATGACAAGCAGAAGACACAGGAATGGGCACTCTGAAACAGGTGATAATTTTCCATAGCTAATTATCATTATTTTTCTGCATGAAACACTGTTAAAAATAAACTTAATAATATATGCTTGGATAAAGTGTGCTTGTAAAAAGTGGTATTCCACATTAACTCTATCAAATAACTTAACATTAAAAAAAGGAAGTCACTATTGGTCTCATTCAGAGTTGGAATATCTTTGCTGGGATTATTTTTTGTCCTTTTATCTATATTATCTTTGGTAATATGACCAAGTAAAAACTGGAGAAAAACTTAAGGATAAGCTGGAAGTGATTTCAAAGTATTAGTGTTCTGAAATTGGATCTATTTTGCCTCCCCATTCCTTTCCTTTCCTGATAAATTTCATAGTAACTCGGGATTCTTTCTTCTACAGAACACTGTAGCAACAGGAAACTGCCCAGACATCTTCCCCATGTCTGTAGTAGTCCATTTGTCAGTAACGGAAACTAATTTCAATGATGTGACTCACTTGTCGGTCCCGTCATTATTTATAAAATTGTTACAAATTAAGTGGGCATCCTCTGGCTTCAAACAGAGAGCCTGAAACATTAACAGTGGAAACAATCTAAAATATTAAAAAAAGAATCTGAGAATGGCTCGGATTACCTAAATACACCACAAAACCAACGGCAATGGAAAGCAGTAAGAGTTCATACAGCTTCTGGTGCTGAGTATTAACGGGTACAAAAATGGAGATTAATTTCCTGACTTCTGAGGATAATTTAAGAGAAATGATGAACAACAACAACAAAAAACAAACACAAAAAAACCCACAATGTATCAATACAGAACTGGAAAGTGAAAAGAAAGCAGATCTATTCCAAATGTGATTTAAATTTCATTATATTTTGAATATTCAGGGGGAATCTCCTAAGGTTTTAGTTTCTCTTTGGGAGTAAAATGGGTTCTTAAAAGTGCATTCATCTATGCTGCTAGAGTATCGTTTACTAACAAATGATTACAGCTGTACCCAAGTGGCCTAAAAGAGTTTTAATGTTGCTTCCAGATGTGCCTAATTTATTTCCAGGGTATAATGTTTGCCTTGGGAGCCTTGGGTGATTTTCTCACTTATCAGTGCCAATTTCTTGGGGGTAGGTAAAATTTTAGTCCTCTTCTAGATGGGGAAATGGAACAGGAAGATATTATGGTTTCATTAATATTAAATGAGAAACCTTTAAACAACCCTGGATAGAATATTAAATCTAGTGTGTATCTCATGAGCTGACACACCTGGACTTGTTTCTGCATGGATTTCCTAGGACTCTTCTTGCCAATATTCAATACTATACAAGTGATGTCTGTCAGGAATTTTAAAAATTGAGAATTTTGAAAATTTCCCTCTAAGTTTAGCTTTCAAAATCTCCAGTGGTTGCTACGTTATAAAATATTACAAGGATGAAACAAATCTAATTTTCAACTATTCAAAGGATAGGTACTAAATTGCATTATGAATATTCTTTGGATATTGGATGTGAGTAATAATATAAGGTATATATTACAGAGCAATTCTATAAATTTTATTATGGAGCACATTCAAATGAAGACCAGTTTAAATGTAAAATTCACAGCGTATCTCAAGAAATTGGGATACTTATTTTAAAGCTAGTTTGCTGATGCACAAACTGTGCACTTGCCTTTCAAGAGGTTTTTCACAAAGATAAATCAAGTTGTTGAAGATATTTAAATGTATTCAACTGAGTTTAAATGTTTGCTAAAATACATAATCTAAACTAATATGTATCAGAAGCACAGAAATCATCTTGTCCCTTAATGTCTATACTGGAACTTAAACCTGGGTCTCATGTTCTACATTTTTAGTACTCTTTCTATAATAGCATGTGGATCTTTTAAAACAACGAGAACTATTTTCCCGATACCTAACTAACTCATTTTGGAAGAGCTTGTAAAGTCAATTCCTCATCTCCAGTACCAAAGTTACAAGAGAGTGTAAACTTCCCTAAAGGACTAGGTATTTCAGTCAATGGCTAAAACAAAAATTGGAATATTACACACTGCCAAAACTACCTTAGAAAAATTTTCATTACTCTTGAAAAAAACAACACATCATTTTTCCTTTTTTCACATTGGTCAGGAAACCCTTAAAATTACTTACACATCCTTCACATAGGTTTGGCAAATATAAGCACTGCTACAAGAGTCTTGTACACATCCTTCACATAGGTTTGGCAAATACAAGCACTGCTACAATTTCTTCCATCCAATGTCTGATTAATACAAAAGACATGATGTTCAAAATGCTTCCTGTGTTTGGAAGTAAAATTCTCAATACAATTTAGAATAACTTGGTAGAATGTAAGATTATGAGGGCTGAGAATTTTGTCAGTTTTGTTCACTGTAAATTCAGTTGCCTCCCAGAACAATGCTGGTCATATAGTAGTTGCTTAATAAGTATTTTGAATAAATAAAATGTGAATTTGATATGTTGAAAAAGTAAATTAATGAAAGGTATATAAATATGCCTCATAAACCTAGTTCTTGGAGGTTCTAAGTTAACACCAAAATATCTAACTGCGGAATTGGATATATGGAGTTAGATTAAATAACTTTCTGAGGTTTTTGGCTTTTTAAATATTTCTTTTGGCTTGGTAATAATCTTGTATATTTTGGATAAGGTGATAATTGCAATAATTTTTAGTTGTTCTATGTAAACAACTTCATTCCATTCAGGTTATTTACTGAATGACTAGGATATTTTGAGAAATCTGCTATTGCAAAGTTCCCATACAGAATAAGACATATGAGAAATAAGTTGTTGCATGTCAAATTCTTACAGAAATGAGCCAGATCATTTCTTTATAACAAAATGTCTCACAAAGATATTCAACCTTTCAAAAACTGTATATATTATATATATATGCAATATATATGTGTGTGTATATATATATAAATTTATATATATATATAAATCTGATGGCCTTTCTCTATCTCAAAGACTAGTCAGGATGTTATTAGTAATTCAAATGCTCTGGAGACACTTGCTTTGGAATCGGGTTTTCCCTGGGAAGGAGATCTTTCAGATTTATGTTTTCATCTGATCCAATCTGGGAATGCCTTCACTGTTAAAGTTTCATAGATTTCTTTTTTCCCCCCTCTTCTTCCTTTCCTCTATCCCTCCCTTTCTCCTTTTTCTTTCTTCCTTCTTTTTTCCTTTCTAGAGTGGGGTTACAGATTTACTTATATTAACCTTAGATACGCAAGGAAATAGAACCTCTTCACTTCTCTGTAAACATCTTGTTTTCCCAGATGAAGTCCCAAATTATGAGACGTCCAAGTTGTGGGAAAAAAATAGATTTAGTCTACTTAGATAATATCAATGCTATTAAATAAACAATCCTTATCAAATAGACAGCCTCTTTGCCTAAGTGCTTCTTCATATCTTTTAGATGAAGTGTTTCTTTAGAGATACCCGCCATTCTCTCCCATCCTTGTCTTTCCAGCATGGTCATCATGGAAACGTTGAAAGACTTGCAGCTGAATATAAAGAGTTAAGTGTGTGGAAGTAAAATTCCTGTTGGGATGCAGCTCTTCCTTGCGCAGTTCACACATCAGCTACTCAACACTGATATACCTGATTAGTTACAGCAATGACTTCAAGGGTCTAATAAAGTAAAGCCTCCAAGTTTTAAATCATTAAAGCTCCATTTGGCTTGGAAATAGTCTTATATTAATTGGATAACACAGTCAAGAGGGATCAGCTACTTAACTACTGTTGTCGTAAGAAGTTAAGAGCCAAGACTGAAGTGGTGGCTACGCAAACAGAAAAGAAAGACAAGGAGTTGGGGAGAGCTGTGCCATAGAGCAGGAGGAGAAAGGTGGGCATCGGGCTCCTCCGCCCAGCCTCTCCTTCCTCTTCTGAGAAGAGGTAATTTTTCAGCATTTCCCAAATACTAGCAGAGTGGGAGCTTTCCTTTTTTAATGTTATGCCTTTGGTTCGTTCTTTACTGGCTTAGAGGAGGAATTATGTATTTTGTTTTTAAACTGTTACTGTGACGGATGCATGCAGAACTGCAGGAGGCAGAGACAGAGATTACATGTTAGCAAATAATTTAAAAGTGTGGAGATAATGATTTAACAAAAATCAAACACAAGAAATGGTGGCTAAGTGCCAATAAATTGGATCTCATCCTGAGTTTCTACAGTCACAGGATGCTGGCTAATTTCGTACCCTTCTTTTATAGAATTTATGGTTTCATTTCAACTGCTCAATTAAGTATATTCTCCATGGGAATTTACTAAATAATTTATTTTCTTTTAATTTGAAATTAAATTTCTATACACATATATGTAGGCCTTAAATCATGGAATTTTCAGAGATAAAAATTCTACCCAATCTTTAAACTGTGCAGAGGGACGCTACTTTGAAGCTAATGAAATTTATTACTTCTATGGTAATAGCAGAGGCCCTGGCAACATGTCCACAGAGTCATACCGTTTGATAAAGTTGGCTAAAATAAGGTAAGATGTCTGTCTACTGTCACTTTTCTTTATTCACTTCTTTTCTTTCAGATAGCTCTGGAACGCTATCTCAAAGAAGGTCAAGGGCAAGCTGAATTGTGGATACACTTAACTTGGGTTTAGTGGTGCATATTTACACGGTTTTAATCTCTTATCTGTTAGTTAAATTACTAGGTGCCTAGGTATAGTTAGAATACTCCAAATATCTGTTGGGCTGATTCTCTCAAGAGTGTAGGACCAGAGGTCTCATCACATGAATGTGTCTTACAGCGATCAGCACCAGAAATACATAGATGGAGAATGAGAAACAAGGTCCAAAGTATATCATTCCAGAAGTTTGTAGAAAGCATTTCCAGTCATCAGGTGTTTAAAATTACAAGGGAAGGATTCTATTAATATCAACTCAGTCAAAATAGAACTTCTTGCCCATCATGAATATACTCGGTAATGCATCTTCTGAAATTCAAATGTACCCTACATTATTTTATTTTTTTGATGGAAATTTTACAAAATGAAATTTATCACAATTTGTGTTATAGGACATAAAATTCTAGCAGGTTTATAAATGGTGATTATGTCTGTGTTGCCATTTCATGTTTTATGCGTCTCACTACTACTAATAAAAACAAATTTGATCAGTTGTTAGGAAGATTGAATTATCTATTATCCTCTTTATAGAAAACAATTAAAAATTTGTTGTTAAGTGAAGAGGTGATCAAAGAATATACAGTCAAAAGTGGAAGAAAAGAATTATGTGATCTGTCTGAAAGTTTATTAAGTAAAAGTCTTCTGTATTATTTTCTGTGTCTTACAATGTTTGCAGGATTTTTCGGATCTTTTAGATTTCATTTTGCTATGATTTCTTTTCTCATTGTAAATAGATATTCATGCTTACACCTAATTTTGTATTCATAATATTGTAACATTTTTCTGAAAGTGAACTAACCAAATTATATATAGTTCAGGCTCCATGAAACCCAGGTCCACCCTAGTAACTGAATCTAGAACAAACCTAGATGTATGTCGGCAGGGAGTGGGGCTGTGGGTAAAGTGTGGTAGGCAAGAAGTTACATCTTCATCAGATCATTTAGCTGTCCTCATTCACTCCTTCTCAGGAGATATAATGGAAAAGTGAGGTCCATCACAATTTTAAGATGACAGTTGGTACTTCCAAATGCATATCCGGAAGCTAATTAAGTAGAAAGACAAGGTAGCCTATGGAAGCCAAGTATAACTTTTCCTTTGAAATCTGTTGATATATGACTTCATTTGTCATGAAATGTTCTAAGTTTCAGAATATTTTCATTAATTTTCCATATATTCTTCATTGGAGCAGATCTATGTTTCTTCTTATATACTATATTTGATAGAGTCCTGCTTCTTCCATAGGTGACGATGCCCGGATACCAAACAGCAGCAGTCATGCCGCTTCACCCAGAAACAACACCATCCATCCTACTACTCCACAGCCCACCACCAGCCCTGACTTTTTGGCGGTAATTCTTTACGCTTCGTAAGGCCAACGCTTTCCTCTATAGAAGTTGCCCCCTAGAGTTTGGGAACTCTTTAAAGGACTGATAGAAATCTGGTGCAAATCTTTCATCTGCTTTTGATATGTGGATTCTAAGCACATGGCTTCCAAATGTCACATTTGGAATGTGGAATTCAGTAATTCATAACCATTTTGATCAAATCATTGATTTTATTCACTATCTTTGGTGAATGGATGATACATGCTGTCTGGTTCTTTCCAAGCACCTCTCTTCCTCTTACATATTATATAATTTTATTTAGCTGACATGTTCTTTCAAAGTTAGGAGAATTTGGGATTTGTGTGTTTTGAGAAAAAAGGCAAACTCATTAGATTCCCTTTCTAAATATTTTAATAATGTTGCTGAAGACTGGAATGCCATCTTTATTCAGCTATCTCTTTTGTTTTTCTGCCGTAACTTAGCACTTATGGTGAATGGCAATACATATTAATAAGCAGGCAGCTTAATAAGACTCAGGTTAATGATGATAATTATTCGTACATGGTGTATGCTGACAGTGTGTGCAAAGATATTCACTCTTCAAAAAAGCCCCAAGGCAGTACAGATAATTCTGACACTGAGTACGTTATCTGAGAAGAAGGTTAACAATGCTATGTGATACTTGCTTTTTTTTTTCCCCCCTGTAAGTGAACATTTTAATTACCTGGGGATAATGTCCATAGCTGGAATTCGGTGAGTGGGCACTGGGCCAATAACTTTTCAGGAGATCCCTGAGAGAGACTTAGAATTTTAACCATTAAAAATTACAGGCTTGCAAACAGGGTCACTAGAAATAAGTAAGCATAGTCAAGAATTAAGAAAAAGTCAGTGTTTTGACTCTAATTCTCATAGTGGTTCCTAGTTTGAAGTGAACTTTTAAAAAAATTTTTTAAGGTTTTACTTATTTTTGAGAGAGAGAGAGCAAAAGACAGAGGGAGACACAGAATCCAAAGCAGCCTTCAGGCTCTGAGCTGTCAGCACAGAGCCTGACGTGGGACTTGAACCCACAAACCGTGAGATCATGACCTAAGCTCCAGTCAGATGCTTAACTGACTGAGCCACGCAGGTGCCCCAGAAGTATTTTTTTACTAACCATGGTAAAAGTATGAAATTGTGAAGCTCTGCTTCCTTTATTCTTTGTAAGTCCACCAAATTCTTTACAAAATCAACTACTCTAATGCTTAATGACCTTGTGCTCTCTTTTCCATCCCTGTTCTAGGTTGCTTTCCAAACCGTCATTTACACCTGAAGAAGTAATGACAAGTGACTGATTAACAGTTCCGAGCTACATTCCATTTTTTTCCTCCCAGAGTCAATTGCCTTTTCAGAAGTATTAAAACCTTAAACCAGGCATCTCAAATAAAACACCAGCAAGGGCCTGTCAAGTAACATTAATGAGTGAAGCTTGGCCTAGTGAGGACTGTAGTAAAACTGAAAGGTGGCTTCTAGTAGGTGGGGTGGTGGGGGGTGGAGGGTGCCATTGCATGTCTCTAACAGATTACTTCTATATAGACATTCCGCTACAAATTTGCTCAAAATGCACTTTTTCAAGCTTGGAAATCTGGACTTTTGTGAATTCTTCCCATGTTTACATTTTGTCCATGAAATGTCATCTAGGTCAAGCACAACATGTCCAGGGCTGAAAATGGTCTGAAGGTAACAAGTTTCTAACTTCTGCTTTCAACTGAAGGGAAGAAACTAGAGGACCTACATTCCTCTAAAGCACTTGCAACGCTCTGCTCTTTTTTGTGATGTTTCATTTGCTCTGTGCCCATACTGCCCTCTACTCCCTGGGGACCTACTCACTTTTGATGGCCTTGGTCAAAGGACTCTCTCTATGCTTTCTAAGTCCCTTCTCTTCTTCCAAACCATTTCTCCACCATCCCCCTTCCCTGAATGAATCCATTTTCTTATTATGTTGCTAGGGCATCTGGCACACACTGTAATTAGTACTTAACAGAGTATGTACTAAATATTTGTGGGTGTATTGCTCTTCCCAGTTACAATGTAAGGTCCATATGGATAGTGTCCTCTTTTCATTTTTTATCAGCATCACCACACAATATCTACCTCATAATAGACAGTAAATATTTGCTAAAAGAATGAATGGATCAGTGAATGAATTTTAGAAAGCTACTTGAAGGCTTAAGTATTTTAGTAAGCCTCTTTGCCCCTGAGCAGGGGGCATAAATATGGAAGACATTCAGTACATATTTATTAAATGAGAAATGAATGTGACTCAATAAGGAAGAATTATTATTTAAAGAGTTAGGTGGTGGCATTCAGGTAAATTTCAGTGTTGTATCCCCTAAATCACTGACCACTAGGGTGAAACAGGTTCTTAAATTCTCTCTCTCTGATACTAAAATCTGATTTAAAATTAAATTAGCATATATATATGTGTATACACACACACACACACACACACACACACATATGATGGAGATATATTCATTGTTTTCCATGGTGAACTCTTAAGATTTCCCTTAATGCTTGTTCTAATTGAGGCAGCAATGTAAAGGTTTCAATATCTCAAATGAGCAGATAATACTGAGGCAACATCTTATGTAAGGTCTAGTGGTTACAAATTTTTTCAGAAGCAAGTCAGGATGAATTTGAATAGAAAAGATATCTGGCAGTACTCCATTCTCTTGGTATTTATTACATATATATACTCAGTTACTTATAATTGGTATTCTATTGGTATTATATATATATATATATGTATATATATATATATATACTCGGTTACTTATATTTATTTGTATCAAAGATGTTTAGTCTGCTCTTCATGTTAGTGAAAATCTTCTTGAGTCTTTGTCCTGAGTCTTCTGCTTTAGTCTTCTACCAAACTGCCTTACTAAAAGCTGATTTTAATTAAGAAATCCACATTAATTTGGAAATACGTTGATCATTAATTTAACAATCTAGTGTAAAGGTATCACCAAGAACTCTATCCTACATGTCAACCAAGTTTAAACAGATGACACTTTGTCTATAACAGGCATCTGCCATGACAATGGTCAGCTCTGTTTTTGCAGGAATAGGTCTAAGTAGAATACTAGCTAATTGTTCTGTAGGTAAGTCTAGCTAGCTGAATAGTTTTAGGGACACAATCCAGTTGTTTATTTACTTGTACAACTTGATAACAATTAACTCATCAGTTGTGTGAAATTCAACCAATGAATTAAAGATCTAAGTTTGCAGACAGCTGTGGCATGGTAGTTGTCCTTTCAAAAGAAAATACAAGTTGCTATGTAGTGTTAGCATGCTGCATGCATAACATATCATGATGCTATTATGGGGTTTGTGACATTTTACCTGACACCAGACACTTCAACAATGAGCAGGTATGAATCATGCACATTTTCTTCCAGTGGGGCAATGCATACAATGCAACCAAATTCAAATGAGCACATTTTCAGAGTGTATCTGAATCTCTTCCTGGGGCTAAAATAGACCTGCCACTGGTCTCTCCATTTCCTCTAGTAAGCTCTGGTATATTTTCTGGTGGAAAACAAAACAACAAATGCTATTCAGCAGAAAGATAAAAGCCCAATCTATGTAAAGTGAGACAGAAGAAATGGAAACATAGCATGTGGATTTTGCATGCTGAGCCTCATAAAATGCAAGCGTGAATTTCCTCTCTTAGTGAGTGTGGTCCAACATTAAACGAAGCATGGGGCATGATTATGAGAGATAAGATCAGTAGTTGGAGAACATACAGCAAGCTGTTTTACCCACACTGAATATAATTTCACTCCTCTGATCTATTAGGCCCTCTTGGTGCACATCTTTGTAGATTTTTGCTAGTTCTCAGGAATGCATTAAAAAAAAACCCTACAGGCTACAACTAAAATTACTGAATATTTTTTAATGTCTCACATGTTGACAGTCCTGATTTTCGTTACAGAAGAAATAACTGTCGATAGTGCCATTTAAATCCCTACTCTTTAGACTTGTGAATGCTAATGGCTGGGCTGTCGAACTTCAGCTTTTCCTGTAATCGTTATTCCTGGTTTCCTGTGGTGGATATGTATCGAACATAAGAAATTAGCTGCAGAGAGAATTAGAGGGTGTAAGTCTGAGTCATGTAAATGCCAAAAGCTTTTTGTGACATTTTTCAGACTTTAAAAATGGAAATATGTTATTTGCACAGTAGCTCCTGATGGAATATGACATACTGCAGCGATGTGGCGAGTTTAAGATTGGGCTGCAGGCCATTAGGAACCCTCTGTGTGAGAGCCTGGGGCCTCGGCAGAGGAATGGGAGTGAGCTACTTGGAAGAAGCATGGCATTTGCTGATGAGCCAAAGAATCCTCGTTAGATCAAGAACTGCTAATGAGAATTGAGAACTTGCTTGAACCTGTTATCATAAGTAAGGCTTAGGAATATAATTTTCAGCTTGATGTAACTTTTGTCTTTATTCCAGATGGTCTTACATCATCATCATTATATCAGCACATGAAAAAAAATCATAGGGCTAAGCACATACTTTACCTCTATATTTCAATTAAGTCTGAGCTCTTTAATTCAGTCAAAATAAGAAATCCCTTTCAGTAGATTCTGAACCTTTGTTGAGTCCTGAGATGCATAAAGGATGGGTATGAGAATGTACAGCAGAATTTTCTAGAGAAGGCAACAGAGGACTCCCATCTGTCACACTGTCCTTCACCTCTGGTCCCAACCCCTTTGAGCTCTAGAGAAAGCTAAAAGGGAGTCAGAAACATTCTCTGCTTTCACTTTTGGTTAGTGGGGTAGATCTTCTCAGAGGTTTGTTTCCACTTCAGAAGACAGTCTTGCAATCCAGGGAGCTCACACTTCTGGTAAACATGGGACTGTGGGGGCATATCTTTTTGTTTGTTTGTTTGGGGGATAACGTAACTAATCTTATGCTCATTTTGGTATTTTCCTGCAGGGTGTAAAGGACTATCGTGAGAAACAAGCTTCTCTGCTTTCTATTCTAGAAAATTCAGTGTTCAGTTTTTGAGAGATACAGAACCCAGGAAAAAAGACAGATGAAATTTAGAAGAGGACACAGATGACCAAGAAAGAATTTCTTAAGTGCATCTGGAAATATAGAATCAGTGAAAAAGACAAAACAAAGCAGGCGATAGGGTTCTTGACTGCTTTTCTTTCAACAATGTCTCCTGGGAAGCCTCTGCTGGACTTCTCAGTGCCCTCTATAAATGCAATTCTACTTTTCCTTCTAAATTCTCCACGATGCTCAATAATGTGATGAAACCTGTTCTCCCAAAGCAAAATCCTAGCTGTCACCCTTGACAATTTCCTCTTTATCGTCTCCCTCCAACTCATCAAGACATGTTAGTTTCATCGCAAATCTCAGTTCTCCTTGCTTTCTCCCCTCTGCTTCTTCTTGTTCTGACCCTTACTTTATTTCACCTATAGTAAACAGTTTTAACTGGTCTCTCAGCCTCCTGTCTTACCCCATTTCTCTATCTTCACTGTTTACATAAATACTTTAATGTGTTTCTTCCTTCTCTAATGATGCCCAGACACCTTGCAAGTATGTACAAGCTGTGTAAAAAGAGTAGTTCACTGCCTCCTGGGAACCTCAAAAACCTGCAATCATGTTCTTTTTCTCCCTTGCTCTGTTGAGTTTTCTATCTATTGTCCATGAAAAGAAGTCTATGTCAGCAGTCAAAGCTATTCAGAGTTTGGTCTTTCCTTCCCTCTTGCACATACTCATCATCCACCCTGTATTCCAGTGCCCGAGGACCAAACTGACAGTGTTATGGCTTCATGAATTGTCATTCATTTTCATAACTTCATAGTTTTTTACTCGGGTTCCTCTGCCTGAAATGCCTTTCCCCATTTGAAGGACCTAGTTATTCTTCAAATTCCCTGTTAAATGTTCTCTCTTCTCTACTTTCCTGACACTCTCAGGCCAAGTCAGGGGTTTCCTCCCTGTATACCTGCACACTTAGAAATATATTTACTTCTTTCTATGTCTAGTTTGCCTGTGATATTACAAGCCCCTTCATGACAGCAAATTTGTTTTATTCATCTTTGGATTTCTAGCTTTTAGCTTTGTTCCCACTGAACAAAACAAAACACAATGTTGAAATGAGTAAGCAAATGAATTGAAGATGTAGCTCCTAAATCTTTGTTTTTGCAACAATTTTCAAAAGAGGTGGAAATTTAACACATCGAATATCCTATACCTTGCCTGTACAGAATATGATCCAGGGAGCAGTAAATTCATAGAATGGGTGTGTGAGTCTTTCCTTGATCAGAATCTCTACTCACTTTGAGGTTTACTCATCAATGCCATTTGAAGAAACATTGTTCTGCTAACAATGTGCTACTTTATTGAATTCTGTTAGAGAATTTCACTACAGGTTTAATTATTGCTCACCTTGGTGTCAGGCTGCTTTCCCTTTATTAACTAATCATCCACTGGCCCAGTGGGGTTCCTGTAGCCTCCAGGCTTCTCAAGATATGTCAAATCAGATTATCTGCTCTTATTTTACATAGATAAAATTTAAGTTTTTTCCCAAACTCAGTGAAGAAACAGTCTCCCACTGCTTAATATATGCAAACTATACGAAGGCATGCATTTACATAACCTGAGCTGAGTTAGTCATTTGAGCTTTGTTAATTAGCTTTGGAAAGAAAGTTAGCTTAACCAGAGTGGTAAATAGATATATTTGATAAAATTTTTATTTTACCTTACAACACATAGAATTGTAGTGTTGTTACAATGATTTTTAAATACAAGTTATGGAGAAGAGATCATGGACAAACCTTTGTATATGTTATCAAGACAACGTCATAGTTCAGAATTTATTTTTGCTTCAACAGCCCTCAGGAAGGAAGATTCTATGAACTGGTTTGGCCTTGAAGTAACAGTTATTTGTAAACTGTTTTTGTTGATTCTAAATCGATATACTGAGAATTACTTTTATAGGGCCTAGCTTTCTAAAAGGCTTTCATGTTGAAATCTTCTGAAACTTAAAAGTGAGGTATTCTGAAATATCATGAAGTGCCACATGACATTAAATATGTCAAAAGTATCTTTTGATTTTTAATCAGTTTGAAAATGAAAGTTCAGTGTTTTATGATTTTTTGGAGTATACTTGAGTCCCTCTAAGTTTATATTCTATGAAGCCTAGTCATTATGTGTTATAGATAATAAAACTAACACTTTCTTTTGTCTTGGGGTAGAAATTTTACATGCAGGCCCAGTATATAGTTAATAAAGTGTTAGATCTTTTCTGTTAAACATATATGATTATTAAAACTCTTTATATAAATTAGATCAGGAAATCTAGAAGTTTCATAAAATTATGCACTCACATAAATGAAATGCAAATGTACAGTAGAATTTGTGATTTCTCTCCATTTCCAGATCTGACTGTATTTAAGAATAATTAAAAATTTAATCCTTTAAGGGGTGCTTGGCTCCGACTTCAGCTCAGATCATGATCTCACAGTTCATGAGTTCGAGCCCCATGTTGGGCTCTGTGCTGACAGCTCAGAGCCTGGAGCCTGCTTTGGATTCTGACTCCCTCTCTCTCTTCCCCTGCAGCACTTGTGCATGCACTCTCTTTCTCTCTTTCTCTCAAGAGTAAACATTAAAAAAAAAAATTAATCCATTAAGTAACGGATAATCAGAAAATAGTTGCTTTTCCCCATATTTGTAGTAGCTATTACATATTTTCTGAACATTTTTGAGGTATCATGTTTACTTTCAAAAACAAAGACTAATTTATGTTAAATTACAGTTTTATAGCAAACTAGTAGGGGAGGGCCAACCTAAGTAGAAAATACGACTGTGTTATAAATTCACTCTAATTTTATTGCTTCAATTTGTTATTTAGTTATCTTACAATTTATAGTTTATAATACAGAACTTTTGAATGATGGTTGAATTCCCTTTTAGCTCTATGTCTGTATGTTTTGGGTTGGGTTATTTATTTGTATACATATGTATTTTAACATCTTTTTAATGAAGATCTGATTTCCTTTTCTTTTTTTTTAAATGTTTTTTTAACGTTTTTATTTATTTTTGAGAGACAGAGAGAGAGTCAGAGCATGAGCATGGGAGGGGCAGAGAGAGGGGGCAGAATCTGAAGCAGGCTCCAGGCTCTGAGCTGTCAGCACAGAGCCCAACGTGGGGCTTGAACTCACAGTGAGATCATGACCTGAACCGAAGTCAGATGCTTAACCAACTGAGCCACCCAGGCGCCCCTGATTTCCTTTTCTTAAGGTCTTGAATGAGTAGTTTTTTAAACAAATGTCCTGAGTTACACTCAGCTTTATTTAAAGAAGTCAGTCTTATTAAGATGTAATTTTATACAATGAAATATATATTTAAAATAAATTCTAGTGAAAGTTCATAGATAAGTACACACATCACTTCAGTCAAATTCTAGAATACTTCTATCATCCTATAAAGTTCACTACCACTCATTTGCAGCCACCGCCTCTGAACCTCAGACAACCAATAGTTTAATTTCCATGCCCTCTGATTAGTTTTCTTGTTTACTGCTGACTAGTATTTCATTGTATGAATGTACCATAATTTCTTCATCCATTCAACTGCTCATGGACATTTGAGCTGTTTTATTATAAATAACCTGCTCTGAATTTTCAGGCACATGTCTTTTTTTTTTTTTTTTTTAGAATTGTCGAGTTATATAAATATATGCTTAAGTTTTTTAAGATTTTTATTTAAATTCTAGTCAGTTAACATACACTGTAATTTTAGTTTCATGAGTAGAATTTAGTGATTCATCACTTACATATTACACCCACTGCTCATCCCAACAAGTACCCGCCTTAATGTCCATCTCCTATTTAGCTCATCACCCACCCACCTCCCCTCCAGCAACCTTCAATTTGTTCTCTACAGTTAAGAGTCTCTAATGGTTTGCTACCCTCTTTCTTTCTTTCCTTTCCCCTATGTTCATCTATTTTGTTTCTTAAATTCCACATATAAGTAAAATCATATGGTATTTGTCTTTCACTGATTGATTTATTTTGCTTAGCATAATATACTCTGGTTCCATCCATGTCACTGTAAATGGAGGATTTCATTCTTTTTGATGGCTGAGTAATATTCCATTGTGTACATATGCCACTTCTTTATCCTTTATTCATCAGTTGATGGACATTTGGGCTCTTTCCATAATTTGGCTATTGTTGATAGTGCTGCTAAAAAACATTGGGATGTATGTGCCCCTCTGAATCAGTATTTTTGTATTCTTTGGGTAAACAGTGCAATTTCTGGGTCGTAGGGTAATTCTACTTTTAATTTTTTGAGGAACCTCCATACTTTTATCCAGAGTGGCTACACCAATTTGCATTCTCGCCAACAGTGCAAAAGGGTTCCCCTTTCTGCACATCATCACCAAAATCTGTTGTTTCCTGTGTTGTTAATTTTAGTCATTCTGACAGGTGGAAGGTGGTATCTAATCGCAGTTTTAACTTGAATTTCCCTGATGATGAGTGACATTGAACATCTTTTCATGTGTCTGTTGGCCATTTGGATGTCTTCACTGGAAATGTCTATTCATGTCTTCTGCACGATTATTAACTGGATTATTTATTTTGGGATGTTGAGTTTAATTTTTTTTATATATTTTGGATACTAATCCTTTATTACATATGTAATTTGCAAATATCTTCTCCCATTCTGAAGACTGCCTTTTAGTTTTGTTGATTGTTTCCTTTGCTGTGAATATATGTTTAATTTATAAGAAAATGCCAGATTGTTCTCCAAATTGGTTATACCATATCACACAGCAACACAAAAGAGTTCTCTTACTCTATATCCTCATCTACACTTACTTTTGTTAGTTCTTATTGGTGTGAAGTAACATTACATTGTGAATTTAATTTTAATTTCCCTGATTAATTTAGTATTTTTTCATGTGCTCAGTATCTGTTAGTCTATCTCATTTTGCAATGTGTCTTTTGCCCATTTAAAAAAGATGTGGTTTTGGTTTTCTTGCTGAATTCTAAAAGTTCTTTTTTATATTCTGAATATGGTTCTTTATCATATACATATATCGCAGACGTTTTCTTCTAGTCTGTGGCCAGACTTTTCACTTTTCTAAAAGGGGCTTATGAATAACAAGAAAGTTTTAATGTTGATGAAATGTAGTTTATCAGTATTTTTATTTTATGGTTTATGTTTTCTTGTTCTGTATATAAATACTTCACCCAATTCGAGGTCATAAAACTTTTCTCCTTGTTTTTTACAGAAATTTAATATCTTTAGAGGTGCCTGGGTGGCTCAATAGGTTACGGGTCCAACTCTTGATTTTGGCTCTGATTATGATCTCATGGTTCATAGGATCGAGCCCCACACTGGGCTCTACACTGACAGTATGGAACTTGCTTGGAATTCTCTTTCTCACTTTCTCTCTGTCCCTTCCTCACTTGCACATACATTCTTTTTTTCTCAAAATAAGTAAATTAATTAAAAAGAAGAAATTTAATATTTTTAGCTTTTGTGTGTAGGATTGTGATCCATTTTAAATTAATTTTTGTGTTTGGTACAGGTGTGGTATTCAGTTTATTATCTAACAACTGGTTAATATATAGAAATACATATGATTTTTGTGTACTTGTTTCCTCCAAACTTATAAGTTCACTTGTTAATTCTAATTAAGAATTTTTTTATTAACAGGATTGTGTTTGAGAACACACAGAGTTTTAATTCTTTGTTTCCAACAGTTGTGCCTTTCATGTATTTTTCATACCTTATTGTCCTGGCTAGAACCTATAGTACAATATTGAATAAAACTGGTGAGAACAGAATAGGAGAAACCTATTTAATATATTACCATTTTGTATGAGGTTAGCTGTAGAGTTGTTGTTGTTTGTAGATGCATTTTATCAAACAGAGAAGTTCCTAGATTACCTTAATTTCCTGCAAGTTTTTATTATGAATAGCTGCTGAAATTTGTCAAAAGCTTTTTTTCTGTCTTTACCAAGATGATTATATGATTTTTTTCTTTCATTCTGTTAATGTGGAGAATTATACTGATTAATTTTCAAATGTTGAAAAGCTTGTTTAGTTCTTGGACAAACCCCACTTAGTCATGATGTAATTTTAAATATTGTTGGATTCTATTTGCTATAATTTTTTAATTTTTGTGCCTATTTTTATGAGAGATATTGTCCTATAATTTTATTTTTTTCCTCTCCTCCTGCCCTTTTTGGTTTTAACTAAGCATTTTATTTGGAATAACATTTTGTCTCCTCTCTTTGCATATCAATTATATTTCTTTAAAAAAAAGTTAGTGGTTGTCCAAGAGTTTGCAGTATATATTAACCAACCTAAATTTTCCATCAAATAACATTATACCACCTCAGAAGTAGTATAGGGACCTTATAATAGGGCATTTCTAATTTTTCCATCTTATCCTAATGACATTACTGTCATTCATTTCACTTATTCATATGCTATAATCATGCAATACATTGCTTTCTTTAAATAAAAATGAAAGATTTTAGATCCACTTTTCTGACCTATATGATTTGTTTTTTCTTTGAAGAACTTCATTTCTTGCAGGGCAGGTCTACTGGTGACAGAGTCTCAGTTTTTGTTCATCTAAGAAGTCTCTAATTTGTCTTCACGTCTGAAGGATAATTTTGAAGGGTAATTAGGGGAACCTTTTCCCCTTCAATACTTTAAATATTTCACTTTACTCCCTTCTGGCTTGTATGTTTTCTTACAAGAAGTCTGCTGTAATTCTTATCTTTGCTTCTCTTTAGGAAAGTGCACCCCCTCCCCCTCACTCAGCTTCTTTTGAGATTTTCCTTTTGTCCTTGGTTTCCTGCAGTTTGAATATGGTAAGCCAAAATGTAGACTTTATGGTATTTTTCCTGCTTGGTTGCCTCTGAGGTTCCTGGATTGGTGATTTGGTATATTTCATTAATTTTTTAAAGTTCTTGGCCACTATGAAAATACTTCAGCTCTACTCTTTATTTTTCTTCTGGTATTTTAAATACACCTATGTTGCATCATCTGAAATCTTCCCACAGTTCTCGGGTGTTATTCTCTGTTCCTTCACACATCGCTTTATTTTTCTCTCTCTGCATTTCAGTTGGGAGAGTTTCATTAACCTATCTTAAATTCACTGATTCTTTCCTAGGTGGTATCCAGTCTGCTGATGAGCCCGTCAGAGACATTTTCATTTGTTACAGTGTTTTGATTTCTAGCGTTTCCTTTTGATTCTTTTGCATAGTTCTAATCTGTATGTATAGTTCTAATCTCTAATCTGTATCAGAGAAATGCCCTTCTCCCAGGTGGAATAAAGCTATGGTTAAGTCTTTCCCACTGGAGAGTAGACATTCGTTAGGGAAAACCCTCTGGGAATATTTCATAATGTTACTCTGACCAGGGCAACCACGATAACGTTTCTTGGCTCTTCATTATGACTACCTGGTGGGGTTCCTGAAGTAAAAGTGTGAGTTCACCTAAGACTGCAGTCCTAAGAAGTTTCTTTATCTAGCTTACTCTCTGGGTCCGGAAGTTTGTCAGAATTACCATTTAGTGTCCTACTCTTTATGGCTTTTGCTCCAGGGAGGTTGACTTCTGCTGTGACACTCTGGACCAGTCTGTCTCTCCATATTTTGTGGTGGCAGCTTGTACTGTTGCCTCAGTTCTCTCACAGACCCAAGAAAATATGCTGATTTTCAATTTATTCATCGTTTTTCTTATTGTTGAAGGATGAGAGTGATGACTTCCAAGCTCCTTCATGTCAGAACTGAAAGTAAAAGACCTAATTTTCTATTCTCATGATACCTTTGTTAGTCTTTGGTATCAGGGCTATGTTATCCTCATAAAACAAGTTGGAAATAATTCCTTCCTCTTCTATTTTCTGAAATATTTTGTGTAAAAGTAATATTTTATCTTCCTTAAATGCTTGGTAGAACTGTCAGTTAAACTAATCCAGTTTTGTCTTTGAAAAGATTTTTTTTACTACTAAATATCATTAATATAGGGGCGCCTGGGTGGCTCAAGTCGGTTGAGCGTCCGACTTCAGCTCAGGTCACGATCTCGCTGTCTGTGAGTTTGAGCCCCGCGTCGGGCTCTGTGCTGACAGCTCAGAGCCTGGAGCCTGCTTCGGATTCTGTGTCTCCCTCTCTCTCTGCCCCTCCCCCACTCATGCTCTGTTTCTGTCTCAAAAATAAACATTAACAAAAATTAAAAAATATATCATTAATATAGTGTTTTTCAGATTTTTCTATTTCTTCTTTTGTCAGTTTTTAAATTTTTTAACTGTTTTCTAAGTCTTTCACCCTCCCACAAGGAATGTTTCCATTTTAGTGTCTAATTTATTGGTATGAAGTTGCTTATAATATTCCCTTATTCCCTGAATATTCTGTAGAAATAGCCACTATTTCATCCTGCTAGTGTTAATTTTATCCCTTTTTTAAAATACATTAGTCCTCATAGAGAGTTATCAGGTTTATTAGTCTTTTAAAGAACTAAATTTTAGATTTGTTAATTTTCTGTCAGGCATAGACTTCTTTATTGCTTCCTTTTTTTCTCCTTGCTTTGCATAGAATTTGTGTGTGTGTGCACGTGTATGTGTAAAGTTAAATAATTTACTTTATAACTTTCATCTTTTCTAATATTGGAACTTAAAGCTATGAATTTCCCTTTAAGAATGGCTTCACTGCATCTCACAAATTTTGATATGTTTTCCTTTCATTATTGTTCAGTTAAAAATTCCTTTGTGATTTTTCCCACATGTTTATGTAGGAATGTGTTTAATTTCCAAATATTTGAGAAATTTCTAGATAATTTACTTTTACTGGTTTCTAATTAAATTCTTTGTAGTCAGAGAATATACTCTGGAAGATTTCAGTCTTTTGAAGTTTATTGAAATTTATTGTGTATCTATCTAGGTACACACTTTACCTTGGTGAATGCTTTATTTGAGCCTGACAAGAATTTGTTTTTTGTTTTTTGTTTATTGTTTCTTTTTTTGCAGGCTTACGTCAGTGTCAAAGAGATCATACTGATGGATGTTTTTCACATCTGGATATTTATAGTTTTTATATATTTGTCTTATTTGTAACTATGAAAGGGTGTTTAACATTATGATCTATTTATCATGATTTATGTTTAACATAATCCAATTATGACTGTATATTTGTCTATTTCTTTTAGTTCCATCACTTATTGGTACGGTGGGGTTAAAGTCTGCTACTTTAAGCTATGCATTTATTTGTATCATTTGTTTTTTGTTCTTCTGTTCCTCTTTTGATGTCCAACTATTTTTGGTTTAATGGAATATTTCTAGTGTTTTATTTTCTCTCATGCTTTTTAGTTGTATCTATTTATATAATTATTTTAGAGGTTCATCTCCTAATAAACATCTTACTCTCATTAGACTAATGAGACTTTAGAATGAATATTTTATCATTACACACTTGGCATATCATACATCACAGATGTAAGAATTTTACAATGACATTCTTAAAACCTCTTTCTTTTGTTTTCATTTGTCAAATATTTTCATTTTATATTGGATATAAAACACTTTACAATTATATTACTTTTGGTTTAACTCACCTTTTGTGTTTCTCTTCTTTCAATAGGAAATCTTGTGCTGCCTATGGTCCGATGCCAGATAAGAATCACTTCTCCTTGTGGAGTTTTACGGTTGCTTAACTTAACATGTTTGGGCAAGTCTGGTACAAGTTAATCTTTCATATTTGGAAGTGGAAGTCCCACAATGTTATCTTTCAAAGAGGAGAGCAACTTAGTGGAATCTGGAACTGGAAGTTGCTGATGCCAGTCTCATACAAGAGGGTGCACTGACAGTGTACTTATTACTAGTAAGCACTGCAACACCTGAGACAATAAAGCAAGGACACTTCACTGCTCTTAGATAAAGGTACAGGGAGAAGCTGAGTATTCTTTATTTTGGCACTATGACATGTATTCTCATCAAAAGTGGTCCTTGACTCTGATACCTATTGTCTAATTTTGTTGGCAAGAGCATCTAAGCATAAAATGCAGGCAGGGAAGAGCTAAAACCAGAATGCCTATTTGTCAGGTTAGTAAATATTTATAGTTTTTCTTTCATATTAAAAAAAACTGAAGGTGAAACTTTACATGGTATAACTTAACATTATATATTAAGACATGAAAACATGTAAAGGTCTTTTAATCACACTGTACAGTAATGAAATAGTTAAAAGAATGTGGCTAATAGGATATAAGAATTTTAAATTTTGGGTTTCTTTCTTTTGTGAGTTTCTAATTTTAATATTTATTATTACCTAATCAGAGAGATTTTCAACATTTAATGTATTTCATGGTAGTTTTTGTATAATCAACAAAGTGAAAGAGACATGTGTTAAACATAGAATTTTACATAGCAAAGAATTTGGCATGGATCAGATTACAGTGGCTATTTTTGAACATAACAAAGCCCATGTTTCCTCATTTGATCTTAAGTAAAGACTGAAGCAGCTGGTTCCCATCCTCTTTCCTTCACCCAACAGACCTAAGAGTCCTGTTCTTTAGCTGCCACTCCTATTGTTTCTGATTTGTTTTTAGGTTTTATTTTTTTAACTCACAGCATTCCTTTAAAATGTTTCTACACATTATCTTCTTGTTAATTTTTTTCTTATATATTGGAGACTATAAATTCTCTTTTCTTCTTGCCTAATATTATCCCTAAATTTTTTTTTGCCTTTAGGTTAAATTTTCTTAATTGATATCTCACTTTAAATGAGTATCTACTTCTGTGTCATGTGAAATTATCTGTACCAATTCCTCCCCAGTCTTGACAGTTATGTTTCCAAAATATCCTGCAGTTAGAGTTCTAATGGAAGTTCTCTGTGTCTTGGGTGACAGTAACACTTTAAGGGTCATGTCTTCTGAGTGAAGCCAAGAAAGCTCAAATTAATAATTTGTACTTTTACCAAGGTAAAGCAATAAAGATGTCCTGTTTTACTGTATTTTACTTAGTAATAAAATGCCCTGTACTATTAATATATATTAATATCGTTTGCTAAAAATACTGGCTGTCCTTCCTTCTCTTCCTCAACCTGATGATTTATAATCGTGCACTCCTTTGTTCCAGTTACTATATACACTAAGGAGTGTTTCTTTTTGTTTGATACTCCCTGCAGATGGCTTTATGACTTTATAACTTATTCTGGTTGGCTCTCTCTGTTCAAGTCCCTTGAGGGCCTATGAAGCAAAGTTACTCATTATTGCCAGGGCTGGAAAAAGTTTTTTCATTTATTTAACATGCTCTTCCACTCATTTTTACTTTCTATTTTTTCTTTCACCCTGAGTTTCTTCAGGAAAAGAATTACTTATTAAGTTATTTATGGATACTATGGTCTAGGCACTGTGCTTAGAACTTTACCTTCATGATACTAACGAGTCTTTAAACTAATATTAAAAGAGGATAACATTGATGATTACTAGATGATAACTATATTAGGAGGCTGAGACTTTAAAAAGTAATTTCCCTAAAGTTACACACCATGTTAGTCACAGAGCTACTATCTGAACTCAAATTCTCTAATTCCACATCAGGAGTTACATGCAACATCTCGATGCTTATCTTTGTGGTAATTTAGATCTTGAAAACTATAAAACTAGGGCAAAATTAAGATAAAAACTATAGTAAGAGAATTTTTTTACAATATTTAAAAGATCTAGAAGATAAATAAAAATTTAGAAAACAAACCCCAAAATTCTAATGTAATTGTGATACAATTAAAATGGCAATTTGGGGTAGAATTATAAGGGTAATTGTTCTACTTCTTTAATTCTGATTGTGCAAATGGCAGGGATTGTGAGAGGTCTGAGATTTTATCGTACTTGAAAGAGAACATGTTAGTCTGCCAGAGTTTCAGAGGTGCTTGTGAAAGATATGAGACTCCGGGGTCAGGGGTTTCGGTAATCATTTATCTTTTAAGCTAACCTCGGAGAAATCTTTTTCTTATTGGTATTATCAAGATATTTTAATAGCATTTAAGTATCTGTGGTTTGAATGTAGTAAGGGCAATATGGCTGTTTCACAGCTAAACCAAGCAAAAAAATGGGTTTGGAGGGCTTCTATGGATTTATAAATATTCTTCGATTCTTTGTGCCCAACTAAGTCTTTGGGCAGAACCACCCAAGCCACAACTTCAAAATAACTGAATATGATACGAAAATCAGCATGTCTGAGCCAGTAATTTTAAGCACTGTTTTCTCCTATTTAAGAATACTTTGCTTGTTATGTGGTATATTAATAACTATTCACTTTATAGTATTTCTTAAACACAGCTTAACTTCAAATTTCAGATAAGTTGTTGTTTGAGTAGATTTCAGTGCACACTGAAGAAAGGAAAAGGTGAAAACACCTCCAGTTGAGGTAACTAATAACTAACTTCAAAAAATTAGTACTCCTAGTACTTTTGGAACAAGTACTTTTGAAACAGTACTCCGAGTAATTTGGAATGAATTCTTTTAGAAAGATTTAAATATGGTATGTATTGTTATATTTTAATGTTAACATCACTGTAAATAAGGTATTTTTCCCCACCAACAATTTTTTATTATTTATTTTAAGTGCATTTTAAAATTTGACAGGCAAAGATAATGTTGTTCAGTTATGAGAGAAGTGGATGCAACGTTCTTGTATACTCAGGGTGCAAGCTGAAGAGTGGATCTCTAAAACAGGCTCTGGGCAGGACCATGGCAGGAAGAGAGTAATGGGAGAGAACACTATCACACAGTGGCTGTGAGTCATCTTTGTTGTTAGTGAAGGTGACATAGTCCTAAGCAGATCTGTTCATCACTGCTTTAACAGAACACTTTACTGAAAGAATAATTTCAAAGCCATATTAGAGAGGGGTGGGGAGAGAAAAAGAGAAAGTGCACACGAACGGAACCAACTTTAACAGACAAAAAACTTAGGTGAAGTTTCAAAAAGTATCAGTACATGGGTTCATTATGTGGATCCTGACTGCAGTTTTGCTAATTAATGCAAGGGCTGTGACAAAGCCTGTAAAGGAACTGGAAGGCCAGCTAGGATCCTCACCCTACTCTCTCCTGGGAAGTTTCTTACATATAACACGAGCCTGTATGCATTTAAACAATTTCAGCCTTCATTTTAAGTTTTAATTTAAGGATTGTGCATCTGAAAGTCTAAGACCATCAACTAGGTGGTTCAAAACATTTTCTACAAATGGTTCTTTTTTTTATGCTCCATAATGTTTGATGTGTCATTGTCGGAAGAATGTAACTTTATTTTTAGTTTTTTTTTTTTAATGTATATTTATTTTTGAGAGAGAGACAGAGCAGGAGCAGAGGAGGGGCAGAGAGAGAGGGAGACACAGAATAGAAGCAGGCTCCAGGCTCTGAGCTGTCAGCACGGAGCCCAACGCAGGGCTCGAACCCACAAACCGTGAGATCATGAACTGAGCCGAAGTCAGACGCTTAACCGACAGAGCCATCCAGGTGCCCCAGAATGAAACTTTAAATAATCAATTTAGGAAAATGTTTTATCCTGATCCTAAACTTATTTAAATCTAAACTAGCCTTAGATTCAAAACCTGATAAGTGAAATCTATAGAATGAATGATTGAACTAAGTAAGTATCAAGTCCATCAAGTGATTTGCATTCAGTGTATAGTATTTCCTCTAGTTCTCTTGCTCACAATTAATTTAGTTTTTTAAAAACAAATATATAAGTATTACTTCCATTTTAGCTTTTTCTTGCAAAACTATATAATCAGGAATCAAATCTGTAAACAATTTGTGCCTTCTACATTCTTGAATTTGAAAATGTTTATCCTGTGTCTGAGAATAGCTAATGTAGCCATTCTTTGAAGACGTTCTAGAATTCTCTCTTTGATCTCCGAGATTGCCTAATGATAGATCATTTTTACTATTTAACAGTCTGCTATTCTTGCTGATTACTGTTGCTACTCTTCAGAAACAAAAAGTCTACTCTTTTCTACTAAAAATTCATCTGTATAATGTTTTATTCTTCACATCCCCCTCCTTCTGTATGAGTTTGATCTGGTTGTAGTTGTCGTTAGTTTGTTTATCAAATGGAATGCCTTATAGATGCTCTATGTCATGTGGTATTTTTTTTTCTTTTCTAACTTTTTATTATGAAAGTTGTCAAAAGCACACAAAATAGGGAGAATAATATAATGAACCAAATGTGCCCATCCCCCTGATTTGACACTCATTTGGCATTTATATATACATATAGATATATATATATATTAAACTGGATTTTAAGATCTTGTTCTTTTATGTATCAGAAATAGATTGTTTAATTATGTGAGAGTATATCTCCCCTGAATACTATTTTCAAAATTTTGTTTGAGAATTTTCTTATTTATTCCTTCAGTGAGAATATATAATCATTTTGTTACATTTTCTTAAAAGTTTCACAAGAAGACCATTAGGGGAAGAGCATTAAGCTTATAAATTAATTGAGAATTAATGACACTTTATAATATTTAGCCTTAACATTAGGAATTTTTAAAGAATATAATACCCAACAAAGAAAATCTCACAAACCAATGGATAAAGGATTATTGGAATTAAATGAATTGGAAAAACTTGGAAAATTTTTGAAAATGTTTTTGGAAAAATCAGTTAACTGTAGGGGAAAACTTAGATCTTCAATTCAAACATTCACATATTCCTGATGAACTAAAGGTTTAAAAAATAAAGACTTGTCTTGCAAGAAAAAACTTGAGGAAAAAAGTTAATTTTAGAAACTCTAAAGTGGAAGATCACTTCGAAGCTAATGATAAAATTAGTGGACAAAAATGTCAGTAGTTCTGAGAAGCATAAAAACAAACACATTCTTAAATGCTATTAAGTAAATAACAAAGCCAAACTGGAAAAATACATGTAGCAAATATGAAAAGACAAAAATGTAATACAATTATTACATAAGGAATTTATTTGACTTGACAAATACTATAATCACATTAGATATAAATGAATAATTAAGTTAAATTAATTTACTGAAAACTGTTCTTTGGGCTAGCATGTGGTCTAACCTGAAAATTGTTTCATTTGTACTTGAAAGCATATACATCCTAGTGTTGTTTGATATAATATTCTCTAATATTGGTTAGGCTGTGAAACTTGTTCTCATGATTAAAATCTTACATATATTGGGGTGCTTAAGTGACTCAGTTGGTTGAGCGTCTAACATCCAACTCCTGATCTCAGCTCAGGTCTTGATTCTGGGATCATGAGTTCAAGCTCCACACTGGTCTCTGTGATGCACATGAAGCCTACTTAAAAAAAGTCTTCCATATATTTATGGATTTTATGTTTAGTAGTTTTATCAATCATTGAGAATGTGGTATTGAAATCTCCAAATATAATTGTTGAATTATTTTTCCTTTCAATTATTCCAGTTTTTGCTTCATCTAATTTGGGGCTCTGTTGTTAGGTACATATGTATTTATAACTGCTTTTTCTTCCTAATATCCCTATATCATTATGAAATATCTCCCTTTATTTCTTATAGTTTCTTTTCCCTAAATGTTCCTTTCATATGGTATTATTGTAGCTATACAAATTTCTTATGGATGTGTTTGCATAATTTTTTTCTATTCTTTTACTTTTTAAAAATAATGACTCAACGATTCTATACATTACTCAGTGCTTATCACCGTAAGTTTTTACCATTATTTTACTTTTATCCTATTTGTGCCTTTGAAATTAGGGTGTGTCTCTTGCAGAGAGCATAAGATTGAGCCCTGACTTTTTTATTCAATTTAATAGTCTGCCTTTTTTTTTTTTTAATGTTTACTTATTTTTGAGAGAGAGGAGACAGAGGGTGAGCTGGGGAAAGGCAGACAGAGGGAAACACAGAATCTGAAGCAGGCTCCAGGCTCTGAGTTGTCAGCAGAGCCTGATGCGGGGCTTGAACTCGTGAGCCATGAGATCATGACCTGAGCCGAAGTCGGATGCTCAAGCGACTGAGCCACTCAGGCACCCCTAAATTTCATAATCTGCCTTTTGGTTCGAGTCTTTATTTCATTCACATTTAATGTAATCATTACAAAAACTGATGAAATTTTTGGCTTATAGCAATTAAACTATATTGTATCTGGATATGGCTGTCTTTATATTTATTTTACTTGGAGTTTTTTGACCATCCTGACTCCTTTCACTAATGATTTTCATCAAATTTCGGATATGTAGGTCATTATTTCTCTATTTTATTTTATCTTTCTATGCCCTCTTCTTCTGGATATCCACTGTACATATATATGTTAGCATGCTTCATATTGTCTCACAGTTCACTATTTTTCTTCAATCTTCCCCACCCCCCCGTTCTTCAGAATAGATTATTTCTATTCATTTAAGTTCATTGATTTATTTTTCTTCTGTCATAGCAAATCTACTTTTGAGCCCATCTAGTCACGGGATAGGAACAACTCCAGGTAGGCATGCCTTAGACTCCCACCATTTTTCCTTATCCCATCATTTTTCCTTAGAGTTCCAGCAATTCTTCATGAATAAGCATCTCTCAATTGGTTCGTTAGTTGCCCGATGACATTATCCAGTTTTATAACTGTTTTGGAGTGAATATTCATTGATCACTTTGCCACCATAGCCCTAAGTCCTGCTCCCAAATCATGACATTGCTTTACAGGCATTTTTAAATAGTTTGACTCCACTATCTAAAAAAGGTAAATTAAAGTGATAATGAGATATTGCTTTGCCTGTAAAATTAACAAAAGTTGAACATTTGTGAATTTCTATATGCTAGAAAGAATTCAGTGACACAGGAATTCCTGTGTGTTTCTGGTGGCATTGTTATATCAAGGAAATTTATTTATTTTCTCTTTTATTTATATTTCCCTGAGCCTAAATTTATAAAAAAAAATTTAAATTGTTGCTTAGATTTGAAAAGTTAATATAAGCACGTTATAACATTGAAAGACTAACTGAATACAGAGTGGAAACTAAGTTTTTCTTCCAGGCTTTCACATTCTCTCTTTGGAGATGATCATGGTTATTCCTTTCCTGTGAATAGTTCCTGATTTGTAATATGTATATATGAGCTTAAGGGTGCATAATATAACCTTTTTTAAAAAACACAGACACTTGAATATTTAATACTCAATATACCCCAGCCAGTGTTTATCATATCAGAATACCTTAATGATCGATCATGTCCTATCAATATATGGAAATACTCAGCAACCAAATCCTTTGTAATTTTCATTATCAGGACAATTACAGAACTTTAGTTTTTTAGGGTTTTGTTTGTTTATTTTTTAAGTAAACTCTTCCCGTGACCCAGGACTCGAACTCATGTTCCTGATATCAAGAGTCACATACTCTACAGACTGAGCCAGCCAGGTGCCCCAGAACCTTAGTTTTTTAACTACTTTCTACTTTTTCATATTAAAAAAAATTCTACAATGAATATTTATTGATTTTATAATTATAAAACATACTTTATTATTAAATATATATGTTCTTAGACTCATTAATTTTACTTCTGTAAATGCTTTCTAGAAAATGATTACAAATGAAAAAAATTATTACACATAAACAAGTTTAAAACTGAATAAATATTAACATTAAGGATTTAACTAAACTCTAAATTTACTGACTATGCACAATATGGCTCATTCATTTGAAAGATATTTAAGCGGTTATCAAATTGATAATAATGGCTCATATTTTATTGAATACTATTATTAAATGCCAGGCACTGTTCTAAAATCTTTAAATGTATTACTTTTCATTATAAGAATAATTCTGAGATAGGCACTTTATTTTTCTTCATTTTTTATAGATGACAAAACTAAAGTACGGCAAAGTTAATTAACTTGCCCAATGAAAAATTTGTAATGATAGTTGAAAATACTTACTGTCATCTTAGGTCAGGTTTCCCAAGGGAAGAAGAGGAAACAGGATTTGGTTGAGAAAAGGGTTAAAAAGTGATGCAAATGTGAGGTGGTCACAATAAAAATCGCAAACAGACCCTTTGAGGAGCTCTGGAGCTGGGGTGGCCCTTCAGAAATATCCTGAACTGATGTAAGGTGGCTGGGCCTTTACAGCCCTGCAATGAACAGTCACTGGTGGGTGGGAGTGATGGTAGAGGAAGGAGTACGATTTTGGTGAGCCAGCTGTCACTGGCTGAGGGCAGCTCTCTGGGAGTGCCTCAACTGACTTTTGCCACCTGCCAAACCCCCTCCTGGAGGGGGATCTAGGTGGTGCACGCAGCATCAATTGCACATTTTATAATAAATCACATAAATCCGTAGAGAGTAAAAATACAAATGTTTTTATATGCATATATATATATTTCTATTCCTTACCTTATTTGGAAGTATTATGTACACACACAAACACACACACATCTAGAATGAAAATATGCTTTTATGGTAGGAAACAAGTAGTTATTTTTCCCCTAATTTAAATTATCTCTTTTATAAGTGCAAATACTTTATTTTAAAATAAATGGTTACTCTTAAAACTTCCTTCAGCCAGGTGAACTGAAAAAATTCTGGGTGTGTAAGATTTTTCAAATGCACATATTGGAGTATATTAAAAAAAAAGTGATATCAATGGAAAAACACCAGGGTTTAAAAAGACTATTAATTTCATATTTGAATAAGACAATAACTATAGTCATATATCGGCTACTTGTAATATGTGTACTTATGACAGTTTCATATAATAAAAAAAAACTTTCATATTACTGTTGGGAAGTTCTGAAATTAGAATAACACCTTTCAGCCCGAAACTTCAAAGATGAAATCCATTCAGTTAGGTAATATGAAGCGTTTGACCATGTGCTATTTGCAACTTGAGTAAAAATTTCAGCTTTTCATTTCTACATTTTTGAATTCTTTTTTTCATGAAAACAATGAAGCAAGCCAGAAAAAAAAAAAGAAAGGAATAAAAGGAACCTGGCATCAGGAGGACAAAATCATCTAGATTGATGATGGGAATGGCTGCTTCTGTGTGAGTCAAAAGTACAATTTAGCGCGGCTTCCGGGCAGCTTTCAATATTCTGACCAGCACGGAGGTGCTGATTGCAGATCACCTCTGGCTATTGCAGAGATCATTTCCACAAATATAAACTGGTCTTTTGCAATTTTCTCATCTTTGTTCTGAGCTCTCTCATGTGCTCTGTTCTTAGAAGGCCCAATATCAAGTTGACACAGTCACTTTAGCTCTCTTTTCCTGTATTCTTTCTGGTGTTCTTAGAGCCAATGCTTCCTCCTAATGCAATTCATTTTCTCCGTATCATTGCTGTGTGCTGGCTGTCTTTGATTGGGAATCCAGGAAAGTAGGAGAGGGTTTATTGATCTGACCTATCAGGATAATGCTTAAGCAGTAGCTTGAAGGGACATATTTGGTGAGAACACAAATGACTCAAAAGTCACATTCCTGGGTGGGAATTTATTACATTTTACAGATATCCAGCAAATAAATGTTATAGAATTTTTATGCTTAGGAATTTCTCCACTTTAGGAGTTCTGAAGGGTCAAGTTTGAGAGCTTAGAGGAGCTGAAAATGCTACAGCACAGACGTGTGTCCTGAGTTCTGTCAAGCAGACTCCTCTATGACAGATTTGGAACTCTGGAGTCAGTGTCACAAGAAAAAAGGTACCGAGAGCTTGTTCTCTCTCACTGGTAATAACAGTAGTGGTGTAGGCTGAATGGATTCCAGGGGCAAAGTGGCATCAGGGTGGTGATAGAAGTAGTTGCTGTGGTCAGTAGAGCTCTGCCTTTGGAATACAATAAGATCATACTCACTAGCTTCCTTGTCATTAGGTGGAGAGAGGTGACTAGTCCTGACTAACGAGTTGTGAGTAGAAATGATACTGTCATTTTTGGTGTTTAATGGCTGGCCTGAGACTCTCTGGAGGTCTTTCCCTTTGCCACAGTGCAGAATAAAACTCTAGATATTGGCTTCTATTAGCTAGGGTTGCAAAGGAGGGACAACGCAGAGGTACTTGTGACCTGTGATGGGTAAGCAGTGTGACTCAGAAACAGCCTTTACTATTTTTAAGTGACGGCAAAATCTTATGCATCATGACTGATGTGGTCATCAGTGCAGTGTTTCTGGTGTAAAAGTGGAAGGAAAAGGGTTTGGTGTTTGGCTGATACCCTTACTCAAGCAATTTTTAAGTAGAGTTTTGGGTTATTTCCAGAAAATAGTCTTTAGGCTGGTTCTTCACCCTTTTTGGCATTTCTGTGAACTACCTGGCATTCTTCATAGACTCTTTCTGTCTCTAACAGCCAGAGCCAGAAGAGCTCTGTTCAATTCAACTTTTAAATAGCTTGGTTTCCTCTTGGATGCAGCTATGAATTTCTCTTCCACAAATTTATATAAAAGTTTTAGAAGCTATTAATTTTAAAAATCTAAATCTTCTCTTGAGCGTAACAAATGTTAAAAATTGGCTAAATAGATAGAATATATATAGACAAGGGGCGCCGGGGTGGCTCAATCAATTAAGCATCTAACTCTTGATTTTGGCTCAGGTCATGATCTCATGGTAGTGGAATCAAGCCCTGTGGAGGGCTCTGCACTAAGCATGGATCTTGCTTGGGATTCTGTCTCTGTCTTTGTCTCTCTCACTGCCCCTCCCCCACTTGCACTCTCCCTCTCTCAAAAATAAACAAACATTTAACAAAAAGATACATAGACCATTTTCCTCTTAATTTATCACTTTCAAGTTTTAAGCGTTTATCTTAACTCTTATACAATAACATCTGGTGAAGAAATGTGTTCACCTCTACTTCCCTTAATCACACTATTAACATTTCCCTTTCTTTCCTTTGCTGTCCAGAATGAATCATCATCGTCTCATTAAACAGTTTCTGATGGCCCTTAGGGGGTTCTAGGACTGTGTTGGCCACTAAACATCAAGTCCATCTACTGTTCTTCCCCATCCCACCACTGCCATCATGAGTGTGCAAATGGTGAGGAACATGAGGCATGTCTCCTCACCGTACCAGGCTATCTTTCCTCTTGAACCTAGTTATGAATTTCTCTCCCACATAACTGTATGAAATCTTTGGAAGTTATTAATTTTTTAATAACTCAATCTCTTCTTGAGCAATAAATTTTAAAAACTGGTTAAATGTATAAAATATATGTAGACTAGGGGCGTCTGGGTGGCTTGGTCAGTTAAGCATCCAACTCTTGATTTTGGCACAGGTCATGATCTCAAGTTTGTGGGATCAAGCCCCATGTCCGGCTCTGCACTGAGAACGGATCCTGCTTGGGATTCTGTCTCTCTCTCTGTTAAGTGAGATTCCCTGAACCTCTCACGTCCCTTCAAACTCAAAATTTCTGGAACATCTTTCTTTCCTAAGTACTAGCTGGTAGTTTAGAACCCATTTTAGTGCAAACACAGTTTTGTGGGCTTTTATTTTCCAATTTTACCTTTGTTTGTTCTGAAGCACAGGCATCACCTTGGGCCTTGGGTGATTCCTCAATGGAGCAGAGTTCCTCATTCTTGGGACTACTGTCATTTGGGGCCAAATAATTATTTGCTGCCACGGAGGGCCCAGGGGCTAGCTTATGTACGGTAGAATGTATAGCAGCATCCCTGGCCTCTACCCTCTAAATGCCAGTAGCAACCCTCCATATAATGATGACCAAAACTGTCTCTAGACATTGCTAAATATCCCGTGGAGGGAGGAGCAAAACTGCCCCACATGAAAATCGATGCATTGGAGTCTCTCTCACTGTGTTGTCTCTACTTTACTTTCCAAAAGAGCCATTTCATTTTTAAACTTGAGATTATCACTGTGTAATGCCTCTTCTAAATAACTGATAAAGATATTAATGTCAATTCCAAGTACAGGAAACAGCAACATAATTTCTCATTTCAATTACTACTAAACTTTTATCATTGTAGGAATATCGGTAGTCATGGGCTATATACAAACATTACAGTCTTAAAAACTAGAGCACTCTGTCTCCATTTCAAACATTAACAGTTAACTCTTTTATGGAATTTTAGCACTATCGAATTGCTTAAAATCTCAAATAATAGGGGTGAGCTAATTCTTTTTTTTCTTTCCTTGAAAAAAAAGCACTGCAGTATTGCACCCAAGAGGTTTAAAATGTGTTTAAGTAGCTTCTCTATAGAGAGTAAGAAGAATTAAGCTTTCATTATTTTGTGTATTTAGTGATCACACCACTGTTAGTGATAAAATCTCTGTTGTCAGAACTTATTTATGACTTTTCCCTGTTCTTATTCTTGCACTTTTAACCTGGAGGCCACTGGTATTCAAAGTGAAATAACTAGCAGGATCCCAGAGTGACAGCTGACAGATTTGTTTGGGTGGTAGTGCACATGCGTGTGTGTGTGTGTGTGTGAGAGAGAGAGAGAGAGAGAGATACGTCCTCATACATCTAATCATCCGTATTTTTTTTTCGTGTGGGAGACAGATGTCCACCCTGATAATCTTTACTGATAACCCCATGACTGGAAGTTGACTTGCTACCTATGACAAAGTGAAAACGAGGCTGAGCCAGATAAAGAGGAAATGAAATAGAGTCTGTAGAGAAGAAAATGAGCATGAAGTCAATAGGTGAGAAAGAAGGCTGCGGCACAGTGATTCAGGATTATTTGATCAATGTAAGGGAAAATGCAGGGGGAAATAGCAGGCAACCCAGTTGTTTAGTACTCTATCTACAAATCAGTCAGATAGCTGTCAGGAAAATGATTAGCTATTTCAGTGTTGAGTGGGTAATGCTATAGTGAGAAAAGCAGGAGATGTGAATGAACCAAAACAACTCTGGTCACAAGATGGTTGTGAGGACAGATGCTTTTTGGACCAGCAATCCACCACTCATCACGAAAATGGTGTGAAATTATGATTTTAACATTTTTGGTATCAGCACCACCCTTTGATATTATGTACATCTTATATTACTTTCAGAATAAACAGCAAAATGAAGGAACAGCAAAGGTAAAACACAAAAGAGGTAAGGCTTCCCTAAGTGTACATTCATGGGTTTAAAAATTAATGAGAAGGCAGATGTCAGAAGAGACAGGGAGCTCTGACGGTAAGGGTGCTCTGCAGCAGACAGACCCTCGTGGATCTGCCGTGAGGCGTGTGCGTCTCTCATGGTCACCCCTTTGAGTTGTCCCAGGGTTTCTTCCCTATCATCTTTTGAAAGTGGTACTGCTTTTTTTTTTTTTCAAGTCCAGCTCAGGAATATGTTTTAACTAAATTTATTTCTTTGCTATATTAAACTTAAAAAGAGCTGCTTTGTTTTGGTTTCTCATGAGTTTGGAAATATTTTCATCATATGTCTGAAGATATGTTTTACATGGCAGGTGTTAAGGATCCAATAAGGTCTGTTGGACAAATGATTCATAAATATGTGTTCGCATGCTGTACAATAGTTGAATAGAACCACACAGATGGAGCCACCCCATTCTATTGAGGAAGTGGTATGTGTTTTTGTAAAAACTGTGATACACATGGTTTTTAGCCAAGGAGCCAGACTCTGAGAAAGTTTGTGGAATAATTTACTTATGTTGTACTGATTTGTTCAGTGGGAGTGTGATGTAAATACACCCTTATTACATATTACAGAAAGTCCTGGAGGGTCTTAATAAAAGAAATTTGCGACATCTCAGGGGAACTATGAAAAGAATACAAATAAAATGAATGCTACTGATGAAAAAGATGTTATCTGGTATTTTTCAAGTGATGGAGATTAAGAAGTAAGCTTGAGTACTCGGGTTTCAAACCAAAGAGAAGGGGACTGAAAACAAACTTTTGATTATAACATATTCCATTTTGTACAAATGTCACACTGGCGAGCAGGAGACACAACTGGGAAATGGGGTTATCTTGGGCCTTTCTCAATCATGTTTCAGCTAACGATTAGTAGCTAGAATGACAGGGTTTTAAAACTCATTCATTGCGTCCTGGGAAGCAGCTTTCTAATTCTGATGGGGAATTCAGAAATCATGAAAGACCCTGCCTCACCATTTCCAACATAATATCCTTTTGTTTGTCTTCACATTTCCCAGGGTATCTCATCATCATGGAGGTAATTCGCAATGATGGGAGACTAGTGAGGGGACCCACAGAGCCTGATCTGAGAAGGATCTTGAATTCGAAGAGAAACAGTTTAGATATTATCCTATATGCACAGGGGACCCATTCGGCAAAAGAGTGGCAGGATCACAGTTGGGCTTTGAGAAGACGATGCCGGCACGACTAAGGAGGGATTCGATGATAGAGAATAAGCACAGTGAGATTATGTCCTGGCATTTTTCCTTAGTTGGCTCGCTATACATACAAGTTCAGCGAATGACAAAGCAGACTACAGGTGTCTCATATTATTCAGTGCATTTGTTTAGGACCCTCTTGCTCATTCCATACCCGCTCGACTCAAATTTAAATTCCTAATTCCTGCCTCTTGCCTTTAGATTGTCTGTATCCCAATTTCCAGACCTCTGGATCATTCTGTTCCCCAGAGACTTTGACCTTACTCTCTCCTAGGAGGCTATCCACCATGCAGAACCCCTGCCAGTCACTTGGATTGTTCTCCAGCCTCAAATCCCCATGTGGTGGATAGGATTTGGACGATTATAATCATCTTTATATTCCGGCTGAGAGGTAATGAAGGTTACAGCAGGGAGTTAATGACTAAGGGGGATTTTAGAGTCAGAGCAACAGTATATGGTGACTAATTTAGTATGAGGGGCTGGATAAGTAGAATGCAATCAATGGTTGTGGCCCCAAAGAATCTAGAAAAATGGGGGGGGGCTTTAACTGAGATATGAAGACACAAGAGCAGCACAGTTTTTTTAAAATGAGTTAAGCATTCAGCATGGTTAAGTTTGAGGTACCTGGGACAGATTTTTGGTTGTGAGAGCAACTCTCATGGAAGGCCACAGATGGATACAAAGCTGAACCACTGGAGTGGTGATATTTGTCAAAGGAAAGAGTACGGTAGGAAGACAGAAGGCCAAAGATGGGTACTTGAGTTTTATCCACCTTTAATTTGTTATCAGAGGGACAGAAACTAGCAGAGAAATTCAAGGAGGTTTCAGAGAGGCAAGGAACAGCAGCAGCACAAAGAGAAGGAAAGTGGCATGCTGTATATTCTTATTCTTCTTAATAAAAAAGGTATAAAATTGTCTTCTTTAGAGGGAGCCAAGAGTGAAATACATTGGCATGGCATTTTCCTGAATAACTTACTGTTTGATGGCTTTTCTTGGTTAATTGTGCTGCTTCTTGGTTAATTGTGTTCTGTTAGCTTGAAAGTAAAGGCCAATAAAGGAATAAAGCATAGTTCCCACTGAGCACAGGTGAAGGCAAGCCTTTGATTAGTGACTATAACTCTAGCTTAAATGTTTGTCACTATTTTTGACTTGCTTGCTGGATTCATAATTTACATGAAAATGGCTAATAGGTGTGCAGCTGCTGGGTTCCCCAGCTGGCCACTTGGTTTTTGGAAGCTTCATTTTAGTGAATTCAGAAATGCTTCTTCCAGCCTCCCTTGCTTGTGACTTCCTCACTTCAGGTGCTTGGAACCATGTTATTCTTTAAATATTTCAAATCAATAGATTCATATTTTGATTGGTACTGGTGGGATTTTAATTCTTAGAGATATATTTTTGTTCGGTAGGTCTTATATGAAAGTGATAAAATTTCCTAAGAAGTTGCTTATATGATTATTTCTTTTGAACATGAAGGAAATATGGATGTATACGTGTGTACGAGGGAGGGAGGAAGTAGATGGGGGAATGAAGGGAGACGGAGATGGAGACAGAGAGAGGTGGGGAGAGAGAAAAAAAGAGAAAATGGGGGAGAGGGCAAAAGGCAGAGAGGAAAAAGATTCAGAGCAGCCAGTACTTCAATGGGTTTTCAATTCAGTTCTTTTGGGACCAGAGACAACCACCTGAGTATTCTGATGCCATTTTAATTAGATTTTTTTCTTTATTTCTTCATGCTAAGTTTTATGCAATCCTTGTGGCCTGGAAAAGTTACTACTATTTTCAGGGGGTCTGATTTGGAACACTAATGAATATTAGGCCCTATGGGAATTAGGCTCAATAGGAAGGAGATAAACCCTTAACCCTTTAACAATTTTTCTTCTTACATGAGAATAAGGAAAGAGGGTTTGTTACTATAAATAATAAAACATCCACATACTACCAAAAAATCACTTCCATTCTTCAAAAAAGCATTTCCAGGTTTGCATGATATGTACAATCATTGAACTAGAGTTGGTGCTAATACCACCTTAAGGAGTAAAATATTTAATTTGGATAAAAATTATGTGCCCGTATGGGTACCTGGGTGGCTCCCTCAGTTGAATATCTGACTCTTGATGATGGCGAAGTTCATGATCTTGAGGTGGTGGGATTGAGACCTGCATGGGGCTCTGCGCTCAGTGTGGAGCCTGCTTGGGATTTTCTCTCTCTCCTTTTCTCCTAGTCTCTCCCTGACTCATGCATGTGCATGAACTCTCTCTCTCTCTCTCTCTCTCTCAAAATAAACAAACATTTTAAAAAATTATGTGCCCATAAAAAGATGTATTGGTCAGAGATCTTTCCAGGTGTAATTAGTAATCATGCTAAATTAACATCACTAATATTTTATAATTGAAAATTACATAAATAACCCCAGCATACATAATTAAAGCAAATATTATATTCATGTCTTATTAAATATAATATTGGTCCTAAATAGTGTAGGATGTGGGATAAGAGAAAAAATAGAGGATAAAATGTAGTATATTTTCTTGAACAACTAGAAGAATGACAAATTCTACTTAATAAAATGGGAAAATATGGGGAAGAAGAGATTGAGGTAAGAAAAATCTTGGAATTTAGGGTTGGAAACTTAGATCTTGCAAGGATAATTAAATGAAGATGTTAAGTTCGGACCCAGAAAGACCTAGATAGCTGTCTTATTTACTGTGGCCATTTCCATTTCTTTGACCCTGTATTTCTTGAATAAATGACTGTATAGGGTTCAGAGTCTCAAGCTCAGAGATTAGCTTGAGACATAAATTTTGCCATTTTCAGCATACATATTGTATTTATTATTATTTTGGTTAATTTTTATGTTTTTAAAGGGGGAGGGAGAGAGAACATACACGTAGGGAAAGGGACAGAGAGAGGGAGAGAAGAATCTTAAAGCAGGCTCCACGCTCAGCATGAAGCCCAACGCAGGGCTCGATCCCACAATCCTGGGATCGTGACCTGAGCCGAAATCAAGAGTTGGATGCTTAACCACCTGAGCTACCCAGGCACCCCATACGTTGTATTTAAAGTCAAGAATCTGGGGGAGCTCATTAAGGATGAGACCATAAGTAGAGAGGAGACACAAAGAAGTCAAGTGTCTGAGTACTGAGGCATGCTGAATTCTGGAAAATGAGGGGAATCTCTATTTATCTCCAGCTCTGTCTCTATGTCTGTAACTGTATGTACCACTGTATCTTCATTCTTATCCATGTTCTCATCCATAGCTCTATATCTATGTTTACCTACATCAATACACATTTCTTATTTCAATTACTATATCCATATAGACACTAACAGACACACACACAAACATATGTATTACAATGTACATAAAAGGGATTATACCATCCTCAATCCTTGCCTTGTGTTTTCAATTCAGTAAATCTCCTTGGAGATCTTTCCATGGCATCATACCCTGCTCCACCTCATTCTCTTCTAGTAGCTGCATAGTCTTGTATTGTTTCAAAATTCAACAGTTTGAGTAAACAGGTCCCCCCTGACTATTTGGTTTACTTATATTTAGATTATTTGCTATTGCTAACAGTGTTCCAGGGCACATCCTAGTCTCTATCACATCAGCATACACTTACAGGTATGTATCTAGAGGGGTGGATTACAATAGACGAATTTCTAGTAAAAATATATGCTTTTTTTAATGTTATTTCATTTTGAGAGTGAGAGCATGAGCAGGGGAGGTGCAGAGAGAGAGGGGAAGAGCGGATCCACAGCGGACTCCCCGCTGACAGTGCAGAGCCTGATGTGGGGCTAGAACTCACTAATCATTGAAATCATGACCTGAGCAGAAGTCAAACGCTCAACTGACCGGGTCACCCAGGCACCCCCAAAAATATAGACTTTTAAATGTCAAAATGTTTTACCAAAGGTGGCCCTCTCACTGATACAACGTGAGATTTTTTTAAAGGTTGTTCAGGAGTTGAATGATTATTGTGTCAACTGATTCATTTGCATAAAGTCAAAACAGTAACTGACAGAGGTCACAGAAAATAAAGTTTCGATTGGTGCTGGGAGAGAAGAGAGAGTTCTTCCATAGTTGCACAGCCCTAGGACACCTAGTGATTATGGCTTTTGGTTCCATAAATGCCTAAGTAAGGGCAGAATTTTACTTTGATGTAGAAACCTCTTCACTCTTATAATTTTTATTGCAATAAATATAAGCTAAAACTTCCATGTAAGCATTTAGAATTTAGCTGCATAATGTACTTGTGATAAATGATTAGCTATTTGGACAAAAGTAAATTTATATATTCACACTTTACCACTTAAAATAGCTTCAAGTGAATTGGAACATTAAATATTAAAGATCAAAACATCCAAAGGCTGAGTATCCCCCACCATCTTATCACCACAGCAGGAGCAGCAATAAAGACAACCAATCTGGGAATGGACACTTAACTACAATCTTTAAGAGAAAAGGGCTTTAACAACCTACAAAGGCAGGAAAAACCTGATAAATTTTGGTGAAAAATGGATATTTCTGCACAATGTAACCAAATAAAAAGACTCAGTATTTTAGAAAAGCGTATCAGACAACGTAAAAAGTAAAGGCTAATATTTGTTATAACAAATATCAAATAAAATATATAAAAAATGATATCATTAAACTGAACAAACAGACATTAAAACTCAACAAAATGAGGGTGGGGGTGGTACCTGGGTGGCTCAGTTGGTTAGGTGTCTGATTCTTGATTCTGGCTCAGGTCATGATCTCACAGTTTGTGGGATCGAGCCCTGTGTCGGGCTCTGAGCTGACAGTGTGGAGCCTACTTGGGATTCTCTCTCTCTTTATCTCTCTCTCTCTCTCTGCTCCTCGCCTACTCACGGTCTCTCTTGCCCTCTCTCTCTCAAAATAAATAAACTTAAAAAAAATGACAAGATGGGCCAAAACACGAAAAACTATGTTAAAGAGAAATTAGACCCATAAACATATATCTGGAATAATAATGTTCAATTTCACTAAAAACCAAATAAACACAAATTAAAATGCTTTACTATATTTAACCTCTCAATTATAAAAACACTTAAAAAGATAATGAGAAAACCATATAGCTGGGGGAGTGAAGTTGAAATGGACATTTTTATAATTATTGGTGGTAATTTTAGAGAGCAATATAGTGAGAAAGACCACACTCTTAGATGTTATTATCTTTTGATGCACATCTCTTTCCTGTAAGAATAATGTATATATGAAATAAAATGTAAACAATAAAATATGAATAGTAGCAGTATTTATGAAAGCAAAAACTTTCTACCTAAATATGCAAGAACGAGGAAATAGATACCTATAAATATACCTAAGTGATGGATTATTATGCAGAACTTAGCACTGCTCAAGAGGAATAGGTAACGGTAAGAACATGAGTAGTATGTAATAAATGAAAAAAGGCAAAAATCCAATGAATATTATGATTAGAGCTCTGGGGAGAAACACTCACTGATAGATTAAAAAATAAAAGGAATATATCAAAACATTTATAGTTGTTGGTTGGTCGGTACATCTCTTGGTAATTATTTTCTAAATATGTATTTCTATGTATTTGAAATACTCTTTAGTTACAATGTACAACTTTATGGTGAAACAAATGTTTTAAAACTGCAATTTCATGAAATAAAAACTATTTTTGTTCTGTGTTGTAAAATTCACTCTGACTCTCCTTTTATGGCTTTAGAGAAACAAATAAATTTTAACCTCCAAATCCTGAGGCTTTTCCTTAAATTCCATGTCATAGGAAGTCAAGCCTTACTTGAATGAAGAATTACATACCTGAAAGAAGCAGTCTCTCTGTCATTAATTTGCCTCCGAAAGGATTCTCAGCGTTTCCAGTCTTCAGAGCACTCCCCTCTATCCTACTTGGGAAAGACAAATTCTGTGTTGTGTCTGTATTGTGTAAGTGCCAACTTTAGCAAGAGGCAGTGATACACCTCCCTCCGCTTGAACCCATGGAAGTGTTTTAAATTTGCAGAGAATCTATCACCAGTGCTGGCAAATCAAGCACTGTGAAGTATTGTGCCCCAGTGAAGGGAACAGAAAAAGAACATTTAGGCATTAAATAAGTTGCCCACTATAGAATAGTTGAAAAGAAAACTGATACTCAAAATACCCACTAAGTGATTTCCCAGCCTTTTACATCTTTCCAAATTACAGGGATACAGTTAAGTCTTTACGTCGTTCTATCTTATGGCCACTGAGTTAGCAGAATTAAAACTTGGGAATATGAATGACTGACTGTATGGCTGACAACAAAGTTCCCCTTGAGGGCAACTCAGAATAGGAGTACTATTCTAAAGGAGAGGACCTTCTAATATACTTCTTTCTCACCCAGCTCCCTGAAGATCAAAGTCTTAGCATTTTTTTAACCGACTGTCCCAGGCCTGAATTGTAAGTATAACAATTAGTCGACAAAGTAAATGTGTATATGCATATATTGGTATGCATACAGAACATACATGCACATATTAGTGCACATATATATGTAAGGCATGTAACAGCATTCCTTTTAGTAAGTGTAAAGATTATATTTAACTTGGTAAATAAAGGAACCTGGTGAGTTATTTCCAAACCCAAATTCAAATCACTCACCCATTATCTAACTTAAGTATGAAACACAGTATTTGCTCAATTATAAAATACAAACCCAGTCTTTAATCTTCAAAGTAACTTTCTGTGTTAATTAATTTATCCTTATATTCAGGTGCATATTGGTTATTTTTATACTAACCTCTAAAATGTTTTCTACATGTCTCATTGTGAAGAATAAAAGACTAAAGCATTAACACAGTAGTTATTTCTCACAGGGGCTGGTCTGACTTTTGGCACTGATTCTTCACGGTAACTGCACTGGTTTGCCAAAACATGGAATACTGAGCAGCTTATAAATACATTTCCCTGGAGACCTCATCAGGTTATACATTTTTAAGAGACACCTAGCACTACTGGCAAGTCACAGGCAGTCTCCGGCATCACGGCTCTTCCATCTGGCCTGGGTTTTGCTGCCTCTATTTGTACATCTTCACATGAGGAACACTCTAGGAACTAAAAACTGTTCTCTCCTTCATTATGCATGTGGCATGCGATGCAATTTACCAGCTAACAGATGTCATAGCTAAGTACCCAGGATCATGTCATGATTCATTCATCTTAAGACAATCTGCTTCAGAAATGCATGGCTTTTTATAAATTGAGAGAATTTGGTTTTTGAGTAATTCTATAAAATGCTGTCTGTTTATAACTTTAATTTTTTTTTCTTAAAACACAATTATAGACTTCAGATTGTTTGTTTTTAAGTTATCTGCCTCTTTTTGATTCCCCTTTGAATATCTCTGCCAATGAAAAAGTAATAAAAAGCATCAATTTTTTTATCTGAATGGTTATTGACGTAACTCCAGAGAATATCCTAAAATTGAGGTTTTGATGTCTAGGCAAATCTGGGGAAACATTATTTCTTTGCCCTCGTAAAGCAGGCAAAAAATTCCTGCCGGGTGGTATTTTGCATAATATTGTCATTAAACATGGTCTATCTTTAGCGGAAGAAGCAGACGGTAATAAGTCAAATAGGGATGAAGAATTATCTGAATCTGAGGAGATACACTTGCAAATGAGTAACCGAAATTATTATTAAAGGTAGAAATATGACATCCAGATTAATAGAGTAAAAGGTTGAAAGAAATGTTTAACTATTGGGAGTAATTATCAAAGGCTTTTTCGTTAAAGAATATGTTACGTAGTCTCCTATTTTGGGAGGCTTATTTTTCTGTGCTAGAATAAAGAACCCATAGATTCTTTGCTGCAGCTGTTACACTCTTGATTAATCTAAGTACTGTAACCATAAAAGGAAAAGTAGCTTAATTAAAAAATGTTAGAGCAGAATAGAATACATTTACAATAATTTCCCTTCTTTTTTTTTGGCTAAATGCAAGAAAGAACATCATCCTTTCTTTTAAAGGGAGCAAATCAATATCTGTGCCTTTGCAATTACCCTCAAGGCACAATGTTATACAGGCGGGTGCACCAACAAAGGAATCATAGGTTAAATACCATATCCCTCAACATTAAAAAAAGAAAGAACTATTTAAGTCTTGCTACATTTATTTCTGCCCTCCTCCCCCAGACGCTATCATTGCAACTTCCAACCTTCATCCGATAAAAATGTTTCTCCCAAACGTACTAGCTTGTTTTTTATTACTTAACTCTGTTTTTAATTTCCCCCCAAAGGGATCCAAATTGATTTCTTTATTACTTTGAGGTGAATATGTCTCATTGGGTTGATGCTTAGTTTGTTTATAAAATGAATTTATCCTTTTAATATTTACACAGCTCTAGAGTACTATGAGGTAAAGGCACAGCAGGAAAGTTTCCCAGTTGGGCCTTCTGTGTTTTCCTATCCTGTCAATATAGGAATTGATTTCCTATGTGCATCTGCAGAAGCCCTATGGGAGATAGTTTTCTTGTGGTTGTGCTGTCAATTGCCTTCAGTACGGTATTTGTAATGATAGGTTATAATGAGAAAGAACGCATAGTTTTAGCTAGAACAGGTGAGTATTTAAAATTTTGATTGTATGTTGGTAAAAATTTCCTTTTGATAAGTTGAAGAATACATCTAGGGACGCCTGAGTGGCTCACTCGGTTAAGCATCCAACTTCGGCTCAGGTCATGATCTCATGGTCCATGGGTTCGAGCCCCATATCGGGCTCTGTGCTGACAACTCAGAGTCTGGAGCCTGCTTCAGATTTCTCTCTCTCTCTCTCTCTCTGTCCCTCCCCCATTAGCACTCTGTCTCTGTCTCTCAAAAATAATAAATAAACATTTAAAAAATTAATTAGTTAAAAAAAGACTACATCTGTGAAATTTCAATAGTCACAACAGAAAAAGCAACGGTATTCGCAGAGAGTTTTATAATATTAATCATAAAGACATATGATTTTGATACCATCGTCTTACCTTCCTCAGCAATTATCTCAGTTTCTTTAGCGTATAACCAACCCAATTCCATGGTAGTTGCTTAGCAGCATAGCTGAGACAAATCACAAGCCAGACATAACTATTTTTCAGTGGGGATTTCCCATGAAAAACTGAATTATTTGTTATCTTCAATTCTGCCCTCTGTTTGGTTTAATTTTAAAGGATTTTTACTACTCTATGTGAAAATAATAAAACATTTTTAATAATGCCCAAAATACTGTAAACAAAACAAAACCAAGCACCACCCACTGCTTAGCTCTCCTGAGTCTATATTAAAGGCTAAACAAAACATACCACACAAAATTAAGGGAAGGAATGGGACCAAACTGAACTGAATAAATGAAGGGTATTTTATTTCTCTGGCTTAAGTATTTCATGAAACTATAAAGCTACCTGTGCTCCTTACATAAAATTGAAAATAATACTTTTCAGATCCTTCAGGAATTGATAGCAGAGGCAATTTGGTTAAAACATTTTCTAATCCTCTTCTTTTTGGCTAAATTCAAATCTGTCAACTGAATACATTTCAAAGAGAAATTCCTTTATTGTTTTTAGAAACACAGAAGGAAACCTCAATCTTTTTTGACATTGTGGGACCAATTTATAGATTCTCTGTTCCTTCTATGCAGAAAACGTGCCGGCCATCCAGCCAGGTTCTTTGGAAGAAGGAGCTTGTTGGTGTGGACAAAAGTACCTAAGAAGACTCAGTTGTCAAGTTGTCATGAATTGCCCTTGAATTGGCAGAAAAGGTAAGAGACTTGATTTTAGGAATCTAGAGAGTAAGCTGTCTTTTAAGAGACATAACTTTAAAATTGGCAACAAAGGATAGCTGCACTTGAGGTACTTGCTAAGGGAGGAGAATCTATAACCCTTGTCAAGTCATATCTAACTGAAGATTTGGCTAAGGAGAAACAAAATAAAATTTACTCAGTCCACCCTTTCCCTTAGATCAGGATGTCTCTAGTCTCAGATTCATATTCCTTCAGAGGACAGACAAGTAATGTAAATGAGTGAGGCAGGGCAAGTAAGGCATGAGTGAATTTGCATTTCTAATGAAAAAGGAGAGGAAATACACACATTTGTTTGGGTATGAATATACTTGCCAAACACATACGCACAACTGTCTAGTTTTATTGATTGGCCCCAATATGTGGCAAGCCTCTGTTCTTCCACGTACTAGCTATTTGACAGAGGAAGTTCCTTAAGCTATTCTCTAGTTTCCTCGTCTGGAAAATAGGAGCTTATAACAGTACCTACCTCATGGAATTACTATGATGAATAAATGAGTTGATATATTTGAAGTGCTTCAAACAGTACCTGGCGCACACCTAGAGTAAGTAAATATTTATCATCATGCATACTTGTTCTGTGCCTCTTCTCAGTTTTTCTGTGTGTCTTTATACACACTCAGTGCACATACACACACATACCACAAACATACTCATTAATAAAAATATTACTAAAAATGGATTTTGAGGGTAATAGAGGAGCTCCAAAGACCAAGTAATTTACATTTGTCCCTCAAGAACCACTCTCTATACTCATTTACACTGTCATGACTTTCTGTGCCCCAGAGGCTGTCCTTTACAGATGACACAAACAGTCTACATGCCCCCTGGGCTCCAGCCAGCTTTGCCTATGGGGAGTCGCCCACTGGACAGTAGAAAGAATAAGAGAATGAAGTCAAGGCATTTATTTTCCTGCTTCCCCCCACTCCACCCCCACGCTGTGCTGGAATGTAGTTGGCTGGCTGGGTTCTTCTGCTAAAAGTCTTAGCTCTTTTATGAGTCTCTCAAGTATAGCTCCTCTCTGTCTTGCCACTTTCTGCCTAGCAGGCGAGTTTCTACTTTTGCTAGCCCTGACGTGTCGAATCATCCCTTATTGCCCATGCCCACTGGTTTGTCAACAACCTTCCTCAACATGCCTGTCTGACTGGGCCATCTCCTTCCTGCCTACACTCTTGCTAACATAGACTCTTATGTAAAATAGTTTAATACTTTCTCTCCTGTCCTGAAATCCTGCTTAAAATGAGAGAAAACCTAGTAAAATGATAACAAAGCCATAAAATGCTTGGATATCTAGTCGGGGTAGAGAGCAGCAGAAAATACAATGAGTAAATTCCACACTGACAGTGAAAAATCACTGAACTGAGGACCATATACAGGTGACCTTCAAAACAATTGATTTTTCCCTGAACAAAAGCCTAGAATAATCTATACTCAGAGCAGAAGCTAGTTGAAGTAGTGGCTAGTGGGACTGGCCTAAAGATACTAATAGGGTAAAACATTTGAAGTAGTTTTATCTTTGAGAAGGGTTCTTCCAAAACAAGATATGAGTATAGTTCTCTGAAGAGGGTGTTCTGTCCTAAGAGACACCCAGAATGCCTTTTGCAGGCTGGAGAAACAGGATCATACTTAGATTACAAGTGGAATAAAGAGACATCTACCTGGAACGGCTCTGATGAAGCTGTGCCTACAGGCTGAGTAGTAGAATAGACAGCCTTTGAAAATAGCAAGTTAACATGGAAATTAGAGCACTCTTGTTCTTAGTTACCAGAAATCCTAAATTCATTTGGTTATTACAGAATGAAAAAGAGAACGTTGAAAATACATTATTCAGATAAATGTAAGATGATGAGTAATTTGGTTTATTTGAATCTATAAACATATGTAAATATCCATGCATATATAAAAACCAAAATACCAGAAAAAATTTCTAGATTCACTACAACTTTTTAACACTCTTAGAGGTCAAAAATGGTTTTAATACACATTTACAATGCTCACAGTAAGGGTAACCAAGTGTGTATGTGCGTGCATGTGCGTGTGTATACTTGCACGCACGCACACATGTTCCTCAATGCAAGTCTACACTGGCCAAACGCAATGAAGTGGTGCCCACATGGCATGTTCTTTCCCCTCATTATTGGTAACTTACTTTTTATAGTGCTTTTCTCCTGAAAGAATGTACACAACATAAATGCTGAATTTTATAGTTGTTTACATTCTAAGGAGATGAAGTAAGGAAAAGTAACATCCTTTCATTTTCTAACATAGTGAATGTAAAGGATATTTAATGTAGTAAAAATAATTTTATTTCCTATAATAACAACAGCAACTTACAACCACCAACAACACAACAGAAAACACCATAGGACATTTGGTCACTTTAAAATGACTTAGGTACTGTTTATTTTGTGGTTTGGCCATCAATTCATCATGAATAACCAAAACCTTCTGAACATTTAAACATTCTAAACATGGCTTGAAGTGGCAGAATTTATTACTATGAAATCCTTTTTAAACTTACTTAAACATTATGGTTTCCTAACTTCTTTCCCAACCAAACAAGACAAATCAAAACAAAACAAACAATGAGCATAAAAGGAAAATCTAGAAGAATCCAAAGTGGTTAAGGAAAGTAAATAAACTATATGTAGTGCTTTCGCATCTGAGTTTTATGGTCCATACAAGTCACACAAATGTATTTTGGAAAATGTAGGCTATATATGCATTCAAGAGAAGTTCACTGGCTAACAGAAACTTCGTTCTCAGCAGAACCCCCACAAGTAACTCTCAGGACATCGACCATAATATTCCTTAGTCTTTTTCCAGACGTGAAGAGGAGTATATTATTTTACGTTCCTTCCTTGAGATGACTTCACTGACCTTTACAGGAGTTTTGTCATCAGGTTTCCCAAACCCATCTTTAGAATGTCTAACTCATTAAGGACTTCTAAAGATGGTCTCCTTGGCATAAGCTTCAGGTAAAATTTAGATTTATTGGGTCCCAACTATCCACGGATGCTTCTAAGCCCAGAAAAGATTATTAGAATTTCTTTTAAAACCCTAGGTCATGAAGCTCATTAATTGTCTAGGTTAAGCGGACAAAATAATTTCAAAAATAATGTGAAAACTTAATTGTATTTAATTTAATCTATGTTAAGAAACATTTCTATTTGTATTTATTAGAGTAGAATATATACAACAAAACTTGCCATCTCATCGATTTTTATATGTGTAGTTCACTGGCATTCAGTATACTCCCATTGTTGTGCCACCATTACCAGAATCCATCTCCAGAACTTTTTCATCTTCCCAAAGTGAAACACTGTATCCATTAAACAAATCCTAATTCCCCAAAGGCCATAGTCCCTGGTAGCCATTATTCTACTTTATGCTTCTATAAATTTGACTGCTTTAGGAACCTCATGTAAGAAGAATCATACAATATTTATCCTTTGGTGGCTAATTGATTTTATCAGAAATAATATCCTAAAGGTTCATCTGTATGATAGCATATGTCAGAATTTCACTGCTTTTGAGCTGAAAAATATTTCATCATATGTATATATGACATTTTAAAATCCATTCATCCATCAACAGACATTGAGTTGTTTCTACCTTTTGGCTCTTATGAATTATGCTGCTATGAACATTGGTGCAAATATCTGAGTTCTTGCTTTTAATACATTCACACATAAGGATACTTAGAAGTGGGGTTCCTGTATCATATAGTAATTCTATGTTTAATTTTCTGAAGAACTGGCATAATGTTTCCCAGAGAGAGTGTACCTTTTTTTTTTTTTTTTTAAGAGCCATCTAAATGAGTGTGAAGCGATTTCATTGTAGTTTTGATTTGCATTTCCCAAATCATTGAATACAATCATGCTAAAAGAAAAAAAATTTTAAGTTTGCTTTTAATTTCAATCAACACTAAAGCCAGGGAGTTGGAATTTCTTTTTAACGTCCTTTGGGTGGATATAATGTTATTATATTTTTAAGGAAATCTTAAAAATCACTGCATATTAAATTAAAATTTTAGAGGCGGTTAAGCATCCAACTTTGCCTCAGGTCATGATCTCGCCATTTGCAGGTTTGAGCCCTGCAACTGGCTGTGTGCTGACAGCTCAGAGCCTGGAACCTGTTTCAGATACGATCTCCCTCTCTCAGTGCCCCTTTCCCCCTCATGCTGTGTTTCTTTTTCCCAAAAATTAAGAAACAGGGGCGCCTGGGTAGCTCAGTCAGTTAAGCGGCTGACTTCGGCTCAGGTCATGATCTCGTGGTCTGTGGGTTCGAGCCCCGCATCGGGCTCTCTGCTGACAGCTCAGAGCCTGGAGTCTGCTTCGGATTGTGTGTCTCCCTCTCTCTCTGCCCTTCTCCTGCTCACTCTATGTCTCAAAAATAAATAAACCTTAAAAAATTTTTAAAAAATTAAAAAAAATAAACATTTACAAAAAATTAAAATTTTAATTAAATTTATTTTATAGATAAAAGACCATCACAACTACTCTTGATAAGAAATATGGAAAAGTATTTTCTACACCCTGTAAATTACTAATTTACTATCTCATTTTCAGATTATGTAAGAAGGAGATTCTCATCAGGTTAAAAAAAATTAGATATGAAGAAAATGTAAACATCAAAAGAAACGAACGGTTTATCAAACAAGTAAACCATGGTATTGACTAAAGCAGTGGTTGAACTGAGTATTAAGAAATGCCAAAGAAATAATGTATACATTTTTAATTTCCTTGAGACAACAGCAATTTAGATGGTATGAAATGAGTTAGTGTTCTCATTTTAGAGATCTTTAGTAATCTTACAGATAAATAATGGGGAGCACTGTTGAAAGGAACATGAAGAGGGATGTTCAAGGCCAAGAATATGGTCTTTTTGGAAAACAGATGGCTTGTTAAAAAACAAGCTTCATGAACAAAGATTTGTGGCAATTTTGCTGGTTGGTTTTAAGGTGTTTTTTCCCCCTGCTCTGAGTATTTCCATTTGCTCAGAGAAAGCTTTGTGGTGATATTTCTGAAGCTAGTGATTCTGATGCTGCCAGCCAAGGAGTTTCAATGGTTTGCTCTGAAAAGTAGTTTCATACTTCCTTTTCCAAGACCGTAAATTACCCAAACAAAAGTAACATGTGTAGTTTGCTGGAGGCCATATAAAGAAAGAGAGAAATGTGTTTGCGCAGCAACAAAAGACTGTGGCTTTATTGGCAACACCATCAAAGCTAATCCATTTGCTTGCCAAGGCAGTGTGAATCCATTGCAAGATGTGTCAAATCTGTTAGAGAAATGATTTTCCTGGAGCACCCACTTGCGGTTTGTAGCTCTTTCTTCAAGCCCCCTGATGGAGAGGGAAGATTTTCTATGATAGTACAGAGCTGCCTTCTTTTTTGGGTTTTTCTCCTTTCAGAAATTACATATGTAAGCAACAATTTTGATTCTCATTGGTCAGCAATTTTTCTGTCAAATCACTGAAAAGATTTACTCTGGAAATTCTCTCCTGTCTGAATAACAATCACTTTTTATTTTAATGAGTTACAATCACGTAAGTTGTGATTCCAAGAATTATTCTGAACCATTTTGATCTACTGATTCAAAGTGCTCACTGACTATTTTAAGACATTTTGGAGAATTAAAAGGGAATATTCCAAGTTAGAGAAATTTCATCTCTGTCTTACAATATAATCTACTAAAGTTACAAATATGGGGCGATACAAATCCACAAAATCTTATTTAGCTTCAACCCAAACGTTTTGCTCTATTTCTTAAATTCCATTTAAAGACAATGAAGAATTTAAGCTGAAGCGCTTTTGCTTATGAAGAAACATTCACACTTGCAAATCACTGAACATTTTGTTATCTGGTTGAGCCCTCTGCTAGCTAGAATGACACAAACCAGCAAAATCAATCCATCAATTGATCAATCAATCACAAAATCCTGGTTCACATACCCTTGACTTTAAAGCCTAATACAGTGGTTTAGACATCATAAATAATTCTGTGCTGTAATTTATGCAATGTAACTCAGTATCTTCTAACCTTTTAAAAAAATGTTACTCACTTTACCTTAAGTATTGTAGAAATGGTATTAAATAGATTTGCAAAACTAATACACTTATGTTTAGGAATTAACAATAGATTGCAGTTTACATATAATGTATTTATTATTTATGATGTGAAAATATTTTAAGATAAGCTAGAATATTTTTTATGATATTGGTGTGTTTATAATTTGCTATCAGGTAATAACTTACCATAATATTTGCTAGCCTATGACAGTACTGACTTATATGTCACATCTGATTTATAAAATCTAGATAGAATATGAAACTATATTTTGCCATGATACTTGGTGCTACTGGATTCTATCACTGGGAGATAACATATGAAAGCAAGAGTAGAAACTGCTTTCAAGGCATAAAGATGGAAGCAGAACTCTTGGGCCAGAAAGGAAGTCAGAGAGTCACTTAGTCCTTTTCCCCTCCTTTCTCTTTTTAGCCTCTGAGCTAGGAGGACAGGAGATAGGAAGTAGAGGGAAATGTTTAGTCTTTAATTTACTAAAAAAAGAAAAAAAAGAAGACTAATGTTTCCCTGTATTTCCTATTTTTTAAAAAAATAAGAGTTTCATTGTGTAGGTTTTTTTTTAATGTTTAATTACTTATTTTGAGAGGTTGGGGAGGGGCAGAGAGAGACAGAGAATCCCAAGCAGGCTCCACACTATCGGGGCAGAGCTCGATGCAGGGCTCAAACTCAGGAACCCTGAGATCATGACCTTGACCAAAGTCGGTCACTTAACTGACTGAGCCACCCAGGCACTCCAAAATGTTAGCCTTTTTTATATTTATGTTATCTTTTAAAAAAATACGCATTTGTAATACTTTAAAAATGCATAATATAGTATTAATATCTATAATCAGCTTACAAAAATATACATAACTTGCAAAGTACCATATAAAAATGTTTGGAGACCACTTCTGTAAGCAGTACTGAAATCAAATAATCCTGGCAAAAGGTTGAGGAGAGTGCACTGAAGATGCATTTTATAGTCCATGTATATTTCACTGCTTACATAATATTCTCTTCATATTCTCAATTTGTGGTTTTAAAAATCATTCCGCTTGATGAGAATGTAGACAAGCTTATTTTTGAGAGGAAGCAACTGAGAGAGAGAGAGAGAGAATGTATGTATATTTAGGAAGAAAATGTTCACCAGATTAGATAATATTCTATCTGGAATTTTTTGTTGCTGAGCTAATGCCTTAGGTTTTCACATTTAAATTTTGTTCATTAATTTGAGAGAGAGAGAGAGAGAGAGAGAGAACATGAGTGGGGGAGACAGAGAGGGAGGTAGAATTCAAAGCAGCCTCAGGCTCTGAGCTGTCCCTGATGTGGGGCTCAAACCCACGAACCGTGAGATCATGACCTGAGCCAAATTCAGATGCTTAATCGAATTGAGCCATCCAGGCATCCCTCACATTTAAACATGATCAGAGAAATGATAGACATTTTTTAATCTATATAAAATTTGTGAAAGCTAAAACTATTTCTATGATTCTAGATTATCTAATTACCTGCAAAAAAATATACCCCGATTTATTCTCTATTGAAGTATGCTTTGATAAAAGCAGTATCTATTTATTTTTGTCATCCAAATTCAGCATAATACATTACTACTGTTTTATTTTTAAGTGCTCTGGTTCAGTAATTCACCATGTTTTTTGTTTTTTGTTTTTTTCACTATTTGGAATTATTCCCAATGCAGTTACTAGAGCAACATACTGGTTTTTATCCTATATAGTAGATTCGTTAATTAACACTGCAACATTGCTAATTGAAGTAAAAACAACAGCAACATATTAATAACATGTCAGACACTTTGACTCTCACATTTAATCCTTATAAGAACACTATACGGCGAGTAGTATTAGTTTTATTTTATATGTAAGGAAACAAATTCAGAGAGTTAAATAACTTTCTCACATTGCTGGTAACGTGAAAGTCAGATGTGAACCCCAAACTGCACGGCTCCCAAGTCCATCACAGAGAAACCCTTTTCTACAGCTGTAGTTCAGGCCCTTGGCATTAGTCATATGTTTTAAATATACACCTATTTTGGTGATAAAGTTGAGGATATAAGATCACTGTTCCCACAAAGACAGTTTCAATCATACATTCAAGATGGTGATTTAGTGTATCATCTACCTATTTCAAAAGCCAGGTGTTGTGGTTTAAACCAGAACACTGCTTTAAGGTGAGGTAAAATTAATTCAAGTAACAGTCTCTACAACAACATATTATTATTATTATTACTATTATTATTAATTGATTGCAGTAACATTTACAGGATTCTTTCTTTTGGGAAAATACTGCTTCCCCCCTTGAATGTGATTTCCTAGTGCTATAGATAAAATATTTGAAAGCTGAAGTTTAAACACTGAAAAGAAAATATTTAAAAACCAGATTTTAAGGAGTGAGTCTTTGATAGCAAATGCAACTATTTAATAATTTCTTGCAAAGCTACTATATTTTCAGGCAAAGCTACAATTACTGTTTTGGGTTCAGGGATAAACAACACTTTGCTCTTCAATGACAGATATGTCCATAATTAATTATAACAACATGATAAGTGCTAGAGCAATTGGTGTTCACCAGATGCCATTGTTATACTATAAAATGAGTAATGAAGAATTCTGGGGGAAATGAGAGAGAGGCAGATATACATGTTTTGAAAGAATGTGCTAAGGAGTAAAGACAAGGGGGAACATTTATTATCCCATTTTTTAGTGACTTAGTTCTAATTTAATATGATTAAAAGACTATAGAATAAACATATTTACTATTTTGACCACTGAAGAGGATTCTGGGAATATGGCTACCTGGATATACCTTACTTTTCTTTATTGCCTAGCTTCAATCAACCTGTGTCTCCTGAAGCAAGTGGTTTCTGGGATTGTGTACAAATGCATATAAGTCGAAGGAGATTTGGTAGGGAGAAGCAGTAAGTGACTTTCTCTCCCTTGGTTCAAGCAATAAACTGGAATCTACAATCAGAAAGCCTCAAGTCAAGAATTGGTATAAAAAATTATGGTAAGGGGCGCCTGGGTGGCTCAGTCGGTTAAGCGGCTGACTTCGGCTCAGGTCATGGTATCACGGTCTGTGAGTTCAAACACCACGTCGGGTTCTGTGCTGATGGCTCTGAGCCTGCTTCAGATTGTGTGTCTCCCTCTCTCTCTGCCCTTCCCATGCTCATGCTTTGTCTCTATGTCTCTCAAAAATAAACATTAAAAAAAATTATGGTAAAAACTTAGTCTCAAAATCTAGAAGACACAAACTTAAGTAACAGACCCACAGGAGTTGAACTGGTCTTGTTGATTGAGAAGAATCTGAAGAGTTGCTGAGTGGTAAAGCTATTATCACCTATTCCTGAGGCAAGGGATATGTGAGGAGAATGGATACTAAGGAGATTTCATTCCAGTATCTCAGAGAATGACAACCTGTCTGCTGACCCTCCTTGCCCATGGTAGAAGAGAATGTTTTACCTCTATCTCTTTTAGGACTGCTATGACTTAGAATACAGACTTGAACCACACTGAGCTGGAATAGTAGGCTTGGAAATCATAGAGATTATAGATAAGAATGGTTACCAATGAAAATGAATTGTATAACAAAAATTGAGAATATTTATGAAGATAAATGTACACTGCAAAAAACACTTTCTGAAAGAAAAAAGTCCTCATTTTCAAAGAAAATAAAAGTTAATAGAAACTTCATCACTGAAGATGAGTTTGGTACTGATGAGACCTGAATTAGTCACCTAGAAGACAAGTGGAAGTAGTACCTTAAAGTGCAGAGCAGAAATAGAAAAAGATTAAAATCATAAGAAAACCAAATAATAAATTTGGGGAATATAATAAATATTTAACATTTACTATTAGGAATTCCAGAAGGAATCAAGCAAAATGAGGACATACAATAATAAACAACATAAAATACTTCTTAAGGACAGGGGATTGCATACTGAAAGGATACACTGGTTCTAGACAAATTTAATGAGATAAAACATACACCTAGACATATCCTGATAAATTTTCAAAAAATCCACCAATAGGAAAAAGAATTTGTATATTGCCACAAATAAAGAACATACTATCTGAAAAAAAAGAGCTAAACAAAATATACTTCTCAGAGGCATCACTAGAAACTAGAAAAACAACTATAATGTCTATGAAATTGAGAGCAAAGAACTGTAACCCCAAAATTTTATACCTAGCCAAAATAGCACTTCCTTTTCAGAGTTAAAGGTAGATATTTGTATTTACACAAGAACGAAAGTTTTCTATAGGTTTCATCTTATTGGCATTTGGGAGAAGTGTCTGTATGAAAAAGAAAAAAAAAGATTGTCTTGGCAGGAAAAGTAATTCATATTTTCTTTCTAATAATAGTAGAGAAATATACATTTTAACAGAAGTTTCAGGAAAAAGGTAACTAAATATTGAAAAGGCAGAACTTCCTAATTAACTGGAAAAAAGAGAATCAAAGTTTAACTTTATCAAGCGAAAAGAACAACATAAACATGGACAGTGACCCTTGAACAACTCCAGGGTTAGGGATGCTAACCCCCTCTCCATACAGTCAAAAATCTGTGTGTGACTTCTGACTTCCCAAAAACTTAACTACTAACAGCGTAATGTTGTCTGGAAGCCTTACCAAAAACATAGTCAAATAACACATATTTTGTACATTACATATATTACATACTACATTTTTTTAAAAAGTAAGGCAGAGAAAAGAAAATGTTATTAGGTGTGGAGGTTCCTCAAAAAAATGAAAATAGAACTGCCCTATGACCCAGCAATAGCACTGCTAGGAATCTACCCAAGAAACACAGGAATGTTGATGCATAGGGGCACATGTACCCCAAAGTTCATAGCAGCACTTTTGACAATAGCCAAATCATGGAAACAGACCAAGTGCCCATCAACTCACGAATGGATAAAGAAGATGTGGTACATATATACAATGGACTACTACGTGGCAATGAGAAAAAATAAAATCTTTCCATGTGTAGCAACATGGATGGAACTGGAAGCTACTATGTTAAGTGAAATAAGTCAGTCAGAAAAAGACAGATACCATATGTTTCCATGAATAGGTGGACTTTGTGAGACTAAGCAAAAACCAGGGGGAGGGGAAGAGGGGAAAGGATAAAAAGACAAAGAGAGGGAGGGAGACAAAACATAAGAGACTCTCAAAGATTAAGAACAAACTGAGGGTGAGGGGAGTGGGGGAGGGGGGAGAGGGGGTGACGGGCATTAGAGAGGGCACGTGTTGGGATGAACACTGGGTGTTATATGTAAACCAATTTGAAAATAAACTATTATAATAAAAAATGTTATTAGGAAAATCATAAGGAAGACAAAACACATTTACAGTATTGTACTGTATTTATTAAAAAAACCTGTATAAGTTGACTTATGCAGTTAAAACTCTACTTTTAACAGGCATCTGTATGTAAAATAGAATAAAGTCAAATGCATTCTTTATTTCATCAGATGTGAATGGGCTAAATGGTTTATTAAAAATGGGACTCTAATATTAGAAAATATTAGAAAAACATTTAAAATACTAAAAGAAAAGTAGAAAATAAAAATATGAGTTAAAAACCATGCACTTATATACAAAGGAATACAGAAGTGATAAATTAATAAAGTAGAATTCAATGGCCTAAAATTTAAATAAACCAAGAATAGATAAAATTCAATCAAAAATCCCTTCCAAAACTGAATGTGCATAGTAGACAAAAATATGAAAAGATATTGGGAATTTGATTATTATGATCAATATACTTATTTTAATATAACTGATATTCTTCAAAAGAAAATATAAATCTTCCTTGTCTATAGAATATTTAAAAAGCTTGATGAGATACTTGACCATTAAGAAAACCTCAACAACTAAAAACAAATTAGATCACATCCATTAAAGATCACATCCTTTAACCAAATAAAGTAAGCAATGAATGCAAGAACTTAATTCAACTACTTAAAAATTTAAAAACATACTCCTCAATTATTCTTCTGTCAAAGAGGAGATAAAAATTGACATTACCAATTCAAGAAACCAGGGAATATAGAACCGCATATTATTTCTCCACATGGCTAAAATGAGACGGAAATGTATCCCCTTAATCACATTCCATATTAAACATGACAAGAGTATCAACTATAGTGAAATAACAAATACTTAAGAAATTGGTAAGAGAAAATAAAATAAAAAGGAGGTGAAAAATGAATTAGAAAAGGAGATGAATCTGAAACTGCTAAAGTAGAAAAAAATAGTGGTAGCCATAAAATTCATTTAAAAAGCTGATTTTATGAAATGAGCAATTAAAGAGATCGAAGTATTCCAATTATGAAACTGATGAAGGAGAAAAAAGAGTATATACATCAAAATTAGTGTGGGAAAGAAGTTGAATGACAGGAAAAATCAAAAGAATTGTAGCAGAAACTGCAATTATTTGGCTAAAACTTTGAAAACTTTGAACAAATTACTTTCCATAAAAATATAAATTAATAAAAGCAATTAAAAAGGAATACTCAGTCCACCTACTGTTGAACAGTTTGAATAGGTAATCATAGACCTATCTTTAAAAATCTCACCAAGACCAGATGGATTCATAGATGAATCCCATCTACCTTTTCAACGGTTTAACTTTCTCATGCTACCTAATGGTTTCAAGTATGGAGAAAATAAAAAATTTAATTTAGAATTTTTTGAACTGGTATAAATTTAATCCCAAACCTGGTAAAGATTATATAGAACAAATATATAGTCTAATCCTACTTAAAAACAGAGATAGAAATATGCCAAATTAAATATTGGCAAAGAGAATTCAACAATATGTAAACCAAATAATGTACTAAGATGAGACAGAGTTTATTCCAGGAATGCAAGGCTGATGAAATTTCAAAAATCTAGCAGGATAATCCATTACATAAACAAATTAAATAAATAACATAATTTCAAAACTGGAAGAGAAAAATAGTGTGCTTAAACTTGGCATCCAGCTTTTGAAAACCACTAGGGTAAATTTTGTAATAAAAGAAACCGAATTAAAGATAATAAATATCTTTTATTTTTAAAAAATTAGTGTATTTCTAAGTGGCAAAACTATTATAGTTAAAATCAAGAATGACACAAAGATATCTCCATTATTATTACTATCCATCAGAGTCTTGGAAGCTCTAAAACATTAAGACAATAAAATTAAACGATTGGGAGAAATACTAAAAGAAGTATAAATAAATCTTATTATATCCAAAGAACTCTGGTTTAGAAAAATCCACTAGAATTAATAAAGAGTATATGATAAATTGTTTGGATAAAAGACAAAACACAAAACTATGAACTTTTTATATATTAACAATAAGCTCCTGGAAATGTAAATAACAAAAATATCTGTTAATAGTACTATGAAGAAAAATCATAAAACTCTTAATATTAAGTTTATTGAACAGAAATAAGATCTATATAAAGAAAATAATAAAATCTTATTGAAGAACATATATATGAGAAAAGAATATGTCAATTAGATTTTTAAAAAGATACGAAAAATAAACTGTACTCAATTTTTTTCAATTGGATAAATTACATTAAAGTTTACATAAAAGAAGAAATGTCTTATGATAATCAAGAAAATCATGAAAGAAAATAATAATAAAGGAGACTTGCTCTATAAAAGTAAGTCATAACATAGAACACCGCACTGCCAAACATTATAGGATTGGTATAGATATATATGAGATAGAACAGAATAGTAAATCCAGGAAGAGGCCCTAATGTATACGAAAAGTTAATACAGAATGTAATGGCATTTCAATTCAGAGCGAAAAGAGCGGTTCTTACTCTATTAGCCATCTATCTGGAAGACACTAACATAAATTAGAATTACCAATTTACAGCATACAATAACTAAATTCCAGCTGGGGTAAAAACTGAAATGTAAAGTGTAAAACATAAACACCATTCAAAAAATCTGGGAAAATTATTTTAACCTGGGAAATATGGCAAACAGAAAAAAAAAAACTTTTAATCTGAATAAGAAAACAAGGAATTATAAAATTAAAGATGGCTACTATAGACTACATAAAATTACGCAGAGACACAATATACAAACAATAGATTAACAATGTGGAAAAAAATTGAATGTAGAAGATAAATGCTGAACATGACTGCATTTATGCATCTCTTGAAAGTTTATTACAAAATAAACTGTAGTTTTTGTGGTATTTGAAAACCACAAGAGGGAGGGTAAACTCAGTAATATTCAGCAGAATTTGATAACGGGAGAAGGCTTTACTTACTACTTGACAAAGAAAAATAAAGACCAGTTACTACTTTTTATGTAATGATTGGAGTAAAGGGGTATTGATAGAAATGTAAAATGTTTTAGCCATTTTGGACAGCAGTCTGGAAACACTACTAAAATCTATCTATTTCCTTACATCCGTCAGCTATCTATCATCTAACTTCCTCTCCCTCTCTCTCTCTTTCTAACAATCCCACTCCTTTGCATCTGTGCCACTGAAAGAAAAATACTCATATATATGAATGTATCCAGAAGGAAATGAATTTATCTCTGAATTCATTTTCACAACAAAACAGTAGAAACATACTGAGTCAGGGTAGAATAACAAGGGTGCATCAAGGCCCTGGACTCTGACAGAGCCATACCATAGAATGACAAAGAACTCCAAGGGTTGATTTGAAGTGATTTCATGAGGTGTTTTTCAGAGAAGATAGCAAGATGGAGAGAAGTATGTATACCATATGCCATTTTTGAAAACAAACATGACCAGCCCCATATATATGTGTATATATCTGTTTATGTACATGTATATTCATTTATGGTTGTATGCTATGAGAAGAGTATAGAAGTATGCACAGGATGTAGTTAATATTCTATACCTTACAGGCAAGAGAAGCTAGGAGGAAATAAGTGGGAAAAATAAGCAAAAATACTATACTAATAAAGTCTCAACATATATAATCCCATTTATGTATTAATGTGAAACCATATATAGCTATGTATCTAGAATTTTAAAGAAAATTAATAAAAACAAAGAAAAAGTTGTGACAGGTATCTATATTGAGTGTCAAAGAAGAGGACAAAATATATTCTGAGCATCTTAATTTCATCACAGAGGTTCTATGTCACATATACCTTGTTATTCATTTTCCACTGTGTTGGCAGAAATAACTTTAAATATATTAAATACCTTTAAAATACTTCTATGAATATTTAAAGGAAATTAACATGTACTAGAGCTTTGCTAAAACTCCATCTTTGGAATTTATACTGTAGGAACAGACTTCAAGAAGGCTTAAAGCCCAGACACACTAAAAATGGGAGATGGTAGGGGTGCCTGGGTGGTTCAGTTGGTTGAGTCTCTGACTCTTGATTTCAAGTTCAAGTCATGATCCCAGGGTTATGGGATTGAGCCTCAAATTGGGCTCTGTGCTGGGAATGGAGCTTGCTTAAGATTCTCTCTTTCTGGGGCGCCTGGGTGGCTCAGTCAGGTAAGTGTCAACTTTGGCTCAGGTCATGATCTCATGATTCAGGAGTTCGAGCCCTGTGTTGGGCTCTGTGCTGACAGCTCAGGGCCTGGAGCCTGCTTTGGATTCTGTGTCACCTCTCTCCTGCTCACTCTCTGTCTTTCTCTCTCAAAAATAAATAAGCGTTAAAAGAAAAAAAGATTCTCTCTCTCTTCCCCTGTCCCCATTTGGAGATGGTAAGTTGAAGAACATTTCCTTGGATTCTTTTATTCAGTAAATGATCAGGAATGCACCATGGTTGTTATCAGTCACTCACATTGGGTGAGCAGGCAGACATATCACTTGGGATTCTACAAGAGGTGAAAGCCATTAGGAGGTTATTACTAAGAATGGAGGGAAACAAGCTTTCAGAAGAACCTAAAGGAATTTTAACCTCCAATCTCACTGGTAGCTGGGCTCCCAAAGGACATGGAAGTTTATCCCTCCAATTTGAAATATGCTACTTGTCTCTCAGCTCTAATTACATGAAAATCCTGTATTATTTCCTTACCTACATCAATGGTACTTTTATCCTTTGCCTGTGTCTGTGGTGTCTTACCTTTGTGTCATCATCACACATGTTAGAAAACAACCTTCACAGGCACCCTCCTACACTGTTGGTGGGAATGCAAACTGGTGCAGCCACTCTGGAAAACGGTGTGGAGGTTCCTCAAAAAAATGAAAAAAGAACTGCCCTATGACCCAGCAATAGCACTGCTAGGAATCTACCCAAGAGACACAGGAATGCTGATGCATAGGGGCACATGTACCCCAATGTTCATAGCAGCACTTCTGACAATAGCCAAATCATGGAAACAGACCAAATGCCCATCAACTGACGAGTGGATAAAGAAGTTGTGGCACATATATACAATGGAATACTATGTGGCAATGAGAAAAATGAAATCTGGCCATGTGTAGCAACATGGATGGAACTGGAGGGTATTATGTTAAGTGAAGTAAGTCAGTCAGAAAAAGACAGATACCATATGTTTCCACGAATAGGTGGACTTTGTGAGACTAAGCAAAAACCAGGGGGAGGGGAAGAGGGTAAAGGAAAAAAGACACAGAGAGGGAGGGAGATAAAACATAAGAGACTCTCAAAGACTAAGAACAAACTGAGGGTAAGGGGGATGAGGGAGGGGGGAGAGGGGGTGATGGGCATTAAAGAGGGCACGTGTTGGGATGAACACTGGGTGTTATATGTAAACCAATTTGAAAATAAACTATTATAAAATTTAAAAAAAAAAAAGAAAACTACCTTCATTCATTTATTCAACAAATATCTGTCGAATGCCTACCTAAGGCTAGGCACCGTGCTAGGTACACTATGTGTAAACTTTTGTTAGGACAGCTTTTTTTTGTTACTTCAGTACATCTACTCTCTGGAAAAACTTCAAGACATCTTTGCCTATTTCTGTAATATTAATAGCTTCCTATAAAGAGTTCCTACAATGGATGTGCTAGAGAAAGGGCTACTTATTGTAGCGTGGTGGAGTGCCTTACACTGCACTCTGTACAACAATAAATACTATAGAAAGGTTCGAGTGCATTTGATGATATCTGGCCAGCTTACCCACAATAACTCTGACTTCATTGTGGAAGGAGGGCCTTCTATGCAAGGCATAAAATCCAATTGATTTTTATGAAATAAGATGCTATGAAGAAGAAATGCATTAAGTGTACCGTATCACAATAATTCCACTTTGTAAGCTAAATGGCTTTTGGAACATTGTTGAAAATGCTGTCACTATTCTGAGCATACATAAAAGAGCAAGATAAGGCCAATAATTTAAAAGTCAATGCTATTCCTATTCAAAGATTTCTTTCCTCAATTAATAAAGCATTTTCTCCTCTGTGTCAGTTAAAAATAAAATCCAAAATAGCTTTATATGATATGATCAGACACAGAGCGATATGTAAGTTATGTTGAATCTATAAAGTTTCTTTATTGAATTCTGAGGTTGCTGCTATCTTTAACTTCCATTTAAGGTACCTTATAAAGTCTATTATGTATATTTTAAATGATACATTTTTACATAGGTTGCATTTATCAAATTGTTTTAAAGTTAGTTTACTTCAGAAAATCTGATAAAATAAATTTTGTAAACATTTCTAAGATAATGGTATATGAATGTAGAAAAGGAAAAGCAAGCGATGTGATTTCTGGGACAAAACTGCTCTGTAGCTCTTTAAATCAGACAATAATTTGCAGTGAGTTTTGGTTAGGTGGATTAATGCCTGCAACGTTGGTTCTTAATCTTTGTTTCTGCCCAACACACCTGAACAATTTGGTACATTTCTATCAACAATGGGGACATGGTGACAGTGATGCTGTGAGCTGGGAGGACAGACTGAAAATCAACCAACCAGCCAATCAACCATTTGACGTGAACAGATGATTCTCACAAATGCTCTTCTGAAGGATATATTTGACAGTCACTGGAAAGTATCTGAAACTATGTATAAGATTCTTAGATTTAGCAATTCTAATATTTATTTCTGGTGATCCAAAGTGAATTTATACACTGGTTTTGTACCTGGCATCTAGATATTCAATGAATATATCATTAAACGAAAAAAGGAATGAGAGAATATATGCTTTTTAATATGCCTTATTTCCTATTATTGCAAGGCAGTATACATTGCTTTATTCTTTAACATACCCATGTTAAATGAAGCTTGCAGGGTTTTAGAAAAGCTATCTGCAAATACCTAGTATAATTAAGACATATACATATCTTTTGGTTTCATATCCTACTTCTCAAAATCTATCTAAAGTAAATCCCATAAAACAGAGAGGTCCACAGGTATTCATTTAAATGCTCTTTGGAAAAATAGAAACACACTAAGTGGGCCTCCATTTAGAAATAAAACCTGTACTTCTACACTACGACATATTATTCAGCTATTAAAAAGAATAAGTTATATTTAAACCAATTCATGTGAAGAGGCTTCCTCAAGGAGAGAAAACACAAAGAAATAACCAATTTAATTTTTCTGAAAGAAAACAGTTGCAAAATTTCCATATATCACTGCAAGTGATTACATAACGAAACAAATATGGAAAAGATAAAAAGTTCCTAATATGAACTACCTAGGACTGACAGTGAGTGGCAGTTAATTGGAGGTCAACAAAAGTAAAAACATCCAAACAAAACCACTACATGCATGCTATGACACTACTTATGTAAAATTCTTTCCTTCCTTCCTTCCTTCCTTCCTTCCTTCCCTTCCTTCCTTCCTTCCTTCCTTCCTTCCTTCCTTCCTTCCTTCCTTCCTTCCTTTCTTTCTCTCTCTCTCTCTCTCTCTCTCTTTCTCTCTCTCTCTCTCCCCCTCTCCTCCTCTCTCCCTCTCTCCCTCTCTTTCTATCTAGTCTATCACATATGAAGTCATGTGCAAGGAAGTTTGGTTACCAAAATGTTAATGATGGTTATCACAGAGTTGTATAATGACAGTATCTTTTACTTGCTTTCACTTTTATGTATGGTTTGACCTTTTTACACTGTTGAGATTGTTTAAATTACCTAGGAAAATATTAAAACTGTATTCATTCTGAAAATCAAAAGCTTAGAATAAATTCCTTCCTGGCTTTCAAGAATAATAAAAATCTCCTACTTACTGACCAAACACTGAAGAACTAAACCAATTAATCTATTAACTAACCAATTAAAAAAAAAACATAGGCATATATTTCTGTAGGAAACATTTGTCTTTTGAAAACTTGTTTTTCCTTTCTAGGGTTTGGCTATTTTTTTCTTTGAAGGTCAAATTTTTTAAATGCTAAAGAGGCAGAAATAATTAAATAATAGCAGCTTAAGCGATTTCCTAAATGCGATTCTCAACATAGAAAAAAGCATCTGACCAATTGTTCTCATAACTCCATTTCCCTGGATTTCACACTGAGGGAAGAAATTTCGTTTTTCCCCTTAAAAATCTCTCAAGGAAATCCTTTTAACCTAATCTAAAGAGTTAGGTTAAAACCTAAACCCAACTTTACTCAACCTTCCCTCACTGATGAATATTCAGTTTTCTTCTAGTCTGGGAAGATTTTTCTCTTCAGATTTGCTAAAGTGTAGAATCAATGAACATCAGCTACGACAAGGTTATTAGAAGGCTCTGACTGGAGCCCACCACCCCGTCCACAGCCTTTCAAGCAATATGAAGGTGGCACCACAGTATAATAGAATTCCCTGGGTCCTGAAATCAGGTAGGATGCTCTTCAAATCCGAAACCACCTCTCATGAGCTGTGAGACCTGGTAAGTTATGTACTGCCTAGGGTCTGTTTCTTCATCTCCTACTCTCAGAGATGCAGAGCAGCCTCAATGAACTGTAACTTATAAGCACTCAGACCAGTACCTGGTACTTCATAACCAAACAATAAATACTGGTATTATTTTTATAGGTTTCTGTCTATTCTCAGAATGTGTTGGTATCACAGAAAATTACTGCTTCTATGGGTATGTATATGAGCATTATTTATATCAAAGGAAGGTCTATCCTTATTTTCTAGCTATTTAAAGAAATGCCATGCATCATAATATATTAATATACTATTCTACTTTCCATGAATTGGGGGAAGCAGAGCTGACTCAAGAAGATGAAATACTTGTATTTACATGCATTCTCTATCTCTATGTCACGTGATTTTAGCTGGATTTTGCACTTCCTTTTACATATATGAATTTGAAGAAGGGAAATAGATATGATATTTTTTTAAACCAAAGATTCAGTGAAAATTATCATGATACTGTTGAGCACTGAATCATTAATCATCACTTGCACAGCCGAGAAAATGCTTCAGTTCTTGCCAAACGCAGTTTACTGAAAAGAGGCCAGCATTTACTGCTGAAATGTACTTGGACTCTAAGAAACACAGAAGTAATCTTGTGTATATTAAGTATGTTTCTGGAAGCCATTTAATTTGTGATTTGAACCTTAGAACTCCTAAATTAAGGCCATGTACATAAATTGTCTTTCCTACTAAACTGCACTTGTTACACATTTGGGCTTTTTTCTACAGAAACAACCACTAAAATACATCAGCCTAAGGTGGTTCTCACATTTCTTGAAAAGCATCAGTAAAAACTGAAATTATTTCTTAAGAAGAAATGTCTTAATTAAAATACTTATAGGGGCACATGGGTGGGTCAGTCAGTTAAGCCTCTGACTTTAGCTCAGGTCATGACCTCGCAGCTCATGGGTTCGAGCCCTGCGTAGGGCTCTGTACTGACAGCTTGGAGCCTGGAACCTGCTTCGAATTCTGTCTCCCTTCCTTTTTGCCCCTCCCCCATTCATGCTCGGTCTCTCTCTCTGTCTGTCTCTCTCTCAAAAATAAATACATTAAAAAAATACTTCTAATAACATTTTCTTTAATTCCTATTTACTATGATGAAAGTAGAGCAAAATAAGAGAAACAAAATCAATGACAATTTTACGGTTCGAACTCAGTTAATAATTTGGTGCATTTTCTACTCTTATTCTCTACAAGGCTAAATTTATCTATGAAGTTGTAATCCCATTTACTGCATGTGCACATTGTGTTTGTAACCTGCTTAAAATTTTGTACTGAGTAGTTAATTAAAACAGACAAAGCATTAGCTCGGTGACTTTTGGTTTCCTCTACTCCAATGTTCTGTTTTCTGTTAGTCTTCAAAAATAATGTCTGAGTTAAAAAAAATCATTTAGTCAGATGTGAAAATAATTTACTCATACTATGTAAACTAATTTGACCTTTTCTCTGTAAATTTGACAACCTCTCGTGCGGTTCCTGAATTCGATGTTGAATTTGATTAATAACCGTATTATTCAGGATCCAATATTTTATATAGGAAATTTCCCATCACCATACTTTTAAAGAAGATTAAAGAACTACTGTGTTAAATCTGTTTATTCTGTGGCAATGCGAAAGGTTACAGGGGGAAAAATGTCTAGGTTAATTCTCTTATGTTCCTCTTCAGTTATGGTTTCTTTTCATTAACCATCCTATAATGGAACATTTGGTCACTGTCACCGGTAGGCATTAATTGCCAGGAAATACATATTTAAATAGCTCATATTTTAGAGCACTTTAGTGATCACAGGATTTTAAACAGTATCTACTTTAGATTAAGATGTCAGAGGTATCAAAACTTGTGAAGTGTGATGTGAAATAGTCCATATGCTAGACAAGAATAATCTCGATAGAAAGCCATTACATAATCATCGCTGTTTTCCCCATGCTTGAGTGACACTTCCTAATATTCAATTAAGAAACTTAGTTACTAGGCTCAGATGCTGATCCAAATCTCAAAGAAAATTTAATTTGTTTGACCCTTGTAAACTGACAGCTTTTATTTTATTTCAGCTTATGTTTAATCCAATTGCTGCAACCAGGGAACCTAACCTACACCACCACCACCACCATCATCATCATCATCATCATCATTTACCATTGAGAGATAGTCAGGTCTTATAAAAGTCAAGTTAAGTTTCTTTGGAATATTGATTTTAAAAAAATTTACTGTTTAATTCTGAAAGAGAGAGAGCGAGAGAGAGAGGAAGTGAGTGAGTAGGAGAGGCGCAGAGAAAGGAAGACAAAGAAATTAAAGCAGGCTCCAGGCTCTGTGCTGAGGCTCTGTGCTGTCACAGAACCTGACACAGGGCTGGAACTCACGAGCCATGAGATCATAACCTGAGCTGAAGTCATACGCTTAACTGACTGAGCCACTCAGGCACCCCATGAAATACTGATTTTCTTACAGGGAAGTAAGTTCAAAGAACCTGTGACATATTTTTTTTTTATTTGCTAACACAAACAGAAACTGACCAAAGCCACAAGATCTAATTAATTCTCCAGTTTCTTAGACATTGCCTTAAAGTAAAATGGGGCTACATTAGGCCGCTCCTTTAATAAAATGTGATTCTACCACAAACATTAGCTCCACAACTGGGTCTCTTTGGTTGGTATGGTTTTCACTTTGTATACGTTATTCCTCCAGCTGTTTTTTTTTTCTTAATATTTTATATCCTTTTAATTGTTTCTATCCTACATTGTAACATACCAGTGAACACTTAACAATTTATACAGCATCTCCTTTATGCAACTAATAATCTTCTCTTTGCATGGTTCATTTTCAAAAAGAAAAAAAAAAAGATCCAATTCACCATCTGCAGTTAGAGTCATAGTGAAGCGGACAGACATAGAAGAAGCTAAATTAGTTCAATTTATGCACTCCTTCAGAATATTTCCCAGGATTTTTCTCTCTCTTATTTTTCATTTTTTGTTAAGAAAAAAAACCTATAAAACCTTTGAATCTTACCATTACATTGACATTCTTACTATACTTCTATTTCAGGAAAAATATTCAGCATTGTAGCATATTTACGTAGAAATAAAATTCATACCTTGGCTCTGACAATGCTGTCAAAAACACAGCACCATATTTTAAATCATCTGTTTTTCCATCTTTGAGGAGGGAATGACAACATAAATATGACCCCAACAAAAAGGACCCAAAAGAATAAAAAATATTAATGTATAAGTAATGACCTCATCTCCATTTGTGTTTAATTTTGACACCTACCTCCTTGCTGTGCTGATTTCAAAATGATATTAAAAAAAATTCTGGGGTGATTATTTAAAATACCAAAATGGCTATGTTTTCAAGTGAGCTCATGTATCAGACTATTTACAGATGTTCTCCTAATAGAGTATTCAAAATTTTAAGTACAGTTTAGAAATTCCCAGGGATATAATTTAGGTGCTCTTTGACAATTTACCAAGTTCAGAGGAAATCTTGCTTAAACAAACACTGCCCCCATAACATTCCACTATTAAGAACAAAAGAACTAAATAAAATTATCCTATTTATTAATATTAAACATTAATATATTTATATATTTAACATGTATATATTAAGATATATACATGTTAAATACTCCCTTTTTATTGTAGAATGAATAACCATTAAATGAGAAAAATTCAAGAATTACATGTGTGTGCATATATAATTGATATTATGTATCTTTCCATAAAAATATAATATTATATATATTTTCTATTTTTTTTTCATTCAGTATAGTGGGACAAACAACTATTTTCACATAATTTTGCCAAATACAAGAAACGCAGAAGGTATTTTAACTTTGGTATGCTATCACCAACAAAAAAAGAGAGGCAAGGAGAGAGAAAGAAAGGGAAGAAAAAGGAAATACATGCCTCATTAATCATTTTAACACACACGTGATAAACAGTATTTAACAGTATCTTCCACAGTGCTAAGAAAAATACGACTGAATTTCTGTTTGGTGGTATCTGGCCTGTTTTCGAGACATCGGCTTGGTTAACAAAATTCCCTTTTAGTAAGTGCTTAAAAAAGATGGTTGTATTTAGTCAGGGAAAGGTAGAAATGCCCCGAGTTTGACATTTTTCTATATAGATTATTTTTTAAAAATTGGCAGCTGTTCTTACTTTTCCATAGAACAACGGAGATACTCCTGCAATTACTTCCCACAGGAAATTACTCCCCAGACACTGTACTTGCAATGAGGAGAAAATGTGAACCTCCTCGGCTGAAGTTCGCTCAGCTTCTTTCAAGCGAGACATGAAATGTGTGAGCTGAGGAAACAGGCTAAAATTCAATCCTGAAATTTATGTTTAAAAATGCTAATAGCATAATAAAGTAGTTATTAACAAAATGCGACGAATGGTTTCAGCTAAGGACAGATGGAAAGAAACAGTATATATAAGAGTCCTATAAATTTGTGATTTTCTTATAAAAACCTACACAGCCAACTTTTATAGGCATTTGCGAATTTAAAAGCTGTGCTTTCTGGCATGATTAGATTTATTTCCTGAAATGTAAGTTCTAAGAAAAGAATCTTATGCTTAAAAGGAGCTAACCTTAAAACTTCGTGAATTTTAGAATGACATATGTTCAAAATGTCATATGATTGATGGGTGTTTTTGTACTACAAGAGAATAGCTGTACACCTTTTGTGATTAAAAATAGTCATCAGCCTCAGTCTGGTATTTGGTGACTCCGTCATTGAGTACAGCTAGATGAGGGGCTAATAGGTGAGACGAGAGATCCACAGGGTACTTGGGGACCCACATATTATCAGTAGTGACCCAGCACCCAGAAAAAGCAATTAAATTTGCCTTTGTCTTCCTGTTTGAAGTGAATGTAGTTACCTGTTCAGAATATTGCATTTGCTTATTGAGCTATTAGCTCCTTAGGCCAAAGCAGTTGCTCAGTGACAGAAAGGATATATTCCAGGCTTCCACAGGAGAAAATGGGTAGTAATACCTTTTAATTTGAATACCAACAAAATGGCAATGATGTTCGCTTTATTAGCAGTTATCACTTGTACCTGTAGAAGTGTTGACTGAATGCGTTATCAGTTAAAGAATAGGACAGCCAAAAAAAGGGTCTATGCCTTTAACTGTCCAGTCATTTTGCTGAGAAGCTGAAATAATCCTCAGGTGAATATATCTGTTGTAAGTCACTCTGTTAAATCAGCTGCTTTCACCAACTGTGACACTATTCAGGAGTTTAGAGGAAAAGGCCTTGCTTTGCCTCAGGCCACGCTTCTATTCTTTTTGCTTAATGTAGAGATGAGAGAAGAGATGGAAATCTCAGGTGAAACCTCCAGGAGAAAATGCCCTTGTGCATTACAACTTATTTTTCTGGTCTCTGAGAATCTAAAATAGATTAGTTTTGGTGTCCTCCTGATTTCAGCTTGGTTGGCCAGCTCCTTGTGAGTAAGGGGGCTGCATTAGTTTCTGAATTGAACCATTTATGCTGTGATACACAGTTTTCTCTATGAACAATTTGCTAAGCTGTTTAAAAATCACAAAAGAAGAAAAGGACATAAAATGTACCATTAAGTCATTTCACGAGATTTACAAAGGCTTTAATGAGTTAGAGATGGATGAAAAAGCCTTCTTTGATTCATTAAAGATATCCATCTGATTAGAAGAGATTTTCATCACCTTATCAGCTAATCCAATAAACTGACTATCCATTTCAAAATGACTCCAATTGGATTCATGTCCATCAGAAGGATTTTCTGAAAACCCCAGAGTACTGAATAAAATTGAAAATTATTATCAAATTGCCACTGGAAAAAATTTTACTAGATCCTGATAGATCTAGAGGATTAGGGGGAAAAATGCCCTCAGCTAAAAGGTTACCACAAATCAAAGTTCAGCCTGCATAGTACTCTTCAAGATTATTATTTATCAGTGAAAAAAATCCCTAAGAGAAAATCGGGTTTTGGTAGCTAAAGTAGAACTGTTTCCTAAGGAGGTTGTTTGGTATGTTTTTTGCTAACGCCATACAGACCCTGAAAAAATGAACATGACTTTGTATATCTGGAAAATATTTTAAAATGCCATACCAATGAGATAGCTAATGCATGGGACCAGCTAATCAAATTTCCAGTTTTTGGCTGATGTGTGCCTCAGTCTAACAAAGTAAGATTAATGGGGTGTTAAAAGTCTGTATGGACTTGTCAGGTTTATGCTACAAATAGGGTTAATTTCATCCAAATGTAGGAATTTAAAAAATTAATGTGGATGAACTAAAGCTTTAATAGCCTTTGCTTTTAAGAAACCTATGTTTGCAGGACCAGGCCTATTCACATTGCCTAGCTAATGGGGAAAGCCGAGGGAGGAAAGAAATGCCTTTCAGGTAATAGAGTATCACTAGGTCAGGTTCAGTGGAGGAATGCCAGACGTTGAAATTTGGAAGCAGATAATTTTACCTATCAGACTAGCCAAAAGCATTTATTCTGGGCCAGTATCTGATACTACACAGGAAGACAGGTCCCCTTTATCTTTTCTCAAAATCACTTTTTTATATAGTCTCCACAGAAAAAGTAGGGTGCAGATTTTTGCCCTTTGTGGAATACTATGGGTAAAGAGAAGTCTTCATAAACTATCTCCAGCATTTAAAAAAAAAACTGGCCATTATCCATATATTTGTCTACATAATGCCAAACACTTGGATACTTGGAAATACCCAGATGTCTGATTGGGTTTTTAACTTGTCGTTCAAACGCTACGGACTCAGGCGAAGTCTATGTCTAGTTTGAATTGGGTGGTAGTTTAAGAGGCAAGGGCAAACAGAATTTCAACAACACCTTTTTTTATTGCTCCATATACTTCGTTTCCCTTGACATAACTTCAGCTTAAATCATGGAAGAATACATTTTAGGATCCCCAAAAGAAGTAAAACGCTTACACTGAAACAGAAACCCACAGTGTTAAAAAATGACATCTACTCAGCATGATGTAGGGGACCGTAGGCCACACTTAGGCAGATGATCTATGGAGCTTCCACATTTGGCACTGAGTTTTGGCACCCTGAGGAGAAAGGGCAATAGACAAAAGGCTGGCCCTGTAAGATCAAACTTTACAGTGGTGTGATTTAAAGAGTACTAAGGATTACACCTCTCATCAACTATCTCTCACATCTGGACTAAATATCTTTTCTTCGTTTTGCCTTACTTTCTGTATGTTATCATAGAGAATCCTTAATTTGTAGTAATAAATATCACCTTTTAAAGTATAATCCCCTCTCCTCTGATGGAATGGTTAGAAATTACATATTTGTTAAGAATTCATTTAATAAGACTCCATGTCCTTCTACGTGAGACCTTACATTGGGGAACGGGGCATGGAAAGTGCAAGAGATTGCAGCAAAGCACTTTGCAAGATGGGCCAGACCAGAGCCAGGGACTAAGAGGAGGAAGGCAGGGCTGTGAGGAAGGAGCTGCGGCAGACGCCAGGGCGAACAGGGGGAAGACATCACACCTCCTTCACATCTCGCCCGCAGCTGTCTTCGAAGCAACTGCAATCTCTACAGGAGCACCTACAGGTCAGGGGTCTTGTCTTACTACACTGTGCTGATCATTGGGTACCCCAGTGCTTCTCACAGGACCAAGCGTATAGTAGACGCTCAGCAAATGTTTTTCCAGTAAATCAATAAATGGAGAAAAGAACTGTGTGGTTTGAAAGCTCCAGGTTAAATTTCAAAGACTCTAGACTCAGAGGAATTTCAGGAAGTCCTATAGTTCAACCTGTCTTCGGCTAGCACTTAAACCACACCAAGAGATAGCTTTCAATAATTTTCTTTTTAGAAATTCCCACATCCTTTCCTCGAAGCATATTTCAGCATCGTTTAAAAAATCTATCTTGAAACCTTCCTCCTATGACTCAAGATCATTTTCCTTCTTAATAGAAACAAACTTTTGCATAGTAATACATCTTTTAACTTTTCCAAGAGCTTTTGCACACATTTCCCTGCTTTCTCTCCAGAACAAACTACTCAGGAGACAGGGCAGGGCTTACTGTCTTTACTTTAGCTTAATTTATTCAAAATTTCTGCATTTTTTAAAAAGCTGAAATTGTAAAATGAGAATGGTCTGAAGAAGGTTTAAACAAAGTTCAGGAAGCAGTCTCCCATTTCTTTCTTAAAATTGAAGAAAGCTACGGTGCTCAGAGGTTTCTCAGGAGTCTGCAATGAAGGCAGACCTAAGACCAGAATTCCATTCACGTCAGTTGATAACAATGTCTCATGCACTCCATGAAGTATCTGTTTATTCACGTCTGCTCACCCAGGCATGGGCTTCGCCAAGATCTCTTGGCGATGATTTCTTTCTATCTGGAGATGGATATTCTTTCATTACCTTGATTCTTAATGATATACTTGGTTCTTCTTTTCCAAACTGGATTGGTTGTGGGATAAAACCAGAGTCTAAACCCATTCTGAGAATAAAACCAAGAGTATCCAACGGCTTTGATAGCGTTATATACTTGTTAAACCTATTTGAAAATGATGACTTTGAAGTAAATTATGAAGTAAATGTGGATAAATCCTTTTTTCCTTTTCTTTCTAAGATCTAACAAAGAGTACTTTCCACACCATTTGGCATTCCAGCATTCCAGGCTCAAGCCATTCCTCAGTACTTGGCTCAGCCTCGACAAGAGTTACAGCCTTAGAAAGAATAACAGAAGCCCCCAGTTTATTATTTTCCTAATTTGTCCCAGCCACTGTTGAGGCACTCTTCCTTCACGTCCCTAATATGACAACCCCAAAAGGTTGTGTTAATTTTCTTTGTACTTTGATGAGGACATTGAAATTCAGAGATGTTAATGTGTTTCTAGACACACAGTTGAAAAGTAGAAGGATTTATAGCCTGATCTTTCTAGCTCCACTGGACTGCATGTTCTGAGAATGATAAGACTGTTCCTCTTATCCTGAGGTAAACGTGGCAGCACCAGAGACAGAAGTTCACTTAGCAGAAGCAGCGGTTACGCCAACCTGTGTCTGTTTATCATATAAGGACGATGCCCTCTGTTTGCTTAAAATTGACTATCTTTGTAGTCAGAATCAACAAATAACTTGGTTTCCCATTTTTCTCGTTTTTATGAGCTAAGTTCATTACCTTCCAAAGGCAATCCTCCTATCTATACATGTCTACAGCATGAAAGAAAAGCTCAAGCTTTGAATTCAACAGATGTAGATTTGGAACTCCACCTGGACAAGTAACATTGTGCTAGTTACTTACTCTCTGCATTCTGGTACCCTTGTTTATAGAAAAATGTGCTGACATCTTCTGCATGGGATGGTTCTGAGAAACAAGAACATTAAAGGAAAAGGTCCAGAGTATGGCCAATAGGAGAAACCAAATATTATGATATTTTATGATTATAAGTTTAATATTAATTTGTATTAATGGTAGCAGTAATAATGATTCCTATTACTTTGCCATAAGCTTTTTTCCCCTATAGAATAAGATTTCTTAAGGGTACAATAACAAGTTAATTAGTTACTTGTAATAATAATAATTGTTTGCTTGTGGGGCCAGGTATTTAAAATACCCTGGGGTACCTCCGTGGCTCATTCAGGTTAGCACTGGACTCTTGATTTAGGCCTAGGTCATGATCAGGGTCACGAGATGAGCCCCACATTGAGCTCTGGGCTCAGCGCAGAGCCTGCTTAAGATTCTCCCTCCCTCTCTCTCTACTCCTCCCCCACTCTCTTGCTACCTAAAATTAAAAAAATAAATAAAAAATAAAAACAAAAATAAAAAGTAGGCTTCCAACCTGCCCTGTGATGGGTTTTGTGTATTTTTTGAAACCCTATCAGCCAGAATGTTAACTTTGTAAAACAAACCAGGGTGAATTTAATTGTTAAAAATGACTCTTACTCTCTTCATAATGACAATACAAAACGTGCTTGTAAAATAGCGACAGTGCAATTTAGTGTACATAAATGGTTAGCCACATTGGATTCCAGATTTTATTGATATTTAGTAATATTTGGAGAATGATTCTCAAAGACTGCTTTTTACTATCTGTCTAATATTTGACTAATGTTATGCCAATTCTTTAAATATCAACTTTGTCAAAAAATACAAATGAAATGACTTACAGACAACAGGGGAACTGTCATGACAGTAAAATTATGTTTTTGCTACTACTACTGGGGGTAGACTGATGTCACACCAGCATCTTGTTTCCGCATGTCAGTGGGTCCTGCCTTTCCTGTGGCATTCCCTAATGTGTACTAGCCTCATGCTGTTTAGCTGTGCAGCCATCTTGATGAGAAACCATGTCAAATCAAGCCTTAGAGGTATGCAAGTTGCTCTCTATCTCCTCTTAAAAACCTCAATACTGAAAAGTATTCTTCCAGTGCTTGCTTGTATGAGTACTCATCAAATGATGTGCTGTTTCAGCAATTTGTAGGCCAGTCAGAAAGTGGTATAAAACCATCAGTTATCATACGGTAATATCCTTTTATTAACCACTGAAATACATCAAGACATTTCATGACAACCAACAATGCCAGATGCCATTATTGGCCTAAAGGTTAATACATTTGCACATTCTTCTACTGGGCTCTTTCTGCACTCTTTTCCTTCATGTAAAACATTTTGAAAATGTGTGGGAGCATCCCAATTTTTCAACACCCATTTTAACATACATATATTTATGGGCACTAAATTGGCTTTTCAGGTTTCCTGCATAGACATTATTCCTTAAAGTACAGGTACTCCCAAACTCCTGATTTGCAAACATGTCATATTTGCAGTTGTGTGTGCTTGAGCCCTTCTCTGCCCTTCAAATACCAACCCACTCATCCTCAGCACACTTCTGACCCCCAAAAGAAATTTTCTTTAGTCGATATTGTTTTCTTATAGCTGGTACTTGGAATGATTTGAATCAATTTTTGCTACTTCACAGTTATTTTGTAGTATTTGGAGTTATTTTGGTATATTTTTCTTTTTGTCCATTTCAGATCACAGTCAACTCTACTTAGACATTTTTTCACCTCATACAGCCACGTATTCATTTTAACTCATCTTTTCCCTTGTCTTGCAATTCTTGCCTCTGTCCTTCTATCCTCTGCTTTCTCCTCTTCTCTTTCCTGTGTGTCTTAATCGTGAGCCCTCCCAAATGACTCTAATCAAAGCTAAAAGTGAGTGGGCACACCACCATCAAGGGAATATGTAGCTTTCATTTTAAAAAAAATTAGAATTGATTAACAAATCCTCGAAAGCCCTGAAAATATCTTGAAATTTCTCTCAGAACTTAAAAAAACAAACAGAAAATATCTGCCTCTCCTCTTTAAATAAACCTCATTTCCTTCCAAATCTATGATATAGTTAATTTATTTTTGTTTTAGCCAATTTTGTGTTAACTGCTTGGCCTATTTTCTCTAATTTTCATCTGATGTCTAGTCTTTCAGGTAAACATTTACTTTTTAGGCTTGTATGGAAACTAGAGCATTACTTACTCTGCTATTACTATGGGCAAGTGATTTTGAGGTTATAAATAAATGGCTTCCTAATGAAACTCTGGAAAATAAGCAGCTCAGTCTCTTTTGTTGGTTGGTGGACAGAAAGTAGCCCACAACAAAGGATACTAAGCACCAGGAAGCCAACAATGATGGCGGGGCAGTGTTCTCCTGTGAAGCATGCTGGGCATTTCTTGAATGTTGCTCTAGGATTGTGGCTGTATTCGGGAGGCAAGGACGACTGAGAAGTGGATAGCTGACAGAGATCTGTGTTCAGCAGCATCTCTCTTTTCCCCTCACTGCCCTTAGTGACCCTACCCTGACTCAGTCTGTAGGTATTGCTGGCACTGCGTTAACATTACAGGGGTTCTACCTGAGGCTGGCAGTTGCAGGGCTTAACAGCTCTATCCTGTCCACAGCAGCAAATCTCCACAGAAGTTTTTTTTCCCCCGGAGAGAAATTTTCCTTTGACCTGAGGACATGAGAGTGGGAAGGATGTAGATCTCATAGTTTGTTTTACTAAAATGTAAAGGGTTTTTGGATGGGGTGGATGGGGTTCTGATCTCAAAAGAAGAAAAGAGAAATAAGAAAATAAGTATAACAGCATATTATAAGCAACAATTTACACATCACCATTAAGTTTCACAAGATAGTATCCTGTAATTTCCCTCAAATTTCTACCATAGACAAGGCAGAAATTATCCTAGTCATCTTAGAGGTGGAGACACCCTGAAGAGAGGAAGTGAAAACTTTCCCTCAAGGTTATACAGCTAGTAAGGTTCAACAGAGTGAGGAACAGAGGGAGCTTGTGGGTTGGAAACATGATGAGAAGAATGAAGAATCAAACCCAAATATCTGTAAACTGTTTACTCTTTAGTAAAACCTAATTGAGCTTTGTCAACAACTATGAAAACCCATATTTCTGATATTTAATTTGCAAGAGCTCCATGAAAGCTCTTCAAGACATACTTAAGTTGCTTTTGATAATATTTGAAATTCCCTAAGTTGAAAGTGAGACACAGGCTTCCAAGTTTAAGAGTTATCTTAAATGTAGAACCTGAAAGATCTGAGGTAAATTTAGAGCCCTAGAGATTGAGACATCCCCACAAAGTACTACTTTCATGTCTGGAAGAGAAAAGCTATTTTTGGAATATAAATGGTTAGAAATCAAACATGATGGAGAACCCTCTTCGCTAAATGTTAAATATTCAGGTCCTCTTGATGACCCAGTGTAATTCACAGTTAGACCCAAATGCCTAACGTCATTTACTGAGTCCAGGGATAAACTAAAAGCATGGTTCCAGGTGAATTAAAAAATATACTTTTTGTAAAGAACTAAAAAGTCTTTTGATAATCAGGAAAAAAAATTCATAAGGAGGGGTAAAATGACATCTTTTGTGAATCTTTCCTAGTGTCTGTTCAGTCTCCTTGATGAATTCCATTATCACAAAAATGACCTTTCCAGTTCACATCTCTTTTGAGGCTAATGCAATTCTTCTCCATTCTGTTATAATGAAAGTATTACATGGATAACTATCCAGCATTATCTTCCAGAAGGAGAACTAATTTGGGAAAGAAATGAAGTACTTTAATATAATATCAAATCTCTCTCCTTATTTTTTTTATCCTTGTAGAGACCTGGTGGGTAGAACTAAGCAAGTTCAGGCACACGGTAAATACGCTGAGCTCCCTACCTAATGCAGAAGTACTTTTTATTACCACATTGGCGAGGAGTTATATGAATGCTTAAAAAACAGAGCCTCAGATACATTCAGAGGCGTAAGTTGCTGAACATGCTGCAGACACCTTTCTGTTGAATTTTCCTTTCAGAGATGTGTAAATGAAAAATATTAAGATCTGTGGCACACTCCCTAGATGCGATGCAAGTTTTGAATGTGTACTGCCTGTCTCTACCTGTGAGAAGCGTCAAGATGTGCGGGATACAGTATAAACACTAATTATGTACTCTTGTTAATTGTATATTTCTTTGAAGTGGTAGCAAACTGCAAGGTAGCGTATGATGGAAAGAGCTAGAGATAATGATGGGAAGCTTCCTTAGACAGGTTCGTGCATGCAGAAATGTCAAGTGTTTGGTGAGTTAACTCATCATCCCCCTGAGAAACTGGCCCTGATTTTCAGTCCTTTCTGAAGAAATGGTTTCTCTGAGCAAAGGAGTTACTGACGGTACACTGGTCAGTTCAGTTAGCATACAACGCACAGATCCAGACCGTGACGCATAGCCCTAGCCAAGCCACATGGTTCTAGGTCAGGCCTGTCACACCCTTTGCAGGGGGCCAATTAAATGAATATATAAATCCCTGCTTGTTCCACATGATAATGAATGTCTCCGTGTAATTCCTCGGAAGAGGTAAAACACTTCGTAAAAATGCCTTTACTATTACACTCCCTATGAGACAATCAGCTGGCAGCGAGTTTAATTGCTGTGTTGTGGATGTGGAAATTGAGGCTCGGAGATTTTAAGGAGTTTACCTAGGTCATCAGTGTGGGCTACAACAATGCAAATTACGTTAAAAATCTGGGAAGTAGAAGGCAACTGGATAGAATAAGGAGCCAATTTACTCACACCTATACTCATTCCGAAATTAATGTCTCCCAACAGTTAATAGGTCCCCAATTTTGCTGAATTTAGATATCAGTTAAATTAACTTCATGGAATTAAACATGAGTTTTCAATATTTTAAAAAATGAAAGTAATATTAAGAAAATGGGAAGTGAAAGTCTCATTTTGCTTTAAAATAGCAATAGTATCTCAGAGATTTCTTTTCCAATCTGCCATTATGTTGACATTCTGGGGTTACACTGTTTATTTATGACCCAGTGAATGAAAGCATTATTAAAAGGTAAATATTTATTCCTCAATTTGTTGTTTCTCCTCTTTGATGCAATTCTGAATCTAATTTTGTTTTCTGTGTGCATATCCTCCTGCACTTTCCACTACTGTGGTGGTTTTTTTTTTCTCTTCTTTCTTTTTTTAACTTCTGCTTATACATTTTAGTTCTGGTCAAGTATGGTGACATTAAACTCTAACCCCCCAGTAGCACTGTCTCTATGACTACCTTTCACATCCCTTTCAAAGTGGCGTATTTCCTTTGGCTGGGATGCTGCAGGTTTGGGATTTGTAGATCAGAGCCTGACTCTTAACTCAGTCCTCCAGCTCTTAATACACACTTTTCATCTATACCGTCCTTGACACCACACAGACATCTTATGTTGAAATCTTTTTTAGAACCTCGATCTGTCTGCTAGACTAAACAGAGACAAGGAAACAGGTAATGACAGGATTGAAACATGGTTTGGGGATCTTGGGAGGAAAAAAGAAAGTAAAAAAAAAAGTTTTTTGATGAACAACATAGTCACCCAAGCTTGTGGTGTCTCATCAGAACCTCTCAATGTTTGGAAGCTTTCCCAAGTCTTGCCCTAGTGAGACAGCAAAGACTTATTAGATCATGGTGTCTGCTTCCCCACCTGGGCAGGAAAGAGTCTCCCATACGGAGAACATATGGCTTGGTCTTAGATTAGCAACAAAGAATGTCAGTTGGCAGACAGATGGAGGAGAAGCAGAGGATCGTGTGAGCTTTACTAGTCTGGACCTCAGAAATGAATTTTAAAAAATCATATCCAGTTACTTCAGTTATGAAAATAAACACTGAGCAAACATTTACTGAACACTTATTACAATCTAGGCCCAGTATTCTGCAGAGCTTCTTTTCTAATCCTCACTTTGACTGATTCGTTGTCTCCATTTTACAGATGAAGAAAGTGAGGTTCAGAAGATGGGGTCATTTTGTCCAAGGTCACACAGTCAGCTGGAAAAGCTCAGAGTCCCACCTGAATCTGATCTGAAAGTTAATGCTTTCTGGAGGTGGTAATAGTTTAGAGAACACAAAAATGACTTTCTAGAACTTTCTGGTTACTTTTTCCACTTTCTTTTTAGACATGAAGGGAATCTCCCGCTCTTTTTAAATGTAAAACTCAATGAATTTGGTACAGCCTGATGCTTATACTGATTAATGGTATCGGGAATATAGAAGTGGACTTTGGGGAACAGAAATGAGAAAGAGGTTACATAATTAGGACAGGTATAAAATATTAAATTATAAATGTTTGTAGACATTCCCTACATCCCTGCCAAGGAGGGAAGATTCTTATGTGCTGGTTCAGGTTGAGAGCTGTCTTTCCTTGACCAGAATCTGAGCAAAGGGAGGGGGCAGCTATCTTTTCTTAAAGTAAAGGAAACAAGAATGCAATATTTATCTTTATCATGAAGGGAGGGGGTCTGAAGGAGGTGCAGTTGTGAATGTTTTGTTTTTCTTTTTTCTTTTGTACTTCTAATAAGATATTTTTGTTTTATTGTATCTGTTCATATATTATTTATCTTCTGTTCATAATTCATGACTTCAAGAGGGAAAGTTGTTAAAGGGAAGGCCTGGGAGTTGGAGAGAGGGAAAAGAGTCCCAGCACAGTGGTGGGCTGTGTGGGAGAGGTGAAAGGGAGAGGGAGGGACACTTTAAAAGAATAACGACCAACTCAGAAATTCTTACTCAGAGAACCTCACTTTCAGAAATAAAGATGAACCCTCATACACTGTTAGTGGGAATGTACAGCCATTACAGAAAACAGTGTGGAGACTCCTCAAAAAATTAAATGTGGGACGTCCGTATGATCCAGCAACCCCACTTCTGAGTATTTATCCTAAGGAATTGAAATCAGAATCTTGAAGAGGTACCACACTCCTATATTCATTGCAGCATTATTCACAATAGCCAAGATATGGAAACAAATAGCCATCGACTGATAAAGGAATAAAACAAATGTGGTATATGCATACAATGGATTATTATTCAGCAGAGAGAGAGAGAGAGGAAGGAAGGAAGGAAGGAAGGAAGGAAGGAAGGAAGGAAGGAAGGATGGAAGGCAGGCAGGCAGGCTGTCTGTCATTTTCACCATCATGTATGGATCTGGAGAGCATTATACTAAGTGAGATAAGTCAGACACAGAAAGACGTACACTATATGATTGCACTTCTATGTGGAATCTACAAATAGCCAGTCACAGAAGCAGAGAGTAGAGCGGTGGTTGCCAGGGGCGGGTAGAAGAGGAAAAGAGGGGGTGATGGTCAAATGGCACAAAGTTTCATTTATACAAAATAAATATGTTCCAGAAACGTACAATATGGCAAAGTGCCTGTAGCTGGCAATACTGTATACTAAAAATTGCTATGAAGGTAGATCTAATGTTAAATGTATTTATCACAAAAAAATTATTATTATCATTAAGGGTATGGGAGAAAAATTTGGGAGGTGATAGATGGGCTTATGGCTTTGATGATGGTGACAGTATTATGGGTACAATTTATTCCCAAATGCATTGAACACATTAAATATGAACAGCTTTTTACATGTCGGTTATTATTCCTCCATCAAATGTTTATTTAAAAAAATTACAAAAGGAAAGAAAGATGAATTTAAGTCATTTTCTGACAAACTAAAGCTAAGAAAATTCACTGTAGGAGACCTGACTGAAAGAGATGCTATAGGGAACTCCTCAGGATAAAAGCAGATGGAAGCACAGTAAAGGAAGGAAAGAAAGAAGACCATCAGAAAGGGTAAATGTGTAAGTAAATCTGAATGAAACTTTGACCTTTTAAAATAATGCTACTGTAGGTAGTTTAAATTACAGAGATAATTAAAATATCTGACAACAATATCACAAAAGGCCAAAGGTGGGAGCAGTAATAAATGGACTTAAAGTGTCCTAGGTCCTCTACATGCCCAAAAGTGAAAAAAAATATTAAGGTAGATTTTGATGGTTCAAAGATGCCTGGGGTAAACTCAGTGGTAACCACTTCAATAGTAATAAAAGAATTTTAATAGGAGGGAAAACTAGAATAAGGGAGGAAAAACTTGACTAAACCAAGAGAAGGTAAGAAAAGAAAGGAAATGGAACAAAAACAGATGAGATATATATTAAAAAATTTTTGAGACAGAGAGCGAACATGAGCAGGGGAGGGGCAGAAAGAGAGGGAGACACAGAATTAGAAGCAGGCTCCAGGCTCTGAGCTGTCAGCACAGAGCCCATCACGGGGCTCAAACTCACGAACCACGAGATCATGACTGGAATCGAAGTTGGATTGCTTAACCAACTGAGCCACAGAGGTGCCCCTAGATGAGATATATATTTAAATTGGAGATTTAACTCAAAGTGTTACTGGACTCTCTTGAAAAATATCAAATGATTTCCAATTCATAATCATGGTAAACTCCTCACTGTCGTCTTTTCACCTCTCTCACACAGCCCACCACTGTGGACTTTAAATAATAGTTTTCCTATCTTGTGTCTTCCATAGTTTCTACCTTTAAAGTGGATATTGCCCTTTAACCTTTAACCTTTAACTAACCGCTTTTAAGTTCTCCTTTGTCTTTGTTTTTCAAACAGTTTTACTGTTTTATCAGTTTTACTATTATTTGCTTAGAGGCAGTTTATCCCGTTTGTGGTTAGCAGAGTTTCTTGAATCTAATGCTTGATGCTACCTCTTTAACTTAGTAATAATTGTTACCAATATCTCTTCCAATATTTCATTTAATCCATTCTCTTTCTCTTCTTCTGGTCACCAAATGCATGCATGTTGAAGTTTTTCCCTATGTAAAGTATGTCCCTTTGAACTTTTCTGTATTTTCCGTATTTTTTCCTGGTTGTACTTCAGTGCAGATGTTTTCTCTTCACGCCTCCCTCCTCCAGCTTAGGAACCCTATTTCTATGTATATTCTTCTGCTATTAAACCTATCAAATTAATTTCAGTTATTGTATGATTCATTTCTAGAATGTCCATTTGATTATCTTATACAGATAGTCCTCCATCTGTTTGTCTATTTTGTTAGAATATAATAATCATTGTTTTAAGGTTTTTATCTAATTAATAACTAGATTTTTTCTCTCTTATTTTTTCTCTTGGTTTTTCAGTTGTCTCATGTCTTATTTTTCTGCCTTCTTGATTTTTTTTTTAATTGACTGACAGACAAGTGTCCGGGACAAATTAAAAAGGTTCTTCAATGACTCTTCCTCCAGAGTACTGGGCTTTTTTCTGGCAGGCATGTACAGTATGGGTGTATCACACTGATTCCGGAGGAGCTGGGTTTGGGGACTTAACTATTTCTGATTTCCTCTTATTGGTAGTGCTTAGCTCTTTAGGGTCTCGTTGGAGAGCCTTTGCTGATTGCAAGAGTCCCTCCTTGACTGCACTGAACTTCAGTTTTTGTCTCCCTAGCTTTGTGAAAATGCCAAGATCTCTGTTTAGCTTTTTAGCTTATTAGCCACATGTGGCTTGCTTTGTTGACTCTCTTTCTGCAGATTCACAGCTTAGGATCTGGCAAGTGATCTGAGCAAGAATTGCATGGAGAAATTCAGGTTTACTTCTCTAGGGTTCACTTTTTCCTGGAACACTGGCCTATTGAATATTGCTCCCTTGATAGGCCCAAACTCTCAACTTTTATCTCTTTAGCAAGTGAGTATGCCACCAACTTCCTGTTTGATTTCTATGTCTTACACCTTGATTCAACAAATGCCTGGAGAAATAAGACTGCAGTCAATTTGGGCTCACCCCAACACATTTTCTTCCTCTCTAGGATCTTGGCTCCTTAAATCCTGACTACATTCATCTCCAATGCCTTCAAACTGCTATTTTTAAATTCTTATCTAGCTAGTATAATTCTTTGCAGGAGGGTAATCTGATCCATGTTACTTATCATAGATGGAAATGGAAGTATTCAGTAAGAGCTGAATTACTTTTTTGTTATTTTTGATATTAATTGCTTGCTCACACACACTCTCTCTCTCTTATTCTCTCTTCCTTCCTGTGTGTATGTTTAAAACAAGCACCATACAATAGCTGGTCCATGTGGGTTTACAAAAGTGCCTATGTTGTTGTGAGGTTATTTACCAAGATGGGAAGGAATGTCTCAGATAGGGGTAGGGAAATGAGGAGTTGATTTTGAATATTTTAAAGTTAGGATGCCTATTAAAAAAGTAAAATGAAAAAGAGAATTCAGCTGAACCTATGCGTCTAGGGTTCAGAGGAGAGTTCTTGGCTGAGAATATATTTCTGGGAGTTGTCCAGGTATGGCTATCATTTGATAGCTTTGGGATTAGTTGAAATTTCCTGTGATATAACTGTGAGGAGAGACAGAGATAGGAAGAGTGTGGAGTGCCTTAACATTTGGACATTGCAAAGAAATGAAGGGATCGGGCAAATGCAACTGAAAACAAGGTGGCCCTGAAGTAGGAAAAAAAGCAAGAAATGGTTTTGTCTTGGAAGCCCATTAAAGGAACAGTTTCAAGAAGAGGGTAATCAACAGTGTCAGATGCTGCTGACCAAGCACAATAAGGACAAATCCTTGACCACTGGAGTAGGTAACATGGAGCAGCACAGTGAGCCTGATGAATGCGGCTTGAGAAGAGTTTTTTTGGGTGTGAGAGACATTTCAGAGTGAAGAGAGAAAGGGAAGTGAGGAAGTTGAGACAGGAGACAGAGTAACGGATAATGCTCTTAAGGATATTTAAAGGAGTTTTGCAAATAAAAGTGACTGATGAATGAACGGTGCCCAGGCTCTGCAGTCAGTCCTCCCCCTCTCCTTTTTTTAAGTTGGAATTATTTCAGCTTGCCTACATATTAATGGGTATGATCTGTGACAGAGAGATGAAAATTATGACGCTTCAGGAGAGACAGAGGATAATTAAAGGAGATAATTAAATAGAGGAAAGAGAATGGGATGCAATGAGCACGCACAGGAACTGCACTTAGGTAAAGGTATAAACAATCCACCCACTGGAACAGGAAGGATCCATATGATTTGGATACAGCTACATATTAGTAAATTTGGTAATGCAAATATATGCCATATAGCTTCTCATTGTTGATAAACATGTTGGCAGATAAGAGAGGATGATGTGACAAGGGAAACACAATGTTTGAGAGTCTTCGTGAAATCTGCCATCTTTAAGTTTAAAGTATGATCGGTCAGCCTGGCATCGGCTATGGTTTTTGCCAGTAATGTTCAGCTGCATGGGCAAGTAAAGAATAAATGTTGAGATGAGGCCTCCCACGATTGCTTATTGTCAGATGTGTAAGCTAAAGGGAGAAAGAAGGAATGAGTGGAGAGTATAGACAGGAAAAGAATTATGATTACAGTGCTAGAGCCTGGGATTTTAGGCTGTGTTAGCATGGCTGTACGGACAGGAGGGAGTGAATGAGGGGGTTGATTAGGAGGATGAAAGATGACTCCAGCTGGGGGGAGAAGGAGGCTATGCTCAGATACTTTGGGCTTCGGCATAGCTAGATGATTTGATTTGATTTTTTTGAGAAAGGAGGAATAATGATCTATCTCCTGAGGGTAGAAAGGAGCAAACCTGATGTCTCATTGTCATCCAAGTTAGAAGTTAGTTAGACGGACATGCGATACTATGATTTGTAAGAAATATACTTTTGGTGATTCAAATGACCAAAATATATTTCTTGTGTACATCGGAGCCTTGAACAACGTGGGGGTTACGAGCACTGACTCCTCAGGCAGTCAAAAGTCCATGTATAACTTCTGATTCCCTAGAAACGTAACTACTAATAGCCTACTGTTGACTAGAAGCCTTACTGATAACATAAAGTTGATAACACACATTTTGTATATGTATTATATAGTGTATTCCTATAACAAGGTAAGCTAGAGAAAATGTTAAGTCACGAGAAAAAGAAAATACATCTATAGTACTGTATTTGTTGAAAAAAATCTAAATGTAAGTGGACCCCCATCTAAGTGGGTCCATGGTGTTCAAGGGTGTTATATATTTGGCCTTCATTCAGTTTCTGGCTCACAGCTCCCAAAACGCTTGGAATTTCCTAAGTAATGAGAGCTTTAAGGTGTCTTCTGTTATGCTAATGAGGTGACTTTTGCAAAGCACCTAAGCCTGAGAAAAGGTTACCATCCAGCCCACTAAGTGACCAGAAGGCTGGAACTTTCAGTCCTAGTCAATGACATCTGACCTCTGGGAAGGGAGAGGGGATAGAGTTTGAATAAGTTGCCAATAGTCAATGGTTTAATCATTCATGCCTATGTACTCGGCCTCCCTAGAAACCCAAAAGGACAGGGTTCAGAGAGCTTCCAGGTCAGTGAACACATGAAGGTGGGGAAAGTGGGAAGCATGAAGTTCCACACCCTTTCCCACACACCTGTACCATTGTCCTATGCATCTCTTCAATCTGTTTCTGAATTTTATTGTTTTATAATAAACCAGTAATCTAGTAAGTAAAGTGTTTCTCTGAGTTCTGTGAGACACTCTACCAAATTTATCGAACCCTAGGAGGGGGCCTTGGAAACCTCTGATTTATAACCAGTTGGTTAAGAAATACCAGTAACAACGTGGACTTGCAGCTGGTATCTCAAGTCCAAGGAGGAGGTTGTGGGATCCTCTAATCTTTAGCGGATCATTTTGAAGCATAGGTAACAACCGGGCTTGTAAGTGGCATCTGAAGGAGGTGGCGGGGGTGGTCTTATAGACGGAACTTTTTTTTTTTTTATGTTTATTTTTGAGAGAGAGAAAGAGAGCATGAGCAGGGAAGGGACAGACAGAGAGGGAGACACAGAATCTAAAGCAGGCTCCAGGCTCCGAGCTGTCAGCACAGAGCTCGACATGGGACTCGATCCGACAAACCATGAGTTCATGACGTGAGCTGAAGTGGGACAGTTAACTGACTGAGCCACCCCGGCGCCCCAGGACTGAACCTTTAACCTGTGGAATCTGAGGCTATATGCAGGTAGATAGTGTTGGCAGTGAGTTGAATGGGTGGACACTCACCTGGTGTCCCGAGCAATGGTTTGTGATGTGTGGGGAACCCTTCTCCCCCTGAACTTTCCCACCCATATTGAAACTGGGTCCAGGAACCCCCAAAAAGGAAGGAACTTTGGTGGAGAGATTTTCGAGAGAGATCACTTTACTAAGGGCTGACAGAGTTCCAGACTTTACAATGAACGGTTTCTGCAGTCATGGAGTAGTAAACAATTAGCCTGGTCAGAAGCTATCGAGAGCATTATAAAGAGGAAAATCTGAGGCATAAAGGAAGGTCTGAGTTTTAGGGCTTCTTGTGATCACTGAGACACACCAGATGAAGTCTGGGGTAATATTCACAATATTTTTCTAATAACCACTATGGCATGGGCCCGTACTAGTCAGAAATTGCACTAAGCTATCATAATGGCCCGGGTATAAACAACTGTTATTGTGTTATCAGTGCTTTTGAACTGAATCCCAGAGCTGGGTAATGGGGCTTGTCTCACGGCATTAGGGTGAGGAGAAGAATCTGTCCAAGGTTCCTCCTTGGGTTAGATTCTTAGGTCAGTTTGTCCTGACGAGGCTGATAATGTGATGGGAGAATGTTGGGAGCTCTGCGGCCCTCACCTTCAATGCTCCTAGGGCATTGTTAATTATTAATATCTGTAATACATAGTTGAAATGATTTCTAAAACAAATGGACATGGAGTTCAATGATACAAAAGCAATCCTTTCTCTGTATTTACTAACTGATCTTTTGAAAATAATGTAACTGCTTTGGGCCTCAGTTTCCTTTCCTATAAAACACACTGGATTGGATTAAAACATTTTTCAGGTCTCTTTTGGTGGTCAGGACTTGAAAAACAACTTATAGCTTGCTTACAGTTAAACTTTTGATTCATCTAGATGTTTCAGCTGAGGTGCTATTTCTACTTTGTCATTTGTACTCAGTCTTTTGATAAACGTTCTCTACATCAAAATGTCCCCAACATCAAACAAGCTATTTTCAGCCTATTATGCAGTGATTTTCTGATTCTGTAAGGAAAAGAAAAAAAAAAACCTTAATTTCCATTTCCTACCTCTAAAATTTGTTCAGTCTTTCTCCTACTCACTCTTTCAATACTCCTTACAAAAAAATAATGTGGGTTTTTTTTCACTCTTCTGGGAAAATTTTTCATCTTTGCTAGTTCCTACACATTTTCTAGAAAGTTTTTAAAGTACTTAACTGTTAAGTGCATTTTAAGCTATTCCTAAACTCTTTTTAGGCTTTTTGTGTTTAAAGATTATGTCCTTTGTGGTTCAAGTGAAGAACACAGTAAAAAGGACTCTGTTAAAGAATTCATGCTATGTCACTTGTTTAGACAATTACAGGGTCACTGGGTGTGTTTCTGAAAATTCATCTTTTCTTAACGCTGCTCAATCCTGTGGCTACTTTCTTCTCCACGGAAAACATTTCCTATGTAAGCTGTCAGGAATCTCTTGGATGCTAGCTAGAGATAGGAGTCCAATCGCAAGCGACTAAAATGGATGGTTTTAGTTATCTATTGGTACGTAATACATTGCCGCAAAACTTTCTTTGGAAAAGGATACTCATTTATCGCCTCAGTGTTTCTGTGGGTTGGATTCTGGGCACAGCTTACCTGAGTCGTCTGCTTCATGATCTCTCACAGGGCTGCAATCAAGGTGTTAGCTCAGGGTAGGCAGTGGGAGGATTTGTGCGTGCGTGAAGGAAGCCCAGGTGAAGAGAGCGAGTCAGGAAGAGGACGGGCTGCGACGAGCTGAAGTCGGGGGCCGCAAACAGTCAGAAGCAGGCGGGAGTCCGGAGGTACACACTCTCCCCGAGGGAGGCGGGATCTCGCGCGATCTCGGGATCTCGGTAGTTGTGTGGAGGCGGAGGAGAGTGCTGAGATGAGAAACATTTGGGTATCCTGGCTCCGGAGGCTCCCTCTCTAACCCGGTCTGGCTCAGCCATCTTTCGGGCAATCTCAGTCTTCACCAAAGCTTCTCGGTGTCCCCAACCTCAGTGACAGCCTCACTGGGTAGTGGCTGTCTCCACGAGCCCTGCCAAGTATAGGAGACCTAGCTCTCTCGCCCAATGGCTGTGGAAAGGTGGCGTGCCCGAGACAGCATCCCAAGATCACTCAGTAGTTAATGGCAATATTCAGCTCCTTGAATGCTTCAGTTCCTCCGTTGCTGTTGGCCACACTGCCCTAGTTTCTTATTTCTTGACCTCACCCACATGGCAGCTTGCTTCTTCAAAGCCTAGATGGCAGTAGAGACGCTAAGCCAGTAAAACAGAAGTCACAGTCTTTTGTAACCTAATCACGGAATTGACATCCCATTCCTTGAGCTCTACTCTGTTTATTAGAAGTAAGTCATTAGCCCACACTTAAGGGACAACATAAAGGAATGGATACCTGAAAGTTGAATAATTGCCAACTTCCTAAATTTGGATTGCTAAAACTGATTATTGAGAGCCATTTAAAAAGTTGTCTGCCAAATAGGCTCACACACATTATTTAAAACAATGAGGTGAATCTTATCTTCACACACAACTGGATCCTGAAACTTACCATGCCATCAAATATCGGTTTCTCTCCATTACCTTTACTCCTTCAGTTTCATTGTAAGATAAGTTCTTTATGGTAGCCCATAATGGCTCTATGTTTTCATCCCACCAGTCTGACAACACAGTGGAAAGAGTGTTTTTGTTCTGTTAGTTCTAGAAAAAGTCCTGTGTTTACAATCACTGATCCAGATATGGTTGCATGGTCATTCTTAATCAATCATGTAGTTCATCGTGGCTATTTCGGGTCATGTGACCTGTGTGACCATACTTCTGAAGGTAGGAGATGACATCCTATCTGAACAGTACAGATAATGGTGGAGGGATGTTGCCTTAAAAAACATTAATGTGCTGGTCTCAAAGAAGAGGCAAAGGATTCTGACATAAAGAAAACAACACATGGGTCAGACTGTCCTACTTTAACAGAGAGTAGATTTAAATGGAACATGAAGAGCATAGCAGCATAGTAGCATTTGGGTTCTGGTGCTTAATGATAGTTCAGAGACTCTCGATGTGCCATCATTGCCACACAGGAACAAATCAGACACTGTCATGATCCAACGCCTCCAATGTCTATGTGTTAGACACTGCTAGGTGCTTCGTATACGTGGCCTCATGCAATAGCTTTAGCAACCTTACAAAGTTAGCATTGTTTCATTTTTATACAGAAGAAAATATGTTTTGATACTTGATTTTGAATCAAAGCCATGATGACTCCAAAAATCGTGCTCACATCATACCATAATATACCTGCCAGAATTTAAAAGTATTTGTATCCTGTTGTATTTTACTCTCATAGAAATTAGAAACTTATGCTTTATTTGTATCTTTATTTACAAAAATGTAATTTAGTATCTTGTATAGTTTATAGTTTAAGATCTTGGGTATTTCATAGTTTTTAATGCCTCAAATCCTTTCATGTTTTGAAGCACTGAAGTGTATGTATATACTAAGTTTCAAAAAATTGGAGGGGCTACTGGGTAGCTCAGCTGACTAAGCCCCTGACTCTTGATTTCAGCTCAGGTCATGATCTCATGGTTTGTAAGTTCGAGCCCTGCATTGGGTTCTGCACTGGCAGTGGAGCCTGCTTGTGATTCTCTGTCTTCCCCTCTGCTGCCCCTCCCATGCTTTCTTTAAATAAATAAACAAATAAACTTCAGAAAAACTGAAATAAAAATAGGAAAATAGAGTCAAGGAAAATGAATAAACAGAATTTTAAAACAATCCTCTAATTAAATTTGATCTTACTAATTGTCTTTTATTTTCCTCTCTTTCCAGTTACCTTTACACTTTTTGGTGTACCCCATTGATATGGTAAATATGGGAAAACTGCTGGTGAGAAGGAGAAAACATGCTTGCATCTGATAACACACAATAAGTTTCAGATAAATGACTAATGTAGTACAGAAAATACAATTCCATGACAATTATTTTTATTTCCTTGAACCTCAGTTTTCTCATCTATAAAGTAGAGATAATAAAGCCCAGACTGTGAAAAGAATAGAAATAATGTGCATAAAGCAAATATTGGAAAAATTTTTGGAATCAGTACCCAATAAATTTTTCCTGCCACTATCAAGGAAATTAAATTATTGTCTGATACAGATTCACAAAGTAACCAATTTACTGGAGGGAAGAATTTAAATGGATCTAGTCTAACTTTACACATATTTTGAAAGCATAAACTATTATATACAGGGAAAGAATCAAAAGAATAAGACGTGAATTGTGTAAAAGCAACATGACTTTCTGGGTGCCAAAATCTTCCCCTGGAACTCATGTCTTCCTGGCCACTATAAATTCTTATGACTGACTAGAGCAACACTCTGGGAAGACAGTAATTTTCAAGATCTTTTATCTGATTCTTCTATTTTCTTAAGTTTTTATTATTTTTTGGATGTCTCTTGATGGACCATTGCTCATTTCTTAGAAATTTCCTAATTCGCCTATCGTGTTGAGTAGTAATTGAAGATTTTGCCAGGTCTTAAAACCTATGGTGGAAGTTTGTTAATATTCTCTGCTCAAGGAAATTCTGCATCTTTCAAATCTTGAAAGGAGTCAGAGGCAGTGTCTCTTATATGAAACGTGAAGACACTGGCTACCTGCTTTTCCAGCTTCCCATGGACTTGAGGCATGAGCATGTGGGAATATTACGCCAAATTTGAAAGAAGAGAGGCAGCTGTCTGTGTGAAGATTGGGGGAAAAAATGTTCCAGGATGTGGGAAGAGCTTCTCCAAAAGCCCCAGGTAAAGGTGCTTAGTGTTTCTGAGGAACAGCAAGGAGATCAGAGTGGCTGGGGCACTATGCACAAGGGGCTGAGTAGCAGATTTATAGATGTATATTATACACATTTTCCCAAGAATAATTTAAAAGATAAAGAAATTGGGATAAAGAAAGGTTGTGACTTGTCCAAGATTGCACCGTTAAGCCAGAACTCAGTAGCTCTTCTTCTGATCTCAAGTCTTGTGTTTTTATCAAGATGCCATTTTGTGCTCATCTCTATATTGCCTCAACATTTTCTTTATACTACTGTTGTGTATTTTTGGTTAAAGCTACAAGGCCTCAGGAATCACGCCTTCTCATGTTGCACACAATGCAGTACAAAGTTCAAATAGATATTTCTAAATACCTTTGGTAAATCATTCTAACAATAGATTCTTGTTTCCACTTTGTGGTAGACTTGGCTGAATTTCTTAATTTGGCGGAATATTTTAGAGTAGATTTATCTGATTACCTAGCAGTTTGGCAAATGTATTTTATGCTTGCATTATATTATTTATTCTTAAAGCCATTTAAATATTTTACATGGAATGTAAAATTACTCCTATATTAAAACATCCAACTGAGGAGACAAAGGTTAAAATTATATTCAGTAGTTGAAATCATTCATAGCACACTGTTATACAGATATATACACACATGCACATGTGTACACACACACACACAGATACACACACACACACGTATTACCCGTAACTAAATGAGTGCTCAAACCGAAAGTATTTTTAAAATCCCTAATGAAGAATTAAATGGATCTTTATTGATAGTGTAGTATTCTAACAGACAGGTGATTTAATTTGTGTTATTTTAAAAAATGTAATTATTAAATATTCATGACGTACTATATTTTATGAGACTGAAATACTCATACCAAAATCATATGGTGAAGATAAAACGCAGACAAAGAGTCTGGGTTCCCACAGCCAGCGACCCCCAAATGACCTGCTAATAAATGCCAGATCCTCATCTTGTAAAACTCCTACGGAGAATAATAAAGGATGAACATTTGGCTCAGCATTTATTTTTATAAGACAAGCACCTTTAGTTTTCTTTCAAAAGAATCATTTTCCTGTCCTGTAGAAGTCAGTGGTCCTTTATGAAAATGTGTACCTCATATCACATAGCTACAGCCATAAATTTGGGCAGGTACACACGGAAGTTCAGACATTCGGCTAGCCAATCTAGACGATTTAAATTAAAGTTGATATTTATGCTTATATTTTTCTAGTTCCTAGTACATTTACCAGCTAATTATATAATCCTTTATTTTTCTTGTTATGAAATTTTAGGGAATAAATGTATGTAGATTTAAAGCACAAATACAGTGGATATAATTAGTCTTGTGATTAGTAATTGCTATTGGCCAGAAATTTCCAAACTTTTTTATCTAGGGAAACTACAGAACAGATGAATAAACCCCCTAGCGCTAAAGAGGATAATGAGGTTGTGACTAATACAAATATAAACTAAAACATAAGTATCAAATATACTTAGAGGTGAATCAAAATTAAGGTGTCAGGGATAGGAATGCCAAGTGGTATCTACAAAACTCTAAGTGTTTGCCACACTCATAGCACTCCCTTAAGGGAAGCAACTCCTGGAAACTCTGTGGTTAAGAGGTGTTATGGCTCATGACATGTTAAGTCTATTCCAACTTTGGTTACTACTCAGAGCAAGAGTTTGTCCAGGAACCAAAGGCCTAGCCCGTTTAAGGATATTTAATCTTCTCTGAGGAGGTGTGGTAAGAAAATCTTGCCCCGTAGATTAGATGTTCCATATCAGATAATAGCAAATCTACTCAGCTACATCCTATCTGGAGGGAAATGAGTACTAATTAAATTTTAAAAGTCAAATTATTAGCATTTTCACATTTCCCTAGTTTTCATATTCTCCATGTGGTTTGCTGTGAATCTCAGTTTTGAGGCTTTAGGACACAAATATGTATGGGCAATGAGAGGTTCCCCAAGCTACCTTGTTTCTAATATAATCTTACTATGAGGTCACCATAGCTACTCAGTGAGAGTCTCTTCATTATAGACAAGAAGGCCTAGTTCTTGGTGGCAAAAGTGATGAGTAGATTAGGGGTTGGGAAGGTAGAGAGAAAAAGAGAATAGGATGAAGGGAGAGGGGAGACAAAGAGAGAGAGAGAGGAAGAAAGGGAGGATAAAAGAGAAGTTGCAAAAGCAAAAATACTTCCCAGGTGATTTTACTAAAAAATGAAAACTCCAAAACCCATGAAGAAAAACTAACTTGAAGAAGAGAGCCAATATCAAGATTAGCGATTGGAGGATGAATTCACAGAGAAAAATTTTTAAAAATTATAGAATTACAGAACTTCTAAATTAAATATAATTGGGACTCTCAAAGAAATAAAAGAAGGAAAAACAACAAATAGGCAGAAATGATGAAAGGAAAGGTAGGTGAGAAATAAAATCAAAAAAGACATCTTAAATTAAAAAAAATTACACACAGGTTAAACTCTAAAACGAAGTTGGTTATATATGCCTTGTACTGGAAGGCATAATGGCAGAGTAAGGAGTTTGGGTACTGCTGACAGAGAGTAAGGAGTTTGGGTACCGCTGAGCTCTGTAATTTCAGTTGTGTAAGTTTTTGCAAATGACTATCCTATATGTCCTGGTTTATTCATCTATGAAATAGAAATATAATATTTTCTTTAAAATTTTTATTTATTTATTTATTTATTTATTTATTTATTTATTTATTTAATATATAGAGAGGGAGCGTTCTAGCAGAGGAGAGGGCAGAAGGAGGGAAGGAGAGAATCTTACAGTCTCCATGCTCAATATGAGGAAATATAAATATTTTCTATTCCAAAAGTTAGATGAAGTTATTAAGTAAGTTAATTGTTTTCAAGTAATTAGAGTGGTGCCTCATTCATTATAATAGTTCAGTAAATGTAAACTATTATTATTTCTTTTCTATGTGTTTGAAATCATTCAAAGTAAAGTATTTTTTAGAAAGATATGGAGGTAGAATTAAAAACCACATAAAAAGTGTAATTAGCTGAGAGTATATCTGTAAAATAAATACAAATTTTAAAAGTTGTTCAAGAAGAGATTGTAAAATATTAATTTTACCCAAACTTGAGTCTCAAAAAAATTTTATTTTATTAATTAAAGACTATGAGTAAATCATCAAAGAAATAAAATAAATCTCTCTGTTTATGTTAGAAGAAATCAAGAGATACCATGTTGATTTAGGAAATATTTAGAGAAATAGAAAACTCAGAAAAATGGAAAAAGTAAAATAATGCACACATGATAGAATGGAAAGCAACAGGAAAAGCAAACAATCCTAGAAATATAAAAATTAAAAAATAAGATGTCAAACATAAGAATAGACATGTGATCTAAAATTATGTATAAACTGTTAAATGATATTATGTAAAATTAAAACCTAAAGTGTTGGATTAAATGATATGCCACTAAATGCTATTTAATCTAGAAAACTAAACTAAAGTACACGCTTGTGTCAAATATAAAATAACGTAGGGGCACCTGGGTGGCTCAGTCAGTTAAATGTCTGACTTGATTTCATCTCAGGTCATGATCTCACAGTTATGAGATAGAGCCCCATGTCTGGGTCTGTGCTCACAGCACAGAGCCTGCTTGAGATTCTTTCTCTCCCTTTCTCTCTGCGCTTCCTCGCATGTGTGCTCTCTCAAAATAAGTAAATAAACATTTAAAAATAAATAAAATATAAAATAATGTAGAAGAACAGACTAATTTATAAAGATACAGTTGTTACAAAAGACATTAACAATCTTCTCTTACTCTTTGACAGGTGACGGTATAAAAAATAGAGTAAGAGAAAGCTTACGTAACCATAAATAAGTTTTGATATTTCATATAAGCACATACAACTATATGAATACAAGAAAAACATGTATATGTACAAATTATGTAGCTTACTATCCTGTAAGCAAATTGACTATTTGGCATATTTATAGTGGCTGAACAGTGGCTTTAAAAAATCTTCAATTTGTCTAGAAAATAGTACTTATTTAGTCAATATTTTCAGCTCATAATGTGGTACAAATGACCTTTATTAGCAAAAGCTTAAATGACCAAGAAAATAACTTTTTTGTCTATCTGAGCTCTTGCTAATTGATTTCTATTTAACATCTCTATGAAATTTAAAATCACTTTCCTAAGTAACTCTTGGATCAAAGAGAAGATCAAAACTGTTTGCAGAGTATTAAGGAAATATTAGCCATATCAAAAGACAGAAAAAGGGTGGAAAATTAGAATAATTTATAATAATTAATAATAATTAATAGACACAAAAATTCCATATGGAATATGAGGAAACATTGGCAGAATTATTTACCTAGGCCAAATAGGCTTTATTTCAAAAATGCAATTAATTTTTAGCTCTTTCAGGTATGATAATTTTATCAACAGTATAAGCAAAACAAACCGTACAAGAATTTTCATACATTTGTCTTTAATAGAGAGTTTAAAAGAATTTTAATAGACACATAACCTCTGTATACTTAGTTTCTTCATATGTAAAATGTGCATAATAATAGTATGTATCTTACAGGTTTGTTGTAGGGATTAAATAAATTAATTTAGGAAATATGTTAACAGTGCCAGAGAGTATTATAAATATTAGCTACAATTTTTAAGAACTATTTCTCCTAAAATTTAGAAAAGTAAGTCTACATTCGTCAATATAATAAGGGCTATCTCTTCTGTGCCCAGGGCCAACACAATAAATAACTACAAAATGGAGTTGTTTTTGCCTCTGAAATGAACAAAAGTGTGGCATGTGTATGATTATTCTTTTTTTGATATTTTTTCATAATTTGGGCCAATATTATTTAAAACATAAGTAAAAGATATAATGATTGGCTGAAGATGACAAAATTATTATTATGCAATTTTTATATAATTTGCTTATATTTGCTGAAAACTTTATAACTTTATAACTCATAGAATTCTATAAAATTACAAAATAATGAAATTTTTCTAAACCAAATTTAGATGATAATATTTCATATAAGATTACTTTCTTGGTAATATAAGTGTCATTAAAAAAATTAAAAGTAAATTTTATGCTTAGTAAGAGGGGAGATTTATAAAACTTGTGGTGTAACCATATGATGGAATATTATGTATATATTAAGATTGAGGTTTGGCAGAATTTTTAATTAGTTGCAAATGTTTCTGTAATGGTTGTATGATACAAGCAGTAATATGCTGCAAATTTGTGGTCTCCACTTAGTAATATATAGATGTACAATGAGGAATTATAAAATATTGTTAAAGAATGCTCATCCACATTTGCTGCAATTCACTTTGCTTATTTTCTTATTTCTTTTGTATTTTCTAAATTTTCCACATGATTATCGTACATCTTATTTAAAATTTGAAAAATACATTTAAAAATTATAATAAGTAACATCTAGGTGCAATTATGAAAAGCTTTGTTGACTGTACCATAAACCTCCAACATTTTATATTTAAGTAACAATTTACATATAATCTATACTTGTGTGTTCTGAGACTTTGGAACTATGTATTGAAATAAATTTTCATGATGGATGTGAATAATATATTTACATTTTAGATGTCATTCAAAGCTGTACTAGAAATTTCTGATTTGAGGAGTGTTTAGGAACTACAGTAAACAGATCTAAGAAATGGCACCCTCACTGTTGGTCCACTGCCAGGAATGAACAAGTAAGACATTGGCCTACTCTTAGAGTGGAGGGAGGATACTTGCCTATCCTATGGTCCATGGTAGCATTGAGAAACTGGCAGTACTCAGAAGGGTTCACTTTGCATAAGGGGCTTCATATTTGCTATCCCTGATGCATGAAATGCTTCAGCAAAATGCTTACATGACTCTGCCTTCTCATCATCCAGCTTTTAGTTCAGATATAACCTTTCCACGTTCATCTTTCCTATTCGCTTTGCATAAGGGCCTTCATATTTACTATCCCTGATGCGTAGAAGCATATGGTGAATGGAAGAATGAATGAATACATGAATTATAGTAAACTTGAAACTTGAGATTGTGCCAGAGGTTTTAAATACTGTGTAAGGAATCTTCCTCCTCTCACAACAATCTATAACCACTTTCTTTTAATATATAAACGTTATACAAGATGTTTTTATTTTATATTTTGGTTACTTGATCTATAGGATGTTTGCGGGGAAGATAACATCTGGAGACAGGGCTAGGTGTCAGAGTACTAACAGCTTCTACCACTGGCATTCTGTTCAAGAAGCCAACATAGGCAAGAGGAATGAAACATTTTGTTATTGAAATCTTTTTTTTATAAACGTTATTTATTTTTGAGAGGCAAAGAGAGACAGAGTGTGAGTAGGGGAAGGGCAGAGAGAGAGGGAGACACAGAATCAAAGCAGGCTCAGGGCTGACAGCTCTGTGCTGACAGCTCAGAGCCTGAGGCGGGGCTCCAACCCACAAAGGGAAAGATCATGACCTGAGCCAAAGTCAGACACTTAACCAACTGAGCCACCCAGGCATCCCTGTTGTTGAAATTCTTTTAGATTTGATATATTATCCTTGTGTATTTATGAGTCATTTTTCTCTATATTTTGATTTTCCTTTTAACATATGCAACTTCCATGATAAAAATCATAAATTGGGGTGTTTGAATATGTAATTCTGTTATTCTTTTATCCATTTTTTTGTATTACAGCTTGGTAATTAATTTTGAAAGAAGTTAAAGTTGGCATAGTAAGTGTTCTCAGATCGAGTTAGCTATATGCCTACTATTTATAAAAACACATAGTTTGAGATATCTTCTTTGGCCATATTATGCTACACACACACACACACACACACACATACACACACACACACACATATATGCTGTTGAATCTTTAAAGGAATGTGGATAAATTTTAAAAAATCTGGATGAGTTATTTATGTCACATATTCAATTATTTCTAACATATGATCCATAAAATATTTGGATTTCTTGTCTTATAGTTCATGATACAAATGATTAAACATGATTAAAGCAAGTAATTAAACTTGAATATTAATACTAATATTTTTTGATCTTTTGGGGTTTTTAGATCCAAGAGCAGAAAGTAGTTTAATTTTTAATTTTACATTTGCATAATCTGTCCTGTACACAATTATACTATTAAGAAAAGTACTTATACAAGGCTAAGAGTTTTTTCTACTTTTAATTCTAGAAGTTACTTCTTTTAGTGGCTAAGTAAAAATCAAAGATAAGAAATTATTTACGCTTTAGTGTTAATTAAAATATTTATTATAATAAATCATTTTTATTTAGTAGTTTATAGTATGTGATATATTAAACTCCTGTTCAAAAAGATGAAAGGATTATTCTTGTGATCAAAATATACTTTTGCCAGGCGCCAGGGTGTTTCAGTTGGGACTTCAGCTCAGGTCATGATCTCTCTTCGGGAGTTCAAGTTCCACCTTGGCCTCTCCACTGACAGCAGAGAACCTGCTTCTGATCTTCTCTCTCCCTCTCTCTCTGCCCCTCCCCTGCTCATGCTATCTCTCTCTCTCTCAAAAATAAATGACCATTAAAATATAAATATATACATGTTTACATTTGTATTAACCTTTACAGTATTTATTATAATCTTTGTGTATGTATATATTACAAAAATAGATAAATATAAGTAAATTAGATTTTACAATATATTGAAGAGTAAATGTGATATTCTATAATATAAACATCCTTTTTGAAAGAAAATAAGAGATTTGTTGCAAAAGAGGAAGGCTGCTTAACTACATTGCTGATTCTTAAAACCTGTTGGAAAATGAAGCAAAACCACGGGAAAAGGCCCTGCAGGGGTTACGAAGCCAGTTAAGCTTCATACATATGTTTGCTGACAGTTGGAAGAATGAACATTTCTCATCCCCCTTTGACTGCATTAAAAAGCGTTGGAAGAGCTTGTGGATTCAGGTTTCATGCTCTTTGCAACTGAATTCCTTTCCTTTTCATATTTTAAATTTGTAACATGTTCTATATAGTCCTTAAGTGAACATCCTGTTTTCAGGACTTCTAAAACTCCATTGCTTTGAACAGTGTGCCACATGGCAATACTACAAACATAAAGAGTCCAGCTGTTAAGATGGAAAATACCATATAAATCACTGTAAAAGCATCTTGTCTTACTACTTTGGAGAGCTCACTGAAGTATTTTAAAGGAAAGGGATACCAACTATAAAAGCCTCCAAAAAGCACTGTCATGATTCTTTGGATTTTCGATTATAATCTCAGGCTGTTTCGTGAAGGGAAGGTTTACATAGCTGTTCCCTGAGTAAAGAAGTGTATTTTTTTCTGCTAAATTTCCCAAGTGAGCTCTTGTCCCTGACCTCCTCAGTGTGGTTTGTGAAATTTGAAACCGTATCATAATTAATTCTATTTAAATGACAAACTTTTAAATAGAAAGTTCTTTGAATAAAATTCTGGCTATGTCCACATCCTTAAAAATAAAAATAAACTCCTGGGCAAGACTTTCAAACTGAAAATGTTTCTGGTGAATGAAGCAACCTCAAGTAGGACAGTCCTAGATTTGGAGCATCTTGGAAAAACACTGAGGCAGTATTTTTATGCCAAGGGTACTTTATGTTCTGGATGTTATACATTTTTAAGTTGAACAGATGTTTGACACACTGACAGAGGGAATTATGGTGAGAAAAGCACTAAATGTCTAAATGCTATATGAGCGAGGGCTTGGATGTAGAGACACAGATTAGGTTGTTGACTCATATTAAATGTTGAGTAAATATTACTTCCCTCTCCTGTTTCTGCCCAAAATTCTAAAGTGTGATGCCCATTAAGGTGCCCCTATTCTCTCACTTCAGTTGCCTCTGCCTAGGAGCAGAGGGAGAGGGAGAGAGAGATCCTAAGCACAGAGTCTGATGCTGGATTTGATCCCGTGAACCCTGAGATCACAACCTGAGCCGAAACCAAGAACTCCATGCTCAACTGACTGAGCCACCCAGGTACCCTGCCTCCTCACTTTTCATGTGACTGTGAGGTACCAATCTAGCAATCTCCAGATAGTAAAAAAAAAAAAAAAAAAATATGTTACTATGGGAAACAATTCGAAATAAAAGTCTTATTCTCTATCAGTTTGCCCTGATTTTTGTGGAATCAATTTTGCTTTCTTGACTTCCAAATAGATTCTTAATCACTTTTTTACCTAACTGGACTATTTCAAAGATTATGGGTGAACTTTCCTTTCCTTGGAAGAATTATTTTTGTTTTGTTTTCTATCTAATTGGGAGGCAGCACAGAATGGAGTTATTATGGATTACTCTACTGGAGACAATGGTTTGTGGCAAACTATTTAACTTCTCTAACTTTCCTCATCTGTAAAACGGTGGGGAGAATGATAATAGCTTTCTCATAAAGTGATTACAGAACTAACTAAATAAATATTTTGTTAAGAATTTGTCACAGTGCCTAGCACACAATGAATGTTTGGGCAGGGATGGATAATATACCGACCAGCCATACTGGGATTTATAGTCAGTTGCTTATCTTCATGCTTAATAGCAGCTCAGAATAATTTAGAAATATAGAGTGTTGGAGATAGGAGGGCCGTAGAGATTAATTAGTCAACAATTTCACTTCATAGATGAAGAGTTGAAATCTGACTTAAGAATATGACTTGCCCAAGTCCACTGAAAGAAGGATCTGAAACAAGGTCCTCTACCTCCATTTTCTAAGTTCTGTATCTCCTTGTCCCATCACACTTCAATTACACGTCTCTCTTTTTATTTTCGGCAGTTTCTCAGTGGGGTGAAACACATGCTTGACAACTTAGCTGCTGTTAAGATACTTGAGAGTTTGTTTTCTCATTGAACCTTTTAGGATATGCCATGTTGACTGAGTAAAATGGGGTGTGTGGAGCAAAGTACAGAGATTGTTTCTGATGTTTCCATTACATAGACATGGCCATGATATATTTCAATAACCATCTTTTAAAAGAATGGAGTCATTGAACTTAATATGCAAGCAAGAAGGTCATCTATTTATTTAACTCGTAAAAATGAAATATAGAATCAGGACCCGGATGCACATTTGTCATGTCATTTTGCAATGAAATGTAAAGACAGACCATATAATGCCTTTTATGGGATCAGGTTAATGCTTACTATGCCTGGAGCTTCCCCGTTTGACAAAAAAGAATTTAGATTTATCAAATGTTAAACACATGGCTTTAACGGTTCATATTAGGAACATTCCTGAGGGATTTGCACTAGTTGTGAGGTTGTATTCACTTCACTTTATTTCTTTCCTGTGGCTCTCCCATCTCCCTCTGGGATGTGTTTCATGTGTCTGTTATTGCTTTGAAGATTTTTCATTTCTATCTCATGCTTAACACCTGCCATTGACTCCTTGTATAACTTACGAGAAATGAATGGCATTCTTCCCCCTAGGTACTAGTCTTTATAAGGTAAAGGCATCATGCTGATTTTGAAAAAAAATCTAAATTTCACCCCTTTTGTACTAAATTGAGATTTCACTTTTTGGCATTGATAAATTTTTTGAAACTTCATATTTTATTTTTTATCTCTGGTACTACTAGTTACATTGTGGAATAAAGCAAAATAACAGATATCTTGTGATTTTGTTTTCAGACAATATCTGCATGAACAGAAAATTCTTTCTCTTAGGAGGATCATTGTATTCCCAGTTATCTTTAGATTTTTGACCTTTGTTATATGGTGATAAATACCTTGTAGCAATTTGAACTTGAAAAGAGACTTAAACGTTGCTATGTTATAAAAAGTTTTATCCAGGGCAGTGTTCAGGACACATTCATGAAAGCTTGACTGTTAATCATGCGGAGAGATCATCTATACGTTAAGTTTATGTCTGTCAGTGTGTAGGTGTAGGTGGCCAGGACAGGACATTTCGAGTATAAATCGATCATCACTGAAATGAATAACAGATAAATGTATTTGTGAATGCGCTCACAGAGTGAATCACTGGAAAACATTCAGTCTGTACTTATGTGGTTTTATCTGTTACTTTTCCGTTTTTATTAGATTTGAAGGATTAAATATTTCTATTTCAGGTTTAAAGAAAAAAAACATATTGTGGTTTGAGCATAACTTACATTTAAAGGAATACTTCTTGTTTTCTTAACTGAAATCTTTGGATTTGCTCTTATGGCAGAGCTATTCAATGTCATAATTCTCTAACTTTTTCTCAGCTGGGACCAGTACCATATAACCAGTACCATATAATCATGGGAATTATAGATTCCCTTAAATGTAAGCCTTCATAATTTAAGCCTTTTTAGTTTAGAAAGAAAGAACACATATCTCTTAATCTAATCAGAACTATGTTTTAATTATAAGCAGATCCTTTAATAAGTAAATATAATGTTCTTCAGAGACTCCAGTAGAAATTATGTCAAGTGGCAAGCATATGGGTTTCAGCAGTGATGATTACTTTCAGAAAGTAATCTGAGGCCAGTTTCTTGAAGTCCTATTTCTGACTCTCCTTCAAAATGATTTTATAGTTACATACAATCATAGTAAGAACAAATTTAGGTTGCATTCTTAGATAAAGAAAATTTATAAAAACTCGTTTTTTTCCAAGACAGAGTGACCATGTTAGATGTGTTAAGATGAGGAAGAAGTCCTGTACTTTAACAATTTTCATGAACCTTAAGAATTATCTCCTGGCCACACAATGGATGGAAATCAGCCACAGCTCCCACTTACTGACATTCACTATGCCATGAAGGAAAATTTGAAGTTATTTAATCATGAGGTTACTATCATTATACTCACATTTTCATTTTCTCCATAACTTTCTGCCCATTATGAACCGGATTCTTTAGCCATTTTGCCTGTGAATCCCAGAAAAATGGTGAGAATGTAGGACTTAGAATTGACCAACATTTCTCTGGTTTGCTTTGACAAATATCTCTTGCTATAATATCTCTTTGTATCAGATTGACTTAATGATTTCCCACTGTTCTCTAAATTTTGCTTACAACAGTGGTGATGTAAACCAATTTATTGATACCTTTTCCTCTCTTTGGCCTTGGTCCTCTTCTTTCTTTTTTGTCATTTCTTTGCTTATATACGTATATACATGTATACATGTATACAGACATACATATATACATGTATGTATATATATGGTATATAGTATATATGTAATATATAAAGTATGTATTTACTGTATGTATCTCTCAAAATTAGAAATTTAGCCTGAGTTTGTTTCCAGAATTGTAGATTTAGATATCTAACTGCCTACTCAACACCTTCACTTGACTATCTAATATGAATTTCAAAGACCTATGTCTAAAATTAAACACCTTATCTCCCCCCAACCCCACCCACACCCACCTCTACCAGCAGGCTAACACTTCCTAGTTAATAGCAACTCTATACTTGTAGGGTATGAGATCTAAGGCGTTCAAATCATCCCTGACTCTTTTCTTTCTCTTGCACTTCATATTCCTTTTATCATTAAATTCTATATTATATATATTCAGAATCTAACTAGTCTCACTACCTTCTCTGCTAATCTCTTGACAAGAGCCACTGTCATCTTTGCCCTGGTTATTGCAGGAGCTCTCCTAACATTGATTTCTCTGCTTTTGCCCTTGTCCCTTCTCCACTTCCCTCCACCCCAGTCAGTTCGGCAACAGTCATCATATTGTCATCCTTTTGAAACATAGTCATTTCAAATCGCTCTTCTGCATAAAATTCTTTGTTTGATTCCCAGCTCACTTGGAAAATAACCAAGAGTTTTACAATGATCTGCAAAGCCAAAATGATCTGGCTTCCCATTATCTTTGTGATTAATCGCTTACTTCACTTCTCATTCCTTTGGCTTTAGTTCATTGGTGTCCTTAAAAATGTCAGACCCTCTCCTATGTGGGTTCACTCTTAGCCTGAAATGAACTTGCTTAAGATATCCCCCTATCTTACAAGCCTATTTTTAAGTCTATAGCCTTTTTATTGAGCCTCTCTATTGAGCGGTTTCAAGTTGTGACATTCTCACCTCCCCGGCACACCCCATCTCCCTCTTCTGCTTTATTTGACTCTACATAGCATTTACCACCATCTAAAGCCTCCATATTTAACTTACCTTCTTTAGCCTCTGTCTCATGCACTAGGCTGTATAGTTGCAAGTTCTATTAAGACAAGGAATTTGCCTTTAAAAAAATACTCAAACTATTGTATTTCCTGTGCATAGAATAACGCCTAGTACATCAGTAGGTGCTTAATAAATATTTATTGAAAGAAGAAAACAATACAAAACTAAAATATAATTCTTAAGCATTTTCTTCAGTGAATCAGAAGGAGATATAAAGTGTTATGAAATCGATACCTGACTACAAATTGAATGGGTTCAGTATTTATTAAAAATGGGGTCATGAGTAAACACCATAAACATTTTAAATTTCAGTCATCATAAGTGTATTTATGAAGCTTAAAGGAAATAATGTATGTGAGAGTGCTTGTCAACTATTAAGCATATTACTAATGCTATTAGTATTTTTCTCCCTTGAGGATCAATTAACTTAATCTTATAAATGGATTAATTTTATCAGTAGTAGATTAACTCTTTATATTTCTTTCTTTAAGCCATTTTTTTCTTAAGTTTTCATGATCCTTTTTCCTGATTAATATAAATACTTATGATTTGTTAGGCATTAAGCTTTTACCAAATGTTTACCTTGATGTGTGTGATAAAAAAAGTTATAGTCTAATGGTAATAGACCCATTTAATGCAATTTAAAAAATAGTTTATATATAGTCACTTAATTTCTATTGCTCACTATATACAATAGTCTCTTTTAAGTGCTCTAATAGTTTGAATTTGTTTAATGTTTGTAACAGCCTTTTTTCCCCCATCCATCTCTCTCCCACCTCCCCTTTGTAACCATCAGTTTGTTCTCTGTATTTAAGAGTCTGTTTTTGGTCTCTTTTTTTCTTTGTTTGATCATTTGTTTTATTTCTTAAATTCTGCATGTGAGTGAAATCATGTGGAATTTCTCTTTTTTGTTGTTTAACTTTTTTCACTTAGCATTATACTCTATAGGTCCACCCAAGTTTTTGCAAATGGCAGGATCTCATTCTTTTTTATGAGTAATGTTCCTGTGTGTGTGTGTGTGTGTGTGTGTGTGTGTGTGTGTTTATCCATTCATTTATTGATAGATACTTATGTTGCTTTCATATCTTGATTATTGTAAATTATGCTGAAATAAGCACAGGTATATTTTAAAATTGGTGTTTTTGTTTTCTTTGGGTAAATACCCAGGAGTGGAATTGCTGGATCATATGGTAATACTGTTTTTAATTTTTTGAGGAACCTCCATACTATTTTCAACATTGGCTGCACCGGTTTGCATCCCCACAGTGCACAAGAGTTCCTTTTTCTCCACATCCTCACCAATACTTGTTATTTCTTGTCCTTTTGATTTTAGTCATTCTGATAGATGTAAGGTGGTATCTCATTGTGGTTTTGATTTGCATTTCCCTGATGATCAGTGATGTTGAGCATTTTTTCACGTGTCTGTTGGCCATCTGGGTGTCTTCTTTGGAAAAATGTCTACTCAGGTCCTCTGCCTATTTTTAATTCAGATTGTTTTTCTGGTATTGAATTGTATAAGTTCTTTCTATATTTTGGATATTAACCCTTTATTGAAAATATCATTTGCAAATATCTTCCCTCATTCAGTAAGTTGCCTTATTATTTTGTTGATAGTTTCCTTTGCTGTATGAAAACTTTTTATTTTAATGTATTTTCACAAGTTTAATTTTGTTTTTCTTTCCCTTGTTTGAAGAGACATATCTAGAAAAATGTTACTACAGCCACTGTCAAAGAAATTATTGTGTGTGTTTTCTTCTATGAGTTTTATGATTTTAGGTTTCACACTTTGGTCTTTAATCCATTTTATTTTTGTGTGTGGTATAAGAGAATGGCCCAGTTCCATTTTTTCCATGTAGTTTTTCAGTTTTCCTAGCACCACTTATTAAAAAGACTATCCTTTGCCCATTATATATTTTTGCCTCCTTTGTCATAGATTAAATGGCCATATAATTGTGTTTTTTTTCCCCACTCTTGGACTCTTTATTCTGTTCTATTGATACACCTGCCTATTTTTTTGTGCCTGTATCATATTGTTTTGATTACTACACCTTTGCAGTATATCTCAAAATCTGGGATTGTGATACTTCCAACTTTGTTCTTTCTCAAGATTGCTTTGGCCATTTGAAGTCTTTTGTGGTTCCACACAAATTTTAGTATTATTTATTCTACTTCCGTGAAAAATCTGTTGGTATTTTGATAAGGATTGCATTAAACCTGTAGATTGCTTTGGGTAGTAGGGACATTTTAATATTTGTTCTTCCAATCCAATCCATGAGCATGGAATATCTTTCCATTTTTTTATGTGTCATCTTCAATTTCTTTTATCAATGTTTTATAGTTTTTGGAGTACAGATCTTTCACCTCCTTGGTTGCAAAAACTTTTCGAAGTCAGTATTATTGTTTCCATTTTGCTGACAAGATACAGACAGGTTAACTTGTTTGCGGTCATAATTTATATTACATGTGTATGTGCAAGCATTTATATGTTTAAAAATAAACTAATTTTAAGGTTAATAATACCATTAAAAATATAAACATGATACTTGCACACTAAAATAGGAGAATGACTAAACTAGATTTTGAGAATTCAGGTGTTGGGTAATCTTTACTCATTCATATAATATGGCCTATGTATGCATCAAGCCACTAAGATCTTAGGATTCTTTCTGAAGTATCATTGTATTAGTCCTTAGTACTAATTTTTAAGATTGGCCAATGGAAACATTGCCACTTCTCATCTACATGTCCATAGGATCCTAAAGTATGATTAGTGGTAGAAAGTTTTTTCTTTTCCAGTCATGTTCCTACCATGGTCTTGCCTTGTTTATTCTAGGCTTCATCCCCAAATATTTTTTCCCTAGTTAAAAATTTTGACTTGCACTTAACATTATGAGACTATTTCTCAAAATTAATCAGAAGAGTTTCTTATTCAGATCTCTTCTTTTTACCAAGGTTTTTCAATTCTATACTTGGGTAAGTATTTATTAAGAGCATTTTCAGATTTCTACATTGGACCCAATCTGAGGTTTACCTAGTCTGGTTTTTAAGTCTGAGCTGGTGGACTCTGACCAGTGTCCGAGACAGTGGGGAAAAAAAGAGATGCCAGAAGTGTGGGCTCTCCTGACCGAAAAGCTGAGGAGCCAGGATCCCAGAGAGACGTCCCATCACCTTCCGGGGGCAGCGGGAGAGCAGCGGGCTCAGGCGCTCACCAGGGCTACTTCAACAAACAAATCAAAGCACACTTGGTGGAGGGTAAAAAACATCACTACAAGTAGAAAGATAAAGCAACCAGAGTCACAACAACAGAGAGCAAGTAACACGTTCCAAAACACACCTCCTGAAGGGCCAGGCCCTGGACAGTGTATGATCCCTCTTTAATATAGTAGGGCTCACAGGTACAGGACACATAGCAAGCTTTTAAAACACATAACAGACAGAAAACTAGTATGACAAATCGGAAGAATTCTCCTCAAAAGAGATTTCAGGAAGAAATGACAGCTAAGAATTGACCAAAATAGATATAAACTATATAACTGAACAAGAATTTAGAATAATAGTCATAAGATTAATCACTGGGCTTGAAAAAAGCATAGAAGACAGCAGAGAATCTATTGCTACAGAGATCAAGGAACTAAAAAATAGTCATGAGGAATTAAAAAATGCTATAAATGAGGTGCAAAATAAACTAGATGTGGCGACGGTAAGGACTGAAAAGGTAGAGGAGAGAATAAGTAAAATAAAAGATAAATGTATGGAAAAAGTTGAAGCTGAGAAAAAGAGAGATAAAAAATTTCTGCTTATGAGGGGAGAATTAGAGAACTAAGTGATTCAATGAAACGTAATAATATCTATATCATAGGAGTTCTAAAAGCATTTTCTGAGAAATTTAATACATATTCATTACTCATATGTGACAGCACAAATATGATCTGAGAACTTACTATGTGCCAACAGTTAGCTAAGATAGGCAAAATCCTCATTCTCAAAATCTTGGTCTGGTGGAAGATATTGGACATCAGATAATGAATTTTCAGTTGGTGTGAAGTCTAGGAAGAAAATCGGAGATGATAGGACAGTGACAGGGTGGCTTATGGTATTAGCCCTTAGCTGTCCAAGATTTAATCATATTTAGTACCTAATGTGACCATTACACAGTGATTAAAGAGGAAGATGGTGCAAGATAAATCGAGAATCAAAGGCAAGAGTCAGATATATTGGTCATTCCCACACCAAAATATAAAGAAGTTGCATTTACTTTTAAGTTGAGTATATTAAGTCAGGAAATATCATGAGTTAAATCATAATTTGAAAATCTATTTTGGCCTAAGTGGGGAAAATGGTAAGTAGGTCGAGTGGAAAGAATGTGTGTGCTCCATGGGTTCACTGAGTTGACCCGTAGTGCATACACAGTAGTGAGTACCTTTACTTGCATCCGTCCCTTCCTGTGAAAGAATAGAAATTTTTAATAAATCTTTGACACATATACAATGTTAATTACATTTTACAAATATAAAGACAAAATTAAAACTTATTTTTGCCAACTTAGAGTTATAAAAATTTAGATTTGGGTGCATTTGGGTGGCTTAGTCAGTTGAGCATTCAACTCTTCATTTCAGCTCAGGTTATGATCCTGGGTCATAAGATCGAGCCCCACTTCAGGGTCTGTGCTGAGCATGGAGCCTGCTTAAGATTCTCTCTCTCTCTCTCTCTCTCTCTCTCACTCTCTCTCTCTTTCTATCCCTCCCCTTCTGCCCCTCTCTCCCACTCACATGCTCTCTCTCTCTTCCTCTAAAATAAAAAAGAAAAAGATAAAGAAGTATTTGGATTTTGATGAATATTTGTTAGACTCATACGGAAATGACATTTTTTTCAATTCATCTAGTGTTACATGATATAATAGCACACTATTTTTCAGGGGGCATTTTGATATGGGAAAGTGGTTGAACCTCTTTAATGTAAGATGCATTTGAATTCTTACATTGTTCCTAATAATAGTATATAGTGGTACCATGGGACAGGGCAATTTCCTGCCATCTTATGCGGCATTGTACTGGAGGAGCATGAGATCATGTCATGAAATTCAGGAGCGTGATTTACAAGACCTTCTGGTCAATTTGGCCTGATGTCATATAGTAGACTTGCCTAAAGGACTGTAGAGCAAATGAGGTATGATTTCTCTAACCTGAATTTGTTTCTATTTATTTTCATTAAAATAGAGTAAGAAAATATTTTTGTCTAATCTGAAAGTGGCCTTCCACTTTACTTGATCTTGTTTTCTTTTAAGAAATCTGTTTTCCTTAGGGATATTATTACTGACGTAACTCTATAGTTTTATGAAAATGTTTCAGTAACTTTGTGTTTTTTTTTTCCATACTCTTTCTTCATAGTAGTCACAGTAAGGAACAAAACTGCCATAGTTTTTAAGGTCCAGTAGGAATATATTTATTGATAGGAAAAAAATGAAAAGGACAGCATGCAGAAACTTTTATAAAGTAGTCCCAAGTGATATTGATAGAAATTATTTTTGATACCTTACATTTCAAAATATGCTGTAGAAAAACAGAAAAAAATGATGCAATTGAATTGTTTTTACATGCATCACAGAATATCACTTCTGCCTGTTCTGTTCATTACAATGCAAGATAGAGCATTTGGACCACAGAAAGCCAGGCCTCATAATTAAGTGACATCTATTCATTTTCTATACCCATGTTCAAGCAGTAGAAAATTTATTCTGTAAACTTTATTTTTAAAAATGGGTTATGAAAAGGTATCATGTTTTTTCCTCAACTTAGGCATCTGGGTTCAGTAAGAAAAGGAAAATGAAGTATATCTATTATCTAAGTTTCATTCTACAGAAAACTAAGATTTGGTGCAATGACTAGGTTATTGTCTAAAGACAACACCAGACTTTTTGCATTTGATGTCTGCACCTAGAACTTAGTACAAGCATGCCTCATGCTGTCATGGGTCACACACATATGTAGGCAAGGCCAGGACAACTGCTGATCTCCTGTCTCACTCTTCTGCCTGGTGGCTAACAGGCCTCGCTTGCAGTTTTCAACACGAGCAGAAATGATGCCATTGTAAGCATATTTAGAGTCCAGACATTGTTCCCTTTTGGAAAAATGGCTCATGACGGCCACTGCAGCATGGCTCTGTGATGGCAGCTTTTCACTTACTGATTGGATCTACAGAGCACCACTAGTATCCCTCCAATAGCCTCGGTGTACAAGACAGAGGAAACCAGGGGGCCTGAGCTCAGGAAACAGGGCTCCCAAACCATGAGCTTGACAATGGTAAGAACACACAGGAATGGAGAGACTACAGGGAAAATCTAGAGCAAATCTTACACATGAGAGACGCCACTTGATAAATGTGGTTTAAAAAGGACATACTTAAATTCCATGTGCATGTCCAGCTGTTAAACTCTTTCTCTGCATTGGACAAATTCTAAAAGGGATACATTAATATAGAATTTGAAAAAACACAACTCTTCAGAAAAAATAAAAACAATCCACAATATCAACATTTAGGAAAATAACTATTAATGGTGCATTTATGACCAGTAGTTTCCATAAATGCATGATTATGAAGAACATACATACAGTTCCAAATATAGAATTATATTTACTTATGTAACTAAGAAATAACGAAATAGGCAATATTCTAATGCTATACAAATATTATTCTTCATAAAAACCCTGCAAGATGAGGAATACTATGTCCATTAAAAAATGAATCTTAATGTCCACCAACAGATAGATGGATAAATAAGTTTGAATATATCCATACCATTGAATTTAATTCAGTCATAAAAAGGAATGAAGTACTCATGTATGTTACAACGTGGATGGATTTCTTTTTTTAAGTTTATTTATTTTGAGAGAAAGACAGAGAGTGGGGTAAGAGCAGAGAGAGAGAGAGAGGAAGAGAGAGAATACCCTGTCAGCACAGAGCTCAATGTGGAGCTTGATCTCACAAACTGGGAGATCATGACCTGAGCTGAGGTCAGACACTTAACTGACTGAGCAACCCAGGCGCCCCTCCCCTTCCTTCTTCTAATACTGCTGAGTCTAGCAATAGATAGCTAGACTCATACGATAGACACATACTATCCTTTTCCCTGTAGTAATATTCCTAAACATTAAATAATTGCAAACTTTTCTCTTCTGCTATTGAACTGCAGATAAATTAAACATTTCCTACTTTTTCTTATAGCCAGTGAGAATTCTAGCACCTAAATTTTAAAAAATGATATATTTAAATAATTTCCACCTATGTGTACATATATTTCATATTACTGATGCCTATAATGGTCTTAAATTGGTGGATTTCTCACTGGAAATAGTAAGAACAAAACACTACTTTAGACCAGTAATTGCTATGCGTGTCCAGCCATTTTATTTAATCAGAAATCTTTTGACAAGGCCATATAATTGACAAGAAATTCTTTTCACATGGAATTCACCCAAGGCTTGATTTTATTTTCTGCCTTGATTAGAGTGGTCCTGCAGAATACACATTATAGGTCAAAGGTCAGTAATCTATTTTTGTTGAATTCCATAAATTTACTGTAAAAGTTTTAAAGTAATAAAGAACTAAAAGAATGTATTTAGTTTTTCATATTATTAAATAATGAAATATATACCTTTGTATGGAGAGCTCTCACTTTTTTCTCATTCGTTTTCTTTTTAACTCCGCCTTCTGCCCCATGCTACAATAATTTGCCTGCTTCCCCTCTCCCCCCACCCCCCTGCCTGCACAAATTCTGGACTGTTTACCTTGACACTGAACATTTCCCCCTTCTTGCCAGCAGAGGCAGACTTCGGAGATATTTGATTTTCTACTTGAAATGAGCTGAGCTTTGGAAAAGCTAAAAGGAAACATGCCTTTTGTTCAGGGTATCTCAGAATGCTGAAAGAATGAAATGGGCACATGTTAGCCCAAAGACAGAAAACAGATGGGAAGCCACTTCATGTGCAGTAGCATGTTTAGAAGACAGCTGCTAATGACAAGTGGAAATTAAAAACAACGATGAAAAAAAAAAAAAGGGAAAAAAAAACCCTTCAAAGCAAATGAAAACAAAACAAAACAAAAAAACAACCAGCAAATTCTTCAAAACAATAGAGGAAACTGGAAAAAGAATATCTGGGAAGGAAAAAGCATGTGGGCATTTTCTAAAAAGAAGCTACAAACCCAGCTTCTAGAAGTAAGAATACAGCAAAGGAGGAGATAGAGTGAGATGAAAATTATTACAGGCCTAAGGAACAGAAAGTGCAAAGAGCTAAAGGGAGAAGGTATCTCGTGATACAGAAAACACGGAGGCAAGCGGACCAAGAAAAGGTAGAGAGGAGGCTCGTGCCAGATCATGTACAGCAGAATTTCTCTAACTATTCATTTAAAAATATATTTCTGGGCACCTGGGTGGCACAGTTAGTTAAGTATCAGACTTTGGCTCAGGTCATGATCTTGCAGTTAGTGAGTTCCAACTCTGCGTCAGGCTCTGTGCTGACAGCTCAGAGCCTGGAACTTGCTTCAGATTCCATGTCTCTCTCTCTCTTCCCCTCCCCCATGCATGCTCTATCTCTCTCTCTCTGGGTCTCAAAAATAAATAAACATTAAAAAAATATATTTCTAATTCATAGCGGACGAACACAGGGTGCAACTGTCTAAAACCCATATGCGCATTAAGTCACATACAACTCTCCATTTCTGGCAACATGAACTGGTCTGTACCTTTGCCACAAAACAAGTTCACTGATCATGTATACAGATGGCACAGCACTGTCAAAACAGTATAAATACTTCTAAATACTTACTCTTACATTTTGCACTTATGTCACAAACTGGCACGACAATAGGTCACACTGATGTGAGGAGTTTTGATTTTATTAAAGGCCCAATAGCAAGTGACAGAAGAGTTTTCAAAAGCTAAATAAGTTAAGAAGATTTGCATTTTGAATCACAAACCACGGTCTGTAAAGAAAACATTGGTCAGGGATGGGGCAGAAATAGGGAGTGTGGGAGACTATTGAAACAATGAGGTAAAAATGTTAGGTAGTGACTATGAAGATGGATAGATGGATTCGAGATACATTTCGGTGTTGGTACCAACCGTGTTAATAGGTTAGATGTAAAAATTGAGGTTGAAGGAAGAGTTAAGAATGACATAGGGGTTCTACCTGGTGCAACTGGGTGGATATCACACATGGAAATGGAGAAAACAGGAGGAATGGTTTGGTATGGACATAGAGATGGTAGAATCAAGATTTGCTAAGCAAATTTGTTGCAAGAGAGTCAAATGGATGGAGTCTCACTTGTGTAAAAGTTGATTTCTCTCCAGGTAGCGTAAAACAAGATGTTTACATACCTGATCCTAGGACTCTTAGCAATCATCACAGCAGCGCTTTTGATGAACTAATGAAGTGGTCTGATAGTAATACTGCTAAACAATAACTCAGCCTCTGTGCAGTCAACTGTTACCTGTGGGAAGATAATACTGGCCTATAAACAGAGAGTGTTCCCAATATTTATATACCATATCAGAAACAGCCTGTTAGCTTTTTATGAATCAGGTTCATTTAGGTTTTAGGTTAGAAAAAATGGATTTGTAGTTGGAGTTGTTAGAAATATAGATTTACACTTGAATTTAAATGGTAGAAATGAAAAAAAAAAGTCTTGTAAAATACCGCAGCTTATAGGAAAAGGTGCCAAAAGGGAGAAATAGAGACAAGTCAGCAACTTCCTTAGATTTCCAGAGAATAACCTTTGAATTCACACTAATTAGCTTCAAAGGTCCTGGAAAATTTGACCCCAGCCACTGCCCTGTTGAACTTTGCTAAGCACGAATAGCAATTTAAGTCTCTGGTTGGCTGGGTAAGGACATGACAAGCCATCTGAAGCATTTCTCATTTACTAAGAAATTTACATATGGTACACATGACAGCATTAACTCAATACCTCCGACAAACTCCCTGTTGTATTTTCACCAATCTTTAAAAATATTATCCTTGATGTTACCAAAATAAGGCCTGCGGCGCCATGTCATTTGGTGTATTTTATGGTGAATTCTTGCTTCTGTTAGGGCTTTACATTATGTTTGTTTGCATTCTGGTAACATGCAAAGTTCATCTTATAAATCTGTCTCTAGCATTATCTTTTCACTCAAACCAGAGGTATAAGCATATTTCTCCAACCTTAAACTTCAGGGGAAATGAGCACATAGTACAAATGGTAAATCTAATGTCAAAGACAGTAGAAATAATGTCGAGCTATGGTCATTGATTCTTTTATTTTTTAGTTCATATTACTACAAGAAAAGAAATTTACCTCGTTCTCTCTAGTTTCTATTTTCTGTAGAGGTTCTTAGCGCATAAAACAAAGATTAGCTGTTTTATTACAAAAAGACCATTGAAATATATCATTTACTCTACTGGCCCATAGATTTTTCCAGAATGTTCAGTAGCAGAAACACATAGCCTTGAGGATTGCATTTAGTCATGGTTGAAGAACTGAAATATGACAAATTCTTAATTTTGAAGACTAAGGGTTGACAAAAGGCCAACTACTACTTCAACTTCAAAGATGATGACAACAGTTGGTATTAATTGCTGCTAAATGCATTAGACATATCCCTATCCCAAGTGAGTCATATCTGCCTGGTGGGAGCTTTCTCAGGGATATTGCCGTGAACAATGTATTGAATTCTTTATTCTGATTTATCCCAGGGAACACAGTTATAATGATGAGATTTTGATCAGGGCCTGAGCTAGTACCTCACTAGCTACTAAGTTCTAATGCCGATGGGTAATCCACTTAACAATTGAGATAGTATTTTTCACTCTTACCCAGTGGAACAAATTCCCTCCAAATGTGTATTGTGGATTCTTTATGCCTTTGAAAAACCTTGTATACTAAATATAAATATTTCTCTCTGGGCAAGATAAGATTTGGCTGAACTGGTATCTATAACTATCCAGGGTCCATACAGCTATTATCCCCAATGCACCAAGTGGTAATAACTCAGTCAGCTCTGTGCTTTCTAAACCAATCCTCAAACCCACTCCATCAATTTGTGTGTGTGACTAGCGTGAGTTTCTATCGCTTGCTAAAATCCCATGCTTTTCACTACATGGAGGTCCCAAAGCAGTAGGTACTGTTTGTTAAATCTGCAGAAAGATTTAAAGCATTGGTTATCAATACTCCACAGTTGTTATTGCTAAGAATGAGATTTTTTTTATTGTCAGGCTAGTTCTCCTGCAGATCTCAACTGGCAAATTTTGAAGGCGTTGCTATAGATTTCAGTGCTCTGGGGATTTTTTTTTTTCTCCTCTAATCAACATAACACTCTATAACCCATCATACCTCCAGAACTTCATCTAATATTTACAATGTGAAAGCGGGTTTTTATTTTAAAATAGCCCCAGCGGCTGTTTTGATTCTATGATTAACCTGGTCAGGACACCTCAAAGAAATTAGGTCAAGCTCTTACCCCTGAAACATTACTCCTACTTCTTTATCTTCTCGATAATAGTAGTTAAGCACAAGCAATGAGCTAGGCAGGTAAATTACTGAATCTTCACTATGTTCAAGGAATTAAAAAGATTAAAAAAAAAAGGCAGATGTCTGGACTTTACGAGATGGAATAATCCATTTTACCGGGAAAGAGTGAAAGGAGGTGTCTGACTGGACCTGAAAGAATTGTGGCAGATGCAGAAGATGGAGAAGCCAGAGATGTAGAAGCCTCTTTTCAGCCAATAGGCTTGAGCAATAGAATGTAGAAAGGCCTTCAGTGACCCCTGGCTAAGTACAGACACGTCCATCAGGCAGTGCACCTCGAAATATCCATAGGCCCTACCTAACAAATAGGCTACTTACGACTAGGCGCAGATACCACAAAAAGGAAAATTCCATGCTTCATCATACCTCCTCACCTTCCTCCTTTATAAACAGTTCCCACCCACTGCCTCCTTGCAGACAGCCTCTCCTCTGCTGTCCTGCCCGCAGCAACATGGCAATGTATTCCACACCCACTGCCTCACGGCAGTCTCTGCTCTGCTGTCCTGCCTGCTGGTCCCATGTGGTATATTCAGTGAACTTCTCTCTCCTTTGTTCTGCCTCAGGAAAATTCTTTCACCTCTGGTACCACTGGCTTCCACCAGATCATGGCCCCACATTCAGGGTGACCCCCATCAGATGGGGAGAGACACCATATTTAGACACCACAAAAGGGCAATTAATTTGAAAAGACACAGGGTCAGGAGAAAGTACGACATTTTACCTTCATTTAGCAAAAATTCTCTGTCAGTGTGATTTTAATCTTAAGGCAACCAATATCATTCAGAACTCCCTATTAGGTACATGGGCTGGGTGATAAATATGAAAGATACCATTTTTGTGCTAAAAAAATAAAGAGGCATGAGAGATTGGATTTTATGCCTGAATCACAACTTACTCTGAAGAGTATTTGTATGCCAGAAAATATATAGAGTCAATATTTCTGAAGTAAGGGTAGATTTTTGGGGAGATTGAGAGGTCACAACTTCTATTAAAGCATACATTAAAAAAAAAATCAGAATAGTCCTGTAGGTCCAGAAGAAACATTCACTCAAAAGTTTTCCCAAATATTTTTTATAACTATAACAATGTAGATAGATAATAAATATCCATTCTCTGAAAAAAAATTGGAGCATGGTCTGGACACCATATTGATAACATGTTTGAGATGTTCTTTTCCATCAATATGACAAAAAAAGAAATGACATAAAATAATATCGACTGTTTCTTTCTTTTTAATGTGAACTGGGTAGCTGAAGTGGGTGGTGCGTGGAGAACAAAATGGCCATAAAAGCAATTTTATTATTCATCCTAATCTCTACACCAGTAAGGGAATTGTCATGGCATTGTTGTTATAATTACAGTCTTTTGGAAAAGGCAAGGAATTGAAAAGAAATGTAATGTGGTGAATAAATGCCTGCAAAGGAGCCAAAAGACTATGGTCTTGTACCTTGGTGATTATTACAGAGATTTACGTTCGGAAGACGTACTTGGTAATTGTAACATCAACGCAGTCGTTTCTAGTAGGTTCAACTTTTCAGTGCGGTTAATTACTCAACAAAAACTGTCCTTTTCCTGTTTACAAGCTTGTATCTTCCTTTGTGTCCACAAGCCTTTCTTATTTCTTCCACGTTGTTAAAACTGATTTTCTTTAACATTCTCCTATGACACAGATCAACAAGGGAATCAGTTCTATTAAAGGAGATCTTTAGAATGAAATCAGCTGTGGAATGTTTTACAAATGTGGTTCAATAAACTCCATATAATTTCAAAAGAAAATGATGCATACAAGAGCATCTTGGGAATTAGCATAAAAACACTGCTTCACTTAGACTCATGCAAGAAGGACCTTTGGGAGAATAGGACTACTTTTAAATAGCCTGATTGGAAAAAAAAATCTCTTACTGGGGTTCTAAAGAACACAATTTGCATATTAATAGAAGATTAAAGTGCCCATCAAGTATTCTGAAGCAGTTACTTTCTCTTGTCTATTTTGTTCTTCACATAAACATCTTTCATAATAAAAAGAAACTTGTGCCTTTGCTGCTGTTTCAATGAGTCTCCAAGGTTTCCTATTACAATAGGACAGATTTTTTAAATGTCTAAAACGTTTGAATAAAGCTCTTTATATTTTTATTTATTAACACAATGAAAGGGTTACTTTTAGGAAAAAATAAAACACTGTAGAAGAAAGGACATATCAGAAAATGTTTTTTAAGAAAAACTCCTTCCACCTGCCCCCCCAAAAAAAAGAAAGAAAGAAAAAAAACCACACAACTAATAAACGAATAAATAAAAACTCAAAAACTCTTCTAGTAAATAATACATATTTCAAAAATGAATTTTAGATGTAGCTCCACCAAAAAGGGGACAAAAAAGCAAAAAAGAGACATTTATATATGGAAAAAAGTCCTACAGCAATTCTAAGAGAGTTCCATTGTGACCAAAATACAATTGTTGCTACATATTTCCCACACTACTTCCTAATAATGTTGTGGGGATATTCTTGTAATGAAAGGTAGGTGTTGTTCCTCGCTATTTTCCATAAAATTAAAAATTCAGAAACATATTTGAAATAGAAAACGATCAAAATCGATATCAACTTCATAATATAAGAGAATTGCTGCATGTGCCAAGTTTTAGGCAGGAAACAAGCAGGATTTATTTGTATAACAACCAATGTGGGGAGTCAAAATAACATAATCCCTTCCCATCCTCCAGTCATTTCTGCTTCTTTCGGTTTTACAGCTGCCCTCAAGTTGAAAGACCCGAGAGTGTCTTTCTACTGCTTTATCCAGAGTTTCACAAGGAGCAGTCATACTCAGTCATATGGAACACAGATATTTTTTCATTGATTTTAATATAAACGACTGCTTTTTTTCAGATATAGTCTCTAAGCTGAACAATTTATTTTTTAAAGAATAGCATCTTTATGTCTCTTCAATTAAGAATGTGTGGGATAAAAGTGAATCGTATGTGGATTAGCTTTTCACACTTTCTCAGGGTCTTAAATGTGAAATAACCATTTCCATTATGATTATTAGGCTGGTATTCCCTCTCTATGAATGTATTATATGCACCCTCGGCTTGAAAATGATACTTTTAACAATGGACTTTTGTATGCCTTTTTGGTCTAGCTTTTCTGCTTTTAGTTCCTAGGCCTCTCTAACCCCGACGACAAAGGAGCGCAGAGAAGTGTGGGGAGGACAGCGAAGACGGCTTTGGAAAACTCGTGTCACGTGACGGGCTCTTTTCTCTCATCCTAAAGACACAAGCCAATCTCCCATTCTCGCACACAGCCAGAGCCAGGGCATTCCCTGGCCCCTGCCCCAGCAACTTGCTGCCACCTCACATGATCCGGGGATGTTATGAGCAGCAACTCCAAGTTTGGCTGAACCTCAACGTTCCCCAGTATAATTTTTGTTTGTTTGGCTTTTGTTCCTTTGTCTTGCTTGTCTAATTTTAGTCCTTGGACTTTCCTATCCTACCTGAAATATCTTAGTATTTCCTCTGGATTTGTGATAGGTTTCTCTCACTCAATCACTTTTTGATGCAAGGTGTTTCAACCATGTGGCCTTAAGAAATAATATAAAATAAAACCTAAGACACCCAGGGAAAGAAGTTTCCTGCAGAGACACGTGTTCCTGTCTCTTTCACTCTCACCATGAGTTGTGTTGGGAGATTGATATCATAGATGCAATATCAGTATTTTTAAGGAAAGCCTTTTTATAACAATTGTGTTCTGGTGAAGAATTCTGAAGACTTTTGGAAACCACCGTCAGGAAGGGGATCTAGCCAGTAAGTATTAGATGGACAGGAAACACAATGACACACCAAAGGTGACCCCTACTCTTTCATAGTTACTCAGTGGCAGTTTTGGTTTATTTTAATATAGTTATAAATATTATTTTGTTAAAAATTCCCTATGATTTCTTTAAGAATTAAGAGTAAATAAATTAGAACATGAAATGTCAGGAAATAGTAGTAACTTGAAGGGGGTCCAAAGATACACAATTCCAGTTATAAATTAAGTCACAGAGATGTAATATACATCTCTGTATATCATAGTGACTATAGTTTATACTGTACTACATATTTGAAAGTTGCTAAGAAAGTAAATCTATAAACATTTATTTATTTTTGACAGACAGACAGACAGCACGTGAGCAGGGGAAGGGCAGAGAGAGAGCGAGATGCAGAATCTGAAGCAGACTCCAGGCTCTGAGCACTCAGCACAGAGCCCGACGCGGGGCTCGAACCCACAGACTGTGAGATCATGACCTGAGCTGAAGTCGGCCACTCAACCGACTGAGCCACCCAGGCGCCCCAGAAAGTAAATCTTAAAGGTTCTCATCACAAGACAAAAATTTTTTAACTATATATGGCAACAGATGTTAACTAGACTTATGGTGGTGATCATTTTATAATATACACAAATTTGGAATCATTATGTTGTACACCTGAAACAAATGTAATGTTATACGGCAATTATACCTCAATTCAAAAATGAAATAGTAGTAACTCTATTTGTTGAGGACAATTTTATTTTTAAAAAAATGTTAATGTTTATTTGTTTTTGAGAGAGAGAGAGAGAGAGCGTGAGCAGGGGAGGGGCCCAGAGAGAGGGAGACACAGAACTTGAAGTGGGCTCCAGTTGCAGAATTGTCAGCACAGAGCCCGACATGGGGCTTGAACTTATGAACTGTGAGATTGTGACCTGAGCCCAAGTTGGATGCTCAACCAATTGAGATACTCAGGTGCCCGTAGGACACTTTTTTTTTTTTTTAAAAGAAAACCATGTTCGATGTAATTATTTTGGAAAACTTCTCAAATGACCTCTAGTCACCAAGGCCATTGGATTTGGTATGCATCTTGTTTGAATTAACTCATGTTGACTACTGCCATTGACTCAAAATTCTCATTCTTTGCCTTTCAAGATGTTATTTGTTCTGTTCTTCCTTTCTGGTTGCTTTTTATTTTTCTTTAATATCTCTAACTAAGAGGACAATGACTACTGCTAATAATAGCTACTATTTATTGAGCACTTCCCACCATTGTGAAGATACTCTAAAACCTTATGAGGAAAGTATTCTATTATTTGAAGAATAAGAAAACTGCATTATTGACAGTTCGAGTAACTTAACAAAGTCCACATGGGTAGTGAGTGACACACTAGCACTCAGGTCTGTATGACTCCTGAAGTTCAACTTCTTAACCAGCATGCAGCAACAAAGTATCTACCACTTCGGTTGCAGCCTACCTGGTAACTATTGGGGTTCCCCGAGGCTTTCTTCTAGCCTTTCTTATTTTCTTATGCTACACTGTCCCTAGGTAATTTTGTGCATTCAGTGATGTTAACTCTTCCCAAAATATTGCTGGCTTCCAAATCTAGAGTTTTACCGGACTTATCATATGCACTCTGTGCCAGTTTTCTTGCCCACTGGGCACATCCATGCACATGTTCCCCAGACCTAAAAAGAAGCCTCCAAGAGTTTAAAAACCTGTCTTTAAAATTCACTACTCCTCCTGAATTTCTCAATTAAAAAAGTAACAATAATGTTTATCTAAGTCAATCCCCTCATTTTCCCCTTCCATTCCCTTCAGTCCAAACGATTACCAAATTCTACAAACGCTTCTGTTTCCTATTATACATTAACTGGCTCTTCCTCTCACATCTACTTCTATGATTCTGGTCCTCTTTATTGCAAGACTGGTCTTAACAGTTTTTTGTTTTTAAGAGGGCTCCACACCCATCATGAGCTCGAGCTCACCACCCTGAAATCAAGAGTTGTGTGCTCTACTGACTGAGCCAGTCAGGCACCCCTTCTTAATAGTTTTAAGTGCTATAATATGAAGCAATTTAGAATATTGTAGAAAATCTGGAAAATGAAAAAATCACAGAGAAGGAATCTGAAATTACTTATAATCTTGTTATACAAAGAAAATTACTATGCCTCTTCAGTACATTTCCTTCTAGCTACTTACTATTGTTGCACATTAAAAATATAGGTCCTTACTTTACATACTAGTATATAATTTTCTTTTACTTAATATGTCATTTACAATTTCCCAAAAATAATAATATTTTCTGCTATTTGATATCTAATGTCTGTTTAGTATAAGGTTGCTACATGATTTGATCGGTCTTCCATTGCCAGATAGAGAAAATGTTGATGCATCTTTATGCATTTGAATCGGAGTGCATGTTTCTTACTGACTTGTTAGAATTTACCTGCTAAGTGAGTAGCATGTTTATACTTTGTTTTTTATAAAAATAAAATATATTCTTTAAATGTTCTGTTTAATGTTTATTTATTTTGAGAGAGAGAGACAGAAAGAGCATGAGTGTGAGTTGGGGAAGGGTAGAGAGACATGAAAAGTGAGAACCCAAGCAGGTTCCATGCTGTCAGTAGAGCCTGATGTGGGTATCAGTCTCACCAACCATGAGATCATGAACTGAGCCAAAATCAAGAGCTGGACCTTAACCAACTGAACCACCTAGGCTCCCCAAATAAAATATATTCTTATAATAAAAGCAATATATTTTGATTTTGGATAAATCAGAGAACACATATAACGTTTATTTTGAGAGAGAGAGAGAGAGAGTATGCGTGAGAGAGTAGGGGAGACAGAATCCCAAGCAGGCTCTGCGCTTGTCAGCACAGAGAGCAATGTGGGAGTTGAACTCACAAACTATGAGATCATGACCTGACTCAGGCATCCCAAGAATATAATTCTTATTATCAAATCATCCAAACCAAACAATTTATATTTGGCACATCTAATTTTATAAATTTTATATCTGTATATATCATAAATGAAATCATTCTGTATATGCTTTTTTAAAATTCTTTTTCACTTCTCCATATAACTTCATGCAAGAAATATTAGCTTATAGGATGATTTGTAATGATTAAAGAGCACATAATTGTGTAGCCTATTCTTTAATAAATTACCTTGTGCTGAATATTAAGGATGTTTGTAAATTCAAATTGCTATAATAACATTATTAACACCAATATCTTTGCAGATAAATTTGTGCTAATTCTCTTCATTATTTCTTTAACATGATATCTGTCCTTGGAATCATTGACTCAAAAGATTAAAATATTTTTTAAGACTTTTGATAATATTTTCAAATTTACCTCTATAATATTTTGAATAATTTATCCACCCAGCCAAGGACCTTGGAGGGTAGATAAAAACTTTTTCCCCCAATATAGTCTCAAATTTCTTAATTTTGTAGATGTCTTTCATAAGGAAGATTAATTAAAAATATTATCAGTCAAATCAATCAATTTTTAATTTGCTTTTTCCTTCGTTTTTTATCCATAATGTCTATTTCCTCCAAATCAATTAAAAACTGCTCGCAGTTTACATTTTTACTTTTTACCTTTATGGTTTAAAATATATAAAATGTTCATAAAAGTGTTATAAGAATGCAAAAGACAGTGAAGACCTTGATAGTATATCCTGTTTACAAGCTAACAAGTGAGCCCACCCTAGTTACATGAATGTTGGCGGAAGATCTCTGGGTCAGAGGGGAAGAACAATATATTGCTCATAGCAACAGTAGTAGTCAGGGTAGAAGCATTATTTTTGTGATCTTCAATGCCTCTAGGGCAACACAAAGAGAGGGAGATGATGCCTATGTATGCTACTGCTTGTATTGCAGGAAAAGAAATCTGAGTGCAGGGAAGATGGGTCTTTCATGATAAGCAATAAGTGAGCTTGCCCCTTGCCGTAAACGGAGACATTATATCTTCCCCAGCGGTAAGCAAACCTATTTATTTTTTAGGGCTATTTGTTACACAAACCTCTTTTAAAGGAGTGTGGAACAAAGGTCAGCCAATGCCTTGCTGAAAGATTAGTTGACATATGAGTGACCCAAGGAAGATTGTCTCTGAATGAAACAAAATGTGATAATAACCAACAGCTACATAATGGATTATAATGAAAAACAAAATCTATTCTACCTCTCTGGTCTCCAGATCCCAATCTTCGAACAGAATCATTGTGGCCATTTTTGTTAACTTTATTCTTCTCAAATTTACTTCCATGTTGCCAAATAGTATCATTACATTGTGCATTAATTTGTCAGTAACAAACTGACAAATCCTAATTGATTAAAAAATCAATTTTCCCTTTCTAGTATTTTTATGCCTTTTGTTTCTTTTTGTTGCATTATGTTAATAACTATAACCTCTACTACAGTGTTAAATAGATGTGGTGTGAATGCATACTTTGTGTTGTCCTCAAATGTAGGATGGAAATATTCAAGATATAAACATTAATAGGAAGTTAACTGCAGCTAATTGGTGCTAACTTTGTCAAATGTTTTTTCTGCATCTGTATTGATGATAGTGTGATTGCTTTTCTTTATTATTATTATTATTTTAAAGTGTAACTATTTATTTTGAGAGAGAGAGAGAGAGAGAGAGAGTACGCACGAGCAAGGGAGGAGCAAAGAGAAAGGAAGAGAGAGAAACCCAGTCAGGCTCCATGCTGTCAGTGCAGAGCCAGACATGGGGCTCAATTCCACAAACTGTGAGATCATGACCTGAGCCGAAATCAAGAGTCAGAGCTTGTCCAATTGAGGCACACAGGAGCCCCTTTATTATTTTTTTTTAAATATTGAAGAATTACATTGATTTTCAAAGGTTGAACCAATCTTCGTTCCAGGGGTGAATCCCATTAGTCTTATTATATTATCATTAATCTATTTCTGGATTGATTTTCTAAACCATTGCTGAGCGTTTAACTTTCTTTTCTTGTAATGTATATGTTAGCTGTTGATATCAGGACTAGAACGTGTTGGTAACTATTTCTTCCTCTTAATTCTTTGATTATTCTTAATAAATTTTTGATAGAAGTTATCAATAAAATTATTTGGGCTTAAAGTTTACTTTTAGGAAAGCTTTTTTTAAAATATGAATTGAATTTATTTAATTAGTATAAGGATATTCATACTTTTCATTTCTTTTGATGTCAGTTTGGTAAATTGTTTCTAGCAGAACATAATTTATTTCACCTAAGTTTTTAATTTACTTTGCATGAAACTATAACATATCACTATTACTCATTCATTTTAATCCTGAAAATTTGGGTTTTCTCTGTTCTTTTCCTCTTGTTTATGTTTAGCTGTATCATGTGGTTTGTTTTTCTTTTTCTCTTTGTGGTACGTGAGTGTGCGTGTGTGTGTGTGTGTGTGACCTTATTTTCAGAATATTTTCCACCTTTGTTAGGTTTGTCAGATTTAGCAAATGCTAAACCAAATGCCCAGTTAAAGTATAAGTATGTCACGTATAAGCTTGTCTTTTATCCTGGTTTTCTGTTTTAATATGCAACGTTTAGAATATATTTGCCCATTGTTTATTTAAAATTCGCATACAACTAAGCATCCTGTATTTTTTTCTGGTGAACATGTAAGTTATCTTGTGAGGCTTCGGTGTAAGGGTGGCCTTACAGAGAGGTTTTTTATTGGCTACTGATGGAGATTTATGGGATTCAAAAGTCCCAGTCAAATTTTTATCTTAATTTTCTTACCTTGGGGTTCCTGTACAATGCAGACCCCACAGTCACATTTGGCCTTTTTTGGGGTTATATTTCTTAGAGGTTTTGTTTTACTTTCCACACATGGCCTTGTCAACTTCCTGAACATTTTCTCTAGGTTGGTCAATATAGCAGTAGGCTCTCTCTGTGGTACTTAATCACCGCACCTTGATACATGCTTCCACGGACTATGTCTCCCGTCCCTTTATTGGGTGTTGGAGCTCAAGATACCAGGGCTCACCCTATTGACTGTGTGGAGACTCACTTAGATTCCTGTAGCATCATCACATAATACATCTTCTACCTTATTTCTGTTTTCATTTCTGACTCCTGGGTATTTACCTTTATTTCTTTCAAAAGTTTCCTTTCTACTAAGCATTTATTTTTTAAAAATTTTTTAATGTTTATTTTTGAGAGAGAGAGAGAGAGGCAGCAAGAGAGATCAGGAGAGGGGCAAAGAGAGATAGATAGATAGATAGAGAGAGAGAGAGAGAGAGAGAATCTGAAGCAGGCTCCAGGCTCTGAGCTGTCAGCATAGAGCCTAATCCAGGGCTTGAAATCATGGACTGTGAGATCATGACCTGAGCCAAAGTTGGATGCTTAACCGACTGAGCCACCCAGGCGCCTCTTCTATTAAGCATTTCTATTTACTTAGTAGAAGAAAAACCCCATCAATGCCAGACTATTATATGTTCTGGTATTTTTTTTAAGCTTTGGTTTTATCATTATTATTAGACATAATAATAGTACTTTCCTTATAAAGTTGTCAGTATTAACAGGATAATTCATACAGGGAAGTAATAAAATATATTGCCTGACACACACAATGTAACTGATAAATTAATAAGGTTTCTCTTACACTCTTCAGTTTTCTTCTACTCAATTCAATTCTCTCTTTCAATACCTTTTGCAATTTTTAATTCTGCTTGGCATCAGATTTCTTATGTTATTACCACATTTCGTTTAGTTTTGTTCAAAAACTTCCTTTGTCCTTCAGCTAGTTGTCTTTTTATATTTTACAGTTCGTCTTTGTGTCAGAGAGCAGATATTTTCTTGAATTTAAAAGAGCATGAGCAGATGCTAACTGAAATTTGCTTCCTTAGTAAATATTTTCTAAAAGGAGATTCTCTTTCTTTTTAGTGTTATACTTTCTCCTTTTTTCCCTATGTTTTTAGTTGTTAAAAAAATTTGCACTCATCTGTGGGTGGATTTAATTTCTCTTTATTTATTCTTGCCTTTGGAGGAGGGCATCCATGGCTGGTAAACGCCCCGAAAGAGAATGTCTGGATTCTTGGATCACTGTAGTGTCCTCCCGGATCTTGCTAGGATGACCTTGGATACTCATGGAACTGCACACTGGTTCTATGACTCAGCATCTAGAGAGAGTGTGCGTTCTGTCAGAAGAATACATTTGCCTCTGTTTGAACTTCTTTCCTAATCACTGAAGCCCTATGGCTGTACATACCTTCATAATCATTTTTCTGTTGGCTTGATCTTCTTTCTAGGCTTCTGTTTTTTGCCAACTAGTAAAAAGCTCCATGATGTGGTAGCCTCTGCCTATCTTTTCAGGCAAACTTGGCTGTATTGCTTTTCCCTACAAAACATGGGAGACATTGTATGTTCAAAGGCAAAGATTAGAATTTATTAGACTTCCATGAAGAATAGACCACACAACTAGGTATTAAAGAAGGAAAATACATTTTTCCTGTTTGTTATATGCTTTCATTTCATTAGTGTGTTAAGACGAGTTGATTGATGTAAATATTAACATAAACTACATTTTTTATAGTGTCTACTAACTTATCTCATCCTATTGGCTTTGACTTTTTATCTATCTAGCTCATAAAACTACAAGTATCAACCGAACAGGAAAAAAGGGCTGACAGTACGTTAATCACAATGCTATGACTTTCCACTATCTTAAATCGATTCCCATGTGGGAATCTTCAGTCTTTAATTTCCCAATAGTTTAGATAGAGAAGTACCGTGCTCTTCTTTTGGCACTTTATTATATATTTCTTGATTTAAATTTATTTTTTTTCCTTTCTGTCACTTTTTCTAGACGTATGTTAAATCATTCCATTAAAGGAGACTAATGCCATTATTTAAACATTTTAAAATTACATTTAAATCAATTCAATATCTGAATTGCATCAATTTTATTTCACTATTTTGATCATGCCAAATAATGTTGTTAAGGATAGAGCTATGGAACTAGAGATATAGAAAGGTTTCACTTCTACAGTTGACATATTTTCTTCACTGAAATTTATTTCTAAGATCTCTTGATGTCAATATAACAGGTACAAATATGTAGAATTTTGAAATATACAGAATATCACAAAGAAGAAATTTCCATCCATAATTCTTCAAACCAGCAGTTGTCATCTTCAGATAGTGATTTCATCTATTTCCCATGAACGGGGATACATTTATATTTTTGCAAAAATTAGAGAATCATATAATATTTTAACATAACCTGGTTATTACACTAATAAGATACTATAAATATTTTCTATGTCATTGAGTATTTCTTTTTTGACATTATTTTAAATGGAAGCATGGTATTTCATTTAACTAATTCCATATTGATGACATTTTAGGCTCTCTCCATATTTTTCCCATTTTAAACAAAACTGTCATAGACGTTTTCCAAACACAGATGTTATTCTTTCTTTAGGGTAAATTTCTCAAGATGGAATTGCTGGATCAAAGAAGATGTACACGTATAAGACTTTTTGCATACACTGCTTCGTTTCCCTATGGGAAGGGTGCATCAGCCTCTACTCCTACCAGCAGTCTCGTGCTAATTTTTAAAAGTACACTGTGATCTTTTTAATGTAGACAATGATGCTAAGGAATGTAGACCTGCTCTTTGCTAAATTCTCAAGGAAATATCTGAGTTGGATAAAAAGAAATTCCTGTTTTCCAACCATATTTCCATTCCTAGTAAGAATGGGGAGAATTAATACAGAGAAGTCATATAATATATTGCCTGGCACATACAATGTAACTGGTAAATTAATAAGATTTCTCTTATACTCTTAAGTTTTCTTCTACTCAATTCAATTTTCTCTTTCAATACCTTTTGCAATTTTTAATTCTGCTTTGCATCATTAGTTTTCCTATGTTAGTACCACATTTCATTCAGTTTTGTTCAAAAAACTCCTTTGCCCTTCAGCTAGTTATCTGTTCATATTTTATAGTTCATCTTTGTTTCAGAGAGCAAATATTTTCTTGAATTTAAAAGAGTATGAATAGATGCTGTCTTATTTCATTTTTCCTGCTTTGTGTACCTCACATTACTTGCGTTTGGGAGATATACAGAAGCATATGATATTGCCCCTTTTCTTATAAGCCCAGTCAAATAAATGTACACATTCAATATGTTAGACAAAAATATACATCAATATTTGATTGAAATCTAATTTATTTTCTTTTTCTTTTTAACAATTTTTAAAAATGTTTATTTTTGAGAGAGAGAGAGTGAGAGAGACTGTGAGTAGGGGAGGGGCAGAGAGAGAGGAGACTGAATTTGAAGCAGATTCCAGGCTCTGAACTGTCAGCACAGAGACCAACGCTGGGCTCAAACCTATGAACTGTGAGATCATGATCTGAGCCACTCAGATGCCCCAAGGTCTAATTTATTTTCTAACATTAACATTATATGAATTCTAGCATATTAAAAGATTTTTGTGGCACAGAGTTAGTAGACAAATGCAGAAGGATTGTGCTATGGGATTTTAATTGGATCTTGAGTGCTGAATTGATTTGAATAGGCTTGATTGAGGTGAGCTTACTATGAGCAAATCTTCAAAAATGGGAAGTAAGAAAGGAATATTCAGGAAATATAGGAAAAGAAAGAAAAACACTAACAGATTTCCAATATGTGTTAACATCTACTCCAAGAACTTTATTCAAAACAATCTTCTTAGTGTTATTATTCTCATTTTACTGGATCTTAGGGAGGTTTAATTACTTTCTTGCCCAAGCGTATCTGCTTATGACTCAGAAAGGGTTATCTATTCAAATAAAAGTTTTGCCTTAGCTTTTGCCTAGTTGGTATGTGATTAGACGTGTGGTTTTAGTACTGGATTTCTTTTTCAGAGCCATCTGTGTTGAGTCTTTTCTGTTCATGGCAGAGGTTAGTAATTCCAATATCGTGATACTTAAATAAGAGGTCACATGAGTTAAAATACAAAATATTATAGGAGACATGTCATATCCATTACATAAATGTAAGATCACCAGCTGTGATCTTGGGGGTTTTTGGGTTTCTTGGAGTAGTTAATGCTTCTTGCTAAATGGTCACCCTGAGTCTGGCATCCAGGCATCTGAATGGTGCCAAGGGTAGGAGATCAGAAATTGGTGCTGTAGTGCTAAGGTGACATGTCTCTATAGAACTGGGAGATAACAACGAGGTCCTTTATTTGTATCATACTTAGAATTCCAGGAAAACAAGAAGGTGGTTACTTAATATGACCATTGGCAAAGTAAGCATTCACCATTTTAAGTGTGTGATATAATTATGCCTCACATCAGAAGGAAGAAATGAAGTGGAGGGACAGTCAGCTGTTGGCTTGACTTCAGGCAGCAGGGCAAGGCTAGATTAGTTGTCTTCATTGCAATTAAGAGCCAAGCATTTTCTCCCAGTTAAAGTGTCAAGTGCAGGATGGGTGACCTAGCTATTAATCAGAACCAAATTCATTTGTATAGAAACAAGCTAGGTTACAAATGAGGCCAGAATCACAAACTATTAATAATATAAACCAGGATGTCCGAACCCCAGTATATTTACGGTTATGCCATACTCCTACCCATTAGACTTTCTGTGGGTAGACCAGCCTGACTTTTACAAAATGTATGAGAGTTAAGGGAGATAATGTTGGCAAGTTAAGCCAAGACCAAATTATGGAGACCTTAACAACTGAAATTGTCAAGCCAAGACCTTGAAATTTTGCAGAATCCCCTCTTGTATGTATCCAGTTTAATCTTACACTGTACTGTTTCCAACTTGCTTGATCATAAGAATCATATAGAGTGCTTTTTAAATGGATTCCTTGGCTCCTTTCTGCAAATTCTGATTCAGACGGTCTGGGGAGGACCCTGGAGTCTGAATCGTTAATGTGAACTCTGTTATTCCTTGGAGAGTATATTTGAACAACCTGCCAAGTGTCTCTCTTGCTAGCTCAAATAGGCTCCCTCTTCTATTCAGATAAGGACTCATTTCTTGAACACTTCCTGTGGGGAAGGTGTTAGGGGAGATTCGGAGAGGAATAAAGTTGAATCCCCAACTTAAAGAAGTTTCCTTTGGTGATTGAAAGATACTTCTAGCATCTCTCTGAACTACTTGTAATTATACAGCCGTCTTACTAAGGGATCTCATTTTGATTTGATTTTACTAGTTTTACAAATGAAATACATTTAAAAGTACTGATTACTATGCACTTGGCTAAAGAAAGATTTATGGTATCTCTTCTCTTGGTTTTGTGTGTTTTCTGTATTTAATCTGGAACTACTTTGTTCTGAAAATAAATTACTTTTATTAAATACATAATCATAATATTTATGCTTTTATGTTAGTTTTGGCTTTGAGATATATAATTCTTTGAATTATTAAAGAAAGACTTAATTTCAACCAGAAATGGAAAGTTTCCATTGTTTATCTGTTCAACCAAGCTACTTGGTGTTCAAAACCTCAGTTGGGGAGGTACTTTAGAAAGTGAGACATATTTTAATTTTAAAATCAAAATCTTGGCACCTAAGCTCTTAACTCTTGATTACATAGAAAACAGAATTGAAACCTCTGTGTTTTCATGTTAGCCCAACCCTATAAATGTATCATAGCCTCGGGTTTCCACAGAGAGTATTCACTGGGGGCATTCCCACCAAACTAAAAAGAGTTCCCAAATGGAATCCAAGTCACCATTAAGATTGTGTCCACACATGCAAAGTTAGATTAAAAATTGTGGTAATTATATGAATATTCCAAGCCCCAAATAGCTTTGCTTGAAATATTCAGATAATTGAGGCAATAAACATAGATTCTAGTAATTAGAAGGGACTCACAAATCCTCTAATCTGCCTCGTTTCATAGAGGAAAAGCTGACAGCTACTTTTTTTAATTATAAGCCAAAAATATGCCTTTGCCTGAATTTATAGCCACCTTATGTAAAACTTTTTTTAAACTTGAATTAACCAGATAATTTTCTCACTTTTTACTTCATTTTGCTTATGGTCTTGGCCCTAAGTCCCACTTTAACATCTGACATCAACAGCTTCTCTTGGGTATCTGCAGCCTGAATTTAGAACACTGCTTTTCTATCTTGAGCAACTCTGAAGCTTAGATTAGGCATGACTGAGTACAGCGGGTCATGTGATTCAGATCCCTGGGTGTTAACGTCCAACCTTTGAAACTTGTTATGTTCTCAGCACTCACCTTCACTCTCCTGATTTGAGCACCTTCCAGTTTATTCTTCACTATTGGCTTTTCGGTTCAATTTAGTTCAGTCTAATGTTCTTCTGATTTTTTTTCTTTCTAAAGGACAATAACTAATGCTCTAATTTAGAGGACTCAAGTACCATTTTTGCCCATTCTTCATCAGAGATTGCACTATTCAAGTACTTTGCTTTTTTTAGATGAATGCCCTAATTTGTTCCTGTTATACAGACAGGAAAATCTTAGTTCTATATTAAAAGGTCTCATCACCAGCCTCAGACACCTTGGAATATGGAATAGAAAGAAAGCAGCATTGAATGAATAAATGGCCTCTGACTTTAGGAATGAATGCCCACAAAACAGAAGTTCGAAATTAACGTTTCTGAGTAGATAATCAAAGGGAACCTAAATCATATTTGTGTGTCCAAAGAGGGCTGAACTTGAAATTGCAATTTGTTAAAGGAGTATTAAAGGATATGAGGAAGTATTTGAAAGACAAAATATGTTGATAAGTTAATGTGGTCAAGGTTTAAGGAACACTTTGTAAACAGAAAATCAAAGAAGTTTGGAAGTACACAAGTTGTATTTTAAATGATTAAAATCTATTTTTTTGGCATCAAATTTAGCATGGGAATGAAAGAGTCTTTTGTTTAGCATTAGAATATATTGTGAAAATTCGACCATGTTTGCCTAAGAACAAATTCAGATATATTTCACCTGATAACTTAGTCTAGGCTTGTTTCATTAAATATACATAGGAACTAAGAAAATTTAGAGCTTTTCTCAGTAATTTTCAGTCTTAGAGGCAGACCAATTACAATGAAGGATCAATTATATCTCATACTAGAGGAGGAAAATAAAATAAACTATTCTGTTTGTTTAACATTTAGAAGATATAAGCGATTAAAATCATATGTCTAATATTTTATAGAGCTTAGTTTTTCTTTTTTCTTAAACTGAGATAGATTTGACATAAAGCAAAATGCACAGAACTTAAGTGTACCATATAATATGTTTTTGCAAATACAAACATCCACATAAGTCGCATCTCTATCAAGGTACAGAATATTTTCATCACACAAGAAAATTCTAATCTTGTCTTATCTCTTTCCTAGTCAATCAGCCTCTCCAGCCCGAAGAGGCAATCACTGTTTGGAATTTTATCACCATAGTTTAGTTAGCTGTTTCGTAACTTTATATCAGTCAAATCCTATGGTACATGCTCTTTGTATCTGGCTTCATTCATGTGGCTGTGAGTACCAAGCTGCACATTTTTATTGCTGAGTAGTGGTCCTGTGACTACACCACAATTTGTGGATGGACATTTAACAAAACAAACGTGAGTTTTTGTTATGAATAAAGATTCAATGATTATTTATCTGTCCTGTTGGTTATGAATTTCAGGTTTAGGGTAGGTGTATGTTTAACTTTGTAAGAAACTTCTACATAGTTTTCCAACATGGTTGCACCATTTTTCATGTCTACCAACAATTTTAATGAGTTCCATTCCTCTTCATCCTTGACAAATCTTGTGTTCTCAATGGTTTAATAGCTATTCTGGTGAACATAGGTGCATCTGACTGTGGTTTAAATTTGCATTTCCATGATGTCTGACTTTTTTTTGTCTTTAATTATTATTAAGTTGTTGCAATTGTTTATATATTCTTGATAAGAGTCCTTCTCCAAACACATGTCTTGAAAATAGTTTTCATAACCCATGACTTGCCTTTTACTTTGATGGGAAGTTTTAAATTTTGGTTTATCCCATTTTACCAATTATTTTCTTTTATTGTTAGGATTTTCTGTATTTTCTATAAAAAACTTAGGGCCAAGGTCCTGAAGGTATTTTCTTTCGCTTCCTTCCCAGAGGTATATTTTAGCTTAGCTTTAGTATCATTTCACATTTTTCTCAGCACTAATTTGTTAAAAAGCTTTCTTTCCCCATTAAATTGCTTTGGCACATTTGGCAAAAATCAAGTAATTTTGTAAGTGTAGGTCTACCCCTGGAGTTTGTGTTTCAAAAGCCTTTTATTTGTTTGTCTATCCTTAGTCCAGTACCACACTGATTTGGTCACTATAGCTTTGTTTTAGTAAGCACTGAAATTAGGTTGTATAAATCCTCCAATTTGTTCTTTTTTTTTTCAAGATTGATTTTTTCCCCTCCAGATCCTTTGCATTTCCATATACTTTAGAAACAGTTTGCCAATCATGCAAAAATATCTTCTGGGAAGCCGATTGAGATGGTAATGTACCTATAGATCAACTGGGGAGAATTGCCATCTTAACAATATTCAGTCTTTCAATTCATGACATATCTCTTCATTTATTTTGATCTTTATTTTTGTCATCATTGTTTATAGATTTAGTATTGAAGTCTTGCACAACTTTCATTGGATTTATTTCTCCCTGCTGTTATTTGCTGTAATTTGCTGTTATTATAAACAATGTCTTTAAGGTTTTATTTTCCAATTGTTTGCTACTAAAAGTAGAATTGATTATTAAATTAAAATTTTTTTTTCACATTTATTTACTTTTCAAAGACAGAGAAAGACAGAGCACTAGTGAGGGAGGGGCAGAGAGAAGGGGAGACACAGAATCTGAAGCAGGCTCCACTCCAGGCTCTGAGCTGGAGCCGTTCATGGGGCTTGAACTCACAAATGGTGAGATCATGACCTGAGCCGAAGTCAGACATTTAACCGACTGAGACACAAGATGCCCTTTGAATGATCTATTTTTTAAAGAAATAAAGATATGAGGAAATAAAAATATTTACCATATTTTTACCATTCTTACATTCTTCATCTTCTGTGTAGATCTGTTTTTCTGTGGTTACCTTTCAATCTGAATAATTTCCATGAACATTAAAAAATTTTTTTTTTTAATGTTTATTTATTTTTGACAGACAGAGAGACAGTGCATGAGCAAGGGAAGGGCAGAGAGAGAGGGAGATACAGAATCCAAAGGAGGTTCCAGGCTCTGAGCCGTCAGCACAGAGCCTGACGCAGGGCTGGAACCCACAGACCATGAGATAATGACCTGAGCCAAAGTCGGCCGCTCAACCAACTGAGCCACCCAGGCACCCCAAGCATTTTTTGTAGTACAGTTCTGCTCTGCTTGTGATAAATTTTCTCAGCTTGTGCTTACCTGGAAATGTCTTAATTTTCACTTTAGTTTTGAAAAATATTTTCACTAGATAACCTATTCCAGGTTGAAATAATTTTTTTCCTCAGTACTTTTAAGATTTTTTCCACTGTCTTTGGTTTGCATTGTTTCTGATGAGAAGTCAACATTTCTTCTTCTCCTTGTTGCCCTGTTTAGAATGCATATTATTTCTCAATCTATGTGTTGAATAGATGTGTGTAGCATTATGAAATGTTGTCTTAGTCTAAATGTATGGTTTTCATAAAATGGACTATTATTTATTTAGAGGTAGTTATCTTCGTGTTTATCATTCACATGGTCTGTTAAAACTATTTGGAATTTTGGATTCAAGTTTTTCTAACATTTGGACATTTTCAGCCATTATTTATTTATATTTGTTTCTGCACCAATCTCTTTAACCTCTTTTTCTGGGAATTTAATTACATGTATGTTGAACTGCTTGATATTGTTTCATATGTCCAATATAATATTGGATATTTCTATCCTTATGTTTGTTGTTGGTTTTTCCTCGTGTATTTTGAATCTATGTTAATAGGAGTGTAAAGTTTTAGGATTTTGCTCACATCATGCTCTGGTATATTGCTTAGTTTTTTAGATCGAAACTCAGTTGAAGCTAAAGCCTTGATCGAACTTTAAACTATTTTACACTGTTCCAGATTTATTTCTCCTAGAATAAAGCAAAAACATGTGGCAAATTCTCACAACTATATTGATCATTGTTCACTTGGAAACATGAAATTACCACCTATTTGATGTTGTATATGACTGTTAGTTATTGAGCTCCACCTCCTATCATGCCCTATCTACTAGTTAAGAAAAAACCCTAAAATATCTCATTTACTCAATTCAAGTTCCAAATATCATATAGTTCTTTGGCAGTATATAGTAGAGTCTTAAACACTTCTCTTGTGGTTGAATCTCAAATTGGAATAGTTGTTTCCATTCTACATAGTTCCAGTTTTATTATTACTTATTGCCTAGTTCCCAATGTAAATACAGGCTTGAGGTATGAGAATGTTCCTTTCTTTCTATTACTGGTAGTTTCTAATATGGACAATCTCTGCTGTCTTTGGATTGCCACTGTTCTTCTCTCTTTTATCTAGTTGTATGTTCAAGGTTCAACTTTTCTTCCCTCCCCAGAGAGATTATTTTTGTAGCATTTATTATCACATATAAGTCCTGATACCTTTATTTTCTGAATTTCTACTGCATATCACTACTTATTTACTAGATTTTAGACCTAGGTATTCTGTCATTATCTATATTCCCATCTGTGTAAAATTTAGCCTAAGCTGCTTCTGCCAACATTCTCTCTGCTATGTGTGTCTGTATCACAATTTCTTCAGTTGTTAAGATTTGGGATTTTAGATTGCTCATGAATGATTCTCTTTTCTCTTCAATCTCATCACTTTTCTGGGTTATTCTTAATAATGCATTGTTTTGTTCTCTACTTTGCTCCTCATGACTGGATTATTATTATGTCTGATTCTAAAATAAAGTACAAATTTCACATCCTGAGTTAAAACCCACCTTACTTTCTCAATTTGATTTCTTACTTTCCATTATATAAGTCCTTGAATTCTGTTGGACTTTTCTATAAAATATCTTCTGTGATGTTGCACACTTAAATAGTTATAGTTTATTAAAATGGACTCTACCTGCTATGAACTCGGAGAAATTATGATCTATTTTATCTGTCATTCATTACCATATATTATCTAGCTTTTAAAGATAATGAGATGTTAGTTAGTTCTTGTTTTTAATTAACATTTCATGTATATATGGAATCAAAGCAATATGGTCAATGGTATTGATTGTGCCTGATCTTCCTTTTCAGCACCCAGAGATAACAGCACAGAGCTTGACCCAGAGTATGTTTCCAAATATATGTGTTGGTTGTATTAAGGAGTGAATGAATTAAGAATTTACCATAATTGGGGTGCCTGGGTGGCTCAGTTGGATGAACATCTGACTTTGGCTTGGGTAATGATCTCGCGTTTCATGAGGTTAAGTCCCGCATCAGGCCCTGTATTAATGGCTCAGAGCCTGGAGCCTGCTTCAAATTCTGTGTCTCCCTCTCTCTTTGCCCCTCTCCTGCTCACACTCTGTGTGTGTCTCTCTCTCTCTCAAAAATAAATAAACATTAAAAAATTTAAAAAAAGAATTTACTATGATTTTTTCCTGTGCAAAAATTTACTGGTGACCAAAAGATGACTGTGCTTATTAATGACCTGTATATTCACTTAAGTCAAAATTTTGGTCCTATATTCTATGGATACTGTTTACTTGAGAGCCCTGATGTAAGCAAGTGGTAAGGGAGCTCAGAAATATCAGTAGCTTCAATGAACATACACGAATGTAACTGATTTTTTGGATCAGGTAGAAATCAAATGTCAAATGAAGAATTTCAATGGAAAAGATACCTAACAGAAATCATACATGTTCTTGGTTTCTCTATCATGACTTATACAAGTTAATAAATATTTTCATACTAAATAAACTAAGTTCTTCAATTTCATGTGCCAACTTTCTCTATTCTTTTCAATCTTCAATTTTAATTTTTTTTGTTGTTCTTATATGTAACACATTTCCATCCCTCTTCCTCCAAAAGAAGCATCTGGGTTAATAGTAATTGACTCTTTTTAGTTCACTTTTACCGAGAAAAGCCCTGATTGGTTAGAAGTGGTTAAGTATCTGGTACAAAAACAGACACATAGGCCAATGGAATAAAATAGAAAACTCAGAAATGGACCCACAAGTATATGGCCAACTAATCTTTGACAAAGCGGGAAAATGTATCCAGTGGAAAAAAGACAGCCTCTTTAACAAATGGTGCTAGGAGAACTAGACAGCAACATGCAGAAGAATGAAACTAGACCACTTTCTTTCACCACTCACTAAAATAAACTCAAAATGGATGAAGGACCTGAATGTGAGATGGGAAACCATCAAAATCCTACAGGAGAAAGCAGGAAAAAACCTCTTTTGCCTGAGCCGCACCAATTCCCCATGAGACAATCTCCAAAGGTGAGGGAATTAAAAGCAAAAATGAACTACTGGGACCTCATCAAGATAAAATGCTTCTGTACGGCAAAGGAAACAACCAACAAAACTAATAGACAACCGACGGAATGGGAAAGGATAATTGCAAATGTCATATCAGATAAAGGACTAGTATATAAAATCTATAAAGAACTTACCAAACTCCACACCCGAAAAACAAATAATCCAGTGAAGAAATGGGCGGAAGATATGAATAGACACTTCTCTAAAGATGACATTCAGATGGCCAACAGACACATGAAACGATGCTCAATGTCACTCATCATCAGGGAAATACAAATCAAAACCACACTGAGATACCACCTCACGCCGGTTCCGGTGGCTAAAATGAATAAACCAGGAAACTATAGATGCTGGCGAGGATGTGGAGAAGCAGGCACCCTCCTACACTGTTGGTGGGAATGCCAACTGGTGCAGCCGCGCTGGAAAATGGTGTGGAGTTTCCTCAAAAAAATGAAAATAGAGCTACCCTATGACCCAGCAATAGCACTGATAGGAATCTACCCAAGAGACATAGAAGTGCTGATGCATAGGGGCTTGTATACCCCAATGTTCATAGCAGCACTTTCGACAATAGCCAAATCATGGAAAGAGACCAAGTGGCCATCAACTGACGAATGGATAAAGAAGATGTGGTATATATATACAATGGAATACTACGTGGCAATGAGAAAGAATGAAGTCTGGCCATGTGTAGCAACATGGATGGAACTGGAGGGTATTATGCTGAATGAAATAAGTCAGGCAGAGAAAGACAGATACCATATGTTTCCACACATAGGTGGATTTTGAGAGACTTAGCAGAAAACCGTGGGGTAGGGGAAGAGGGGAAAGAAAAAAAGACACAGAGAGGGAGGGAGACGAAACATAAGAGACCCTGAAGGACTAAGAAAAAACTGAGGGGTGAGGGTGGTGTGGGAGGGGGGAGAGCGGGTGTTGGGCACAGAGGAGGGCACTGGTTGGGATGAGCACTTGGTGTTGTACGGAAACCAATTTGACAAAAAATTATTAAAAAAAATCCAGAAAAAAAGAAGTGGTTAAGTATCATAAATTACTTCATCTTCAATATCTAATCAAGCCTTATTGATAGTGTATCGCAAAGCAAAGGAAGCATTTACAGGATAAGCTATATGGAATAGTTTGGCTTAGTCCAGCAGAAAACTGTAGGGGATATTCAGGGCTGTTTATAAGCCCTCTTTCTTATAAGTACCTGCTTCCTTTCTCTAGAGTAAGCTTTAACTCTCAAGTCAGCAAGTCTTGTTCAGTATACCCAGTGGTTGTGTTACGAGATCAAAAGAAGTCTATACATTGCACCTTGAAATAGCTTAAAAATATATAAAAAGATTTCAAAGTCATATTGTTGCGATTATTGATCACATTCAACTCATAATATGAAATACATGTTTACATCTAGTAAGGCTCAACAATTATTTTCCAGGTTTTATGATGAGTCACTTGTATTTTAGAAAATGATTCAGGCAAATGATCATGAATTAAAAAATGATCATGAATCACTCTGTTCTTCCAAATGATTCCTAGACTGTTTCTATCCTTAAAGAACTTAGAAGAGTCAAAATTATTCTGCTTAGTTTTTTTCCTGCAATGTTTAATAAATGCTCTTATTAAACTTTTCTTGCCCCAAAGGAAAGAAAATTCTAATATCTTTCTACAACTTCCACATATGAAAAAGAGTTCACTTAAACACTGTTAATTGATTTAAAATTAAAATCTCTTGATACTACATATATTTAGAACCACTATAGGTCCATTTCACTTTAGATTTTAATTTTATCAAAGAAAACATTTTCCTATTTGTACAGGGTTTTAAGTTCAGAAATAATCTTAAAAATAACATATTTAGTTTTTTTTCAAAAATATAATTCCTAAAGGACCATAAATTCAAACGCTGTTAGACATACTATAGCTCTATACAACTTTTATAAAACAAATTTGGGATAGCCCCTACTTTAAAGTTTGACCAAATTGTCAAAATCATGTTATCAAATTTCCTCTACTGTATGGCCATGCAGATTTCCCTGGAAAAGTCTATATAGTAGGCACACTGGTGCATGTAACTTCAAATCTGATGAACTTGGATTATTTGTTTTCTCATATGTAGGATCATGGACTTGTACATAGTACACAGTTATATAATTGTAATATTACACAGTTACATGATTATAATCATTAAAATAGATTTTAGAGACTGTAACTTTGTTGCTCACTGCTATTTCTCATGGCATCTGACATAATAGGCATGCAATAGGCAGTTGTGGCATGAATATGTGAAATATCTGTCTTCTCTGCTAATATTTAGAACTTAATTTTGAAACAGTAGATGGCATATTATTATTATTACTGCCATTTTGTTAGTCTTGTTTGATCTAGCTTTTATACCCATCTGGTGCCCTGCAGAAATTTATAATTCAACTTTGGAGATGAGGCTTTAAAATGCAGAAGAAGACACAGAATGGGGTCAGTACGGTCTATCTGGTACTGGATCCGTGCATGACAATGAGCAAGTAATTTAACATGTTTCTCTGTTTCTTTACTTTATAATGAAAAATCTGGATGTCTTAGGTCATTTCTAGACCTAAAATTTTATGGGTCTATGCTCTGGACCTAATTTTTTATGTGTCTATAAATAGTTCTCTGAAATTCCTGCTGTTAACCCATTGCAGTACCTCTATAGAACCCACGAACTTTGAGACTTATAATGAATAAAGGCAGAGGTGGACATTGACCATGATCATGCAAACAGATTCCTTTTTAGTTGGTCTTTAAATTGGTTCCCTTAACACTATCTGGTGCAGGTGGGTGTGCACGATAGAACTAATGACATGCATTTGTCATACCTGGATTGAACAGCATACCTCTGTCAAGTCTGAAAGTCAGAGACCGTACATCAGGAGGACTGCATGTGTTTGCAGAATAACCACTGTCCTGGTTGGTGCTGACAGCAGCTCACCCACTTGGAAGGAACACAGTCGCAGTGTCTGTGAAGTGTTGTAGAGAAACCAGAGATCAGCAACAAGGAGCAGTAGCTGTGGAATGATTCCCTACTATAGTTTGATGAAAGTGAAGATTTTAATTGGATGAGGTGGTATTCAGCTCTTAGGCACATTCTTTCCTAGTATCATTTCAGAGCTTTATTAAGTACCTTAATTAGGACCACCAGCAATCTTATCATTGTAATAAAAATGCATACCAAAATGCTGATTTCAATTTTGCTGTGTCCTATATTGAGAATTGCTACTAATTCACCCTCCCCCTTTGTTTTGCAAATTTCCCAGGAATTCCAATTAACAAAATATTTCTGAGACCCAATATTTTGGGGGATTTTTTTCCACTGGGCTAATTATTTTGCATGCATTTTATCTCTCTGAGTTTTTATCACTGAGGAAGTTTAGAAGAAGTAACTTGTCTAGTCTCATAGAGGAGAACACTGACTTCCTAGTCAAGTTGAGTCTTGAACTTGAGTTGTTAACCATAACTAGGCTCTATATCTCTCTGCACCTTTTTTTAAATGTAGTATCTTTGTTTGACATGTTCGAGTGCATGTATGATTGTAACAATGGCACACTGTGTGTCACCTTCTGTGTCCCGACATGATTGTAGTGCAACTGTGGTTATAAAGTGCCACTGCTAATGTGGCACTTTCGGTGTGCACCCTGAGTCTCTGCTTTGCTGCTTAAGGCTTTCTCTAAGGAGAAGAGACTGAAGAACCCTTATGTGGGTGCCACTCAGAGGTATGGGGAAGGTGACGGCACTGGAAAGCGGTCCTCAACCAGTGGTGTAGAAATGAGTAGATGAAGTTACTAGCCTCCCCAGCTTCTGGTGGAACAACCCTGAAACACGCTAGTCATCGTGTCTTTGAAGGTCCCCATTAGGGCTGAGCCCTATGTTTGTTCACATTGCTAACCAGCCCATTAAAGGGACCCTTAAGTGGCTTTTCTCCTTCCCCTGCCTCTCTCTACTTCCTCACTTTTCTTTCCTGGGAATTTCTCCCAAATAAGTGATCTGCATCCCTTGCCCTTTTCTCAGGCTGTGCTTTCAGAAGAACACAAACTAAGACAGAGGTTATTAGGTTATATGAGTCCCTGACTGTCAACCCTTGGTATATATTCTAAGTAACAATCCCTGTCTACTGTTTCCACTTAGTTACAGAGACCAGTTGAATTTTTCTTCCAAATGTCACTTTCCTATTTCCACAACCCACCTCAGAGCCCAGGCCTTTATCATATTGTTTCTGAGGTAACATGTTGGGCTTCTAGCTGGCATGCCTGCCCCTATCATCTAAGAGTTCTTGCATACTGATACAATTTTCCTGCAGCAGAAGATAAACTTTCCTCTGGTGTTGGTTTTATCGGTCACTCCCATGTTAAAAATCTACAATTGCTCTCAACAATTTATCAAGTCCAAATGCCTCTGCCCAAGTTAAGATGTATTTTCTTCACAAGATTCTCCAAACCTGATAAGTTCTATTGATTATCCATGTGTCTGAATTCTTAGAACACCTATAATCGTGCCATAGAATTTAACACGTATTTGTTACTTATATTAGTCTCACATTTTTAGACGTTATCGTGGCCCACGAAACCATAGGCTCCTTGATGCCATAAACTGAGCCATGTGGTTATTTTGCATTTTCCATAATCTAGCACAGTCATAGGCACAAAAGTACGAGTCTAGAAATGATTTTCAACTGAATGATAATTCATTCCTGGAGACTTCCTAAGGGGGGGAAATATCTATCTGATTTTGCAGATATATTTTCTGAAAAAGGCAAAATTAGGAAGGCATTTTGATTTGCCCCGATTCTCAAAGCAAACAACAAATAAAACCAGTTCTTTTCACTTGCAGTTCTAGAAAATGGTTGTTACTGTTCTAAGTGGCAAAAGTCAGCTTCAAAAGAATGTAAGATTTGCATGTGCTTTTAAAAATAGAGCATCGTTAAATATCTGACCTCAAGGCAATGATAGAAAAGAAAATGAAAACCTTCTCATCGACCCCCTGAGGACTCTTACATCTTGCAGCAAATTATTTTTAGCCAGGATGTCACTATTGTTTTGTCTCATTTTAAAGACATCTCTCGGTAAGTCTGTGGAAGCCTTTGTTGATTAATATAAGAGACTCTGGAGAGGGAATTTCATGTTTTGAAACATCTTCTCCAATATTCCAAAAGATATGTTTTCTTCCGGTTTAATATTTTTCCCCAAAATGTAAGCTCTGTTAGGGGGTTATTTCTTCCTAGAAATACATAAAATGCACTTGTTTTAAACCAGATAATAATACCAAAGTGTGACAAATTTAGCATTAAGGATACTAATTTGCTATAGTCAAGGGGATGTGTGTGTGTGTGTGTGTGTGTGTGTGTGTATACACATGTGTGTGTGTTTTCAGAAGGTAGATAGGGACAGACTCCCATAAAGTATGCAAAACTTGAAACCCAAAGATTTAATTCTCTTGGAATTATGTCCACGTGTTTTTCCAGGCTGAATTTGTATAATTACTTAAGTATGCTCCCTAGCAAAGGTCCTAATAGAAGCATCTAAATCTTACTGAGCAACCTCAGGAACAAAGATATTCTCTTAAAAACTTGATTGCTTCTCTATGGAAGCAGTTAGCTTTGATTTATATCACTTCTGAAGGGAGCGTCGCTGAGGCTTTGAGTAATCCAATAAGGATCATATAATATACTCCTCTTTACATCTCATAGAGTTGCTGTGTATGGAGTTCTTTGTTTATGATTCAGGAAATGGGCTAAAAGCCTCCTAGGTTCATCTCTGTTCACAAAATTTGTTCTTGGGGGAAGTAATGGCCTTTTGCATTTTAATAAGCAGTAAATCTCAAGTATTAACAATGTTCCAGTAACAAGCTATCTTTGGCAGTCTGGGCCTTTCCCTGTTTTTGGAGCTTGCTCTTATTCAGCACTTTGGATATGAAGATATTTCTTATCTCATCACTCTGCTTTATTTGAAGACACTGCACTGAAGGATACCACCCACGTTTCTTTCTGAAAATAGTCTGAGCCTCTTTCACAGTTGCCTGAGAGGGATACGAACAATTAAGAGAAGTTTTATGAATGGACAGAAGTTTTATTGAAGTTATGTAATTTTACCTAAAAAGGCAATTGCATGTTATTTTACTTCATTTCCTTTAAAAATGTTGATTATTTAGGGGCGCCTGGGTGGCTCAGTCGGTTGAGCGTCCAACTTCGGCTCAGGTCATGATCTCGCGGTCCGTGAGTTCGAGCCCCGCGTCGGGCTCTGTGCTGAGAGCTCAGAGCCTGGAGCCTGCTTCGGATTCTGTGTCGCCCCATCTTCCTCTCTGCCCCTCCCCCACACATGCTCTGTCTCTCTCTGTCTCAAAAATAAATAAAACATTAAAAAAATGTTGATTATTTAAATATTCGTAGTTCTTCTAATATTTAATGTAATGTTTTAAGTCCTGGGGATGAAGCAAAAAGGAATATGATAAAACCCTGGCTTACCTCTGCTTAAGAGAATTTTTGTATGAATGAATTGCATGGAGTCTAACCAGAGTGGACCCTTCTTGCATTTTGTGACATGGGTGCCCTTCTAAGTATGTGCTTTGGAGAATTTACTTCTCTTAATAAATTATCTCCAAAAGAGACCATACATATTAAAGCCCGACTGTGTTCTTCAATTTTTTTAAATGTTTATTTATTTTTGAGAGAGAGAAGGAGTGTGAGCAGGAGAGGGGTAGAGAGAGAGGGAGACACAGAATCCAAAAGAGGCTCCAGGCTCTGAGTTGTTAGCACCGAGCCCGATGCGGGGGTGGAGCCTATGAATCGTGAGATCATAACCTGAGCCAAAATCAGACACTTAACTGAGACACCCACTCATTCCCAACTACGTTCTTCAAACCTATGTTTCTTCAAATGTCTTCTGTTTGAACAATAAGACATCAAACAAGGGTGTGGCTTCCACACTTAAAAACTTTTTTTTTTTCTGGTAGTGAAAGTTTTAGAGTTTGATAACAAATAACAAACTCAAATGATTTGTTTTACTACTAAAAGTAACCTAGGAAGCAGATATAATTATGGCCATTTCTTACCACGCCTCTTACATTATTTAGAGTAAATCCTGAAATTTTAAGAGAAAGAAAATCAAAGTAACAATTCTTTCTTTTCGTTATTTTTTATTTATTTTTGAGGGACAGAGCCTGAGCAGGAGAGGGGCAGAGAGAGAGGCAGACACAGAATCCGAAGCAGGCTCCAGGCTCTGAGCCATCAGCACAGAGCCCGACGGAGGGCTCAAACTCACAGACCATGAGATCATGACCTGAGCTGAATGAAGTCAGCCGCTTAACCGACTGAGCCACCCGGTGCCCCTCAAGATAACTTTTCAATTCAGTGAAATAATAAAAAATACTATACTCATGAAGAAGGAAAATGGTATGTTGGTAAGCTCTGTAGGAAACAAAATGCTAGCCACACTTGTCAAGCAGACTTTTCATAGGACATTAAGAATTATGCACTACATACGTACTTAATTTACATTTTGCATATTTTACGGCAAAATGTGTACTACAGTGTTGTATGAGGCAGATCTTACTTATAAAATCCGCACTTAGAAACTTCTAATGGGAGTTTTCATCAGATAGGGTTGTTTTCACCTGGCTCTATGGCCTTACGTATATGACTCGACACATCTGTAGCAAAGCGATGTCAGGGTCTTGATTGTTTTCATTGATCCAATCAATTGCTTAAGGATCAGTTCGGTTGTGGTTAATTTGATACCCTTATGCAGATATGTCCCTAAATTTCGATTTAATGACTAGCTCAGTTTTTTTACAGCAGAACTTTCTCTAATATTCTGTGATTATCTTTTTTTTAATTTTACTTTACGAACGTCTAGGCAGCTTCAGACCATGCAATATAATGATAATTTAAAGCACGGTTAAAAAACTCACAGAAAATATTCACAGAATAAGAAAAGGTACATCAACAGTTATTTTCTAGATATATTGGAAAGGATTGAATATTTCTCCTGAGTCCAATATCATTATAAGAACATAGAATTTAGACCTGTATAAATCTTTAGTGTGAATACCTTCTTTTATAACTAAGATGGAGGCTCTTAGATGAAAAGTGATATGTCCAAGATGGAAGCAGAGCTAGAATATGGGCATTGGACTTTAAATTTAGTTCAAAATGAATTTACTGAATTCAGTATTGTGTACATTAAGTGCTTACATTTTATTTCTGTGAGAAGTTTTCTTCTAAATATTAACATACTGAAATCAATATGTACTGTGAATAGTAACATACTTTCCCCTTCACCTCCTTTCTTTCCTCAAGTACAGTAAAACCTTGGTTTGTGAGCATAATTCATTCTGGAAACATGCTTGTCATCCAAAGCACTTCTATATCAAAGTGAATTTCCCCATAAGAAATAATTGGAAACTCAGATGATTTGTTCCACAACCCAAATATATTCATATAAAAATGATTACATTTCTTTAATATAATATAAAATAAAACAGAAAATATAAAATATAAAGAAAAATAAACAAATTAACCTGTACTTACCTTTGAAAACCTTCGTGGCTTGTGTGAGAAAGACAAGAGAGAGGAGGTTTATTGTGTAGGATCACTTTCACTATCACTAACGGAATCACTGCAATCTGTTGCCTCAAGGGAGTCTTCTTCTGCATGGCAGCCATGTATATGCTCACACGGATGTTGACTACAGTACAATATTAATAAACTCTTGTCATATACTGTATTTAAAGTAACTGGCAATGAGGCAGCAGAGGAAAGGGTCTATATCTGCAGGCAGCCTGACCTAGAAGGAAGCCAAGCATTCCTAAGTTTACTCTTGTATGGAAAAGCAAAGAACTGTCCATAGGTACTTTGAAGTGAGAAAAAAATACACTAGTGCCAGTTGTGGGCACCTTCCAATGTTATGAAAAATCACTGATTTCTGCCAAGCACTGTGGCCTGAGACTGAGCATCCAAGCATAGGAGATGATTGCCCACAATCCCGCAGTGAGAGAGAGAGAGAAGAACCACTGGCTCAGTTGTGTCACGTGACGTTCAGCATCACGTACTGCTCGTATTGGCAGACATTGCTCATTTATCAGGTTAAAATTTATTAGAAATGTTTGCTCATCTTCAACGCTTGAAGAACAAGTTGGTCACAATCAAAGTTTTAATGTATTTACTGAATGCCTATTACTTGTCAGACACTAGTCTAGGTATAAGTGATACAGTAGTGAACACAGACAGGTGAAGTTTCAGTGCCAGGAAGCTTACATGCTGGTGAGAGAGGCAACACACAAAAAATGATCAAGAGAAGTATGACATAGCCATAAATGCAATGGATAAAGTTTAATTGGGTCATATAAAGGGAGTATCTGGGTGGTGACTATAGACGGAGTGTTCTGGGAAAATGGGTTTCTTAGTCAGCTTGCAATCTATGACAAATTATCCTGTGGCTTAAACAACACATATTTATTTTTCACAATTCCAAGATGTTGGGATACCTGAGATCAAGGTACTGGCATATTAGGTATATAGTGGGAATCCTCTTCCTGGTTCACAGATGGTTCCTTCCTTTTGTATCCTCACATGGTAGAGAAAGAGATCATTTCTCTTGTATCTCTTTTTATATGGGCACTAATCCCTTTATGAGGGAGCTCCATTCTCCTGACCTAATTACCAAAGGTCAAAAGTCCCACCTTCAAATGCCATCACACTAGGAATTAGGGCTTCAGCATATGAATGTTGGCAGGATATGGATATTTAGTTCACAGCAGTGAGGTATAAATGAAATGGAACTATATACACAGGTTGAGTTGGAGCAACACATAAAGAAAGAAGGGCAAGAAGAGAATTTGTGGTGGGAACAAAGCTGCCACATTCAAGTAATGGGGGAGGGGGAACTACTTTGTCTGGAGTCACACTGTGCAGTGGAACTGTCTGCAATTATAACAACCTCTGAGCTGTCCAATATGGTAGCCATTAGTCACATGTGTCTGTTAGACACTTGGAATGTAACTCGAGTATCTGAGGAACTGAGCTTTAAATTTTATTCAAGTTTAATGGTTTTACATTGAAGTTGAAGTAGCCACGTGTAACCAGAGGCTACCATACTGGACACATGGGGCTAGAGTATAGTGAGTAAGAAGTGGGCAGTGTGGTGAATATGAAGGAGAGCACCATCAGGATAGAGAGAGATTAGATTATGTAGGTCTTTGTAAAACAAAGAGAGAAACTCGGTTGTTATTCAAAGTGAATTTGGAAATTATTGGCGCCTTTTAAGCAAGGCAGCGGCATGATGTGATTTTTTCTTTTTTTCTTAAAAGTAACATTTCAGCTTCTGGATAGAGAATGGAATATAAACAGCAAGAATAGAAGGCGGGAGATTTGTCAGTATGCCACTATAATAATCCCAGAGAGAAATGGTAGTAACTTGGATTAGAATTGGACCTTTTTAGGAATATCTTTTTAAATGTGGAATTTTAATACTTGATACACTAGATGAAGGGGAGAGAAAGATAACAAAAAGAATCAAAGAAAATGTCTAGATTTTTATTTGAGTAACACATGGTTGATGCTGCCATCTACTAAGTGGGGGCAATTAGGAGAAGAGCAAATAAGTAAATAATTAAGTTTTATTTATTTATTCTTTTTTTTAATTTTTTTTAACGTTTTATTTATTTTTGAGATACAAAGAGACAGAGCGTGAGCAGGGGAAGAGAGAGAGAGGGAGACACAGAATCGGAAGCAGGCTCCTGGCTCTGATGAACCATTAGCACAGAGCCCGATGCGGGGCTCGAACCCACAGACCGCGAGATCATGACCTTAGCCGAAGTCGGCCGCCCAACCGACTGAGCCACCCAGGCGCCCCTATTTATTCTTGAATTTATGTCTTTTTGCCCCATATTAAGATTGAGATGCCTTGTATATCTAAGTAGAGATGTTATATAGAGAGTTGAATATACTATTATCCTAGTCTGGAGTTCTACTGAGGGAATAGGACTAGAGATACAGGGAGTCATGATGTAGGTAACAGTGTATATAAGCCATAAATACATATGCACTCATAAAACCTGAAAAAAAAAGAACAGAAAAGTAGTGGAACTTCTCTTTCTGTACAAGTATATTACTTCAGCACAGCTGCTAAAGCAATAATTATTTGCAAATCAAAATAGCATTAATTATTAAAATAAATATCTTGACCAAATGAATGAGGAAAATTCCTATTAAGAAATATGGTGCTCTGTAATACTAAGAGATTTCTCAGAACCAGCAAAGAAATCTGTCCAATATACTGTGGTGGCATGTGTTGTCTAGAGGCAGTGAGATTGACCTAGTAATCTCATTTTTTGCCTTTGTCTCCTGCCTTTCAATGTTTCAACCCACTTTCTGCATGTAGTATATCTGTATGGTACTTAAAATAATGAGGTTTTCTAGAGGTTGTATGTCGATGATGGCCAGTGAGAGTGTCCAGGGGACTTTGTAAGTAGCCACCATTCTCTCTCTCTCTCTCTCTCTCTCTCTCTCTCTCATAACGTTCATTTATGTATTTTGAGAGTGGCTAGAGAGAGGGAGAGAAAGAGAGAATCCCAAGCAGGCTCCACACTGTCAACGCAGAGTCCGACGCAGGACTTGAGCTCATGACTGTGGGATCATGACCTGAGCCAAAATCAAGAGTCAGGCACTCAACCAACTGAGCCACCCATGTGCTTCAGCCACCATTATCTCTTATCTAGACCATTGCTGTGGCATCCTGCTAGTCTCGTCCTTCTCAGGATGTAATCTTTTGTTAGCAGAGCAATGAACCAAGCTCTTATCTTCTCTACATAAGTCAGTATTACCAGTCATAACTTTGCTAAACACTAGAAACCATTCAGGCACCAACATAAGGCTTTGGTGTGACTGAATGTTACTAAGCATTTGAAGATGGGTAAAGGAAGGCTACATTTTAACACTACATCACAAATTAGCTTTCTATGTTCTTGCAAAGACCCCTAGGCCTTGTCATGGCCATTAGTCCTATGGACTGCTGGACTGCACTACATGGTCTGCTGAGTTTCTGTGGGTTTAAGCATCACGCATATGTGTTAAGGGGATTACTAGAAAGAAATGGACTGGGCACTAGGGTGGCTCAGTTGCTTAAGCATCTGATTCTTGGTTTCAACTCAGGTCATGATCTCATGGTTTGTGAGACTGAGCCATGGGTGGGCCTCTGTGTTGACAGTGTGGAAACTGTTTGAGATTCTCTCTCTCCCTCTCTCTGTTCTTCTCCCACTTGTGTACACACACACACACACACACACACACACTCTCTCTCTCTCTCTCTCTCTCTCTCTCTCTTTCTCAAATAAACTTAAAAAAATAAAAATAAAGAAATGGACTATAGGAAGTAAGAAGAAAGAGAGAAAATTAGAAAATGAAGGAATACCTGTTTGGGACCTGTTGGAAGGCTTGGAGAGCATTCACATAGAACATTTCATCCAAAATTTTTGTTAGCGAGGCACTCTTTTGCTGGTAAAATGAATAAGAATACATACCTCTCTCACCTAGATTTTCTCTGGCTTTGGCGCAACTAGCTAAACTTCCAAATAAAGAACTGCTTAATCATCATGATGGATCAGGTCTAAGAATCTAGGAAAAGCACTGTTCACACATTTTCACGCTCATCCTTCTTATCACCAGTGGTAAAGTTGTGGCTAGCTAAATGATGATATATGGCAGGAAAAACAAAACAGCATCCTCTGAATTATCCTCAATTAGAGTTAGCTAGAAAACTCTTAAGTATGACAACAGATTTAGATACCATTAACATGGGCTAGACTTTCAAATTTATCTACTTCCTTTCTCCTGCTATCACTCTAGCTTAGCCACTCCCTTCCTTAAATCTTCCTTCCCTTCCATAAATCTCTCCTTTCCTCTGTCCCTCTCAGGCTCTCTTTCTCTCTCTTCCTTTTTCTCTCCCTCCCTCTGTCTTAGTCTCTCTCTCTCTCTCACTCTCCCCTCCCCTGCCCCATTTCTCTCATTATGCCTACCACAGTTCCTGGCACCAAGTAGGTAGTCACTAAATGATTGCTGAATGACTACATAAATCAAACATTTTATTTTTTACTTAAGTCTATCATTATTCCCAAGAAGATTACATTATATCTTAGAAAATAGATGCACGTGTGGCATTTTACTGGTATGGTGTTTCTCAGACTTTAATGAGCACAGAATCCGCTGAAGGAATTGTTAAAACTTACCCTCTGAGAATCTCATATACTCAGTCAGGCTGTAGAATTAGTATTTTAACAAGTTCCCTGGAAATGCTGTGCATCACCCAAAGTTGATGTTTGAGGAGCAGTGCCCTAGAAAAACCTTTCCCACTTCGGCCTTAATGCATATTCAGTTATGATGCACTGTGTCTACAATCCGAAATCTGTTATCTAGTTAAGATAGGAGTGACTCTAAATAATTCCTGTAAATGTGTTGAGTATTCTACAACTTTTGTTATCCAGCGTTTTCCTTAAGAATTTCTTGAATTTTAAGATTATGCAAATATTCTGAAGAAAAATCTATCTAGGAATCATAAAATTTCTTTGTAATGTGGCTCATAACGTGGCCTCTTGTTTCGTTAGGGTGACATCTGTACGGCAAAACCAAACTGAACAGTGATCAAGTCTGTTCCAGCTGAGGAGTAATTTTAAAGCCAGGAATGCCGTATCTTTAGATCTGGGTTTTTCTTAGGGGTAAAATCTATATAACTTTCTTATTTAGAATGTTTGGTGCATGGAGATTAATTTAAATGTAATGACACTTAATATTTCTGCGCCCTTTATCTAAAAGAAAAGTATAAAAGATTAGATGGGCCAGACACTGTTTATGAATTGAAGCTTTTCCTTTAAGCTGTTTTAAATTACCCTTAGTTTACAAGTGACAGAAGATTCTAAGTAGCTACCTAAAACCAAAGGCAAATGAAATAGTGGGGTATTAACCTGTACTCGTACCAAAATGTTTTATAATCATTCATAGCCAAGGTAATTCCCAGCTGACATTTATTAGAGGAATGGTAAAACCTCGTGTGACTTGGCTTCTGCCTCAGCTAGGCACACTATTACAACCTGCATTTGCTTTTGAATGGGAAACGACTCCCTGTTCAATGGGTCTCCAACTTAAACAGCATTAGTCCCTGGAGGACTTGTGGAAGCACGGATTTATGAGTCCCACCTAGACGAGGCTCCAAAGTTGGGTTTCTTACATGTAGCCAGGTACCGGGAAAACTGAGAGCCCTGCTGTAGGTGCTGTATGGGTAATTAATTGTAAGGGGTCCGGCTGATCCAAGAAGATCCCATTTATCCTACTTGTCTATGGCTAAGGAGAGAATGAAGGTAATTTTTCTGGAAACCTGGAAGTTTCTTATTCCAAGAAGTTGTTTTATTCTTCCAGAAGCAACCCCCCCCCCCAAAAAAAAAAATCTCTCTCATATCCTCATGTCTGCCTTCTTAAAGTTGTGCTCTTTGATCAGTATGTGCACCTAGGACCCTCCATATAAAGGGACCGTTCTCTTCGTATTATGGCTAAAGGGTAATTGTTCTAATCTCATTAAATGCATTGCTTATAAAATTTCGAGGAATTTCCTCTTGTTTTAAACTTATAGTTTTATTTTTATGTGTGAGAAAGTATATGTGGACATAAACAAATCATAAAGAGAATTTTGGACTGGGAGATTTATTGTGACAAGCAGAGCATTTCAGTACATTTTTGGTCCCTCGTTCATCGGTAGTTGGTCCCTCTAAGATGTTAGTTGACTTAAGTGTATTGAGATGAGTATAAACTTTTATTAGGACAAAGTCCAAATGGAAAACTTATTTCAGTTAAGAAGCAAAGAAGAAAATTAAGAAAACGACAACAATGAAACTTTTCAATGCTTAATTGGTGTCAAAAGCTTTCTAAACTTGAAGTCTGCCTACAGTTGTACTTTGTTGTGATACTCGGCAACTTAAGTGCCACTTTAATTACTTTCATTATTAGTGGCCTAGATCTCAGGTTCTCCTTTCCAAAGTAAAATGTTCCTTGTGAGTATCTTAAAATTCTCTCTGGCTAATTCTTCTCCTTGACATTATTTAGTGTAAACAACATTTAGTGAAGTTTTTAGTGTAAAGGAGTGTCATTTTTCTGCCAGGTCAGTGGGTGAACAGGCAGTTGTCTTCGTACAAGGAAGGACTGAAGAAAGGTGTCAGCTAGTAGATCGTCCAAAGGACATGTCGATCACCTTCAGGTTTTACCCTCTTAGAGCTTGTGCTGGTTCAGGCATATTCAGGAACAATCCATGGTTTCCCATAGTTTAGTTTTTCCTTAGTTTATGATAGTATTGCTTTTTAAAGTTACATTTTTGTTACTTGCAGATATCCATATATCTGCGATAAATTTATATATTTTTTCTGGAGATAGATAAATAGGTAGATAGATATAGAAAATATGTATCTTTCCTTTCCCTGGATGGCTAGACCTACTTCTGTTCCTTGGATAGCGATAGTGATTGTGATTTGCTGGATTTCTGTAGAATTTGTTTTCTTGTTTTTCATTTTGCAGTTTAGAATCTTTATAAGTACTGATATAGGTGCAGTTTTTACAGAATCTGCAAGTTTATCCCCTGAGGTTAAAAAGTATATTTGGTGGCTGGTTAGTCAAGGAGAGTAAGACAAGGTTGAAACTCCAGAGAAGAAAAGACAGGGTCATAGGAAATCATGTTTCAGCTTGTCTTTCTCTCATTAAAGAAGTATCTGTAATGCTATGCATGTATCATTTTTGGTGCTCTACGTATGCGAAATATGTGATCAGATTTATTAATTTTACATAGAAAAATAAAGATCAGCGAAATTATTTCTAGCATAAGTCCAACTGAAAAATTAATTATAGATCATTATGTTTCTAGGATACTAGGACACTCAGGATTTTTTTGTCTTTTCTAAATTTTAATTTTAAAATTGTATTTATTATTCTTACTTTTTTGTAGCTTTTCATTCAGTCCCACAAAACTATTAGGCAAAGGAATGTGTTATTTTGACAGTTGAAAAAGAGCCCTGTAGAGGGCCTGTCTAGCCAAAAGACACAGCAGTTTCTTCGTCCTCTGAGGAAAGTGCACATTTGTGCTCCTGTAAGTCTTTGTCAAAGTATACGGTAATGTGATGACCGAGAGTCATATGGACTTGCTGCCTCTGGGCCAGAGATTTTCCTGAAATCTCCAGAAAATTACTCCTACTCTTCTTTTCATTTTAACTAACAATATTGTTTCAAAAAATATTTCCATACTTTTTTCCATTCCTACTTTATGAAGATTGAGTCAAAGGTGTAACTAAGTGCCCCTGAAACTGGTGTCGAACCCAAGACGTACTTCGGGTTTATGCTACTTATCTCTATTTTCTTTTTTCTTTTTTTTTTTTTTATGTGCAAAACATCCAAGGTATGCTTTTCAAAAATAGTAGCATTGTCAGTCAGAGGAAAGAACCGAATATGACGGATCCCTCTTCTGTCTCTGAACAAACACACAAAGTCTGGGTGTCAGTAATTACCCTCATGAAATGCCTGAGGTTAACAGCACGGTGATTTCTGCGAACAAGAGAAAAAAAGATTCTCACTCTTAGCTAGAGGGAGCTGCTTTAAACCTAGCCCAGAGAACTTACCCAAGAGCCCAGCTGGCTAGACTATAGAGAATGCGGTTTAAAAGTCAAGTTTCTTTCTTTCCTGAAAAAAAAAAAAGAAAAACTACTTGTAGAAATTCAGCTAATAAGCTGCTCTAAAGCAATTGGTCAGCTAAACAAGAGCCTCACAGTTTTTTTTTCTTTAAGCTAAGGATAGGAAAACAGGTTGCAGAGATGTTATAAAATTTTAAATATATCATATGATTTATATCGAAATAAAGCGTGGACACTCCTACTTTGTATATATAATTTTGTCTTATATCGTTTTGGATTCTTTTTCTTCAGTTGGTATAATGATAGGTTGTTCACCGCCATAAAACTGTTGTTTTCAGATTATTTGCCAGTCTAGAACAATCTCTTTTTGGATCCATGGAAGCAATAAGAGGAAATTCAAAGAAGACAGATCGTTTTGTCTCCAGGGTAATAGCAGGTGCCAGGGCTCAACATGTGTTTCGGTGGGAAATTTGAGTAGCTCGTCTATGAAATTGTGAAATTAGCGTCCAGTTTCCCTTGTGTATGGTGACATTCCCTTCATAGAATACCAGTGATCATTTCTTCACTTTTCTGATTGATTGATTGATCGATTGATGGCTCAGAGCTAGTTATCACCACACAAAGGAGAGAACAGCTTGTCTTAAGTGCTACTGATAAATTTATTTCTCTTTTAACAGTCCTTTGAGAGAAACATGAAGACGCGCATTTGAAAATGACAAATGCTAGCAATGTGGTCATCTGTGATCACTTGTCCTGCTTTTTGTGACTCTGAACTCCCTTTACTGTTTGGTTGCCAGATTTATGGAAACGCCTTTCTGAGTACCTCCAGGTTGGATTAGTTTTCATTGTTAACACTTGTTGAGCTGATTCTTTAGAGCAACTTTTGAATGAATTTGGAAAATTAGAAGCTTTGAAAGACCCTATAATTTAAGCAATGTTATTTTGATAGAGTTTATTGTCATTGTTATTATTATTTTGATACATATATCTGGAACATTGCAATAGACCGAATTTGGAATGGAAAGCTATTATATCATGCAGAATTTAAGGCTTAAGAATTTTCAACAAGTGGGAAGTAATAATTGAGAAGCAGGAAGAACTAGTGAGGTGATCGTAGTGCTGACTGTGACTCACGGTACAGAGGAAAGACAAAACTGAACTCTTGGAAAGCCACTGCATTAAAAACAGTAACAGGGGTGCCTGGGTGGCTCAGTGGACTAAGCATCCGAGTCTTGGTTTTGGGTCAGGTCATGATCTCAAGGTTTCTGATTTCGAACCCTGCATGGGGCTCTGTGCTGGTGATGCAGAGCCTGCTTGAGATTGTCTCTCTCCTTCCCTCTCTGCCCCTCCCTCTGCTCACGCTATCTCTGTCTCTCTCAAAAATAAATAAACTTAAAAAAATAACAGATTTCCTCGGACCAAGAAAATTATGAAAATTAGTATATTATATATGATGAAACAGCATCCTTATTGTTCCTTGTTTGTTCACACAAATAACCAGAGCTGTGTTTATCAAAGTTCCTATCGTGTGTGTGTATGTGTGTGTGTGTGTGTGTGTGTGTGTGTATAGGACAAAGAGCTCTGAGAATGACCTTCTGAATATCAAGTACTAAAGTTTTACAGCCCAGATTGAAGGAACACAGGCAGATGGTATTCTAACCATTTGGAGTCTGCCCCCAGCCCCGCAGTCCAACCCTATTCTTTTTCTGGTTATTTTTAAAACAACTCTGTTTACTCACCAGCCTTCTACACTAGTGTATAATCCCCCCTGAGGCAGTCACTGATCTATTTCACCTGTATATGTCCTTGTGCCATGCAACCAGACATACTACCATGCCTTGTCCACAGAAAATGTGGAATAATTACACACTGAATTAAAGTCATTGTGCCTAATCTATTTATAGAGAACAGAAGTAAGCGATGACAATTCATCAAAGCCAAGTAGCTAGTGAAGAGTTTGATCTTATTCACTTATTTACATTTGATTAATAAATACTTCAAAACACATGTGGTCATCATATGTAGAAACATCTAAATGTGAAGTGACTTAGCTAGTTTTTTAACTTCAATCAGGATGAAGCGTATTCCTGACAATTCTTCTGCAGCTGTGGAACAGAAGAAGTCATGACATTTATTTTCGTATGGTACAAAAGTCTAACTTGTGATCTAAGATTTTGAGTATTACAGTGAAGGAAATTGCCAAAGAGAATGTAGCCAAGGCCTTCCTAGTAGGCAATAGCCTTTTCCCCTCTTTTATATCTTATACCACTTTATTATTAGTCACACTATACCCATATACATATGTGCATTCTTTTAGTAGGCTCCACTCCCAGCGTGGAGTCCAACTCAGGGCTTGAACTCATGACCCTGAGATACAATACTGGAGCCGAGATAAAAAGTCGGACACTTAACAGACTGAGCCACCCAAGCGCCCCTGTATATACATTTTTGATGTCAGGTTTTTGTGATACTTTAGTGCATTCCTGGGTTATCAACTCCATGAGAGAATGCACCATAAATTATGCATCACTGTATTTTATGCAGCATTTATCAGAATGCTTTGCACATAGCAGTCTCTTGCATATTCAATGACTGAAAACGTATTATCCATTGAAAGATCTGTTCAGTAGAAGCAGCACTGGAGAGAAGGTAAGAGTATGAACTCTCGAATTAGATCACTGCCTGATTGGAATCCTGGTTTCATCATCTTTTGTGGTTGCAACTTTGAGTTAATCACAAAGCCTCTTCTAAACCTCACGATCTTAGAAGGAGTAAAGGGCACAATGCAGGTAAGTATTAGAGCAATGGCTGACTCATAGTTAGTGCTTCCTGCATGTTAGTTTTTGTTCTGCGCTTCCTACTATAAATCTTGTCTTCTGGCTAAACAAGTTACACTGATGGACTTTTATGAAACTCTGGGATTTTAACTTCCTTCTAGATTTCCATAATAACAATGTGAAACTTTAGATACCTTTTATCTTCATGTCAATATTACAGTAGAACAGGTGTTGTTATCTATGTATGTTTTTTTAAGCTTATTTACTTATTTTGAGAGAGAGAGAGAGAGAGAGTCAGAGAGAGACAGAACATGAGAACACAAGCAGGGGAGGGGCAGAGAAAGAGGGAGAGAGAGAAAATCCATGCTGTCACGCAGAGCCTGGTGTGGGGGTCTTGAACCCTGAGATCATGACCTGAGCTGAAATCAAGAGTCAAATGCTTAACCAACTGAACCACCCAGGTGCCCCTATGTATGTTCTTTTGATTCTTCTTTACTTGATGTTACTTTTCATTTGGTGTGGGGTGGAATTTGAGAGGAACTAAAATTCTGTTTATTATTTAGATATTCTGGTAGTATTTTAATGTCATTGTTTTTAATTAAAGAAGTGTCAAAATCTTGTCTACAATGCATATTGACAAGTACCAGAGGGGTTTCGCTGGTACTCAGTGTCATAGCTAGGGAATAGAGTATCCCCATGTGAAGCTATGTCAATCATTTCCTTTTTATGAAGTTCTTGAAGAACGTATGCACATAAAGAATAATGATATACTAGATGACAACGGCTGTTTTATGTGTGCTGGCCAGCAGTCTGGTCATCTAAAGTGGAGAACTCTGTTCAGCTCTGTCAGAGGATCTGCCTCACATTCATGACCCTACCAGTCTTCTCTTTATCCCTTAGCTCGTGCAACTTCTCACTTTGTTACCGAGTCCACATCAGTGACAACTTCTGGCTAAACAACCAGTGACAACTTCTGAGGGACCAAGTTTCTATGTGAGAAAGAGGAGAAAATGAGATGGCATGGCCTTGAGGGGCCTTGGCAATGTTTACCAACCCTGCTCGTGAGAGGCCTGTGGGTTTCTGACCACCAGTGAGTGCAGTGAAACAGTGTCCTAGATGTGACCAACCAGATTCGTTTTTCCTCTTCTGAGGCAGGGGAAGGGAGATGGGAAAAGAAGAAAGACATCTCTGATTAATAAGATAAAATGCAAATTTTCTTCCCTGTAGAGGCTGAAACACGTGTTCTCTTGAAGAGATCAGTCCTGGATTTAGACGTGAAATAGTTTAACACATGAAGGTTTGAATCATTACTGTTACATAATGGCCGAAATAAGTGCATGCACTTTATAGAAATTGTAAAGAATTGAACTCTCTTTTTAATTTTTGATATCTAAATACTCTTAATATTGTCCTTATTCATTTGTACATTTATTTTCTTTGCTGATAACTTGTATAGTACCAAAGTCCTCTGTCAACAGAAACTACCTTAATAATCTTAGGTTATTAAAAATAGTTTTCTATATTTTTAAACACATCTTGGATGTTTCTAAAGTGAGAATTTTTATGTATCTGTGAAAACTCTGAAGAAGAAAACATTTCTCAAATTTTGGTCACTTCCTTTCTGGTTCATTTGTTTATTTTAAGGCACTAGAGAAACTAGATTTATTTAATTGTGTCCCTGAATCCTTTAATTTGTACTGTCAGAATCCCCAGCTTTATAGTAGCAGATAATTAGAGGAAAATTTAATATTAACTAAGTAGAGGAGTTCTAATAAATATTATTACTTGTTCTTAGTGTGAAAATGTGGATTTCATGGTTCTATATATACATTTTAATATATGAATATATTAACTAGTGATTATTAATTCTCAGTTAAGAAATTTGTGATATCTTGGACTTTTTATGTAGCATGATGGAGGGATAGTGATTTTGTTGGTGGTAATAGTAAAATTAAAAAAATAGAGCTCGGAGGGCAGATGATTTATTTTACCAACTGCCAGATGCCAGATTGATCAAATTTTACATGTTATCTTATTCAACTCTGACACTAATCCTGTACTATTGATATATTATAGGGAAAAATATGGCTTATACAGAGGATGAATAGTTTGCTCAAGAGCATTCATTGAATAAGGTGGTACAAAATGAATTTTAACTCAAGGTTGTCAGGCTTCAAAGATATAGATTGATAGACAGATAGATAGATAGATAGATAGATAAGTAGATAGTATTTTCTCTGTGCTTAAAGATGTAACACTAATGTGACTTAGGCAGTGGGACTTTTCTTCCTTTGAGATGGGACTCTTTCTACTATCAGGTAAAGAAACTTAGACTGGCAAACTGCAAGATGAGACCATGGGGAAGGAAAGGCCTCAAGTGTTCTAACCAAGCTATTGCAACCATTCCAGCTGAGGTCCCAAATGTGTCAGTGAGAGCATTATGTGCTGTTGAAGATAGACCAAAAGACCGGCCTAGCCAATCTAAAAAATTATGGGAAATACAGGGAAAAATTATTCATTATTGCTTTAGGTAATTAAGTTTTAGGATGATTTGTTATGCAGTAGAAACTAACTGATACACATGAAGTAGTTTTTGAAAAGAAAAGTGTGAGATACATTACAAAGAATGTTTTAGAATTCTTAATTGGAAAGAATTGGAACAATAGGATAAAGGGAAAGAGGAGTGTTAACTTCAAATTCAAGGACAGCAACCGAAACAGTACATAGTATGTGTCTTGTACTGTGCTAATTTATTTTTTAACATACAGGATCACTTTTAATTCTTACCACTCTCTCATGTGGTGGATGTTATTTATCTCTATTTTACAGATGACTAAACCAAGATTCAGAATAGTTAAGTAATTTATCCAAGGTCATGACACTTAGTAAGTAGCATTGCCAGGGTTTGAGATCTCATGGGGCTATTTGAAAGTCTTCTATTTAGCTTTCAAGTAGCCTTAAGATAGAAGTCATAGAAGACTGGAAGAAGTGATATGAAGAGAGAAAGTTCACAGGCAGATTTGCTTGGCTAAAGCTGTCCACTCAAATTATGAGAACCTGTCACTTTCTGATAGGGTAGCCTTACCTCTTTGTTAAAAATGATGGATTGGGAGGAAATATCCTGTGGTAAAGTTCAAGAAGATTATAGGATTAGGTTAGAAAGAGGAAAAAAAGTTAAATGGAGAAGGAAAGTAAATGAGAGAAGAATATTGAAAAAAAAATCCATGTGACAATTCTTGGCTGGGTCCAGTAGCCAGCCGAAGAAGTGAAGAGGCATATGAAATATGTTTGTGACAGTCTGAACCCAGGATTTAAGAGAGGAGGGAGCCATGGTTGGCAGATAATTTAAAAAATGAAGAATCTCTGCCTTATTCTTCTAGCAGTCTCTTCATCAGCTTGGATACCTTGTCTTGGGCCATTTATATTCTTCTTGTGCCTGATAGACTTAAACTAATTTTGACTAGCTTATTATGAGCAGATGTTCATGTCATATATTAGCTATGATGAATTCACTTTTTCCCTCTTTCTGTTCTATTTTAGATGAATTGAAAACAGTATTGACAAGGTTTAACTTAAGTTTATAGCATACAAACTGCTACAATTTGCAGAAGGTATTATTTGAATTATGCAGTTAGGAGGCATCAGTGGTATAAGTATCTCAAATCAAACCTCGCTCACAGGAGGGAATAAAACCATCAGAAGCAACATCTTTGAATCATGAGTATCTTAATGTGTGTGTAATGGCAGCTACCGTCTCCACTGAACAACGTATGTGTAGATCTTCTCTTAACCAAAGAGTAATTCGGCATAAACAAATGAAAAGTGGTGTCACATGACTTCCCTGTCAAGTAACCAGAATATAATTAGTTCAATTTCACGTGGAAAGCAAATTCATTATTGCCAAGACAGTGATTCAGTGCTTTATGCTAAATGAACTAGATTTGGATGTTTAACAGTCAATTTGCACTGTGTGTTTCTGTTAAAAAAAAATTAAACTATAGTTACGAGGAAACTCTTTAAGATTTCAAAACTGAATGGGGAATCTTGGTATGAGACCAAATAAATAGAAGTGTTCTGGGGTTATAGCAAGAATTAGCTGAACACTTATTCCATGGAAAGTAATCCTATCTCTGGAGTAGATTTATGTTTGTCATCCCTGGTTCACAATCTTCCTTGCTACATTTAAGATACTAATGATTTGGATACCATGTGGAATAACTTAATGAACTGCGCATGTTTAATGGAAACACTTTCATTACCAGTCTTAATCTATTTCAGAATCTCTTATAGAAACTCTCTACTATCAAACTATTTTCCATGAAAATATATTGAAAAATCCAATAAAACGCCAGATATTTATTTTGCCTTCACAGAAAATAACAATAAAAATTTATTAAATTTGTGTAACACTTTACATTGTATTTTTTTTAAGTAGATTTCATACCCAGGGCAGAGCCCAACACAGGGCTTGAACGCAAGACCCTGAGATCAAGGCATAAGCTGAGATCAAGAGTCTGATACTTAACCAACAGAGCCACCCAGGTGCCCAACTGTTTATATTTGTATTGTGCTTCCATCCATGTGGTTCATTTGCTCTTCATTATATTGGCATGACCTAAGTAGGGCAGACAGAATTACACCCATTTTACGTATGAGGTGACTGAGACTCAGAGACATAAAGTCCCCTATTTATGGTCACTGTGCCATCAAGAAATGAAAAGAGGGATAGAAGAGAAATTCTCTAATTTTGAGAGAAAATCTCTTTACAAATTTTTATTCTGTTTTTTCTCTGTAGTCCTAAATATGTTTTTTACTCATCTAAGTGAAAGTGACCTAAAGCCATTATGAAAGAGACATCCAAAAGTCTTTCTGAAACTGACAATGACTAACAGTAGTTTAAAGCAAGAAGTTTATACATTTCCAGAAATGTATAGCTAAACCTATAGCTTTAATTCCAAGCATATACTGCAGCATCTTTGGAAAACAATTCCTATGTAAGTTTGATTCTTATTTTCGAAAATTATAGGTTCTAGGAATTTGGGGGTTTGTTTACTCAGGGCAAAGCCAAATGTATAGATAGAGCTACAAGATACGACTGTAAACCTTGTGAGAAAAGCCTTTTCTAGATTTCACTGCTAGGCCATCACATTCCCAACAGTTAGATATTTTAGAGAAGATAAACAAACCTTAATCTATGAATAACAATAACTTTGAACTGGGAAAGAAGCCATATTTCATGTCAAGTAATTTAGGTGATTTGAATTTGGGGACACGATAAAATAAAAACAACAAATACTGGGGCAGTTTGACCAACAGACACTGTGTTTTAATCTTTTCAGATTTTTTCAAGGCATCGTTGGTATGATTTCCACTGACTTTAATAGAAGTTCCAGGTAGAAGTTATATTCTATAAACATTGATAGTGAACTATAATAACATTATATTTCTGTCAACTGAATAAAATACACTTGATTTGTTTGACTTAAACTCAGAAAAACACATTGTGAAGAAGACACTAACTGAAATTGTTCTGTGGTAGTGCTCCTTTATTCGGTCACTAACGTTGGTATATAATATAGTTTGAATAAAAAGTCTAGGAGAGTATTTCGGACAATTACATAGAAGTAGGTATAATATTTTTGAGAATTTCCCAACGTTTATAAAAATTCACACAGTCTAGATATAATGTGACTTAACCATAAGATATTAACATTCATATAAAGCAGATGAACATAAGGGAAGGGAAGCAACAATAATATGAAAACAGGGAGGGGGACAAAAACATAAGAGACTCTTAAATATGGAGAACAAACAGAGGGTTACAGGAGGGATTGTGGGAGGGGTGATGAGATAAATGGGTAAGGGGCGTTAAGGAATCTACTTCTGAAATCATTGTTACACTATATGATAACTAACTTGGATGTAAATTTAAAAATAATAATAATAAAAAAGAGATATTAACATTCATTTTTCTTTTGTATTCCATAATAAATTATTTTGAGTTTAATTTAAATCTAGAAAAAACATTTGAAATACAAATTACTAGGTCACAACCCAGACATGCTGAATTAGAATTTCCAGAGGAGACACTGGGAGATTTTTATTTAAAATGAAATTGCTGGGAAAAAAAGAATTGGGATTCTCATAATGAGCTTATTTTGGGGTTTCACTGAAGCTAATTTAGTGGTAACTTTTTATTCTTGCTCTTGGCTTCCTATTTTTCTCCCCTAGACTTTTCAGAAATTACCATTTCAATACCCCATTTTCACTGATAATTCCTATTTCTCTTGATTCCCCTACAGTTTTCTAAGAGCCTCCAGGCTCTTAGGTTTTCTTTAAATATCCACCTCCTGCTTGACCATTTTCACCTTCATTCTCTCTCTTTCTCATCTCACTTTCATTAGCAACATTGAGTTTTCCATGAGGCCTTATAAGAACCATTCAGACTTCCTACTTCCCTGTAGACATTGTAACTTGAGTGTACTCATGCAAGCAGAGGGGAAAAACCAGCAAGGCCCAAGGTCAAATTTTTGGAAACTATTCCTAAGTGAATAAAAATATGTATAATGATTCATTTAGTCATCCATGTGTCCCACAAATGTTCCTGGACTTATACACTGTATCTTGGTGTTGTGCTACGTTCAGGGGATTCACTGATGAACTTAATTCCTGCTCTCACGAGAATGCTATTTTAATGGGAAAGACAAAAATAATTAATTAAGCAAACAAATAATTTGAGATAGTGACAAGTGCTTTGAAAAAATACGTGGCAACATAAGATGTTTATCTCAGCACAATTAAAGTGGCTAATAATTTTAAAAAGTTGGGCTAAAATATAATCAACCTGAGGAATATTATTCAGTCATTTATAATTTGCTATTATCAAGACTTCGCCACTAAATGTAGATAATACTTATGATGCAATATTTAGTGAAAATTATGTCTCTGTAAAGCATGTAGAGAAGAAATCAACATTGGATGAAAATCCATTTTTGAGATCGTGTCATTTTTATGGTTATAATGTTACCTTGTATTTATTCATTAAAAAACATGAACTGTGAAAAAATAGAGGCTATTTGATGTCCTGTTAAGCAAAGAGTTCTATTACCTGGTTTACCTCTCCACTACTGCCCTTGGTGTTTTTTTCTTTCCTTCCTTCCCTCCTTCCTTCCTTCCTTCCTTCTTCCTTCCTTCCTTCCTTCCTTCCTTCCTTCCTTCCTTCCTCCCTTCCTCCCTTCCTTCTCTTCCTTCTTCCTTTCTTTCTTTCTTTCTTTCTTTCTTTCTTTCTTTCTTTCTTTCTTTCTTTCTTTCTTTCTTTCTTTCTTTTTGATTTTTCTTAATGGTAAAATTGAGGCTAAGTAATTTTGAGTCATCAAAGAAAAGATGATCTTTACTTCCCTAATTTCTGTGCTAAGTATATTTTATTGTGGTTTAATTTTTCATAATCAGTGATATATACATGCAATTCAGTAGGGTAATAATCTATTAACTAGAATATTTGATCAACCAGAACACAGCATTTCCCGATACCCTAGATAAGAGTTATTTATAGCAAAACAAGTAAATTAAACCTCAACTCCAAACTGCTTTTTGTTCCTTTCAATTTCTTAGAAGATGTTGGTTACCAAATTAGAATCCTGCAAAGTTATCCTGAGAGCATAGAAATTTGTTTCTTCATTTCATTTCCAAGTTATTGAGTACCTCCTCTTTTCCTGTTTACTGGCTATCAGGGATTCGGATTTGTTAAGTATATCTTTTTTGTGTGTGTGACTGATACTGTATGTCTTTCAAAACATACAGTATTCATTTTTTAAAAATTAAAAAAAATAAAAGGGGCACCTGGGTGGTTCAATGGGTTAAGCCTCCACTATTAGCTCAGGTCATGATCTCATATTTCATGAGTTGGAGCCCTCTGTCAGGCTCTGTGCTGACAGCTCAGAGCCTGGAACCTGCTTCAGATTCTCTGTCTTCCTCTCTCTCTGCCCCTCCCCCACTTGTGTTCTGTTTCTCTCTCTCTCTCTCTCAAAATTAAACATTAAAAAATATTCAAAACATAAAGTATTTGTGCAAGACTATCATATCAATGATTATAAGCTGCATTGTTGAATTAAATATACAGTGCAAAAAGAAATAATTGTATTAAATATGGATAATGAAGTTTTTGTTACATCTTAATTAAAAAAACTTAAAATATTAAATATGCCTCAGGATCAAAGGTGCATGGTACATCTTCTGGAGGTGGTTCAAAAATTTACCTGCAGATGACTCAACTATAATAAAATTCCAGCACAGATCCTGTACTCATACTTGGAGGCAGCTGAGTCAGAGAGCAGGTTTCTAGATGGGGATGTAATCTATTCGGATGTAAAGTTTTCATCAATGTATGGTGAAATTAAAAAAGAAAATAGTAAGCTTTTTGCAACAAGAAATTATTATAATTTAGAGAGTAAAATGTCCTTTCTTTATGAACTGATGAGTATTGTTATATAGGCTTTCTCTATTTGTATTATATGCTTGGCAAAGTAAAATATTATCGATTTTATGGTGGCCTTCCAAATAATTTTGGAAATTTCTTGAATTTATGGAATTTGATGAGTGTAAGGGCTCTGGTGGGAATAAAGGTAGACCTACTGTCAAAAGGACTGGAGCCAGTTTTGCTCTGTCAGTAGCTCTGTGTTCTTGAACACGTCTGAGTCTCCATTCCTTCATTTATAAAATAGCTCCAGTCCAAAGTGCACAAGCAATACTGCGTCAGTGACATAGTATTTGTCTTTTCACATATGTTTCTGCTCTGCAGCTGGCACTGTTTACTTTAGGTGATTATGTTTGGTCAACTATATTGTTTAATTCCAGTTAATTAGCCACTCTGGGCTAACTTCTCTTGAAACCTCAAGTCCATTTGTACCCTGATAGAATCCTCGGGACACTTTCATAATCCTTTTGCAACAATCCTATACCATATGATACTGTCTTATCATTTCTCTATGTCATCCGAACCTCTTTTAACAATCCTTATTTCAGAATTAAAAACTTTTCCTGAGAGCATGGCCCTTGAACTTTTTCTCTCCTCTTAGGGTGTATCCATGGAGGCTTTTCCCTAAGAGATATCAGCCACTCTAACTGTCTGGGAAGATACGCTTTGACTTGTGCATAGGGTTTATGCTATCTAGTTCAGATTGAATTCATGTGGCATCTTATGTTGTTCATTGTTGTAATGGGTTACCTTGTTTGGAAATTGATGCTACCTGTCCTTCAATTCTTTGAGTGAGACATCAACACGGCACTCTTCAAATGCCAACGGCCATGGATTACAGAGTGAAAATAAAGTACAGAAACCATAAGTTCTCAAGCCTGCAAATTATAATTAGGTCATTAAGAATCCAGGACCCTGAGGAAACATGAAGAGAAACAACCCTTCAAAACTGAAGAAGGAGCAGTAATTACTTCTATATACTAAGAATCACAAGGCTCTCACTCTAGGAAATGTTAGAATGGAAGATAAAAATTGGCGAGTTGAATATTATTTTTATTAGAATAAATTTTCAGGCGGAACATCAATTTATTTTTGAACACGCAATCTTGCCAAATCTAAATCTCTCATATATAGTACTTTTAAATTTGATCTACTGGCTTGTCAAGAATTTTCATACTACTCTTCTAAAATAAGATATCTACCTAATAATGGAAGCATTTATCTCAAAATACAGCATTTAAATTACTACTTTGAATGACTGCTGAAATTAATCTAACTTTGAGTTTATATACCTTTATAATTTTTTTTATTTTGACAACATGGTTTCATAAGCTATGATTAGTTCAGGGATTTTGTGGGTGTAATGTACAAGATAAGCAGGTTGAAAAGTTTTTTTGACTTATCAAAGCCACATTTTGAGAAGTAAGGAAATACAGCTTTCTTGACTGGCATCTCCATAATTATTTGCACAATTTTTAGAGCTATTTGACAATTTCCCATTTGTCTTAAAAATAAAAGATCTATAGGGAGAACAACCCCAGACCTTTAAGGCATTTTTAAAGTCTTCCACGAACAAACAGTATTTAAGCAGGAGGGGAGAAATTGACACCTTTTGGATTTTTAGGTCGTATCATAATTCTACTATGCTAGAGCCACTGAAATTTTGGCTCTAAGGGACATTTTGACATCATTCTTACTCTCTTTGAATTAACATTTAAATATTTATGCAATTTTTCAGTCTAGAAGAGGAACTGTAAGACTTCCCTGAATGAGAGGTTAAGCAAAGGTTATGATGTTACAAATTAGAACTAAATAGGACACTGAAACTGAGAAACTGGAATCCTGTTAGTTAGACTAATAATGAATCAAGTCAATGAGACAAAGGGTCCCTCAAGGTGAGGTTTGCTAGAGTCTGAATATAAATGGCCATATTATTATTAATGCATCCATTCATGAAAATACTGTAATACTAGTTTATGCCGCAGAGAAGACAAAGTGTGAGTTAGTGTGAAGGTATGGATAAAGGAGAAGTATTCTTAATTTAAAGAGAGTTTAATAAAGAGGCAAATTAAGTTTGCCAAATTTGTAATGTATTTCCTCTTTTTTTTTTTCCATACTGAAAAAGGGTTTTGCGTTTTTTTTTTAACTTTCTACAGGGCATTTCTATTGGTTCATTTTAAAATAAAGCATTAAGGGGCGCCTGGGGGGCTCAGTCGGTTAAGCTTCCGACTTCAGCTCAGGTCATGATCTCACGGGCTCATTGGTTCGAGGCCCGCATGGCACTCCGTGCTGATAGCTCAAAGCCTGTAGCCTGCTTCAGATTCTGGGTCTCCCTCTCTCTCTGCCCCTCCCAGGCTTGCACTCTGTCTCTCTTGGTCTCTCAAAAATAAATAAAACATTAAAAAATTAAATAAATAAATAAAATAAAATAAAGCATTGAAACAAGCTTAACAATTTCTAGGATCCATTTAAAGCATTCCGTTGCAACTTCCTTTTTCATAAACCATTATTACTCTCCTCGTCCTTTTCTGCCTATATACTTTGAGGGATTGAAATAATGTAAAAATTACAGTGATCTTTTTGTCCTTCTACCCAAAGTTTTTAAATCCCTCCTTTTAAGTACAAGTGAAAATGGACTTTTTCTAATTTGTAATTTCAAAGACAATTCAGAATTACACAAATGAAATTTGAACATTTCACAAATTTAAATCTGTGTTAATACTTTTGCTTCGTCTTTACATTTGAAAGATTATTTTTGTGTAATCAGTTTTTGTAAAATGACATCCTATGATCCAAGGTTCTGGAAGGTAAAGGCCTTCTACTAAGTTTGGAGCTGAAGGAAAGCTGGCAGTTGAAAAGACCAACTTCACCTTAAGTGTATTGAGTGAAATGATTTTATATGAAGCTGAAAATAAAAACAAACCTGCTTTGCCCCCAAATTTGGTTATCTTTCTCTGCAAGGCTATAAGAACTCATACTGTGCTGAGAATGATATTGTTGCAGTAACATTTAAGGTTGTCTATTGAAACTTGAAGTTTAAAAATTGAATTAGATTCACATTGTTCTGCTTTAGCGAACTTTATCTGGAATGTGATGCCAATAAAATTTCTACAAATACTCATTTACATTTTCTGATGTTTTAGTAGATAAGCCTGGACACACATTAATTTTAATATAGTACATACCAAGTTGTTGGTCTCACTCTTTCCAAAACAGAAGAATTTAGATATATTTAGGGCCAAGGAGAAGGTGCATATGAATGAACATTGTAGCTGAGTTAAGCACTATAAATAACCATCTGTTTATTTTGTACTATTTTTGAATGTGGTTCTCCATCAATTTACAGGATAAAACATGTGCTAAACAGATGATGTTTCTGCCTTCATGGAACATACTGTCTAATATTACTTTAAACTTTATTAGTAATAAATAATTTGTTCTAAAGTCAGTCAAAAATGTTGCAAAATCTTTTACAATAAGGGATCTTGTTAATTCTGCCTCTCCAAAGTCCTGTTCAAAGTCCTCATATTTTCAAAGACTTTGCTGATAAGTCAGGCTATACATTTCCCATTTGAAAACTAGCAAAATATAGATGCTGGTGACAATCAAATTTCCAATCACATTATCATAACCATTTTCATATAGTGAATTAAAATTGATGAAGCATTTTCTTGAGTAAATATGCTTTGAGCACTCTGGAATTGTTCATAAATTCTGGGGAAGTGCCCAGACTGAACACCATGAAACCACAAAGTGTACGTTCTTAGGTTCTTTGTTGCATTGGCTCTGGGCTTTATTAGTCAATGCACTTAAAACTGTCAGAACCTTATGGTTTCTCAGTCTCTTCATCCCTTAGCTTCCCCATGTGCTAGTTTTTGATTCAGGCACTCTACAAACAATTCAAGGGGATAATCTAATCTAAAAGAATATTTACAGTCCCACTCTTTTATAAACCCCCTTCAGAGTATGATCCACTCAATAATCCCTAACCCTCTGAAAACCTTTCTTCCTTCGAATCTTATAGAACCATTTTCTTCCAATTATTTCCTCTTCTTTCTTCTGTTCTTGGATCGATCCTATTACTTTTTTTTAATGTTTATTTATCTTTAGAGAGAGACAGAGCATGAGCGGGGAAAGGGCAGAGAGAGAGGGAGACTCAGAATATGAAGCAGGCTTCAAGCTCTGAGCTGTCATCCCAGAGTCTGACGTGGGGCTGGAACCCACGAGCTGTGAGATCATGACCTGAGCTGAAGTCAGAGGCTTAACCAACTGAGCCACCCAGGCACCCCTTATTCTTTATTCCTTTTTCTTATTCATAAATGATTTTTCTCCCCCAAAGTCTCATCTTTGACCTACTTTTATTCACAACTTGCATGTTCTTATTAGTAACTTTCATTTGCACTTACGATATCAAATACAATTTGCAATTTCAGAGAACTTAGGTATCTACACTTGCCATCCTCCTGGTTCCTGACCCATATACCTGACTGCTTGCTGGATGTGTTCATCTGGACATTTTGTAGTTGCTTATCTATAGCTAAACTCTCCTGCAGTAAGCCTCCCATGTCCCCCGCCCCCCAAATCCAAACACATACATAAATAATCAAAATGTTTCTCTTCTGTACTCTAAATATTTCCTATAGGAATAAGTATTAAATTGTATTGATCTGTCCTCTTGCTAACTTCCCAGACCAGTTCATCATGAAATCCAGTCTGAACTATCTTTTTATCTCCTATTTCCTCTAATTTAGTTAATCTCATTCCATTGTACAGTTCACAAACATACCTTGAGCTCTATATTAGTTCTCTAGGGCTGTCATAACAGTGTTCCACAAAGAGGTTGGCTTAAATAACAGAAACCTATTGTCTCACAGTTTTGGAGGATGGAAATCTGAAATTCAGGTATCAGAAAAGATGTTTTTTTTTTTTGGGACCTGTGAGGGTCTCTTCTCCTTATGTTTCTCTTCATATCATCTTCTGTGTGTCTATTGCTATATCCACATATATTCTTTTTAAAAAAATTTTTTAAATGTTTATTTATTTTTGAAAGAGAGAGAGAGCACAAGCAGGAGAGGGGCAGAGAGAGAGAGGGAGACTCAGATTCCAAAGCAGGCTCCAGGCTCCAAGCTATCAACACAGAGCCCAATGAGGTGCTTGAACTCACAAATCATTAGATCATGACCTGAGCTGAAGTTGGGTGCTTAAGAGACTGAGCCACCCAGACTCCCCCAAATAGCTTATTTTTATAAGTACAATAGTCATATTGGATTAAAAAGTTAGATTGACATTAGGCTCACCCTAATGACTTCATTTTAGCTTGACCACCTCTGTAAAGACCCTTTCTCCAAATTAGGTCATATTCTGAGGTATTTAGAATTAGAACAACAACATATACTTTTTGGGATGACACAATTCAACACATGACAAATTCCTACTATGTGCCAGGCACTGTTCTAGACACTGAGAACACCACACAGAGGGAGAGGTCTCTATCATCTGTATCTCATGGGCCTTAAAATCTAAGGGTAGGAAACGAATGACAAATTGTCCCTATAAGTGAAAAAAATAATTTAAGCTAGTGCTAAGTGCTCTAGTTAAAATAAAGCAGAGTTATGTTCCTTTTTGGGGATTTTATAATAACTTTCTACTTCCTTTTGTCACCTTCCACTTTACTATCGACTCCACAACATTGCCTTTATAGTTCAGTATCAGCAATTAGAACCCTGCATTATAAATTATCTGTGTATATGTCTATCTCTAAAACCAGTGAGCTCTGCAAGAGCTCATGTCTCTATCCCCACCACATATCATACATGGTGGTATGGTACATGGTGGGTTTTCATTAAATATTGGTTGAATGAGTACATTTTCTAGTCTCTACTTTGCCCCATGCAGAAAATTCAAGTAAGAATAAAAATCATGAAAGCAGTGCTCTCCAAGGAGTGATACTTTTCTGCTTGTCTACTGTATATAAAAGGATGGTTAATAAGGAGAAGTTCATCTTATATAGATAGCTCTCTGTAAACACAACTTAAAGTGTCCAAAAGTTCCGGGCTTTTGATGATAAGAGAAACATTAAATAGCATGGCTGAACTCACATTCTAGAATAAAAACAAAATAGTAATGCTAATCACCTGTGGAGTTAATATATTCTTAAACTCTGTTAGAATTGTCTGTTTTCCTCATTGGGGATTGGTGGAAAACCTTTAGTCCCATTTGGCTTAGTCAGACTCTGTCTGTCCTATGGTCTAGCTCTTAGTTTTCTTCTTGGGTAACTCTGGTACTGGTGATCATCTTCAGTATGTCACGCACAATTTGGCCCTGCTGTACTAATTATAAAACATTCTCAGAATTTGCTTGTATATTTGCTTCAAGTTCATTCTTGTACATACTTTATATCAATGGTATTTCCAAGTAGTCCTTGTTTCTTTCTAATGAGAATAGTTTTTTGAACAGGATTGGCCTTGGTGACTTTTTGCTTTGTCCTCACATGACCTCTTCTTAATGATGGGTGGGACATAATTAACCTGGCAGGAAAAGTAACTAAAGGAATTTACACGTAAGGATCAAGCTGAAAGGAATAACCCTACTGGGTAAACCTATGAACTCCATGGTAATGTCTGCAATTGCTTAGAAGTCATAGGACCTCTAAGTGTTACCTGGCCACTCACAGGTGAAAACATCTGCTTTTTCTCCTCACAAGATTACTGAATGATAGATGAGAAAATACTTGCAAAAGTGAAAAGTGTCATGTAAAGGGCTATGGTGTAGTATGATGTAGTACAATTATGAAGACTTGTTGAAGACCAAATGGTTGATATATAATAAGTGAGTTTGAAGACAGGGCTCAAATTGAATTTCTGTCCTAAGAGACTGTCTCTTTGACTGCACTGAGTTTGTGCATTTTAAAAACAAGGGGAAGGGACATGATTTTATTTTTTCTTTTTCAACTTGTGAGTCTAACAGCCTGAGACAACCTTGTTTCTGAATACTTTTTTGGTGCAGTCAGGAGAAGGGATAGCTTGATATCTGAGCAGAGATGTGCATGGCAGTTGGGGCACTAAGCTGGGTAAAAGAAGTTGATGTAAGGGACAGCTGGGAGAGAGGAGAATTGTGAGAAAGCAGAAGAAAAGTTGTGTAAAAACCCTGGAGGTTTGTGGTGTGATTTGGATGGAGGTGGCTGTGGTTTACAAAGGAAATGGGTCTTGGAAAGTGTTTTTGAAAGCTAAACAGTGGATCCCCCTTAATGCTCATTTAAGACCTGAAATAAATTTTGAATTTCCTTTTTAATTATTTGACAGCTGGGTTTTGCTTCCTTGAATTCTACTCCATGCATTGACTGGCTGATGCAAGGGGTCACATTCAGGGTTCAGTTATCAATGTAAAGGCGAATAAAGAAGAAGTCCGGATAGAGGACCTGGACAGAATCTAGCATTTGAATTTTTGAGTTTCAAATTTGCCTTCATTACTGAGTTTGAAGAGTTGGTAGCCAAAATTTAGGATGATGACTGACGTAAAAGAGCAAATACGGATATTAGGATTCCAAGAGTAACTGGTACTTCCATTCTCTTTTTCACCAGAGGTACTGAGTGAAGAAGTACTGAGATGTAAATTTGGGGCTTTGGGAGAAACATTTCTGCTTCTGGGCCACTGGGATATCATTTAGTAAACTGCTTCTCCAGTACTGTGACTGGAGCTGCCAAATTTCTATGAATTTAGGGGTAGAGTCAGAAGAGGAACTCAATCTATTTCAATTATTCGCCAAAATGGTGTGTCTGGCTGAGTTCTTATGAAAAATGGGTTCATTAACACTGAATGCCACCCATGAAAGTTAGCCTTCTTTCACTGTCTGTGTCTGCAGGACCAATATCTGGTGGGTGGAAGTCCTCCAATCTGGCTTTCGATCTGAAGATCAGTCAGTGGCTGTGATTTTTAAGTAGCAGTGCCTCTCTTGAGCTGGTAATAAGGATGCATTCCCTGAAGATGGTGTGGATTATGTGCGTGTCTACATAATGCAAACTGCATAAGAGTGCCAAAGGGGTTTTCAATCTTACATAACTTCCCTCTCAGACTTTTTGAAGACTCCAAATTCCCACCGTTATTCCCTCTCTGTTGAGAACCAGCTTTGGCCACTGAGAAATATAATTAAATATCGCTGGAGCAGTGACACATTTTGGCATTTTTATTAGGGTTGCTTCAACTGGAGTGTTGACCAAATTGGTTGGCATAAACCCAGGGCCTTCGGGAAATGAGGAGGGAACAATGTCTGAGAAAGAGGGGATGAGCAGAAGGGTTCGAAAAACAGGAAGGAGAGCAAAGGAAAATCATGGAGTGAATGGTGTGGGGAGTTAGTGAAGAGGCCATAGGAAAAAAGGGAGCTCCTTCAAAATTTGATGTAATCAATCCTCTCTGGAACAAGTGAGAGAAAAATAATCCAGCTAGTTTTTTTTCTTATGAATTCATTATATGGGGATTTTCTTTATTACATTACTGCAAGAAGTTTTAGCCTAAACTTTTCTGTCGGTGATAATTAGGTTATTGCAGGAGCACAACAAACACGAACAAACAAAATTCTTGGATTTCATATCTAGTGCACTTAGAGGTGAATTTTTAAAAATTTATTCCGGTCATTCTTTACATTTGCAAAATGTATCTGAAACTAGATTCTGATGTTTGGGTGGGATGAACGGTAAAACAAAATGTTTATTATCTGCTTTATTCATACAGAGTTCATTTTATTCATGCAGAAAAGTGATGTTAAGCTCTTGTATTCTTATTGAAAATAGCATCCCAGAATGCATGGAAAGAAGGCCCCGAGCATTTTATTTAATTTGATCTGAAATCCATATGCTGTCATTTAGAGAGATCAAGTAGAAGAACCTGGTGGGTACAAAATGCGCTCCGCATGGTCCTATTTAGCAAGATGCCTCAAATGTGAGTTTTCGCAAGTTCCACAAAACACATTTTCACACCAAATTTGATACAGACATGTATTACAAAATCTCCCTATTGCCATTTGAATATAAAATGGAAAAGTTTCCCTTGAGTTTGCAAGAGTGTTTTCAAGGATAGGTAGGGGAAGTACAAGCTGTATTAACATCTGCCACTTGAAACTGCATTGTGGCATTTAAGCTTTCAAAGAGATTATAGCAAAGAGTATATCTTTCCTTGATGTAGGTCCAGAGGAACTTTACGTATACAGAAGAGAGTCTCTAATGAGTTCTCTCATTAACTTCCAAATTAAAAATGACTTCCGGCTGCATACAGAGGGCTGTTATCTCTGGCAAACGGGGTTGGGGAGGAGCAGGAGGACTGGATAGGTCCTGTGTCAACACATGCAGTTGTTTAGGTTGTAGAGGTGTCAAGGGAGCCATATCTATGAGACCATCAGTCACTCGGTCCCATTGTATGCATGCTTTAACTTACAGGCGAGTGTGCAGGCTGTCTTGGTGACTCGGGGCTTCTTGATTGAGGGCTGGAGTGGAAGAGAACCCAGTGTGGCAGACGTGTTCAAACAGACATTCAAGAGAGCACACAGACATTTCCTCACTGACAGAGACGGTGGTATGGATGCTTCCTGTGCAAATCATACTGTGGCGTCACTGAGACTCGTGTGAGAGAGCACTAATATACAGGTTTGGTTTGTATCTTGAGAAAAGAATAGCTATTGTTTTAAAAAATAATATTTATTTATTTTTGAGAGAGAGAGAGTCAGAGTGTGAGTGGTATAGGGGCAGAGAGAGAGGGAGACACAGAATCTGAAGCAGGCTCCAGGCTCTGAGCTGTCAGCACAGAGCCCGACACGGGGCTTGAACCCATGAACCATGAAATCATGACCTGAGCTGAAGTTGGATGCTTAACTGCCTGAGCTATCCAGGCACCTCAAGGAATAGCTATTTTAAATTCACACAAAGTCACCTTACAGGATCGTGGCAGTCCTGGGTGAATGAAGGAATGTGTCACTCTCTACATACTTCTACGCTGCTTCTTTCATTTTTAAAAAAGGCGTTTTAATTTTGTATTTTGTTATGTTTAAAAATTTGTATAAGTAAAAAGCAAATTTGATTCTCTAAGAGGTACATCATAATGCCTAATACTGACACACATTCAGGGTATCTTCCTGGAGATCCTGAAATGAACCTTCTTACTGTACTGAAATAGAGGTCTGTTTTGTGAGGAAATGACTTTGAACAATGTGCACATGAATTCTGGTCTAATGCAGCTTGTGTGTGTAAGCAATGCTCTGCTGTAGGGTTCTAAAAGATGTGGACACAACTACAGTGTCTCAGTGATACCAGACTTAAGTCATTCAGAGCTGAGCATGTATAAGGATGCAAAGCATGTGATTGTGTCATGCATGGGCAGGTGTCTGTGAAATCACAAAGCTCTCCAAGGCATACTGGAAGAGAGGTACATCTGTTGCAATGTCTAAGGTTTCTCCAATTACATCTTGGTTAAATAGTCAGTCATTCAGCAAGTATTAATTTAGCATTCACCGGATATCAGGGGAAGAAGAACTCACTGGCCTTGATCCAAATTTTTTGCTTGGTCTTACATTCTATGTGATTCCCAGCACTGTCACTAACAGCATTTCCCTCAAGATGGCCACATGAACAGGCTGTCCAGCCAGCCAGCTGCTACCTTGCCCTGCAAGTCATCTCTTGTTCAGTGGTAAGCTCAAGTCACAGGAAAGAGAAATGGAGGAATCTGTATTCAGTGTGGTCTTAAATGGATTCTCAAGATATTTTCATGCTGCAACAATTAGCAGCATGAAAAGAATGCTTTTCATTCTATTATAAAGAGGTTTGCTCTGGGAATTCAAATTTCCAAACTTCTGGACAGTTTAGGCTAGTCTTTATTATCTGATGTAAAAGTTTGTGGTTTTAACTACATCATATAAAGACATGTGTGTATTACCATGATTATAAAAACAACAGAAAAAAATGAAAAAATCAGATATGCCACTCCTTTTTTAAAATTAATTAATTTATTTTGAGAGACAGAGAAAGAGAGAGAAGAGAGAGAGAATCCCAAGCAGGCCCTGGGCTGTCAGTGTGAAGCCCAACTGGGGTCTCTGACCCATGAATCCTGAGATCATGATCTGAAATGAAACCTGGAGTCTGATGCTCAATGGACTGAACCACCCAGGCATCCCAGATATGCCATTAAAAAAGTTTATTTATTTATTTTGAGAGAGACAGAGACAGTGAGAATTGGAGAAGGACAGAGAGAAAGGAAGACAGAGAAACCCAAGCAGGCTCTTTGTCATCAGCACAGAGGGCTTGAACTCACAAAACCATGAGATCATGACCTGAGCTGAAACCAAGATTCAGACACTTAACTGTCTGAGCCACCCTGGCGTCCCCAGATATGCCATTTTTAAGGAGAATTTCGCTCATGCAAATCTATATGAAATGTATTTTTTAAAACAGGGACGATAAAATGCATGCTTACCAGTAATCTGTTTTTATAATTAAAAAATAGGATGAATGTCATCCTGAAAGAGCAATTTACTTCCATTTCAACCTTTAGTCTGTACTTTCTAGTCGATTAAATTCTTTCCAGCTTATCTCCTAACTCAGGCAAAAGACCCAGTGGGCAAAGCTTCTCGTGATGGGAACTGAAACTGCCCCTCAAGCAATAAGCAAAACCCCACATGATTGACCCCAAGACAATGACTGATCTGACCTTTACTGCCGACCTGAATATACCCGAGGACCTTTGTCCCTCATTTTCCTTACATAAACCTAGAAATACTTTCTCGACACTTTGGAGACTGTCCTTGAGACATTCTTCTGCTGTTTTCCCAGTGTTGACTTCACTGAAATATATTCCTTTCTTGTTTCACCACCACTGGTCTCTCTGCCTTTGGATTTCGTCAGGTTCCAGTGGCTGAACCTAAGTCTGTTTGGGACCTCTGGAGACAGGTGATCTTGCAAGCCTTTATCCCAGTTATAATCCTGATAAATACACCATCTGTATCATCTTCTCGTTTGAATAATATGACATCTATGTTTGCCTGTTGAATATCTTTAACACTTTCATTTTCTAACACTGAATTTTACTCATTAGGTTAACAGGAATCAGTTCTATAGACTTTGCTATTGGTAATCTATAATCCTGGCTCCTACATTAATACAAACTGCTAAGTTTCACTTGTCAGATTGTTCCTGAGGCTAACCTCTTCTGTAATCTCTGGGATGAAATGCTCGAGAATTCTACTTTGTGTGCTGGGAAAATTCCATACAGTTTTCATATTAAAATTGCAACCCAGAGCTGCCTCTTCTTTCTGAACTTCACAAGCTTAGTGGTGTAAGGAGCAAGGTGCTCTGTCTACTATCCATAGGAGCATGTCCTGTGCCCATAGTCCCCAGCTTGGTGACCGCTCCTCTCACATGTGGGGCGGTGCCAATCCTGAAGCCCTGTGGTCCTTTCGGAGTAGCTTGCTTCTGTGACTGCGTGTTCAGATTGCCCTGGGCTCACAATTTCCTTTTAATCAGTAGCTGGCATAACTCTAAATAGCCATACTTTTGCTTTTTAATAAGGCACATTTATGTTAAATGGGAATGCGATTTAACTTTGCAGAAGCGGTAACACCGGTTTATTCCCAAGGCACTTTGTCCTAAAGGGTTGGGTAGGAAGAGAGAACACTTTTTCTTTGATCCTGTGGAGCCGTTCACATTATGGAATTTACCTTTGCTTGTACTAGGATTGGCAAAAACCTTACGTAAATAGGCAGGTTTCCTGAACCCAACCTCTGAATCTTCAGATAAATGACTACTCCATGTCTTACTTCTGTTAGAAAAGCAATCAGTCATTCCAGGGGAGTAATATGTGACTCAGAGTCCACCAGCTGACTTTTTCTTGGATCTGGAGGTTTCTGGCCTCAGATGACTTGGCAGTAATTATCTTCTGGCCAGAGTGTTTGGTGTCAGATACATAAGTGTCTCTCGATATACTGAGTGCTAAGCATATAATTAAGATCATGTACTTTTAATGTGTTAGGCATTATACTGGGCACCTTGCATATATGATCTAATTTAACTCCACAATCTGCAATGGATTCACACATTCAGAAAAAAAAAATTCAAACTTCATAGCAGGGCCTAGAAAGCCCTGTATGATCTGGCCCCTGCCTACCTCAATGGTCTAAATTCTTACTGTTATCCCCTTTTTTCCCTCCAATAGTTAGTCATTTGTTCTAAATGCTTGCTTTATTTTAAGCAATGCTTCAAGTGTTTCATATTCTAACAATAGCCTACAAAGTAAGTTCTACTCTTAGTTTCATGTTACAGATAAGGAAGTTGAGGCACGGAAAGTCGTCTTGCCAGAAAATTGTGTGGCTGGGATTCAAACTCAGGCAGATGGGCTCCAAAGAATGAATTCTTAATCACAGAACTCTGTAACATTATGTTACTCCTAGGTAGCATTACTAAAAGATGGCAAAAGCTGGGTGATTTCAAGGGCTTCCAGGCTTGAAGTGGTGGATGCATGTGGAACCCTTTGAGGGTAACTGGTTGACACAGAGGGGACTGCCCTCGCAGTGGCTGAGTGAATTCTGACTTTAGCAAAGGAAGGGAGGATATGGCTTTAAATCTTTCCTTCCTACATGACCATTCCTCCGTTCACAGTCCATTCCACATTTGAACATTTAGGTGAATGGCCACGTAAATAACATGTTTCATGACATGGGAGATTTCTCCTCTTACCATCCTCCAAATACCGAGCCATCAATAAATATAATCATGTATTCATTATTAATTTATTATTCAGGCTGCTAAGGGCTGGATTTATGCAATATGGTAAACACATTACCATAACATTTAGCAACATTTAGCATATTAATAAAGCAGGGTTAATAAAAGAAAATAAGAAAGATAAGAAAAAAAGAACAGCAACATTTAGCACATTAATAAAGCAGGGTTAATAAAAGAAAATAAGAAAGATAAGGAAAAAAAGAATAGGAAATATAATTCAAAAATTCTTTCAAAATAAAGTTCAAATGGAGAATTAAAGGAGTGGTCTTTGTGGAAAATTTAAATCTTTTTCACTATCCATACACTTATTTTAGGCATGTGTGCACGCCTTTGTGTGTTTGTGTGTACATAGGAGATACTATGACCTTAAATGATTATGGCCTCCGAAGCCTTAATCCTTCTGTCCCCCTGTGGGATTGTGCCTCAGTGAGACAGGTTCAGGGAAGGCAAAAGATGAGATGGAATCACTGGTAAAGAAGTGTCACCTGGAAGTGGTAGTTGTGTCCCTGATGAAATAAGATTTTGTCAACAAACGTATTTGTTTTGAGATGCAGCAAGGGAAGGAAGCGTTGATATTACATGAAACCATCCAAAATGGGAAACTATTAGGGTGAAACATATGACTTATAACTCGTTCATCATACTTCTCAAATATTCTACTTAGGCTAACATTAAACTTTGATTAAATAATATAACAGGAGTGTCTAAATTTAAATGAGTTTAAGATAGGGGTTAGAACAAATGTGTGGAGTTCAAGACACCGAGAAGTTCTTTTCATGAAAGAAAAGAATTTATTAAATTTGCCAAGAAGATCTATTTTATATGGAGTATAATGTGACAATAGCATTCATCTACCATTATTATTAGGGAACTAGATTCAGAACCGTTGGTCAAAGTTTGGAGTCAGATAATTTGGGAGCCGAATAAACCAGTATCCTCCTTTCAGTGACCTGTCTGAAAATCTCTCTTGCTAGGTTCACACTGACTAGGGCTTTCTGGAGAACTAGCATATTTAACAATTTTACTATTTGGGGGTAAATATTTCATTTTCTAAAAAACTTACAAACTAGAGAAAGACATCTAGGATTTAAAAAAAAAAAATCCCTCAACCAGGAAAATCTTGTCCTGTGCTAAATATATTTGTACACATACTATTATTTTATTTTACCAAATTGGGATCAGAGTATATGTCCCACTTTGCTGTTCACTGATTGACCAATTTTCCATGCACTAAATATGTTTTCGTTGTGACTGCAGAGCATGCCATTGTGTGTGTTTCATATTTATTTAAGGTAGCAAATATTGTTGGACATTTAGTTGTTTTCCATAGCTTTCCTTTTGTAAGTATGCTTAAGTATTTCTACAGGAAATCTTTATAGACTCCATGCTTATTTCTTAAATGTGAATTTGTTGGATCCAAAGTTATATACATTTTTAAAGACATTGATCCTGACTTCCGAGTAGCCCAACATGACAATTTAGCCTATTCTCTGATTACCAGGTACATGCTTTTTCTTCTTCTATCAATAGAGGACAGAATTTGGGGGAAAATGGCCTAAAACATAGGCCAGAATGAAAGTTAATGGGAGTGTAAAGAAATCAGGCTTTTTAGTGTCATTGGCCTACTTCTTAAAAGCTTTAATATTAAAACCTGTTACCGTTCATCAAGCATTCACTATGTACCAAGGACTATGCTAAGTACTTATTATATATTATCCCATTTAAGCCTTATCTCAACTCTTTGAAGCATAATTATTCCTTTGAACAGCTGTAATATTAAGGCACGCACAGGTTAACCGACTTACTGAATGTCATACAACATAGCTTAGCCAGGATTTGAACTCAGTTATATTTGCCTGGAAGGTATATGCTCTTATCCAATATACACATTATTCTCTTGGCTATTGTAGAAGGCCTTAGGCAGTATAGACAAATCATAGTAGTGTAATTCAATTATATTTGTGAATGTAAAAAGGGGCAAATGAGATACTGGGATCCTGGGGCTACCAAAAACATAGTTTCATCTAGGACAACGTAAGAGTCAATCTTCAATAACTAAAACGGGGCACCTAGGTAGCTCAGTCAGCCGAGTGTCCAACTTTAGCTCAGGTCATGATGTCATGGTTTGTGAGTTCAAGCCCCATATTGGGCTTGCTGCTGTCAGTGCAGAGCCCGCTTTGGATAATCCGTCCTGCTTGCTCTTTGCCCTTCCCTCGCTTGTCCGCATGCGTGGGCTCTCTCTCTCTCTCTCTCTCAAAAATAAAAACATTAAAAAACTGAATTACTAATCTACTAATTGGATTGCTCGCTACTGACCATTATGCCTATGTTGAATGTGTAAGTTTTAAAGTCAGTGAGCAAATAACAGACAATGCACTGATGCTGCGTTTACATTTCATTGTAAATGGAATATTTTGGAGGCCAAGAAGAGATAGTTAAGCTTGTATCTATGTTCTGCAACTCTTCGCCTAGGTGATGATTAGAATGTGTCACTTAACAAAAGGAGTGTTGGTTCCAGCTGGTATGTTAGGATTATTGGCAATGGAAATGAATTCTTATCACAGTTGGAGTCATTATTAAGGTTGCTGATAAGTGACATTTCATGTAACTTGCTAATAAGTATATGAGAATGGGAATTCCACTATGGTTTCCTTAGCTAAGAGCTAAATATATTCTCTTTCTTTCTCCTACATCTTTGCCCACTCTTTTGTCTCCAGTTTCACCTCTTTCCTTTAATCATGTATTAGGCTCTTTGAAAAATATCTTACGCTGCTTAGTATAAATGACAAAAACTTGAGTTTGAGTATAGTAAAGTAAATATCCAACTGTAAGCAGGCACCTCTATGAGCCTCACTTAGATCAAGCAGAACCTTGGCATGGAACAAATATTTTACCCAAAGAACATGTCATGTCTCCTTATCTACTGCTACTTGATAGGCTTTAAAAATATAAACCAGACACAGAAAATGAAAAATTGCGTGTCTTAAAATGCTTTTGGACACAACACTCTCAGAAGATAATTTGTGTTCATTTAGTTTTAAACTTGTTAAATTGCAGCTTGAAGTGTACTATTAGTTTTGAGCATCTGCCAGTCATCAAGTGCTTAGTGGCCAATGTTTCATGAGTCTTTGAAACCTGCCTTTGAGTTCACTAATCATCTGAAATCATTTGATGGCAGCAGCCTTAGAAAGAAAAATATTTGTAAATATGAAAGAGTTTAATATGCACACTTCATCGCAGTGACTAAAGTTGTATGTGGAGAAAATATGCTATAAGGCAAATTGATCTCTCCATGTGTTCTTTGTCCTCTGGTGCTTTTATAAGTGACAAATTAGCTCGTTTGGTTTGATTCTTTAAAACTGAATTGTATATATATTGCATTCGGTTGAAAAGCTACATGCTTTGCAACTACCTTAACATTTCTAACCTAATTTTCCCTCTTGTGGTGACTATGGGTCTATGTTCTCTTAAATGTATTACCACCTTTTTAAGGTTTAGTAGAATCCATTTACCCATAAGGAGAAAGTTGGGTATGTGCTTGGGGGCTCCAATGTTCTACATGACTCTAGCAATAGGAGATGAGCGTGTTTGATCAAGTCGAGCAGCTGCTCAGCTCAGTTGCCCATAAATGCATGGGAGCTTTTCTGGGGTCGGCCTTAAGGACTGGCTCTCAAAGACAGTAAAATTTGTAAGCATCAGGTCTTTGTCTCTCTTGTTTCTTATATTTACAGTTAAGCACTATGCTTACCATTCAAAATACACTTATGAATGAATTGTAATTTCTATAAACTTATATAAATATGATGTTATGTTTTTTATTTTTCTGATTAATTATACATGCCCTAGTGGCAGGAAGTCCAATTATCTTCATTTATTTTTATTTATTTATTTTTTTTTAAATTTTTTTTTAATGTTTATTTATTTTTGAGAAACATAGAGGCACAGCGTGAACAGGGGAAGGGCAGAGAGAGAGGGAGACACAGAATCGGAAGCAGGCTCCAGGCTCTGAGCCGTCAGCACAGAGCCCGACGCGGGGCTCGAACTCACGGACCGCGAGATCATGACCTGAGCTGAAGTCGGTGCCCAACCGACTGAGCCACCCAGGCGCCCCCAATTATCTTCATTTAAATGGCTTACTCTGAACTTCTGATTTGTTCAAAAATTTCAGGAGCATACTTAATTGGAAGTGGATGGGTGAAATTTTGCTTTTAAAACCAGTATGGTAAGAAAAAGAACAACTACAGAGATCACTTTTTATTTACACATAATGTGTAGAGAATGGTCCTGTAGAACAGGACAGTGGCTTCCCTCTGCTGCTGCTTGGGACACAGTGGTATCTTACTCTGGTGCCAGGATTAGAATTCCTTTTATTTCCTATGTCTAAATTCCGCCATTTGTCCCATAAGCAAAACCACAATAACAGTGTGTCTAGGTCTATAAGAATTTCATCACCAGCCACAAAAATTAGCTATTACATTGCTTGAGGAGCCCAGTTTCTAGACCCAACTTCTAATTTTCCCTGAGTAGGTTTTGCTCTTTGTATGTTTGGGGACTTTTTCTGCCAGAGAACTCCTACCAGGTCACTTCTGTCCACATCTTGGTCTCCATCCATTCTGTCACTGAGATCTGTCACTCTTCTCCCTGAAGGCTCTTTTGGGGTTGCATTTACAAATCGCCTGTCTGGCATCTCTGTTTCTACCTTGCATACCAACTCTTTCCTCATGAGGAAAAGTCTAGTATGTTCCAAGGAGAGTCACTTTTTTTTATAGTAAAAAAAGTCCAATACTTTTTAGAATTAATAAGGAGTGCATTCAATAAGAAGTCTATTTAATTTCTCCTTTTTCAGTTGCCCTGTTACAGAATGAATAGGACATTTAAGCAGGATCTTCTGGGAAGTTATCTCTTTGTAAAGTTGTACTACAAATTTCAGAATACAATAGGGCACATACATTCTAAAGAGGCATATTTGGGAAGTGCTCCATTTTCTCATACCAAATCTCATCCTTTCTTTAAGATCTGTATCCAGTCATCTCTTCTGTGTCCCTGTGATGTTAATAACATCATCTTCCCTTGGTTATAATTTTCTCCATTCTCTCAAGTACTCCATGCCTCTCCATTTGGCCCCGAACATGAGCAGTCTCATATTTAGAGCTGTCCTCTTCTGCGTACTTCCTATGTCTACAACAGGATATTTTAAGATCCTGAGAGCAGGGGCTTCCTTTTGCTACTTATCTGCTTGTGTTCTTTTTACCATTTCTCAGACCCCAGGAAGTACTGAATATGTGTTTGTTAATAGTGACTTTGCCAGCACTGTCTGTGCATTTAGTCTGGAAGAGAGACTTCCTGAGCTGCAGTCCTTAAAAGCCTGCAGGAGGATTCAAAGATAGCTGCTCCAGGATTGATGGGGGCTTGAGAAAACCTTTTCCTCATCTGGAAACCATCTCTTTCTTTCAGGGATGCCGATGAGCCCCTTTAGCTTTGTTTATTTTGTAGCCTGAATGGCACTCATACATAGCAGAAATTTAGTTAGTGGGTGACTGAAATGGCTATACATACATATGGTCTGTTGATGAAGAGCATTAGCATTGTCTGGGAGCATATCAGGAAAGGAAACTTGTGGACCCCAACACTAGACCTGTTCCATCAGCCTCTGAACCTTAGCAAGATCCTATGTACTTTCCATGTACTCTAAAGTTGGAGAAGCAGCGCTCTAAACATTCTGCGCATTTCGGCCACTTAGACATAGTTATTGGCCCTCCTTTATGCCTGATATTTGGAGATTGATTCATAAGCATTCTATCTTCAAGAGAAGTGCTTTCTACATGTCGTTCATACACAGCATGTTCATTTTTCTAAGGATTCATCAGGATAAAAGGAGAAAAATGAAATGCAAGATAGCTCAAATAATATTAAAGAAAATTATTGCTGCTTGTACTGTGTTTCATTCCAGAATTCAATATGTTACTCAAAAGGTCAAATAATATATCTAATACATTCCCTAAGGTTCTGAGGAATGATAATGAAACTGTCCAAAAACCAATTCGAATACTATGTGCTGCCATTTAATCAAAGAAACTTAGATAAGGTAACACTTTGTGTAATGAGTAGGCAAAACATTACATATTAAAAATTCATTATCTGCTCAAATTAGCCAAATGTCTTCATTCATGCTTTTTAGCATCAATTTAACTTTTTTATTTCTATAACAATTTCTTCCAGAAAGGTGAAGTTGGAGTTTCTTATTATCTTAAGGGGAAGTGATGTTGATGTTTTTGTCCAAAGAATCTTCCTTATGGTATGGCTCACAAAGAAGTAACATTATTCAATCCCATTCAGAAAAACTTTCCCTAAAACATTTATTACAGAGTAATAATTATAGTAGGAATTTGAACTTATACTTAATATAAAAATTAATCATGAAATACCATCATAATCTCAAATAATATTTAAACTTCTTACTACAGTACAAGTTAAACCTATGACACTTGCTGTCTGGAAGATTGTACCTAAGTAAACAATTTTTGTGGATATATAAACTGAAAGACTTGTGTGTCTTAAAATATTGCTACTTCCTCTTCCTGAAAAAACAATACCATTTGGAGTGAATTGGTTTGGGTTAGAATGTGTAGATCAAAAACGATGTTTAAAAGTAGACGTCATTCCTAAAAGATTTTACTTTATTTTCAGTAAATGAAGCTGAAAATCAACTTCCAAACAACTGTTTGGTTGTCATCTGATGTAGATTTACTACTGTGAAATTTGGATAAATTCCTAGTCTTGGTGGCCAGATAATTTCATAGCTATTGATGTATCATTATCTAATTTCCCAATGAAGTGGCAGATTATGAATATGAATTTTATGTGGTTGCTTAATTAACAGTTGGGAAAAATTTGTAGTAGTGAATCTTGACACTGCAATAATCTGGCCATTTAAAAAATTCATTTATTCATTCAATAATGTGTTCATACCAATACCAGGCACTGCTATAATTATAAACTATTGGGTCAAATTGTGATATCTACTTTTTTTGAAGGCATATGTGATATATAACCTCAATTGCTCTCCAGAAATGTTATTTCAAGAAACTCTCCTACCATCAGAATATGAGGGACCCTGATTCTTAGTATTATCAACAGTTTGGATTTGAAAAGTAAAACACTCTGATTCATTGTTTATATTACAATTAAGTATTTTTATATTGTCTTTGCTATTCAAATTCCTCTTTTGTGCAGTAACAGTTCTTTTCCTTTGCCATTATTTGAGTAATGTTGTACATTACTATAATAATTATTTTTCATTTATTAGTATTGCTTTCCCTAATTTGTAATATTTCTATAATTTACTTTTAATTTGTTGTAATAGTAATAATAAAAAATTTAACATTCATATATTTTAATGTATACAATAAAATAAATATTAATTTATTCCACCAATGTTTTTGTTTCTTGTTTTTTCACCCTGTAATAAAGAGAGAATGCTGCAGGCTGTTTATTTGTTTCAGAGAGCATCTGAATGCTGTTTACTCAATCAAATTCTTTTTTTCTATCTTTAACTGAAAGTCAGACAAATATACCTAGCTTTAATAACCAATTGTTAGATGGCATTTTTTTCCATTGCAACTGCTGACTTGAGGGGACACATTCTTTTCCCTTCTGCCTGACTCTCTACCCCATGGATTGTGTGAAAACCATCCTCTGTCTGTAACTGTAAGAATTATTTACAAAACTCTCCTGAGTTGAGTGAACACAGGGCTGGATCTTTCGTATCTATTCTTCTTTAATGTTATATGTGATGATTTCAGTCCCTGATCAAGTGTGTAAAGGAGGTAGACGAGTCTTATTCTTATTTACTTTACCACAGTAAAAATAGCGTCTATGCTGTTGATGGACATTGGCAATTTTTATGGTTTATTCAGATCCCGGTTTTCTGAGACAACTGGGACAGCATTAAAATGTCCTATATTTTCCTTAAGGCTGGCAGATATTTAGCAAGTAATTTAACAAATAATATTCACTCTGATAGTGTTATGTTTTGTGAAGGAGAAACAGTGATATTATGAGAGTATTGAATAGTGGGATTGATTCTGAGCTTTAACTCCCATGATTGCTTAGCATATTGGTTTTTAATCTCTAATATTATGCAATATGGCTTTATGAACATGTAGGAGGTGTAGATAGACATCTTTATTTAGTATAATTATTATAATGATTCATATATATGGAAGCTTTGTTAGAACTGAGATTTAAATATATTTGATTCCAATTAATTATTCTCATCTTTCCTCATCATCTGTGTAAAGTACTGTGCTCCCAAGATATCCCTAAGGATTTGTTTTAATGAAACCAATAGTAGAAAAGGAAAGAAATCAGAGCCTACTAAAACTGATGTTGAGAAGAGAATGTAGAGTCTTAAAAACTATTGACACAACTCATGTGAATCAAAACTGGAAATTTTAGTTGGTATTTAAGGTAGCTAGAATTACAATAGCATTTTTATGATCGTGTTCACCTTGATCACATATAAATCATATATTTTTACCTTTCTATTCTTATTAATAATTTGTTAGTATTTTAAGCATTAAATACTTGAGAGTCATTGCTTCCCACGTTTTATATTTTAAGGTGTTGATATTAACTTTATTTATGTCCTGTCCCCATACATGACCAATATTAAGTTTGTAGTGTTTTGGGAAACAAATTGCCCTATTAGTTGAACACGAGTATAAAATATTACGAAACTTTTCCTGCTAAACATAAGGATATTTTTTTTTGCTAGCCCCTAGCTCTTTGCTTCAACAAAAATAGTAAAAATTCAATAAATATTATTAGTAAGTAACTAAACATATTTTCATTTCTTTCCATTCCAGTTTAAAAGATATACCAATAAATATAGGCTAATGTGAATCCAATGGGCATTTAATGTTTTGATTATAGGAAAAAATATGATGCAACACTTTAAAAGTGTTATTTGCTAAATTGATTCAAATTTAGAGTAGATGTGAGAATAGTCATATGGATTCAAAACTATTTCCAAGACCATAAATAACGCATAAGAATAAAGTGGCAATTGAAGCAAAAATGTGGGAGGTGTTTGAGGGGGGTGCAACAAAATGTGGTGTTAGGTCTGATCATTTTTAACATTTATCATTTATTAATGATTTGGAGAGAATCTGAGAATAGCACATTGAAGAACTTTACAGGCTGTGCTAAACTGGGAGGTGTTGCAAGCAACAGAAACTAAGAAATATAATTGACCTAACAAAGACATAATAAATATGAAAAAAATGTATTATTATCGCTATAAAATGTATATGCTGAAAATAATTTTAAAAATACTGTATTATACAAAAATGCTAAAAAGTGATCAATGAATTATTGTGAGACAGATGGTGTTTGGTATTTCTAAGATGAGGACTCAGTGTTTTTCATTGTGACTCGCCCCTGCACCACCGTCTGTCTTCCTTGCCATCTACAAAGCACGGATGCTAGCTCAAACTGCCCTATTATCCTCTATTTGACTACATTTTTCCTAACAACCCACTAATCACAAAGAAGAGATGATTAACACGTCAAAAATATTTGCTTTTAGGCATCTATAGCACACGCACAACTCTAGAGTCAGACTGTATATTTGATTTATGGCTTCACTACTAGTTATGTAGTCTGAGCTAGGTTTTTTAATGTCTCTGTGCCTCAGTTTCCTCACATGAACAATGTCTAATGCTGTGAAAATACATGAAGTGACAGAAATACTACACGTATTAGCTACTAATACAGCTATTACTAATTTCGTCATTACTTTGTGTATGCCTTACAGAGATTGACCAAACATGATTTGTCGAGTTCATGTCTAAAGAGAAACGATGTGACAGATACTGATTTCTCTGGCTTTGAAATCCCCTTAAGTGTGAGGTTCTCCTGGGCACAAGACTTCTTCGGTGATGTATTAAATTATATGCACACTGGTACCCTCTGGTTGAATTAAAATTCTTTTTAGGATTGTGATATTTTAAACACCTAGTTCTTGTTTTCAATTAGGTAAAAACTATTATCGAAGTGGGTATTGGGTCATGCTATCAGGCTAAGTGTCAGAAAGTTTATTTCAAACCTCGACCTGGCAAAGCATAATTTAATGTGTCATCAGGCAGGCAGGCAGGCAGATGCCCTGACACCATGGGTGTTAGATTGGGAGGAGAGGCAGTATTTTTTCCTGATGAGCATGAAAAGGGAAAAACGAAAAAAAATGAATGACTTGCTCTATTTAGTTGTCATTGACCATAACGTAGCTAAGTGAAACTATGGAGTAAAATCACAACTAAGTAAAAAAGAATATACCTTTTTCTGGTAGAGATGCATTCTGTCAGATAACAGCAAGAAAAAAAAATGATGAAGATGAATCAAATCTCCTATCAGTCATGTAGATATCAATGCTCATTCTGTTATCGTAAACAGAAGTAAAAGCTTCCACGGAGTGACTAAAATAATGCCAGTGGAAGGAAAGGTAATATTTCTTCTTCTCTGATACTAATGAGAAAAATTCCATTCATTTGGCCATCTAGGACCCAAATGATACAAATAAACAAGCCTAGAGATGCGCCGCTGAAGCTGATTAAAGAAATAGATGACAGATTTGTATCTAACTTTGTAAGCAACGAGGAATAAAGAACGTGAAAATAGGCTAGACTGTCTACCTGACACTGGTATTGTAGCTGAATCATTTAGCTGAAGGTTGAAGGTAACACCAGAAATAATACAAACGTGGCCTGATTATCAAGAACAGCTTGAACTGTAAGAATTGTTTGGTGCTGGAAATCTTAAGGGAATGGGAACAGATTTAAGTTATGGACTAGTTAAAAGTAGAAGAATCCTCCCCCTCGGCCCAAACAGAACACAAATCAAATAATAACTGAAACCAAGACCCCAATCTCTCTTTCTCTCACCCTTTCTTCCTCCTTTCCTGTCTCCTTCTTTCTTCTCTCTCTTTCTCTTTCAGCTCTATCCAATCTCTCCATTTGTCTCTCCTTACACCCCTTGGTGGTGGGGGAGGGTATAGAGGAGTTGTAACACCGTGAAGTTGGAAAAATGGATGACCTTTCACATTTTAGGCTTACATTGATTGTAATTCAACAAAAAAGAGGTGAAAAGACAAAATAGGAGATTAGGTGCCTGGCCCAATCTGGTGTGGCAGAAATTTGAGTTTTCTTTCACTGTTTTTTAATGTTATTCTGAAGATGGTAACTCACCCTTCAAAAAACTTAAGAGGAATTGATGCTTATGTAAGTCCTATAAAATCATAGGAATTATGACGAAAAAAGAAAAATATTCAATATTTCATTCTAGCCTACTTGTCCTCAAAAATACTTTCAGAATAGTATCCTATGTTACCAAATTATTACTTTATAATACTATAATTTATATATATGTATAACTGTAACTAAAATTATATATTTATATAACTATATATATATATATATTAGGCTAGGTTGCTAAAGACTAGATTTTCCAGCCTTCCGGTTAGGTGTAACCATATAATTATAATCTGGTCTTCCCTCTATTCTTCTCCTGCTAATTGCAATGAGGTCATGATGGTGAGAGCAGGTGCAACCATATTGCACCATGAGTTGGAAACCATATTTTGAAGACCATAGAGCAACAAGACAGAAGGCAGCTGGTTCTTTTGCTTGTTTGTGGAAGAGAACTGACATACACCATCTGTATCAGAGAGAAAAATAAACTTTTACGTTTTTATTTTGTCATTTCATTTGTATTAGCCAAAATGACACGTAACAAATACACTTCTCCAAAATACAATAAAATGGGGCTTAGCTCCTGTAACTTCAATCTTGAATCAGTTCAACTATCTACATTCATGGCACCAAAACGTGGAGGAAATCATGTAATTATGGAGACTTGACAAGCAGATCTCTGTGGTTCCCTGCCTCGACTGAGTTTTTTGGGCAGTTGTACCACATGTCAATATCTTTACATGTTCCTGGGTCTCCTTTCCATTTCACTCAGGAGTATTTCAAGGTATTATCACCCTGCTCAAGCCATTTACATCAGTGCCTCATCCCCCAACAGTAAGAATTGAGCACGTCATGATAAATCCCTCCATTGCCCACTCCTCTTCCCTAACCTAGGTAAATCTGCATTCATTCAAACTGTTTTTCTTCTAGATATTGAGGAAGAAGTGACCCCCTTTCCATATTCTTTTTCTCTTAAGTTTATTTATTTTGTGTGTGAGAGAGAGAGAGAGAGAGAGCGTGCAAACATGAGTGGGGTAGAGGTAGAGAGAGAGGGAGAGAGAATTCCAACCAGGCTCTGCACTGACACAGCACAGAGCCCAATGTGGGGCTCTAACTCACAAACTGTAAGATCATGACCTAAGCTGAAATCAAGAGTTGGACACTTAACCGACTGAGCCACTCAGGCTCTCCTCCATTTCCAAACTCTTGTTCACTGTTTCCTTCAGGACCTGACTTAATCATGAATTCCATCATTATCTTATATTTTCAATTTTCCCTCTTATATGCTTGCCTTGCATAGGCAGAAAAACATAAGCTCAGGTCTTTCTCCATTTGTGAAAGTCCTTGTCTCTTCTTTTATCTTCTCTCCTCTACTTAGTGCTAGATCTCTCTTCTCTCTAGAATCAAGCTGTCTTTACATCCTTGTCTCTAAGTGACTCTTAATCCCCTGCTATCTGGCTCGTGCTCTAACCTGTCCTCTAGGAAAGGTCAACAACGACATGCTAATCAACAAACATAATGACCTCTATGTGTCATACAACTTGAAAATTCCCATCATGAAAATTTCGCTTTTTTTCTGATACCCAAAGCACCAAGTGCCTCTGTTTTTCCCTTCCAACTTCTCATATTCATCTAAGAATCTTTCATCTTCTTTCTCTCTGTGTACCCTTTAGATACTGATACTTTCTTGGTTTATGTCCCTGGCCATCTTTCTCTTCACTGCTCACTTGCTTCTCTTCTAATGCCATATGTTCTCCTTTATTGACATCTACTATAATATCTTTAAACATCCTTTTTATCTTCATGCTTAATTTGGGAAATGTGTCAGATTGATTGACTGAACACTATTGCAGTTCCCTACTTGAGGCTGTATTTAAAGACTGGAAAGCTAAAAATTGTATTTCCCAAAAATCTTTGCAACCCTTGGTATTTGTTCTAGCTTCTGTGAAGCCAACGCACCATGTGAGAGTTGCAAGGTCATTGTGATATGGAGTTTGCATGGATCTTCTGTTAGGCAACGTTACCACACCCTGATTTTTCTTGCAGAGGCCTGATATCTTGTCCCTCATTTTCATGCATGTCCAGTGTCAGGACAATGGAATCTATTCTGAAAGGATGAATTTCATCATATTTGGCATTATTTCTGATTCTGGCAGATGTGCTAGTAGCTTTCTGATTCTACTGCTTCTTGATTTTAGCAGAGGTAGTAACTCCATTGGTGGGCCAGGTTTTTGGTGTCATTGAGGGTGTTGTTTCTGAAAGGATTATGCTACAGTCTTTCCATGTCTACGTTAGCTTTGCATGTGTTCCATATCACTTAATAGATCTCTTTCTAATTATCCTAACTAAAAAAGAGCGTTGTCTAGTTTAACTCCCAAAATCACATCTGCCACCCAGTCTTCACCTTTAAACTCTATATACGTTAAGAAGTACTGACTACCAGGTAACTCAACTTGTAGATCTGCATGGCGCCTATTCAACAGACTGGAAACTAAACACATTGCCGTTCCCCAATAAACCTATGCCTGTTTCTGAACTCCCAAACTTTGTTAATAATACCATTGTCTACACAGTAACCCAAGGTCCAAACCTAGGGAACATCACTTTCTTACTTCCTACCTCTAATGTACCATTGCCTAGCAGAGTCTATCTCATTAAGCTCTCATTTTCAACCTACCCCACTTCCCTTTGTTATCCAAGATTTCATCTATTTTGGATTGGTTTATTGTCATAGCTTTTCAGGTTACGTTTTCCTCGATTCTTGATCTACTCTAATCTAGCTGCCTCAGTGTAGACAACCTCTAAGATAAAAATTTGAACAAGTTACTCTATTCCTTAAAAGCTTTCTCATTTTCTATAAAATGGAGTATAAAATCCCTACTTTGTTATACAATGCCCTTCTTGGGCTTGTCCATGACAGTCTCTCTGGTTTAATTTTTGACTGCACCTCATATCTCAGATCCTATCTATTCTGAACTGCTCATAGCTCCTCAAACACACCAGGTTCTTCATGTCTCTGTATCTTTATCCCTTAGCATTTTCTCTTTCCTAAGAAAAAGGTAGGAAGTGACACTTACGGCTTTTGTCATAATTTACCAAATCAACCACTTTAAAAAAATTGGCATGGGAATGGCATTCTTTTTTTTTGTTTGTTTGTTTGCATGAAGACAAGTTATTCTTGTCACATGTAGATTCAAGAATCATACTATTTATTTTAGAGATTTGGAAAATTGAAGTTTCTTTCTCAAGGTTGTCTAACATGGAGGGGCAGGTCCTAACCTTTCAGTTTTCTTCTGTAAACCCATTGCTACCCTTTTCATTGTCACGGCAATGCAGGTGCTCTCCAAACAAGGGAAAAGGGGAGGGAACTGGAAGGCGAGAGGAAGGTAGGGGCCTTTACCTTACTGAAATAAATACCTCATCTTTCTCATACGGTAGTTTCCCTAAGAGATTCTCCAAATAACAAGTTGAATCATTTCTATCATTCAACTTTGGGGGGGGGCATTACAGGCTCTTGAAAAATCGTAATCATTACTTCCTTAAAAATATTCATATAGGCTCTTTCTATTTACTACAAATTAGAAAATTGTAGCTATTTGGAATGAAAGAATTACTGCTTGTTGTATGTTTTATCCTTAAAATGCCTTACAATACCAGTTGATACTTAAATTCAAGGACGGATAGACAGATGACTAGTATATTTTCTTTTGCAGAGATGGAGAAACTTGAGGAAGAAGTGAAATGATTTGGTCAAGGTTATGGAGGTGTGGTGCACAGTAAAATTGTCCTTCTTGAATACTTGCTTTTTGTCTTGATTTTTTTTTTAAGTGAAATCAACAGCTTCACATCAGCTACTGATCAGGTACCAGATGGCAAAAACTTTCAGTCACTACCACCTAGGGCTATATTCAAACCAATGAAAGGCCTGTATCTCATTATCGGTCCCCTGAGCTCTTCATTCTCCCACATGGTACGTCCTTTTCAAGTAGAAAAGTGACATTATTTTTAAAACTGCCCTTGTTTCAGATAACCAAAAAAATTCTTATAATTTAAACAGGTTTGTCCTTTTAGTTTTTTTTTTTTTTATTTTGCATGACATTATTAAGCTTGGACTGAATACCCCTACAACAGAAATTGACAAAATCAAACTAAACTAGAGGATAACATCCCAGAATCTTGCTTCATGTCAAGAATTATAGGTGACTGAATAAGAATGCCAGATTTAGCAAATAAAAACACAAAACACTTAGTTAAACTTCATACAATATAAACTTCATACAAATGTTTATATTTTCAGTGTACGTATGGCCCAAATATTGAGAGAAACATATTCATACTAAAAAAGTTCTTCTTTGTTTATCTGAAATTCACTTAGCTAGATGTGCTGTATTTTATCTGGCAACCTTATGAACAAAGAATGGGTATTTCAAATTGTTTTGTATAACTAAAAACACAAGGACATGTAAGTTGCTCAAAAAGTGTGTGATGAAGTCCACTAAAGCCACTTTATGCTCTGTGGGAGACAATCATGCCTTAAAGCCATTATTATAAAACCGTAAGTTTACAAAGAATAAAAGGGGAACAAAGTGACTACTGTTTCAGCTGGAAAATGGAATTATATTTTGCTAGAATGAAAAATAATGCAGCAAAATAAAAGATACTGTGGACTTTGAAAGTACCTCTTAGAGAAATAGAACCCAGGAAATTGTTTAGCAATTGTTTTACATTTTTTTCAAATAAGAAAAACATGCTACTCCTAGTTGGAAAACTACTGGGCAAGTTTTAGGTTCAGCAACGTTGTCCACTGAATAATGAACTCAGAATTGTTGCATGTATTGCTCCATTATTCTCTCTGTCAGGTAAGTCTGCGGAGGTAGGAGCGCAACTCTTGCCATGAATGAGTCAATGGTGTCTATAATTAAAAGCTAGCACAGGGATAAAAAGGCAAATACAGAAACATTTGTCTAGGACAGATTTCATATTTAATTTTTTTCTTTTATCTCACTTCAAGAGCAATGAAAGAAATGTGTCATCTAATATTTTACCTTTCTAATATGCATGGATATGAACTCAAATTACACAGCCATGGTAACAAGGACATTAATAGTAAATATAAAGAGTACATTAGAATCCCCTTTGGGTGTATGTTCTTATCTTGATCCATAGAGATTTATACATCTAACATCTTTTAACATTGATGAATATAAATCTCAGGCACCGAGAAAAGAGCATAAATCCTTATAATTCAAGATGTAAGTATCCCTACCTCTAAGGGTTAGCCTTATGAAAACCAACAAAAGCAGTGAAATGGAAAGTTCAGGGAGCTGACATTATGCTCTTAACCCATGATAATGTAATATAGATAGTAAAAGGCTTTTGAATTGTAAGCTATGCATTCTGATAATAATTGTAATGTGAATACTGACCTCATGCATTATGCTATAACCATTGTTGGTATTTTAACTCAGCTGTTATTTGAAAAGTGAAGCTACTTTGCTGTCCTTTCCACTTTTTTTTTTTTTTTTTGGAAATGTGAAGGACCATAAATCTATCTTGAGTATGTTGCCAGCCATTTTGTCTTTTGAAAATTCAGCACATTTGAAAACCTTCAGTGAATACTGCCCCCCCCAATAACACAAATATTTGGTGACATGAAATGTCTTCATAAACAAAAATAGAGAGGAAAAATTACGGAAGAAAAAATAGAGAGGAAACAGATATATTTCAGTGCATTACATGATGTTTTATTTTATGGACATCTATTTTTACTGACTTTTGAATTCATGCCTTAAGCAAGTTGCACTGTATCTTGTTTCATGATTTTAAAAATTAAAGTTATGTCTGTCAATTCACGCTAATTTTAAATGTTTCCATTGAAAAAAGAGGCTATTTCATTCCCAGGAAGCTGTATGCTTTTGGAATACATTGATCTTTGGGTGGCAGGGACAGTAGGTGCCGAGAAGCCCTTGCGTTGTGTCAGAGAGCTGAAGATGAAACAAAGGCTGAGTCGTCAGTGACATGGAGGAGAGACCAAGAAGACTGAGGGTGTGTGTGTGTGTGTGTGTGTGTGTGTGTGTGTGTGTGTATGTGTGTGTGTGTGTAGGGATTTCATGCACACTTTAAAATAATGAAAAACTATTATTGGGAAAATGTCATGTACTCACAGCTCACTGTACATGCTGCTTCTAATCTTATTTGTACAAGTACAGGCAAAATCTACTAACAACAGAGAGTGTCTCTTTCCCTTTGTTACAACTTAGTATTGATTGCTGTGCAGGAAAGCTGACATGAATCCCAGAATGGGTTTAATTACAAGTATACGCAAAAAAGTAATTGGCAGAATAAGCAAGGGGTTAGTTAGCAGGTTTCTTTCGACAGAACCACAATATTCGACTTGAGCGGCAGTGGTAATCAACAAAGAGGAAATAAAAAATAAATACGTATTAGGGTCCTCAGTCCAATTTAAATTTCATTTATCCTTTTCTCCTTTAGCCGATTTCCACAAATACACTTCAATGTCATGTTTATTATCTTTGTACACAAGTCACCAATGACTCGATAAATGCCCACCTGGAAAATTAATGTAGGATGAGACCTAGAAGAATGAGAGTGGGTAGTAGGAGGAGGCTGACTCCCAAAACTTACCCGAGTGTGATGTGGTATGAAACACAATTCTAGATGTCAATATTTTTGGCATTTTGGCAGCTTTCTACCAGGCTGAAAAGATAGGCTAGCTTTACCTTCTCTGGTGATGATTTTTATAGTGCAAACAGAATAAATTTCAGAAACAAGAATTTGAAACTTCACTTTACGATATGTTTCTTTCCTCTTCAGCTGATTATGTTTACACTATCTCACTTTGTTCTAGGAACACAAATTGGTTTCTTGAATCATGCTGTTATTAATATGATTTTTTTTAGAAATGATTGAATTTAACACAGAGGTCGGTTGAGAAAACAGGCAAAATGAAAATGATAATTCTTGGTGTGAAAAACTCAAAATGGGAAATAGAACACAATGGTGTCCTTTATCTTTGCTTACTTCAAAATCTCTAAGATACATTGGACTTATTGATGTTGCAATATAACAGAAATAGGGCTTGCCAGGGCATCGCTGGTCCTGTGGTGTGAATGGTACATTAGAAACTGTGCGAGGTAGCCAAGAAGTACTTCATGGGGATTTGTTTCATTTGGGTCTATTCTAAGCTCAGTGTTTTCATCCCATTATAGAATTATTTTCTCTGATAAAGCAAAGTACTATTTATTTGCTATACAGTTAATAATAAACTTCCATCTATTGATTAATGAGTTTTCCCTCTTCTCCTCTCTTGTTCCTTGTAGCTTTCAGTGAAAACCCTTTTGCTATGAGTTTAACCAGTCTAAGACAACCTATTATGGAGTAAATAAAAGTGATTATAATCTTGATTTGTAAAACTAACCTAATTTCATTAATACTTTTTCAAGATGAAGAATGGTCTGTTAATTAGCCGATAACTACCAGTCCTAATTTCTATGCTGGAAGCACAATAGGTTATTCGGTAGTGACTGGCAACTGATAGAAATACCAGAGTATCTCTTTGAAATGTTACTTGTGTTGACATAATTGTATAGGAGACAGTAAAAAATAACATATTCTAGACATTTTTGTTTTAATGTATATTTATATATATTTTTTCTTTAAAAATTCCCATAAAGAAATACAAAAATGATGTAATAAATTTTTGGTAAAAAGGTAAAAATATCTGTTTATTTTTTAATTAAAGACTTATCATTTTTGTTGCTACAAATGAGTGTGATTGCAAGACTTTGATTAAAAGAGCTATATTGACAAGAGTGTTGCCTTTTAACATGTACTGACATAAAAGGAACTGAATCACATCTACCTCTGTGACTCAAATTAGTGTGACGGGTCTTTTCGCCTGCGTGCTAAATGCCATGATGCAACACAATTAAAACACAGAGCCACCTCAGCCACTGAGATGCACCTTCTTAAAATCCTGATATAGAATCACATCTTGGCCCTGCAGTAGAATATGATGAAATTATTGCAGCAGTTAAATGTGATACGTATTTACAGATGGAAAGTAAATATAACTTAAAAATAGAAAGGACTTTTTAAAAATGTTTACTTATTTTTGATAGGGACAGCACGTTCGGGAGAGCAGGGGGAGGAGCAGAGAGAAGGAGACAGAGGATCCAAAGCGGGCTTTGCGCTGAGAACTGAGAGCCGATGCAGGGCTCGAACTCACAAACTGTGAGATCATGACCTGAGCCGAAATCGAGAGTCAGATGCTTTTCCCTCTGAGCCACCCAGGTGATCCCCGCCTTTTTTAAATTTTAGAGCAAGAGAGTGCAAGTGGTGGAGAGGAGCAGAGGAAGAGAGAGAGAGATTCTTAAGTGGGTTCCACCCTCAGCACAGAGCCAGAGAACCAGGGCTCGAACCCCACCACCCTGGGATCATGACCTGAGCCGAAATCAAGAATTGGATGCTCAACCGACTGAGCCACCCAGGTGCCTCAAGAAAAATCATTTCATATGATCTTCATGAAAATAGACAATGTAGGTGGTATTGTATGCCTAACGAGCTTGGACTTAAACTGTGAGCAATCTAAAATATTTTAAAGGTAGGGGAGGCATTTTTAGAAACAGAGATTATTGCATTCAAATGCTTAAGAGGATATTTTTGCAATAACTCAGCATTTGCATTCTTTCTAAGTGTAAAGACTGAAAGTATAAGGGTAATTTTTCTCTTGGATGTGCAACATTTTACTAGAGGAGAAGTCCCCATGATTTATAGAAATGTTATCAAATTTTTTTAAAAAGATGAATTTTATTGTTCTAAAAATTGTGTTTGACTAAAAACAAACACAGACAGATAATGATTAGACTGTGTTCTCTATGTGAAAATAATCAATGTAAGTATCAAGCACAATTTTACTGTTTGATTGAGCTACATTCAATTTTAGAGTTTTATCTTTAACAAATGGTGACTTGGAAAAGTTTAGGGAAACAATGACATAAATCATCCTGAAATGGATATGAATACAATCTAGCACCTATCCTTAATTTTGCATTCTAGGAAAAGGCATATTGAAGATCAAGTCCAAGTCATTTACTCGTAAAGTCAGGGTGAATTCTGATTTCTCCAATCCCCAAACAACTATTACTGACCACAATGCCCAAATCATGTTAGAGCCTCTTGTGAGATTAGAAAGTGTATATATTGGACTGGATTTTAAAGGGAGAAAAAAAAATTGTTGCCTAAAGGGACCCCACAAAGAATCCTTCAAAGGCGAAGAACTTATATAGGGTATAAATAATACTCTTCCGAAACGGAAGGAGCTTCCAGAAGACGTGGTTTCCAGCCCCTGTTTTGACAATAGCAGGGAGCTGAGTTAGGACACTCACTGTAACTTTTCTCTCTCTCAGTACTTTATTCTGTACAAATAAAGAAGTTGGATCACATAATTTTTGATACACTTTCTAGTTCTTACACTTCAGCTTAGATCATATTAGGAATTGCAGTGACCTCGAATAATTGTTTGGGCCTTGGACTAGTGGCTTAATTTGACCTACAAGTACCCTATCTCCACTACCTGAAGTAAAGTGTTTACATAACTGGAATCCTTAATAGGGAACATTTTAATGGTTCTGTCCTGAGTCATTATTTTTGCAAGGCACACATTTCAAAGGGTTTCTGAGATGTACCTTCTCAAACTCCTGATATAGAATCACATCTTGGCCCTGCAGTGGAATATGATGTAATTTATTGCAGCAGCTAAATGTGTTACCTATTTATAGATGGAGAGTGAATATAACATAGACAACACAATACACACCCATTCCTTTTTTTAGTTTCTGGAGTAGGTGAAATGGTTAATCATTTTAGTGTACGCACAAATCTTTTAGCAAACCGTATATTTTATCTGGGTAACATGTGCTGAGTTCTTAATGCATTAGAGAAGGATTGAGCTCAGTGCATCTTCCATTCTTATCGGGCTTAGTAAAGGAGAGGGCCTTTTGTGGAAAGGAAAATGAACGAGCTGTCTTGGATTTACTTCATGCAATGAAGTACAAATGATCTATTTAATTTCCCTTACTATGTACAGTTGTTTTTTGGGATACTTAAAATTTGGCAAATGTTCTACTGTCACTTTCTCTTTGATACATCTCTACTACTTTGCCTCCATTTTTATATATAGTTAGGCATGTACTTTTTAAGAGAGCGCTGTAAAAGTTGTTAATTTTGTGTTAACTTGACAAGCCTCAAAATCCGGAAGCTAGAACAGCTAAATAAAACTAGCAGGGAAAGTTAACTATGTAAAGGTGAGGTTGTGAATGACTGGGGTTCTCAAATACAACCCTATCGACTGAACTGTTATTTTGGCTTTATTTTTCATTCTAGGCACTGTGATTGTTTCTGTGTCAGCTATAGCGGTTTTATGTTGCTGCATCTCTACTGTAATGAAGAGACAGATTACTTCATTCAGTTAACGAAGTTTTGGGCACATTTAAGCATTAGTATGTGTTAGCCAGGGGACAATAATAAATATTAACTACATATTTGAAGGGAATATCTCCATTAGTAAAATGCATTTTTTTTAGCACAGCGTGTCACTTCAGGGCAAGAAATCACTAGCTACATGGATCTTCCTTCGGATACTTTGAGGAGATTCTGGCACTGGAATAAGGAGACTTATTGAGGTAAACAAAAAAGGGGGGCTCTCTAATGGCATTCACAGATGACTTGATTTTCTTGAAAAAAGCAGTTAGTTAAAAACTTATAGTAGAAATAAAAAGGAGTCCGATTTTTTAAAGTGTATTAAACGTATTTCAAATGCATAAAAATAGTAAATGCACAATTAGGGAAGCAATAATGCTACTGTCATTGTTTAAGACTTGATAGTAAAGAACATATAGGGAGATTTTAGAGCCTTTGGGAGCTGAAAGGTCAGATGTAAAACTGTTATAGCTCTTTTTAAAGCTTATTCTCTATGTACACCACTTATAGATGATTATTGAGTATATGAAATGAATGTGCCTAAAATGAATGGAAGGTGTTTGTCCAGGAATAACTTCGGCGTCAAAGTAACTCAATACGTAAAGTGGAAAACATCATATTTTGAAACATGACAGAAAAAAATAACTACATTGTGATAGTGATAATTTGGCTAATATTTTTGTCTTTAAAAGGCTTTTCATCTATTTTTTATCCAGTAAGGAAATGCTGCCATTTGAGCAGACTGGATAAAGAAAATTATTGGTGAATGCATCTGGAATTATTGATTATGCTTAGGCATAGCGAGAGCTGTTGAAAGGAGGATGAATCAGGGGAATTGGGCTGAATTCTCTCTCTTGGTGGTTCTTCACTTTTCTTCCCTACACATTCCCCTCTCCGTGCAGAATCTTCAAGATCACAGGTATGCACTGAATTCAAGAATGTTGCTGAAAAGACATTTATAATATTGTGTGATAATGAGGCAAGGAAAACATAACACAAGGCATATTTATCAGTCCAATAGTATGCACTTGCATGGATGTGGGAGAAAGGATTGGAACTTGAAGTTGGTGCCAAATCACAGAAGGCTGTGAGTGCATGTTAAAGAGGTTGGCTTCATTCTTTAGCTAGCAGTGGGAGTAAAAATAACAGAACTCTCAAGGCTCCTCTCCTACACTTCTGCTTCCATTTTAGGGGGTTGTTTTCATATCCATATTTAATAGATTGTGCAATTATTTTTAGGCTTTCGTTCTCTTTTCTTTTTGTTCCTTCCTCTTGTGTTTTTCATGTGTTTCGAATCCAGTTCACATCTGTCAATTACTGGGCATAGCCCTGGGATGCCTGATTTAGCGAATTTAGCAAATTTGTTCCAATTCTCTTTATTGGTATTTACTAATTTGATAACATTTCGATCCTGACAATATATGTAAAATGCAAGCCTCTGGTTCAGAGCAAGAGCTTTCCTCTTCAGTGATCAGATGATATGAGACAGCTAGTGTTATGCAGCTGCAAAAAATGTTTAGGAAGCCCTACGAGTGAGAAGACATTCTAATCATTACTGAGGAAAAGCAAGGATATTTCATTTGGGAAGGAGATTAAGTAGAAAGATATGTGGAGCTAAAATAAAGCAAGGCAATAAACCATGCTTTAAACACGTCAGGCACCATATAAACCCTAAACACACTTTCTAATACTAAGAAATGCAGACGCCATTAAAGTTTTGTCAAATAGTTATCGCAAGGTTTAGAGAAGACCAGCGTGGGACTCTCATCTTACACAAGTCTCTAGGGATTTTGTCAAACACTTTTTAAGGAGCAAGTATTTTACTCTGAACTTGAATTTGCCTGCTGGCTAATTCAGGCTCAGTGGACAGTTTTTATGTTGGATTTTGGTGCGTGTGAAACCTGTAAAGTAGCCGGATAAAATTCTACATTGTCTGGTAGGTAACGAGTCTGGGCTGGATCAAATCTTGTCAGGTTCAGATTAGAGTTGACCTTATCTTTAGGGTCACATTTTCCAATACTCACACCACTTTACAAGCTTCAGTGTGCATGAAATTATAAAACGTGGAGCATGAGAAAATATCTCCCAAGTTGTTTTTGTGGCAAGACAGCCCAGAGAAATAAAGTGATTTTTCAGCCCTTTGAGTTTTATTACTTTTTGAAGAAAGAAAATTTGGTTAGGGTCAGTTTTCAAGTTTAACAGTTCATCAGCCCATAATTGCTCTCATTATTACTGTAGCCGGCTTTATATTGGAGTTTGATTAATAACGATATGCACTTCAGTAACGCTTTCCATTAAGTGGCACTAATTACACTGTAACTGCTGTTCAACAACCAAGCAAGTGTAACTACAATGTCATTTTTATGGAGCCAGATTTGCTCAGAAGGGTACTTTGATAATGCTAATGTGGGAGTGAAGTAACTGAAAGTGTGGGGACAGAGTTACTATTACTTTAAATCCTATACATGGCATTCTGAAGTTCTTATCAGCAGGAGAAGCTTTTGATATGGACTTAGCAAAGGTCTTTGGAATGTAATAAACAAGCATTATCTGCATGGAACCACTTTGGGCCACTATTAAGAAGCCCACTCATTGATGGAAGAACATAGGATTTGATCAGAAGACCGGGCTTAAATCTTCAGTCACTAATTTATCTCTCTGATCCTAAACAAAGTAGTAAACATCCTTGAAATTACTGCATGTGTATAAAGATGCCTACTCCTATATTTGTGACATTAAGATTAAATGTCAGATGCTGTCTGTTAAGATGGCTAGTTTAGTGCCTGGTCTAAAGCAAAGGTTATTAAAATCTTTCATAAAGGCAAGTTGTCCTCATTCTTTCCATCATTCAGCAGTAGGGAATGGACGCTTGCCCTCTCACTAAGGCTTCTACTTGAATTAAGATTAAATAAATACAAATTCCTTAAAACTATGTACATAATAGGGAGGAAAAGTGTTAGACCCTAACAGGAAATAATGCAAATTAATCATCATTGTATTATCTAACTGAGAAAAAAACTATAGGAAGAAGGGAGAGAGTTTTAATTTGTAGAAAGAAGATATTCCATATTTAGTAGGGCTCAGGTCAAAAATTTCAGCAGGTCTTAGGGATGAACAAATATTAGAAATAATGGAGCAACTTGGAGTGGAAAAATTGTAGAAGACACTGAATGCATATTATTTAAGAGTGGTTGAATTTGTCTGTACTTTTTCTGGTTCTTCTGCTGATCTTCGGCTTTTGTTTTTGGCCTAAAAATGTTGCTGAAGAAAAAAAATAGAATAAATTATTTCACTTCTCAGAGTGGGAGATAAGAATATTTTTTTCTTTTGAAGAGAAACCACAGGGAATGGGCGCTGTTCCAGTGTCTGCAGCAGCATGGTTTGCAGATTATGTATTTAATAGTGAGTGGCGACAGGCCAACTGAATTAGAATTCTTGTAAGGAATCACAAATATTTGGTAGATATAAGGTCAGATGATCAAAGAAAGATCAAAATATCATTATATTCTGATGTGTCTTCTGATTATTTCATTCATTTAAGCACCTCTACTTTTTTATTTATGAAAATTACTTTACACGGTTAAGAGGTAAAAACTTTGAATTACAAGCTAAATAAGTACCAGGGATGTAATGTTCAAAAGTATGACTATAGCTAACACTGCTGTGTGATACGTAAGAAAGTTGTCAAGAGAGTAGATACTGAATTCTTATCGCAAGGAGACTTTTTTTTTCTTTTTTCTTTTCTTCTTTCTTTTCTTTTTATTGTATCTATATGTATGATGTATTTTACCTAAACCTATTGTGATAATCATTTCGCAACATGTGTGCAAGCCATGATGCTCTTTTAAATTTATACAGTGATGTATATCAAGTATTTGTCAATGAAACTGGAAAAACTAAAAAGGAATTTAAAACACAATTTTTAAAATTACCTTTTAAAATTAGCTCATATACTGGGGCTTGATGTAAAGAGAGATCTACAAGAAACGTGGAGAGAAATCATTTAGATATAATTATGTCTTTGTAGTTCTAAGTTATTAGAATACTACGTGAAGGAAAAGAGAGAAAGAAAGAAAAGAAAAAAGAAATCCTAAATGATATTTCTCTTTTAAACAATGTGCCCTTTCATCCTGGTTTCTAATCACATGACTTATTGCTAGTGCCCAACTACATCATGCAGTAACTCAGCAACAAGGCTTTATGACACACACATTTGAAAGACTAGGATCTATTGAGTTAATGCCAAGAGGCCAGGAGACTTGGGTGTAATGAAAAACCTTAAAGGTTGGTAAGCTTACTGACAGGGAGGGGCTCTTTCTGAACGCTGGCATCCCAGATTAATAGCTGGTGAGCATCAGTAATTAAATATTTGGCTCTGATTTTCTGAGTTGTAATAAACTCTCAACTTTTGCTTAAACTTGTTGAAAGAGTTTTCATATTTGCCTTCAAAGAAGAATTTTGTGAACTTCCATTTATCTAAAACTACAGAACTGTGAGGAAATTATAGGTTCCCATAACATTGATATTTGATGGGAAACAGTCACACCAACAATGGGCAAAACCACCAACTGAACAAGGAGGCAAAACACCCTCTATCTGGGAGAAAGAAGACTCAAAACCATCTCCAGCCAAAGATGTTCTTGAACCAGTGATATTCATGTGGAATATTTAATATCTATTCTGTTTTTAGTTATCTATAAGTATATTAAAAGATGATATTGTACAGAATTGTGACTATTTAAAATTCTGAGTTTAACATGCATTTAATATAGGTATAAATTATTTCACAGAAATAATGTATGTGTGTTATATGTACTATAAATGTCACCTTTTCAGCTTCTGATACTTCTTTCCATATAATTCATAAACAGAAATTATAAAGAAAACTTAAAAATAATAAACTTCTTCACTCGTGTTAACTAACTTAAAAATAGGTTTATGTAAATCTATTTAAAAGATTTAATCCATCATAAAAATATGACTTGTTATTGGAAAAACTGATGCCTGAAGGGTTTCTATCGGGAAAGATTTGGCAGCAGACCCAATATAAAATAATGAATGGAAGAGAACACAGAGAATAGAGGCCTAATAATTTAGAGCACAGCATAAGCTAATTAGGTGATGGTTACTTTGTTCACTGGTTATAATCAGCCTAATGTATATTCTGTATAATTTAAAAGGATAAATCTTTACTATAGTTAATAAAGATTCTATGAAAACCCTACATGTTTGGTATACGATAAATATATAAGGCCATTTAACATTGAAAATACAGCCTTTTCCTTGTGTAGAGATTTATTTGTTGCTAAATGCATTTGGATTTTGTTAAACTCAGTGTATTATTTACCAGATTCAGATTTTGGTACATCTGATAGCATGACACAATAAAATATTACCTTTAGTACCTGTAAACACAAGTTATCAAAACGTTCTAAAAATAAATAGTGGTTTATTACTCTCCAGCTCTGAAAAAAACAATATAAAAACATGGTTTTGTGTCATTAGTAACTGCATGAAAACTAAATGGCAAATTTCCTTCCTAGTTGCAAGACTGAAATTTTTATGGGGTCAATTGTTTGCCTCAACAGCGTGACCTTCGGTGGCAGCACCAAGGAACATGTAGAAAGAGGACTTACTTTATACTAACTTGAGAATATCAGTGCTTAAGAACTTCCCAGAGCCATAAGTATGTTTTATTTTAGATTGACCCTGAGTTATTTGCATTTCAAGTTAAATGATATGTATTGAATAATACCATTTACAATCTAATATTATTTTACTAACTTAAAATCTCCTGTAACTAGTAACTAGGAATCCCTAAGGCTAATCATTTGAAATTTTATTGTAAAATCCATGTGTATTCTAAATGTATTGTATGTAATAGTGAAGACTTTGCTAATTCTCCAGATTGAAGTTAGGACTCCAACAAAATTCTGTTCATCTTGACACTTGCTCACTTTCACTTCTCCATCTTTATCATATCATTTTTAAAGCTTTTGGAACAGAATTCTACTTTATTGGGAGTTTGTGATAAAACTTCTCTTTAATTCTCAATATGTTCTGATAGGGCTTAATCTAAAAGTCTAAAAGACAATTTAGACATTTAAAAATTTCTCAGACTTTTACTTCATTTGTAATTGGCAGTCTACTTTTTCAATTGTTTTTCCATATATACATCATTTATTCCTTTCTGGAAATACAGTTGACCTTTAAACAACCTGAGTTTGAACAGTGTGGATCCACTTACACTGGGATTTTTTATAGTATAGTACTGTAAATGTATTTTTTCTTCCTTAAAACTTAATAGCATTTTCTCTTCTCTAGCTTACTTTATTGTAAGAATACAGTATATAATACATCTAACATACAAAATGTGTTCATTGACTGTTTAAGTTATCTTCAATAGCAGGCTATCAATAATTAAATTTTGGGGGAATCGAAAGTGTAGATTTTCTCCAGCATAGGGGGTCAGCATCCCTAACCCTTGCATTGTTCACCTGTCAATTGTATTTGTTTATTTTTTTAAAAAAATGTAGACAATATTTTACCATCCAATCAATATAAATCCAACTCACAAGCACAATATACTTTTAAACATGTTTTATACTTTGAAAATTATTTATTCTATACCCATTCATAGTATTTATACCATTAATTTTTATTTATGCAAGAATCAATAATTCTTTACTTATAAATACCATTAACAATTACTGTAGAATATCAGAATTAATCTGGTTCTTCATCTGTGTGGTTAGAGTTGCTTAAAACATGGGGGTGGGAGATTAACTAAGGTCTTTTAAAGAAAGAGATTTTCCATACACACATATGCATGCCCAAACACACACACACAAACACACAGTCACATACACACCTTTGGGTATATTCTGACTGAACACCTGTCTATCTATGTATTTTGGGGTGTTTCTTCAGTTAAAAAGGACACTACTTTATTTTCCTCTGTCTATGCAACCTCAATAACCAGAATAAGGTCTACAGAAAAATATAAATGGCTTATGCCTTCTAATTTTTAAAATACTCATACTTTTTCATTTCCTAGTGAAGATAGCCTTTCGTAATGTGTATATGTGTGTATATGCATGTGGATAACCATAGACAGCAAAACACAGCTTTATTTTTCTTTAGTTTTCTTACTGACAGACAACATTTTTGTTTTAAAATAGAAAAATTTGCACTGATGTGAAGATATTCATACATATGGAGAAAAATCATTGCTTTCATATTATACTCCTAATATGCAAATTGATATTCCCAATAAAAATAGCAAGGTAGGTATAAGTAAGATATAGCTACACAAATAAAAATGTTCAAACTATACAGGGTAGTCTTATTGTTAGCTCCCAGGTTTTCCAGTCCGTAACTTTGGTCTATCTACCATACACTTCGCATATACATCCTTTTATATTCTCCTAGTCTCTCTCATCTCTTGTTTCAGTTGTTGCTGACACAGCCCGTTCTACATGGGCTTCCACCAACTTCACAATGGTACAACCTAAGATTGCCTCATTGCATGTCTGGGCTGTATACCTTTAGCTTTATGCCTGTAGCCTCTTGGTTCACACTAAAACCTGAGATTCTCAGGCCCCTCTCAGTGTCCACACATGTACAAGCTAGATATGTGTTAGCTAAAACTTTGTGGGTCAAACCAATGAAGGCAGGAGGCCTGTGGAGTGGCCTATAGGATACAGGAACAGATTAATACATTTCCCCTCTCCTTCTAAGTACAGATTGAACTGAGAAGTATTTGTTTACATGGCCTTTGGGAAGAGGGTGTAAGTGAAATCAACCAATCAATTGCTGCACTTGATACAATGCGGTGGCCAGCTAAATAATATATCATTTTACTGATACTTCCTTTCTTCTGCCTCACTTCTCATTTCCCCTCAGTCCCTCTTCCTGGGATTGAACTCTAGTAAAATTTCAAGGCTTCAGGCTCTTCTTTCTTGGAAATCAGATTAAAACTGGGATCAGAAATGACCCTCAAAGACAAAACTCATGCATCTATAAGAATTTACTTGCTGATGATATGCAGGGTGATATGTTATAGTGTATAGTGCTTCACAATTACTGAAGATTTGATCTAGAGTTAAATAGGATAAGGTTCAGATAGAAAGTAAGGTGCTAATTTTTACAATGGCAGTTGATGTTCAATATTATGGGGTAAAGATAATTATAAAAATTGTGGAGTGGCTGGTTTCTGTTAACAGCACTGGAATCTTTTGCAGAAGAAAATAGTAGACTAAAGAAAATCGAATGCCTACAGAAGTCCAGGGACCTCTATTGCAGCTTTTAAGAAACTCTCTTGTCCTAGAATCGAAAATCAGACTACACAGAATACCTATCTGAAACGCCTCTCCCATATCGAATCAGGTCTTTAACAGAAAAATATAGGAACTCTAAGAGTCATGAGGCCATCTGATTGGGGAAAACTGAGATTCTTGAATCTTTAGATTCCCTTAAATCTCTAGGATGGTGGAAGCAACCCCTTTCCTCTTCATTGCAGAAGCAGACTCCTTTTCCATGGACACCATGCAACAGCCACGTCTGAGGAAGTTGCCTTACAAGATGATGCTTGTTCCCCTCAGGATTTGCACCTATGACTCCTCCTTGTCTTTGGGTCAATAATCAGGGTAGATCTCTTAGAACAGCCATGCTGAGAAATGCAGCCATTGCTGTTCAAGCCTATTTGCATGAGGAGTTTTAGCAATTGGCTAATATATACTAGAAGGTACTGAGGGAACAGAGAACCTGTCAGAATAGAAATGAGAATGTTCACCAGAAGAATACAGACTATTAAGCTGGAGAGTGGAGAATTTATTGACCCTGGAGCACTGATCCACAATTTGGAATTAAACATACTGAAAAGGATCTAGTCATAATAATCTGCTGATTTGATTCCTTAATTCTACCCCTTACTATGCCTTATAATAGAGTATGTTTTGCTTTCAAAATCTAAAGCAGTCCACGAATCACTGTGTCTTTCTTAGTTGTAGGAGATGCAAAGTGAAACAATTGTCTTCTGATTTAGAGGACATAACCCAGCATGTCACCAGACACTGGACCCTAAGACCTTCTTTCATATGGGAGGCACCTGAAACTTTTGGAGGTTTATATCCCTCTCATTGACACAGAAGTATTTTATTAGGGTGGCCAGAATGATTTCCACTTCTTACCGGATCTAATTTGTTTGATGTCATAAATACAGTAGGCTACCTGATGTTCTGTAGAATTGTAAAGATGATCTTGTCCCTCTGACCATATTTCTATAAAAAACCAGAGAAGATAATATAACTCTGGGGCAATACATTGAATCTGAACTGCTACAATTGCTATGTGAATGCAAATTGCTTTTTCCTTCCCTCTTGTCTGGGTTACAGAAGAAAACATTTGCCACCTGATCAATAGCCTTATACCAAAATAGAGAGGCTGTGGATTTGCTCCAGTGAGGACCCATTTAGCATGACAGCTGTGACTGGCAGTACTATCCAGTGAAGTTTGCATTAGTCTACTGTCACTTGCCACATTCCATCTGTTTTTTTTTTTTTTTAAGAGCCAGATGATGGAAAATATCATCCTTGAATCCAATGAAGGCTTGATAGTGGCACTAATCTCTGCAACACTATCCCTTCTGAGATGCTCTATTGCTTCCTATTTACTATTTTGGCCAAGGGAAGGTGGGTATAGTAGGCAATTGCAGAAGCTCTCACTTGGCCTTTCCTCCATAATGATGATACTTTCTCTACCAACCAGACAGGGGATGTGAAGTTCTAGAGATACAATATATATTTATGCTGATTGTATACTCGAGGGACCAGGTAATTAGTTACAGTGTTGCACAACAATGAATAATCACAGGTTGGCACCATTATAATATCCACAGTGTGGAAATACTATAAATAGACTTGGGTCCAAACTACATTTATGACCCCATCTCCAAAATATAATCTTCCATCTAATTGGAAGAAGTTGATGGAATTTTAGGTCCGCTAGTATTGGTGTCATCTCAAACCCTGTATCTCATTGTCCTCAAAATTTTAGCTACATTGACCTACCCTGCACATACAGCAACTGTGCAGATAACCATAGTTGAGGGAGGATTGGTGAAATCTTTGCTGTTTATTTACAGGAGAGCTGTCCCTGAATAGGTGACCAGGACGTACCCAGGGCATCTGTGGAATGTATGCTTTTAGAAAGAAGCATTTGCATTGAATCCATATTAACAGGATAAAAGTCATGAGAAATGGATGCAGAACAGGTTGTGATGGTTAACTTTATATGTCAACTTGACTGGGCCACAGAGTGCCCTGACATTTCGTCAAACATTATTCTGGGTGTGTCTGTGACAGTATTTCTGAATGAAATTAAACTGAGTGAAGCAGATTGCTCTCTCTAATGTGGGTGGGTCCTATCCAATCAGCCAAATGCCTGAATAGAACAAAAAGGCTGACATCCTCTTGAGTAAGAGGAAATTGACTCCTGCCTAACTACCTTGACCTAGGTCATTGGTTTTTTTTCCTGCCTTTGAACTCAAATGGAAACATTGACCAAAACACCATCATCCTCTTAGTTGCTCAAGACAAATACTGCATGTTGCCATCCTTGGTTCCCTTTTTCCCTCACTCCCACATCTAGTTTATCAGCAAGACTGGTTGATTTTATCTCCAAAAAAATCCTGAATCCATCTATTTCTATTTTCAAATCTTTTTAGTTCAAACTACCTGTATCTCTGAGCTGAATTTCCACAGGAGTCCTCTACCTAGTTGCCCCTACTTCTATTCTTCTGCAATCAATCCAGTCTCCATTCAGCAGGATGGTGTTCTTCTAAAAATATAAATTATTACATGTTCTTTCCCCATGCAAAATTCACAGTGCTTTCCCATCATGTGGAAAGTGCATTTCAAATGTCTTACCCTAGCCTTCCAAGCTCTCATGGTTGGCCAGTGCATGCTCTGTCCCAATTTCTCTCCACTATGATACTTGCTCAGCAGTCTTCAGCCACAGTGCTTTTCAATCTTTTCCTTGACCATGCCAAACTTATTCTTGCTTTAGGCCCCTCGACTTACTTCTTCCTTGCTCTTGCATGACTTCTAATCATGCAAATATCAGCTTAAAAGTCTCCTCCTTAATGCAGGCTTTCTTGACTACTCAATATAAAATAGCTATGCAGGCACCTGTTATCAATCTTTACTGAATCTTTATGGAGAAAGTATCAAAATGCTAATTAAGGTTTGACTGAAGAAGGATGTTGTCAGAGGCGTGACAGATAAATTCTAGGGCAGGACTGCTCAGTGGGGCACAGATTAAAAAAAACAACAATAACAACTCAACAGAAGTTAGTTTCTTGAAAAAAAAATTGTCTCTAGAGACCTTTGGACAACCAGGTTAAAAAAGAAGAGACATGCAGTAGATAACGTGAGCCCCAGGGAGGGCAGCAGATACGATATGTGGACTTTAAGTATTGCTAACAGAATAAACATTTTCAACATGCATTGCAATGTTCAGGGACAGTCTCTGGGATCAGGAATGACTTGTAGATTTCTACCTATTTAATAACTTTATTAATTGGCAGGCTTTATGATCTAAATACCACATGGACAGAAAGACAAATTGGTATAAAAAGTATGTTATGGGCATCCCTATTGATAAATGATATTTAAGCTCATTTTAAGTTTTTCTTAAATATTGGTTGAACTATTTTACACAACTCAAACTAACATTAGCCACATGGCCTAACTCCATTACAATGCAGTGTAACTGTAACAGTAGTCAATTATTTATGAATCAGTGGAAACATCTGGAAGCTTGACCTCTTTTTGATATTAAAAGGACTTGGAGCATTTGCTGTATTTCACTATTAGTGCCACTTCAGTTATTACATGCTTTGCCAATGTTTTATGTAACTGGACTGATTTCCTTCCGACTCATAAGGTCAGCTGACTGTGAAGGGATTGAGTTTTCCAGGCACTACTGCCTGCGTCTATCTCCTTATTGATACGGTACCCTGCTACCTAACACTCATACACAGTAGAAAATATGTTATTATATAGCATATGCATTATATAGCATATTGTGTAAGCATTAAAGAGAACAAACTAATTTATTTTCCTGAACCAATCTTATCTTCATGCTTTTTAGAATTTCGATCTTTTCCTTTTTTGATATATGATTGTCTCTGTACACACACATGCATACGTGGACACACAATTAAATGTTTCTCATCTGCATCTAAAAAAATACAATGACTTTACCTACAGGTATAATTTATTTCAGCCAGTTAAAAAAGGATGCATCTGTTTTACACCAAATATATTTCCGATGTACTTTGCATGAAAAGTAGAGATGGAGAAAGTATATGCTCAAGGACTGATGACATATGCACCAAAATATATGCAAACATGCACGTCTGCACAGGTGAATTTGCAATTCTATCTCTAGAAAGACAGAGAATACGCAACTAAGTGGATGTATCCTACTTAGTTGGATAATCCCAAACTGCAGGCAATTGGGTTATTTGTACATTTCTGCTAACAGATTTTCGTTGTAATTCATTTTGTTTAGGCTTATTTTCATTCATAGAATATTTATTGTGAATATTCTCTGTATCAGACAGGATACTAGACACTGGAGATAAAAACAATGAATAAGAGATAGTCTGTGGTTCTAATGGGCTTCAGCCTTTTCACGTGTTCTACACCCAAAGCAGCTCAGCACCAGGATGAAATGTTTAGGGAACTTAACTGGAGATAGGAGTAACTGTTCTAACACTAAAAACAAATATAAATAAATAAATAATCAAAACAAACTGCCAGTTTAGTACGTAATCTGATTAGATCCCAAAGCTCCTATATTTTCTTATCAGGTTGAGGGCATGGAAAACTGAGAACTCTGGAGGACAGAGCATACTTTGTTCCCTGAAATCATAAAAAAGGACAGATATCTAGTGCCTGTCTTAACCCCTTATCTATTCCTGGCAGCTTCTTGGGCTCTTGTTGGTATTATTTCTGCCACATATTGCCACCACTCTGGCAACTGATGATTGGATCAGCAATTTGACTCTAAGACCATTTTAGATGGGAGATTGCAAGGTAGTCTGGCCCTAGAGCCCTAACAAGCAAGTTAAGCCTCCAAAGGTCCCTAGGCATCTTGCTCCCTAAACTGAAGGTGATTGACTGACCCAAAACACCATTTTCCTTGGAGGGTTTGAATTGGAGGTATAAAAATGCAGGCAGCAGCTGGCAACAGTAGAGTGCAACAGAAGGTGGAAGTTACACTGAAAGAAGGCATGATGCAGAAGTCACCAGCCAGCGGAATCCATGTGATTTGAAGACAGAAGGCAATAAAATGTGGTATGTGGTAGAGCAATAAGCAAGCAAGAGGACTGAAATAGAGAAAAGGAGGTGAGACTAATGTTCTTGGGTAGAGGCAGGCACACTAGCAGCAGAGACGGAAAATAGCCGAATCATCTTAACTGCGGGACTCCGGGGTAGTGAGCAATGAATGCCTGCTCCGAAGATGAGCTTCATGTGTCCTTTGGCTAGCCAGGGGGTAGACTTTAATTAAGAAGTAACCATAAGCTGTGATTACCATACTCTGTTTCTACAGAAATAAAAGTGTCATATAGTCTTTCTCCCATAGTTTGCCCCAACACTTAAGAGAAACAGATCTTTGAATAAATCACATGGGAAAATGAGTCCCCTAATTAGTTAAATTTTCTCTATGATAAATTACATCTGTGAAACTTCTGTTTGTATGATTAATCTGGCCAGAATTTTGACAAGTTATCAGGATTCCTTAAATGCGTCTGTCTTTAGAAGCAAAGACATTGGGTAATGGAGGACCTGTGTGGTCACGTGGTAATCATAACTCTGAATGTGGAATCATCTCATTTAACTCCTTTTCCTTACAGGGGAAAGAAAGGCTCCAAAGGTCTCTAGGCATTTTGCTTTGCGAGTGCATATATTTCCGTGAAAACATCTATAAAGCAAATCCATTCTGTTTCATGATAAAATCAATATTCTGTTAAAAAAAAAACAAAAATAAACTTGACTATGGAATGGTCTTCCTTAAAGACAACATCAAGAAGAAAGAGATACACCAAGGGCATATTCTGTTGCAGGGTGGACAAGAGAAGCAGGATGTTGGAAGGAAGAGGCCTGTTTCCTTTGTGGAATCCCACTGTACACCATCCAAATGCTTTTCTCCTTTTCAGCTTGTATGGCGTCTATTAGAGTTGGGTTATGCCACATTGCCCACCTTCTCTCTTCAAATAAATGAATTGTCACAGTTTCACACCCAAGCCCAACCCTCGTTATCTTTAATGGGAGAAAGGGAGGCGCTGCATACTCAGAAGCAAGGAATAGAGCACCAGAGCTCCTATTTTATCCTTAACAGCATCTACCTTTCTTTATGAGGCCTGCTTACAGGACTGCTACAATGATTTCTTCTTTTCTTTATATTCCTTGATTTATTAAGCACCAATTAATTGGCAGGTATAGGTTTTCTATAATCTCTTGGACTCAAGAGAAATGGTGAAAACGAAGATTCGACACATTTTAGGGTATGGAGAAAGGAAACTAATGACAGTTTGCTTTGATTCTATAAGTAATGTAGGAGGCGAAGTCAACCACATAGAGAAAGGGTGGGATAGGAATGGGTAATAAAACTGGGAATTGCTACTGTGAAAATATGGCAGGGAATCAACTAGAGATGAATAAGAAAATTGCAATAAGGGTCCAAGAGCTGATGGATAGCATGCCTTATTACAGTGATTTGCACATTTTTTCCCTTCAAGTCATGACCAAATGTCCTTTGGCAGAAGTCCATGTTTGAGGATGGGAAAATTTACATCTTTATTTTCAGTAACCTTGAACTGAAATTTACATTTCCTTCAATCGTGAATATAGGCCACAAACCACATTAGTATTAGTAGTTCTTGTGACATTTTACCCAATTGAAATATTGGATATTTTCATATCATATTAGAGTTACAATATTTCAGATATCACCTATTATGCTCCAATGGTATTGCTTTTTATTAAAAGTTATTACAGAAGAACATATATTACAATTTCATTTTTTAGATAACTGTATTTCAATATAATTAGGTTCCTTTGTATTCTATTTTTTCACTTAAAATATTTTTAGAAATATTCCATTGTGTTCATAGGCTTTATTAAGGAGTTACCAAAGGGGTTCATAGCATGTAAAATGTTAAGAATGCCTATTCTTTTCTGTCTCCATACAAAATATAACACTTAAGACTAAGGGGGCTGGGATACAATGGAATGAAATATTGTTATTGAAATGGGCAAAAAATATAAGCAATTACTTAGGATCATCAGCTACTAGGAGATGTTGCTTTTTTTTAACGTCAAAATTTTAAATATTATGACTTAAGTGATATTTTTCTTTTACAAATGCCCAGGACTTTTGTTACAGTCAATTAAACCTGTCTCATTTATCCTCTCTAACCTTCAGTCAGATTCCGCACATAACGTAGCATTCATATTTTAACACTGTGTGTCCAACCGCATGATTTAAGGCTGATGAAGGCTTTTCTGTATGGGTACTTTATTTCCTGAATATCCATGGATGCCATTTGCAAGTCCTGTGGTTGCTAGCATCAGGGATTTTTGTAGGTAAATATTGATTGTAGGCCTTTGATTTTTACCGATTGATAAATCAGGGCCTAAATAAGGTGACTGAAGAAGACTCACAATTTAGCATCAAAACAAGGACTATAATACTGTAATGGATATCTTTTCCTCTTTGCATTCGCCATGTCAATTCCCCTTCCCCATCAATTAAAGAAATTTTTTTTGAATGCTTATTTATTTTTGAGAGAGAGAGAGAGAGAGGCAGAGAGAGAGGAGGAGGCGCAGAGAGAGAGAGGGAGACATAGAGTCCAAAGCAGGTTCCAGGTTCTGAGCTGTCAGCACAGAGTCCAGCTTGGGGATGGAATTCACAAGCCCCGAGATCATGATCTGAGCCGAAATCGGACACTCGTCCGACTGAGCCACCTAGGTGACCCTCCCCCCTCAATTTTTTAGGAAAGCAACCAACCTTTTATTTTATTAAAACATCCTTCTCCTCTTAATTTCTATGATTCAGTTGGGGCTGGTCCCTTCCCCAGCTTCAGGGGTGGTGAGTACATAACTGAGGTGAATCAGAGCATTCTGTTCTCTTTTCCATTGTGTTGTCAGAGGGAAAGGCATAAATTATCGAAGCAAATAAGGCTCATTTTGAGAGACATTCATTGGAACTACTGAGAAAAAAATTGCTGTTGAGGAGAGCTTCTACGAAGCCCCGAGCTGCTGGCAGCCATCTTTCCACCATGATAGCAGAGCCTGCCAAAGAAAGGAAGTTACAGAGAAAAGCATTCCTCAGACAGGGTAAGAGCCATTTTCATTCTTGTGACCTAATTAGAGTGTTGGATCTAGCTGTGCCTGAAGTCAGCATGTGGGTTTTCATTTCTGTGCTTCTAACCACGTGAATCTAAGTGTATTAAGTCACTTTAAGGTTCAGTTACCTGGAACAAAATGAGTGCGGACTAACAGACACTTTTGCTAAACTCTAAATTCTAATTAGTTTGGGAAGTTATTATTAACTATGAAATACTTATTAGTGATGCATAAATTAGTCCAAATAAGAATAGCAGAAAAGGAAAATTATTTCATAGGTCTTAAAAATCTTGTTTTAAATTAAACCATGACTAAGCTATGGAAAGAGGGGAAAAAAACTGGCTATTTCAGGTGATCAAGAAATTGTATGTGTTAATTACTTGAAGGGATTCTGCATTTATCCTCCAGATGCCATAATTTCTAAATTGGCATGCTTTCATCATTTGTACACTTTGTAGTCGGAGAACCTGATCCATCTTCCTTCTGCATTTGTACTCCTGTAGAAGTGATGGCCTCTTCTAGGACAAACAGTGTCGCTTGGCCTATTGTACTGAAGAATAAATGAGTAAGACTCTTGATTACCTTACAAATAAATCTGGTTAACAGTTATATTAATTAAAATGCCTAGTTCTGCGGCTATTCTGAACTATTTATACGTGATTTAATTCATATCAGCAGCTAATTTGTATTTAATGCAAACTAATGGGTTTTATGTAAATGGAGCATGTGGCAGTCTATTTAAAAAACAAATTATCTCTAGTTTCATTTCAGTTATTTTAATTAAATTTAGAGTGTGTGTGTGGTGGGGGGGCGAAGGGGAAAGGGATGTGTTACATATGAGGTGATGATTAAATCCAGTTTAATTCCATAGAATAAGAAACAAGTAATTCTCTCCACAGTCACACTGGCCTTTTCATAAAGTTTAGAGAAGTCAAGAGGGTTAGTAAACAGAAAAACCTCTAAAATTCTGCATGGCATGTTTCTTGGGAGGGCTTGTAGAAAGAAGTCTCTCTCTTTTTTTTTTTTTTAATTTGACTGGTAGTTATTTTATGCATTAAATACCTGTTACAAACATATATTTTCCTTTCTTTGATTTGGAAATTTTGAACCCATTTTATAAACTGGTTAACTAATGTTTCTTTACTTGACTGCCAATAGCTTAAACCTATGGAATACTATTTTAACTATAATAAAACATTCCCCAATCTATAGTTTATACATTTCTAAATTATTTTTGGTCTTTTTTTTTCCAAAGAGCATTTTTTCTCTTTTTTTCCCTAATTTTGATACACGTTCTATAGCTAAAAGAGAATTTTGGCACATTCTTCATAGCTTTTGCTATTTATTCCTAGACTAGAACCATCTCTCAGTTTGTAAAATTTAGTTAATTTCAAAGTTGCTGTACTTCCCATTCTTTTTCTTGTAACGTGGTTACTTTTTTCTGAGTTTCTATTCCCAGCTTGCTAGATGATAAGTTTTTTTTTTAAGAATAAGAACTATTTTTTTCATTTCCACACAATCAATATGATTTTGTTGCATTTAGTAGGCATTCAATCAATGTTGCTTGAATGATATCTCCTAAAAAAATTGTTCAAAGCACTAAATTACACCTTCCAGGATCTCCATTTTCAACAAAAAATAAAACATAACACTCTTCCCTCTCATGCTACTGGTTACAAGATAAAACAAAACTCAACCATATGATCAATCTAGTTTCCCAAACCCAATCTCCAATATTATCTCAAAAATTCACACACCATTACTTCTTAGAAGTGGTACTAGTGTTATGGTAACGTAACGAAAGATTACCTATTGGTCTCTGGGAGTTGGGAAAGCCTCCGAATGAAGGCAATGATTGATCTCAGGGATGAAGGAATTTTCTAGGGAGACATGGGGAAGGATGGGGTTTTATGATGCAAAACAACACATGTATCCTCACATAATATGGTACAGCATTAATCCCAAAGAACACATTGTGTACTTGAATGGAACTGTTTTCTCAAGAAAATATTTTAAATCATCATCTACCTTAAAAACTTTTTCCAGTTTTTTTACATTAGTAAAATCGCAGCCCTTCTTAAAAATACCCTGGATTCCCACACCCCTTGAATATTTAGTGTAACCTAACACTTTAATGTCAAACATTAAAATTAGTGTCATTGGTTCATATCCACAATTCTAGATTATTGTCACAAGCTTGTACAAGAAAAGACAATCAATTTTTAAACTTCATGTTTCTTTGTCACCAGAGATAGAAACACCAAATCCAAACAATTGTTCGCGGGTGTTAATCCTGGTCAGATTGATCAAATGACAGCTTCTCCAGTTTCACTGGTTGTCTAGGGAGCGTTAACTTTCCTACAGAGCAGATATAATGACTTCTGTTTTAATTCAACTGCCACCAATTTGGAGCTACATACAATAACTCAACTCCTCCAGAGAAACTTTAACAGATATAATTAGCCGTACTGAAATATAAGAACACTCAGTCAGAATGATTGGAAATCCATTTTTTTACAATGAAGTTAGATTCTACAAGTTATTTAATTAATGGCATCATAATTCACTTTAGGAACATGATAACTATTCAGATGGCATAGTAAATGCTTTCTTAGGTACTGTCAGGTAACACATGCACCCAAGTAGGGTACTCTCCTTAACTCTTCAAAAGCAGACAGATAATGGAAAGTTCCTGTGGTGTAGAGGAACTACCTCATCAGGTAAGCCCACTACACATGCAAATTATAATTTATACAAAAGATATCACAAGGGAGGTACTTCCTGGAAAAGGTGGATGGAATAGAAAACACACGTTAGAGAACTTACGGCTATATCCTTTCTCTAATGCAAAAAGTAAGTTACTCAGCAATGTTTGTGCTGCTCCAAAATCCCTCTTCATATAGCCCTCCCTTCCAAGCCCTTCTCCCCTCTCAACTTAGCTACATTAGCTTTCCACATCGATTCAATTGGCAGGTGATTTATCAGGCCAGCATTTCATCTTCCCTACAAAGGCAAAAACTTGCCCTGTTCCTGGGTGCTACAAGGGGGAACAGACGAATATTCCTTTGATGCTACAAGGACACCAGACTGATAAAATTTGCTCCTGCATTGAACTTGACATGGAGGTGGAGTGCTTTAACTTTTAAAAGTCTGTTCTGTAACTCTCAGAATAACTGATGACCCTCATTGATATTCACATTTCAAATGCAGATAAATCTTCTCTGTTATTTTTGCTTCGATTCGAGGTCTAAAATTTTCACCTTCTACACATGCACACCCTGCTGTCTCAAATTGACAAAATCTTCCTACTTGCTGAGTCACTCAGTCCATCCATCTACTTATTCATCTATGCGATGGAATGGAAAAATATTGCTATTTAAACCAAAGTCACCTGCATTTGCTTCCACATACTAGAGAGTGGGATGATTTACAACTGAGAGATTTTTTGCTTAGAAAAGTGCTATAGTCCCTCCTCCCCATACCTGAGTGAGGCAAACAAGAAGAAATTGCATAAGAAAATGAGAAGAATCTGAAGTTCAAAGGCATTGCAGGAACTAAGAAAGGGGTATCAGCAATGTCACTTCACAGGTGAGTGACTTGTGCAACTGCACAGGGCCCCGCATCCAGAAGGGCTACATGCGTGGTTTAATGTTCTGTTGTTACTATCTTGAAATTCTTTATAATTTTTGAACAAGAGAATTGCATCTTTATATTGCACTGGACCTGCAAATTATATAGCCAATTTTGGATAGAAACACTCCACTTTCTTTAATTTAGCCCAAAATTTGAGTAAAATACAGTGAGGTATTGCCAATCAAATGTCTTATGCCTATTTCCAGGTGTGAAGTAATGTAGCAAATATTATGTAAAGCCACTTAATAGCAGTAATGACTCTTATGTCCTATAGCTTTCGTTTTCAGACACTAGGGATGGTTCATTTCATAGATTGGGGTTAATTTATAGAATTAGCATGTATTTAGTTAGACTGAGACTTCTACTTCTCCCTCCGTTCCTCCCCCCGCCCCGCCTTTTATGAGTTTGTCCTGTGTTTTAGTCTAGGAAACTGGCTTTCAGAATGAGAACTGTTAGGACATGGTTTAACTTAATATAGACTACCTTAAACCTGAGTCTCACTTTTTAAATTTCTTTTTAAAAATATGAATGTTTCCTTGAAGTCAGTCTGATGGGGCTTGAGGAGGCAAGGCTGTAGTAACCTCATGGAAAGCAGCTGTTCTTACCCACCTCTCTGCCTTTGGGGCAGTAAGTCAGCCTTTAAGTAAGTAAGTCTTTAAGGTCCCAAATGCCGGATACTCCCTTCACTAATGTCCCTTAAATCTAGGTAATAACATTTCTCAAATCCTGGCTAATGGGAGTGGAGGGAAAAGGCCTGTTGGAGGCTTTGAGGAAGGTTTTTTTGACGATAGGAGAAACGTATCCACATGGCTTGTCTTTGAATATGATTGTTGACAACGTGATGCATAGAACTACAGCAGAATCTTGGAAAAATGAGGGAAAAGCTGTGAAAATGGAAGAGAAGAGAGGTGGAAAGCACATGCGACACTGATGAAGCCACTTTGTTGCTGATTTAAGCAATCCTGAAACAACCTACCTCTTCGGAATATTTGCACACTTAATCCAGTGGTTCTCAAAGTGTGGTCCCTGGGTCAGCAATGTTAGCATTGCCAAGAAATTTGTTAGGTACAGAATTCTTGGGTCTCACCTCTTATTACTGAAATAGAAACCCTGGGGATGAGACCAAGCATTCTGTGTTTTAACAAGCACTCTTGTTAACTTAACTACTGCATTAAGTTACATTTTGTCAGCTCTTCTGTTCATCATAATTCAAACAATCTCAACTTGATTATAAGAGACGGGGATACTTTATTTAAAAATTTTTTAATGTTTATTTATTTTTGAGAGACAGAGACAGAGTGTGAGCGGGGGAGGGGCAGAGAGAGAGGGAGATGCAGAATCTGAAAAAGGCTCCAGGTTTTGAGCTGTCAGCACAGAACCCGACGTGAGGCTCGAACTCACGAACCGTGAGATCATGACCTGAGCCGAAGATGTATACTCAACTGACGGAGCCACACAGGCGCCCTGAGATTGGGACACTTTAAAATATGATTTTTAAAAGATCATATTTTCTTTTAAAGTTATATTTTGACAACACAATATTCCTGCAATTAGAAACAACTTAGTATTTAGTGAACACAAATAGTTTAAGGTCTTATCACTTCACTCATAACAACATCTGCAGAATTATCATGATTGTCAGATACAAAGTTGATTTATATCACTCTTTGTCTCATAAAGTGACACAGTAGACAGAAGGGGAGAGTAGAGCCTCTTTTTTTCTTTTTTTTTTTCTTTTTGCGTCTGTGTATCATTATTCAATTTATTTGTGCCAGACTAAGTGGAGTTATAGGCTGTATTATCTAGTTTTAACTACATGAACTTTCACAAAGTAAGGGAGTTAAGATACTCCTAAAAAGAAATTGCAGGTTGAAGGAATCATAAATAATGTAAATATAGGTGAAAATAGTGGTGTTGCTGCTTTGCATTTGGTTTGTGGGCGTCTTGCCGGCCTTGCTAGAAGAGAAAAACACGTATGTTCTAAAAGGACCCAATGGGAAGTTGCCAAATATTATTTAAAATATAAATAATAAAAAATCGGGAAGATTTATGCATACCATTTTCAGGGCTACCCCTCACTCTAAGTGGGTATTTGCCGGTAGATGGTAGCTAACACTAGCTAGAGCCTTATCTGTAATTCTGTGTTATTATCCACGCTAGACACCACTGTTTTATTTTTCACCAATTTCTAAAGTTTTATTTTGCTACTGATTTTATTCTATTTTTTAACTGATAGAGGGTATTGAATCAAACAAGTATATAAGCTCGACTCTTAGAATGAGGTAAAAGAAACCTTGCTTTTCATACTAGGATTTCTGGCATCTGAGCCCGCTCTGCTTTTCAGTCATAATTTTCCTTTATTCTTCCTTCATGCTCTGTGTGCTTTTGCTACTCTGAAGGAGCTGCTCGCTCTTCTCCATGCCCAGCTCTACACACTTTCTCAAATGAATCTCAGCCAGGAGTCATTTCACCTTCCCTGAACTCTCATAATGAGAGTTGATACTTTATAGCCTTTTAAGTTCTTTGAGGGCAGAATTCATTATCCGATTCATTTTACATCCCCCATAATGCATAGGATGTGGATTCCAAGAAAATGTGTTAGTAGAAAGTAAGAAAGGAGAGAAGAAATAGCAACTGTGTGAGCAAAGAAATAGTTTTTCACCTTTCTTGTCTGAAGGTTCGGGTTGATGGGGAGTCACCAAGCTATTCAAATTAATTCCTTTAATCATCTCATTTTGAAGATGTACTTCTTTTTATGCTACATTTCATGACTAGAGTAAGCTTAAAGTATCACCAGGTTTCTGTCTTTCTGTCATGTAGTGACATGTGAAATATTACTTTATTCATAAGGCTATCCCCAGATGACAGAAACTACTGAACTACAGCAAATACAGAAACTTGAGAGGCAGCAGTGGGTGGGGCATGGACGTTTTATGCCATCAGGCCTAGGTGACAGTCCCAGCTCCATTGCTTCCCAAGTGTGGACATGCGAATGTTCTCCAAACACTTTCTTTTTTAATGTTCTCATCTTTAAAATGGCTATATGCATTCAAATAAGTGATAAATGTAAGAAACTTATCATAGTACCTGGGCATAATAAAGGTCCTATTTGCTATGAATGGGAAATTTTGTTTTCCTCTACTCATAACACTTCTGACCCCAAATGTGCAGGGTTTTCCCTCCACGACAACCAATTCTCCAACTCTCCTGACATCACCTGGGTACCCTATGATTTAGTTATGACATTAACTACCTGGAGTTAGTGCAGACTTCACAGGGTAAGGGCTCAGTACCACATGACTGCCTTGCATTTCAGATGCCAGTCATAAGTCAAAGGTCGTCAATTGTACTTCTGACCAATAGGCTATAAATTGAGAGTTCCTTGAACCCTGTCCTTAGCTTTGATGATATGCTATAATGGCTCAAAGATTTCAAAGGAATATTTATTTTTGTATTTGTTTAATGGTTTATTATAAAGAATGTAATGAAACATACAGATGAGCAGTCAGAAGAAGAGGTACGATGGTTGAGATGTGCAAGGGTCCTGAATTCTGGAGCCTCTGTCCTGATGAATTTGGGGTGCACCAGTCTCCCAGCATATGGATATGTTCTCCAGCTTGGAAGCTCTCTGCCTCTGTAGCTTAGAAAATATTTATGGAGGCTTCATCATATAAACGTGATCGACCTCCAATTTCCAATGCCTCTCCACTCCCTAGAAGATGAAGTTTGCAGGTGATAGTTCTAAGTTTCTAATCATGCTTGGCCTTTCTGGTTACCAGCCCCCATCCAGGAGCCTGGCAAGAACTGCCTCATTGCAACAAAAGATGTTCCTAACACCCAGAAAAATCCAGAGGAGTCAGGAACTCTGTGTGAGACACTCCTATCACTTCCAACACTCAGGAATTATAAGGGTTTTAAGAGCACTGTTTCCAGAATCGGGGACAGAGACCAAATGCATATTTCTTATTATGTCACAGCTACTTCTTCTCAGTAATCATTCTTCCTATTTCATGTGTCCTTAAGGACTAATTATGATAACATGTATGCACAATATACTTATTTTCTTAAATTCTAAAGTTAATTAATTAGCATGGGTACAACTATCTTTTGCTTCACTCATAGCCTAATAATTTTATGCTTTGATTATTTTCTTGACTTTCCTATAATCAAAGTTATTAATTTTACAGTTTAAATTCTTCCAACATACATTGAATTGGGCATTTAACATTCTGAGAGGTGGAAAAGAAAGTTTATATACTTACAAATAATAGAAGTTAAATTGAAAGGAGAACTATAAAAATAAGGAAATGGTATTAAATAAATAACACCAGAAACTCCCCATATCCGAAAAATACCGGTTCTCAGATCAGCTCTCCATTGAGTGTCCAATAAAATGAAGAAAACAAAAAGCAAACTGATACATATCATTGTGTAATTTTAACACACTGAGTAAAGAGGCATTTCTAAAAGATTCAAATGTTGTGTGATGGGGAAACTGGTCAAATACAAATGACAGGATATCATAATGTCATTCATTTATCTCTCAGTGCTAACCTGTATCCTAGAAGTTCTTTAAATAATGTCTCTAATATTCTAAGAAAAGATGGTTTTCATCCTGTAATACTAAAGTCAACTGTCAGTCAGCTGTGAGAGAAGAAAAAACATAATCTCAAAAATGTACGGACTTAATAATTTAGCCCTCATGCAATGCCTCAGGAAGTTTCTAGAGAATGTATCTAAGAAAAATAAATAATAAACACACATGCTAAAAAAAACATGCTATCTAGGAAAAAGGCTACCTAATAAAGGAGAATGAGGAATTGAAATTCCAAAGTGACAGCTGTGTTTCAGACACAGAGAGAAGTAATCCTTCATATTAGAGCAGGTGGTTAGAGGGCTGTGTGGAAGAAGTTCAAGTTTTCTGAAGTATTTGGGTATTATGGAAAATTATTACTAGGCATTTGACAGCTTTGATGGAACATTTGGACAAATATCAGCAGTAGATACACAGAACACAAAGAAAATCTTAAAAGGCACTAATGTACTCTAAGAAAAAGAGCTTCTATTGAGAAGAAAACATAAATCACTTGACATAGCAGTAAATAAACAGTCTTTACAAGACTGTAATTATATAAAAATTGACTAATGATTTCACCAAACACTATAATATTACAATATTGGAATGCTGTGGGAGAGGAATTGAGAGTGGTGATGGTGAAATAAGAGAATTTAAACATCAATAAGAAGTCAATAGTTGCTGCCAAAGCCAAATAAAGGCTTACAAGTATTAAATATCTTACTTAGGAAAATGGTGATGAACACTAAAAGAAACAACTAACCGAGTTGAAAAAAAACCCTTAGGTGAGAGAATCCTGGAATTAGCTTTCTCCTTCCCTCCCTCTTTCCCCCTACTCCCCAGTTCCAAGTTATCTGCCTTCCTGAGACCATTAGGAAACTCCATATGTGTGAGGTCTCTGACTTTGTTGAGGTCTTGGAGTGTCCTGCGCTCCAACGGTGACTTGGATTTTGTGGGTTAGAGGCCAGGGATGAGGTCCCGAGGGTGGCAGATTATAAGAAAAACTTTTTAAAGCCAACTGTGGACCGAAGGGAATGTTGGATGTCGAGCGATATTGTTTATGGGTATCACAGATTCCCAGATAACTGGAAGAGAGTTGAGTCAGTGGGCTGAGACTCCCCTACTCTCGAAGCTATAAGAGTGTGGAGAGACTGCCAAATGGATGATTTCTTTTACATGTCTGTGGCTCTGAAACGGGATAAAATGAATGACATTTTACCTCACATACTATACACCTATAGGAGTCCCACCATTTAGGATATCATAACAATGACATGTACACCCAACCGAGCTGACATGGAAAAGCAGCCACCATCTGAGAGGTCTAGCGAAGAAAGAACCAGCACATTGAAACACTCAGCAACAAGCCCAATGAAATAAAATGCCTGAGGAGATATCTGGATACCTGAATGAATACAGTAATTTGAGAAAAGCCAAACACACCGAAAGTAAAACTTTCTGGAATTTATAAATATGATGTGTGATTTAAAAATATTATTCTCAGTCAAATCAGTTTTTGATCATTGCTAAGATTCAAATTAATGACCTTGATAAGAGAACTCTGGAGTTTCTCACACAGAAATAAGTGACAAACACTACCTCTGCTTCTCAACATCGACTAGACCAGTGTCAGGGTCCCACTGACCTGCAGTGGATAGAAAGTATACATCTTGTCAAGTGCTTGTGGAGTGATAACATGAGTGACCAATGAGTGTGGCCAAAGCACCTGTGGTCAGAGAAAAGATTCTAACTGAAATGAACATGAACAACCCCCCGCAAAGGAAATATTAGTGAAATAATAATAGTGACATAAGATATAAATGTACATAGAGATAGAAATATAATGACTAAGGATAGATTTCCTGGAAATATGTAACACAAATGCTCAATAAGATTGTTTAAAACAGAAAAGACATTCTGTGAGAGAAATTCAAATACAAACTACCTGTGAACCCTACCACTTGAAGGTTGGCAGGAAGGAGATAAAAACATTCTACATGTTTCGTTCATTATGAGAAGGAGAACAAAGAGGCACTGCGTGGCTCAGTCAGTTAGGCTTCCCACTCTTGATTTTGGCTCAGGTCGTGATCTCATGGTTGTGAAATAGAGCCCTGTGTCAGGCTCCATGCTGACAGTATGGAGCCTGCTAGGGATTCTCTCTCCTCCCCCCCTCCCCCACCACCTCTCTTCCTGGTCGCATGCATGCTCACTCTCTCTCTCAAAATATATAAATAAACTAGAAACAAATGGGGAAAAAAGAGAAGAAACCCTAATTTAAAGGTTTTATTCTATGGGAGGAAGAAACAAAGCAAAAGAAGATGGGAATTGTAACATCGTTGTGAGAAAGGCAGTGAGTTTACATGAGGGAAAATTTGGTAATGTAATAATAGAATAAATAATAATAGAATCATGTGTGTTTATGAAAGTAATGAGACAAAACATTGCTGGAGAAAGGAAAAAATTTTCAAACTAATTGGGAGAAACCTAGAATAGAAATCAGTAAAATAGCCCACAAAAATATAGGCCAAGAAGAAAATAAAACAAAATCTAAAATAAAAGAGTAAGTTAAAATGAATTAAATTAATATATTATTAATTACATTAAATGTGAATAGATTGAAACTATCCATTATAAAAGAAGCCATAGATTACAATTGGAAGCGAAATCCAGGTATGTGTGTTTACAAGGAAAATGCTTAAAATAATAATATTAGTAATAATAATAAGAAGAAAAATCATTATCATTATCATCATCATCATCATCATCATCACCATCATCACCGTCATCACCATCATCAGGAAGAGAGGAGGAGGAGGTGAAGAAGGAAAAAGCAGAGAGATGGACAAAGAACTACAAGGTACTTGGAAGCAAAAGAAATGGTAAAGTTATTTTACAAGTTGGAATTTACAATAAAAATCACTAAAGAAGATTTAGAGGGACAATATACACATTAAAGCGCCTAAGAAGTACTGGGATTTATGCAAGGACTGCAGGAATTTCAATTATGTAGATGCAAGACTTTAAATACTATTTTATTTTTTCAAATTATAGTAATTTTTTTGATAGATATAATTATTTAAATTATTTTTTTATATAATGCTTATGTTTGAGCGAGAACGAGTGAGCAGTCAGGGGAAGGGCAGAGAGAGAGGGAGATTAAAGGACCTGAAAGTACAGAGCCCAATGCAGTGCTTGAACCCATGAGCCATGAGATCATGACCTGAGCTAAAGTCAGACGCTTAACCAACTGAGCCACCCAGGTGCCCCTGCTATACCTAAATTTTAATTTAAATCCATGTCTGTGAAATACTCAGAATGAAGGCAGAAATATAGGAGGCTATTGCTTATGATGATACTGCATATTCTCTGGAAAATGAGTATCTAAATTTGTTTCCCTTGAGTAGATTAATTTATTAACTTTTTCTTCATTCATGCTTACTTGCAAATAAATACATAGATTTCATAAAAACAATTAAAATTATGAACATTTCATAAAAATTTGTGTTAAGCTTACTTCAAATGAGAAATGAAGCTTAAAATCATTAGATTTATGACAAATTGATTTAAGTAATTGTCTTTGAAAGAATCTTGTTTCACGAAAAAAATATTCTCGGTTAAAGAACATACTTTCTTTTATTTTAAAACTGCCATTTATTGTTTGGTTTCAATCTTTATTTCTGTGAGCAGTCTCTTAAAATCCCTGTAGACATTAATGAAATTCTGGACCCGCTTCTAGTCAGTGCGTGCTATTTTGTCAATGCTTCTTTTTAAGCAAGTAACATTTCCCTGAGGTAAACCAAGTTGCTGCAAAATGGATGAATTGAGAGAAGACCTAGAACATTTTTTGGTCTTCTTGCCAGACCCATTTTAATTAAAAGCTTTAACAACATTCTTTTTAGGAGATATGTGGATGAATTCATGGGAATCTAATTTGGTTCTTATTTCCCTTTATGGCTTTCTTTTTCAAAATTCTTCTGTTTTACATAATCATTTTTTAAAATGTAATTTTATCAAATTCAAACTGATTTAATGAGGATGTTAATTGGAATTATGTTAAATTGGAGGAAATTACCATATTCATAACACTCATTATTCCCATCAAGAACTTTCTGTATCTTATATAGTCAAACCTGTTTTATATTTCTTAGCAAAATTTGATACTTTTCTGTATACATTATTCACATATTTTTATTTATTTAATTTGTATTTTTAAGTTACCTTCTTAATTGTACTTTGTGAATTGTTATTGCAACTTTATTAAATATATTTTAGATTTGTAATATTAGTTTTTCTGTCCATTATCTCCATAAAATTGCTTTCTAAATCTAATTGTATTGTAGTATTTTATTTTAGGTTTCCTAGATAGACCATCAATCTTAAGCATAATAACAATTTTGACTTTATAAAGTTTGCATCTATTATTTCTCTTTCTTGTCTTATTGTGTTGGATAGAATGAGGTTACATAGTAATTAGCACAATAGGCATCCTTATTAGGAAACTTAAAATATTATTAGAAAAATCTCTAATGTTTTTTCATTAATGTGTAGTTGCTTGCTCATTTAAGATAGATATTCTACAGAATTTTTTAGGGAGTGCTCATCTATTCCTATTTTACTAAGAATATTTATTGGATTATGATCAAGTTCCATCAATTATCTTTTGAGTATCTTTTGAGATGGTCATACGGCTATTCATCTAAATTCTATTTGTGTTATAAATTATACAAAAAAATTTGTATAGGAAAAATTTTATTTAGGGAAAAACCTTATTTGGCTGTGGTGAACTAATTATTAATAAATTATCAAATTCAATTTTGGTGTTTTATTTGGCATCTTTAATATGATAATTGTGGAGATTCTAATTTTGTCAGAAAATTCACTAGATTAGGATATAAAATAGATTAGCATAAGTTCCTGGACACAACATCTCATAACTTTCAAAATCTTCTTTAATTGTTCTTTACCATTTCTTATTTTATTATGTTTTAAAAAAAACACATTAAAAGTTTTATTTATAAATAGTGTACTAATATATCACTTTCATTTATACTACTAATTAGTTGTTTATATTGTTATTTAAATGATTTTATAGTTTTATTTTCTTGTTGTTCACTTATAGTTAGTTGTGTTATTAACTTCTTGACTTACTGTATTATGGTAAAAAATGTAGTCACATGTTTTTCATTCTTTGGATTCACTGACTTTTTTCTTTAGGATCAATAAGTCATAAATTCTAAAAATTGTTTCATGTTTCTGAAAAATTGTGTATTCTCTCTACATAGAATGTATATCTACATATATCATCAATTTACTGTCTGTATTAGTTCATTTTTTGTATGTTTTTTAGACATTTAGTCTTCTTTATTTGAGTAATTGTGTGGGTTTAAAAAACACTGTAATTACTTTTTTCTTGCTTTTTTTTCTTATATATTTCCTTTTAAATAATAATATTCAAACCATCTATTTACTAAGAGAATAGTTTATTCTCATATATCTATTGGGAATGTCATATAAAACAAAGCTCAGACAATAATTGTTGGAAAAGGCAGGAAATCCATGATAAATTGTAATTATCACCATCAACTTTAAAATGTGAGATAAATTAAATTGGTATAAATGTCCAGAAAAAGACAGTATTTTGAAAGAATTGTAAAGATAAAAGAGCATTTACAATGAAAAATTACACAATGATGTTCTACTCTGCCCTAAAAAATAATTTGTTTGTTAGTGGATTATTAAAATAATATGTATTTTGGGGAATTCGTTAAAGTGAAAAGTCCAAATTCAAATATAAAAGTCAAATAAATATTTGAATTATCTTCTAGATATATTTCTACAATTTTAATTTTCTACTCAAAAGTTATGTTAAATACTTACTGAGGATTCTTTTTCTTTTTTTCTGGTAAGGAATGACAAATTATTATCAATTTCCGAAAATTTCAGGGCATATTTGAAGAGAGAAAAATGTTTTAAGGAGAATAACATTGAAAATGGAAATATGCCTAATGTTTAGTATTTTATAGTAATGAGATGACAGTTTGAACTATATCTCTGAGCGAAAAGATCCTTTTCTCGACTGTCTTTCTACATCTTACTAGTAATTTCCTTCCAGTCCCAGTGAGTGATGTTAAAAATTTTAGTTGAAGGATTGATTTAGTTGTGCCACAAAGTAAAAGCGTGCTTATTTGGTTACAATTTGATGCTGACCAAATGTTCTTTTGAAAAGTAATTCCAACATCTGCCAACTAAATTCTATCATACATCAAATTAGATGTTAGGACTATTTCTTGCCATCTGTATTCTGTAAACTCTTGAATGATAATTTACCATGATTATACAGAATATATTTTTTAGATGGGGAATCTATTTTGCTTAATCTGTGATGGATTTGTGATATGTTATCATGCTAATTTTGAAGAGTTTTAGAGTTTTTTTAAAAAAAATCAAGTGTGGTTGTCACTTCTTCCTGGGCACACAAAAAATTACACTTTCCAACACCTTGCAATTAGATGGGATCATGTAATTAGTACTGGTAGGTAAAATGTGTGTTGAAATGATGTGTGCCACACCAGGGTAATGAAATTAAAAGCCGCTTAGCGACTTGCTAGTGCCTTCCCTTCCTTGTCTGTGGTGGTTGTAGACATTAGCTGAGAAGCCAGAATTAAAGGATTAAAGCGTCCCGAATCCCAGAGTCACTGCATGGTAGACAGATGGCCTAGGTAGTGGCCTAGACCCGTGTGGAGTTTGCATGGATAAGGAAGAAATTTTTGTTTCCTTAAACGATTGAGATCTGGGGTATTCGTTATTGCAGCCTAGTTTGTGACAAACACATCAAGAAAGCTGCCAGCTTAGGTGTCTTACTTACCAGTGGGGAGTTTATGAGTATATGCTCACACAACTATTCAGATACTTTTAAAATTGGGTCTGCTTAAAAACAATTTCTTCTCAATATAAATCATATAATTTAACAATTTTATATTCATATACATTCCTGTATGTATGTGAAATATGCTTTATATCTAATGTTTTTTAGCCACTTCACTGTTATCAAATATGTAAGTGCACGGTGGCAATTATATTTGACCCAGAAATGTTGAACTCATCCATTTTATTTGTAACACTTGTCTTAGGACATGATTGATTATGTGAAATGCGCTCCACCCGTTGAATTTTGTTGTTATATTTTGTACTTGTCACATAGAATGCTTAGCATGAAATATTTATGTCTCCCGAGGAGCCTTAAATATGCTCCTCAGCATCTGCAGTAGACAATTGTGGTAGTAAATATTTATTAATTGTAAAGCATGACACCAAAATTTATGAGATGGACTACACGAATATGGAATTTCCATACCGAATGCCAGTGTACACATTGATGTGTAATGGATAATAAGGCTGACATCTCTGAAAATGACTGTAAGCTCTTTTGAGGAAAGAATCTATAAATATATTAAAAAACATTACTTAGCCTTTTTTTCTGTTTTGTTTTCCTCTTTTCCTCAAAATTTGGTGGCATAAAGAGAATGAAACTTACTACTGTGCTCTCTTCCCTTGTGCCTATGAAATCATTCACTCATACATTTAACAACTATATTTTGAGTACCTACTTTGTGCCAGGTATTGCTCTGGACGGTGAAGCAGAACATTGAAAAAAATAGACAGGGACACCTGGGTGGCTCACTCAGTGAAGTGACGACTCTTGGTTTCGGCTCAGGTCTGGATCTCATGGTTTGCGGGTTCCGGCCTTGCATTGGGCTCTGCACTGACCATGTGGAGCCTCCTTGGGATTCTCTTTCTCTTTGCCCCTCCCCTGGTGGTGCTCTTGCTCTCTCTCAAAATAAATAAATTAAAAAAAATTAAAAAAAAACATAATTTTTCTACTCTCAGGGAACTCCTACTCTGCTAGAGACAATAACAAGATTACATGATTTCATGGAGTAATAAATCCTATGAGGTTGATATGCTGTGAGTAGTGATCAGATCTCTTAGGGGAAGCGATATTTGAACTGAAGCCTGAAAGATAATATCTAAACCCTGTAAAAATCATATTAATATATATTTATATATTTATATATTATGTATAATATATATTTTTATATATTATATATTTTAATATATTTTATATATTATATATACATCCAGTATATATAAATATATACTGGAGCCCATGGAGAGCTAAATAAAACAGCGTTATAACTATTAGCAGACATTTTTTTGCTTAAATTCTGTACGTGGAGGCACTATCCTATATTATTATTATCTTTTCAAAAAATTCTTTTAAGTCTATTTCTTTTTTTTTCTTTTTTTTTTTAAACATTTTTAATTTATTATTGAGAGACAGAGACAGAGCATGAGAAGGGGAGGGGCAGAGAGACGGGGAGACACAGAATCTGAAGGAGGCTCCAGGCTCTGAGCTGTCAGCACTATTTACTTCTTTTTGAGAGGCACAGACACAGTGTGGGCAGCAGGGGAGGGGCTGAGGGGAGGGACGGAGGGGAGGGGGGGGAGAGAGACAGACAGAGAGAGAGAGAGAGAGAGAGAGAGAGAGAGAGAGAGAGAGAGAGTCTCAAGCAAGCTCCACAGTGTTAGCACATAGCCCGACATGGGGCTTGAACTCACCAAACTGTGAGATCGTGACCTGAGCCAAAACCAAGAGGTGGACGCCTCACTGACTGAGCCACCCAGGAGCCCCTATTATTATCTTTTCATTTAGGCTTAAGGGACCATAAGTGTCCTCCAGAAGCTATTCTTGGTAATAATTTTCAATTCTAGATGCAAGAATCATCAAGTCGGATCAGACTCTCATATTTTTGTGTAGTCCTCTCCATTTTCCAATAGGTGTCGTAGTGTTAAGTATCAAGCTTGAGGTCTATACCGAACTCAGTTTTTTTTGCTAACGTTGTAATATTTCTTACTATTTTTCTTAATCACCTGGAGTACTGCAATGGCTTCCAAATACCCACTCGCATCTGCAGGATTCACTCCAAATCAGTTCTCATACTGCAACTAAATTAAATCCTTTTTAAAAGATCAATCTTATTACCTCCCCAAGCCTCCTTACTCTTACACATATCTGAAATTCTCTATGCTCTCAGAATAAAGTCACCTGATCCTAACAGGCCCCAGAGAGCCTACACTATGCCTTCACATCCCTGCCTCTCTTGGCCTCTCTACCCTAGAACACAAGAATTGGTTAACTTTCTTGAATGGATCATGTTCCAGCCTGCCACAAATCTTCACATATGCTACCCTGTCTGGAATATGCTTAACTCGCCTCATATCCTAATGAGTTCTTTACAGTTTTCCAAATTGGCATTGTTTTGAATGTTAGGAAACATACATGGAATAGCAGCAAACGTTATTGTCTAGACATTATTTATTGAGTTATACATTTTGTCAAATTTGTTTCAGAATTTTTTTAAACATTGAATATTTTACAGAAACACTGAAAGTAGCTCGTGTAGCTATTATGTCATTATCTTCCTTCCTAATCCCAAACCAACACTATTGTGAATCTGATGCATCCTTGTTAATGATTTTATACTAAAAGTTACCCTCTCTGTACCGTTATAATCTTTATCTGAATCTGGATAGTAAGAGTTTGGGTAGAGAATTAGGGAGTAAAGAATAGCATATTATCTGAATCTATTAGTTTCTGGAATTTCAAATAGTGAGAATTTAGACAGGAGGTTGGGGGGAGGAGATTTATACAAAAATTTACCTGAATCTATCCATTCCTATGTTTGAATAGCAAGAGTTTGGATAGTCAGGGATCTCTGAATGTGTGAGATCTGCTTAGTTTACATAGTTTCTGCTACTTAAGCAACACTGTTTTTTGTAAATGTATCATGTTGACTTAATTTATTCACTTTAATGGTTATATTTAACTGTGTAATCGTGTGGTAATTTACGCCTCCTCTTATTATCTTAAATTATTATAAATAATGGTTCAATGAATATTTTCCCACATTTTACTTATTCCTAAAGGTAAGTTTTTTTTCTAGTATATATACTTATGAGTACAATTTCTAGTATATATACTTATGAGTTAAGGCTTGGACATTGTCAAATTTATAAAATGTTGTTAAATTGTTCTCTAATACAGATTTACCAATTCATCTCTACCAGAGTATATAGGAACACTCATTTCTTGACATGCTTCACAAAACTTGGTCATGTCAACATATGCTATACGTTTCATAATATATTACTAATTACTTATGAGGTTCAATACTTTTCATAACTTTATTGGCAATGTCCTTTTTTGTGAATTGATTATTCACCTAATTTATCCAATGTTATATAGAGTCATTGTCAATTTGTGAAAATGTTTTACAACTAGACATTAAAATGTAGTCATTACCTGTGTTTCAAATAGCTTCTTCTTATATGTGTCTTCTCTTTTGATTTAGTTTATGATGTCTTTTATCAAACAGATTTAAAATTAAAAAATAATTTTTTAACATTTATTTATTTTTGAGAGACATATTTTGTTTTTATGATCATATATAACTAATGTCTACATGTACTAAGTAGTCCATACTTTCCCTCACTGATTTCCAATATCAAATTTGTCCTATATCATGAATTCTCTGTTTGATTTATTTTTTTTGAATTCTTGTACCAATACTGAACGTACTAAAACCTATTGCATAAAGTAGGTATTGCTATTTGGCAGAGTGTTTTTTTATTCAGTAATGTTTTTGCTATTCTTTTTATTTTTAACATTTATTTATTTTGAAAGAGAGAGCGGAGGGCAGAGAGAGAGGAAGAGAGAGAATCCCAACCAGGATTCTGAACTGATAGCCTGGAGTCGAACGGGGGGCTTACACTCGCGAGCAGTGAGAACATGACCTGAGCCGAAATCAAGATTTGGATGCCACCCAGGTGCCTTCGGTTTTGCTATTCTTAGCTCTTTATTCCTTCACATGCATTATTTTTTTATTTAGGTTATCAAACTCAATAAAATCCTCTATTTGAATTTTGGTGAAAAGTGCATTGAATTTAGAGATTAATTTGTGGAAAATTGACGAAGTTTTGATAATGAGTTTTTAGTGCATACACATTTTAAAAGTTCTGTTTTATATCTTCAAATCCACTGTTTTATTTCCTCCATGAATTTCTTGAACATGTTTTATAAAGAAGCCCTTCCAAGTATCTCATAGTTTTAGCTATAATTGAAGATGTAGCTTCTTTTAAAATGTATTTTCTAGATGTTTGTTTCTGATGTAAATAATTACTGTCATTACTCTTTGCGCACTACTTGTTTTTCAGATCTTCACTCAAATATGTTACTTTCGAACCCATCTGACTTCTTCCATATGTCTCCTAGCTCTGAGTACTTCTCTTTCATATATTTGCCACAGATGCTATTTGCCTCTGTTTTCATGATTACTTATTAAATGTTATCTCTTCCACTAGACTTTACGTTCTAAGTTACAGATCATGTTTGTTTTTTTCCTGTCTTTATATCTCCTATGCCTAAAAACAGTATTTTTCACATAACAGATACCTAACTAGTACTTTTTGAGTACTATATGAGTGAACGAATGAATGAGTTAGTAATACTATTTTTTAAAGCAAGTTATTCCTCATGCTTAGATCCTCAGAGTAGGAGATTAAAGGAAGCTTCTCTTCAGACATAACAGTTCAGTTCACATGGTGACAAATCAATTAAGGCTAGCAGTCTTTAAAAGACTGAAAATGATCACCATTCAAGACTTAAAATTATGTTTTCACTCACTCCTGTCTGCTGATCATAACAACCCTCTTCAAAGAAAACATGAAATAAATTGCATAGAAGAGGAGAGAAGCAAATGTCGCCCTTCATTTTAAGTGTCCTTTAATAGGAAAACGCTGTGGAGTATTTATGTAAATCAGCATGAATAACAAATGAAATTGTTCTGATCAAGGCTACTAAAAGGAAAGCTCAATGAATTAATTGTAAACAAAGTACAGCTCTTTACAATGCAACGATTCTTAACTGGGTTGCAGTTTGATGAACTATAAAGAAAATAGTTTAATTTTATACTGATATAATAACTAAAGTTTTAACAACTCCTTTTACAATTTGTATTACAAAGGAAGAGGAGCACATTAACTGTTGTCAAGATAATTGTTTAGTCCTTTATGTATACATTTTCCTCGCAAGAGACTTCGAGTTTAAAAATGGCCTTTTTCCTAACCAAATTTTCTGCAGATAGCGCATGAAGGAAACCAGAATTTGCCTCCAAAATATATCTCTTTGGCATAAGGATTATTCTAGACTGATTATTTTTAGTAAATAGCACACCATGTGAAAAGCTCTGAAAACAGAGTAAAATTACCCTGTTATAAGAGACATTTACATTCGTAAGGGATATCTCCATTTGTAAGGGTGGCTCTCTCTCTGTCCCAGGAAGAGGATTAGGACCAAAACTCTAGAAACTCATGTGTGGGGAAGGCATTGACTTAAAGCTGAATAACAAGCATAGTCTTGTTTATAGTGTTTTAGCTGATAACAACCTATAACTACCCCCTCACTCAACATCTTTTGTTTTCAGCTTGAGATGGTATTCAAGGTGGCAGCTTGGGCCATGTTGGGGTGTTACTCAGTTTTCCTAGTTATCTGTCTTGAATACAAGAAGTATATATATCATTACATGTCTGGGTTTTTGTTGTTGTTGTTCTCCTGTTAATCTGTCTTTTATTACTGGGGATTGTCAGCCAAAAACCTAGGAGAGTAAAAGGAAAGTTCTTTCTTCTTCCCCAAACACATAAAGCTAAATATTTGGCATAGATTATATTGATGATCACAGCTATAGTGCTTGGTCATGTAATTTTTTTTTCTTTTTGTCTAGCTTCTATACATTTTCTAGGACTTTTGGAAAGGTTAAAAAGGGTGATAGTTAAGGAAGAATTAACTCTCACTTCTCACATGGACCCTCAGCTTCATATGTTACTGACTCTGAATGATCAATGGCACCTTAATGAATGGTTTCATGAGAAACACATAACTACTGTTTCGCCAGGATCAGCTACATAATTTGGGGGACCAAATGGGCAGTGAAAATGTGGGTTTCTTATTCAAAAATATTGAGGACTTGACAGATTGACAGTAGAGCGTTCAACAAAGTGTGGGGCCCTTTTGAGGGCCACGCGTTGCTCATTTACATAATGGGGCTTTTACATCTGCTCCTCCAATCCCTACCTTGTCCCCAGTGAGGTTAACATGTGCGGCTTCTTTTGTGAAGAGATGCTGATGAAGTGCAGATGAGACATGGATTTGTTTCTCAAAAGGGTTCCAAGTTAGCCCTGAAACGTGGGCTTCCGCTGATCACCAACAGCACACTCAGTGATCTTTGAGAATATGCCAGGCCTTTGTGGTAGAGGCAAACACGACTGTTACTGTGTAATGTCTGTGAAATGAACCTAATTATAAAATGAATTATATATGTATTTTAATTATACAATTAATTATAAAATTCCATTTCCCTTTTGTAATATTTTTAGCATGAAATAACTGAAAATTGTGACACTGTCCAGAGTAAAAAGACCTTAGTTTTAAAAGGGACAATGTAGGTACTAACGCAAGTGATCTCAGCTTCTCTATGCACTGGTGTCTTATTGCTTCAAACTACATTTCTTTTCTTCTGGACCATATCACCATGTCACCCACCACTTCAATATGAACTACCTATTTCATTTTTTCTCTACTTGCTCCTCTCTCCAGAAGAAGTAGAAAGATCTTCTAGAACTGGGCTGCCACTTTCTAACATTTTCTGGATAGTACGGAGGCAATAGCAGATGTTCATAAGTGGTTCTTTCTATTGCAGGAGTATGATTATCTTTGAAAAGCGGTAGATAGAACTGTGGTCCTTTGGACATGACTTGGGTTACAGCTAGATATGAGTAGTTTATTCCAATAGGTAGAATCAGGACGGAAGGTTCTAAGGAAAGGGGTGATCCTTGACATTGTCAAAAAGACGGCTCCATCCTGAATCACAAAGTGATCAGTTTGTTCCTGGCAAGATAACTCCTGTTAGCAGGGTGCATGTGAAACAGAGTTTAGCTCTGAAAAAAAGGAAATGACAACAGCACAGCAGGGCTAGTCCATGTTGAGAGGGGCCCCGCAGAGCTTCCGTCTCAGCAGGAAAACTGAAACAGAAGCCTCATCAGAAGGACGGCTGTGCCAGGAGGCAACATGATGGCAAAACGGGGCAAGTAAAAGTGGACTCAGAAACAACAGCATGGGATTTTCAGGCATTAAGAATGTGAAGATAGCGCATGAAGGAAACCAACCCCTCAGGGCCAGGGATTTTTCACCAACATGTACAGAGCACTAGCAGGCATTATAGAGGCAGGCAAGAAATACAAAATATATGACATACATATCCCTGCCTTAGGTGCTCTGATCTAGTAGGCAAATGAGACACAAACAGTTACATTATAACAGGCTTAGAAATACACAGAGTAGGTGTGGCAACGCAGCAGAATACAACGCAATCTGGGATTTCAAGAACGATCTGACTGACTCCTGATGAATGAGCAGAAATGTGTCAGATGAAGAATGAGTGGGAGGTCACTCTAGGTGGATAGAATAGCATGAGCAGTGTCGGAAGGCGTGGATCACCATGGTGTATCTAGAAGTACAGGCAACTCACTGTTTACTAGACATTAGTTTTCCAGGCAAATAAAAGCAGGAAATGGGGAAATTCACAGGCAAACTCGTGGAAGAAGGGCTTGTTATGTCACACTGCCGGGCTTGGACTCCTGATATTGGAAAAAAAAATTTTTTAAAGGAGACCGATAAGGCAAAATTGCATTTTAAATTTAATCGGGGTAAAGAGATCTGAGTGGGGGTAATTTGGAGGCAGTGAGACCCTGTCAGGAGGCTACAGACCTGTGAGAACAGCTGAAGACCTGAACTAGGGGAGTAATGGTAGGACGAGAGGGGAAGGGCTAGGTGTGGGAGAGATTTAGGAGATGAAGGGGAGCAGAATTTGTTGCCCCAAAATATCCCTCTTTGGAATAAACATTGTTTTAGGCTGTTTATTTGTAAGAAACACCAGACTTAGGAGAAGCTGTGAAAACCAAATAGAAGTCACCTTTTTGTAACAGATATTTACATTTACAACGGAAATCTCCCTTTGTAAGGGTGGCTCCCTCTGTGTACCAGGAAGAGGAAGATGGTCTACTCCCTAGAAACTCTTACCAATGGAGAAGGCAGAGGCTTAAATCTGTATAATAACCATAGACTTGTTTGTTGTGCTTTGACTGATAACCTCCCATCACTGCTCTCCTCCACCTCACCTGACCGCCAACATCTTCCTTTTGTCTTTATATGGAGATGGTATTTAAGGTGGTAATTAAGGTGGTAACTGTGCCACTTGGGGGAGTTAGTTTTCCTGAGTCTCTCCCAGGTATATAGGAGATATACATGATATTAAACTTCTGTTTGTTTTTCTCCTGTTATCACAGTGGGGGGAGGGGCAAAACTTGGCCAAGAACCTAGAAAAGTAAAGGGAAATTTATTTTTTTCCTCCCCCACCGGGTAAAGATATTAATTATTAACCAAATTGGTTTGTGGTTTAATTATGGAGTTGAGGGGAAGGAAATAAATAACTGTATCTGAATGGCACTGAGGAAGGCAGGGCTAAATATACCACTCGGAAAGTGTATAAATTCATTTTAATGGCATGAAGGATGTTACTCAGGATAGACTATTATGCTGCAGCAAAAAGAACAAAAACCTTCGTTGATTAACAGCAAGTTTATTTCTTGCTCATGGTACACATCCTGTGCGGTATATGAGGGATAGCTGCTCCATACAAACACGCAGGGACCAGGCTGCCACAGGGCCACCATTTTGTACCTGTTGCCACGGAGTCATATCCTAGCAGCACAGGAAGGATGGTCGGGAGAAATGTACGTAGACGTTTCTTGCCTCAGCCAAAGAGTAACACACTTTTTTCTGTTTATGTTTCTTTGGTCAGAACCAGTCATATGTTCTCATCTAACTTACAATTTACACAGAAAGCTGATAAATGTAACCTTCCGTATCCCAGAGAGAAAGGAGAACCAAATAGTGATGACAACTAGTGACTTATGATGGAACCTGAGGTAATGCTAATCTGTTCTAATGTGAAGTTATATAGCATAAGGCAGGCTAAGCTTGGCCACAGGAGAACATTTTGAACGCTCAATTCGTACTAGCTCACTCGGTAAGCACAGGCCCTCTGCTAAACCGGCATATATTAAAATAATTCAGTAATTTAGCCCTCACGACCCTCCAATAATACAATAAACTCTTAATAACTTTTGTATTTTGAACTTGGAAGAGAACTTTCAAATGGTCATCTTAGAACAAAATCTTTATTTTGCAGCTGAAGAACTGATATCACGAAGAGTGAAATGAAAAGGTAAAAACTTCCAGTTTTAAAATAAATAATTCATGGGGATATAATGTACAATATGGTAACCGCAGTTAATAATACTGCATTACATATTTGAAAGTTGCTGAGAGAGTAGATCCTAACAGTTCTCATCGTAAGGGAAAAAATTTATAAGTCAACATCAACTAGATTTATCACATGATCATTTTGCAATAGAGACAAATATCGAATCAGTATGTCGTACGCCCAAAACAAATATAATATTATATGTCAATTATACCTTAATAAAAGACAAATAAACAACAGCAACACCCCCCCCAAAAAAAAAACTCTCAAAAGATGCTGAGAGTCTGGCAAACAAAAGTGATCATCCTATGATCAGGAGACCAGGCATTTTTATGTATTACAGACACTAAAACAAAAAAGAAAAAAAAGAAATAAGTTAAAAAGAAAACAAAAAGAAGTGATGAGTCTCAGATCACATAAAAAATGAGTTGCAGGGTTAAGAATCAAACAGATTGGACTCAGAATGGAAAGTCTAGAGTGCTTTTTCTTCCCCCACATTATTCCTCGTGTCCATGATTTGGGTCTCAAAGATTACACAAAGGTTCTGTGACATTTCATACAGCTGGGTGAAATTATTGGTGTAAACCTTTCAGTAAAGAATGAACATAAAGACTTGCTTAACTTGTCAAATTTTGCTTGATATTGCTATCATCTCTGTGGCTTACTCAAGAAGACATGGTTGGTCACACAGGATGTATCGAAACACCAAATGACAAAGCATTATTTATACTGAAAACCTTATGGTTTGATGGGGCGAGAAAAGGGTGCTGTTTTTCCCTTACTAACTCTGTAAATGCTTATCAATGAACTCTTTAGTCTTATGATTTGCAGTCATATTTGACACTTTTTGTCACACCAAATTTCTGTCTAGCTTAAATGACAGGAGAGAAATATAGCATTCCTCTGATCAAGTCTCATGGCTTACTATATTCATTTAACCTACAAGTTGTTAAATCATGGCACTAACCGCATCCTGATTTAAAATTCCAAACAAAATTGCAAAACAGAAATTAATTTTAACTGTGAAACATTAAAAGGGATACCGTATTATTTAAACTGCCACTTAGACTCAGATGCATAATCACTGACACAAGTGAAGTTAGTGCAAAAGTTAGTTTACTTTCTGGTTGCAGAATTTAGCAAATACTAAAAGTCTACTGGCAAAAAATGAGATTTAATTTGCCACTGATTTGTAAAGCAAAGTAAATACCAAAGAAAGAAAGATAAGTTATAAAATTAGACAACAAAGGGCTTTTATGAATGAAGAGATTTTTTAGAGAACCGTGAGTACAACTCAGGGTACACTCCCAAACTTTGGTGCTGACCTCTGAGGAGTAGTCAGAGGCTCTTTAAAATTACAGGTTAGACTACAAAATATACACATTTCATCTTTTTGGAGACCCTATTTTAATAAACATTTTAATGATTTAACCATTATTTTGGTAGATTCTGAACATGGATATATTATGGGGTAGAATCAAAGCTTGCATGATGCTTTACAACAGAGTAGGAATTACAATGGAAGCAGGTCACTTAGTTTGCTAAGTAACCTGGGTAACATGGGCAGGTGTTCGTTCCCTCTGCCACTAATGGTAGGAGAGCAATGAACTCTGAGAAACAGATGACGGGAATTCACAAATTAGAGCAAAACAGGTGTGTTGGTTTCATCACGTCTTACAACTTAAGACTGAAGTACTCAAATTATCCTTCGGCAGGTAAAAGAGTAGAGAAAGGCCAAGAATTATTATCCTCCTTTGAATGTGAACTGGACAATAATGTGGGTAAATGATGAGCGGTTACGTTCAGTTTCAAAGTTGGCAGAGCATCTAAGAACCTTCCATTTTTATATTAGAGGACAGAGGGTTGGCTGAGCCCTAGGCAACAATACTCTTAAGACACCTGTCGCCATGAGGATTTTAATCCTGCCTACTCCTACAGAATCTATGTCCTCCATTCCTTTTGGCATAGATTTGACTTGTATACTGAAACTGTGAAATAGAGAGACAGATTTAATAATCATTCCACTTAGTAAGTACAGCTGGGGAAGGTAATTAAACAGGTTTTCTCTTGCCAGCAGGCCTAAAGCAATGTAGCTCAGAGTCTGAGTCACACCACTGGACTGATGGAAAGCTAATATTAAACAGGCCTTCTCTACGCAGACCCATGTCAGCGTTGCTGTTCGTCCCGAGAAGGAGTTATTAAAGGAGGCTTGTCAGGCCATCAGAGACCTGCCAAATCTTCAGTTTTAGAAATATTGGATTTATAGGTTGAAAAATGAAAAAGGACTAAAATAATTGAAAAATTATTATCATTATTATTGAGGTGCTTGATAGCTAATAAAATATCATCATTGTGAATCTTCGATATTATCATAATATGAATAACTACTCAAACATTGGGGAAATAATTTTTTACTTTTTAAAATTTCTAGTTCTCTTTCATTATGAAAATGCAGTATTTAATTAATATGAGATATAGTACCCTAATTGCATGGAGGTTGAATAGTGACAAAACACTCATAGGGAGATGAAAATTGATCTTAGTTAAATCGCATTTTGTTAGAAAAGGGTTTTTTGCTTGTTCGAAGTTGGAAAATCGAATCAACTTAAACATTTTTCATTTAAAAAATATATCAAATTAATATTGTCAGTTCAGTTAATAGTTTTTCCTGTATCTACTGTTCCTGTTATATATTGCTATGTAACAAACACCTCCAAATTTAGTGTCTTCAAATAGAAAGCACTTTATAATATCTCAGAATGTGAGGGATCGGAAATTTGGGCAGGACTTGGCTAGGTAATTCCTTTGGCCCACTTGTGTTGACCTGGATCAATTGGTCGGTTGTATTTGGCTGGGGGCTGGTCTAGTCAAGGGAGTACAAGACAGTGGGATGAATGGAAGCTTTGGCCTAGTTGCCTCTTTTTCTTCTTCATGGAGTTTCAGGGCCTATCCATGGGGCCATATTCGGTCCTTCCATTGGTTTCGAGGGAGCACATACTGACGAACTGGCACTGGAGTTGATGTGCGCTACCCATTCAGTGACCGCTGATCTTGATGATACATCTTGTCCTAATTTCTACGGGCTGTCAAAACTACAAACATTTTTCAAATACCAAAGATATAAGTTTCGACAAATGTTTTTGGACAGCATGGCGACATTTTAATTTTAGTTCACTGTCTGAGAAAACATCAAATCTAAGTATAGTTTCCTTGGATTGCTCTAATCCTATGATTCCATTTCCAAGCGGTGCTTATAGTTGCGGTGGTGGAAAGAAGAGAAAGGGCTTGATTTGAAGAGACTTTTCAATGAGTTTCCAATATTATGTGCTATTGTTTGCTTGTTTATTTGGTGGCGAGGGGAAGGATGGGAGGTCTATAAAATCCATGACTTAAATAGCGTATTTTTACATTAAAACATAGATATGCTTCTACTGAAGTTTTTAAATATTTTTTACTGTTTTAAATTATTCCCCAAAACTCTGCTAATCAATATGAACTCAAATTTCATGCTTTATGCTACCTATAAAACATTTGGCCAGCTGTGTAATATGAGATATCTAAAATTTTAAACTAGATGAGAAAAATGCAGAAATAAACAGAATTGGAACTGTTAACTGAATACTTAAAAATAGAATAAAGACAACAATTCTATATATATCATAAATATTTAACAGAAAGATAAGTTTCAGAGATAGTCACACAATATTAAGCATAGGAATTTATAATATATTTTTAAAAATTAATTATTAACTAGATATTACTTTTGAGGCCCCCAAATTATAAAATATATTAAATATAAGTTATCAAAAAAAATCTTTCCCTCTCCTTGTCCCTATCACCTTTGTCCCACAGAGAGCCAGTATTAGCAGTTTCTTTATGCTTATCAAATATGAATATGTATTCTTATTTTCTATTTTCTACACATGCTATTGTAGCCCCTGATTTTTTCACCTACCAATTAATCTATATGCACACATTAAGTGCTTTCTCATTTTTTATAGTTGCACAGTTTTGCATTACAGGGATGTACTATAATTTAAATACTCTGTATTGGTGAACATTTGCTTTTTATGTAAACTTTAACGTAGTTAGTAATTTATTGATTATATTCTTTAGAACACAAATGTATTCATGGAAAACTTCCCAAAAGTGAAATTTCTGGGTCAAAATATATATGCATTTATAATTTTCAGGATATTACCAAATTGCTCATCATAAAAGCTGCAAATATGTATTTACTCTAGAAATATATGAAATTGGCTTCCACGCAGTCTTACCTACAGTGTATAATGCAATATTATTATTTCTTTCGAAATTGATAAGTTAAAAAATGACATTTCTGTATCATTAACATGTATTCTTTTATTCTCATTGAATTTATGCTTTGCTTTTCATAGTTTAAAGAGCATTTGCTGGGGTACCTGGTTGACTCAGTAGGTTAAGCATCTGACTCCTGATTTCGGCGCAGGTTATGATCTCATGGTTTGTGAGAATGAGCCCTGCCTTGGGCTCTGTGCTGACAGTGTAGAGCCTGTTTGGGATTCTCAATCTCTCTCTCTCTCTCTCTCTCTCTCTCTCTCTCGCTGCCCCTTCCCCACTTGTGCTCTCTCTCTTGCAAAATAAATAAACAAACATTTTTTAAAAAATGAAATGAACTGTGTGATCATACCGTTTCACCGAAGATCCATTGCGTTATTGTTCTTTTTCTTATTAATGCTCCTTAATACTAATATTTGTGGAATTTATATATTGAAATATTTTTACCTGATTTTAAAAAATATTGTGTCTTTGCTTTTTATTTGCCCTTTGACTATCATTATAATATTTTTTTCTTTGGTCTTGCAGTATTTCTTTTTTTTGTGTGTAGTTAAATCTATCTTTTCTTTAATGACTTCTGGATTGTGACCCATGTTATGCAGGGAAATACCACTCGCAGTGGAGGAATAAGGAATGTTGATGTGTTTGTCACAATTTTAAGTAATGTGACCTGGGACAATCACTCTTGGAAGGTGACAGGTGATTAAAATTTGAAGGGGCAAAGGGAGTGAGTGATATTGCTATCTTAGGAGTATGCCAGGCAGAGGAAGGAGCAAGAAAAGACTTTGAGGGATGACTATACCTTCTATGTTCTTGGAAAAGAAAGATGGCTAGGCGACAGAAAGGTTTAGAAGTCAGAGGTAATGGGAAGGGATATCATCTTGAGCTTCATAGGTTCCTCTTAAGTTTAGCTTTTGCTGGGTGAGTTGGAGAGGAAACCCTACAGTATATGAAGTGAAAGATGAAAGAATTCTGAGTATTTTTAATCTGTTGGTTGATCTGGTGATCCTTGCCACATTTTTATAGTATTTATACACTGACTCTGTGCCATATCTTTTTTTAGTACCTATCACTGAATAAGTTAGATTTTCCTAAACTAGATATTTGTAGATGGTTCTTATGAAAGTAGCGTGAAAGGATCCTAGGCGGCATTCCAGACTTTGCAACTTAAAGGCTCTTCTCCTGCTGCCATAGAGACAGACTGCTTCCTACCAATGTGGCTCCTTTGTGTGTCTTTGTACACCCCTACAACATCCCACACCTTCTGTTTCTTTTCTTCATATCTGGTCCACAGATCATGTTCTCTCCTGTTCAAGAGACATAGATTTTGCACTTCTGAGTGAGCCCCTCCTCTTTGTTGATGCTGTCAGAGAACTGCCCTGGTATGTCCTCTTGAACTCTCTGCTTTCTAATGATTTCTTCCTTCATGACTTGTGTCCATCTAAGCTTCTGTCCGCAGCCCACACATGTAAGATGAAACCAACTTATTATAGCTGCCTCCCGGTTTCCCTGAAAAATTGAAGTTACAAGGTGGTGTTCCTTTTCTTTGTTGCTTTGGTGTGATTTTCAGGAAGACAAGGGAAGAAATCCTAGTTTCTTAGCTAGAATGATGACTTAGCTAGTTTGATGGTTAACTTTATATGTCAACTTGGCTAAGCTATGGTGCCTAGGTGTTTGGTCAAAGATCAGCCTATACATGTTGCTGTGAAAAAAATTTTCAGCTGTGAATTGAAATAAGTAGACTTTGAATAAATTAGATTACCCTCCACACTGTGGGTGGGCCTCATCCACTCATTTGAATTCTTAAGAGAAGGAGGTTCTCTGAAGAGGAAGGAATTCTGCATTCATATTTTCTTCAGACTCAAGACTGCAAGTCAAGTCCTGCTGGAATTTCTAACCTGCTGGACTTCCTTACAAATTTTGAATTTACCATCCCCTACAATTATGTGAGTCAATTCCTTAAAACAGGTCTCACTCTATATATGTATGTACAGTCTATCCATTCTATTTCTCTGGAGAACCCTGACTAATATAGGTTACCGTATTGGTAATGAAAATCCAATAACTAATTTGAGTCAACTTTTTGGGAAAATTTTGTAGAGAAACTTAATTTAATAATTTATATATTCAGCATTTATGTAAGTTTAAGGTTTTCAAAGATATATTGATTATCTCACATATAATTCCACATGACATTTTTCGGGAATAGTAGTTTAAAATACTAAGTAATTCTGTATTTTTATTTTGATACCCTGCCATGTTTGGAAAGTGCAGTATTAAAGCAGAGAGTCAAAGAGATAGAACTTAAGGGGTTATTAAGTGGGAAACCATATCTGTTAGATGTCCATGACTGGGTTGGTAGATTACAGCCTAGAGATGGAGTTATGTCATCGCCGAGTGGAGAGCAGAACATTTTAAGTCTCTTCCCTATCTTTGAACATAACTATTATTTTGTAAAGCATTCTTCAACTATACTATGCATTGGTAACCAAAAATGAATCAAAGACCTATGGTTTAAAATTTATAACATTAAATGTGATAGATACACAGTGATATCATATATTCTAGTTCTCTTTTTAAAAATATTTCTTGGGCATTCCCGTTAGGATCTTTCGAGCAGAATGGCGAGACTTAAAGTTTAAATCTAGGTTCAGAAAAGAAACAGGGTCATGGGGAAAATATCTAAACCTTAATCATTAAAAACAGAACTGAGTATACATCTCTTTTTATTGTCATTATTTTGTGTGATTTTATACTTGTGTTATGAATATCAGCTATGGCAGTATTCTAAATATGTGTAACATATAAAATGACAGACAGTAGCTTTTCAAACATACATAACTTGAGTAACTATAATTTAGAGAATTATATCCTTTAATCTCTAATGTGAGATACAGGATTTAATATACAATTAACCCTATTGGAACACATTCATTCATAGCAAATATGAGAAATAGATTATCTGAAGAACTGTGCGGTCAGAATTACCGGACATTTATCAATTATGAGAATTATCTCAGTGGCTTGTTCTCTGAAAGTAAAAACACTTTCTTACATGTTTCCATACAGCATGCTGCTTTAGGAAGATTCATATTCATGAATATGTGCATGTTTTATTATTATTAAAGGCCAAAACATTTCCATAGTGTTAGGTTGCTTTACATTTTCATTACATTTATTCATTAAATTCCTGGTGGCTACGAAGAATGTGTGTGTCCCCCTAACGTAACAATTGCTATTTAGGGAATTTAAATGTGAGGTTTCCGAAAATGAACATATGTATGTGAGAAAGATTCTTAGCTATAGGTTTCTTACTTGATAGTATGTCATAAAGACTTCATAGCCAAACTCTCTTACCGCATAGATGCCATTACACTGTATGGACCACTGTTCACCCACACCAAAAGGACATCCTATAAAAAGATGAAATGGAGGAAATAAGGACATAAACATAAATTATCCTATAGATGATTAGATAAAAATTCATATATTAGACTAAGATTTCTAATATCCTCGAATAAATTCTAAAGGGATCTTTGTTGTCTACTATGTAAGATTTGGCCAAAGATTTTCTAGTCTTTTATTTTCTTCTCAACTCATACCATAAGAATCTTGTGAAAGTCCTTGTGAGAGAGTTTCCATTTGGAAAAAAACAGAACAAATTCCTCAAGATGTTCCTTCAACTCAGATCCATGAGCCAGAAATTTTGTCAACATTTAAATATGCTATAAAGAATATATAGTGGATTTTAATATCAATTTTGGCCTGCTTAAGTGTAGAGCCAACAAAATATTCTATTTTTGTTGATCTGCTCTGGACTTTATTTTATGTGCCCCAGGTTGCTCTATCCCTCACCATTCTGCTTAGATATCTCTTCTTGTTTCAGAGAGGATAGTGCTGATTTTTCAAAGGTGTTTATGTTTACATGTGCCGGAGGTGCTCAAACCTGGTAGATCAGAATTTATCAGGCAACCTTTTAACAGAGCCAAGATTGCAATCAAGGAGATTCTCATTTATTAGTGGAGTGGGCATGCATTTGAAAATGGGCACACCTACTGGTTACAAGAACCATTACTTATGCTTGCCCTTATCTCAAACATTAGTCTTTATCAAATCTATTATTTCCAATAGCAAGAAAATGATCTGCAAAATATGGGCTGCCCATTTTACTGCTTAATGCCGGAAACGACTATGCAACATCATGGTGTCTTTCTGAGTTTCTCTGAGCACTCTTCTTCAGTTTGGTTCTCTTGTCTACTGTTCAGCACCGTGTCACTCCCTTGCTATGCTAACAAACAACTCCTTGCCGTCGCTGCTATCTCTGCCATCCCTCCACCCCGCAGCAGCAACTCAGCATGCTCACTGCTTAATCACTTCATGCCCAAGAACACGTGGGCTCTACTGAATGAGGCTTGTAATCAAATGATAGAGCTCTACTTGATTATCATTCACAACAGTAGCCCAATACATGATTTTTCTAATTATCTCCCCCGTGGTGGACATTAGCCCCTGTTTGGTTTTCAATTATAACATCTATATGTCTTAGTCCCCAAACATTCCTAAGGGATATAACTATCAGAAAAACCATGGAGAAGTTAGTCAGAGTGCCAGGAAAGCAACTGCCTTTGATGACTCCCTTTTGCTTTCTTGGTTAAGTTGGACTATTTTGTCAGGAGAGAGTCTGAAGGAAGAAAGATGAATCAAATGCATTTGTTTTTCAGTGAAATAATATTTTTCAGAATTCTTCCTAGGTCATAACAAAAAGTAAATGCCGTATTAATTTGTCTTATGTATTTTTTTAGATCTACGAACATCATTCCTTCTCACTGCAGGAATGTTCTAAGTGAGCTTGTTTATTTTCTGCAATCTGGGGTGCCTGGGTGGCTCAGGTGGTTAAATGTCCAACTTTGGCTCAGGTCATGATCTCGCAGTTTCTGAGTTCGAGCCCCGTGTCAGGCTCTGTGCTGACAGCCCAGAGCCTGAAGCCTGTTTCAGATTCTCTGTCTCCCTCTCTTTGCCCCTCCCCTGCTCATGCTCTGTCTCTCTCTGTCTCTCAAAAGTGAATAAATGTTTAAAAAAATAAATATTTTCTGCAATCATTAAAATTATGATTTTAAAAAAAGCTTTATTTGTTAAAGTGACCATTTTGATACGTTATTTCTTAGGCTCTGAATCAGACTAGATTATAATAATATTATGTTTAAAATAACTGATGTTATTGAAGGTCTTTCAGAAAGTCTTCAATTAAATATTGGTCAGTATGCATTTTGCATTTTTACAGATAATAGTATGTATTGTTTTTACTATTTTACAGTTTTCCTGACAAATTTGTAACACAGAAAGTGATTTCCTGAAAAATGTTGAATTTGGCAAAATGTTAATATTCTTCTCGTGCTCTCTGTCCCCAAAGGAGACACTATGGAGTCATTTTGTTGGAGTGTCAAGTTTTATTGATGATCTTGGTCAGAATCATTTATATTTTGCAGTTTCCTTGCACATGTCATTAATAGAGAGCTGCTTCCTTGCTTGCATGAATGTTTGATTTCTTTTTCCAGTTAAATAGTGATCCAAATGCAAAATTTAATGCTTAGGGTGATCATGTGAATTTATGGCCATCGCTTGGATGCTGGGCTTTCAGAAATGAAATTGAATAGATCATATTTCTCCATAAATGTAGATTTTACAGCTGAGATAGATCTAATATTGATAATCTCTTTATTTAACTGTTTCAAAATGCCATATGTGACTGAAAGCAACAGAATGGGAATAACTATGTTTATAGCAAATAGAACAGGAAATGAAAGCAAGATATGCAGAAAGCTTCTTACTGAAGTGAGCATCATATTAGTGCTACAGTCTAGCAGCATTAAGGGCAGCAATCAGCAGGCTGAAGAAAGGGATTGGGGGCACTCACATGTAGGTTGAGGAAATTAGAATGGGAAAAATAGCATGGCTATTTTCAGATGCTCAGAATCTCCCAGAAAGGATAACTTGAAGATTAAGTTAAAACTTACGTAAAATTGGGGACAATACCTGTTGATTTATTTCAACAATTTTGTATCAAACAAAGTACATCTACTAGGTCACATTTTTCCAATATCTGCCACTGTCCGATCTGTAATATTGCAAACGCAATGGCTCAAGGTACAACACAATTTCAATTTAAGTGATTTTGCTTATTCTCAAATGGACTCTGGCTTTGCCTTTTTTCAGTCTATATACATTCATTTATCCCACATGGTTTTTGCAAGTGAAATTGGTTAAGGGAAGTGCTTTGGATTGAATTACATTCCCGGAAATTCATATGTTGAATTCCCAGCCCCTAATATGATGGCGTTTAGAGCGAGAATCTTTAGATGGTAATTAAGGGTCAGGTAATAATCAGATGAGGTTGGTGGCCTTATAAGAAGAGGAAAAGAGAGAGATCTCTTTCCTCTCCCACGTGAGACACAATGAGAAGACAGCTGTAAGCGAGCCATGAAGAGTGTGTGCACCACCAACTGACCAGGCTGGCGCCTTGTTCTTTGACTTTCCAGACTCTAGGTCTGTAGGAAAATATTTTTTTTGTTGTTTAAACCACCTGGTCTATGGTATTTTGTTACGGCAATCTCACCAGACTAAGACAGGAAACAGATTCATTCCGAACACATATCTATGGTCAGATGACAGGACAATTATTTACCATTTCATTTAGTTTCCTCACTGTTTCTACAGTGCTTGAATGTTTTAGCAGCCAAGGTGGTGACAGATCCGCATAGAGGTTTTCTAAAGACTGTGTCCAGTCTGCATTTGCTCGCTGTCCTGCATTCATTTGTTAAATTTCTTAGAATACAGGAAGATTCCGTGGTTAAAAACAAGCAAGCAAACATCAAAGTCCTGTTTGAACTCTCGACAATCTCAATTTGAATCAAATCTTGTTACTAAAAGGAATGTGAGGCACAATGTACATAGATGCAAGACATTTTTGTGTTTTATTTTACAGAATTTAAATCCTCTAGTTATTCAAATTAGAACTCAAGTCCCAGAATGTCTGTTTTGCTGTGTCTGGGATCTGAAGGAGTCCCATATGTACACAGGAAAAAGGCAGGGATTCCTCTGAGTTAGAATTTGGGAAAAAAGTTATTTTTACCAAATTTTCCAAATACATGTAAAGGTGAGTAGATCACCCAGGAGAGATAAATTTTTATTCTCCAGATTGAATTTTGGAGGTATCATAATATTCATAATAAAGCCGACTGTTACTATTTTTTCCCCAAGCTATGCCTGTAATTCATTTTTCAGATTCCTCTGCAGGATTAAAAAATCTTTTTCAGAGGCACCTGGCTGGTTCGGTCCCAAGAGCATGTGATTCTGAATCTCAGGGTAATATGTTCAAGCCTTACTTTGGTATGGAGTCCACTTAAAAAAAATAGTCTCTTTTGAATGCATTGCTATACTCCCTGCCCTTGGTCGTCTTTTCCATGTACTCACTAATCAAACTTTTCCTCATCTCCTGATCAAGATCATTGCAATGGCCAAAAAATTTCTGAATGCTGTAATTATTGTGACATTCCTTAAGCAAGTTATTGAAGACACTGTATTCTTCAATGGGCAAGTGTGGAGGCAAGTCAGGACGAATCTTTAGGAGAAAGTGATGGAGCACAGCAGAGCAACCCCATGTGTGGCCACACTGGGAGGGCTGAAGTGACAGTCACCAGTGAAGATTCCCCATCCAAGGGATGGTGACCTGCGCACCAGAGCTTGGTCAGTTTGCATTGGTGAAGTCTCTCATGCCCTCCACAGGCCAACTATTACTATTTTTAGGCAATTCTAGATACCACAGCAAATGGAGAGAGAAAAAGTATGTGAAGTATATGATAAAAAGAGGACCTACAGCTTTTAAACCACGACATAAAAAAATAAAACCATTTTAAGATAAATCTAATCCTTTAAAGTTCTGTCACGTTAGCATTTATTTCTCATGTTTAAACATATATTTATTCCTTATCTGTTTTAAGTAACTACTATATACCAGTCACCTTGTTAGACTTTGGGTATCAAAAGAATACAAAGATGGCATCCTGCTTTTAAGATTTCCTATAAAAAATTGGCCAATAACTCTGAAATTTGGTAAATGGGAAATTTGGATTTAAGAGGGCCACAAACATATTGATATGAAATTCATTCAGCTGTAGTTTGCACAATTGAGTTCTTTAAATATATTTCCTGTTATGAAAATCAAGAAGCAGATACTTCATTTAAGTGAAAAAAATGATATGTAATAGATTATTAATGGCTTCAAAGTGAAACAAACATAAGACTGACTCAGGAAGACTTTGCCTCTTAAAAACACCAGTAAGGAAACTATACGATATAAATCACTAGAGCAGAGCAGAACTTTTCCAAAATGACTACACTTTTCTGCCTCTACAGATGACCTTTTCCTGATGGATTCATTAATAAGTTTAAACAGAGGGGAGCTAGAAGGGCTAGAGAATCGGTGTTGTTTTTCTCCTCTTCACCACTCTCTTTCCTCTTCCTCCTGCAGATTAGGGGGAGATTTGCTTATGTAAGCACATCACTGGAGGCTACTTCATGGTTTTATGTTGTTTTCTGTACCATCTCTTTAGACTTGAGCTTTTGACTTGTCTCCCTGTTTTATTTCTCCTTTAACTTTTTCAACCCAGCTTGTTTTCCACTAATCTTTAGCAGGCACTGCCCTGCTTTGGAAACAGTTTTTCTCATCAAAATTTGAATCTAATGAAGAAAATACCTTCACAAATGCATTCTGCTATATTGTGACAAAATCATCAACGATATCTAACATTCACTGATTAGGTATTTACGACGTAACTAATTGTTGTACTAATGGATTTTTACATGAATATCCGTTCTGTTTTTTCAGCCACATTTATCAGATCCAACACTTTGATGATTTAATCTATTGTTGCTAAAATCAAGATTGACATGTGACCCTAGATTCAGGCAGACTCCAGCAAACCTTACTTTCCTAGTTTCTCTAAACATCTTAATCCACCTAAACTTCTTATTCCATCTTGTTAAAGACCCTTGCTTTCCACAGTTTTAGCTTAGTTGCCACAATTCTAGTAGAAACAGATAAGGTAGATTTTGAACTGTCCACTGAAGAGCATTACTTTTCTGTTCTCCTTGGCACATTTGTGAGATTCGTTCTTCCGCTATGTCATGGGGCAATATATGGGAGAATCATTATAAGGATGGTACAGAAGTTCAAGATGGGCACTTGAATCCTACCTCACAACTTCCTGATTGTTTTGACCACTTGGCTTATTTTTTGTAGAGTCTGCTTAAGATTCTCTCTTTCTCTACAACTCTCCCATTTCATGCCACCCCCTTTCTCTCAAATAAAAAAAATTAAAAAATAGCATTTCAGCTTTGTGGTTGGCATCAAAGAAAAGAGTTTGGGAAATAAATGTTTAGGGTTTTGGTCTTTCCTTTGGTATTATCTATTTGGGTTGGAGAAAGTCAATTCCTCTCTCTAATTCCTCATCTGTAATTAATACATCTAGATTATATTAATGATAGGCTGTACTTTCTTGACTTTTCTCCTGCTTCCCATTTTTCAACGGCAGTTAGAATGAGCCAGCTCTCACAGTTCAGTTTAAGGTTTATAGTAAGTTAGAGAGGTTCATTCAGCACTGTGTGGAAGTAGTCAGCTGGTATATCATTGTGCATTTTGTTCCCAGTTGGTAAGGCATTGCAGTTTATAAATCCTTGAGGAATTTGCTAGAAATAACATCTTAGATATCAGATGTAAAATAAAAGATGTTTTGAACGTCAAATATTCCTTATGGTCTGTCTTATGGTTGACTGTGGTATTTGGGTTATCTTTCTCCATACAGATTATTTAGAACTCGGTTTTCATTTTTACTCTTCGACTGTTTCATTTAAGTTCGGTAAAATCTTTTTATAAATGGTCACATCATGGATAATTGATGTCACTTAAATCATATTCTTGCTTGTATTCAATATAGAGATAACTGGGTTCTGGGAAAAATTTATTCACAATTGTTAAAGGCTAGAATTTACTTCATTGTTTTTCTTTCCTCGTATTAGCAAATTATAAAGAACAGACCACAGTGGACAGTTCTGGTTTCTTTGATATTGAAAATTTAAAATTGAGGTGACAAGAAAATTATCTTGTGTGTATATTTTAATGCTACTGCACAATTAATGCATTCTGGTGAAAAGGGAATATAAAACATGTACATTAGAATACTCAACTAATGCATTGTGGTAGAAACCAAGCTTTCAATAATTATTTTCTTTGTGAAAAAGAAAGAAAAGAAATCCAAGCATTACTACTATTGAATTATAAAACAACAAACTATCTCTTTCTCTGTGGCTTTCATCCATATAATTTACAGTGCAAATGCAATTTTTGGTACACAAATGCTTCTATATTGAGAGCTGTGTGGAAAATAGAATGCCTAGTTCCAATTTTCTTGCCAAACAAAGAAAACAAAATCCTTCCCCATCTTCTGTATTATGTGAGTGCCAATAACGCCTCTTTGATGGTAGCTTTGTGTTGTATTGTGTTTTTGCTTTTAATTAAGATATATTGGGTAAAATAGTGCTTCATTGTATTGTACAAAATACGAAAGCATGGGCTAATTACAGCCTTCAATGGGATTCAGTTTAGACCTCATGTTACTGTCTCATCCCCATTTTTTAGTGTTTAGTAAAGTATTCTGATGTTATATTTTCTCCTGGGGTTTTCTTTTTAGTTTCTCTTCATCCTAATGAAAAGCAATGACCCCTGCCTAAAATGTTAATTAAATAGCTACCTCATTTGTTATAAAGTTTTTATTTAAAAATATTCTTACATTTTGGATGCCAAAACTCAATTTTGCCCCATATGGCCTTTTTCACAACACTTGTTTTTAGAGGGCATAATTTTCACAGAAGGCAGAATTCAAAGTTAGCAGAAAGCAGGTTGGGAGCCAGACAAATATGGAAGAAATGTCACCCTCATCTTTATTTAAACCTGATTAACCTTTTTAATTTAGTCATTAAGTTTTATTGAAAATGAACCAAATGCGGTCATTAGTTGTGGGAAGAGAATGGAATCAATTTAGACATTAAATTAAAGGGCAAAATCTCTAGAACTTCTAGGTAAAGAAAGATAAAATGGTACGCTACTCATTGCAAAGTGATTACAGGGAAAAAATAATATCTATATTGAAACTGTAGTTTACCCAGATGACAATCTATTTCAGAATTCGTCATAATATGATAAAGCTCCATAATGCCTACTATATATCTCTTCGAGAAACCAATGAAATATTTGTTAGGTGATTTGAAAAATGACTATGGCTAATATTCCATTTGGGGCTTATTTGATTCTTGAGCATGAGGTCTGATTAGGGTGGGAGTAGGGATCAAAAGGACAATTTTATCTCCTTTTACATGATCCTACTAAAATACCTTCATCCATAAATATGATGTACACCGTGTGTTGCAGGAAAAATGTCCAATGACTCAAAGGAAACATTTTGTGTACATTTTAAAAGAATGATATAAATAAGTGTGAAAGGTTCTGTTTTATGTTCCTCCGACCCTTTATCTAGATGCCTGCAATTTCTTTTGTCGCGGATTTTCTGCAAACATTATTAGTGTTCATACAAGTATCTAATCTTCTGTTGAACTGCGTTGGATTAAAATGGAAATCGTAATTGTTGTAATTGTCATTTTCATTCTGCATGCTAAATACAATGGCGTCTATTAAATTATTGCCTGAAAATGCATAATGTTTAATAATGTATTTTGAAAGTTGGTTTTGCCAACAGCAATAATAATGACACACAGATATGTATATATTATGGAGTGCTTACTATGTGTGCTTACTTGGATCATCTCATTAAATCCTTACAACTACCCTATGATATCATAGAGCTACGAGTGAATATTTATTCTGTTCCAAGATGATACCACGGCTTTTCATACAATTTCACATTTAGCATTTACATCACCTCCCCCTCTCCTAGGAAGTAGAGATTTTAAAAATGAGGAAACTGAAGGTTTGAAACTTGTATATGGTAAACAGGGTTTCAACCCAGGCAGATTGCTTCCAGAGTCTGTGTCTCAGTCAGTACATAATACTGCCTTCCTACATGGATTGTACTTTACTTAAGTGAGTGGCAGGCTGGTCTTTCAGCTCTCTTATCCTGAATGTTTTTGTGAAGTCAACGATGTTGCATAAAAGGGCTCATCTATCATTTGGCCAATCAAATGCATCAAAAGTGAACACATGTTAGCTTTCCTCTGATGGAAGGCTGTGCCACTCATGGGTGCTACATTTTATTTTCTTCTACTTCCATTAGAGAATTTCAGAAAGATGCAAACATTTCTGAAGAAAAGATACTTTCTGGATAGAATCAATGGGAGAATTTTCCCTGTACTAGTTTCCCAGCGCTGCTTTAATAAGGTAGCACAAACCGGGTGGCTTTAGACAACAGAAATTTACTTTTTTACATTTCTGGAGGTTAGAAATCAAATCATAGATCAAGGGGTCAGCAGGGCTGTGTTCCCTTTGAGGGCTCTAGGAGACAATACGTTCCATGCCTTTCTCTTGGTTTTTGTGTGGCTGGAAATCCTTAGTAATACTTGGCTTGTATGTGCATGACTCCAACCCTTGCCTCCTTTGTCACATGGATTCTCTTTGTGTGTCTGAGTCTTGTCTCTTTTTATAGGACATGAATCTCAGAGGATTGGGCCCATCCTAATTAAGTATGACTTCAGATCCTTGGTGGGCAACTGGGGATGATCTTTTTTTGCTCCCTCCCCCTTTTTTTTGAAATTACGAGAAATACATTATTGTGTCACTGACGTTTAGACAATTTTTTACCATTATAATTCTTACATTAGAATTGTTTTAGAACCTTATCTATTGAGGGGGGTGGGGGGTCTCGGGGGGGTGGGGCCCGCTCCCGGTCTGTAGGTGGTCTCTGATGTTATTTCATCCCACTGGTGCTACACTTGACCAGCATTTCTATTCATCATGCAATATCATCGGTGCTTATTACTGCTTATCGTCATTTCTGCCTATCACTTAGATTCAGTTCCCTCATTTCTTTAGAAAGAAGACACTACGTTTGCGACCTTTAACTTGCAGAGAAAAGAATGATGTTGTCTTAAAAATAGTATATTCTTCTCTACAACACCATACGACACCACTTTTGTTTGCATTTGGCTGGGGCTGAGGGACTGGTTTTCTACATTTATGGCCAACCCTGTTGCTCTGTGTCAGTGTTTGGAAGAAGGGAAAGCAGCACCCAGGAAGAACACCATCACACCTGGGAAGACTGAGGACTACCTTGTAACACAGAGAGCCCTCTGGAGGCTCTTAGAGAAAATATTCAAATCAAGAAATTACAAAGAAACAAGTCTTCTCCTGCCAAAATGACAGAAGGGCATATTATGATTGCCATATTTTTGCAATTTTTTTATGAGGAGGGGAAGTCTCATAATCAAATAGCACAACTGGGTACTAACCATCACGTTTCACAGTGGAAACACGACACAGACATATCTGGAGGCCAGCTGTGTCTTGTTAGTTACTAGGTAGTATTGTTGGCCAAGAAAGACCAGGAGGAATGCACCAGATCTTTTTACCTCAAACATATCAATATCCATATGAACAGAATTTTAGCTGAGAGGGAGGTTTTGTTTCCTCATCAATATCTGTAAGTCGAATAGCCTCTGTTTTTCATACCAGATTAAAAATCACACTGAGGCCAAGAAGTTAATTACAGACGTACATCTTTCATTACAGTTTCTTTTGTTAAGATGTTTTTCATTATCCAAGTAATCATCCCCACTTACTAAAACTGTAATATTTGAAAAACATTTTTTAAACAAATATGTTTTGCAGTACTTGAAATAATGGAGACCACCCTTTTCCTTTGATGTACCAGAGAGCTGTCTCAATTGAATATTGTCAATGTATAATATTGTCACCAGAAAAATGAAAGACTTATATAGCTCATTGATTGGATTTGTTAAACTGCAGATTTTTTTGATATTTATAATACGGTAGCCAACTTAATCTGAAAAATGTCACGATCATCTTTCTTCTTAAAAGAAGAAATTTAAATAGGCAAATTTAAATTTAACGGTAAATTTAAAGAGGTTTTGATAAAAAAGCAAAAACAAAAAAGAATGAAGAAACAATTTTCTATCATAGTAAATTCTTTCTTTCCTTTTTTTTTGTTTATTTTTTAAAGAGAGGGAGGGAGGAAGGAAGAGAGAGAGAGAGAGAGACAGCATGAGTCAGGGAGGGGCAGAGAGAGAGAGGGAGACACAGAATCCGAAACAGGATCCAGGCTCTGAGCTGTCAGCACAGAGCACCACGCAGGGGCTGGAACCCATGAACCCTGAGGTTATGACCTGAGCCGAAGTCTGATGCTTAACTGACTAAGTCACCCGGGTGCCCCCTCTTTCTTTGAGAGACTAATATCACAGGAAGGAAGAATTACTGGAGGCAAAGGAATACTAGAAAGGAATAAGAATGGAGAAAGGCACACCATCACTTAGAATTGCTAGCACTTGCATAGTTGCAAAAGAGGTCTATAAATAAACCCTTTTTGGGTGTAAAGCAAGAAAGCTTTTCTGTATAGAATTAAATTTAAATTGGAGGAAAACATTTTGTTGAATCAGAATTTAGTTAATGCTTTTTCCTGAGAAATCAACGTTTAATCTCAGGGGTATGCTTCATGAATGTTAAAGAACGTTCACTCTCCTGGGTCCTTTAATCCTTTTAAGTTCAATTTTTGTGATTGCTGGCACGTGATATCCTCAATTCAGTTTTTTTTCTCTCCTTTTAACCTCGGAAAATATTCTTCTACATATGGCAAGATGGGTTTTGTCCAAACTGGTAGAATGAAGGGAAAGAAGAGGACTTCCTTCGCAGGCGCTGTACACCTGTGTCTGCACCACTGGCCTCCCGCCAACTGCGATCCAATACCTTCAGGGCTGGTGTGATGAAAGATTCCAAAGTGGTTCTTATAAGATATAAATAAACCACAAATAAACTTGCTCTCCTCATTTTACCCACTATATATAGATACAGATATAAATATAGATATAGATATAGATAAAGATATAGATGATATAGGTATAGATATATAGATAGGTGATATCGGGAGTCTTCCCCTACTTCAGGACTTTATGAAAACATCAAAGGCTGCACTGAGGAACAACTAAACCCACCCTATCGAAGGATATCTACATGAACTTGATAACAGATATGGATGTGTGGATTATATATAGGTATACAAAGGCATCTACACTCATGCACACATCCGCACGCACACATACTGGTAAGTTATGAGAAAAAGAATTGGTGATGGGTTATAAATGAGGTGAACACTGCCCTGCATCAGAAGGTGTGATACTGGGGGGCAGTAAGTACTACTGGGGTTATCCTAGTGTGATCTGGGTTTTATTCCTGGCCTCACAGCTTCTAATATATTTCTCTTGCCTTTCCAAGGATTCATGAATTACTTAACAATCATCCTAAAAATTCCCCTTTTGCTGAAAGGTAGCTACAGTGACTTCATAAGTTTATGCTAATAATAAATGCTTTGTTTAGAGAACATATTTTTACTATATATATACATATAACTTGAATAATTAGAAGGCTTACTTCATTTAAGACATTTCCATTTAAACATTGAAAATACTTGAGCTGGACGCTTTGGGTTGTTTTCTTGTCATAATCAACTGTAACCCAAAATGCAAAAGCATAATTATTTAAGGTATTTTTTTGATTGCATGGGAATAACTGTACCTTATTTAATACAGAATTCAATTTTTACTTTGGACATTTGACTTTCAAAACCCTGTGACTGAATGCATTCTGGTGAACTAAAGGAGTCTTTTTTTTTAAATAAGACTTTTTGCCTGCCTTGCTCCCCTTGCACCTGAGTGCTGTTTTCTGCTACAGACCTGGCCTCAGTGATAGAAGGGTTTAAAATTCCATGTGGCAAAACAAGTTGCTTTCTTCCTGTCACCTGAAAATGGCACTCGCTGTTGGCCGTAAAACAAATAAATAAAGAAGAAACTTTTCATTGAATACGATTTAAATATTTTCTTTTATCATTTATTTACCCCTACTCCCATGGCAGCCAGCTCTGTTCTTATTTAATGATTTCATGCCTATTATTTTGTTGGCTTCTTAATTTAGTGATTTTGTGGGAAATTATTCACTTCATATATAATACAAAGTATGCTGATTATTTAACCCTTCTCTTTAATTCATTTGTAAGAATCGGCAACCTTTAAAATATATATTAATATATATTAATACATATATATTAATACATAATATAAATACATATTAATATGTAATTAATGATATTAATAATATTAATGTAATGTTTAATATATATCAATATATATTTATATTTATCCCTTTAGAAATAAAGGTAGCTGCAGCCACTAAAGATCATAGATTAAATAATTGTCAGAAAGTCTAATGTATTCTTTTAGTCTGTTTATTCTCTATTTGTAGAATTATTAACACAAAAGAGGACAAATGTAAATAAGGACAAAGCCATTTTGAAGAAAAATAGTGGAGTGAAATATTCTACAGTAATTGTTTTCTCCCAAATGGTACCTATCTTGATGCTTAGTATATCATAATCACTGCTTCGATGCTTGCTAAGTACATCTACAATATTTAACCTATTTTCTAAAATTGTATCTTTCAACCTTCTGAAGAACCATAGCCTCCCTCTTACAGTAGGATGTAGAGTGATGGAAAGATTACCCATATACAGATAACTCTAGGCTTGTCAAGGAACCATTCCTTGTAGAATGCCCTGCAAATAGTAAGTCTGGATATAAAATTTGATCAGATTGCATCTCATCATCAGCCTCCTTACCTAACAAAGTGATTCTTGCACATTCATCTCTCCAAAGCCTAGTGCTTAATATCAGGGTTTCAGAGGCAAGATCTCTAGGGCCCTTATCCTAGAGCTAGTTCCAGGCTAATGATACAGGCCTTGACAAATGCCAGGGGAAACGAAAAGAGGGATAGCCTTCCATGGAATGAAATGATAGGAGAAGCTTTAAAGATGAAATGAATCTGGACCTGTATTGTGAAGAAAAGACAGATTTTAGCTGAGCATGGAAAAAAATGAAGGACATTTAAAAAAAGACATAAAGTATAAGCAAATACTAAAATCAGGACACACACAAGAATATTTTCAGGGATAATACGTTAAACAGTTTTCCTTGAATAAACTGTTTGATTAGGGAAATGTTAAGAAGTAGGTAAATTTAGGCCAATGTAAAGAATTTGGATTTAGTCCTGGAGGCAGATGGGAATCACTGACTATTTTGATTGCATAAAGTAATATTTTATGTATTACTTCTTTAAGCATGAACTTCTTTCTCAAATAATTGAAGCACTTCGCTTCTAACAGTAGAGTTTGGAAAAGGCTCATTTTTGTCTGCTTTTATATTATGTTCTCCAGTTATCATTCATCTAACCTTTCAATTTGTTTTTTAAAGAAGTATCTCTATACTGTATTATTTATCCTTACCCAACTTTTAGACTTCATGAAAATTATGATTTGTTTAGAATAAAAAGATAAGGAGTATCTCTTTTCCATACATGGGAGAATAACAAATTAAAATTGGCAAATGTGAGCTTACAAACAGTGGCATTACATTATTTAATGCATTGTTTCCCTTCAATGAGAATTTTCTTTCTTGGAGACTGAATGCATCTTTTGATGGCGTAAGGAAAAGACAAAGAAACAGATGCAGCCAGAAGTATGAAGTTTGATCTTTGGCTCTTCCAACCTAGCTGTGCCCACTCATCAAAATTTCATGAGCAGTCTCCAAAGTCATTTGGAGTTCACCAAATCAAATTACCTCTCATATTACCTTTTTACCTATCCTAACATTTTGTTCTTCTTGCAAATATGGCATGATCAAATTTCCTATTGTTATACTTGTCTCAAGAGACACATATATTATATCCGATCCCTTCATCGATTGCTACAAATTAGCATAATAAATGGCAGGTCTCTCTTTATGATCATGGGATATGTTGCAGAATATCATCTTTTTATCCAGACCTCAAGTAAACTTTAGTTCCTTTAAAGATTAATAAATTGAGATATTCTATCCTTTTCTTTTACACTATTGGTCTAAAAGCCACAGTCCCTGCAATTTCTTCTTCTGACGTTGAAAATTCCAATAAAGTTCTAAAATATTTCACCAAAAAAACAATAATTACATTTAAAAGGTTGTTAACTATAAGAGTTTAACAGACTTTTTTTCATCCAAATTGACAATGTTGTTGGCAAACATATTACCATTACACATTGTCTGGAGAACTCCAGTATGCTGACGCAAGGTAACAATGATACTTTCTAGCATTTTCCTTGGTTAGTATATGTAGTCCCAGTATAGAAAATTCATTAATTCTTTTTTTGTTGTTTGTTTATTTATTTATTTTTTTATTTTTGAGAGACAGAGACACAGAGTGTGAGCAGAGGAGGGGCAGAGAGAGAGGTAGACACAGAATTTGAAGCAGGCTCCGGGCTCTGAGCCATCAGCACAGAACCTGATGTGGGGCTCGAACCCACAGACCATGAGATAATGACCTGAGCCGAACTGGGCCACTCAATTGACTGAGTCACCCAGGTGCCCCCATTAATTCTTTTGATTTTGTTCAATGTTTACCTTGCTTGAAGCATTCTTGATTCGTGTATCATGGATACTTCTTACTGTTTTTGATTTCAGAGTTAGGTATCCAATAGTCTCTAACTATTATCTTGACTCCTTTTGACCCAGGAAGCCTGCCACTTTTATTAAGAACCTCTATGTTCATGGTGAGCTCTATTTTGGCATCTATGTTAGTACTGCATTAATAACTGTGAAATATGGCTGTCTTGTTTTCCTATCTGTAACTAATCTTTACCTGTAGTTAGTTTACACTTATCACTATTATATACGAAATAATCTACCCAGGAAAGAAACAAATAGCCACCGTATCACCATGCAATCCTAAAATGCCCTTTGGTGATTAGATAAAAACAACTCTGAGATAATAATAACAAAAATAATGAGTTAACATGTATTAAAAGATTACAGTGTTGAGGACACTGTGTTAAGTACTCTATAAGCACTGTCTCCTTTAATTTTCAAAACAACCTTAGGGTATTAACTGTACCTGTTCCCATTTTCAGATGAAGGGACTTAAACACAGAAGATTATATGGTGGAATATGGAAATCGTTCCAAGTTGACTTCAAAAAATGTTATTTACCAATTAATAATGTAAACTTTTTTATTAGCCAATTAAATTTAATATTAGCCAATAAAAAAACCAATTAATCCTATTAAGTTATACAGTTTGAATTTCGTGTTGTTGTCAAAGGAAAAGAATAATAGTTTTCCATTAATTCTGCTGTGATCCTCAGTAACAAACACTCCTCCATTCTCCGGCACAAAAGAAAAACGTTTCATTTGGTGTGTCTGTAGAATGTATAGTTCCTTAAGCGGAAAATCTCTGACCCAGACTAGATGTTCACCCAGGTCACCGATAACAAATGGGCTTGTCACACAGGGTTTGAGGAAGGAGGAAGTTTGTGTCTGGGAGAACATGGAATAGTCGGAGACAGCAAATAACAGGTATAGAAAAAGACATGCTCGTATGGTCCCTTCTTCTTGCTCTACAAAATTACTTCATGTTTTGGTAACAGTGCCCTTTGCCATTCAGCTTGGGAATAAAGGAGTAACAGAGAGATTGTACTTATTACTTCTGCATTTCTTCCATTATGTATGTCAGATCTGCCCTCCCACCTAAACCAAGCCACCAGTATCCCTCTTCACAGAAGTCCTTTCTTCTTAACGAAATTTTACATTAAATAATTTGACCTGCTCAAGAATTTATTAAAATTGACTATAATATTTTTGTGGATTCCTTGAAAATATTTTCTAGGTCTCAGGAAGGGGAAATTACATATTAAAAACTGAATAATGGATAAGTGGGAGTGGCCAAGATGGCAGAGCAGGGTAGAAATTCTTTGCTTCTTTCGTCCCTGAAATGCAGCTAAATCAGCATCAAAAACTGAATAATGGAGCAATTTCACAGAGGCAGAGATGACCTCTAAGAATACCAGTAATCACATGATAATAAGTTAAAAAGTATTTACGTTAGAGATGAAAATAATCTGAGTAGACTGATTCAGATTTTTAATAGGAAAATCAGTTATAATCTGTTTAGTTGTTGCAAGCTTGTCATCGTTGTTTTAGCTTTATTTGGTGTTAAATATTTCTGAATTCAAAGGGAATATTTTAAAGATTGTATTAAGGTGTGATAAACCTAAGAGGAGCTCACAAATTCTCTTACACTGGTATAGACTATTTATAATGGAGGAGATGTTTTTAACTAGAATGTTCTTTAAGAACAGAATACACAAGGGGCACCAGGGTGGCTCAGTCAGTTAAGCAACTGACTATGGCTCAGGTGGTGAACTCACAGTTTGTGGTTTTAAGCCCCGCATCCAGCTCTTTGCTGACAGCTCAGAGCCTGGAGCTTGCTTTGGATTCTGTGTGTGTCTCTCTCTCTGCCCCTCCCCAACTTGTGCTCTCTCTCTCTCTTAAAAATAAATACATGAAAAAATTTTTAAAAAATATATGGTTTAAATTATACCAATGTGTTATACACTTAAGATTTAATTACCCAAACTTTTTTAAAATTAGCCACTATTACAGTTTTTAAAATGTTTGAATAAGTCCCAAGAGATGCAAACTGAAACTGACCATTTTAACATATAAAAAGTATTTAAGGATATATACATTCACAGTTTAGGTTTTTTTTGTTTTTTTGTTTTTTTCTTTAATGTTAGAGAGGGAAAGAGAGAGCTCTAGCAGAGGAGAGGGGAGAGGGAGAAGAGAGAATCTCAAGCATGCCAAGTGTGGGGCTCAATCCCATGACCCTAGGGTCCCAACCTGAGCCAAAATCAAGAGTCGCATGCTCAACCGACTGAGCCACCCAGGTGTCCTGACATTTTAGGTCTTACTGAATATCTTTCTTTATAATATTTATGATCTTGTAGAAAGATTGTTTGTGATAGTCTGATCTTGGGCTAAAATCTTAACAAAATACGATTTGTTAGTTGCTTGACATGCCACACAAGACCACTTAATACCAGCAAATGCCCTTATAATAAGTGTATGGCATAAAATACATAAATCTTAGTCATCATGTAAGGAGACATGAAAAGACAGAATAAAAACCTTTTTACTATTGACTAATAAATGTCAGAAGGTATAATTGAATGAAAAAGGAAAGAAGAAAGTTATCTAATGTGAGACGTGTTTAGTAAATGATTTAAAATAAAATAATGTAGAGACACAGAGAAAGAAACATCCCATTATTACTTGGAAGGGAATGTAAAGGGCCCCACAGCCCCGAGCTGGGGTGAGACGGGCCCTCCCCGAATGGCTGCCCAGAATGATGCTGGGTCACTGTGATCAGCCTTGGCCCCTCATTATCTAAGAGCCGTGTGCACATGTAAGAACTTCTGAGAAAAGCAATGGATAGGATTGAAAAGAACATGAGAAAAATGATAGAAGAAACAATTTATAAAGGAAGATTAAACAAGCCGAAGATGTCTTGTAAGTTCGAAGGAACAACAAAGTCAGAAAATGATAATAGTCTAAAAATAAATAATAAGTGGAGAAAGTAATTACTGAACACTTTTGAAAGGAATAATGAAATGAAATAAAATGAAATTTAAGGTGAATGTTGAATGCATGAGAAAATTCCTTTGTATGAAATATATAAAAGTCAAACTGTATAACCTCAAGAGAAAAGCTACCTCATGATTACAGTCCCCAAGGATTTACATTCTAGAAGACAACCGGGATGAACAGCAGAGATTCCAGGTCCAGAGAAGCAGGCCTTAAGCCCTTAGGCAGCTTAGTGTTAAACTGTAGCTGCTGTTTCAACGAACTGAATCTCCCAGGTCACAACTAATAACCAGGGCAGAGAGGCAAAAGCACATTCACGATTTCTGGCAAGGTCAGCTGCATAAAAGCAGAGCTAACTAAAACTTAGTTACATGAGAAACTGATTAAACCAGAGGGAAGTAGAGACTAAGAATCAAGGAAGAAGAGAATCTGGGGGAAATGTATATTGTTGGATAGATGGACGTTATGTTTTATCAGAACTGGGTGGATTCCAAAAAGGGATTCATTGCCACTGAGTTAGATTCTCCGTGTTCATGAAGGAGGAGGTTTGGTAGGAGGAAAACACTTTTTATAAGAAAAGCCCACAAGAAAGTTAGAACATTCAAATGCATAGAACAGATAGGAAGTAGCACAAATGTGGGAAGATCTCAACTCTTAGAGTGAAAAGAGGGAGAGGAAAAATAAAAGCAGGATCTGGGATGAAAATTGGCAAGTGACACTTTGTCTCAGTATAAAAGGAGCCAAAAGCAGTACTTTGGATTATGGCACACAGGAGAATGCCTGCCCCATTTCAAGAGGAAGCAGTATTTAAATCCATTAGGATACTGCCATCCGGAATGTCGCTTCATCTGATTTTCAAGAGAAGGTGAAAGTATGAATTTTAAAACTGGACACTAATTAAAGAAGAAAGCTAACCAAGTGGGCTGACGATGTAAGTCTAAAGAAATCTCATTTACTTTTGGGTCCTCTATTATCTTCTGCTATGTATTATGATGTATTATTATATAGATCTTAATATTAATAAAATAATTTCTTAATCATTTAAGTCCATCTATGACAATTTCATCTCTTTTTTTTTAAATTTTTTTTTAACGTTTATTTTTTATTTTAGAGAAAGAGAGAGACAGAACATGAGTGGGGGAGGAGCTGAGAGAGAGAGGGAGACACAGAATCCGAAGCAGGCTCCAGGCTCTGAGCCATCAGCACAGAGCCCGATGCGGGGCTCGAACTCACTAACCGTGAGGTCATAAAGGGAGCCAAAGCCGGACACTTAACCGACTGAGCCATCCAGGTGCCCCCAATTTAATCTCTTAAGGGAGAAAACCCAGAAGTGCAGAAATCCCGTTCTCAGCGTTCTCCTCTTACCTTGAGAAAATTTTCAAGGATAACTAAGGTCTGAATTAAAAATAATTTTATGGGGGCGCCTGGGTGGCTCAGTCGGTTGAGCCGCCGACTTCGGCTCAGGTCATGATCTCGCGGTCTGTGGGTTCGAGCCCCGCGTCGGGCTCTGTGCTGGCGGCTCAGAGCCTGGAGCCTGTTTCCGATTCTGTGTCTCCCTCTCTCTCTGCCCTTCCCCTGTTCACGCTGTCCCTCTATGTCTCTCAAAAATAAATAAACTTTAAAAAAAATAAATAATTTTATGGGGCACCTGGATAGCTCTGTCAACTAAGCATCCAACTTTGGCTCAGGTCATTATCTTGCGGTTCTGAGTTCGAGCCCCCCCATCAGGTTCACTGCTGTCACTGCAGAGCCTGCCTCAGATCCTCTGTGTCCCTCTGTCTCTGCCCCACCCCTGCTCACATACGCTCTCTCTCAAAAATAAATCAATATTAAAAAAAAAAATAAGAAATTTGTGGGGCACTCTGGTGGTTTAGTCAGGTAAGCATCTTTTGATTTCAGCTGAGGTTATGATCTCATAGTTATGAGGTCAAGCCCTGTATCAGGCTCCATGCTGACAGTACAGAGACTGCTTGGGATTCTCTCTCTTTTCCTCTCTTTCTGCCCCTCCTGCTCTCTCTCTCTCTCTCTCTTTCTCTCAAAATAAATAAATAAATATATTTCCAAAAGAAGATATTTGTAATTTGTTCATAAAACATTCCATTATTCTTTTGATGTACAGCCTGTCACACTGGGCCCTCTTCTTTATTTGGACCAATAATCAAGAAAGTTGTAATTAAGATGGCACAATAACCTCGTGATTTTGACACACCCTCTATTAACAACTCAGTGCATTTTTGGATAAATCATAGATAAAAGACAGAAATTGGAAAATAACCAACGAAATTGTTCTTATTTTTGGACAAAATATTGACACCAAATTCCTTCCTCAATTTACATAGAAAATATTAGAACCAAAAAAATAATTTAGCAAGGTTGTTGAACACAATAACCTTTTGTGTTGAACACAAAAATCAATAGCATTTTTGTGCAAAACAAATCATTTATTTTACATATAGTAGAAAATACCCCATTAAACAACAACAAATTGTAAGATCTGTAGAAAGAAACCTAAAATGAGGTAACCAACTGTTAGAAACTAGTTAAGAATATATAAGGAGATCTAAATATAAAAAATTATAACGGAGGAGAACCTGGGTGGCTCAGTCGCTTAAGCGTCCGACTTTGGCTTAGGTCATGATCTCATGGGTCTTGAGTTCGAGCCCCATGTCAGGCTCTGTGCTGACAGCTCAGAGCCTAGAGCCTGCTTTGGATCTGTGCCTCCCTCTCTCTCTCTGTCCCTCCCCTGCTCATGCTCTGTCTCACTTTCTCTCTCAAAAATAAATACATATTTAAAAAATTTAAAAATTATAAAGGAAAGTCAATCAATAGCCTGAAAATACACATTCTTCCCTAAATTAATCCATAAATTTTATTTTCCTTCAAAACCAAAACTGCTCTTTTAAACCTTTCATACTGATCCTAAAAATTCTCTGGAAGCATAAAAACAAGACAATTTTGAAGAACAGTATATGAAAGATGATTCTTATCAGAAATCAAGCATCATTTGCAGCTTTAGTAATTAATACAGGGTGAAGTGATAGAGACAGGAGTTGATAAATAGATCAGTAGAATAGAGAAAAAATTTGCACATACATTGATTTAATATATTACAGAAGTAGTATCATAAATGTATAAAAATGATGGACTACTTAGTAAGTGGTGGTGAAAAAAATGATTATTCATATCAAAAGAACATAAATCTGGATCCCTTCCTTAAACAAAGGATAAAATGTCTGGTGAAGTAAAGTAAATGTCAAAAGCAAATCCTTAAAACTTTGAGAAGAAAATATATCATTAAGGCCTTAGTTTAGGAATAGATTTCTTAGAAAGAAACCAAAACCCTACAGACATAGGAATATTTATTGAAATAAAACATTTATATTTAAAAAAGGACACAAAAAAGATAAGCTTCTCACCAGAAGAAAATATTCCCAAGCTATATAATCAGGAAGTGTTTGGAGCATATACAAATGTCAGCAAATCAATAAAAGAACACACAGTATCTAACAGGAAAAAAATGACAAGAGATATGCATAAAGTATTTACAGAAAAGGAAATCGGGATGGCCAATAAAATGTGGAAAATGCCAAATTCATTGGTAATCATGAAATTGCAAATAAAAGCCACGGTAAAATACTTATTTCAAGTCCATCAGAATGCATCTCGTCTGGTGAGAGCAGTCTCGAGATCAGGGATAAGTATTTGAGACATTCATACGTGCTGAAGGGTAGCAAAGAAACGAAGGATTAGTCTTTAGTAATTTTAAATAAAGATGACTATTAAGGTAATTTATGACCCAGGTATATTCTTGAAGAAACACACATGGAGCTATATTTATGAATATGTTAAATCTTAAAAACAGTATTTTGAGCAAAAGAGGGTCAAACTCCAAACTGACGTACTCACTAAGACTATTTCCATGAAGTTTGAAATCCAACATTTTGAAATACTAATGGCCACCTATATGTGATCAAAACCAAATACGAACGAGCATGGTAAAGGCCAATACTAATTAATTCTGCCTGGGGCAGAAATTGGAAAGGTTTATACACTATTCTTTGATGGTAGTTGTACTTTTTATATCTTTGAAAAATGATATAAATGAATATGGAATCACGTTAAGATTTTTCTAAAGGTGGTTTCTGAGCACATGGCTAAACTAACACTGGGTGTTCATTAACTTCTTATTTTTATATAATTGTTTGATTTTTTTTAATAAAATACTAAATAGAACATCAGTTATGACCATATCCCATTTAATGACAAAAAAAGGAGGAAGATACACACACACACAGCAAAATCCAATAATTTTGTTGAAAAGAAAGATATCTCCTTTCTCTTATTATTATATTTTTAAAATTTAAATGCAAGTTAGTTAACATATAGTATAATAATGATTTCAGGAATAGAGTTAGTAATTCATCACTTACTGAGAAGAAAGGTAACCCTAATTTCTCTTTCCTACCCTCTTTTCCTCTTTGTATCGTAGAGAGAGGTTAAAAGAAGAAAATAAAAATATGAGTATCTAAATCCATATATCTCCTTCTGAGCACTGCTTTAACTCCATACGATGAGTTTTGATAATATTTGTTTTATTATCATCCATTTTGGGAAACTTTCTAAGCTGCCTTGTGATCCTTTCCTCCCTCCCTTCTCTGTTCTCTCTCTCTCTCTCTCATATTTGGAGATTTTTAAAAAATATTATTCTTATTAATTTTTAATTCAACTTATTATAGTCAAATCACAACCTCAGTTTTATCTCAGTTCTCTGATATTTGTTGAGACTTATTTTATAGGCAGACCAGTGTGAGGTATATATCCTCTTCTACTTGCCCGTGAAAAGAAAGCATAGTTTGTACTTGTTGGATGTCATGGTCTTTAAATGTAAATTATAAGTTGGTTGATAGTGTTGCTCAAACCCTCCTTGTCTTTACTAATGTTTTCTGTCCCTTATTCTACCAAATAGTGAAAGAGGAATATCAATATGTTTCTGGATTTGTCTATTTCTTCCTACAGTTTTTTAACTTTTTGCAAGTATGTATTCTAAAGTTCTGTATGTATTGTATTTTCTAAAAAATATAATTTCTCAAATATTAGGAGCATACAATTTAGAATTGTAATGTCCTCTTCATGAATTGATCCTTTTTTAAAAATTCTTTTACCATTAGGAAATATTCCACTTTATTTCTAATATACTCTTTGTTGTGAAGATATTTTGGGAATGATCTCATGGCATTTTGCTTGAGTTCAGGGTTTTCATGGTATAGCTTCTTTTTTTAAAAGTTCTTTTTATTATACTGGAGTACTGAAAGTGGCTTTACTTTTCCTACATTTTGGTTGGGGCTGATCTTTGCAACAGAATTTGACGTGGGGTCCTCCTGTACCATCAGTGAGTATGTAAAGAATATGTCCCCTGGCTATTTGAAAAAAGAAGATATTCAGTTTAAGAAAGACTTTTCTTCACAACCTGCCCAAAAGTTTAGGATATTCTCCTCCTTGGGCCGCTCTCTTGGGTTTATGATCCTTCTCACCAGGTACTTCTCCAATCTGCAGCTCCCCTCAACCCATGATGCATGTTTCTGTCCAGACTGTCCACCATTCCAGAGACATCTCAGCTGGTTTGCTATGCACCATTGAGAGTCCCAACTTTTTGAATATTAGACAACTAGTGGGAAGAAAATTTTCATGTTTTAGTTTGATTTGACAGCCTTTCATATACAGCATAAACATCAACCATTCTTCTGACTTCACTCTTTATTAAAACCTCTAATATAAAACTAAAGACAGTTCTGACATCATCTTTATTTGGGGAAACTGAAGGAAAATGTTTCTATGGGCCTCACCCCAGCCACTTACTTTATTATTTTGGTCTGTGAATTCAATCTTCTAACTCCTAATAGCTGTGCCAATCTCGACATTCGGGACATTCTAGAATCCATGGTTTTATTTCCACGGTTTTTTGTTTGTTTTGTTTAAATAAAATTTTTGTTTTAGAATAGATTTAGATCTACAAATTAGGAAGATAGTATAGAGGGTTACTATATAACCCTTATCTAGTTTCCCCTATTATTGTCTTTTATTAAAAGTATGGGTACATTTATTATAGTTGATGAACTAATATTGATGCATTACTATTAACTGAAATGTATATTTTTCCATTTTTAAAAAAAGTGTATTTATTTATTTCTAGAGAGAGAGTGAAAGGGAGAGAGGCAGAGAGAGAGGGAGAGAGAGAATCCCAAGCAAGCTCCATGCTTTCAGGGCCGAGCACCATGTGGGCTCCATCACATGAACAGTGCGATCAAGATCTGAGCTGAAACCAACAGTTGGATGTTTACACTGACGGAGCCACCCGGGCACGCAGACTTTTTTCAATTTTTAAAATGTTTTTCCTTAATATCCCTTTTTTACTCCTGAATTCTGGTCAGGAAACCACAGTGGATTTAGTGGTCATGTCTCCTTAGGCTCCTCTTGCTTGTTGACAGTTTCTTAGACTTTCTTGTTAGGATGACGTTGGTGGTTCTGAGGATTACTGGTCAGTATTTTTTAGACTATCCCTCAACTGGGGTCTATCTGAAGTTTTTCTGATGATTAAGCTGTGGTTTTATAAATTTTTTTTAATGTTTATTATTTTTGAGAGACATAGAGACAGAGCGTGGGCAGGAGAAGGACGGAGAAAGAGAGGGAGACACAGAATCCGAAGCAGGCTCCAGGCTCCGAGCTGTCAGCACGGAGCCCCACACGGGGCTCGAACTCACAGACCGCAAGATCATGACCTGAGCCCAAGTCCGCCGCTTAACTGACTGAGCCACCCAGGCGCCCCTAAGCTGTGGTTTTAGATTTTTGGCATGAAAACTAAGATGAAATGTGTAATTTTTATTACACTGTATCACAAGTACATGCTATCAACCTAATTTATCCTATTGATTTTGACCTTTATCTCCTGTATGATGAGGTATTGTCAGATTTCTCCACTTACAAAGTTCTCCTTTTTCTCCACTCTCCATGCTTTCCATCTGTTCTTTTTGGAGGTAAATCATTATGGGCAGCCCACACTTAGAGCACTCACACCTCCTATGGGGCATGGTATTATATATATTATTTGGAATTTCCTGGATGGAAAATTTATCTCTTCTCTCTTATTTAAACATTTATTCAATCCATTCATTTATATCAGTGTGGACTCCTGGGTATTTATTTTATATTAGTTTAAAACCTTACACATAATCTCTAACAATTAGTCAAAATTGCCAACTAAATGTTTCAGTAGTATGTTATGGCTCTAACATTTCTGTTCAGGTGAGCAGATCTTGACTTCATATTTTGCCCTGCGATCTAGGTGCGCCGAGGAGTCCAAGAAAAATAATTGATTTTCATTTTGTCTAGCTTTTTTTTGCTAAGAATGGGAGTAAAATTTTCTGAGCTCTTTCTCTTTCAGAACTGAAACTGCAAATTGGTGTATCTTTTTTCTCATTGTTCATTGTACTGTCTCTATATTTAAAGTGTGTTGGGTTTTGTTATTTATTTATGTATTTATTTGTTTAAATACCACGCATGCATGAGTCAGGGAGGGATAGAGAGAGAGGGAGAGAGAAGCCTAAGCAGGCTCCACACTCAGCATGGACCGAAACTTGAGGCTTTATCTCATGACCATAACACCATGACTTGAGCTGATATCAAGAGTTGGAGCCTCAACGGACTGAGTCACCCAGGAGATCCTTGGGTCTTGCTTTTTATCAGTATGAGGTTCTCTGATTTGTCTTTAGTCTATTACATTAAATATAATTACCACTATTGTTGTTTTTTTTGACCATCCTATGTGTTTTATGTTTCTCCCACATGATCTTCTGTCCCTGTGTTTCCTTTATGGATTTTTTTACATGAAGTTATTATTTTCTTAGTATTCAATTTTATCTACTCTATTGACTTTTAGTTTTTCCACTTTGTGTTATTAGTGTTTCTCTAGTGATACAGGTTTAAGCCTCCCTTCAAATGCTATTATACTATTTCACAATGTAGGGACTTTACAACATAAAACTTCCTTTGTTATATTTGCTGCAAAACCCATAATACATCATTATAAAGTATTATTTTTTATTTGTAATAGTTCAGAGTCTTTAAAGAAATTTAAATACATTTCTTTATATTTATAATATTATATATATATGTGTTTTACACGTATTTATATATTCCTATACATTTACTCTTTCTACCGATATTCATTCCTTTCTTAAGGAAAAAGGATCCTTTCTCAAGGATATCTAGGATTTCATTTACTATTATTTCCCTTAGGGCTGAAGAATGTATAATAGTACAGGTTTCCTGGGGACAAATTATTTTATTTTTTGTCAGTTTAAAAATGTCTTTATTTTACCTTTATTTGGGAAGATATTTTCACCAAGTATAGTTTCCTAGGTTCATATTTTATTTTCTTTCACCACTGTGAAGATATTACTGTATTATTTTCTAGCCTCCTGATGTTTCTGCTGAGAAGGATCCCTTCTGCTCTATTTAATGTACTTTATTTTCCTCTGTTTTTAAGATTTGCATTTTACCTTTAGTTTTTAGCAGTCTGATGTGATGTGCCTGGCATTTACTTTTTCTTAATTTATACAAGTTGAGATGTTTGATAAGATTCTTGGATTTGTGGGTTGATTTCTTAAAATTAATTTTTAAAAGTAATCAGACATTTATTCTGACATATTTCTTCTAATCCATTTTCTCTCTCCTCTCCATTTGATTACAGATTCTCCTATCTCATGTTTTTGTTTTAATTCTTTTGTTTTTAATTTTTATTTTGGATATATTCTATTGATCAACATTCAAGGTATTGATTCATTATTCTGCTGTACTCAATCTGTTGTTAAGCCCAACAGGTGAATTCATTTTTGATGACTTAATTTTTTTTTAATTTATACAATTCCATTTGATCCTTTTGTATATTCTCAATATTTTACCATGGATGCTGTTCGCCATTTCCAATTGATACTAGCTATGGTATGAATGTGTGTATCCCCTAAAATTAATAAGTTGAAACCTATGTCAATATAACGGTATTTGGAAGTGTAAGCTTTGGGGAGAGATAGGTCATGAGAGTCGAGGCCTTATGAATGAGATTTTAGTGCCTTGTAAAAGAGACCCCACCAGGCCTCCCTTGTCCATTCCCTCTGCCTTGTGAGGTGACAGCAAGAAGCTGCCATCTATGAACTAGAAAGTGGGCTTGCATCAGACACTTAATCTTCTGGTGCTTTGATCTGAGATTTCCCAGAATTCAGAACTATGAGAATTAAATTTCTGCTGTTTGTAAGGTATTAGTTTTATGGTATTTTTCTTGTAGCAGCCCAAGTGGATTAAGACAACACATTAGTTTCTTTATAACTTGATATCATCTATAATTGCATCACTAAGCCATTTGTGTTTCTCCTATCAACTATTTCTTTTTTTGACTATTAGTCACTTTTGTTGTTGTTGTTGTTACTGCTTTATGTGACTTGCATTTTTTTTAAATTTCTGCCAGACATTTTGTGTTAATAATAGTAGGGACTGAATGATATTTAGTATTTACCTCCAGAAAATACTGTATGACATTTTCTTTCAGGCTGCTAGAGCTGGAGGGTAATTAGTCTGAAATGTAGTTAAACTGTTTATAGGCATTATTGCAGATTTAGTTCACCAATGACTTAATAAATTTTGAGATTGTGATCAGAGCTTTCCTTTCTTTAGAACAAAGGATCAGAGTTCTGGAGAGGCTTCTTAATGCTTTATAGGTAATTTACTAGTCAAACCATATAAAACTATGTCATATCTCTCTTTCTCTCACAGATTAGATGTCAGTTTTCTGGACCATCAGAGAGTGATCTTTGCTCGGCAGTCCTGCCTCCACATTTCTCTGGCTTGGAACATCTGTGTTTGCCCTGCTACAATGCCAGGTTCTCTCCAACCCTGAGGGTGGCTGCCTTACACTCCTAGAATGCGTTAGATGGAACGGATTCTCTTAGTCCTCCTGCTGGCCTCTGGCAGCTGAAAGCTTGCAGTGTCTCAAATGGTTGTTTTTGTTTTTTTTTTCTCCATAAGGAGCTATTTTAATATGACCACAATGTTGATAAATATGTTACATAAAATATTATTAGAAAAGGCTTAGGTGCAGTTAATAGTAAAATCTTACAGGAGAGTAACTAGACAAAGTTGGGAGAAATTAACACAAAAAGAATAAAATTATGGTAAAGGAAAAAATAATGAACTCTAGAGAGAAAAAGAAATGGTAGGAAGAGGAAGCCAACATCTATAAAACAGAAAAGGTTTAGAGCATCTCCACTGAAGCAAGGTTAATAGTGGCAAGTTTTGTTTTAATTGACTTATTCACTTGTAAAACCTCGGCAAATCAATGACTGTTTGGTATCTTCTGGTTCCTCACCAGGCTGTGCACTTGCGAAGAACAGATACTCTGTCTTATTCACCACATATTCTCAGGAACGTGCAAAGGGCTAAGCACATATTAAGTATTTGTAAACGTTCATTGTCACCTTAAAGCTTCACTCCTTTCATTTATTCATTCATAAAATATTTTTTGAGGGTTTCCTACTATGTGCTGAGCACTCTTCTAAAAACTAGGAATACATTAGAGACCACACAGACAAAATCTATACCACATTAAACTTTTAAAAAAGAGAGCAACAAACAGGAGACATTAAATGAGTTAATTATATAGCATTCTAGAAGATGGTAAGTACCATAAAGAGAAAAAAATAGAACAGAGAATGGGTGATTTGGAGAGCGTACTAGGAAAAATAAGTTTTAATTTTAGAGTGCGATCAAGAAAGGCATCATTGAGAAGGTGGTATTTGAACAAAGACCTAAAGGAGGTTAGGGAGATAGCCGGGCACAATAAGAAAGCCTTCAATGTCTGCCGTCTTGAGTGATTTAGAAACTGCAAAGGGACAAGTCTGACTCTGTTGGAGTAAGACGGGGAGAGCAGCACAGGATAATAAAAGGCAGTACAGGGGAGGTCAGACTATATTGTTCCTATTAGGCCATTGTAAGCCTTTCCACTTTGAGTGAAATGAGGAACTCTCCAGTCTTGAGCAGAGGGGCAATACTGTATGTCCCTTGTTTCAAAAGTTTTACATTCTCTTAGTTGATATAGCTAAAGAAATAGAGCTTTATTGCCATACAATTTTGTTTTCCACATAATTTATTTCAGGATCCCTGTATAGCAGTCTGTGGTAAAGAAGCAAGCATCATTTTCAACTCACAGTCATGTAAAACTCATTGAGGAAAAGTGAATTGGGTACTAAATATCTAAATACTGTGTTCAAGAGATGCGACTTCCCAGATTCTAAAGCCCTTCCACATTTAAAGAAAGGACAAAGCTAACCTGTCATCTGTTTATAGGTAAAGAAATTGAGGCTTGAGACACAAAGTAGAGCTTTTGACATTAAATCCTTATATTTCACCATTATAACGTGTTGTGTCTTCATAGCTTTGTAAAAGAAGAAAATGAGAATTTAGACCTAGTATGAACAAATCTTATTTGTACAGGGGCAGATTGTAAATATTTGGGGCTTTGTGGTCCATTTAGTATCTTTCATAGCCACTGTGAGCTGTAGCACAAAAGCAACCATAAACAACAAATGAATGGATGGGTACAGCCGTAACTCTTAATTTACACAACCAGGCAGTGTGGCAACTCAATTATGGTTGGTGGGCCGGAGTTTCCCAAATTTTCGTTTAGATTATGTTGTTGAGAACAAAGGGGAGATGACAAAACACACTTTCCAGAATTTATGCTGATTGTTTTAAGCTCAGTAGTTCCTGGGTGACATTGAACAGGAGAAAAACTATGCAAATAAGAACATGAATAAACTAGCTTTCAACAGCACCATGTTCCTACCCATAGTTCTTCTGCTGTCTCACCAAGAATACCTTGGGGAGGAATTATAAATTAGTCTTTCTTCACACAATAGTATTTGGAATATTGTAGCATTGATAGATAAAATGACTTATTTGTTTTTCAGAAATGTGTAAATGATTTGCTAAATTCCCAAGGCATTCACAGTTTGGAAATGTATATTGGAGGAAGAAATAAACATTTATAAAATTTTGGAGCTAAGTATTCAAATGTTGGTATTTCTTAGATTACTACAACGAATGACTGACATTAATATAGCATCTTTATTCTCCCATTCATTCTTGGATTTGTGAAATATATATGCATATATACATTAAATATTTGTCATAATTCCATATACAATATATGTGTTTTTTCCTCACTCTACTTCCTAGTAGGGAAAGTGAGTCACAAAAAGGACTAATAAAAGTCTGAGAAAGAAGTCAATGACAGGCATTAGCAGAGAATTCTGATCTCTCGGAACCCAGATTAAAGCTGTTTATGCTTTCTGTAAATCAATACACCTGTAACCTCAGGCGAGTCTCCAAAGCAAACCGACAGGAATCCCAGGGTATGTTAGTTTCAGACAAGAATGATAATTTGCACATGTATACTTCAAATGAGGATGTATCTGCCATTTTCTAAAGCTGAAAGCCTACCTTAGTAAAATTCACATTTAGTACAAATGTTTTACATACCTAATTATTTTTGGTTAGAGTAATTAGGTAGTAAACAAGTTTTTTGGATCTTTTCCTTGGCTAAATAACTTTAATAGTGAAGAGTGTCACTAAAGGAGCTAACTAAAAGTCCCTAGTGGCCTCCTAACCCACTTTCAAATGCAGGTAGTACATTTCTGGTTATTTAGATTTTCACTGATAATCACAGACAAAATGGCCTAACACAGTTGATTACTTATTTATTTAGAGTTTATTCATTTGTGTGTGTGTGTGTGTGTGTGAGAGAGAGAGAGAGAGAGAGAGAGAGAGAGAGAGAGGAGAGAAAACTAGGATGGGGCAGAGAAAGAGGGAGAGAGAAAGAATCCAAAGCAGGCTCTGCACTGCCAGCACAGAGCCAGATGTGGGGCTTGGAGATCATGACCTGAACTAAAATCAAGAGTCAGATGCTTAACCCACTGAGCCACCCAGATGCCTCAATAGCCAGTCATTTAGACATATCCATTTGCTAGTGGGGACTAGCCAAGAGTTTATATGAGTCAAGGTACATTATCTGTAATTACATTATACTATGCATAAGTGTATGATATTTTTGAAGGCTTGAACCTCAAGAACAAGTTGGCTTCTTACATGTTAACCTGATAATTAAAAGCAACGTATATTCCTTACTATATGTTATCTCAGGCATATGGACTGTTGATTCAGGTTTTTTATATCAAAATATATTTTGTTTGGATAAACAACCCTTGTTAATACAAAATTCAGATTTAAAAATAATTAGAAGCATTTAAGTTTTTTAAAAAATAAATGGGCCTATAAATTTGCTTTGAAAAAGGTTTGAAAATCCTTAGCTTACCTCTCACCTGTAATGAACAGGATAAAGGAAACAGAGAAGCTATAGAGGGACTTTTGGATAATTTTGAGAACTATGGGTTAAATTCCATTTGTTAGAAAACTGTTACCTATTTCACAAGAGGTATGTGTGTTTCCTTAATAAATCAGACCTACTATTCTTAATGTCTAGATACTAAGGAATATCCAAATATTTAATATTATAATATAGAATATTGATAGTTATTCAACAAATTATACTGCTTGGCCATATAATCATTTGAATACATGTAACACATACACTTCTCTGGTATATCTTTACCTCACATGCTATTGTATATGTATGGGTTAACTAAAGAAAAATTCTGTTTATGTGTGGTAGCCTTGGGGGAAGCTTGCATGATTCATAGGAAATGTATATTACCTTCCAGTAGAGTGCACATTTATGATAATGTTCAATGGTAATATCCATTTGAAGTCCTGACTTTGAGAAAGAAATGAGTTTCCTAATAAAAGACAATATTACAATGAGTCTTCTTTTACTGTATAGAATGCCGATCTTGGTAGAAAGATAAGCAGAGAGACATAAAATGTTGAACAGGTGTGTCTGAAAGAGAGAAAATTGGAGCTACTTATAGTCATTTACGTTAAATAATAAAGCAAGCAGCTAGCATTTTACCAAGCTTAATAGAAGAGACCACAGATTAGGCTCCATGCCAGAGTTTGACCAACTTAATATGTAAAAACTGAGGAATTTAGGGTCATGGTATGAAAAACCTGAAATGACAATCAAGAGTCTTTGTAGGAGGGGAGAGCAACTCTAGAAAAATGAACATAGATCTGGATTAATCTGGAATTTTGATCCAAACAAAAGCTTGTTAGTGAAGAGAATCTAGAGTCATAGTTCAAACTCACTGTGCAATACCTGTGAAAGACATATGCAATCTTACATGATAAAAAGCACATTGTTTTTCTTAGAGAATATAGAATGACCGTGTTTTTTTTTTTTTTTTTTAACAAGTCCTTCAGTAGTTTTCATAAAATCCATTGTTAAACAGGCTTCTTAGGTCTTGTTAAATATCTCAAACTGTGGAGATTCTCTTGATAACGAAGTTTCTGATTACCAGTTAAAAAAAGAAAATCAAGTCAAATGAATAAATGTGTTGACATCTCTCCTTACAGAACTCTGTCATTGAGAGCTTACTTCTCCTTAGACATGCTGCATATACAGATAGTCTTCTAAGTACAGCCTCTCATGCACTTGTAAGATAATATGGTTTAATTAAATATCTCAAAGAAAATTTGAAATTGTTTTGGAAAATGTAAAAACATTTTGAGTCATTCTGTAAAATAGTATTCTCCTTAAAATAAGGAATTTGACTTTTCTTTAAAAAATTAATCAAAGTTGGAAAACAAAATTTCGACGTGACTCTACAACAGGGATAAATTCCATATTTTCAAATATTTGATTTCTTAGGACTCTGTTTCCATTACCAATAAAATAAAAAAGGATATATTTCAATAATATTTGAATCTTTTGAGAGTTAGAAATATTAAACTATTTTTCTTTTTTTAATTTACTTATTATGGAAGTATAAGCACCTGAAAGTCATTGTCAAGAGGAATCATTAAGATTCTTCTGTGACAAATTTTAAATTTACTGTTTGGGGAAATAGAGTTTCAATTTATCTAGGCAGTTTCTTTTTTCTTATTATTGAAAAAATTCAGATTGATCTTGAAACACAGACATTTTCTTAGAGTACATAATGCATACAGACATCACTCTTAAGTTCTTATGATTTGTCATGCTAAAAAATTTCCCTAAAATGTCTATACATGAACATAGAAAAAACACACTTGCTCCATTTTTTTATTTAATCTCTAATATTTATTTCTCACTCCTACATTAAGCAATACAGTCTCCATTTATTAATAAAAATCTATGACCCTTTTAAAGGAAAAATTAATCTAAATAGATGTAATATATTGCTATCCTGTCTGTATCACAACAAAACAAGTTATTATTAAGAAGAATTGGTTTTGAAGGAAAATTAAGTTCCTTAACAATGTAATTCTATGTGGAAGGGTTCAATATGGAACATAGTGGAAAAGCAAGTGCCTTTGAGGGGGAAACAAGAGCCCTAATTTGGTCTGAGTTCCTCCTCTCACTGGGATGAATGATCACAAGCTTTTCAGAATTCGTATTTACAAGTCCTTTCCATGAATATGCAACTCATAAAAAGTGATGCTCAGACTCTTACAAGCATATATTTTTTTGGAAGAAGAACGTTCGTGATATTCATTCTATTAATCTAATATTTAATATACTAGGAAGGCTCATAATAAAGAATAATAATGCCAAAATGTAATTAAATGAAACAAAGATTAACAACACAATAAAGACCCAAAAGTTAAGTTTCCGAAGAAAGGAACAAGTATCAAAACAAAACAAAATAAAACCAACCATTTATTAAATGTAGTAGCAGAAAATGTGAATGAGGAACAGAAAGAAGCAGCAGTTAGACTGTTGGCATGAGCTATCTGTCCTGCAATATAAGTGACAGGAAGTAAAAGAAGAACAGGTCAATAAAAATATGGCCTGATATTAGAAAGATGATATTAAAATTAAAAATGCAACATAAAGTGAAAACATTGATGGAAGACAAAAGAATTAATAATCCACCACAAAAATCTTATATTTTGATTCAAGGTAACTTACAGAAGCACATGAATAAATGCAAGAATATCTAAAGCCTATAAAGTAAAGTTCAATCATCTGAAATAATTGTTATTAGTGCAAATAAGAAAGGCCAAATATGTAAGGAATTCATTTTGGGCTTTAAGGTTAGAGGTACATGAATTTTAATCCCAAATCTGTCATTTCTTTGCTTTCTGATCCTGTTATTTAATCTGTTGAAATCTCATGTATCTAATTAGAAACAGACCATGATAGATCTGTCAGAATTTTAGAGATAGTTAAAAGTAATCATATATGCAAAGCATTTAGCCAAATGCTGGGCAAATAATACTCACCCAGTTTTTTGGTGGGGGGAGAGATGAATAAATCAGCTGGCAAACTTTTATTTTAACCAGGATACTTCTTCAGAATGGATACAAAGGTAACAAAGTCTCTTTTGGTAGAAACACCCGGCACCCCCTCACCCCCCCCCGCCCATTCCTAGGTCTCTATTCTTCATGTTTTAAAACCTTAAAAGTTTTAAATTTGAAGTTTAAAATATTACGAACAAAGAGAAGATTTTACAAACTGCCAATAAAGCAGGAGATGCAGCGACAAGTACATCCTGCAACCTCCTCTTTCCTTTGGAGAGAATCTACCCAATGCTAAGACAAAGAGTAATCACTGCAAACTGCAATGCCCCACCAGACTGATGCGTTCTTTCTGAATTAAATATTAAGACCTAAAAAACATTAAACTTTTTCAAATAATCCTGCCATAGCAAAGTTGAACAGAAGTAAAAATGGGTATCTTAAGACACATGAAACATGCTTAATAAACACTGACTAGAAAATATGAGGCAAGATTGATGGAATACACACACACACACACACACACACACATACATACATATGTAGAATTTAGACCAACATGTGAAACATGAAAAAACTGAACATTGAAATTTGGAAAAGTTTAGTCTACAGGTTTAACTAGAAAGTGAGTAGGGCAAGGAGAAATTTAACTTAAGAAAGACACTTGTTCTTAATAAGTTCAAAGTTTTCTTAAAAAGAATAAGTAATGATGGAAAAATAAAGAGCTACTGAGGCTAAACATTTACCTATAAAACTACAGTCCTTTTCATTTCATTATCAAACTATGAAAAGTGAATGTCGGCTTAATTATATGATAAAAACATGGCATAAAAGTTACAGGTTAGATTACAAATATACTTTAAAAGAATAAGAACTCAGTGTTCACTAGGAAATATATATAAAATAAGAGAATATAACCTCATAGGATGAAAATTACATGACACAAACAAAAATTCTAATACTGTTTTCAACTATCTTGTAATTAGAAGGGTCCCTGATATATTTGTAAAAAATGCAAACTCCATGCCTGCAAAAGATGCACTTAAAAGAAGTCACATAATCTTCCTCAACTATTGGGTCATAAAGGCAATACAGCACACAGTCACAATATACCTAGAAATAAATAAACAAACAAATATAAATGTAGAATGGACAAAGAGAGAGACACAGAGACAGATGCATACATAAGCACATTTAGATAGAGACAGAGAGACATAACGCAGCCTGGAAATATAAATGCAATATATTCAGTGCCACAGCTTTCAGAGATCAATTAGACAAATGTTACAGCCTCCATATAGCTTTAAAATACAGTTTAGACACAAACAAGTATCACAAATTGAGCAATATTTACAAGTTTAGAAGCGGAAAAAAGAGCCAAAAGAAAATAGGAACGATTCACTGGTCTGACCTATTCTTCTCCTTAATTGCCAAGGACAGAGTTCAATTTCTGAACTTTTTTTGTACTAACCCTATCCCGAAGAAAACTTTGAACCCCCTGAGTTCCAGGAACTACAGCAAAGTAGAGGGATTGTATAGAAATTCTCTACTTCACTTTCCTTTCTCTTTATTCATTGTTGAAGATGAAGTGCTTGGTTACGTGAAAAACAACATTTCTCTCCTTGTCAAAGAAATACAGAGATAGTTTTTCTTAGGAGTTCTGTCACAGAGCCAGAGGTTTAGTCTCTAGGCATGGGTGGAGTCCAGTGGGATTTGGAATAGATAAGAAAAAGGCTGACGACACTATCTTGAAGCTGCCATTACAGGAAAATTGTGCAACAACAGTTAACTAATATGCATAACTCATACTACAAGATAGAAAGATTTGAGCTTCACCAAGAGTTATTTCTGCAAAGAAAATTAGTTTACATTAGTTACATTTTTCCATTTGATACGTAATTTGCTGCCTTTTGTAGAAAGATAATGATAGGTTGATAGGTTCTTATTATTTTTTAGTTTAGCTTTCTTCTAGAGATCAAGTTATACTCTGATTCATGTAATTTCTAAATTTCCTTGGGGTGCGGAGGCGCGGGAGTGGTTCAGTCCGTTAAGCATCTGACTGTTGATTTCCTCTCAGGTCATGATCTCAGGGTTTGTGAAATTGACTCCTTACCCCGCGACCCCGCCCCCAGGGTCTGGCTCTGCACTGAGCCTGCCTGGGTTTCTCTGGCTCTATCTCTGCCCCTCCTCCCTGCTTACATGCATGCTCCCTCTCTCTCAAATAAAATTCTTTGGGGAGGTTGGTGGATACGAGTTAAATACATTTTTTATCCTTTTATGCAACTTTATCAATACAGTAGGCTCTCAAAGGTGAAGTACCAGAAATACCATATCAATATTAATATATTACTGAATTCTAGAAGCTTAGCTGACCTAATTTATATCTATCCAAATGTTTAAAAAATGTTATTGTAACTTATCTCACTTTTGTGTGTATGACTTAATTTTCCCAAGCATTAAAGTAATATGTGATCATTGAATAATATCTGGAAAATAGTAAAACTTATAAAATAAAAACAAGCATGATCCCAATATCAAAAGAATACCTATGCATAGAGAGATTGATGGACATGATGAAAAGATGTAAGTAGAACATAAAACATCAATTAAATTATGCCAAAAATAAATGCAATTTTGTATCAAGTTTTTAAAAATTAAGATTGTATTTTGCCTGTGTTTCCATGTTATTAAATATTCTACTTCATCATATAGTCATTCCATTAATTATTTAACCACATTTCTATTGTTTGGTATTGATATATTTTATAATTATTTATTATAAATAATGATTCATGTCTAGAAGTAGAATTATTGAGTCAAATGCTGTGGTCATTTATATTTCTTAATAATTAAGCAGTGGCCTGAAATAGTGAGACAAAAATAAGTTTTAGAGTTGCATACATTTGGATTCAAAACCTGGAAACTCTGTTTTAAGCTTTCTGCCTCCATAAAAACAAAACAAAACAAAACACACACACACAACTTTAAAATTAAGGTGTTAAATTCGCAAATAAGGATGTTAAAAAGATTTATTTAAATAATATATTTGATTTACATGTTTAAAGGACCTACTGAGAACCTGGCACATAGCATACCTATAAATGGTAAATATTTTTATCCCATAGATTATTTATCCTTTAACTATTATATTTATTGTAAATATTTCTTTTTTAAAAATGATTTCAATTCATTTTATACATAGTAATTTTGACAAGAAATTTACATTATGTAATAAATTGTACTTTCTTTTTTTTATATATTATTTCCATATGCTTTTAAGCTTAAGAAATTCTTCTCTGAATTTGGAACTAAGGAAATGAATCACCCATATATTTTTCTGATGTGTGCCATTATATATTTTTTCCCCAAGGAAAAGTATTATAAAGAAAGGTGATCATGCGTGGAGCACTGGGTGATGCGCTTGCCCAAGTCTACCTAATTTACAATAACTATACTCTCTATTGTATTCTCTATTTGAATTAAAGAACTTAGATGTCTGAGCAAAGGAGAATTGAACCTCAGAGGATCAGACTCACACTAGATCAAGCTTATTAGGTTTTGCATAGTGTTTTAGGATTCCTGGTGCTGGCCTGGCCTTCACATGTATGTTAGGTAAGGAGCTGTCCGTCAGCATAGAAACACATATTGAGAAGAGATACCGATGGCTTTTTTAAACCATGTGCTAAACACTGAATCTTGGTCTATCTTTTCCAATTTGGTGACTGCTAAATGAATCTAAACAAAATATGGCAAATGATGTGCTTTTGGGAAAAAATAAAAACAAGTTAAGGGAAAGTAGAAAAACATCTGCAGAATTAGATTTTTAAAAAACTGTCTATAGAAAATAAATGAAAATGCTATGAAGAGCAAGGAGAATTGGAGGCATGGCAAAATCCACAAGAAAGAAAAGTGTATACTGACCTCAGAGACGCAAAATTACTAGAATCCAAAAAATAAAAGAAGAACCTAACATCTAACAAGGAAATTAAAATACATTTCTGCAGGAAAGACTTGCTGTAGCAGAAAATTGACTCTGCAATGTGGAGGACAAGTTTGAGAAACTTATCATGAATGCATATTAAAATAAATAGTTTGTCAGGACAGCTGGGTGGCTCAGTTGGTTAAGCATTCAACTTCAGCTTAGGTCATGATGTCACTGTTCGTGGGTTTGAGCCCTGTGATGGGCTCTGTGCTGACACCTTGGAGCCTGGAGCCTGCTTTAGATTGTGTCTCCCTCTCTCTTTCTGCCCCTCCTCCACTCACACTCTGTCTCTCTCTCTTTCTCAAAAATAAATAAACACCAAAAATTCTTTTAAGAAATATTTTGTCTAGGTGACACATCTAGTTTATAATTCACTGCTAAGAGTAAGATAAAATAATTTCATTATGTACAGAAGTAATCAAATATACAAGAAAAGAAAAACATTTCAGAAGTGAAGAAATATCAAATATGAAAGCTTATAATGTATGCAGGCAGAGAAATGAGTCTACTTAAAAAGTAATAAAACTGGTGTGACATGACTTTTCACCAATATATATCACAAAAGCCAATAAAATTTTGAATAACAATTAATCTCATCCTAGGATAGTGATCCTCATTATTCTTTATTCACATGAATATAATATTTTTATAATTACATAAAAAATAGAAACTGTACCACTCTTATTCTTCCCAAAAATATTACCATGTACAACACTTGACTGATACTAACAGTTAACTGAGAGGTAAATCAAAATCAAGAATTCGGACATGGTAATGCCATAGCACTAAATGTCTGAGGAGTAAGCTAAATCAATTAGCTAAATTAAGTATAAATAATGGTTATAATTATGAATATGAATTTGGGAGTGAAAACTCAACGCCATTCTAAATGGTATTTTATATGGTAATAGTTAAAATATAAAATATAATTTTGATTTGAAATATTTATTTCAGGAAAATGTGTGTTTTATGGTGTGAGAGCAAATGCAACATAAAAATTTGCTTTATGTTTTTTCTATTTCAGTTTTTTGACAATGTATATATATGCAACTTTTAATTCAAAATATATGTAAACATTAAGTGGTAAGGAAAGGATCTCCAAAAATTTGGTAACTAGGCTCTATGGAAAATTAGCTAATGCATCAACTAAATCACAAGATTCAGATAGATTCTGAGATGTAAAATAACTATGCCGTATCAAAGTAAAATATATGAGAGAGTATAAATTGTTATTTAATAAATCTCTGAAGAAGCAAACTGAGAAAAAAATAACAGGAGTTAGAAAATGTGTATAGATTTAATCCCACCGAAGATGTAAAAATTCATAGCACAGAATAATTAAAATGGAAATCACATATTGAATAAAGTATTTCCAATAAACAATAAATGTGTAATATCGAATAGATAAAGCTTGAAAATTACTAATAAGAATTATGTCATCACAAGTATATAGACAAAAAATTATGTATTACCAATTACAGAATAATTACAGTTGGAAGATAAACTGAAAAAAATCACCTTTTCTAGTAGTCAATAGAATATTAGTTGGCAGTCACATGACTTATTTTTTGAGACAGAGAGAGAGAGAGCACATGAGCGGAAAAAGGCAGAGAAAGAGGTAAGAGAGAGAATCCCAATCATTAGCAGTGCAGAGCCCCACATTGGAGCTGGAACTTGCAAACTGCGAAATTATGACCTGAGCCAAAGCCAATAGCTGAACGCTTAACCAACTGAACTATGATGGCACCCAGTCACATAACTTTTTAAAAACTATAAATTTAGTGGAAAGTAACAATATTTCTAATACTTGGGACTCGCTTTAGTGTTATAATGACTTTTTGGAAAGAATTCGGCAATACACAAGAAAGGCCATATAAGTATCTATATCTTTTGATGTAGTCATTTAAGCATTATGATTTTGTCCAAAAAGAGAACTAAAAAATGTGGTTTATGCATGTGAGCATAAACTAAATATATTTCTCTAATATGTATATTAGAGAAACACACGCTACAAAGAGACAAAGTACCCATCAAGAAATACATGATGACACTTGAAGGTAAACCAATCCACATTTATTTAGGAAAAATATAATGAAAACACATTTATTAATGTATGAAAATACAGCATGACATTAAACAAAAATAAAGCAAGAAGAATTCAATTAGAGTCAGTCAAATAACTTTAGATAGATATAAATAGAGGCAGCAAAGGAACTACAGGGAACCAAAGAAAGAACACAGAAAGAAAATATACCACAATAGTGACAAAGACTTTCATCGCGGGTGGAATAAGACATGGCTTTAATTTCTGCAGTATATTTTTATGTATTTACAAATATAATATACACAATACAAAAATATATTTGTAAATATATAAATGAATAATATATTTTTGGTTATATATATTTTTCATTTTATATTAATGTATTAATGTTATGTTTATTATATATTATACATTTATTAAATAATGTATATAAAACTCAGATTTGGATGGAGTCTTAGGTCTATTACTTAGTAACTCTTTCATTTTGTATGAATGACTAACATTTTATCTAAGTTTCAGTTACTTCAACTCTAGTATGTGTTGAAGATCATAGGGTTGGTGTAATGATTAAATGCTTAAATGAAATAAAAGTTACCCATATTATTCACCAGGCACTTTATTATAAATGGCACTTTGGGGGCGAAATGGGTGGCTCAGTCGGTTAAGCGGTCGACTTCAGCTCAGGTCATGATCTCACGGTGTGTGAGTTCGAGCCCCACATCAGGCTCTGTGCTGACGGCTCAGAGCCTGGAGCCTGCTTCCGATTCTGTGTCTCCCTCTCTCTCTGCTCCTTCCCCACTCATGCTCTCTATCTCTCAAAAATGAATAAACATTAAAACATTTAAAAAAAATAAATGGTATTTGGACTACATAAAGTTTTTATCTGAAGTTTGACTTATCAAACTGAGTTTAGGAATACTATTTTGAAGCATTATATATATAAATATCTGTGTGTTGTGTGTGTGTGTGTCTTTTCAAATATAGACACATATCCCCATATGTATGAATAATGGAGATAAAGCCATAAATTGTCTTTCATAATTCTCCTTGATTTCGATATCTAAACACTTAAGAATCTTAGTTTTCAACTATGAAAAAAGTGATAGAAGTTAAGACTCCAGAATGCAAATGCTCTCAAAAATTTCACAAATACCTAATGGGTCATAATGCAAATGTTTTTGAGTATGGAATATCCTATTAGATGTGTTGTTTCATTTTCCAAGGTTTTGCAGTCCAGTGATAACAGTTCTGCCTGCTTCCTCTCCGGCAGCCATATTTTTATTGGGCCAGGTCCATACAACCCTCTTTTGCATTCTCATTACCAATTCTCGGAAGAAGTGAATTTGCTTTCAACTTCTTTAATTGACAGATAGCCTAATTGATTGAATAAAAGGTAAGGATGTAAATACTTTTATTTCTATCTTTTGATTTTTCTTTTATTGTTTCATTAAACTTTCTGCATTTCAGTTGTTTGTGTCTCCAGTTACTGAAGGTGTGAGATGCCTGACTTCCTCAGTGGGTGTTAACTCTCAGTACACTCAGTGGGTGTTAACTCTATTGCCTCTTTGGGTCCAGAGTATGCTAAATTCATTTCAGAGTATGGAATTCAATATGACTACAATATAATTGTATGGTTAATTGCAAGTAAGACCTCCTTTAAAATTAATGTTTAAAGTGGAATTGCGGTCAAAAGCAAAATGAATGAGGAGGTATTGTTACAACAGAGTGCCCGGAGGCAGATTAGCGCATTTCAGAGAAATTTGGGATGTGAATCAGAAAGCAATCCCAAATAAATAGATCCCAAAGTAGGGAAGGTCACCTCTACTTCCAGAAACTATATTTCAGGTGGGTTAGATACACAATCTCTTGTTTTATCTCTTCTGCATTTGATTAGATAATCTCTTTTGAGACAGAAAAACAAGCCTTCTTTTAAGATCTTTATTTTCCTTTTTCAAGGGATTACTGTGCTTTTTCTTCCACCTTGAACATCTTAGGTCTCACAAAGACTTCTCTTTCCACATGTTTGCTGGATGTGAGAACTAAGCCCATATACTTTCCTTATTACTATTTAACATTAAATTCTTAAAAGCATTTTAGTTGCTCTTCCACTTCAGAAAATTGAATAAGTAGAGGTATGAATTAGAAATGAACAATGTTTTTGTGGCCGCATCTTACTATACTTTGTTGATTTAATGCAATCTAAGATGAAATTTTACGCAGGGAAGAAATGATATAGCACTGTACTTGACTTTTGAATATTTAAGCATTCTTTCTGTATTAATCAACAATCATTTCATTTCAGATGCTGTTCAGACTATCTAGAATTTTAATGCAAAATTTTAACTTCCAAAAAGAGATGGTATTTTTTTAAATATTCATTTTTTCCATCTCTTTTTAAAAAGGGCACCACAAAGTCATTATTGTGAAGGCTTTATTTCCCAATCTATGAGAAGAATATTAAAAAAATGTTCTAAATACAAACTCCAGTCAAGACTTAGTCCCAAGCTGATCTTAAATTTTAGAAATTCAAATGTCTTCTTGTGTTTAGAAGAGGTGATTTTATATTTTAAACACACTCAGGCATCTGTTATAAAATGTGCCCTAGTATAGCACCCATGTGCTCTCAATATATACAGGAAAAAAAAAAAAAGAGAGAGAGAGAGAGAGAGAGACAGAGAAAAGAAAGGAAATACTTTTCCGCTTCCTTTGTCTAATATATAAAGTAGATTGCTTTTATACCCCTTTTGACTCTTGTTGACTAATGGTGGGGACTTAATAATTTCCCCCTGTATTTCCTGATTCTTGAATAAAAAATATAAAAGATGACACATATATTGCATACAGAAAACAGAAACTCACTGGCTCTCTTTTAGTCTCAGATTAAATTTCTTCATGTATAGAATCATAGTATATTTACCTTGAGAACTTCAGAGATTACTCAGGTATAACATTTATTTTATTTTATTTTATTTTATTATTTATTTTTTTTATTATTTCATTTTATTTTATTATTTTATTTTATTTTATTATTTATTTTTGAGACAGAGAGAGTACATAGGGAGGGACAGAGAGAGGGAGAGAGAGAATCCCAAGCAGGCTCCACACCGTCAGTACAAAGCCTGACCCGGGGCTTCATCTCATGTACTGTGAGATCATGAACTGAGCCAAAATCAAGAGTCAGATGCCTAAGCAACTGAGCCATCCCAGCTCTTCAATATTTTATTCTATAAATAATGAAACTGTGACCTAGAGAGTGTCTTATTTTTAGGTACCAGTTAGAGAATAAACTTTTTCCTATACATTGCCCCCTTCCTTATCTTTTGACCCTTTATAAATAGGTTTCACTAAGTAATGGTTACTGACCATGAGAGAGAACCACGAGTAACTATGAAGAGTCCCAAACACTTACCACCTCCTCCTTTCTCACTTCGGGATTTTCTCAAACCCTGATCGTTTGCATCTCCTCCTGATTTGGATCCTGCGTTCCATACCGTGTGTGTGCACACTGATTAAATTTATTAAATAATTCTTTCAACTAACTTCTTTCTAAGCAATACCATGTACTTTTCTGAAAGTGGGGCGAATATTCAAAATAAATTAGAATAAAATAGGAGTTAGGTGGACTTTCAGATTATAGATGGAAACGGGCTTGATTCCAACTGAGAAATGAAAAAAAGTTTTCAAAGAGAAGGTACTTGGGCTACTCGTTAAAACACTGAGAAAGCATTTTGAAATTGAACCTAAATAGGCATACTACACTCAGCAAACTGCATCAACCAAAGTGTGGAGGTGTTCGAACGGAGGTAATATGAAATGGCAATCTCATGGTGTAGGTGAGACTATTTCATGAAGTATCATGAGAAAGATCCCAGTCTTAGTGGTCCTTTGCAAGTATTCCAACTCCTTCCATTTGCAATGGAGTGAATAATTTGCTTCTTGATGATAAGAAACATGGACTTTTTTCAAGTTTTGAGTATTTATGCCAGCGATTCTAACCATCGTAGTCCATGTTTTCCATAACTTCTCAAGCAGCCTGTGTTTTGTGTGTCTAGAACAGGGAGCGGCCTGGATGACATGATTTCAAGCATGTTGAAAGAATCCTTGGCTGTAAAATAACACAGGATTATTTGTCCATGAAATTATAAATTTCAGTGCTGAAAGATACCTTAGTGTTAAAACCAGACTTTTTTTTTTAATTTGAGACACACACACACAAAGAGAGAGAGAGAGAGAGAGAGAGAGACAGAGACAGAGAGACAAAGAGAGTCAGGCAGAGGGGCAGAGGGAGAGAGAAAGACACTTAAGCAGTCTGCACACTTAGGATGGAGCCTCATATAGGGCTTGATGCCATGGCCCTGGGATCATGTCCTGAGCTGAAATCAAGAGTCGGATGCTTAACTGACGGAGCCACCCAGGTGCCTACAGATCAGACAACTTATTAAGTGAAGCAAATGGAAGGCAATATTTTTCCCACAATCACATGACATTAGTAATATTACATATTCACTTTTTTATTATGAAATCACTTCTGTAGAATTCTCTTGTTGTAAAATTATAAAATACAAGTTTATCTGAAGAAGCAATACTCATTTCAGAAACATACAGATACACTCATCTTTTTTCTTTTTCTTTTTCCTTCTTTTTAAAAACTCAGGTCACAGAATTGCATTAGTCATATTTTGTTATTCACAGCTTACTAAAATTTTGTCCATATATAGCCCTCTCTGATCATATTTTTAAAATATTTATTAGTAATATAATTAATACCTCTAATGTATCATGCAATCCAAGAATATAAATATTTCTTTTATTTAAAAACACTATTTTAATGTTTATTTATTTATTTTGAGAGAAGAGAACGGGCCAGAGAGTCCTTATGAGGTGAGTGACTACTAAATCAGACAGAAACCCATGCAGGCTCTGCACTGTCTGCGTGGAGCCCAAAATGGGGCTCGATCCCACAAACCATGAGATCATGACCTGAGCCAAAAGATGTTTAACCAACTAAGTCATCCAGGCACCCCTCAAACATTCCTAAAAATTTACATTTATATGTACTTTCCCTATATCCTGTCTTCGGCTTCTCACTCAGAAGTATCATATATCCTGAAGTTCGTGCTTATTATTCCCTTGTTTTTCTTTAATATTTTCTATCTCACACATTTATAAATGCTTAACAAATATGTTGTGCAGTTTTGCTTATTTTTTAACTTATTAAAAGGGCTATAATTTTATGTTAACATCTTAATGTAAAATTATTTTGTCAGATAATTAACTATAATTTGAAAAGAGGAGCTAAGAGCCTGAGGGAATAATAATAAAAGCCCATTCAACAGACATTTATGGAACAGTTAACATTTGCAGGCACTGGGGATACAAGTACATATAAAATAGAATTCTTTCTTCAAGGAATTTGTGACTTGTGAGAGATGGATATTAATAGATAATTGCAATAAAATGTGTAAGTACTATAAAATATTTTTGTAAACTAGTGTGGGTATATAGGAGAGATGACATTTTTCCTTAAGTCTTTAAAGATGTTTGGGACATCACTATAATACGACGTACATTTCAGGTTGAAAAAGACAACTGTTTAGTTCTATTGAGGTGGAAGTTAAACAGATGTCATGATATCAAGATATCATCAAGGACCAAAGTAAATCAGAAGGAATTAAGGTTAATAAATTAGTATGAGCACCAAGGGGTTAGTGGGGGGATTACAGAAAATGGTGGAACTTACTATCATACTAACTATGCTATAGAAACTATAGATTCTATAAAATTTGGTGGCTATTAGAAATAACATTGAAAGCAAGTAAAAGCTAAACATTAGAGTGACTACTACAATGTATAACTGCATAAGTAATGGTGCTTTTACAGATGAATAAGACGGGAGTTGGTAGGGAAAATATTGTTTCCCCTAAATTTAACAGTAATCACATTACCTAATTACCAATGTAATGTTTTCATTGTAGAATATTTGTAACAGGTGTGTAGCATAGCAATCTGGCATCATTTATGCGATTTTAGTACACACATGCCTCATGACCTGTGAATGTGTGTGTGTGTGTCTGCCCACACAAGTTTATTAGTGGAGAGGTTCAAGGAAGCTCACTGTAGCATTATTTGTGGTAGGAGGAGGCAGGGTGGGAGGCATGAGCTGAGTCCATATATAAAATATGCATATGATGAAAACTTAGCCTACGAATAAAGGCAGGTTTTTTTTTTTCTTTTTTTTATATGTCCCATATTGTGGTCTGGTATTCTTTATTCTTATCACAAAACTGGCAGATGTGACTGAGTCGTCTAATCCACGACTTTCACTCATGTGGCCACTGTGCTCCAAAATATCATTACTACAGAGTTTCCCTGTCATTTGATGTTAGGTGTAGCACGGATGTAATTTGTCTGGAAGCCTCAATGACTACTAGAGTGGGTCCTGGCCTCACATTCATACCTCCCCCCTTTTTTATATAACCCAAGTAGTTCACAGGCAACAATCTGCCTTTTTCTCTGAACCCCCATCAGCTGCCTGGTGTCTGGTTCTCATAAAATTATCCTGACATTCACAAAGCAAATGTCCTTTCAGTTTTGACTGCAGGGTGAGGTGACCCACCAGATGTGGTATTCTGGGGCAGTTTGAAGGAAGCATACAATGTTTACATTAACCTTTTTAGGCCCTTTCCCATGTGGGGTTAGCAGCATGGCAGTTAAATAAAGATGCTTAGTCATCCAGAATCCTGTAAGCACTTGACACCATGTCAAGTAATCTATGTTACTGCGTATGATTTGGCCTCCTGGACATGGTAGAAAAGCTGCCTGCTAATAAGAACCCAATGGTTTTTGAGAACCTATCTATGTCACAACGTTGCTCTATTTTCTTTTCCCTTTGGTGTTATTCATTTATCAAACCTCATTATGAGGTGACAGGTTACTAATAGAAGAGGCATGAAAATTTCATCCTGACTTTATGAATTTCTGGACTGTGAACAGATTTCTCAATTATTTTATTTATTTATTGGATTGTAATCTTACAGACAGAGCATTAAAGATGGGGCAGACTAATAAACCATGTCCCTTCAAATTGTTGAGCAATTCACCAAGGAAATAGTATACAAACAAGAGAGCTCTCTTTTAACCTGCTTTATGCTTTACTATAAATGGTAAACTATTTAAATCTGCCTTTATTAGTAGCCTATTCCATAAAATACTTATGAAAATGACTGTATTTAAAACTTTATGCATTTATTTCCCTAAGAAATGAAAGACATATCTAAACACCTGCCTTTTCTTGGTTTAAGCTTCTGACTTCACTTAAAATAGCATGTGGTTTTATCAAAACTTGTTATTTTTCTCCATCTTTCCCCTTCTAATTTATGAAAAAAGAACATAGAAGCTCTTAGTAGATACAAATGTCCCAACAGCTTCAAGGCAACACAAATATCATTTTACAAATGTGAAATTTGTCATGATGCTCCAGTAATGAAAAAAACCTCATGAAGATTTTCCTCTTTAAGCACTTGTGACAGCTAAAAAGTAATAATTCCTATTAATAAGTGATTTAATATGTCTCAACATGTGTCCAGGCCCACAACTATTATGTCAATAAACAGAGCTAATCAGTTTAATGTGCTGTAGGCAGGGACTAGTAATGCATACAAATGTAATGATAACAAGGAAAGGAGTCTTTATCTCTTCTCTTGTGATTTTTTTTTTCCCAATAGTGACAGGCTTTGAGATAGTCCTGGGTGAATTCTCTTACATTTGTACCTGTCCCAAATGTCTGTCCTCAAGCTTACTCTTATCGGCAGACTATTCTAGAGCTGTTTTTATTCCACTGTAATCTTCCCAGTGAATCTTGCTGCCTCTGCAGTGTCTTACTTTGATTAGGGTATATACTCTACCATTCTTGACAGGAAGACTGAGGGAGTGAGAAAGAAGGAAGATGGAGTAGGGGAGGACAAACGAGGCAAGGAATTCACATAGATTTTCTATGTTCTGTGCTTGATTGAGAAATAAATACCCACAAGTTAGTATGGTTACACAATTTATTTCATAAGCTAGCATTTAAGAACATAATCATGTTGAGTACATGTGCATATGTGTTTTCGTCTATGTATCATATGTGTGCTGTGTGTGTTATCTACAGAGACAGCATGCAATATGTTAATGTGATCGTGAAACATTTTCAGAATATTGAAATCACAAGTGGATGAGAGGACTAAAAAATCATAAATTCTTGATAACTTGTCCTTATTTAGGGACAATGATAATGATTAAAGAGAACTATAATGTATCCAATATTTCCACTGTGCCACCTGTTTCATAGACCGTCTCAAACAGTCCTCACAATACCAGTCTTGGAAACGTATTGTTATTTGCATCTATTTTACGATTATCGAAGTACAGGAATACAGGATTTTGTGTTCCCAAAACTGCTTCTATATTTCCTTTCAGTCCACACTCCAACCCCTAGAAGAAAGTCTGTTTGTTGATAGAGTCAAGAGACAAAGGCGTCAGTAGCAAAATAAACTTCATTCTTTGGCTATGAGATCTGGCCCACAGCAGCAACAAAACAGCAACCCTAGTGGGTGCCCTACACTGAAGTAATTAGAAGTATTTAAAGTATTCTCCTGTAGGGCAGTCCAAGCCTAGACATCTCTCAAGGACAGTGGCCAGTCTTGGTTGGGAAGAAAGTCCTAGGGCAAGACTGGTGGAATGAGGAAAGAAATTCAGAGAGAGAAGGAAATTTGGAATGCCTATCTGACAGGCACTCTGCATAGCTGGAAGGAGACTTGGGGGATATTGGTGAAGACCTCTTTTGCGGTATCTTCTGGCCCCTGGCTGAATATTTAATTCTCTAGGAGTAAAGTTATTTTCTTTCTAAATACTCATTGTTCCTGCAAGTCTTTCCAGAGGTTGCCAGCATAAAAGAAAGAAATGAAGTAACTTGACCAAAATTCTACCACCCTGGGCAATTTCTAATATGAATCCAGGTCTGTCAGATTCCAAAATCTATGTCTTAAAACCATGCCGCATTGTTCATAGAGTACCCAACAGGCAACCTGTGTCTCTACAGGTTATAAACAATAGGCACTGCCTGGTATGTAATAGTGAGGTAAAACTCTTGAGAAATGAGAATGTCTCATAGGTACCAAAGGAGCAATTTCAACCCTTTTCAGTTCCCTCAAATCTGTTGCAATTTATTCAATGAGGAAATGCTTAAATCGTATCTGTTTATAATCCTGAGTCAGTTTTCTATCGATAATACCACTCCAAAGGAAATCAGTACTTTCACTATTAAAGTGAAAAGTACATAGATATCCATATATGTAGAGAAATTGATAATACATAGAGAGGTAGATGGAATACAGTTGTAAAGATTGGCAAGTAAGTAGAATCTCAAGCCTTGCCACACAGCAGGAACAGATATTTGTACTACTTCAACCTAGTCAGACATACTTTTATTTGAGATGAATTTTAAAATAAATATACTCATATTTTTGAACCTGGGAATTACATTGGCTTCAGGAGGGGTACCTGCAGGAACTCATTTTTTAAATAGATTTATCCTGTGTGGGTTTTATAAATATCCTCACTGCTAGTTTTTATTGCATGCCTCCTTTTCTTTTTACAAAAGTCAAAACCTTTACTACACCTTGACTTGTATTCCCACGACTACCTCACCAACACTGAACCCAAGTATATTATAAAAATTATCCTGAGAAAGTAGGCTTAAGAAATGGAGTTCTTATTTTGTATAAATGGCAAGTGACACTTCGCCATTTAAAAAATTATTTTGTCTCTTAATTTCTCGCACAGTGTCATGGTCAAAGTAGGTGCTCAATAAATGTTGCATTACATTGAAACCAGGAGTGGGTACCCCAAATAAATAACAGATGGTGAAAGAACTAGAGTGCTCAAGGTTCTATGGGAAATGCAACTAAAATGGCACAACCTGATTTGTGGGCGATGGTGGAGAATACTTAGTATAAATTTCAATGCAGTTCTACGCAAGTTATTTGGACAAAATTTAACAACAATCTAATTTGCTGAATGTACTTGAATGAATACTTCAACTTTAACAAAATGTTCTCTTTTTTAAAATGTTTATTTATTTATTTTGAGACAGAGAGAGCGCATGAGCAGAGGAGGGGCAGAGAGAGAGGAAGAGAATCCAAGCAGGCTCTGCATTCAGCACAGAGCCTCACACAGAGCTCAATGTCACGACCATGAGATCATGACCTGAGCTGACACCAAGAGTTGGATGCTCAACTGACTGAGCCACCCAGGCACTCCCTAAGACAAAATATTCTTATACATAAACATGTATGAAATGGGAGAAAGTTACACTTAGCAGTCTAATATGACACCCGGGACAGTTTTGTAGCATACTAAAAAATGAAGATGGTAAAAATGAAGATTGCTTATAAGCTGAATTAAGAAGTAGGCAGAATCCTGTCTCTGAATTCCTGAAACAACAACAGAAAGAAGTCTACTCCTGCTTGGAAAGTTGGAGAGGGTGTGATGAGGGGGAGCAATTATTAACCTGAAGTTATGGGTGTGTCTTTTATATGACTCAGGCTAAGTATCCCCACTCCTGTAAAAAATGAGAATGAGAGAAACTTGAAAAGCCTTCTCCCTCGCTGTGTGATGAATGCTAGCTATGTGTCTCTGCCCACACACTTCTTGTTCTTAGGGGTTGTTTGTCTACTTTATTTAGAATGAGGACGGCCCAAACGAGCTCCATCCAGAGAACGAAAGTGCTATAAGAGAATGTGAGAGATGATTTCCTACTCTGCATGGCTTGGTTGTACAGTGGCTGGGGCAAGTGATAAAATTAGGAATGTCTGTCCTCAATTTTATTTAAAAGGAATCCACTGACACAGGACTTGGAGCTTATTTCCTAGCTTATAACTGCACGTGCGCGCGCGCATGCACACACACGCACACACGCACGCTTGGATGATGTATTCTTCTTTCTTCCAATTGTCTCATTATTGATATGTCCGGACATGATTTATGTGGCTTTGGTTATAGCTCCAATTAGGCCTGTATTGCTGTAAGTGACCTGGTTTATTGTGTTAGTTTAGGTGCTCACAGCGCACACATATTCTCTAAGTGTGCTGAGATAACAGCGACAAGGGCATTAACAAATGAGTGTTTAATACTAGCAGAGATAGAAGTGAAATGACTGTTTTCAAGAAGGGCTGATTAAATGAGAACCAAAGATAACTTAAAAGCTCATGTATGAGCTTTGTGACTGGTAACACAATTAATATCTTTTCAAGAACTTTTTATAGGCTTATAATTATTCACAATTCATACAGCTCTCATGTGATGTCACTTTTGTGCCACGTACTATTACTTTATGCAGCATATAAAAATTAGAGATATTGTGCAACATGCTATTATTACTCACACTTTTTAAACATTCTAAATAAAGTAATGTTTTACTATCTAGGTTACTTTAAATATGTTACCTCATATAATTCTTTAATTCTATTGCTAGTGAAATCTAAGATGAATAATAATTTGTCTTCCTGTCTAGAATGTAAGCAGCTTGGTGGCAGGGATCACATTTTATTTTGCCATAATGCCTTGTACAAATTGATTGCTCAGCTGCTCATATTGAATTTAATGTTTATTAGTCTAACCCAGAAAAAAAAAGAAATTTCTGATTTCACAGGCATAATTATCTTTATCCATTTGCAAAATGGATACATTAGAATTAAGGTGTTGCAGTTGTAGTGGCTTAGCAATATTTCTGTAGACAATTTCATACCCATCATTTTGCTAGTCTTTAAAAATACATATTTAAATTACCAAGTGATTGACATCCAAATTGAAACAAAGTACCTCACACTGAGGCAAAGGGGAATATTTAGGTTTGACAATGTTGCTCTTGGTTAAGTAACAGTGCTTGATTAACTAGTAAAAATATTAGTTATGCTAGATTATCAGAATTGAGACTGGCTTGCTAATTAAGAGTTTTGATTAGTAACGTTTAATTTAGCTATAGATTATAGATATCTCAGTTTCAAAGAGTAACATTGTTGCTTAATACCAAATATTTACACATTTGTTTTACATGCTTGATATGTGTACTTAATATGACCCTAAAACTTTGGGTGCTTATGTAGAGTTGTGAACAATTATCTAGTAATATTGATATAAGAATAGGGAATGGAAATACTAGAGAGAAGGAGAAATAAATTCTTCATGGTTTTGTGTTGATTTCTATCATTTTTCTGTATAAAGTTATCTAAGTGGACATTTTCATAAAGTTAAATATAATTTTCTTCTCAGAGCATTATTTTTAAGAAATGTTTTCTTCTATTCCTCTCTGTCTTCCAGAGTTACCACATCGGTCACCCTTCTGAGAGTGCTGGATTCTCTCATACCATAAATCCATTTCTATTTGGACTTATTTCCTTCATAGGGAATAGAAGCTCATGTCCTATCTACATACCTTTTTGATAATAGTGTTTATGCAGGATTTGGGGAATCAGAACCATTTTCCATCACAAACATAGTCTCCCTCTACCTTCCGAATGGGGCTTTCATTGGGATACTGTTGTAGAAAGTCAGAGCACAGACAATACCAGTATTTATTTCTAGAAATTTCTGACTGATCCTGTGACAAGTAAGAAAGCTTTGAAAATACATTTGGGTAGCCCTTTAAAAAGTCATATTTTTAAATTCAAGCAAGAAAATTAGGCTGTTATCCACTGAATTTAAGAAAAATGGAGCCAAATTTCCTATATAGCAATGATTTTTTACATATACAACATTAAATTGGTTTTAATTTAGTAAGTTTTAGATATAAATTAGTACCTTTCTAAAAAATACTGGAAGCATATGCCTTAGGCTGAAAGGAAACCAAGTAATCCTGAAGGATTCAGGCAGTGTCCACAACAGTAATGTGAAACAGACACTTTCCTCAGTTGTGTGACCTTGGTCCTCTCCATTAATCCCTCTGGGCTTCTTTTCCTTCACCTGTGAAATGAAGGGATTGAACTAGACTATTTTAAACTCACTTCCAACATTCATATGTATTCCCTTTTGTGGATTTTCCTTACAGAAACTGACTGAGGTTGTACTCAGGAGAGAGGTAATTCCATACAGATTAGGCCTCACAACGTGCTTTTTCTACCTCTACGTCATTTCCAGCAGGGCCCTGAGGACAAACTAACTGACGGTAGAGGTCATTCTTAAAATATTTCAACCAATGCCTTTTTATTTCTGGCATATTGATAGTTAACTGTAATTTATCAAACACAAACTGTTTCACTAGTCGCAAATGAAATGTGAATCACACATAAATTTTTTCCTAAATGTAGATTGGTTAAAATTTCCTCCGAGACTCATCATGTAAAAGTTATCAAAAGTTGATATCATGATCCAGAAGAGCAAACCAACCTTTCGGGATGTTTTTTTCTTTAAACCCATACTTAACTGTCGAAAGAAATAAAATTTAATCTGTTAGAATTATGTTATGTTAGGTTCAATAAGGCCAACGAAAAGATGTATTGAGTAAAGGAGAGGAAAAATGTCTCCGATCGTAAGGCATTTAATCTGACATACAATATAATTTAATGTAACATACTCTAATTAGCCTAAATATGCCCTGTTAAATATGTTTGTATTGGCTTTATGATCTTAAACAACTAAAAACAGCACACACAAGTGTGTTTTGGGGTTCTTAGCAATGAATGAGAATACTTCAAAGTTGGAATTTTTAAGTTCATTTGTATTCGACTTATTTTGTGAATGCTCAAGAAAAGATAATAAGCAACACATTTTTATTTGTGGCTGGTACTAACTTGGATGATGTTACATACACAGGGGAGGACAGGGAAACAGTTTTAATAAAGAACCGGGAGGCATTAGAAGCATGGTAAGGAAATGATAAAACCTAGATTTAAGTGGTAAAAATGCAAATCATTACACAAGGGGAGAAAATAACTTAATGCAGCTACTCAGAGAGTGGGATGGACCCAAGAAAACAGTTCAGGGCAAAATAAATCTCTGGGTGACCGTGCAGAGCAAATGAGATATGAACCAGCAATGATAATAGGCAGAAAAAGTCCCTTGCATATTTGAACCACAAAGAGGCATTGTGGCATAGGAAGAGGAAAGCCTTGGCATATAAACGTTGGATTCGTCTTCTGCTACATCTCAAGACTCAGCATAAAGGCACAGCAGGTCACACCACTTCTTAGGCTCTGACTTCTAGGAAGTTGCCACAATGGATGGCACCTGGATGGCACCTGGGTGGCTCAGTCGGTTAAGCATCAAACTTCGCCTCAGGTCATGATCTCATGGTTTGTGGGTTCAAGTCCTGTGTCAGGCTCTGTGCTGACAGCTCAGAGCCTGGAGCCTGCTTTGGATTCTGTGTCTCCGTCTCTCCCTCCCTCTCTCTCTCTCTCTCTCTCTCTCTGCCCCTTCCCTGCTTGTGCTTGTTTCTCTTTCTCTCTCTCTCTCAAAAATAAATAAACATTCAAAAAAAAAAACACCAAACAAACCTGTGTTCAGTGGACTTTTTCTAAATTAATATAGCGCAAAGGAATAGAGCAAGACACAGTGACTGTCCCTATGAACAATGTCTGAGTCCCAGGAATTAAAGAGAAATTCCACACAAATAGTAGACGAAATTCATTCTTAGGAAGCACAACTCGGCCGTCAAAAAACTCGGACCACAGAAACAAGCATTCCTAACACATCAAGATAATTTCAAAAAATCAAAGCAAGTAAATTGCTATTTGGCTTTTAGTCATTTACCAAGCGGTAACCATTGAGCTTATATTCATAGAAAGAATGAATGAAAGAATAAATAAAAAGTAGGCGTTTTTATATCCATTTCATAGATGAGAAAAGGTCAGGTGCAGAAAAGTTAATCCATATTCCTAACCTGCCCCGGGAAATACATTGTAAAGCCTGAATTTAAGTATGCTTTGTGCGCACGTCCATGATTTTTCCCATTTTTATACTAGTGCATTGATTCTGTGAGCCCATGTGGCACCATCAGTCCTATAAGGCAAACCTGCGTCTCCTTATCTGCTTTTAGAGATTTTGTTTAGATTTCTGCTTTACAAAGTCTTTGATTAGGCTTTTCGTTAGCTTTTAATCAGCTTCTTCTGTACATGACAGGAAGAATATCTGAAATGGTTTCTAAGTTCACATACATAAAATTTGGAAACCATGGAAATGGTAGATTTTACAAGGAAAAATTCCCATGTCAGCATATTGCAATGACAAGATATGAGACTATTGCCCATGGCTTACTTGAAACTTGTTTCTCAGTGTTAAGCCCAGTTATCACAGTCATCACAAGGCACACTAGTGAAATCCACCCTGAAAGACTGTTTCCATTCATCAGAGCCTATGGAAAAGAAAATGCACAGCTTTGTAAAGATAGTTTTTGTTTCACTTCTCAATTTTTATATTGTTCTGACAAATAATTTGGTATTTGGGTACACTTTTCTAGGTAAGCCTTTAAGATTGTCTGAGACGAGGGCAGTTAGGCAACTGAATGATATTTCCTACTTAACCTTGCCAAATAGCACAACTCAGGTACTTTCATTAGATGGATTGAGTATGAAATGGACATGGTCCAAAGTGAGTAATGTTCTATGAGCTTTTTAATTTTAGAGATTATTTTTAACTGGGGAAGATAAAAATATTAATATGCCGATTTTGCAGAATGAAACTTGTACATGATTATACATGGTGCTAATTAGCTTAAGAATTTATTGCCCATCCTCCATAATTTGCTGTATCTGTCAATAGATAATGCTTTGTAGAACCATCAAGTGCTTTAATTATCTTCATGGGCACAACCAATATGAAGCCACTTAAAGAAAAAAAAATTGGGCTAAAATTTGACCTAAACCTAATAAATATAATCATAATGTAAAAAATTAATGCCATAAGGCCAACATGAAAATTAGCCCATATAAAAGTTACTAAATCCTGTTTGAGATTACCTTGTCTTCAAAAAAAACACAAAAAAAACAAAAAAACAAAACAAAAAAAAACAATGGAGAGGAAATGTCAAATGTATTTTTGCATTGCAAGTAATTTTTTAAAACTTACTGAGAAAGTCTTGACCTTTGATATGGCAACTTTAAAAGTTTTTTATTCTTTTTATGAAAAATAACAATTGGGGCTGTGAACCAACGGGATCAGAATTTTTCTTCTGATTCCTAATTTCAGAGCAGAATGTATTTAGAAGTTAAGGTGTTGAGAGGCTCTTCTTGCTTTTTTGTGTATGTGTGTTTTTTTTTTTTTTTTTTTTTTTCTGAGAACATGTTTAGTTCAAGGCAGTCCTTAAGCAAGCATCTGAAGCTGGATCCACGCAGACAAGCTAGTGTCCCGTGGGCCTCACCAGCATTACACCATCACCAGCAAATCCATAGAAAAAAAAATCACCTGGAAAACCTGAGCATTGTACCTTGTTAAAAAGATCATCGGATAGAAAGGACCAGGCATTCTTCCTTATTTGTGAATAAGGAGATTTGTGAATAAGGCATTTTTCCTTATTTCAGTGAATTCCAGTATTTGGTGATCCCTAAATGCAGTTAAACCAACATATATATAAAGTACAAGGAAAGAGGATAATATTGTTCTTTAGCTTTCTGTGTTCTAGGGTATTAAAAGCGTAGGATGGTCAGAAGTGGAAAGAAGTTAAAAGAGTAGTGATAGAAAATGAGGCTGAGTGTGGGAAAAGGCTGAGTCCCACACGGAACACAGGCTCGGAGTCAGAATGGGCTAAGTGTGGGGGGCAGCTTGATTCTGGATGATAAAAGCTGGTGTTTGACCTCTGCATGTCTCTGTGTTCTACGGTTAAAATTTTCCTAGAGCCTCAGGGTAAGGCTGTGACCAAAATGAGGAGTCGAAGGTTCCAAAATTGAGGAAATTTGGGGGCTGAAGAGTGAGGCAGAGCTTGGCAAGTATGTAAGAAAGTGGCACGTTAGTTCTTAACCTCATATACTGGGACCTCCTCCTATCTCGTTTGATTATAGAAAATTATACAGGAGTCAATGGGCAGATAGGTCTGGAAAAATGCCAGCAGTGTTCCTGTGCTGGGAAAAGTGCAGAAGGAGCAGAGGGATGGTATGGAGGTAATCTTTGAAGTGGTAACACAGTTTGAGGCTGGAGAAAATCAAAACAAAAATTTTGAATCTTTACAAATTATTATCTTCATACATAAGAATTAACAGAGATGAGGTATTATACCTGCTAAAGTTCTTGCAATTATTCTGATCTTTCAATATTGAAAATTTACGATCTTTTGAGAATGACACAGAATATAAACAAGCTAAATATTATTGATATTAATGAAAATGCACATTTTGCTATAATATTAATGAGATTATCGCATAAATTTTAAAGCAAGAGTCTCAAAATTGGAAGCAGATCAACGATATATATGCATTGTGTTTGTGTGTATGTGTGCGTGCATGTGTGTGCACGTGAGTGTGCTACTGTCATATTTTTAAGGACAGATGCCTTGCCCCTTCTGTGAAGGTTCTAATTCTGCCAATGTGGAATGTAACCTAGGTATAATGATTTTTAAAAATATATTTTTTGTTTAAAAAACGTTTTTTATTTATTTTGAGAGAGAGAGAGAGCACAAACACATGCAAGAGCAGAGGAGGGGTATAGAGAGAGGGAGAGAAGATCTCAAGCAGACTCCATGCTGTCAGAGCCCTACGTGGGGCTCAATCTTGGGAATCATGAGATCATGACCAGAGCTGAAATCAAGAGTTGAATGCTTAATCGACTGAGCCACCGAGGGACCCCTAAAAATATCTTTATGTTATGCTAATATACAGCCAGATTTTATAATTACAACTTGAGAGCAGATAATAGAAGTTAAAAGCAAGATCTTCAGAGTAAAATTGGTGCAAATAATAATTCTAGACATGGTAGCCAATTAGGTTACTCAGTCTTGGATTCCTTAATATTAAAATTGGGATGTTAATAGAACAAATATGATAGAATGGTTGTAAGGATGAAAAGAGATGAGGCATGTAAGGCAAAACCAGTCTCTGGTGTAGTAAATGTATTCAATAAATGTTTCCAGGATGAATGGATGGCTAATGGATGAATATTCTAGAATAAGGACCAATTTCTAGTGATTAATAAAGAAACTAATGGGAAATAGAAATCATGTAACATCAATCTTATGCAGCAAAATGTGCTCTTATTCATATATATTATTATTAAACTGCATTTTTCAAAATAATCTCTTTTAAAATAAAATCTAGCACTTAAATAAGTAATAAATGATACAAATGCTCTGGGAGCTCTTATTTATACCCTCAAATTCAAACTGAGTGAAAAAATGGACAATTGTATCTAGGTAAGGCTCTCTCCTGAGGAGCTACATTTGGGCAACTTGCCCATTATGTATTTGTGTGTGTGTGTGTATGTGTGACCCTGTCTTACCCAACACGCACCTGCTGTAGAAACAACAAAAACTAAGCCAGATAGTGGCTTTTCGTCTCCAAAATTAATTTGTTTTTTTTAGGGGGCAGTGTGTGACAAAAAACATGCTATCATTTTTTTATATTTAATTATTTTACTTTGAAATAATTATAGAAGCAAGAATGTTAAAAAATAGTATAGAGAGGTAATTTGTACTCACTTCATCCAGGTTCCTCCAGTGGTAACATTTTATATAACTAGAATACATTGGCAAAACCAGAAAACTGATATCAGCACATTACAATGAATGTGATCCAGATCTTATTCTGTCTCTACTTTTTTTTTTTTAAAGTCTTAGTGTGTAGTTTATGACATTTTATTAAATGTAAGGATTCATATACCCACCACTAAAATCAAGTTTCAGAACTATTTTCTCACCACAAAGGATTTCTGTTGTGTTACGCATTTGTAGTTCAAACTGGAATATGTTTTGAGAGTAAAAGGGATATAATAATGGACATAAACAGTGATTTTATGGTGAAAATTGGTATACATGATCATCTTGATTAACATAAGAATACGACGGTAGAGGGAGAGAGGGAGAGAGAATGACTGAATTATGAGTGTCTCACATGCTGGGTAAGAATTTAGTGTTTAGAAGCAAATTTTATTTTCTTTGTTGGACAGGTTTCTAGGGGATTTTCAAGGAAACTTTAAATTTTGAAGTTTTTACCTAACATTCTACCTTTGGAATCTAAACCACACGTAGGCTGGGGCACCTGGGCGGCAGAGTCAGTTAAGCATCTGACTCTTGATATCTTCTCAGGTCATGATCTCAGTGTTCGTGAGTTTGAGCCCGACATCCGGTTCTGCGTTGATGGTGTGGAGACTGCTTGAGATTCTGTCTCTCTTTCTCTCTGCCCCTCACCTGCTTGTGCTCTTTCTCCAAATAAATAAATAAACATTAAAAAATTATAAAAAACATAAACCATACCTAGGCTATAACTCAATTCTATGAATGTCTGGCTGCTTCATTTAGGACACAGGCATATCTTCCAGTGCCCTCCTTCCCCTTACACACACATTTTTCAACAAGTTATAAGCTTGTGCCTAGATGGGATAAATGAGCCAAGTACATGGGTTATTTGTATAAGCAGGGTTAGGGTTGGGACAGCTTGAAAAGACACAAGACAGGGTGGAGTGATGACATGCTCAGTCTATGACAAGAGGTAGCATTGCGTAAACTGTTTTCTTGTCTATTTTTAGGCTACCATCTGATAAATCCAACAAAACCAATGTAGATGTGACTCCATCTTCACTTTATTAACACATACATTCAGTACTATAAATTTCCTGCTAGTCATTGTTTTCGATATGCTGTATTTTCATTTTATAAGTACTTGTATGTTCAAAATATTTTAAAAGTTCTTCTTTGACTCAAATGTTATTTAGAAATGTTGGTTAGTTACCAAATATTTGGAGATCTTAGCTATCCTTTTTTTTAATTTTTTTTTTCAAGAGATAGAGAGAGACAGAGCATGAGCAGGGAAGGGGCAGAGAGAGATGGAGGGAGACACAGAATCCAAAGCAGGCTCCAGCTGTCAGCACAGAACCTCATGTGGAGCTCAAACCCACGAACCTCGAGATCATGACTTGATCCAAAGTCAAGGCTTAACCAACTGAGCCACCCAGGCACCCCGGAGATTTAGCTACCTTTATGTCCTTGATTTCTAGTTTAATTCCAATGTGGTCCAAGAGCAGACATTGTATGATGTCTATTCTTTTAAATTTACTAAAGTGTGTTTTGGGACCAGAATATAGTGTACCCCTGGTGAATACTCTATGTGAACTTGAGGAGAATGCATATTCTGCTGTTGTTAGGGTAAGTAGTTCATAGATGTCCATTTCATCCTGGTGATTGATGATGTTTTTTTTTTTTTATTTTTTTTAATTTTTTTAAACATTTAATTATTTTTGAGACATAGAGACAGAGCGTGAGCAGGAGGAGGGCAAAGAGAGGGAGACACAGAATCTGAAGCAGGCTCCAGGCTCCGAGCTGTCAGCACAGAGCCTGACGCGGGGCTCGAACTCACAGACCGCGAGATCATGACCTGAGCCTAAGTCGGCCGCTTAACGGACTGAGCCACCCAGGCGCCCCTGATGATGTTATTGAGTTCAACCATATACTAATTTTATGCCTGCTAGATCTGTCCGATTATGAGAGGGGTGGTAAAATCTCCTAATATAATAGTGGGTTCATCTATTCCTCTTAATCTTCTAATATGGCCCTTTTTGGTGTCTGATTCTTGCAGGTACTCTTAATTTGAGAATGCTATAATTTTTATAAATGCTCCATGCCCTCCAAAATAAGGTCTAATCACAGATTATGGTGTATAAAGTTGATGTGTATATACTAACTCCAAAATATGTTCCAAATTCCTATTTGTCATTGCCTTCTTGATCATTCAGTAATTAAGAAAGGTGTATCAAGATATCTAATTACTATTTTTCTGTCAATTTATTTCTGTTTTTTAAAGCACTATTAAGTGCTTTTAACTAAGTAGAGGGCATAATTTATAAATACACCCTTTGTTCTATGTAATAACATTAACCAAATTAGGTAATAATCTCAACCTAATACAAGATATTTTAAATATTGGCCAAAGACAATAAAATTGGGACCAAATTGGAAGGTGCTGAAAATAAATTCACAAGTCCTCTTTTTGATAGTATGTTAGATAGAGGAGATAAGTAAGGAAAATTCTTTATGAAACTATCTTTAAAACACCTCATCCACCAATTTAGCAAAATCATCAGAATTGGAGATGTGTATCATAAGTAATGTGGGAAATCCTCACATAGGGAGTCTCGTGAAGGGAACCAGGAAAAATTTCCTAGAAGGCAGTCAAGATCAACACTGGCAAAAACACAGCTGGGTGGTTACGTCAAACAGGGTCTGGGATCACAAAATTTCTCACTAACTCATTACATCATCATATTAGCCAAATGACTCTAAATAAAAAAAGAAATTCACCCCATGGTGTGACAGTTTGTATTGCCGACTGACAATACAATTAACTATGGCAATGCAACTTATTCGGGGAAAAACCTTCCAGGAATGATATTTCTTGACTAAGAAACCCAAGCCTCTAATTTTTTCCTTAATACCTAAAAAGTTAATAACTAACTAGTATAAAGAGTCAACATGTAATATACAATTTCATTTTTTAAAACTGATGAATGGATAAAGAAGATGTGGTATATATATATATATATATATATATAATGGAATACTATGCGGCAATGAGAAAGAATGGAATCTGGCCGTGTGTGGCAACATGAATGGAACTGGAGGGTATTATGCTGAGTGAAATAAGTCAGTCAGAGACAGACAGATACCATATGTTTCCACATAGGTGGACTTTGCAAGACTTAACAGAAAACTAGGGTGGAGGGTAAAAGGGGAAAGAAAAAAGACACAGAGGGGGAGGGAGACAAAACATCAGATACTAAGAACCAAGGTTTGAGGGGGTGTGGGTAGGGGGAGAGTGGGTGATGGGCACTGATCAGGGCACAGGTTGGGATGAGCACTGGGTGTTGTATTGAAACCAATTTGACAATAAAAAGTTAAAAAAAAAACAGCACTTTCATAGAATGTTCGTATAAATGAAAAAAAAAGGGATAAATGAGAATTCTACTTTCATTGTTTCAGAGAAAATGGAAGGCCTAGAAATAATGTGTTTATAAGTTAACAGCAGAAATAACAGTAACAACAACATCACACATTCCAACAAGTGAGGTCTACATAGTTTTTAGTCAAGTAAGTGGTGGCAGACAGATGATTGGCACCCATAGGAAAAAGATTAATTCTGAGATATAAAGGAACCCATAATTCACAATCTCAAGGTAATTAAACACAACTTGGGATATGAGATAGAATGAGGGAAGACTTCAAAAAAGACCACGCTGACACTTAAAAGAAAAAGAGAAAAAGAGTGAGATAGAATGAGAGAATATCAAGATATTTTACAGATTGGTGAAATAAAATAAAGGAAAACTAACATTCCAATACTTAAACCAGTAATAGAACCAGTACCCCAAATCAACAGAGGGAAGACTTGAGAAAATTACTCTTCATATATTAGAGAAGCTTACAGATAGAAAAATGACTGTGTGCTGTGCATACCAAGCAATTGAGAGCAAACATGTAAATAACTGATATTTCTGGGAAAGAAAACATGGAAAATGAAATTTTAAAAAATGAAAAGATGAGATTATTTTATCATCTATCATCTATCTATCTATCTATCTATCTATCTATCTATCTATCATCTATCTACCTACCTACCTACCTACCTACATACCTACCTACCTACCTACCTACCTATGTTTAGAAATAATATGAGACATACATTTTCAGAAAAAAGTGAAGCATATAGCAGGAAAATACAACAAAATTGTCAGACAGATCCCATTTGTAATAGTAATGAAAAGAATAACATACTCAAAAATATATTTCACATGGAGTGAAAAGATATACATATATGAATGAAATGCTTTTGAAGGACACTAGGAAACCAATATAGGGAGAAGTATGCCTTGGTTTTGCAATAGAAAACCAAGCAGGAAACATTTAAATTCTTCTTAAATAAATCTGTACATGTAATACAATCCTCCAAAATTACCAAAATAATTTTTGAAACTTGACTAACTTATCCTGAAGTTTAGAGGAAGATAAAAAATTGAAGAAAATTTTATAAATATTCTGATATTCTGGAAAAAAGATAAATATGACTGTACAAACTAAACATCTATAAAAATCATCATTTTAAAAGTGAACACTAGTACATGAATATAGAAACTGTTCCATTGAGCAGACTTTTAGGGTTCATATGTTAGGATATGATAAATAACAGAAGGGCCAATGTGATCATTGGGGGAAACAGAAGTTGTTCAGGAAGTGCTATTTGGACAGCTGAGTAGGCAGATATATTTGAATCTGTAGGAAAATTATTTAGAACATTTGCCATGAAAAATGTTCCCTTTCCTTAATATATAAAAAGTTAGTGCAAATTAACAAGACATAAATTGGTAACCTACCAGAAAATGGACAAAGAATATGACAAAGATATGAAGTAAACAACATTGGAATCATTTAAACATATGACAAGATAATCACCCCATGTATAACCAGAGAAACAAAGTATAAATTAAAACTCTCATGAAATTCCATTTTTTAACTTCCAATTGGGAAAGATTAAACAGTTTGAAAATACTGTGGGTGAAGTTAGGAACACACAATAAGTCTCAGATATTGCCAACTAGAACTTTTTTTTTTCTGAAAGCAAAGTTCAGAAACATGTTTATGATGTGCTCCATTTGTATTAATTAAAAACAGATTATTTTCACAGTTATGCTTGCGTGTTCATGGAATATCTTTGCAAGGCTACAAAAAGTGACTGCTATTAGCAGAAGCAAGTAGCCTGTAGAAAAAAAAATGAGTTGATTTAAGACTTGGTAACACTTAGATGCCAGAATAAAAGATGATCATGCCTATAAATTCAAAAAGGGAGGAGTAAATAGTTCCACGGACAGTCAAGAGTAATTCATTAGTGAAGGCAAAGAAATGCATCGTGGGAAAAAGCATAAAAAAAGAGAAATAAACCTCAAGTCTCGGGAAATCTATTTGAACATGAAATCCAGCCAATCAAAAACAAATTTAAAAATAATCAAGTATGAACAATTAGAATGAAAGGCTTAGAAAAGATAAGCATTAGTTCTATCCATTTAAACAAAAAGTTAAATCTAAATACCTAAGGTAAGGGGTACCTGGTGGCTCAGTCAGTTTTCCTCTGATTCTTGATTTTTGCCTCAAGTCATAATCTCATGATTTGCGAGATCAAGCCCTGGGTTGGGCTCTGTGCTGACAGTGTAGAGGCTGCTTGGGATTCTCTCTCTCCCACTCTCTCTGTCCCTCCCCTGCTCTCTGCCTCTCAATATAAATCAACATTTAAAAAGGTTAAATACCTAAGGTAAATATATGTTTCCAAAATGGAGAAAAAAAGTTATCAATTATAGAAATGAAACAGTATCTATTGAATTCTCATAGACACAGAAATTAAATGTCTCTCAGTTTTGCTGGTACATTCAGGATGTTGACCCAGTGTATTTTAGTTGAATTATTAATACTTTCAGTTAATCTTTACTTCAGTAATTATACTGCTTGCATTTTGCATCAATACTTTATTTATCCTAGATTTTTTTTTATTGTTTTAAAGCTCATTTATTTATTTTGTGTGAGAGAGAGCGAGCCTATGCAAATGAGCAGGAGAAAGGCAGAGAGAGAGAGAGAGAGAGAGAGAGAGAGAGAGAGAGGATCCCAAGAAAGCTCCACACAGTCAGCATGGAGCCCGATGCAGAGCTCAAACTCACAAACCATGAGATCATGACCTGAGCTGAGATCAAAAGTCTGATGCCCAATTGACTGAGCCACCTAAGCACCTAAGCTATATTAGCTTTTAGAGTAATTTTTAGGTTTAAATAATTTTATTACAATATTTTTGTGCTCCTTTCCCCATGAGCTACACTATTTCATAAAGTAATTTTTCAGGTGGAGAATATTAGAGATATATTTAATGCACAATTTCTGTAAATTTTAAAAAATATTTTGTACTTTCTTCAAATGTTCCTTTTACTTTATCTGGGCATAAGAATCTGAGGTTACAAATTTTATTCCTTTAGAACTTTGTCACTGTTGTGAGCAGGAAAAGGAATGTTCAGATCACTATCTTAAACTGAAAAGGTGTATTTTAACATTGCCTACCAAACAGAACTGGGAGTAGGAAGAATCAGGTGAATGGTTTCTGTTTCCTATAACTATCTTTTACCTGAAGCTTTTCTTACCTACAAATGAGTCATTCTTAGTGATGCTATCATTAATGAAAATGTGGAAATCGGGTGAGGAAAATCCTTTACTGACCCATTATCTAGTATATACTAATCGAAATCAGATCATTCACATTAGCCAAAGGGGGTATTAGCCAGGTTTAATCTCCTTTTAACCCTATATCAACATATTTTATTTGTAAAGATATGGGGAACTAAATCTAGGTTTAACTGTAATTTTTTTAATGAAGCATTTTTTCTTTTCTATGATTTTCAACTTTTATTTTAATCCAAGTTAGCTAACATATCTGGAATAATGACTTCAGGAGTAGAATTTACTAATTCATCATTTACATACAACACTGAGCACTCATCCCAACAAGTGCCCACCTTAAGTGTTCATCACCCAAATAGCCCATCCCCGCACCCAACACCCCTCCAGCAACCCTTGGTTTGTTTTCTATATTTAAGAGTCTCTTATGGTTTACCACCCTTTCTCTTTTTATCTTATTTTCCTTCCCTTCCCTATGTTCATCTGTTTCGTTTCTTAAATTCCACATATGAGTGAAATCATATGATACTTATCTTTCTCTGACTATTTTGCTTCTCATAATACATAGTTCAATTCATGTTGCAAATGGCAAGATTTCATTCTTCCCGATTGCCAAGTAATAGTCCAGTGTATGTGTACACCACATCCATTCATCAGTTGATGGACATTTGGGCTCTTTCCCTAATTTAGCTCTTATTGATAGTGCTGCTATAACCATTGGAGTGGATTTGCCCTTTCAAATTGGCATTTTTGTATCCTTTGGATAAATACCTAGTAGTGCAATTGCTGGGTCCTAGGGTAGTTCTATTTTTAATTTTTTGAGGAACCTCCATACAGTTGTCCAGAGTGGCTATAACAGTTTGCATGCCCACCAACAGAACAAAAGTGTTCCCCTTTCTCTGCCTCCTTGCCAACATCTATTGTTTCCTGAATTGTTAATCTTAGCCATTCTGACAAATGCGAAGTGGTATTTCATTGTGGTTTTGATTTTTATTACCCTGATGATGAGTGATGTCGAGCATCTTTTTATGTGTCTATTAGTCATCTGATATCTTCTTTGGGAAAGTGACGATTCATGTCTTTGCCCATTCCTTCACTGGATTATGTTTTTTTTGAGGGTTGAGTTTGACAAATTCTTTATAGATTTTGGATACTAACCCTTTATCTCATAAGTCATTTCTATGTATCTTCTCCAATTCTGTATGTTGCCTTTTAGTTTTGTTGATTATTTCCTTCACTGTGCAGAAGCCTTTTATCTCGATGAGGTCCCAACAGTTCATTTTTGCTTTTGTTTCCCTAGCCTTGGGAGACTTGTCTAGTAGAAGTTGCTGTGGCTGAGGGAAAAGAGGTTGTTCCCTGTTTTCTCCTCTAGGATTTTGGTGACTTCCTGTCTTACATTTAGCTCTTACATACATTTTTAGTTTATTTTTGTGTATGGTGTAGGAAAGTGGTCCAGGTTCATTCTTCTTCATGTCACTGTCCAGTTTTCCCAGCACCATTTGTTGAAGCGACTCTCTCTTTTCCATTGGATATCCATTCCTGCTTTGTCAAAGCAGGTCTTCATTTTGGGTCTGTTTCTGGGTTCTCCATTCTCTTCCATTGATCTATGTGTCTATTTTTGTGCCAATTCTATACTGTCTTCATGATTACACCTTTGTAATACAGTTTGAAGTCTAGAATTGTGATCCATCCCACTTTGTTATTCTTTTTTAACATTACTTTGAGTACTTGGGGTCTTTTCTCATTCCATATAAATTTTAGAATTGTCTATTTTAGTTCTGTGAAGAATGCTGGTGTTATTTTGATAGGGATTGCAGTGAATACGTAGATAGCTTTGGATAGTATTGACATTTTAACAATAGTTGTTTTTCCAATCCATGAACATGGAATATTTTCCCATTTCTTTGTGTCTTCTTCAATTTCTTTCATAAGCTTTCCATAGTTTTCAGCATATAAATATTTTCTCTCTTTGGTTAAGTTTACTCTTAGGTATTTTATGGTTTTCAGTGCAATTGTAAATGGAATAGATTCCATCATTTCTCTTTCTGCTGCTTCATTATTAGTGTATAGAAATGTCAAAGATTTCTGTATGCTGATTTTATATCTTGTAACTTTGATGAATTCATGCATCAGTCCTCGCTGTTTTATGGTCCAGTCTTTTGGATTTTCCTCAGAGAGTATAATGTCGTCTGCAAAGAGTATACGTTTGACTTCTTTCTTGCTGATATGAATGCATTTTTCTTCTTTTTGTTGTCTGATTACTAAGCCTAGGACTTCTAACCCTATGTTGAACAACAGTGGTGAGAGTGAACATCCCTGTCATGTTCCTGACCTTAGCAGGAAAGTTTTCAGTTTTTCCCCACTGACAATGTTATTAGCTGAGGGTCTTTCATATACAGCCTTTATGATCTTGAGGTATATTCCTTCTATCCCTTTCTTGAGAGTCTTTATCAAGAAAGGATACTGTGGGGGCACCTGGGTGGCTCAGTCAGTAAACGGTCCAACTTCAGCTCAGGTCATGATAGCCCTGTGTCAGGCTCTTTACTGAAAGTTCAGAGACTGGAGCCTGCTTCAGATTCTGTCTCTCTCTCGCTCTACTCCTCTTCCACTTGTGCTCTTTCTCTCTCTCTCAAAAATAAATAAATGTTAAAAGAAAGGATGCTGTATTTTGTCAAATGCTTTTCCTGCATCTATTGAGAGGTTCATGTGGTTCTTAATCTTTTTTTTTTTTTAATTAATGTGGTATATCACATTTATTGGCTTGTGGATATTGAACCAGTCCTGTAGCCCAGGAATACATCCCACTTGATCGTGGTGAATAATTCCTTTAATGCATTGTTGGATTCAGTTTGCTCATATCTTGTTGAGAAGTTTTTCATCCATGTTCATCATGGAAACTGGTGTGTAGTTCCCTTTTTTAGTGGCGTCTTTGTCTGGTTTTGGAACGAAAGTAATCCTGGCCTTGTAGAATGAGTTTGGATGTATTCCTTCCATTTCTATTTATTTCCTTAATATATGCATCTTCCTTAGCTATAGCGAATCCCAGAAATAGACATGCTCAAATTGCTCTGTTATAATAGAAATAGCAGAATTCCAAACCCAACTGAGTAAAATGTACATGGAGAGTCAGTATCTTTGTAAAATCAAAGTATTTAAAGAAGAGACCATCCATAGTTTTCCAATAGTTTTAGTGTTTGGTTTGTCTAGAAAGTCTTAAAACAATTTATTTTGTTTAATAAATTATTCATGAGAAGAGTGTTAGCATTCCAGGTAAGAAGTTGAAAACTGACTCATTTTTAACCTCTGCATCTTGACTTGGTAAAGATTGGAAATGAAGGGTCAAACAAAATTAATGGATTTAGGTCGTAAAAGTTAGCAAAAGGCTTTAATTTGGTAATGGAAACAAGTGAAACTTGATTACTTTACTCATGAATCAAGCTGCTGTTATCCAAATGTAAAAAGCTGATAGTAGCAATTGTAACATCATTAGTGGTTCTCTTGGCCTTTTGTTTGTTTTTCACTCTTAGATTCTTGTTGCTCATTAAGATCCAGTTTGTATTCATTGCCTGAATTTTGGTTTATACATACATAATTTTTCAGAAAAAGACATGTACTCAAAGTACCTGTAATTCACATCTTTTGTTAAATAGTCAAGACAAAATCCTTTGGTGTTAGGATTTCATTTTACCCAAAACAACACAAAAATATTCCCCTTTTTTCTAATGACCTCATTATGGTTTATTTTTATTCTAGGTTCTTTTGATAATGAAATTTATGACTATTATATTTTGATTCTGCCTATTTTATAGTAGTTCAAAATAGTAAATGGAAATATTTCTATTATATTTACATATGCTATATATAGATAATTAAAACTATTTTCATGGCAATAGTATCAACGGGGAATATATATTTTCCAAGCTATGTGAAGGGTATTAGTAAATTATCTCAGATAATCACTTGTATGGGATTTAATATATGGATTTTTTATGCTAGTAGTTGACTAACAATAATGTTATGCTACTAACTACAAGTTTATCATAGTTTTAGTAATTCTCTATGAAGAATAATACACATGAGCAAATGCACTTTGATCAAACCTGACTTACGAGACTAAATTTTTATTGAGAGAAAAACCTTTTCATAAAAGCCTTACAGTTTCCCACAGATTTTCTGCTTTAGCTTAGCTCATAGATAGTTTTTCAATATTTGAGTTTGAACATACTTACTCAATTTACCAAATAGCCTTTGCAGACTCATAATAACAATCAGTTTCAAGCCTGATTTTGTATAAAATCTACATCTGCTCCCTTCAAGCCTCTATTTTATCCTGAAAGCCTCCAGTAAGACAAAGAGACCACAATTCACTTCTGTTTTCTACTTCTTTGTCAGTTTATTTCCTGTTCTATTCTTTCCTACTGTCTTTTCTCCAGGTTTCTGGAGAGAAAAGAGGATTAGAAAAACAGGGAAAGGGATGTGACCAAGCTGATAGATGTTTTGAGTACTGGTTTTACTTTTGGGGTACCTTCCTTCTATAGACTCTTCAGAGGTTCCTGCTGTGCCTTTACCTGCACCCGTTCTTTCGATGCAGGTTGAATTACTCTTCTGCAGTGGTTCCTTGTCACTTTCTTTGGCATCTAGGGTTCAACTGTACAGCTCTATCTTCTTTCTGATAAGATACTAATTCTCTTGGCAGGTCTACTTTGTAGGACCCGTGATGATTCCATGCCAGCTCTCTGCAGCGCAGTACACATCTGGTCCAAGGAAAACATGCTCTCATGCTTTCCAATGGCTAATTTTGGCATTGTAAGTAGACTTCAGTGCAGTAGCACTCTCCTGGTTCTGCCAGGAAAGCCCTGCCTTTCTGTCACAATTTCTTGCTCGAAATGAGGCCACGGGCCACGGTCCACTCCAGCTTTGGTAGGAAGGAATGAAACTCAGTACTCAGGATCTTTCAATTACAGGGAACTTACTGCCTAGAGGACTCTCTGAACACAGACAAGGTCTGTAGTTAGAAGTTCACCCCATGAGTTTTCCAGGTCCTCTGAGAAGATGTCAAGTGTAGCATTGTGTTAGATGAAAGCCTATGTAGAGACAATGGTTAGAGAACCAGAAAGTCTGGGAAAATATTCATACCTGATGCCAGTCTGACCCTGAGTACAGAAGAGTGCAATAGAAGATTGGTTAGAATGGTCATAGACTGCTGTGTAGTTAGATGAAAGTTAGGCAAAATGATGATGGAGTCTTCAAGCCACTGCTGTCTTTAAGAGGTGTCCTGTGTCTCCTGAGTGGGTTCCTATTAGTGTTCCTGCATCATGAAATCATTGGCTAGGAGCAGTTCATGAGAGGTGTGGCCTTTATACAAAACACAGAGCAGCAGCATCTGGGACTCTTGGCTAACTGCCATAGTTCCCCTTTCCCTCAAAGTGTGAGAATATGGACTGACAACATGCAAAGAGTTCACTCTAAGTACATCTCATCACTAACATTCCTCACAAAGGCCTTTATCTCTTACTTTTTTATTTTCAAAATTCATGGAAGTCAAAAGTCATGGAAGTTTTTCCTTTGGGAAAATCTGTATATGGTTATTTGTTCTTGATATTAAGAAACAATTTTAAATAGAGGTTTCCATTTTAATTTTAACATTCTGTAACACATTTATTCCTGAATCTAGTAAAAATTGTGAATCCAAAGTTTGGTTAGTTATTTTCTTCGAAAATGAAACTGGTAGGCAAATAATCATTATTAAAACAATTGTTTTTATATGAGAACAAAAGAGGATGCTCAGAGAAGAAACAGTGATATTTGATATGCCTGTTAATTAAATGTGTCATTGTGACTCCTGAGGGCGTTACGCAAAAGTTTCTGTTTGTTTGTTTTATACAGTAGGACATTTATATCGATTTATATGTAGTACTAGAAAAGTTAGTTTGCATATTTATCTATCCATTCTTTCCATCAAATGTAAATAATTTGTAAGAAGTCATTTTTTATTGCCTTTTCCTGTGCTTACCTATGAAACACACTTATTTTTACACATTTTACAAATGCAAATATATTCTAATCTGAAACTAGTAAATGAGAAAGCAAATGAAAATAACTTATTTTAAATGTTAAGTAGCTAATGTGTAACGGATGAACTCTTTGTAATCTAAACCAAAATAAATTCTTGGGTGACAGACCACTTTACTGAAAAAAGAAAAAAAAAAAGTAAAAAAATTCAATTTTAATTTCCAAAAGCTAGTCCAGGTTAGAGTAAATTGACAAAAAAAAATAAAACCAAAGAATGTATTATTTTTGAACTCTGATATCTTAATATCTAGGGAGACTTAAACCTCATTATAAAATTATTGATTTTGGTGCATAGAGCACAGAAATTATATATTATTTATCCAAAGTAATGGCATGTTTTGAATTGAATCTCTAGTTAGACTAAGCAGGTTTCTTTGAGTGCACAGAACATAAAACAACTTCCTAAATTATTGTATGATTTCTAATAATCACAAAGCAGAAAATGTGACACTTTTCAGCATCATCCTTTACATATAGTTTAAAGTCATATATAATAGTGTGTTCCTGGATAATTTCTAAAGTCTATTCCCAAAAGAGTTTCTGGTCCAAAAACCAGCATACTTAGTATCCAATCAGTATAACTTACAGTTTATATATTTAGGCAATTATATAAGTGTGCTTGAAAAACAGACGTATAAGTCAAATCTATAATATGGATATTTGATGGAACTCAAGGTCAAGGTGCTTCTAAAAATTAAAGAAATTCCTCCTTACAAAATCTAAATATTAATAACAGAAAAATATAATTGCAATACCAAGCAAAGAGATAAGTGAAACAACTTAAATTTTCTTTTTGGTTGAGGAGATGATCCCAGAAATAGAAAATGAGGACAAAAATGTATTCTCTTTTTCTGAATAGGGTGGAGAATGTTGCTATAGACAAGACTTATCTCAATAGAAAAGCTCAATAAAACATTTAAAAACCATTTATTAAAGGCTCGAGAAAGTTGCTGAAGTAATAAGAACCAAAAAGGCAAGATTCTGGAAAGGGAAAAATGGAAGTGAAGTGAGGTGACTTTCCGTATTTCTCTGGAGTCATTTGTGATTCCAGGACTGATATATTAGGTGGAGAATCCAGTCACTGACTGGACAGAGGGCAACTGCCAGGGAATACTGATACCATCAGGGCTCTTAACAAGATCTAAAACTGAAGAAAAAGTTAGGGATATGAGGGGCTAAGATCTGAGCGAGAAAGGATATGGCAAATTATGTGCCACATTGCTGATTTTCCCCAATTATTTAGCCAACTCTGAAGCTGCTCAAGGTGGGGAGTAGAAAAGCTAGGTAGAAATATTCTGAAAAGGAGAGCAGAGTTTTCGCCTGCCTTATTTTACTTTTAAAAGTAGAGTTTGAGATTTATTAGAGACAGCCCCTGATAAGCATACCAAGCTGGATGTTCTGCAGGTTCTTCACTTTTACCAATAACTAGGAACTAGTTATCAGAGGCTAATGAAAATTACTACCCAGCCTCTACTCTAGTTCAATCCATGATTAGATTATAATTATCAGCTACTATTCTAGCTGCCCAGTAAAGGGCAGAGTGAACCATTCCTAGAGACATGTAACACCAGAGATTTAAAAATACATAATGTTCAGCATTCATTTAAGAAATGATTAGAGATGCCATAAACTAAAAGAAAAACAATGAAAAAGCGACACAGTTGGTCCATATTATGGAGTTAATAAAAAAATCTGTTAAAATAACTATGATTAATAAAGCAAAGAAAATAAAGACATGGAAGAATAGATGAAAAGATGTGAAAATGTGTTCAGAGAGACATGATTTTTAAAAGATTTAAATAGCAATTCTAGAACTGAAAATTGAAACATCTAAAATAAAGAGGTCAACGGATGGGTTTAATAGGAAATTAGACATGAGCAAAAAAAAAAGTATTAGGGAACTGGAATACATATCAGTAGCAAATATCCAAACTAAAGGACGGTGGAAAAAAACAAAAGTGACAAAAAGAGACAAGAATCACACAACATACAATGAAAAGGTATAATATACATTTAGAATTGAAGTTTGAGGAGAGAGGAGAGAAAAATATTGGAACAGAAGAAATAACTAAAAAAAAAAAGAGGGTTTAATTATCTAAAACCGATGAAATATGCAGACCAAAGAATCTCTGTGAGCCCCAAGCAGGGTAAATACAACATATACCACACCTGACATGTCATAGTAAAATTATTGAAAGCTAAAAAGAAAACCCTAAATGTGGACCCAGGGGTAAACACATTACTTTCAGACAAATAAACAAAAAACAGAATGAAAATCAAATCAACCAAGATTTCTCTACCCAGCAGTAGTATTTATTTTTATTTTTTTTAACATTTTAATTTATTATTGAGAGACAGGGAGAGACAGAACATGAACAGGGGAGGGGCGGAGAGATGGGGAGACGCAGAATCTACAGGAGGCTCCAGGCTCTGAGCTGTCAGCACAGAGCCCGATGCGGGACTTGAACTCACAAACTGCAAGATCATGACCTGAGCTGAAGTCGGATACCCAACCGACTGAGCCACCCAGGTGCCCCAACAGTAGTATATTTTAAAGAATAAAAATATAAAAGAAGAATTAAAAAAAATCTAAAAATAAAAATTTTAACATAAAGATTTCAAGATATTTCAGACACATAAAAACATGTAGAATATATTGTCAGAAAATCAGCACTAAAAAACTTTACAAGGGACTTGTATAGGTAGAAGGAAAATGATAGCAGGATATGTGAGTACATGAAGAAATGCCCAGCAAAGAGAAATTCAAATAGATGAATATAGACTAGACAGAATAATAGTAATAATACTTTGTATAATTGTACGCATGTATATTTAAAATGCATGAAAACAATAACATGAAAAGTGGGAGGTTGTATGTGGAGTTAAAATGTTTTACATCACTAGTACAGAAGAAATGCTACAAGGAATAATATACATGACATTACAATGATTCAAGAATGAATGGTGTAATTGACAACAATCATTAAAAGAATAGAAAGAGAAGCTATAATTAACAAATTTAAAGAGGGAAAATGGAATAGTTAAAACAAAACAAAACAGGTAAATACCAGATTAATTGAAAGGAAAGCTTTATGAGCCTAAAATAGGGGAGCCAAATAGAAAACAAGTAACTAGATGGCAGATATGAAGTAAAGTATATCGTTAATTACATTTAATGTAAATGAAATAGTTTAAGGAAAGAATGTTAGATTGGATTAAAAAAATAAAAGGCCTCAACTATATGCTACTCCTAAGAGAAACATCTTAAAATAAGCATGGAGAGTGACTGAAATACAAAGGATTGAATAAAAGAGAAACCATGCAAATACAGAGAAAAAAAAATAACGTGACTATATTAATATCAAAGACCATTTTAAGGCAAGAGCATTCCTGGACACAAACAGTAAAATTTCACGACGATAAAGAAGTAAACCAACTGGAAAGTAAGACTGTTCTAAATTTCTAGGCAATCACATACAGATTTAATATATATGAAATCACCATTCATAGAACTTCAAAAGTTGATAATACTTGCAGTAAGAATCAATCAGCAAAAATGTAGAAAATTTAAACAATGCAATTTTTAAACATAACCTGATTAACAGGTCTAATTTTCATATAGTGTGCCTTATGTATAATTAACACACTAATTATGATAGTGTGCCCTACAATAATGACAAAATTTAAACTATTTTCAGGTACACATGGTACATTTACTAAAATGATAGAAGACAAATTTTGCAAAATAAAATTTTACCATCTTACAAGGAATTGTTTCATGCTCCATCTACCAGGTATCCTAGTAGAACTATTAACTTAGGAGTGCATCTTGAACAAAGAAAATGAGAAAAATTCTACGGCAATTTTCTTCCTGTGAGTTAATGTTGCTCGTGCAATTAAAGAGGACTGCAACCTTATAATGAATGTCTCATGGGTTGCAGTTTTTGCTTAGGAAAGTTCAAAATTATTGCTTTATTTAAAAAAAAAGTTATTTACACAGAAGATGAAAAAAATGTGTTTTCTTTTTAACAAAAAGAAGTTTACTTCTGAGTACTTATATTGCTAGTTTCTTCATTTAGTTGTGCATATATATAATTTATATTGCCTCAAACAAAAAGTCTTCTTGATGTTGACACTAGGATTAATGTGCCCATCAGGCAGTTAGCCCAACTTTCCATTAATAATGAGAAGGTCATGGGGCCTGCTATTCATTGGCCGATGAGTATTGTTATCATGCTACGCCTATAATAAACCTCCAAGGTTGCCTGGACATTTTATAAAATGTGTGTGGCTAGAATGGGAAGTAAAATATAAAATGTAGATGGACCAGCACAAACAATTAGAAACAACTGCTTAAAGAGCGTGCCCTTTGAATCAATAACATCATCTTTGTTTAATAAGCACAGCCCTTTGATTTATCAGAAAAGACTCCGAATCATCCCTCATTAATGGAAGACTGGGCTGCAGGCTTTGTTTACTTAGGAAACCAAATTGGAGGAAATGCTGCTAGGTCGCTCTTGTACGTGGTCTCAGTAATTTGCAGCAAGCAAAATATGTTTTCAGCCTTGACCAAACTAGGAGTTATTTCATGTGTAGTATGTGATGTAAAAATGAAACCAGCTCAATTTTAAGAAAAATCCATAATTACTTGTTCTTAAAATAAGCATTTGCAAAATATAATGTTAATACAAGACTGGCTTAGAATTGATCTATAATTCCTGTATATCGTTACTTTTCGGCTTTCCGGGGGCAAAGGGACATCAAGAAACATAGGTACATGTGGCATTGAAATACAAAATTATACAACGTTTAAAGAAACTGGGAAAGTGGCAAAAATCAGGCATGTTAGGGGCGTCTGGGTGGCTCAGTCTGTTAAGCCTCCAACTTCAACTTAGGTCATGATCTCCTGGCTCCTGGCCCATGTTGGGCCCTGTGCTGACAGCTCAGAGCCTGATTCTGTGTCTCTCTTTCTCTCTGCCCTTCCTCTACTTGCTCTCTCTCTCTCTCTCTCAAAAATAAATAAAAACATTAATTTTTTTTTAAATCACGTACGCTAGTCTGAATGAAGGTATATTTGATATGTAAGGCAAATAATTGGCCACAATATAGCTAACGCATTGTTTAGAGAACTAATTTCACAGATTTTTCTCTGGAAATGCATATTAAACAAAAAGCCCATTTTGAAATTTCTGATTTCTAGTCCGTATGTATCTTTGGGTAATGCACAGAGATGTGGGTAAGACTTGACATTATAGTTTCTAATTAATTACTTCACTAAGTATCTTGCCTGAATGTACCACAGAAAGTGAAAGAAAGTGCTTCTTTGACTAAAATGTCATTATTTTCACAAACTATACCAACGGCCAGCTTAATGGGTTACAGTTTCACAAATAATTAGGCTCAATTAAAAAATGTCAAAATAAATGAACAGACATGCCCTTTGATGTGTTTTCTTTATTTAAAACATTACTAATTTGCATATAGGCCAATTTGCCAGACTGGCAACAGTTAGCTGTTCATTCTAGCATTTGTGTGGATCTTGTTTGATCTATTTCATCTAAGTTTCATCCATTGTTTCCAGTTTATAAAATCGCTATTACTCAAGTAAGATCCTGGCAGTTTTTCTAACACTAAAAGGAAATTTATATTTATCTGATACTTTCCCATTGCACAATAAAGACTATCTTTTTGACACAACATGATCTAAGTAATATTGTTAAAAACTTATTTAACCAAAATCAGTTCTCTCATTGTCCTGAAATTTTCTCCATTAATTTTAATGGTTCAAATGCTTGTGTATGTGGAGTCGTATTTCCTGAATTTTGAGTTCAAAATCAGAGCAGGTAACCTTGCACATTTTCTCCATTATTTTCTTATCTTTAGTTTTTATAAAGTTACCACCTCAATTTGCAGCCCTTCAATGACCAGCTTCTCACTAATTACAGTTAATTCTTTCTAACCCATCTTTTGAGCCATGAATAGCTGACTAAAGGACCCATCAGGATATAGTCTATGACTTTTTCTGAGTCACCAGTGTCCTCTGTCAGTCAGCTCTTGTTTCTAACCAACACAAAATCTCAGTAATATACCACGATATGCATTTATTTCACGTATGTTTGTAATGTATTCGGGGTGACTCTGATGCTCTTGACTGGGCGGAGGTCGCGCCTCTAATTACAGGTTGAGTCCCGGTAAACTCCGTGAGCTGCTTATTTTACTTGGATTGGTTAGCTGACCAGGGCACAGTCTCCTCACGTAACAGCAAACGTGCAGGAGAACAAGTGGAAATAGGTGAGTTCTCGTAAGGCCTACGCTCGGAATTGGTCACTCTCACTTCTCTCCATATTTCATTATCAGAATAAGTCCCACAGCTGAGCCCTATGGCAAGCGCTTAGGAAATATCCTCTGTCTTTTGTGTCAGGAGCCACAAAGTTATGAAGCAAAGAACATCGATGACAAGAGAGGTGAAGAACTGGGGCCACACAGCCCCAAAACCAAAAGGATGATTTCTTCTGAGATGTCTTCCCTCTATGAACTCTTTAGAACTCACAGGTTTCTTAACCTCATTTCTAATCTGGTTTTTCCATACTCAATATTTTTTTCTGTCTTGCTCCTGAAATGCTGGAGTTTTGTTAAGTTCCTTATCAAAATACTTATTTTCTCTTCCCATTCATTGCATCTTCCCTCCTGAATGGTCTCATGTACTTACATGTTTTTTTTTTTTTAATCACTCTTATTCTGAAAACACTTAAATCAAAACTTTTGACCCTCATCTCTCACTTGAATTTGGAACTCAACTTTCTGAGTCTGGTCTAGACTTATCAAACATAAAGGACATTAAAAACTCTAAACTCACAACTAAATTATTAGACAGTCCAATTATGAACCCTATTCTATTACCTTTAAATATCTAATGACATCATCTTGTACCTAGACACTTAAGCTTAAGTTCTGAGATATAAATGAAGCAACTGTCCCTTCCAAATGCTCCAATCAGTTGCTAAGTCCTATTGAGTATACCAATCCATTTCCTAGCATTTCCATATCTCTGTCTCTAATTTATTTGACAACTTTTATTATACTTAAGTTGTCATCAAGGTATTGTGTTAAGCCATGTTAAATGCTGGGAAAGAACTTAGTCTCACATAGGATATAAATATTAAAATAGTGATAAGGTACTAAATAGTGTCCAGAATATGGAATGACAATTTTAGCAGGGTGAATCAGGGACAATGTGATGTTCTAACTAGCTTTTGGATTATGTTATAAAACAAGAGTTGGATTTAGATGTGAAAACACAGATGATATGGAAAAGGAACATTCAAGGTAAAGAAAATTAATTAATATCGTTATGAAAGAAAATTGGAGTATTTAGGATTAAATCCCAGGAAGTTTGGAATGTAGCCAATATTTGGCTTTCCTCTTATTGTATGGGTCCAATGAAAATAAAGGAGGTAGGCATTTCCTATTCTTTATTTTGGTGGCAGAGCGGGTAGTCCAAGGCACAATTTACACTGGAAGCATTAGAGTTGAAAGTTCATTGGCGGGGCCAGTGCCTGATGGTGATAGGTAGTCAGGAAGAGTGTTAGTAGTGGTAGCACCAATGTGTGTCAACTATAGAATCACACATTTTATGATGTGACATTGCTTGTGTTGTTAGCTTTCCAGTTACTTTATTTCTTACCAATTTTCCGTGCCAGCTTTTAAACTTCCTAGTAGTTTCATTAGCTGCCTAAAATGCCTCCAAGGCATCATTTTTCTGCTTAAGTTAACCAGGAACAGTGTTGTCTGTTTTCAACAGCAACCTGTTGTTGATCAGATTCTCCAGAAGCACTCTGAAGCGAGGATTCTGTGTTAAAGATTTATGAACGAATAGCTCTCATGATTAAAGAATGTGCCAGGAAGACAGGTAAAGAAGAGAGTAAGTGTAGACAAGATTTCAAGCCAAGTCCTTAAAGGGTGTGAGTTTCTTAAGAGGAACTCTTGTAAGTTGCATCTTAGAAATTGTTCTCTTCAAGACAATGGTACTGGGCTTGAGTACAGACCAGTTATCGGAGAAGTTCCATCTCAGGGGTTCATCAATCTCCTGTCAGCTTATTTGGGCAAACAGCTCCAGTTGTTCAATGGGAGCCCTTAAAGAGGATTGTAGGTGCAGCCTATAAGCAAAACTACCAAGATTCCAGGGGAGGAGAAGAGGAACCCGCAGAAATGACAAGAGAGAGAAGAGATGAGGCACTGACAATGTTTCCTATAGACATTTGGTTAAAAAAAATATTGGGTTTCAGACAACATATTTTCATGGAGAACTGAATGAATCTTCTGTTGGTTTTCTGCTCTACTTAGAGTACAAGTAGTGACAATGCTGTTAGTATTCAGGAACTGTCATCTAGCCAACCATGACTTGCAGTGAAAGGCAGCATAGGATAACGATTAAATCAGGGTGTATCCAATTCAACTGCCTTGGTCAAATTTCAGCTCTACAACCTTCTGGAGAGCGAACTTTGGTAAGTTACATAAGCTCTTCATGTGTCAGTTCCTACATGGGTAAAATCGGGGTTAATCATAGGGCGCCTACATCAGTGAGGTTTTGTGAGTATTAACTCAGTATTTCTGTAAAACTCAGAACAGTGTCAGGCTCATGATAAGTAGTAAATGGTGTTAGATAAACAAACATAGTAATGAAACATCTAATTAAATTATCACCTGCAACTTCCTAACCATTTCTCTGGTGTAGAATACTGCAAATGACATAGATCCAAGACATTTGAATGCTGGGAGCTAAAGATTTTGAGCATATAGGAATATATTATTCTTTGGGTACGTGGCATTAAACTTTTTTCTTGTGAGGGCAGAGGTTCTGACTGTGTAGGTTTTTAAGAGAAGAACCTTGCTTCCTTTTTTCTTCTCTCTGTAGGCTACGGAGTAAATATATTAGCCAGGCTCGCCAATCAGGAGGTACTTCCATTTTACAACTTTGATTCCAGAGGGAGAGATGAAGGTAACTGAGTCAGGTAAAAACATTCATGGAGGCAGTGGGGGTGGCCAGGGTAGGGGTGCACCATTAATAGTGTTTTAAATGGTCTATTCCTTCAGAATGTTTTGACTATCTTTTTGGCATCCAGTTTCCCTTGATTCCTGTTTATTTCTTGAACCTGGTTGTCCAGTATTTCCAACTGCTCTGTGATTTGCTCAAGAGTCTGAAAATAAATTCCTTTTATGCTTCCGTTAGCATGTGGTTCACATCGCTTGTCTTGGAGAAGTATATAGAAAAGAATATGAGATGATGTATATCAAAGCTTTTAAGTTAAAACAATTTGTCTTTGCTAAAGGTATTTGTATGTTCATTGTTTTAATTGGGTCTTAGAATTTCTCAATTGATTAAATTTTTAAAATTACTCAATTCTTCTAGTTGCTAATGAACAAGACAGTTCTTGGGAAAATATGTACATTACAGGCAGCGTTTCTTGGATCTTTACAAAAAAGCTAATAGAATATGTGCTTGAGGTCAATTCTTTTTAATGATGATTTGATTTTAGTACCAATATACTCTGAATCTCTGGCATCTAGGGTCATACATTCTTGGGTCAGATTGCTGGATTTAAAACTTGGATCCACCATTTACTACTTCATTAATTTTACGGAGCTTCTGTTTGCTTATTGACAAAAAGGGAATTATAGCTGTAAGTTCTTCATAGGGTGTTGGAAAGCTTAAATGACTTATTATATGTACAGAGTTTAGAATGAGGCCTTCTTCATAGTAAGTATTACAGAAGGGGCAGTTCTACTCTTCCCCCTCCTCCTCTCCATTGTTGTTGTTGTTGTTATTTGCTAGCTAACTTGTACTAGGATACAACATGGTCTTTAACTTTTTTTAAATTAAAATTGCAAGAACATATCTGGGCTTATCATCTCTAGGCCAGATCTCTGTTTAATTTGCTATATTTATAACATTGTCATTTTGGCCTTTATGTGTGTTCTTTAATAACTCACATATAAAATGGTTAATATCTAAAAAGTAGACTCGTGTGAATTAGGGTTAAAAATGAGCTACAATAGATTTCTACATTTCTTATAGTTAAATCTGAGGCTTCTTTTCCCAATATGCTTAGAAATATGCCTAAAATAGTTAATATCTATAAGTCAAGTACAGATATGATTTGTACAGTCAAATGGGATATATCATTTTTATTTTAGAAGTATTACACATAGCATTTTAAATTTAATAAAACTTTGAGATGGGCTTTTAAGAAATTTCATTGTATTCCTTTTTATAATACTGAATGTCAGCTTAACACCATAATATGATATTGTGAATGTAGAGACCATTTTGACTGAGTCTGTATTACACCAAACAAGATGGGATACTCTGTATGGAATAAACTGAGTATTTTATCCAGTGGCAAGAAAGAAATTTGAAGGTCAGAATTTACACTATTTTCCACTTTCAGCTCTCAAGTAGCATTTTAAAAACACACTCAACACATTTTATCTGCAAGGAAATACCAATCTAGAGAAGAAAATATTTTCAATTCACAATTCTTCTGACAGCTTCAAGGGCAAAGTATTACAGAAGTGTTCTGAGAATTTTAGGAGATGTAACAAAGTGAAACAAGAGCTGTGCTTCAGAATAATGAACAAGATGTTGTGGCTCATAAAGGCATCCTATACCTAAAATACCAACAATGTCATTTCTTATGTATACAGTCACTGTTGCTTGAATATAAAACTTTCCTTTTTTTTTTCCTGATGATAGTGATGGGATGAACTACAGCATACAAAACAAATTTAGTTTAATTATTTAGTTACTCATGTAGGCTGGATGATAGCAGGGCAGAGGGTAATCACAGAGTCTGTACATGTACAGAAAATCTGCACCAAGGTTTCTATCTCTGATTTACTTGACGATTTTCACATTTTTCTTTCAATGACTGTATATACAATGAAATATATACATTTCGATGTACTCTTTCAATACAAGAGTATCCTTCAAATACTCTTTGAAATGTAATGTGCAGAAACAAGCAGATCCAGAGTCAGATTCGACACGGAAGTGTCCTAACTCTTATGGGTGTTATTACAAGCGTTTTTCAAACAGCTCTGAAATTTAAATATTAACTAAAGTATTTCCACACACATCATAATTCTATAAGCTCTGGTTTATAAAGCAGCTTCTATTCACTTTATAGTATCTGGTGTGGTGGAAGTAAATGTGGCAGATATCTGGGCAGTAATAACCCAGACCTGAGTTCAAATTGTAGCTTCCCCATTTTTTAGCTGAGTGAATTTGGGCATATTTAATCTCTCTAATTCATAAGAATGACTAATGAAATACTGTTGCAATGTTCACAGGCACAGATGTGAGCAAACATCTGCAGTGCCATGTGTGTATTAGCTACACAATAATTTGTAATTTCTTTAACTACCATCATTGTTGATTCCAACAGAACCCACTGGTGTTTTATTAATAGGTATTGCAGGTGCTAGTTTGTCTTATTACAAAATAGGTGAAACAGGTTTTATTATTATAAAACTATAAAATTATTTGAAGGAAGAAAATTTCGTTGGCCTGAAGAAGGAAGTTAAAGTAAACGTTACAGTTAATGGTGATATAGTGAAAACATTCTCATTAATATTTGGGAAAAGACAAAAATCCCAGATGGAACATTTGGTTTTTAACATTTTTCTGACATTTCTAGCCAATACATTAAGTCACAGAAATAAATGAAATAGAAAGATGAGAAAGGAAAAGAGGTAAAATTGTTGATATTTGTAGATATTATTTATGGACATTTATCCAGGGGTCCAAGTTAATGAGTTAGCAAGTACTAGAACTAGAGTTTTACAAGTCTTCACATAGTTTGTGTGAGTTTTAAGGTTGGCAATAAAAACAACTTGCTCCACAATTCTGCTCAATATAAATGACTGAGCTGAAAAACTATTTAGTTTCTTACAGAGGAAATATATTCCAGAAATAATAGTTACAAAATGAAATAAAAACATTGCTTCATCATAAGGACAAACATTGTGGACTGCCTAGGAATAATCTTTAAAAGAAGATTCAAGATTTACTTTTTATAAATGATAGAAATTTATTCAAGGACAAAATAAAGAAGATCTGAGTAAATAGATAGAGATACTATGTTCATAGAAGAGAAGATCCAATATCATCAAGAAGATAATTAACATATGAGTCAAATAAGTTCCTGACAAATTCAAACAGGTTTTTGTGGAACATGACAAGGTGACCTAAAATTCCTATGGAAGAGAAAAGAAACAACACTCGATACTCTCCTGAAGAAGAACCAGGTAATGGGAATCATCTTACCTATATCAAAATGTTCTAAAGATATCATTTTAAAACCTGTATTGGTACAAGAGTAGGTAACTGGATGAATAAAATAGAAGGTTCACATACAGAGCCATGTATATGGATTTATGATAATTGTATTATTTCATATTAATGGAGAAAAAGTAAATCATTCAACACATTACATTTGCATAATTGATTCTATATTAAGAAAAGAAACCAATCCCTATTTCTTATCACTTATAAAATAATTTTCAACTGGATCATAAGCCTAAGAAGGCAAGCTATCAAATACACAAAGGATGGCAACAAATATGTTTATGACTTTGGGTATAAAAAAGGCCCTGTTTAAGAAAGGCATAAAAAACAAAATCCCCAACAGGTGACAATGGTGACTATACTTATTGTTGTGAACAGTGAATACTGTGCAGAACTGTAAAATCACTATGTTTTACAATTTTATTTATTTATTGTATTTATGTTGTCCACCTGAAACTAATATAGCATTGCATATCAAATATACTTCAATTTAAAAACATGCCCAAAAGAAACTAATGATAATTCAGACTATGTCAAAGTCAGAAGCTTCTCTGTCAAAACAAAAACAAAAACAAAAACAAAAACAAAAACAAAGACAAAACAAACACAAAACCCTAAATGAAGTTTAAAAACAGGTACTCACTAGAATAAAATATATATAAAAATAATTTTCAGATTTTTTAAATGGATAAAGAAAATATTAATACTCTGATAGAAGAAAAGGGGAAGATGATTATGATTAGGAAAGGAAATAAAAATGCCCGATACACCTATAAAAATGTTCAACCTTACTAATAATTAATGGCATCCAAATTATAGCAAGTGAGATGCCTTTTTTTTTCTCAGCTATCAGAGTACCAAAAATTGAAGTTTGATAATATCAAGGTTTAGCAAACAAATAGAAAAATGGATATTCTGAGACATTAAAGGTTGACATGTACAAATAATCGAGTCATATGAAAGGCAACTCATCATTATCTTCTAACACCAAAAGTATACACATTCCATGACATAGCAATTCCACTTCTCAGTATCTACCTTTTAGAAATAGCTTTCCACAATAAGGATGTTCACTGCAGTATTGTTTCCACAAGTAGAATGTTCATAGCAAAACGGGAAGAACTTAAAAGACATCAAAATGGGGGGGGCAGTAAATAAAATTTGGCTTATCTATTCTATGGATACCTATCCACTAATTAAGAAAAATAATGGGGGTGTCTGGGTGGCTCAGCTGGTTAATCTTCAAACTCTTGGTTTTGGCTCAGGTCATGATCTCATGGTTCATGGGATTGAGTCCTGTGTAAAAATCATGTTTCTTACAGAGGAAATATATTGCAGAGGCTGCTTGGGATTCTCTCTCTTCCTATTTCTCTCTGCCCCTGCTTTGCTGTCTCTCTCTCTCTCTCTCTCTCTCTGTCTCTCAAATAAATAAACATTAAAAAAAGAAAAAAAGAATGAATATCTTTACATACCAACATAGATGACTATCCAAAGCATATATTTTAAAACAGTAAGTAAAAGATGGATATATATGGGATGATGGTTTTTAGACAAAACAAAACAAACAAAATAACACAAAATATTATATATTTTCTTTGGAAATATATGTACATGTATGTATTTGTGTGTCTAAAGGGACCTTAGAACTCTCTGAAATAACTTGTATTATTTCAATAATAATAATAATAATAATAATAATAATAATTAATTATGTCAAGTTCAATTTATTTTTAAAAAGAATACAAAGCAGTAAAATTCTACCTTGAAGGACAGTTTTGAAGATCAAATTAGTCACAGTACTTATAATAGTCATGGGGATATATTAGTGGTTGTTTAATTAATGTCAATATCTTTCACTCATATACAAATAAATAAAGTTCTTTAACTTTCTATTTCTTTCAAACAGTTATCATTTAACAGAAATTGAGAAAATAGTGATTATAACAGACAACATGGTTTTAAAAATTATCATCCTATGTCTGCCATTATTTAATTTGGATTTCACTCTATATCCCTAAGTCGAAAAATCGAATGTAATTTGAAGAATTATTGTTTAAAAAATAACCAAAAGACTGAGAGAGGATAGTTTTGAGTGTGGATATATATACGTATATATATTATAACATATATGTAAATATATATATTTGAATATATACTGAAAATATATTTAAACTGTAACATTATAACCAATACTCAAAACTATTTTTCTCTCAAATATATATGTATTATATATATGTATGTATGTGTATACTGAATGTATACTGAATGTATATGTATGTATACTGAATATATATTCATGTATGAATATATACATAGTGAATACATATATTGAATACACACATATACTGTACACATATACTGTAAAATATACTGAATATACACATAGACCAAATATATACTGTAAATATACTGAATATCCTGAATATATATATGTAAAATTAAAACCAATACTGAAAACTTTCTTCTTGCTCTCAATTACATATATTATGACTAATCAATATAGTTTCAGGTTGTCATCTGTGATCCTTTGCTTAGTGCAACAATTCTCAATTTGGATAGCACATAGAATTACTTGGTGACTTTTCAGAAAAACACCAATGCCAACCATTCCTCCCTTACAGGAAATGGTAGCTGTAAAATATTCCAGAAGATTTTATTATGCAGCCAGTGGAGAGTATCATGGCTTTGTGGGAAATCTGAGTATATACTTGTTAATCAGAGTATATACTTGTTAATGTATTGTAAGATCTTTCCTTAACCAGTGTCCTTTAATTATTTGTGTGGGTAAAGCCTCCATTTGTTTTCAGCTGATGATCTTTGAGTCTCCATTAATAACAATGTCATTCAGTTTCCAAAAGGAATTGGAATTTATACCTAAGGGTCACTGAATAATAATATGTCATCATTTAAGAAATAACTTTAATTGAAATTTTAAAAATCAGATAAGCTTTAAAAGTTGTTTGATAAATGTACTGCTCAAAATAAATATATTATAATTCATGCACAGCACTAAATCTGATGTGAAAAATTTCTCTCAGCACAGACGCATCACTATTTCAGTATTACAAATTGAAATTTCCATCCTAAGGTGCAAATATTTTTATCATTTGGCTTATAATTATTTCAATTAAATCAATGAAATGTATTTGCACAAATGACTTGAGGTATTATGTATGTATTATAGCAAATGAACTTTAAGGTAATACTTAAAATAACTGTAGTGGAAATATTAAGTTGGAATATTTTAATGCTTTTTTAAGTATCACAATATACTCTAAACACAAAGTGGCTAATACCATTCCCATTATTCCTGATTAAAACATAAAGTTAGCTATAGCTACAAAAATAATACTTAACATTAAAAGGAGATTTGTTCCTATTGTTTTTAAAGGGTGGCAGCAATAAAGGCGAGATTACAAAAACAGAATAGGAACCAGATATTAACAGAGAGATTCAGTGCTGTTCTGCGACGTTCAAATACTTATCTTCAGGTAAATATAACCCACATAGACCTACATATGCTCAACTACGAGCAGAATATGGAAAGCCCACATGCAAGGAATGGTGGTCTCTGGCCAATGGTTTAGTGAGGCCTGCCAACAACCACATAAATACGTTTGGAAGGGCATTCTCAGCCCAGTCAAGTTTTGAGGTGCCTATAGCCCTGGACAACAGCTTGACTGCAATCTTGTGAGAGAGCCTGAGCCAGAACCGCCCAGCAATGCTGCTCCAAGATTTCTGACCTATAGAAACTGTGAGATAAGATAAAAGTTTCTTGTTTTAAGAGGCTAAGTTTTGGGATCATTTGTTATGCTTTTCTAAATGATTAATAATATACTGATTCTTACTGCTGCCTCTGCTACTCTCATATAGAGAACAGGAGTCCACACCGGAGATATTAAAGAGCAGAAGAGTTTGCCAGGTAAAGAAGGCTTTCCAGCCAGTGGAGCCATTTCCATACCTATCTCCTGCTCTCTTGGATTTACTTTCCATTTAAACTAATGAAGTAATGTCAGTTTTTACTAAACATCTCTGATCTGCTCTTGCTCATATTATGCTTCGTCTCTAGGTTTCACTCTACCACACTCATGTCGGTGTATTTTTTATCCTTTCTTCTACTTTCTACTCAGATATTCACTTGTTATGTGAATCGGTGATTCATTTTATAATTTTCTGCCATTGAAGTAATATTATTCTCATTTGTACTACCAAAGAAAACTGCAGGGACACCTGGGGGGCTCACTTGGCTAAGCATCCGACTCTCGATTTCAGCTCAGGTCATGATCTCATGGTTCCTGAGATGAAGCCCCATGTCAGGCTTGTTGCTGATATGGAGCCTGCTTGGGATTCTAACTCTTCCCCTTTCTCTGCCCCCCACCCCATCCTCTCTCTCTCTCAAAATAAGTAAATAAATATTCTTAAAAATCCTGGGCCTATTTATATATGTGTATATATACATAATACATACATACATATATACATATACACATTTATATATATATAAATCTTGTCAGGAATCTGCAACAAGGCAGCCAGCCAATTAGCATGTAATTCCTAGGCAAAACAAAATTTAACACTCATTCTTTTTCAAGTAGGTATTGCAGGACAAGAAAATGCCAGACTTCGTGTGGTATTCATATGCTGAAATTGTTAGGTTTCGAGGCTAATAGAACTACTTATTCAGTAAATGGAACTTATAGACAAGTGCTTAAAATGGCCAACATTTCTGTGTTGTGTATCAATTAATTTCTCAGAAGATTTTTTCCCCTTAAATGAAACATCATGAATGCACAGCTGCAGAATATGTGAAAAACAGTTTAATGGTATACTCTTCAATCAATGAGGCATTTAAGAAATGCACATAGCATTGTTTCAGCAAATGGCCTGGATATAAACTCAGAATTTGGACTAATTCCAGTAGTCTCAGAGATTAAAAGAAAATCAGCTATACCTGTGGGAGTTTGTTTACAGACCCTCAAGTAATAAAGGGCAATATGCCCTATTGTGGGGATTTGGGGGCTGCTATGAGAGATAAAGGCAGTGTTTTCATAATCCAACCAAAAGCTCTTTTAGATACATCAAAAGTCACATTTGGGGCAAAATCAATAATGATAAATGATAATGCTCTTTTTTTTTTGGTCTAATAAACTGCACTACAAAGAGATATATAGCAAGCTTAGAACTACTAATTGTTGATGAATATTCATTTCCTAGAAGAGCTTATATTAGTGGAAATTAAATTCAAAGCATGCTTATAAATACCTTGAGCGTATTTTTTTTTAAAGGTGATATAAATTCTCACATTGACAACATTATTATTTTTTGTTGATGTTGTTCCTCAAACTACCTGAGCTCTGCCACTTTCTAAAAAAAGTGAATTTTTATATTCCCTTCTGAGAATGAAACATATTGAAAATAAGGAGAACATTCCATACCATCTTGCATTGTAGCTGACTGTCAAAGCAGTCTTTGTCTAGAGTGAGGCCATGTTGCAGGGAGAGCAATCTGGTAGGAGTGACAAGTTTTAGTTCCAGCAACGCTGTTCTAGTCTGGATTCTGGATCTGGCTCTTACTTTTGGGAGCTTTCAGACACTGGGTCTCACTCCGTCATTTACTTAATCCTCTGAGTTGCTCTTCGCATGTGTCAACAATAACAAAAATATTTATTATGGGGTTACCATGTGCCAGGCACCCTGCTTCATGCTTCCAAAAAAAGTTTGAATAAGACAGACATAGTGGTGATGCTTGTAGAGCTTATAGCCTCATGAGTAAGTAAGACAATTCAATAGACTCTAACTGTAATCGCGATAAAACTACAGAGTTAAATATTGCTCTGGGCATATATAGCTACAGAGCTTAACACAAGGCCAGGTGAAAGAAAGCCCAACAAAGAGGGAGTGCGATTTAAGCTGTGAGCTGAGGGATAAGATAACACGTGCAAAGCAAAATGCACCCATGGGCTGTTATTACTTGACAAATTGTCTCATTTTATGACCCAAAAATGACAACTGAATTCATAGGTCTACTTTTTGGGTGAAATTATTCTCATCAGCAGTTGAAAATGATTAAATATATTTCATCTTATAAGGAAACTTCAGTATTTCTGGTGAAAGAGTATGTTCTCATTTAGACAGGTACATGGGGAGAGCTTAATGGCATTCCTATGTTCTATATGGTGGGCAAATTTCTTTTGTTAATCCAAGTTTACACAATAATATTCTACGAGATACTTGAAATTATTTCTAACTGGACAATTCTTACTTGAGAAAAAATAATTTAATTGAAACTTACTATATCTTCCTATTTTTAAAAATTATATTAAATATTTAATATTTTTAATTTATGGAGTATTCTAATTTCCAGCAATAACATCATTGCAAAGCTAATAATTCTCCTACTTTCCTTCTCTCCTCTTCTCCCATACCTAATCAATAGTCAGAAATAATAGTAGAGGCTTTCTGAAGTGAAAATAAAAGTGTTGCCTGTATCACCATAATGGGCTGAAAATGAAGATCTAATACATAAATAACAATTTAAATTAATAACAAATAAGTAAAGAGAGAAAGAAATGCATTGTGAGGACCATAGCCCTGAAGCTAGGTCTTCTGTGGGGGAAAGTGGAGAAGAAGGTCAGGGCCACATCAGGAGAAAAAAATCATGTTTAAATTAAGACTCCCTGAGAGACTTCAATAAGGGTATGATTAGTTCAGCAATGCTTTCATTCTGCACTTCCCCCTCCCACTGTAGACTTCAGTTTTAATAATGATTAAAGAATAATGCCTGAATCCCATCTGAATGGCTTTTGAGATTTGACTCACTGAATCTATTCATAGCACTGAGCTTGTAAGGGGGCCTCAACAGATCTGCACAACTAATCGTGGAATATTACACTGATACTTCATCTCCCACATCAATACCAATTACAGCTGCACAGAGAACACTGCATATTATTTTAATGGGGTACGAATTTTTAATCCAGTCAGGTAGTTCTGGATGAATGTGTTTGTATGTCTGTCATTAAAATTTGGTGGCTCATGCTGCTCAAGACAGACACATTTTGAATGTTTAAAATTTTCACAGATGTTATTTATCCGTCAGAATGGAAACTTTCCTGCTCTCTACTATATAGATCCTGCCTCATTAACATAAATAAAAAATAAAGCATAACAACAACAATCTTGCTTAATGTGTACACACAGAAATATTGTCATAGGCATCTGGCAATCAGTTGGAGATGGTGAAAACTGCTCCATGAATGAAACTGGCAGAAGAATGACATTATTTTCAGAGACAAAGCTAACTGGTAGAGATTTTGCCTTTGTGTACTATTGTTTTTTATTCTCAATGGGGTTAAGATCACCATGGATATTCACATAAAAGATGCCTTTACCAATTATTTGTGATACTAACATTTATTCTCTTAATTGAGAAGCGAAGATAGATTTCTCTTAAAGCCATTTGGTTAAACGGAATCATAAAGATTGCTAACTTTTTAATGTCAAGATCTGTGTATCATAACATCTCACAGGCATGAACTTGATACCAATATAATGGCAGAAATCCAGCTAACAATCATATATCCTTTGCTACATTCAAGCAAATGTCATTACAGAAGATTGATTATTACCTCTGGAATTCCTTTCTCTGTCCATTAAGAATTACTCTGTGAATTTCTAAAACACAGGCCATGTCATAATAAGATAGTTTTGGTTTTGATTTGACTGAACCTGTAAAAAGACAACAGGAAGATGTGCAATGGATACAGGCACGTTCCACTGTCTTCACACAATGTTTGCCAACTTGGTGCTCCATGGTAATTCTTCCCAATCAGCCAAAAAGCTTTATTCAGAGCAGGGACCATATTTTATTTATTGTTGCATGTCAATTCATAGGGGTGGACATAGAGGAAGCCTGTTATATATTCTTGTTTAAAAAGTAAAAATCTATACATTCTTTTCCTGGGGTTATACTACATTATATCTGTGGTTAGGAGGAATGAAAAATTAAGACCAGGATACAAAATCCACTACAAAAGCTATGATTGCAAAAACATTATGGCACATGAAAAGAATATTTTAGCTATTCTAAAAAATACTAAAGTGTCCAACATATCATAAATGGGCAAATGGAATTTGAAATTAACAGCACAGTACCATTTACATTAACAATCTCCCCGAAATGTAATTAGAGATCTAAAAAACGTATAAAATCTATAGGAGGTAAACTACAAAACTGATAAAAGATATCGAAGAAAAACTAAATAAATGGAGACATGTTCCATATTCATGAAAGAGAAAACAATATATTCAAGATGTCCAATCTTCCAAATTTGATCTACAGATTCAATGCAATCTTAATAAAAATGTTAGCAAATTATTTTGTGGGTATTGACAATATTGACAAACTGATTCTAAAGTTTATATGGAGAAGCAAAAGACCCAAAATAACCTACAAAAAATTTAAAGAAAATAACAAAGTCAGAGAACCAACTCTACCTAAATTCATGACTTAGTATAAAGCTACAATAATATAGACAGTGGGAGTGCCTGGCTGGCTCATTGGGTAAGCCATGCAACTCTTGGTCTCAGGGTTGTTAGTTCAAGCCCCATAATGGGTACAGAGCTATCATCATCATCATCATCATCATCATCATCATCATCATCGTATAATATAGTAAAAGAGACAAATAGATCAATGGAACAGAATAGAGAGCCCAGAAATATATTTGCCCATGCAAATATAGTTAACTGATCTTTGACAAAGTAGCAAAGGCAATGGAAAACAGTTTTTTCAACAAATGGTACTTAAACAATTGGACATCCAGGTGCAAAAAAAATGAATATAGACACAGATTTTACATCCTTCCCAGAAATTAATTCAAAATGGATCACAGGCCTAAACACAAAACACGAAACTGTAAGACTCCTAGAAAATAGAATAGGAGAAAATCTAGGTAACCTTAGATATAGCAATGACTTTTTAGATACAACATCAAATTATTTTCATGAAATAAATAAATAATAAGCGGGACTTCATTAAGATAAAATCATCTGCCCTATGAAAGGTAATGTTAAGAGCATGATAAGATAAGCCATAGATTGGGAGAGAATTTGCAAAAGACATACCTGCTAGGAGAATGTTGTCCAAAATAGACAAAGAATGCCTAAAACTCAGCAATAAGAAAATGAACAACCCAATGAAAAAATGGCCAAGACTAGAATAGACATCTCATCAAAGAAGATATACAGATGGCAAATAGGTACACGAAGACATGTTTCACATCATATGTCATTAGGGAATTATAAATTAAAACAACAGATGCCACTATACACCTATTAGAATGGCCAAAATTGAGAACACTGACAACACCAAAAGCTAGCAGGGATGTGGAGTAACAAGAGGTTTCATTCGTTGTGGGTGGGAATGCAAAATAGTATAGGCACTTTGGAAGAGAGCTTGTCAGTTTGTTATAAACTAAATATACTGTTATTATAGGATCCAGCAATTGCGCTGCTTGATATTTACCCAAAGGAACTGAAAATGTATGTTCACACAAAAACCTGCCCATAGATGTTAGAGCAGCTTTCTTCATAAATGCCAAAACTTGGAAGCAACTAGGATGTCCTTAACAGGTAAATGGATAAACAAATTGTCATACATCAGACAATAGAATATTAGATAGCACCAAAAACAAATGAGCTATCAAACCATGAAAAGAAAATATAGAACTTTTAATGTATATTACTAACTGAAAGAAGACAATCTTAAAAAGCTACATAACCATAGGACCCCAATTATATGAAATTCTGGAAAATAAATTTAGTTTAAAATATTATTGATACTTTCCTTTACATTGAAATCTAAAATCTGCCTGTTATAAAATAGCAAACCATTTTAGTGTGGATAATAGATCAGTCTGCTTGTTATTAGCATAGTAGTGTTGAGCAGTTTATCATGTCTTTAATATTAATGTTCTGAGAAGTAGGAGGATGCACTCTTTGGGGACATGGCACTCTAACTTTTGGGGATCTTGTGCAAAGCCAACTTTGGACAGAATGTGGCAATGCTAAGCATCACAGCACTGAGCCCTAGCCTCCTAGAGTGAGGAGAACTAAGGAAAGGCTATGGAATAAGTTGAGAGTTTTCATCACTGATAGTACTAGTCATATTCAGCCTTCATTTTAAATAAAAATGGTATCTTTTCAGCCTTTAAAGAGTTTCAAAGTTATTTTCTAATAGTGACCTAAGTACTAAAGAAAATTTGCTCATTTGTTTTTCATATGGCAATAACCTCTGTCATTGGTGAAGGAGGGTAAATTTGAGTTGCTCCAGCCATGGTTAGACTTTTATTATATTGGATTATCAAGAAAAGAAATGGAATAATCTTGTTTCAAGGTCATTTACAATAGGATAAGATACTATCAATTTAGATAGTTTAGTTGCCGTCTCATTATAAGTTGAAAGAGACAAGCTGACCTCTCAAGATACTTCTCAGGATAAATTCATAAGCTTTTATGAGATACTATCCCCCAAACTCATTACCTAGGACTGATGTCCTAGTCTTTTTCATTACTGATTAGAATATGGTGGGAAACTAGCCCCTAAATATTATTTTCTCCCTTCTTCTGGGATTAGAATTGTAAATGACACAGAGAAATGAAAACCCAAAATTACAGTATGTTCACAAACAAGATGGAGTGGGCATTTGATAAATATCTGTGTAATTCTTCATCTCCAGCTTGATTTATCTTTGAGCCAAACAGATTGAATTCAAGACATGTAATTCATTACCTTACATCACCTTGAGACAGATAAAAATAATTATTTATTATGTTATTTTGTCTTCATTTAAAATTTAGTGAAGTATTTTGTCATTAGCATGGGTTCTAGACTATATGGCATGAATCATTGGCAAATTTTTAGCAGTATCTAGAATTTGTTAATTGATAGGAAAATTGGCACTTCCAATTTAATATTAATTTATATATTTATTGGAAGCATTAATAATTAACCTTGAATAATTAAATAAGAAGAAAGTGCAATGGACTACACAGATATAACCATACACATTATCTGTATTAAACATGAATATATGGATATAACCCTTTATGTGTTTTTATTTGAAACACCTTAAATGATGTGTTTGTATTTAATAATTAGAATCCATTTCCTTGTACTGAAAGGAAAATATTAATCAGTGTATTGAATTATTAAATTTTAGAGGCAAAGGGACCATAAGAATTGCATAGTGAAGGTCCCAACCACTACCTTTTACAGATTATATCAAGAGGAATTAAAAGACTTGCCCAATATCATAAGGTTGGTGATCACAAAGGCCCCCACTCATCTCCTGGTTCATAGTTCAGCCTCTTTCCTTTAATAAAAACCCATTTTCTGTTTTTATCATTCAAAAACAAAAGCGACATCTTTGTCTGTTTGGTGCAGTAAGAAATCTTAGTCTACTTTCTACTTTAGAACTTTTTAATTAATAGACACCATGATGGTAGTAATCTGTACAAACCTAAGGCCTATTGTAGAACATGCGGTCTTTATCTACATGGAAGTGTGATGTGAACTTTTGTTTTTCTAGGTATTTATTAAATAAGCATCCTGAAAACTTCAATTTGTCTCATTATATTCCCCTAAATGCATTCACCTCAAATGGTAAATATCTTCTTTTGGATTAGCCCAGGAAGCTTCGATTTCCATAGGTATCGAGGTTCTTACCCAGAGCTTTTGATATCCAATATGTTCTCTTCATATGAACTCTACTGAAGTTTTGTGAGGTGACTCTACAGAGACTGAAAATTGAAATTTTTCTGGGTGACCATGTTCCTCTTTTCACTGCAACAGTCAAACACCAAATACCTCACTGGTCTATTTATATTATATACTTTTTCAATAGTTAACTGCACAAGATTATTTCTAAAATTGCTATAGAATTACTTACTATTCACTACCTAAAGTCTTAAATACACACTTGTTCAAATAAATATATCCTTATATTCCTGAAATAATTGTTGAAGTAATTTGCTTCTCCTAGCCAACGACCTTTACAGAAGTTAGTAAGTCTGTACAGAACTATGAAGTGATTAAAAGTTACTCATCATACTGATTTACTTTCATTTAATAGTCTGGCATTTCTTTAAAATTGAAATGACTTTGTGTTTATTTTAAAAATAAGAAGCATTTTTACTATAAAAAGTACTTATCAAAGGACTGGTCCACTGGGGTAAGTCCAGATTTTCCAAGAGGTGACCCTTCTATTGTACTCATAGTTACAACTGAAGATAGGAAAAGGAAAACAAGAAAAATAAAATAGCAATTAAGGAGGATAGCTATTTTAAAAAAACAGAATTATTAATCTAATTTGGCTCATAATTTACATGTATGAAAACCTTGAAGTGATTTGTGAATCAAGTAAACGCCAAAGTAAAATAAAAAATAAGTGATTCAATCCAGCGTTAGGAAAAATTTCATTTTCAATTTTTGTATTGACTTTGCATGTGCAACTTCATAGTTTTGCTCTATGTTGTTTGATATAAACTAGTTATATAATTTTAAGTGATTATTGATTGCAACGTGAAAATTGAAAATGCTAGGATCAAGACAAAGCCCCGTTATATTATTTTTTTGCTCCTACAAATAAATCTTTTTATATATATTGAGAATTATAGTTCTATACAATGTTACTGAGGAACATATTAAAGCACCCACTGTTCCTCAGTAACAGAAATAAAAGAAATAAAAGTTAAAAAATATTATTTCATTTATTTCCCAATTCCCTGCAAGTACACTACCTGGTCTAACATCTTCATGCAAAAAGTCTCAGATTCTTTGTTTACATGTTTATTGAGGACAACAAAAATAAAAAATAACCATCTACAAAGTTATTGATGAAATCGACCTTAAGTATACTGAAATACTACTAGGTAAAACTATCATTTTTACCAAAAGGCAGAATAGAGATTAATACCAGGCTCTGGTCCCAGAATGTTTGAGTACTGATCTTGTCTTTAGCATTTACAGTCTCAGAGACCTACTGCTAATTAACTAGACTCCTTATGCCCTATTTCCTCAACTGAAAATTACTGAAGAATGGGAATATGCACAGATGCAACCTTCTTGGTTTTATGTTCAAGGATTAAACCTGACAAAGCTATACATACAGTGTGTTAGGCAGTGCGGATAAAACACTCAATAAACACTCAGAAATACTTACTATCTTATAACTTGAAGTCTAGTTCTATATTTATGAGAGGAAATTCCCTCTAGAAAGTGGGCAGTTTGGGTATTTTATTAATATACGTTTTAGTGTTTATAATCTCCATTTGGAAGGGAGAAAAATTTGAAAGAAACAATTTGTATTCAACAAATAGTTTATGTCTGAGAAATCCCTAGAGAATTTACAAGGACCAGAAATAATTTTGACCTGAAGCAATTAATTCATTTACGAGAGGGTATATCTTCTCATAAGTGAATGAGGTCTTTTGATCTCTATGAATGCTGTACGTAGATTGAAGAAATGAAAATATATTACAGATTCCATTATTAACCTCAATTTATAAGTCTGAATCCTAGTGAAATTACTTTCTCACTCTACATTTTCTGGAAACTTTGTTTCATAAAATAGAGACACTAGTCTCCTTCTTCATTTTGAAGGATAATTAGACATAAAATTGAGGCTTCTTAGTGGTGTATTTGCACGTCTACCATGTAATGACAGTTTGGGCAACAGACACCCTTTGTTGTATACAGGACCTTCGTCATTTTAATCTATTCTCTTTATTCAAGGGATAAAACCAAGTTAAAGGGCACACCAATCTGTTATACATACTGAAATTATGTACAGAAATACTGTCTATAGCTAATTTACAGCATTTAATTTAGGTGCAAAACTGGGTGAAGAATGTATTCAGGGTTCCAAATCAAGACAGAAACAACGGTTTGTTATGTAGTGCCTGAAGGAAACCCATTTTCTAATTTAAATGGATTATTTCAAATTCTCAAGTATTTATTAATTTGTCTTTTCTTTTTTTGCATATAATAGAGTATTGTTGACTATAACCACTATGCTTTGCATTAACTTTCCAAAACATATTCATCTTCTAGCTGTAAGTTTGTACCCTTAGACCAGAAACTCTCCAGTGCCCATTGCTCAGCCACCATTCTACACCATTTGTAAGAATACAGCTTTTTTAGATCACATAAAGTGATATCGTACAGTATTTTTCTTCCTTTGTATGATTTATCTCACTTAGCATAATACCATCATGGCCATCCATGTTGTCACAAGTAGCAAGATCCCCTTCTTTCTTGTGGCAGCATAGTACTACTGTGTGTGTGTGTTTGTGTGTGCACGTGCACACGGGCATGCACGTTGAAAGATATGGAGAGTTATAGATCTTTCACTTCTTCATCCATTCATATTTGTTGATGGACACTTAGATTGTTTCTGTATCTTGGCTAGAAATAATGATCCAATAAATATGAAGTATAGATATCTTTTCGATATCCTAATTCCATTTTCTTTGGCTATATAGTCAGAAGTGGCTACAAAGTCAGAAGTGGGAATGCTGGATGATATGACAGTTCTATTTTTAATTTCTTGAGGAATCGCCTTACTATTTTTCATAGTGGCTGAAGTTTTCACTCCCACCGACAACGAACAGTGTTCCTTTTCTCCACATCCTTGCCAACACTTGTTATTGCTTTATTCTTAATGATAACCATTCTAACAAGTGTGAGTTGATACCTTATTGTAGTTTTGATGTGCATTTGCCCGATGATATATAAGGTTGAGCATTTTTCCATGTATTGGTTGGCGATTTATATGTCTTTTTTGGAAAAACATCTATTCGGATCCTCTCTCCATTTGTTAGTTGGGTTGTTTGATTTGTTGTTGTTGTTGTTGTTGCTACTGAATTAAATGAGTTTTCTATATATTTTGGATATTAACCTCTTATACATGGTTTGCAAACATTTTCTTCCATTTCCTACTTTGCCTTTTCATTTTTTTAATTGTTTGCTGTGTTTTTAGTTTGATGTAGTTCCACTTATTTTTGTTTTTGTTGCTTGTGCTTTTGACATCATATTGAAGAAATCTTCATTAAGGCCAATATCAAGGAGGATTTTCCCTGTTTTCTTGTTCTTTTTTTTTAATGTTTATTTATTTTGAGAGAGAGGGACGGAAAGAGAGAGAGAGAACACACACACACAAGCGAGGGGAAGGGCAGAGAGAGAGGAGACAGATAATCCCAAGCAGGCTCTGTGCTGTTAGTGTGGAACCCGATGCAGGGCTCCATCTCACAAACCATGAGATCATGACTTAAGTTGAAATCGAGAGTCAGATGCTTAACTGACTGAGCTGCCCAGGAGTCCCTTTCCTGTTTTCTTCTAAAGATTTTAAACTATCATGTCTTACATTTAACTCTTTAATCTATTTCCAGTTAATGTTAGTGGTGTAAGATGAGGTCTAATTTCATTTTTCTGCAGGTGGTTATCCATTTTCCCATCACCATTTATTAAAGACTATCCTTTCCCAGTGAGTATTCTTGGGTTCTTTATTAAGTATTAGTTGATTGTATATGTAGGTAGAGTTTATTTCTGGGTTATCTAATCTGTTCCATAGGTCTATGTGTCTATTTTTATGCCAATACCATATTATTTTAATTACTATAGCTTTGTAGTATAAGTTGAAATCAGGAAGTGTGATGCCTCTGGTATTCTTCTTTCTCAGGATTGTTTTGGCTATTTACAGTCTTTTGTTGTCACATACAAATTTTAGTAGCAACTCCAGCTGCTTTGCCATTTGAAATTGCTAGATGTATGAAGTAAAAACTTTTACAATGAAATATTGAAGAATTACATCTGCTTTGGATACAACTGTACTGATTACCCATAGTTTTTATGTGACTTGACATCTTCAGAAATTCATTAATGAGTGATAAGTGTTGATAAGCTGTTCTTTATATGTTAGACAAGGATTTAAAATTTAAATTCCCACACAGTTAAAAAAAAAAAAAAAAGACCCCACCAACATACAGATAGATTTCTAGCTAGGTAATATCCTAATTCCTAAGATTTCCTTTGCAGATAGAAGTTGTGTCTATACAATAGCCAAATCATGGAAAGAGACCAAGTGCCCATCAACTGACGAATGGATAAAGAAGTTATGGTACTTATACACAATGGACTACTACGTGGCAATGAGAAAAAATGAAATCTGGCCATGTGTAGCCAGATGGATGGAACTGGAGGGTATTATGTTAAGTGAAATAAGTCAGTCAGAAAAAGACAGATACCATATGTTTCCACGAATAGGTGGACTTTGTGAGACTAAGCAAAAACCAGGGGGAGGGGAAGAGGGGAAAGGAAAAAAAGACACAGAGAGGGAGGGAGATAAAACATAAGAGACTCTCAAAGACTAAGAAAAAAACTGAGGGTAAGGGGGATGAGGGAGGGGGGAGAGGGGATGATGGGCATTAAAAAGGGCACATGTTGGGATGAACACTGGGTGTTATATGTAAACCAATTTGAAAATAAACTATTATAAAAAAAAAGCTAAAAAAAAAAGAAGTTGTGTCTATAATAAGGATATTAACATTTCATCACATTTACCAGCAAAATTGAAATATCCTGTGATTAATTTATCTCTCCTTCCAAAGTTAACAATAAAATGTGCATTTTTGAGATTATTGGAAATTTCACATTTGTCTATTTCTCTATTTATTACTTTTTACTTATTTATTTAAAAAATTTTAATGGTTTTATGTATTATTGAAGACAGAGAGAGACAGAGCATGAGCATGGGAGGGGAAGAGAGAAGGGAAGACGCAGAATCTGAAGGAAGCTCCAGGCATTGAGTTGTCAGCACAGAGCCCAACGCAGGGCTTGAACTCACGAACTGTGAGATCATGACCTGGGTCAAAGTCGGGCGCTTAATCGACTGAGCCACCTAGGCATGCCTATCACTTTTTAAATGTACTGATTTTTGACCAAAGTTTATATGTGACTAAATATATCAATATATATTTGGAGTTCAATTCCTATAGGGAAACAAAATAGCACTACCAGCATTTGAAATGAATAAATTTTCTGTAATTTTGCAAAATACTATATATAAATATATATATTTACATCCAAATAGGTAAAGCGAGAGTGCATGTGAGAGAGAAGGGGGAAAGAGACAGTGAATTAGTAAAATTCTGAGATACCCACGTCTTCTACAAAATAGACAACAAAGCTCATAGACGTGTAATGGTCATTTAAATTATTTTCAGATGAAGTATTCTGGTCAGTGCCTACTCTTCTTTTGATTGAGTGGAGAAATGTAAAACAGTCCAAACTCTTGTTGAATAGTATTTAGAACTTCATATTGCATGGAGACTCCATCGACTTGATTTAGGGATAGTTTAAGATATATTCATTGGGTGCACTTGGGTGGTTCAGTTGGTTGAGTATCTGACTCTTGATTTTGGCTCAGGTCATGATCCCAGGGTCATGGGATTAAACTCTGAATAAGGCTCCAAACTCAGCTTAATATTCTCTCTCTCTCTCTCTCTCTCTCTCCTCTGCCCCTCTCCTGCTCTCAGGTGTATGATCTCTCTCAAGAAATTAAAAAAAAATTAAATTATAATAAAAGATATATTCATTGGACCAAGGGCCTTATATTACACCTTTCTGTTATTGTCATGCTGGGATTTTATCCTAATGCTTAACAAGTAAGTACCCTGCTCATTATTTAATTATTTACCTTACTATGGTTATTCACCAAAAATCATAATTTCTAATGTATGTGAAAAATTGTATCTATTGACTTTGGGATGAGAGTTCGATATATGCATTTGCAATCATCATACTAGGTTCTTAATTCAACATCACAGATGACTTTAGTATTGAAAGAGACATTTTTGCAAGTAGTAAATGAGAAAATGAAATATAGTTCAAATTGAAAATTGAGCTGCATTTTCAAATGTTTTAACATAAGGAAGTAAGTTTATTGCTTTTTAAAGTATCTGGTCATTTTGCTTAATGAAAAATTCCTTTGTTTTTTATAATATACTAGATTTCAATTATCTTGACTTAATGGAAATAATACCAGTATAATGTCTTTTGTTTTTCCTTTACATTTGAAATAACTCCTCAGAAATGATAAAACTATACCAGGATAGATTTCTGCTGCTTCTGCTCATTCTCAGAAAATGTAGGAAGTTGGAAGTAAATTAAATAGGAAATGGTGAACACTGTGATTTTCACAGTGCGTGTATGCCCTCTGAATCTAAATTTGGAAAGGAGATGTTGAAGTTTGTGTAATTCTTGATTCACATTTTATTGTTTAAAAATTTTAATCTAGATATAGAGTTTTCTTTATTGGGATAATAGGATAACTGGTAGTTTCTGATTATTCTTGATTTAATTATACTAATAAATCCCACTAGTATGATGCTGAGAGTTTGGTTTATCTCATAATAAATGTATGTGTTCCTTACTCCCTCAAATATATAGACTCATTAGTTTGTTAAAAAGATTTTGTATAAATATCCTTATTAGTGAAACTCAGACACAGATTAAATTCTTTGAGAACTTGTAGGCAACTCTAACACTACAGATAATTGCAGCAAACCATCTAAAGCTTTGACTATAAGAATAGAATATTTTAATAGTTTAACTGCATATGTCAAACTATAAGACATTTTAATGGCATCTTAAGAGCCAGAGATAATCCATCAGAATATTGAGTAAACTTCACTGTCAAAATCTTATGCAACTGACTATATTTCTATGTTTATTAAGGATGAATCATATTTGAAAATATTATCCAGGAAGTGGATCACCACTAACAGAGACTAATCCAAGAATCTTCATGAACTGAGGACATATGGGTGTTATGGGACAACTATGTTTAATCAGAATAAGTGCAAGACAGTACTTTAGATGAGAAGGAAAAAAGAGGAGTTAAAGTATTCCTTCCCTAAGTTCTTTAAGTTCATTATATTATCTTACTGTTTTGATTTTAGAGCAGGGAGAATCGTTCTTTATGGGACTTTAAACCTGCTTCCATGGGATAAATGTCATTGCTCTCACCTATAAGTTTCATGGACAGGGCACCCCAATAATCAGGAAGGAAGCACACCTTTAAATGCTTTAAAATGTCTTCTTCCCAGGGCTTAGCCTGACCCACGTGTGCCAAATATCATCACCACACCCCCCCTACACATTCTAAATCAGTATAGAGTGTTGAATAGTGGCCCACATCAAATCCTTTGAACCTGTGAATTTTGCTTTATTTGGAAAAAAGTTCTCATAGATATAATTAAGGATCCTGAGATGGAGAGATTATTTGGGTAGGCCCTATATCTAACGACAAGTGTCCTTGCGAGAGACACACAAGAGAGACGTGCCATGAAGAAGAGGAGAAACTGCTGTGGAAACAGAGAAGAAAGTAGATGAAAGCCAAGGATTGCCAACAGTTACTAGAAGCTTAAGGGGGTAAAGAAGGATTCTTCCTGAGAGTCTCCAGATTTTGGACTTCTGGTTTCCAGACTGTGAAAGAGTAAATTTCTGTTGTTTTAAGCTACCCAGTTTATGGTGCTTTATAGCAGTCCTAGGAAACTGGTAGAGTCATTAAGTATTCCCAACAAACGATTTTACCAACTCTTTTTGTTTCAAATAAAATGGACGAAGAGTTATTAAATGCCACCGTCAGAACATTGAGGTTTCATCTCAAAGAAAATAAATTAGCTCCAACAGAGCCTCCTGGTTTTACTAATCCAATCATTGTCAAACCATGTATTTCATGTTCATGAAAGTACTATATGATTTTAAAGTGATCTCTATAATTTAACAAGTAAATATCCTCTTTTGGAACATGTCAAGAAAGGGAAGCAAACATGACACACTTCAAGATTCATATTTGGCTGTGACAATACTAATGAAAATGGCTATGATTAGCAACTATTTCTTCTAGATCCAAATTTACACATTCTTTTCTTGATTCAGATACAAATACGGTAACTGCTAGGAGTCGGGATCATCTCCTAGGTAATGTAGGAGATACGGTCGTTTTGATTTACTCCACCACAATGGCAGCTGCATAGCTAATTCACAAATGAATGTCTGTGTGCGTGTATGTGAATACATTAGTGTGTATATTAAACCTCTAATTCCTATGCCGTAAATATCTACGCCCAGCCATCTCTCTATGCATGTCTGTGTATTCCCCATGTTCCAAAGTCAAGTTGTGCATCTGATATAATTTCTATCATATTTAAGATGGCCCAAAAAGTGATAAGAAAAGAAAATAAGTGCAAATTATATATGTGGCTTTTCTTTCCTTTGGCACTACCAATTTTTGTGCTATTTAAGCATGGAAGGAAAAAGTGGCAATCCCATTGATCACATAGCCACATAGAAATCACTATAACTACCTCACCTTCTACTTGGCATGCAACATTACAATTTACTTACCTTGATCCCCTCATCTCCTAAGAGCTTCATGCAATCTTAAGTTTTGTTGTGGATGAAGGGTATTCTGGCATTTCACTTGTCAGTACTGGAATCCTTTTACCATTTCTCTCAGGGATATACCTGATACCTTGGAATTCTTAAAATGGACATGGAACATGCCTTTATGGCACCTTCTGTGTGGGTATTTATCCCCTACTATAACTTGGGAAGTCAGGTATTTTCTCAAACTAAAGAGACAAAGAGTTTGCCAGGGCCATTTGTTACAGTAAACCAATCATATGGTCATACGAAGGAAAGTATTCCAGCAAACTACATGAGATACAAAAGAAGAATATAAATCTCCTAAATGTAGAATAGTACATAAGACTATTTGGTTATATGTGTGCCTTTCTAAGTTCTTCAGTTTTTATATTCATAAGTAAACAATTCAAATTCCTTTATATTCTGTGCAATTAATATAGGGCTTTAAATTTTTTTCAACATTGAACCGAACTTGAAATTATCTTGAATTCCAAATGAAAGAGGCCTAAATGGAAGGATTATTACATACTTTCCATTATGAAGGTTAACAATGGAGAGTATACCATATGTCAACTTATTTCAATTATATGAAGAATTTTCTTTAGAAGCATTCTCAGTATCTAGTCTCGAGCCTTATCATTATGCTTGTTTTATTTTCATTATATTTTTATTGTGTTCTCTAATTTTATTCTTCTAGAACATTTATAGTTTTCTCACATTAAATATATTGCCTTAGCTCTCCACGGCTGCAATAGCAGAATATATGAGTGTTAATAATGAATTGCCAGTGGCTAATCTTAACTCTTCCTTAGTTTGCAACAAGCGTTGGATACCTGCCGGGAGGTGCCAGTGGAAACGTGCTGAGATAACAGCTCTGCTCATAGTCCTTTCGGATATATACTAATTCCACTGTGTTGTGCGATTAAGGAAAGAAAAGACAGGTTCATGACTCAGAAAATTTAGGGAAGGCTTTTTTCCTCCTCTACTTAAAAACAAGTAACAAAGTCTATAAAAATGACTCACTTGAAAACTATCACCCTACAGTTTAGTAATATGCATTCCTGCAGCTAGGAGGGAGACAGAGCTCTGATGTCCCTTAGCTCATATAAATTATTTGTGCGTTTCAACAAATATTTACTGGCATGTATAAACAAAAGTGAAAAAAATAAATCACTGGACTGGTGAGCAAGCTGCAGCTACAACAGTGAGAAAAGATAACTAACAGCAAATCAGTGGCATGGCTGAGGAGCTAGAGTGGGAGGTAATAAAAAAGAAAGGGCATGGTAGAAACTCCGCTAATGGAGCTCACAGAGAGACATCCAACTCCACGTTGGATGGGAAGCTATGTGAACACTGGTCCTGGGTAAGGAGCTGTGCCTAAATTTTGATCTTTAGGAAGAAAATTGGAAAGACTACCTTGGTTTTCATTTAAAGGATTTTTTTTGTCTCTAAAATTTATTTATTTAAATTCAAGTTACTTAACATACAGGGTAGTATTTGTTTCAGGACTAAAACCCAGTGATTCATCATGTACATATAACACCCAGTGCTCATCCCAACAAGTGTCCTCGTTAATGCCCATCACCCATTTAGCCCATTCCCCTTAATGGATGTTTAATATGTGAATACAAGTACCTATTCCAAGCATTCCTCCAAACTGACCAAAGCCCTTTTTGATCAAGAAATATGTGAATGATGGGCATGTATTTTTAAACTGTTCATCCAAATTTACCAAGGTAGAAAGAGATAAGAAAAATGCTGAGGCAAGCAATGGCATCTAAGGAAAACAAGCCCATTCCAGATCTAACATATTACATGTATTAGATATGCCACTGACCTCTCATTAAAAGGCTAAAAACTAGCATACATGAACTAATGGCTCAATAATTGAGTGTCAGTAAGAAAAGGATTTTTTTTCAGTAAGCTCTGTACAATTAAAACAAAAATACGAATAAATAATACTCCCCATTTAGTACAGTATATAAAGATTTCAAATTCAGTACAATTCAGAAAAGTCAATTTTTTAGGTTTTTGTGGAGAACTAGAAATGTTTGGAAGATAGATGTCTAATAGTTCAAGGTTGACATTATCAAGAAAAAGAGTGTTTTCCCACAAAAACGTATGTTGGGAGCAAGCATACAGTTTGTGTACAGACAGGTAAAGCACACACACTTGTTTAAATTATAACTTTTCTTACTGTGGCTGTTGTTCGAGGCTTTTGGAAAAGGATAGGTGATACAGGTGGAAAGAATAAAGTCTAAAAACAAAATTGTTGCCTCAATGTTTTAGTTTTGTGTTAAGCTCGTAGAGTTTTCTTAAGCTCATTTCCCTCCCTGCCTCCCTCTCTCCCTCAGTGCCCCTGCCCCTCCTTTCCTTGTTTTTGATTAGGTCTACATCTCCATTCAGTTATTTGAACCTGGAATGCCTTAATTAAATTTTGAGCTGGGTTCTACTATTGAAGCATCAAGTTGCTCAGTTGCTCTCTAAATGATTAAAAGATGACTTGTCCGGAGCAACATGGTTCAGAAGATTGAATCTGAAGAGAACAGTGAACACTGTGCTTTTCATGTCACTTTCTATCACTGAAGTATGTGCAGTAGACGCTTCATTACGAACATTCTCTTCTCTTCATCATTGATGAAGTTGAGCAGTATTAGCCAAGCATGACATATTAGCTCTCCTTAAACAAACACATCAATCTTTTGTTTTCATGTTCTCAGTTCATTATTGGCATGATGGAGTGAAACTGTGGCTACTCTGTGGGGTTAGGATTCAAATGAGAACTAAAGTCTGGGTGAATGACATTTTGGTGCCGCAATTATTTTTGGAGAGTAAACAGTTATAGAATCTGGAGAACTGGGGTTCCTAGTTAAAAATAAAAATAGTTAGGCCTCTAAATATGGTACAAAATGAAATTTTGTCACGACTCTGAACACTGAATGGTCATTATTGTCATCCTCTTGCTTTTCAAAGTTGTGGCATTTTTAAAACAAATTTTAAACAATTTATGCATATATAACTATTGAAAAAACATGCTAGGAAAATAGAGAATTCAGGAAGATTGAAGAAAATAAAATTATTCATTATATTATAACTTAGAAATAATTGTTTTAGTTTTGCATACACTTTCTTCGGCATCTTCCTTTTCTATAGTAGGTGTCATACTTTTCATATAACTTAGCTCTTTCTTATCTATGGTTTTTGTTTGAGGTGTATGTATTTTTACTGCTTTGAAAACTAAAAAAACTCAATTATATACCTGCATAGCATTTCAAAATGTATCTGCAAACAACTCACATTATTCTATATTTTAAGATTTGGTTAATCCCAATATTAACTATCATAAAAAGAATAACAATTATCATCATGAATAAATATGTCTCTTTGCTTCTTTAAATTAAAAGCATTTTTTTTACCTCTTCATATGTTATGTACTCTCCCAGAAGTAGAGCTCATTATATGCTACATATACCTGAATTGAAAACTCTCACTAAAAAATAATAGAAAAGAAATTAAAAAACACCCTTCTGCCACCTTGATTGAGCACAATATCACATGTGAATACATACATTTTGATTTGTTTATTAAACTTTTACTAATCCTTCTTTCAATGAGATTTACTTCCCCCTTTTGTTTTTAAAGCCTATAATGCTTTAATTAAATTTTGGGGTAACTTCTATTATTGAGAAGTCAAAGGTGCTGTATGTTGTACACATACGCACACACGTGTGTGTGTGTGTGTGTGTGTGTGTGTGTGTGATCACTGTATGTATGACATTGTAAAGTGATAAAGGAGATGTGATGGAAATATATAAAAGCAAAAACCAAGTTTTAAGCTTTATTCTCATGGTCATCACACAGATAACACAAGGGTTTCATTTATGACAAAAACAGAGGCCGGGCAAAATCCTTTAATGAGATGGATTCCATAAAATTGGCATGTCTAGGTGTTCAAGTAGTTCCTTTTCTGTAAACTGATTAAACCTTTGAAGATATCTTTAAATAGAACTATTGTTACAAAAATTCACTATGTAATTTTACATGAACTTCCTAAAGGAATGCAAATTCTGATGGTATCTGTCAAGTTGGTGTGACCATAACATAAACTCGAAATGAAGCGTATATCTAGCAAGTCATGAAAGAGGAATATGAAAGCCAAGATGAAATAATTAAAACAAAGCTTAATCAAATAAAGTTTGCAATTACAGCTCAGGGCACTGTAAGTATACTTAAATGAGATTAGTGAAGCACTGCCAGAGCTTTAGAGAGATACAGAGACTGGGAGAGGTTCCAGAAGATGGGCAGTAAACCAAATCAAATAACCAGAAAATGAAGTGACTGGTGAGCTTCAAGTCAATACAGGGGGAGAGTTCAGAAGATATTGTTAAAAGGACACTTTAGGATAACATGAAAAATGAATCAGTGATAACTAAGATCCATGTGAATGGGCAAAGAACAAGCAATTTTAGAGTAACTGTATCAATATCTTATACAATTTATATATTATTAAATTAGAAATGTGGTAAAAAAAATTACTGTCTTAACACTAGTCAGGAGTTTGAGGCAAGTTCTTATAAAATGTTCATGGACGATATGGAGAAATGACAGATTATATAAAAATTAAATTATTGTGTATTGCATTAATACCACATGTAGGGCATTTTAAAGCAGTATAGAAAACATGATAGGAATATCTGAAGGGAAAACCATGTTTTAAGCTTTATTCTGAGAAATATGCAAAAAAAGTTAATAAGTATCAGTTTGAAAGAAAATTTATAATAAAGAGCCTTATGAAAGATTGTCATAATTAGCATTTTGTCAATGCTTTGCACTGCAACATGTTACATAAACAGATAAATATTGGTAAAGTATTAAAACATTTTGAGAGTCTGGTCATAAATTATGCTGATTATGTGCAAGAGGGAAGGATATTTATTTATTGGTTGATAGATAATGAACTGAAAGATAATGATAAGCTAAAAAGATGTTTAGTGATGATTATTAAAATAATGATTTTTAAAATTTAATTATATTTCTCTTGGTTAAACAGTAAATGTCCACTGCTGTCTAGTTGGCCTAGACTAGTCTTAACGTGGCTTCATTAAACTTTTAAATTTTTTTCTAAAACTTAAGCTAATATTCTAGAAGCTAATCCCCCCAAATAAACAGATTTCTCCATATTATCTTGAGCATTCCTGAGTATAATGTTTTTTTATTTGAGTTATAAATTAATTGTGGAGAGAATGACACCTGTGTAGTACTTATCAGAGAACATGTCAGATTTTTCTACTTATGAAAGTTATTTTTGCGCATAAGTACAATTTTTTTAAAAGGATATTCTTTTTTTTAATGTTTATTTATTATTGAGAGAGAGAGAAAGAGGGAGACACAGAATCTGAAACAGGATCCAGGATCTGAGCTGTCAGCACAGAGCCCAACATGGAGCTCAAACTAACGAACTGTGACATCATTGGGTCCTTAACTGTCTGAGACACCCAGGTGCCCTCATAAGTACAATTTTATAGTGTTTTTGATATTATAGTATATTTGCCTAGATGCTAGGCAAATTATATATTTATTTTTAGTATTATGAATGAGAGTATTCCTCCATTGTATTTCATAATTGACTTTTATTACAATAAGGAAAACATATTGGGTTTTGCATCTTATCCAGTTGGCTAATTATCTCATTAGTCCAAATACATTTTTACCATCTTACATTTTTTAAGGTATTTTTCTACATATGAGATGAAGCTCAACAAGGTCCTACAATGAAATCTAGCATAGCTGTTGAAAGAGCTATATGGTTTAGGTATAACAGCAATTATGAAAATGATTTTATTGCCTTAGTCACAATTAATTATTATTTATGAAGAATTATTAAGTGCTGATGCTATTCTAAGGATTGGTGATACATCAGTAAATAGATGAAACTCCCTTCCCTCATAGAGCTTATATTTTAGTAGAAATACAAAATCCCAATCCAATCCAAAAGTGAAACAAAAAAACATTGGAATATTTTGAGATATGATCTGGCTACTTTTTAAGTCCCACTTTAACACTCTGGCATCATATGGAGAATAGATTGTAATGGACAAGATTTGAAACTAACCAGAGAGGAGATTGTTGCAATGGTTTGGTGATGGATGTTGCCCTAAACAAAGATGAGATAATTCCACTTTTCACCATTATATAGTGGGAAATTTCTGTGGATTTTGATGAGATTTACTGGTTATGTGCATATGGGGTGTCAAAAATTAATGAAAAGATTTGATACAAATCTGAGTCTGATATTATGTTTAAAAGATGATCCTAGTTAGTCGCATTTTAAGAAATCTTTTGTGTGAGGGTAATGATAACACCGAACTATCCTTCATTCTTACCTGCAATATTGCATTCACTTTTGGACATCATAATTTAAATGGACTATACACTTATTGAAATCTGTTCAGAGGTATGTCTCCATGATGGTCAAAGGCACTGGAATCATATAATACAAAGCACATTTTGAGGAGCAGTTGATGTCACCTAATGACTAGAAGGTGAGAAATAAAAGCTTTTTCAAATACATTGTGTCATGTGGAAGAAAATTAAAGCTTTTTAAGAATGCACTCCATGAGTCAGAAATGGTATCTGATGAGTGGAAGTTATAGGGACACAAGTTTTACTCATTATATATCTAAATTTCTAATTTCATGCCTAGCCTAAAATGTAACTGTCTGTCCTGGGACATGGAATTCTCTTTATTTAAGGTGTTCAAGCCCAGTTTACAGGACAGCTTGAGAGAGATATGGAAGGATTTCAGTGTGAATTGAGGGACCTTTCAAATCTGAAGGTATTGGTTATTAAACAAAGTTGTTTGATTACTCCATTTGATATATAGAATACTTACTGCAGGCTATGAGGACATAAATATTTAGGGGTGTTTTGAAAGTTAGTTATCTTGACAAATTCCAGATAAGGTAATCATTCTAAATTATTTTTTTCTTCAAAAATTGAATTAGTAGTGAAATTGCCTCAGGTAATATTTGTTATCCTTTGATGCAAATATTTGTGCTGTTTCTTCCCCTCTCCCAATATATGGAAACTTATTTCAAGTAAACTTCTTTGTTAAAGTAATGATAACTCCTAGTATGTTTAATATATCTCACATAACTGGGAAAAAAAAAAGCCTAGAGATATTTTTTCTCTTCCTTTTTTATTGGTTGGGTTCAACCACAATATTTATTAGATTCATTAGATACAGTAATTACCTAAGGCAAAAAATTTTGCAAATCAAATTATAAATGTTTTAAACTCTAAAACAGTGTAACTGATTTTGAAAAGTTAAAAGTTTTTATCAAACTAGCATAAATATTTGACCTTTAGCCTTATCAAATTAATATGTTATTATCTTATATTAATGTGATAACTTGATATTTCTTGATGACAATTGTATTTCAGAAATATTTTTATTATAATATTTATTTTATTTCAGAAACATGTTATTTCTGAAAAGACGTTGAAGAAATTCTGCCTTCATATAAAGAATTTGTATTTTTAGCAGGTTTATCATGAATGGTTTTAGTTTAATTTATTTTTTAATGTTTATTTTTGAGAGAGAGAGAGTGCAAGACTGTGTCTCCCTCTCTCTCTGCCCCTCCCCCACTTTTGAGAGAGGGAGACACAGAATTGAAAGCAGGCTCCAGGCTCTGAGTTGCCAGCACAAAGCCCAATGCAGGACTTGAACCCAGGAACCAGGAGATCATAACCTGAGCTGAAGTTGGAGGTTAACCAACTGAACCACCCACGTGCCCCTATCATGAATGGTTTAAATAATTTTAAGGTATTGAAGCTCATTCATTCTCAGATACTGAAAATCTGTAGTTTGAATCCCAAGGTACATACTTAGCTCTAGCAGTGATCAAGTAAATATCTGACTGAAGCACTATTGACCTCAAGTATTCTACAGCTTTGCTTTGCTTAGTGTCCTTGTCTAAAACATTACAAAATTTCATCCTCCAAGCACTTCTCCCTTAATCTCTACCTTCTCATTAATAAGCCTTCCTTTTGACATAGTAAAATAGGCATATCAGTTATTTACATTTGAAGAAGTGGTATGTAGCAGAGAGCAGCTCTGCTATATGCTGGTTATGGTTAATGGTTGCTATATGCTGAAGGAGAAGGAAGGTGTAATTATGAATGCATGGCACTACTGGGAGGTACAGGACCCCTGTTTTATGGAGAACTAGATTCTCAAGGCTTAAGGGAGAGAGAGATGAATGGAAATGTGAGAATCTGGGGAAACAATGAGGTAAGTGGAAATCCTGCGTACCTCTGTGGTGTGTTGATTTATTGTGAGGGTAAAGATTATTGCTAATGGGATCCAATCTAATCTAATCTGATTTCATCTAACCTCCATCTGTCCTGGAAAGCAGAAAGTGCCATCAGTTGGTAGAGAGGCTCTCAGACTAGAGTGAATGATTCCTTAGGGTTACTAGGCAGAAAAGGCAAAGTCATAGCAATGTTTACAGTGGATAAATCACATCTTATGAAAATGTAGTGTTTGTTTCTGAGAAAGGTTCATCTCTACCTTTGCATGTACTTGTTTTATAAGGTAAATTAATGCAAAATTAGCCAAATATCTTGTACTGGAATTGGGAAGCCTCCTTTCCTTCATTCATAGGTGAAGGCTGAGGCTCTCAAGTTTACAAGGCATGGGCAGGGAATACACTGGGGTTTGGGAGGAAGATTAGAAGGAAGGAGCTCTCTGTGTTTTGTGGGGTGGAAACACTGGCCTAGCAGACAAAGCAAAATGTTTTGGTAAAAGGATAGGGGATTGAGAAGAGAAAGATGAAATTTATAAGCGCCATATCCTAATTTTTAAGTGTCCTTGTAAAAGATTTAAAAAAATTATTTCATGGTGATAACATTACATGACTCTGTTGTTACTACTTTTTATATATTGTTCTTCTGAAATCTTATGAACCCTTAAATTGAACCCTTAAATGAACGCTTAAATTCATAAAGGGGGATTAATCCATAGAAGACTAGGGAATGGACATTAATCTCCCCTTATTTTCTGATGTTTGTTGTGGAGATTATTTAATTGTCTCTCTTTCAATTTGTTTCTCATTGGCATTTTTATTGATTTGATTATAAATTATATGAGTTTTAAGGAATAATGCAAAGAGATCCTATGCACCCTATACTCAGTTTACCCCAAAGGTAACAGTTGGCAAAATTATAGTACAATATCAAAAACAGGACAATCCACCCACTTATCCATATCTCTCTAGCTTTACTTGAACTCATTGTTTATTTAAATTGTATGCAATTTTATATCATGTGTAGATTTGTAATCCACTGTTATAGTCAAGAAACTAAAGTTTTATCACAAGGCTCCTTCCTCTTTCCCTTTTACAACTACATTCATCTCCCTCCATCCCTCACCCCTGTCTCTGGTCTGACCACTGACGACTGTTAATATGTTCTCTTTTTCTAAAATTTGTCATTTCAAAATGTTATGTAAATGGGATCATAGAGTACAATATTTTCAAATTGTCTTTTTTTCCCGCTTAAAATAATCTGTAGAACTCATTGTATATATCATTAGCTTATTCCTTTTTTGTTTGTATAACCATACGCCTGTTGAAGGACATCTGAGCTGTTTACAGTTTGGGGCGATTACAAATAAAGCTGCTGTGGATATTCTGGTTTAAGTTTTTGTGTGAACATAAAATTTCATTTCTCAAAGATAAATGCTAAAGACAGTAAAGTTATTGGGTCATATGATAATTGCATGTTTAATTTTTAGGGAACTGCTAAATTGCTCTCTAGACTGGCTATGCCATTTTCACTCTTACCAATAATGCAGAGCAATCTGGTTCTCTGCATCCTCAGTGATGATTGGTTTTGTCAATATTTCTTGTTTTATCCATTCTGATCAGTGTGTCATGATAGCTCATCGTATTTTAGTTTGCATTTCCCTAATTGTTCATAATGTTAAACATTTTCCATGTACATATTTGCCTTCAGTGCATTCTTTTCAGTGAAATATATGTTCATATCTTTTGCCCTTCTTATTGAATTTTATTTTTACTGTTGGATTTTGAGAGTTCTTTACATATTCTAAATTCCAGTCTTTTGTTAGATACGTGGTTGAAAAATTTTCTTCCAGTATATAGCTTGTCTTTCCATGTAATTATGAGGTTTTGCAGGGCAAAAGACTTTAATTTTGATTAGATTCAATTTGTCAATTTTTCCTTTTATGGATTATACTTTTTGTGTCAAGTCTAAGAATATTTTGCTGTAAAATCCTGAAGATTTTCCTTCTTTCCTCTACAAATATTATGGTTTTTTTAAGTTTACTTATTAATTTTGAGAGAGACAGAGAGAGCAAGAAGGGGAGGGGCAGAGATAGAGGGAGAGAGAGAGAATCCCAAGCAGGCTCCATGTCCTGTGAGGAGAACAATGTGGGGTTCAAATACACAAAACACGAGACCATGACCTGAGCTGAAACCAAGAGTCGGACATTTAACCAACTGAACCAGCCAGGTGCCCCAAAAAGTATTATGGTTTTAGGATTTACACTTAAGTACACAAATAAGCTGTGAGATTTAAGTTGAGGCCCATTTTTTGTCTCTGGTTGGTCAGTTGTTTTTAGCACCACTTGTTGAAATGGCAGGCTTTCATTGCATTTTTTTTTTCACCTTCCTACAAAGTCAGTTGAGCATATTTGTGTGGGCTATTACTGAGTTTTCTATCCCATTATGCGGATCTATTTTTATGTGTTTATTTCTCTGACAGAAGCACATTGCCTTGCTTACCATAGCTACATAGTAGACTCTAAATATCAAAGTGATTTTTCCGTTTATTCTTAGGTCAAGATAATTAGATATATTCTAGAGCTTATAATTTTCCCTGTAAGTATTAGAATTGTCTATATCTATAAAAATCTGTTGGGATTTTGTACACATTCTATTAAACCCATAAATCTATGGGGTGTCTGGGTAATTCAGTCAGTTAAGTGTTCAAGTCTTGATTTCAACTCAGTTCATGATCTCGGGGCATGGGATTAAGTCCTGTGTCAGGTTCCAACATGGAGCCTACTTAGGATTCTCTCTCTCCTTTCTCCCTGCACCTTCTCTGCACTCTCTCTCTCGAAAACAAAAACAAAAAGAAAAAAAAAACATGAGTCCATTTGGGGAGAATTTTATTATGTTGAGTCTCCCAGTGCATGAACTTTGTATATTTCTCCATTTATTCAGGTTTTCTTTGATTTCTTCCAACTGCATTTTGAAACTTTTAATATACATACCCCTGTACATATTATGTCAAATGTATGTCAAAGTTTTTCATTGTGTTTGAAGTAATTGTAAGTGGTATTTGTTCTTTTAATAGCTTTATTTCTTAGGCTCATTATTAGTATATAGAAATGATATTAATTTTTTGAATATCAATTTAATATCCTGTGAGACCACTAGTTCTAATTCTAGGACTATTGTAGATTTCTTTTGATTTTCTATAATCATAGCATCTGTAACAATAGAGATAGTTTTATTTCCTCCTGTTAAATCTGTATGTCTTTTATGTCTTTTTTTCTTGCCATATTTCAGGAGCTACATATTTAGTATTACAAATGTTGAGGGTCAACATTTTGCTTTTTCCCCAGTTTTATGTGGACAGCATTTTGACTTTCACCATTAAGTATAAAGTTAGTTTTAAGTCTTTACCAAGTTGAGTATTTAGTATTTATGTTAGAGTGAGTAGGAATCTTGCAGTCTTTTCTGCCCCTGGTAAGAATTCAGTTTTCTAGTTTCATCTTTTGAGAACTCAGTCTCTATGGTAGTGAATGAGCATGCTTCTCCCTGTGCTGACCACCAAGCCAGTGTGCCTCCTCTGGGAGGATTACTGCCTTTAGTCTTCCATTTAAGATCTCTGAAAGAACATAAGAATAGGAAGGAAACTTTTCAAAACTACAAAAAAGTGTAGGTTGTTTTTATGCACATTTTGTTACTAATATTTCTCTTTAATGGGAACCTATCAAATGTTTACTCTCACTGTAACACCTCTCCATTTTGAGGATAGGAAATAAAGCCCTCACCTATCTCTATTCATTGAAGGTTACCAAGTTTGTCAATTTTTTTTGGTTGAACAATAGCATAGCTTAGGTCAGCTGCATGAGGCCTTACAGAGACGAGGCTATGAATTACTTGTCATATGATACACTATCGATTTAAATTCCTGTGAAGAGCAAAAGGAAGAGGAGTAGCATCCAAACACAGGAGCAAGTAAGAGCCAATTTCTCTGTGTAACATCTCCCCATGGGTAAAGGGGTAACAAATTTTTGGACTGAAGGAAAATTCCTTGCCATAATAAGACAGTGTCTTTTGAAGTTCCCCTAGAGCCTTGGATACAGCTGGAGCAGTGAAAACATGTTGGGAGCAGGAGTGTCTAAACATGTTCTATAGCAAGTGAATCTGTGAGAAGAGGGAGCATGGAGGGCAGATATGCTGGCTGAATAATTCATCTTACTTCCTAAAAGTCCTAGGGCATGAGACATATTCTCCTTCTCCCTCAATTGTACCTATTCCTCTCTTGCCTTCAAAGGGATGTGTAGAGTCATAGTTCTTTCCTATAAACAAGACAAGATGTTTCTGACTAGATCTATGGCTATCTGGGGCCAAATTAGCTTAGTTTTTAGCCTAAGAGATGCTTTTCTAGAGTAAGGCCAAGGCCTTTGGTAGAAAACTTTGTTTCACAGATTCAATATATTTTCATAAACAAACTAAAAATAATTTTTACTATTCGTCCAAAAAATATGTAACGAGTACATATTAAATGTAAGACTTTATGGCTGAGTAAAACTGAGCTATTAGACAACCTCATCAGTATCATTAAAAACAAATAAACAACAAACAAACCAAAATAAGCAAACATAAAACCTTCATTTCCAAATAGTACCTCTTTAAAGAAAAAAAAAATGTCACTATTGAGTATATTTGAATAAAAACCCAAAAAACCTCTAACTGAGCATTTTAGAAGTTTGACTAAACTTTTTTTTCTGAGTAAACTCTATTTACATCACTGTGAATAACTATATGATTTCAGCACATCCTTGAATTTATCTAGTGTCTTGAAATTCACTAGAATGAACCTGACCAATGACCATGGTTAAAAAAGAAGTCTGATGGCAACGTCTTAGAATAGAACTATTTACTTAACAACTTCCTTCCACTTATCTATTTCTATCTGGTCCACAGCCACATATAGTTCCTGCTTTCTTTCTTTGATCTCCTTCGTCTTGAGTTTTGGAACAAATGCAGTGTATTTATATCTTTCTCAGATTGCCAGCAATATTTTCAACATTCTAGTTGATAAAGTATTTAGTTTATGAGTTTGGTATTTATTTATTTATTTTAACCAGTTTTGGTATACTTTTGTAGCCTAAAGTTCATAGTTCTCATCAACCAAGAGATATAAATGAGGTCACATTAACGTTAATATGAAAATGTTATGGAAAATTCCACTCAGGTGCTATCTTCTACCTGCACAGCAACAGGATTTCATCCCCCTGAAAAGTCTTACTAGATATTGTTGAGACCCCTTAGGTAGTGTGTCGCCCTTGTTCAGTACTGATCTTAAACATCACAGTAGTGTTGTTTTACTCCAAGTCACCACTGTCGACTGAATGTATCAACTTGTCAATTCATTATTCTGCTGTATTTGTCCTGATTATGATATTTCAATGGAGCCCGAAAAACAGACTTTAAAGGCACTACTTTTCTTTCAGTCATTAAAATGATCTTTATGAAGAAACAAGACGCAAGAGGTCACATCCTGTATAATTTAATTAATATGATATTCTAGAAAAGGCAAAACTATCGGTACAAAGAACTGTTCAATATTTGCCAGAGGCTGCAAAGGAAAAGCGTTGACTACAAAAAGGGTGGGAAGGGTGTTTTGGGGGTTATGGACTATACCTCAATTGTGGTTGTAGCTACTTGATTTTATGCATCTGTCAAAACTCATAGAAATATACACACACACACACACACACACACACACTCACATACACACACACACTTAAAAAATTATTTTATATATAGAGAGAGATCACACAAGCAGAGGAGAGGGCCAGAGGGAAGGGGAGAGAGAGAATCTTAAGCAGGCTCCATGCTCAGCTAGGACCCCAATGGGGGTTTTGATCCCCTAAGCCAGGGATCATGACCTGAGCTGAAATCAAGTGTTGCCACTCAACCGACTGAGCCACCCATGTGCCCCAAACTGTATATATATAGTTTGTAAATTTTACCTCAATTAAAAAATATCCTTCAATACCCATGTGCCCCAAACTATATATATATATACAAACTATATATATATATTTACAAACTATATATATATATATATAGTTTGTAAATTTTACCTCAATTAAAAAATATCCTTCAATACCCATGTGCCCCAAACTATATATATATAAAAAATAATTATAAAATTATTAAATTAAAAATTAATTAAAAAATTTCCTTTACCTTTTGCCTATCTCCATAGTAGAATACAAACAACCTCTGTGGTTGAGTTGGATATTTAGACAGAAGCACAAATTATAATCTCTTTCTCATTCTTTTGGCCTCATTCCTGTACCTTGTCTTCCTCTCTTTATCCAAAACAGAAGTTTTTATGTACATTTATTCATAACAATAGATTCCTTGGCCCAATGATTCTATCTCTAAATACACAAGAAAAACAACTATCTAAATTTTCTTCAATTTAATTGAAAACAACCTAAGCTTCACTGCAAAAATTGTTAATTAATCATGTTCAACTTTAACTGGTAGGTTGTATAATAATTTTGTTTAAAAAAGACTCATTTGGGAGGATGGGTTAAATGAGTGATGGGAATTAAGAAGAGCACTTGTTGGGATGATCATTGGGTGTTGTATGTAAGTGATGAATCACTGGGTTCTACTCTTAGAAACCAATACTATACTGGATGTTATCTAACGTGAACTTAAATAAATTAATTTTAAAAAAGACCCATTTGACTGACTTCATATATAGCTCTTTGTAGTAGTGAATTTGCAACAGATGAACAGTCCAACAAAAAACAGGCCTATATCCCAGGATAATATTTCCACTCTCTTGATCTTGTAGTCTTTGGTTTGAACACCTTCCAGGAGGTATTCTTTCCACTTTAAAGGAATTGTCAACATTAAAGTGATTTTTATATATAATAGAAATCTTTTCATTTAAATCTACTTGCTCCTTCTCCTCCTCCTCCTCCTTTTCTTCTTCTTCTTCTTCTTCAGTTTCAAATAGTTCTTATCTCTATTTTCAAAACTTTCACATGTGTGAAATGAGGTGTCTTTCTTGAATACTCTTTCCTTCAGCCTGGAGACCTCCTTTATATGATATGATTTTTATTTCCCTATAGCAACGTAATCTCGGTTTCTTACCTAGTATTATCATTGCTATTTTCACTAACAGTTGTATTTATTTATTTTTCACATTTCCTTAAATCTTACTGCCCAGAACTGAACACACTTCTTCAAGAGATCTGACCAGAAGAGATCAGAATAGCACAGCATTCAACACAGATATTATGTTTCTATTCATGTAACTTGAGATCAGAATGTGTATTTTTTTTGACATTTTCATGGCTCAGTGATTATTACTATTATTATTTTGTAGATTCTGGTTTAATTTTCCCTTCTATCTCAGCTTCATTTATTGAGAAATTTAATCAATATACATTAAAGACTCTTGTTTAAGTCACTGGATAAAGTATTGTCTTAAAGCACAGGATGAAAGAAAATACTCCTGAATATCAGTGTGATCCATTAAATGAAAACCTCTCAGTGTAGTTGTTATATCAGATACAAATTTATCTAATTGTGAAATCGTTTAACTCCTATTTCTCCCTTATTCATAAGGATATCATGAGAAACTTATATTTCATACCAAAATCTGAATATTTCATTGCATTTTTCTGATTATCCAGTCTAGTAAGCCTGTCCAAAAAAAAAAAAAAAAAAGAATTTAGTCTAACAAGGTTTTTTTTTTTTTCAGTCAATCCATAGTACTAATCACTGCTTTACTTTCTAGTAGCTTGCGACCTATTCTTTGAACTATCACTTCTAAATTTGTGCCTGAGATTAATGTGAAACAACAAGATTTTCAAAATATAAGTGTTTTTCTTTTTGAAAATCAAAATTACATTTTTCCCTCTCCATGGATGGCTCATGGAGGCTTTTCTGTTTTCAATTCCACAGGTGAAAAGAAATTAATTAAGAAAATGAACATTTTTTCACTAGTCTGTTAAAGTCCTAATAAGTAATTCATAAAAACCAACAAGAAAATGAAAAATGCCTGATGAAAAAATATGTAAATAATATGGACACCTCAAATAAAATAAAAATAAATGCTTTTAATGAGCATAAAATCACACATTTAAACACCAAATTGCTGTTTCTCACCTAAAATTTGCCAAAATTTTTTTTTGGTGGTTTGATATTATCTTTTTTTTAATTTTATAATAGTTTATTTTCAAATTGGTTTACATATAACACCCAGTGTTCATCCCAACATGTGCCCTTTTTAATGCCCATCATCCCCTCTCCCCCTTCCCTCACCTCCCTCACCCTCAGATTGTTCTTAGTCTTTGAGAGTCTCTTATGTTTTATCTCCCTCCCTCTCTGTGTCTTTTTTTCCTTTCCCCTCTTCCCCTCCCCCTGGCTTTTGCTTAGTCTCACAAAGTCCACCTATTCGTGGAAACATATGGTATCTGTCTTTTTCTGACTGACTTATTTCACTTAACATAATACCCTCCAGTTCCATCCATGTTGCTACACATGGCCAGATTTCATTTTTTCTCATTGCCACGTAGTAGTCCATTGTATATAAGTACCATAACTTCTTTATCCATTCGTCAGTTGATGGGCACTTGGTCTCTTTCCATGATTTGGCTATTGTCGAAAGTGCTGGTTCCTCAAAAAAATGAAAATAGAGCTACCCTATGATCCAGCAATAGCACTGCTAGGAATCTACCCAAGAGACACAGGAATGCTGATGCATAGGAGCACGTGTACCCCAATGTTCATAGCAGCACTTTCGACAATAGCTAAAATTTACCAAAATTTATTCATTTCTTTCATTTATTGAGAGTTTTAAATGGTATACTTTATGTTAAGGATTCTCATTCTAGGGGTTGGGGATTCAGTGGCATGAAATATAGATATTGACACATTTTCTTGTCTTCCTGGCATTATAATCCAAGCTGAAGAAGACAAACGAATCATGGATTCTGTAAATGAAGTTATTTCTGATAGTGATAAGAATTATGAAGAAGTCACAATGGTATAGAGAGGGACTGAGATGGCTGTTTTAACTTTCTTAGTCTGGTGTTTTCAAGATGTGCATGTCATTCAGTTAAAATTCCAGTTATGTGAAGGAGGCAAACACTTGGGGATTAAGGGGCAGAATGGTAAAGAGGGAAATAGTTTGAAGGCTTTAAGACAAGGGATCAAAATAAGGCTAATGTGGCTGATACACATTGAGTGGTGGAGAGAGGGATAGTAACAAAATTAGAGAGATAGTCAAGGATCATATTGCATGGATTCCACAGTGATGAACAACAAGGGGTCCAAATGAAGTATAAATAGCTAAGAATTGTTATAATTTGATTTGTCCTTTGCAAAAAACTCACTCGTACTGCTGTGTTGAGAATTGACTGTAATAACCACGTGTGGAAACAGGGAGAATGGTAGTAGGTTTACGTAGTAATCAAGATAGGAGATAATGAAGTCTTGGACTATTGTGCAAATCCTGGAAATGCTGACAAATGGTTGGGTGTGACTATGTTCCGAAGGCAGAGCTAACAGCTCTTTTCTGATAGGACTGGATGTGGACTGGAGGTAATCAAAAAAATGAAGCCATATTCCTAAGATTTTTGCTAAACAACTGGATAGATGGACATTGGTGATTGGTGAATACTGGATCAGTCTTCATGTCTTTTAGTTTTAGCTTTTAGTTTTTGAATGGTCTCTTTTGTTTTTTTTTGTTTATTTTTATTTATTTTTTTTTTTTTGAGAGACACAGAGAGAGAGTGTGAGCAAGGGAAGGGCAGAGAGAGAGGGAGATACAGAATCTGAAGCAGGCTCCAGGCTCTGAGCCGTCAGCACAGAGCCCGACGCGGGGCTCGAACTCACAGACCGTGAGACCATGACCTGAGCCGAAGTTGGCCGCTGAACCAACTGAGCCACCCAGGTGCCCCTGAATGGTCTCTTTTGTGTTTCACCTTAGTTTTGTTTCATAAAGGAATATATTTTATCATTCTTAAGTATTAATTGTAGTGTCTTTAAAGTTTTCTTCTGTTTGTATTAGTAACTCTATTTTTCTGGTCTTGGTTCCATAATGTGTTGTTGTTTAGTACTGTTTTGATCCCAATGTTTAGTGATTGTTGATTATAGGATCTTCTCTGTAATATTGAGATTCTTTTTTGACCAGTCTCTGAAATATATCAGCAGTGATTGTGAATGAGAAAGGATCCTACTTGTGGGTAAGGCGAATCATCAGTCTTCTAGGAATGAGGGCTCTTGCACTTTTCAAGCAATTTGGGACACTACCCTGAATTGTGTTACATTTGTTCATACTTAACATTTCTGTCTTGGAAAGTTATTTCTGCTGCTTTTTACTGGATTTGATCACTCCAGGCTTTGTTTTTGTTTTCCAACAATATTAGTTGCTTTCCTTGAGTCTGGCATAACTCATTGTGCTGAGAGGCACTGTATAACTCTCAGCTTTCTATTTGTTGTAACCTAAGCAAAAATGTGGGCCTTCTATTGAATCTGTTATTGAACACACTGTTTTTTAGACACAAAAACCAAAGATTTAAAGTTGTATGGTCTCCATCTATCCTCTAGACCATGCCATTAGGTCTTCTGTCTAAATTATTGATTGTACCTGGAGTTCTGGCTAAGATACTGAGATTTCTCCAGTCAATTGACAAAAATCTGTGCTAATATTTTTGTCATACTTCAGTCTAGTCTTATAGTTAAAGCTCAGGGCATACAAGTGTAGGCAATCTGTCCTCATTTCTAGCTCTCACTCAAATTTCCCCCTATTCGGTTCTTTGCGGTTCTTAGAGAAGGAGAGGAAGAGAGAGCTCTAACAGTCCCTGACCATTATAGAAGGATGATACCCTAGTGTTTAAAAATCTCGGGGCACCTGGATGGCTCAGTTGGTTAAGCGGCCGACTTCAGCTCAGGTCATGATCTCACGGTCTGTGAGTTCCAGCCCCACGTTGGGCTCTGTGCTGATGGCTCAGAGCCTGGAGCCTGCTTCAGATTCTGTGTCTCCCTCTCTTTCTGCCCTTCCCTTGCTCATGCTCTGTATCTATGTCTCTTAAAAATAAAAACGTTAAAAAAATAAAATAAAAATATCAGGCCTTAGATATGTCTCTTTTTTCACTTTTTTAACATGAAATCCCCAATATTATTATATGGGATATATTATGGGATAATTTTTCTTGAGAGCTTTGAGATCTCTTTGGGAAATTTCTCATTAGAGTCTCATGACAAAATTATTTCTGTGGTCACCCCCAAGTTTTAATATAATAAATTTTTCATCTTATAATTATAAAATTGAATAATTTAAAAATGTTTATTTATTTTGAAAGAGAGAGAGGAGAGAGAGGGAGGGAGGGAGGGGCAGAGAGGAAGGGAAAGAGAATCCAAGCAGGGTTCATGTTGTCAAGGCAGAACTGGATGTGGGGCTTGATCCCATGAACTGTGAGATCATGACTTGAGTGAAATCAACAGTTGGACACTTAAGCAACTGAGCCACCCAGGCGTCCCTAAAATTTAATAATTTTTAAGTGTAAAAGATAGGATACTAATTACAAAATGGGTGGAGAATATAGAAATATATAGTTAAAAATAATCCACAATATCAATACATAGAAAATCACAAGTATAAGAATTTCTAATAAGCCAGTAATTTTCTTCCCTTCTTCTTTCATTTTGTTTATTGAATAGAAAAGTTAATTTGTTTCAGAAATAATTAATATTAACAAATAAGAGACAAACTTTCTTGGAGTTCCATAATATTATATTTACTTTATGCTTGTTACCTTGTCGGTTAGCATATTCAATTTTTACACATTTAAAATACTATTATTGTTAGAAGTTTATATTTTATAAACTCTTCAAAATTATGTCTTATGAATTATCCCACTTTGTGTTACTTTTCTTTATCTTTCTGTCTCTTTTCTCATAGAGAATTCTGATTAATATCCAAGGGACACCTGGGTGGCTCAGTAGATAAAGCGTCCAACTCTTGATTTTGGTTCAAGTTGTGATCTCACAGTTCATGAGTTCGAACCTGGCATCAGGCTCCACACTGATAGTGTGGAGACTGTTTGTGATTCTTTCTCTCCCTCTCTCTCTGCCCCTTTCCCACTCATTCTCTCTCTCAAAATAAATAAACTTAAAAAATATTCTATCTCCAATTTTTAAAATCTTCTTACTATTAGAACTATGGGAATATATTTCTCTTCAATTTGATTTTTTGTGTAAACAAATATCACGTGCTGTTCATTATTGGTGTATAGAAACACAACAGATTACTGTACATTAATTTTGTATCCTGCAACTTCACTGAATTCATTTATAAGTTCCAGCAATTTTTTTGTTGGAGTCTTTCAGATTTTCCATATGTAGTATGGTATCTTAATTTCAAGAGAAATTAAGAACACAATCCCATTTACAAGTGCGCCAAAAATAATAAGATACTAGGAGTAAACCTACCCAAAGAGGTGAAAGACTTGTACTCTAAAAACTATAAAACACTGATGAAAGAAGTTGAGAAGGACACAAAGAAATGGAAAGACATTCTATGCTCAGGGACTGGAAGAACAAATATTGTTAAAATGTTAAAATTGTTAAAATGTCTATACTACCCAAAGCAATCTACTGATTTAATGCAGTCCCTATCCCCAAATCCCAAAAAGCAATTTTCATACAGCTAGAACAATTCTAAAATCTGTATGGAACCACAAAAGACCATATATAGCTAAAGCAATCTTGAGAAAGAAAAGCAAAGCTGGTATTACAATTCTGGATGAAGTTATATTACAAAGTTGTAGTCATCAAAACAGTATAGTACTGGCATAAAAATAAACATGGATCAATGGAACAGAATAGAGAACCCAGAAATGGACCCACAAATGTATGGCCAACTTATCTTTGACAAGGCAGGAAAGAATATCATTTGGGAAAAAAGACAATCTCTTCTACAAATGCTGTTGGGTTTAGTGGACAGCAAAGTGTAAAACAATAAGGTTCAAGTGGCTAAAATGAATAAATCAGGAAACTATAGATGCTGGCGGGGATGTGGAGAAGCAGGCACCCTCCTACACTGTTGGTGGGAATGCAAACTGGTGCAGCCACTCTGGAAAACGGTGTGGAGTTTCCTCAAAAAAAAATGAAAATAGACCTACCCTATGACCCAGCAATAGCACTGCTAGGAATCTACCCAAGAGACACAGAAGTGCTGATGCATAGGGGCTTGTATACCCCAATGTTCATAGCAGCACTTTCGACAATAGCCAAATCATGGAAGCAGACCAAGTGCCCATCAACTGACGAATGGATAAAGACGTTGTGGTACATGTATACAATGGACTACTACATGGCAATGAGAAAAAATGAAATCTGGCCATGTGTAGCAACATGGATGGAACTGGAGGGTATTATGTTAAGTGAAATAAGTCAGTCAGAAAAAGACAGATACCATATGTTTCCACAAATAGGTGGACTTTGTGAGACTAAGCAAAAACCAGGGGGAGGGGAAGAGGGGAAAGGAAAAAAAGACACAGAGAGGGAGGGAGATAAAACATAAGAGACTTTCAAAGACTAAGAACAATCTGAGGGTGAGGGAGGTGAGGGAGGTGAGGGAGGTGAGGGAGGTGAGGGAGGTGAGGGAAGGGGGAGGGGGGTGACGGACATTAAAGAGGGTACGTGTTGGGATGAACACTGGGTGTTATATGTAAACCAATTTGAAAATAAGCTATTATAATAAAAAATAAAATAAAAGCAAAAAATACAATAAAATTGGACTATTTTCTTACATCATGAACAAAAATAAACTCAAAATAGATGAAAAAATAAATTGTAAGTCCTGAAATTATTAATACCCTAAAAGAGAACATAAACAGTAACTTCTCTGACATCGGCTGTAGCAAATTTCTTCCAGATAGGTCTTCTGAGGCAAGGGAAACAAAAGTAAAAATAAACTATAGGAAAAATATTGAAATAAAAGCTGCGCAGTGAAGGGAAAAATTAACAAAACTAAAAGGCAACCTACCAAATAGGGGAAGTTATTTACAAATGCCATATTTGATAAAGGGTCAGTATTCAAAATCTATAAAGAACTTACCAAAGTCAATACCAAAAAAACACACAAGCCAGTAGAAAAATGGCCAGAAGACATGAACAAACATTTCTTAAAGACGACATTCAGATGGCCAACAGACACATGGAAAACTGTGGTCACTGATCATCAGGGAAATGCAAATTGAAAACTACAATGAAATATCACCTCACACATGTCAAAATGGCTAAAATCAAAAACACATACTAAGTAGAATTTAAATAAAAAATTCAAAAAAAAAAAACCAAAAAATAAAAAAAACACAAGAAACAACAGGTGTTGGTGAGGGAGTAAAGAAAAAGGAATCCCCGTGTACTATCGGTGGGAATGCAAATTGCTACAGTCAATGTGGATAACAGTATAGAGGTTCTTCAATAAGTAAAAAAATAGAACCACTGTATGATCCAGAAATTGCACTACTATTTACCCAAAGGATAAAAAAAAAACCCACTAATTCAAAGGGATACTTGCACTTCCACATTTATCACAGCATTATTTCCAATAGCCAAATTACATAAGCAGCCCAAGTGACCAGGGAGAGATCAGTGGATAAAGAAGGGTATATATAACAGAATGTTATTCAACCATAAAAAAGAATGAAATCTTGCCATTTGCAACAACATGGCTGGAGCTAGAGAGTATTCTGCTAAGCTAAATAAGTCAGTCAGAGAAAGACAAATACCAGACGATTTCACTCATATGTGGAATTAAAGAAACAAAAAATAATTGAAAAAAGGGGGAAAAGTGAGAAAGAAACAAACCAAGAAACAGACTCTTAATTATAGAGAACATATTGATGGTTACTCTAGGGGAATTAGAGAGGACGGGTTAAATAGGTGAGGGGATTGAAGAGTACACTTATCATGATAAACACCAGATGATGTATGGAATTGTTGAAACACTTTATTGTACACCAGCAACTTACATAATACTGGATGTTAACTAACTGGAATTAAAATAAAAACTTAAAAATACTTCCCACGCCTCCGTCTGTATTGATACATATAATTCTAACTTATTTTTAACAGCTTCCGAATATTACATAGTGTATATGAGTACACCTAATGTAGTTTTTCCTTCTCTTATTTATGATCAGTTAGACAATACTTGCAATATATATTGTTGCATAGATGTACTGATAGATACCCAGAAGTAAAGAGGCTTAGAGTAGAGTAAGTGTATTGAAATTCTATTACTAAATATTTCCTGATTATCTTTTACATTTCCTTCAATACTGTTGAGAAGACCCTTGTTTCCGTATCCCTACCAGCACTATTACATTCTTCACAATCTACTGAATATGTATTTATCATATTTGCTCTATGTTCACCCTAAACCTTAAAGGAAGCAAGGTTTTCTTTACCATTTTATATTTGCAGTTCTCTTTTAAAATTATTTATCCCTAGTTCATTTATCTTATTTACTGATCATTTTTTTTAATTTGTAAAAAGATGGTTGAACATTTTGGCTAAAAATATTTTGTGTGTTGTATGCATTTTTAATGTTTACTTATTTTTGAGAAAGAGAGACAGAGACAGCACATGAGTGGGGGAGGGGCAGAGAGAGAGAGATACCTAGAATCCAAAGCAGGCTCCAGGCCCTGAGCTCCTGAACACGAAGATCATGACCTGCTCCAAAGTCGGATGCTTAACCAACTGAGCCGCCCAGGTGCTCCAATATGCATTTTTAATTAGCCAGATTTTTGCATTAAACAGTGGAAATCTTATATTACATATTATTTGTAACACATTTTTGTTACCTATGATTAGGACTATGATGTTGTTAATTACGGGTAATTAGAGTGTTGGAAAATGCCATAATTAATGGTGGCAAATAATTGCAAAAATAGCTTCACCATAATTTACTTCACCATTTGACTTATATTGTCATAGACTTTTGTTAGCATGAAAAACAATGCCCATCGCAAAGCATTTACTGTTTTATCCATTATATTTTTAGTCTAAGATCTTACAATGAGAATCCCTGGGTTCAAACACATGAACATTTTATGCATCCTAATAAATATGTGCTTCCATTGAAAGTAATTCAATTGGGAAATTAATATATCTTCATATTCCAGTGATTTAAACTATATTTTATCTCACTTGATCTTTGTATAAAATTAAGCATTTCTGTTTTGCTTAGTGGTTTACTTCCCGTATAATTCCGATGGCGATCAGATTAATGCTATTTTTTCCCTTCTGAGTGATAACTCCCCATGTGCTAATATGGAGAAAATGATGCTGCATGTTTGATAAATACCCAGCTTAGAAGGTTAAAAAAAGATTTATATTCCCACATTAATATTTAAGTATTAATATTTAAGGAATATTTAAGTTAAGGATCATTCTTCGAGGTCGCCCCTGGATCATCAATTTGTGTGTATGGTTTCTCCTGTGATGTTCCCAATCTCTGACTTCCTTTGTCTGCCTTCCTCACTTCATTAAGGTCGCTGCTCCAATACCACGTTTTTAGCACCACGCTTAATACAGGAGCCCCTCTGTTCTGTCTCCTTCCCTACTGAGTGTGCTTTTTCTTTACATCCAATGCTATTTTAAAGACAGTAAACATTGTTTTGTGTAATTGTGCTTACTTTGCTTTTTTGGCACTATAAGCATCTGCACCATGAGAATAAGGACTTTGTCCAACATACTTATTGCTACACCTAAAATATTTTCTCACCATTACAGGTCCTCCACAGATATTTGTTATATTAATGAATGTCTGCCAAATCAATTGTTTGATTTTGTTCAAGTATTTATAATTTCAGAGTAAATTGTACACTCACTTTTATGTGAGTAGAGAATACGCCGACAGAGAGATTGTAGTTTTCTTTTGTTTCCTTGTACTTTTGAGTATCAAAAATCCTTTAAAAGCACTTGGAAACATGAACAACTTAATTTGGGAGAAAGACATATTTCCTTTTGAATGCAGATATTTTAGTGATTAGCACCTAGAAAAGAAAATACAAACTCTGCTGTCGTCATTGTTCAGTGATCCTGGTGAGCGCTTTCTCGTAGTTTAAACGACCACATACTCGTGATAACATGGTACTGCCGTGTGGAGATGGCTGTAGTTGAACAGTTGCAATGTTTTAAAGAAAGGTTTTAAAAAGATTTTAGAGTCATGCAGAAAGCCACAAGCTGCAATCTGTTATTCATTATATATAATCTTAAGAGCCGCTCAGAGTTTAGGTTGTGATTGGTTGGCATGTTGGCATTGAACATTCCACATGACCTACAGGCACGGCTAGAAATGCTGTTTAATGTTTTGAATCACCACTTTTATTACTCGAACTTTAAAAAATGCCCTATACAATAAATGCTTTTGATTTATATTAAAATGCAAAAGGAATCTAATATAAAATAATTATAGCCTTATAATATTTTTAGTTCTGGACAACCACTCCCTCGTTCTGAAAGATTTTATGGCTTACATGATATAAGGCAGATTACTTGTACGTAGATACCACCATGTGTCCTAATTATTGATAGGCAGAGAGTTTCCTTTGTCACCAGTTTATGTTTTCACTTTTTCTTTTTATTTCAAGTTTCTCATCTATGCATCTATGTGTCTACCTATCTATCTATTTATCTATCTATCCTCACTATAAAAATTGGAAGGGGTGGTTATAGCAACAAATTAGAATAATTTAACAAACTAGTATTAACCATCAAAGTATTCCATAATTGATTGACTGGATCTTTGAGATTCATAGCTTAGATGCCCGAGGAGTTCAGCTATTCTCCTCTATTCCTTCAGATAAACTCCTTCCATGTTAACATTAGCCAGGATCAAATCAGATTAGCTGTCAGGGGTGAACACAGCTCTGAATAATAATAGGGTGAAATATAAATAAGTGTATGAGTGATAACTCAAGGATTTTACTGCTAGGGGTGTGCTACAAATTGTGTTCTAGCTTTCAAGCAATCAATGTGAGGAGAAGAGTTCAGCTCTAAGATTTATCTCTGAGGATTTTTTTTTGTTTTTTGTTTTTTAATTTTTTTCCCAGCCCTTTGTGGAGTTTTAGAGGGCTGCTTCCTTAGTTACTAGTGTTTGCTAAAGAGATACTAGCACTCTTAAGGCCTAAAACAATAGCTAACATATTGCAAGAGTGTGCGTGTGTGTGTGTGTGTGTGTGTGTGTGTGTGTGCATGTGAGAATTGTACAGAAAACTGTCTTAATACTTATCTAAGCTTAGAAGGGGAAAGAGAAAATATATGGAGACTCTCATGTTTGTATAATGGTTTTACCGAATTGATTTGGTTTGCTGGGAAGCTTGTTAATGCTGAAAAATTCCAGGGGTTTTCCTCCGGGACTATCCCCAATATTATATTATATCCTAGGACATTTATGATCTATGTTAACACAAATTTTATGCATCTTTCAGGGAATTCTTAAAAACAAAGTATGCCATAAATAAGTTCAAAAGCATATATGGTTTATTTTTCTTTCTTAAAGTGATATGTGAGGAACAAGGTAAATAACTTTATCTTTGATATCTAGGGGAGGAGATTACATAACTCTTTTTAGTAAAATAATTTTCCATAGTAGCTTGGTAAAAAGTTCTCTCTTTGGTGAAAGTTCTCAGTTTAATTTAAGCTTTTTGCCACTTGTCCTGGGTTTGACTTGCTTTCTGGGCACATAGAGAATCTCGGGGTGGCTGGGCTTCTGTTGCCTTAAGGCACCGTGCTCCAAAGTAATTAAAATTGTATTAAAATTGCAGGTTTAGTGATTAAATATGGTTTTGAAAATGTAAGCCTCTTGTAATAATGTATGTTCATATGAAAATGAAAAACCATATTGCATCTAGCAAATTTTCAGAATCTATGCATTTATTTTGGTAAATGTGTCTTAACATTTCCATGAAAAATTAGTATGTGTTTTTGTCCAGAGGAGTAGGTGGGGAAAGCTATATGATTTTGGACTTTAATGCAGAACGGGAAAGTAATAGCTCTCTTGTGATCACGGTTTTAAAATACAAAAGTTGTTTTAATAAAATCACTTTTGTGTCCCTTCAGTCTCAACCATAGACTGTTATATATTTGTATGGTTTTATTTTATTGTAGGTGGTCCAGGGAAGGTTCAGACATGACTCAGCTGTTTTGGGATCATTGCAGGCGACTGCCAATGCAATGCTGTATTTAAGAGCCTATCAAATCTATTACTAGGACTTTGCAAATTATTGGCACACATCTAGTTAATTGTAGCTGTGCAACACAACAAAACAGCAAAACAAATTAAACCACTGTTTGGTCATTGATCAGTGTCTCGGCATCTGATCATTATGATCAGTGAAAAAAGCTGAATTAAATTGAAATGGTTAATTTCACAGCACCTTGAAGAAATGTATTTTTCTGTACATCTTACAAGAATAGAAAATGCTAGTGTTGTGCAGGTTAAAATACATTAATTCCACATAAAGCGCTCTACAAAAGAAAAGGATATTTGATTTGTATGGCTTTAAAGTTTTAACAGATGAGTCTATCCCTGGGAGACCACAGACCATTTACCATCACTAGATTGATTTCTTTCAATGCTAAAGGCTTGATGGTACTTTTCAGTACAGTTCATTGTGAGTAGAATGATACTTCAGATACACATTAACTAAAGAGCCTTCAGAGGCTGTATTAAGGAGATGAAACTCTGTGGTAGAGGGAAAAGAAGCATTTCCTAAGAAGCAAAATTCTTGATAAGGTTTATATAAAAGAAAATATTGTAACAATTTCTAAGTTTCTTTGTAGGCATTGAAATCACCAGATAGTCTTGGGGTTAGCGCCACATTAATTTGTTCTAAGAAAAAGTAATTTTTAGTGTTTTAATTTGTAAAATGTGCATTCTGCAATTTTTTTTCTGAAGTTATTTTGCCTGCAAAATGGATACATTTTCAAGATGGCTATCACAAATGACAACTGATATCAGTTAAAGGGAACATGTATTAAGAAACTGAAATCAGGGTTCCTAGGTGGCTCAGTCAGTTAAGCATATGCTATCAGCTCAGCTCATGATCTCAAAGTTTATGAGTTTGAGCCTCGCTCGGGCTCTCTGCTGTCAGCACAGAGCTCACTTCAGATAGTCTGGCCCCCTCTTGCTGCCCCTCTCCAGCTCCCCTCTCTCTCTCAAAAATAAGTAAACATTAATAAAGAAAGAAATTGAAATCTAAGGAATACTATGAAAGGACATTTTTGTTTTATAAATCTTCATTTAAATTTTAAATGACATGAGAAGATCAGGAGAGACAATGCAAGATAAAGACACCAAATTAAAACAATAGTTGTCTTTAGATGTGAGGATTTTTGCATATTTTAGTTTTCTTTAATGCTTACTTACATTTTCTACATACTTAGAAATAAGAAAAAAAAATATTAAAACATGATCACTTTAAGGGGGACAACCAGTTAGGGTCATCAACCAGCAGAAATTTTGCCAAATGAACTGCAGCCTATCAAAGGGTAACTTCCTGGGAGAAGGGCAGAAGACTATGACATTTCTTTTGAACAGAACCACATGACACAAATGAATGTAGGTGTTACATTAATTTTTAAATACAATCATTCCCAAATTTGTTCAAATGTATTATGTCATTAGTGACTCAAAAATTAATTTAAACTTCAATAATCATGTTCGTTGTACTATGTTATCAAAATTAGATAGTTAATTTCCCATGTCACTTTCTCACTTTGGGGTATAAAGTATATATACGTTACATGTATGTGTGTGTGTGTGTGTGTGTGTGTGTGTTTAAAGTTTTAACAGATGAGTCTGTCCCTGTGAAACCACAGACACACAGACACACACACACACACATATATATATTCATGGGGGACAGGGTGGGACTTCTCATACCATAGTTCATCCAAACTGGATTTGTTCTCATTTCCTAGTTGCCTTGCTCAGTAAGAGTTCTCCACATGGATTTTGTCCTTTTCTAAAGTTCTTTGTGCTTATGGTCTGAACTGCCCATGTGGGTAACTGGTGTGTAGAATTTATGTTCCAGTGTGTGGTAGCTCTGTCTCTACAAAGATATAAATTCCTTACAGTTCTGATAACCATTTTTTCCCCATCTCTCTACCATGGTAGACAAAGAATATTTATTGATAACTGACTTGAAAGAATGTTTTGATGTCATGTTGATTTATTATGGTAACATGCAGAGTGTTCTACTTTCCAATGTAAATAACAATTTTCTATTCCCAATGAACATTCATTGTTGCACTGTGAGTCTTATAAAAATATTTATCTTATTATAGAATTAAATATTTTGATTATTAAAATCTGATTTAGTTACTCTGGCTTAAATTTAATCCTGAAAAACAGACTTTCTTTCTCTGAATTTATCACTAAAATCCACATAAGAGAGAAAGAGAGATGAAAACAACTTGAATATACTTCAGCTGAGCTGTCAGATTATGGGAGGAGTTAGTCATAATTATGGATTTAAGGGCATGATTTTATCCCAAACAAGCAAACTATCAACAAACAAATAAATCCAAAGAAACTAGATCTCGCCTTATGATACCTGGACTTAGCCTCACAAAAAAAGAGTAGTCTTGCTAACTGTTCCCTCCTTCAGTGTTTGCCTCATATTTTAAAGAACCTCATTCTTTCTATAACAAAAATTTAGCTGCAAGTGCTGCTTTTTGGTTGCCTAAAGAAATTGGTCTCTTTCCCTGTGTGCCTAGGTAGTTTAGTAAGTTAAGCACCTGACTCTTGATTTCAGCTCAGATTATGATATCAGGGTTTGTGAGACTAAGCCCCACAGCATAGGGCTCTGCGCTGTCAATGCTCTCCCACTCTCTCTGCCCCTCCCCTGTTCACTCTCTCTCTCTCTTTCAAAATAAATAAACATTAAAAAAAATTGATCTCTCTCAATTAATGGCTTTCTAGATCTCTTTAGAGTTTGAGATGTCCAAAAAAGGACAGACAGAAAGTTGTCAGACACTCAGAATAAAACATTTAATTATGAGTCATTTTCAGCAACAACGAACTTTCTCAGAGCCAGAGGAGGGGGAGACACTTGGTGACAATGTTGGAGAGGATAATTTGTTGTGGCTGTTGTGCTTTACCAGGTGAGAGACTCTCTATTGAAAAAGTGTTTGTAGGACCAGCACCTCATAAGGAAAGCTGGGCTACACTGAATCATGCTTGGAATGGCACCATGCCTAGGGCAATGAAAATCAGCCTTCTTTTAAGATGCAGTGTTGAACAGGGGATTTGGTTTCTTTGGATGATGAGTGAGAGTAGCTGAGGCAATTCTAGAATATCAGTTTCCAATAGACAGTTTGTGTGGAGACTGCCTGCTTACAAGATGGGGCCCATAAAATATCATAAAAGAGGTGGCAGAAATTCATAATTTCAAAATTCGCTATTTTAGGAAAAAGTTTATCATCAAGGAAAATATATTCTCAAATTATGTTAAAAGACAAAGGGAAGAGATGGAAGTTTTTCAAATGATTTAAGATTTAATAATTAAATTAAAGTTCATACTCAGAGACAACAGTAACAAGATGGTTTCAGATAGGCAAAATTCAAGCAGTATGCTATGGAGTCTCAAAATCACAATAAAATGAGAAACAAATCAATGTAAAAGATTTAAGAATGGAAAGGAAAACAATTATAAGCTAAAATCAGATAATTTGAGAAATACTAAAAGTATTATTGAGTGTGTGTGTTGGGAACTGGGTAGGTATAGACCGTGATTAAAAAGTGTTAAGTTATAGGAATAATATTAGAGAGTTTTTATTTCCTTTACATTGAGACAAAATACAGATTTAAACATATATATAAATTACATACCAAGAAAATAAAAATCATTAGAGAAGTAAAACAAATATAATATAAAGTTAAAACAGCAAAATATGACAGAAACTACAAAGATTCCAAGGAGGGACAAAACAAATCTATATGTTATTTAGAATAAATAAATCTAAAACAATATGACAAAAGATAAAAAAAACAGTAGAATCAGTTTTTGTGTGCCAGATATGTGTAAATAAAAAGGAACATTAAAAAAAAAAGCCCACAGGGATGGTGCTGAAGTACGTTTACCATGGCACATGTGAAAACTGGAACATAATTAATATTGATAAAGTATACAATGTATTTTGGGGTAGAATTGATAAAGAGAAAAGGTAATTTTTTGTTACACAGTGTGGTAGTCTAAAATCCTAGGCAATCCCCAGTGACCTCTAGCCTTATGCAGTCTCCTCGCCTTGAGTGTGGGCGAAATATTTATTTGATGAGTTTGCATTCTCACAATTACATTAGGTTGTAGGGCAAAATTAAAGATATAGTTATGGACCCAAGTCCATTGAGTTCCAGATAGGGAGTTTATCTTACATTACTCTGACCTAACCAGGCAGGCTTTTAAAATATGCATATCTTAAGAAACAAAACAAAGACAAAAAGAGACAAACAAAAAACAAGACTTGAAATATAGAGAACAAACAAATCATTATCAGAGAGGAGGTAGGTAGGGAGATGTGTGAAACAGGTGTTGGAGATTAAGAATACACTCGTGAAGATGAACACTGAGTAATGTATAGAATTGTTGAATCACTATGTTGTACACCTGCATCTAATATAACGGTGTATGTTAACTATGCCGGAACAGCATCTTTTGAAAAAGAAATTAAATAGAAAAGGAAGAAAATTCTGCGATATACCATGAAGTGAATGAACCTTGAGGACATTATTTTAAATTAAGTAAGCCATGCAAAAAAGACAAATACTTATGATTCTGCTTATAGGTGGTGTATAAGGTAGTCAAATTTATAATGACAGAAAATAGAACAGTTGATTGCCAGGGATTGGGGCAAGAGAGGAAGGGGGAGTTGATGTTTAATTGGTGCAGAGTTTCAGTTTTGCAAAATAAAAAGTGTGGAAATGGATGGTGGTGGTGGTTATATGACAATGTTAATTTACTTAATACCACTGAACTGTGCACTTAAAAATGGTAAGGAGAGTAAATTTTATGTTATGTGCATTTTACCTCAATAAAAAAATTGAAACAAGTTCTGAAAAAAAAAAGAACTGGACTTTTTCTAGAGAGAGAGAGATTCAAAATTTGAGATGTATTTGGCATCACTCAGATTCTTCATCGGTGGCCACATGGTAAGGAATGTGGGAGGCCACTAGGATTTATGTGCATTACATGGGTGATAATCAGTAAGAAACTATGGACTTTAGTCACTGAGAGTTCATAACCTGAAAGAGTGTGGGAGTGATCCTTCTTCGGAGCTTCCAGAAGGGAACACAGCCCAGCTAACACCTTGGTTTTAGCCTTATAAGATTCTGAGCAGAGAACCTAACTGCACCATGCATGGGCTTCTGATAAACAAATCTGAGAGCTATTAAATAAGTATTCTTTTAGGTCACTAAGTTTGTGATAATTTGTTGCATAGCAATAGAAAATTAATACACTTATAAATAAAGTGTTCTAAAATGCTGAATTCAGGAGATCTGTACAAGGTTAGCAAACTATTATGGAGAAACAGATGAGATGAAGAGAGGAATTCAGAGTGCTGTACTACAGAGTAATGAGCCAAGATCTCAGTTGAAACCCAACAAGTAGGACTTAGAACTCAGTAAAAATTGCAGTGCTCATGAGCACTCCTGATTGCTTCAGGATTTGGTCTGGTATTTTGGGTGTAGGTTATGTGAGTGTTTTAGAGGGGTTTTCATTATAAAAAAAGGATGAAATTGTAAGATGATGGTTTTGGATCCTTGGGACCCATACATATTTTATATCTCCTGTAACTTGGTCATACCATCTATAAAAGTAAATATATTTGTGGCTCTATATTGCATCTCCTTCTTATATGGTGCCATGTCTCATGAAATGAGACCCTAGACACAGCTGTGATTGATACTATATTAAAGTACCTGGTGAAAAATTCTGTAAGCAGAGAAATTCAAAGCTACAATATAGCTGCAGATTTTAGATAACACTTTCTGGTTTTTGACAGACCAAATTAAAACAAAAAAGACATATGATGTAGAAGAGAAATTTAATAAACAAGCTTTTATCAAATAACCCACAAACAAAACAATCCACGAGGCTACAAACAAAGACAATAGACCATGGTAGAATGTCAATGGATATTTAGAAATACTGAAACCATACTAGGTCATAAAAAAAAACAACAACAAATTTTAGATAGAAGTTATATATCATTTTATATAATCAGCATGTAATGAAAATAAAAATTTAAGGTAAACAAAACTATGTAAAGTTAAAAATTTTTAACCATTAAGAGAAGAAATCAAAAATAAAATATTTTAATTAGAAATTAATTTAACTTAATTGTTGTAAGTCAAATTTATGATATGTGACAAATAAGATATTTTAACTAAACTTAATATATTTAATTATAGTATTTTATCATATGTGATAAATTTTCATATTTTTATTAAAATAAGCTCTCCAATATGAAAAAGCTAGGAAAGTAATTACAAAATGCTTAACAAAACAAAAAATGCCTATATATTAAGGATTAAAATATATTGGGGGACCTGGGTGGCTCAGTCTGTTAAGCATTTGACTCTTGATACTGGCTCAGGTCATGATCTCACAGTCATGAGATTCAGCCTCATAGACGACTTCATTCTGGGCATGGAATCTGCTTAGGATTCTCTCTCTCCCCCTTTCTTTTGCCCCTCCCCTCCTCACATGTTTTTTTTCTCTCTTTTAAAACAAATAAAAATTAAAACTATATATTTAAAAAGGAGATGCAGTGAAATATAAAAAAATAGTATAATTAGCAAATCTATTCCTTTCAAAAATTCAGAAATCGGTCAAGAAATAAAGAAGGAAATAAACATACATGGCATAGGAAAACATAAGTGGGCATAACTCAAAATAAGATGCAATCTTTTAAGAGCAGACTCTAGTCTCATAATTTTATGGTAATTATCCTGATAAATAATTTATGCTAGTAGACACAAATGATATAAAAATACTTTATACGCATTCAATAGAATGGGCAAAGCCTCAGGACTCTGGATTCTAAGTAACAACAGAGACATAACACAATCTGGTTAATCAAGACGGAGTAATTTTTTTGCATAATTTAAATAGTCAGCGACGGCTCTAACTCAAGGTTCCCGTGCTGCAGGGGCTTCACATCACCAGTTTCTTACCCTAGAGTTCTCGGTTTCACCTCTCTAAGTTAGGTACTTTCTTTAGGAGATTTTCTTTTTGTGGCATTTTTATAGTAGAATACATAGTGTCGTTTTTACTCATTTAGATAATTTCCTGCACTTCACACTTAACAATTTTCAGACTCAAAAAATAAATTACATATTTTATAACATTTATAAATTAAATAGGAGTCTCTCTGAATCAGAAAACAAATCTTGTTTCTTTGTAATTAATAATACTAAAGTAATCACACTGAAAAAATCAAAAACATGAGGCTTATCAACTTGAACTTCCAAACTTCCTATAAATCAACATTTCTTTGTGCACAATTGATTATAAATGAAGAAATGATTATTCTATGCTAAACTATTTATCTTAACTCTTTTTAAAATATATATTAACACTTCTTAGATGAGATTTTACATAGTCCCAATATATGTGTTATAAAGTGTCAGGAGCTTTGGGCATGCATTTTATAAGATTGTCAGTTTTAAAATATTTGTTCTCAAAGCTTATTTTAAAATGACTGTTTTCCAATTCTAGTGTACAAAAATAGTAGGTAAATTGTAACTGGAAAAATAACTATAAGGTATCACTTTTATATTCCCTAATTCTTGTATATCATTCCATTCAACATTTTTTATTTTGGGGCTTCTCTTAGAAAACCATATATGCAGTAAATTAAGACTCTTTAGAAGAAATGTGGAGATAGTCTTTGATATAAGACTTTCTGAAAGTTTAGTGAAATCCTTGCTTCAGTCTATGACTGTTACTATTTAAACTATTTCACATTAGTGCATATTTAATAAATTACAGTGTCAGATTAAAATGATAATTTTCTGGGGCACCTGGATGGATGAGTCAGTTAAGCCTCTGACTCTTGATTTTTTTCAGGTCATGATCTCACAGTTTGTGGATTGACCCCCACATACAGCTTTGCACTGACAGCATGGATCCTGCTTGGGATTCTCTCTCTCTCTCTCTCTCTCTCTCTCTTTCTCTGCCCCTCCCCCACTCACTTGTCTCCTCTCTCTCTCAAAAATAAATAATCTTTAAAAAAAATGTGGGACTCTTTGTAAAAAATAAAATGGTAATTTTCTGCTGTTTCCAGTGATTTCAATACATGCTACGAAATGCCCAATTGAACATGAGAATTATCTGAAGAACAAATTAAAATGCATGGGCTTTATCTCCAGAAATTCAGATTAAGTAGGTCTGGGATAGTTGGTTTTATTTTACTGAAAAATCCCCAGGTTACCGAGACTGCTTGTGGACCACTTAGGAGTTTTCAGGGATGAATAAAGGGCAGAAAACAGAAAGTTACCTTTATCTTCTCCCTCCCAAACTTTAAAGACAACATTCCTACTCTCCTATCGTTTCTATATTAGCAATATACACAACTTTCATTTGATGAAAGAGTTACATGTGTAAAAAAAGTTTGAATATTAATACATTATTCCATAATAGTTAGAAAGAAGAAAATCAGAGAACTTTATCTCTACAGACAAGCCTGAAATATGATTAAGTGTACTTACACAAAAAGCAAAGCTAGAGCTTAATGATAGATCAGTACATACTTATTATATTCATTTCTAGAAAACCTGCATGACTGTTAACAAAAATTTTGGTTAATACTAAATTTTGGACAAGCCTTGAAGCAACGTAAAATACTGAATATTCATTAAGCAAATCCTCTTCAATCTCCTTTCTTATCAGCGAAATATCAAGAAGATTTAAGATGATAATTCAAAGAAAATATTAGATACCTTTTTCTGATTAAGGTGTAGAAAACAGCAAAAGAATGTCATTCATCACTTAATAAGAGGAGACAAGGCAGGTAATTGACAAAAATAATTTTTCCTAAAGCCATTTGAAAGTTACAGTGGCAAGGTAGGAAAATTGTATTACAAAAAGTGATAAGAAGGGAAAAACGAGTCACGGCATTTGTTTCACTTTGGCAGGTCACTGGCGGAAGAGGTGATCACCATACAAGCAAGTAAGAAATCAGTTAAAATTTTACAGATCCTTAAAACCTTGATATGGGATAACATGTTCATTTTGAATCACTGGATGCTCGGGAAACGAGAGAGTCTGCACTCATTCACAAATTCTTTTTCCTGGTCCTTTGTTAGGTACTCATAAGGATTGGAGGTGGTCAGGGAACAAGTGAGAGTCCCTATGGGAACTCAGCAGAGACGAGGTGATGGACTGGTACTGGGTGACAGGAATTAATCCACACTTTCTTCCCTCGACCTACTCCAACATGAAGCAAAATCTTAAAGGCACTGGTGGGAACAAACACTGCAATTTCCAGGATCAATGCAAATATCCACTGCTTCTGGTGGAGGGGAAGAAGTAAAAGTCCTCTACTTCTGAGGAGGGTCAAGGAACCCTCTTTATGAGAAAAAGGAGAGGCCTGCTCAATCTGGCAGGCCAGGAGACTCTTCTGCTATAAACACCACAGGCACGAAGCAGAACTTGGCTCTCATTAGAAGAGGAGTAGAAGGAGTATTGAGAAACTGAGTACTTGGGCACCCAGCTCTCTGAGGAAGACTGTGTACCAGGGGAACAGAAGCTTCATTGCTTCCACCAGCAAGAAAAGCTATCTACCACTGGAGGTACAAGCGTGGTCAGGGACCTCCTCAGAGGCACATGAACATGCGGGGACTGCTAAAAGCTGATGGTGGAGCAATAACAATGAGCAAAACCATTCAGAATCCCAAGCCATAGTCAAAACACAAGGTAATGTCATCCTTCTCTGAAGGAACTGGATGGAGTCTGTGGTGAATTAATGGAAAGGATAGAAACGGCAAAATGGAAATCCATCTCAATCTCTAATTAGTTTAACTGCATCTCCCACAGTAATGGTCTGGCAGGTAAGGCTGAGCACTTCCAGGCATAAATAATATTGATTTAGTCTTTTTCCTACATACAATGTCAGTGTTCAATCAAAATTACAGCATACACACACACACACACACACACACACACACAAACACCCACACCCCAACGTGAAGGAATAAAGAATTAGAAATAATCAGATTTATTAGAGAGGCCTAGATATTAAAACAATCAGACAGGAACTTTAGAGGAACAGAGATAAATATTTAAAGGATCTAATAAAAATGTGGCCAACAGGAAAGAACGGAGTAAAAAGAACTGATAACAATGAAAATAAAAATGAATTCTTCAAGTTTCGATCGAAGAATCATTTAAAATAAGATACGATGGAACATCATTAGAAAGCTTTTGCAAGGATGCAGATACACCACAGAACATAATGGTTTCTATTAAAACTACCATCTAGATACAGTATAAACCCATTGTATGTGTACATAAAAAACCATCTTTGTTTTTAATCCTGTCTTGCTTCTGACTTGATTGATATCTTAGTACTACAGTCCTCATGATTCCCCTCATTGTATATATTTCTTCAGGAAATTTTCTATAAGCCACTCAATTTGTCATTTAATTGGGTACATTCGAATAATTTAATTACTAATATCATCTCTCAGATTATATCTAAATATGTAAGAAGGATCCTAGGGATGCAGAAAAAAATAATTTGCTGAACTGTAGGGGAACTTTTCAAAAAAATTATTTAAGGCAGAACGGACTTGAAGGTTTCTATGTGAGCCTCTCCAAAGCTCTGCGGCATCGGGTCAGCTACCTGTTTGTGTTCCTCTGCTAGATCTAGTCCTTGGGGAGCATAGGACGTTGTTTCATTCATCTCGATGTCGGAAATATCTAGGGCAGTGTCTACCATATAACTCGATAAATAATGAATCCGCGCTGAAGGAATGAATGAATGAATAGATGAATGAAAATTTGCCTGTGGCCCAGGTGGACTCCTTAGCATTATTCTCCAGCATTTTCATGTGGCCTCAGCGTAACTTAACTACCGGATGCTGACTGAATAATCATCTGACCAGCTGGTAAGTAGAAACTGCATGAACCCTTGTCTCCTCCTTACATTCTAGAAGTCTTGGCAGAGACTTGAGACTTGCTTCTTTTAATATAACAACAACCCACACTGTTACTTTCATTTTTATATGACCCGAATGATAGAAAGTCTTCATCGTAATTGTTTTCTTCTTTATTTCCATCACTATGATATTAAGCTTAGATTTGCTTAGATGCCATTTACTCTAATGCTGATGAAGATTCTCTTTATGGGCACTTCTGTTTATTATCCTTATTATGTTTCATCGGTTTTCATGGTGGTATTTTATTATTTGGTGGTAAAACATGACTACTTTTATCTTATCTATAGCTAATAGATATTTTCTTATCAATGTAAAACTTCTAAAGCCAAATTTCTTTCCATTTTGCTTTATAAGAAGGGTATTCTGTCGAAGTGTATGCTCAGAATGATGAATATTTACTGAAAAGATAGAGTACCCCATTTTAGTGAAATGTTGCTACAAGATTACTATGTGGAATATCTTCTAGTTGAACTATATTGGAATTTCCAAGTAGGGTACCAGAGGTAGGCATGGATTTCATTGCTGTTAAACATTTGCTGACAGGCGAGGCTTTCAATTTAGCTTTGTGCATGAGTAGAGAAATTTGATCTTGTTTGGCTTTCTATTAGAGGACGTGTTCCCTTGAGACCTACTTCTGTGGGAAGTTTTTATACTCAACCAAGAAAAAATCCTTTTGCCTCAGTTTAGGTGTACAAACAACACATGTGAAATAATCATCGCAAAAATAAATAAATAAATAAAATGGATGATTGGGAAACATAACCAATATTATTAGAGGAACTTATTTTAAGGTTGTACTAAAACGAATCTGAGTATTTCCAAATAAGCATTATAGTGCAGTCATACTTAAGTATCAATAGCATATTACAACAATTTTGCTCTTTTCAGAATACATTAAATATTTTAATATATAGATAATATATATTTTAACAAATATCAGTGGAATTCCCAATGGTTTCAGTAAAATTTCCTTTTATATTAAAAAACAAACAAAAACGAAAGCCGATGCCATTCTTTCATTGTTGCACTTTTTCATGGGGCTCTCCTATGTACATTTTTGCGAGATAAAATAAAAGGTTCTTTCCTGAGGTAAGATATCAAATATTATTTCAAACACCTGTTTTGTCAATTGTTTAAAAATTTATATTTATCAAACTTAAAGATTGGTAATCATTTTTTTAATTAAAAGAGATTTAAAGTATATAATAATTGTTTTAAGCTAGGAGTTTTTCCTTTATAAATAGTGGAGATATCAAAAGCCTGTTTAAAAAGATAAGGAAACATCAAAAATTGTTATATAGAAAAATATAAAATACAATCTGAGCTTTTAAAGTTAGTGTTTTTGGGGTGCCTGGGTAGCTCATTTGGTTAAGCATCTGCCTCTATATTTCAGCTCACGTCATGATCTCACAGTTCATGAGTTCGAGCCCCTCATCCAGCTCTGCACTGGCAGTGCAAGCCTGCTTGGGATTCGTTCTCTCTTTCTCTCTGTCTATCCCCAGCTTGTGTTTTCTCTAATAAGTAAACTTAAAAAAAACTAAAGTTAGTGTTTTGAACATGATGTAAAAAACTTCATGTCCTTATTTAGTCTCAGAAATATTGGGGGGCACCTGGGTAGCTCAGTTGGTTAAGCCTCTGACTTCGGCTCAGGTCATGATTTTATGATTCGTGGCTTCAAACCCCACATTGGGCTCTGTGTTGACAGCTCAGATCCTGAAGCCTGCTTCAGATTCTGTCTCTCTCTCTCTCTCTCTCTCTCTCTGCTCCTTGCCTGCTTACACACTCTCTCTCTAAAAGAAAAATTTTTAAAGTTTTTTAAAAATATTGAATACCCAACATTTTGCCTCATTTCCATAATTGAATATTCAAGGATATCCTTTATTGTAAGAAATAATTATTTAACATTTATTCAGTCTCCCAGGGTATTCTATGAGAAACTTTGCAATTAGATTTAGCAGATTTGAATAATATTACTAAGGACTTTTTCTAATCCAAGCTATGTGGCTATAAGGCAGTGATTTGCAGCTTTATTACATTGTTTATCAGAAAATATTTTCCTTCATAGCAAAAACACCATTTCTATCTACCCTGACTTCTCTCTGTCACTATACCCTAGTCTATAATACTATTGCATTACTCAACCTCTAAGTCACAAATACAGTTCGAATTTTTCCAAATACATATATATTCAAAATATAGATGAACTTTATACTTTTAATTCAATTTGATATATAGATGAATCTTATGATTTTAAATGTTTATGATTACAAAATATATGTCTATATAGGGTAACAATCATTCAGTAAGAAAGAATTCCATAATCTTTTTGGTTTAAAAGAAAAAAGATTATATTTCATAATACATGTTTATTATAAGTTTCTTGTGGGTTCTGTTTCCTATCTTCTTCTGTGTTGGACACCAAATGACCAAACAACCAGCATCTGACGTCTTTCTGAGTCCATGCAAAGAGAAAGTATGGTTTAACACACCTAAGTTCTTAAGATCTCAGTTCAGAAGTGACGCAGATAAATATATGTTCAAATTTATGGTGATGCCAAACTTCATGGGCCAAAGGAATTTTATTCCTACCATGATCCTAGACAGTGAGGAGCCAGAGATAATAAACTGCACTAATACAGTAATTTATTTTGTAAAATCTCTTACTGATCGATCTTCCTTCGTTCCTTCGTTCCTTCGTTCCTTCGTTCCTTCCTTCCTTCATTCCTTCCTTCCTTTCTTCCTTCCGCTGCTATAAGCAATGCTGCAGTGCTAGCAATATAAATTTAAGGACTTGTTTCTAACCTCTATGACATTTATGCTTAGTAAATTTCTGCTACATTGCATCCACAGTAAAAATAATTTATAGTGAAACATATTATCACTTTTCTGAAATATTGAACACCCCAAGGTGGTGCTGTTAATATTTAAGGTAATTGAATTTACACTGAATGATGTACCAATTAAATATACTATTTTTGTAAATATTTGGTAATTTAAATAATATGGCTATTAAAAAGCATAATTAAGCACCATTCTATTATAAGTATGGCAACAACAGTAACAATATGTTAATTCATTCCTGTGATACATGTTTCTTTCAAATATATTTTATTAAACAGTACTGCAGAGACTGGGTGAACAAATCCAATCCAGTAATATAGAGAATAGCTTATATCTTAAAGTAATTGGCTCATAGACATTTAGTAAAAACATTGCTTTTAGAAGAAATCACAATTCTTTTTTTTCACATTTAAAACTTAGATTTTGAAATTGTTAAAATAGTCAAAAGGAAATCTGCTTACTCACTAATTAAAAGGAGAATGCACTTATTTGTTAATTTAAAATATTGCCAGTTCTGCTATTATTACTTTAACATATCATCAATAAAACTCCCATGGAATATCATGAAGATTTTCTTCAAAAACATCTTCATTGAAAACAATCACAGAAGAGGCTGCTGATTGTGTGTGGTGGATACAAATGTTGTAGTTCTAGGCTGTGTGACCTTGGACCCGTATTTAATCTTGCTGGCCCTCAGTTTTCTCATTAGCAAAAATGGTGATAATAATGTCACTTATCTCATTATATGTAGTGAATAGTGAACACTTTAATATATGTAAAGTGCCTAAATATTTGTCCTGCACATAGTTATCATCATAAACTTCATCATCATTATCATCATCATCATCATCCAGGAATTGTAGGGTTGACTCTGAAATCCTATTAGATATATCTCGTATTCTATGGCTTATCATTTTTAATATAGAATTTTAATATCAATTATTAAATTATTTATATCAATTTTAACACATAATATTCGGTCAAGTATACAGACACATTTCTGTCACATTGAAATGACTGTTGCGGGGCGCCTGGGTGGGTTAGTCGGTTGAGCGTCCGACTTTGGCTCAGGTCATGATCTCGCGGTCTGTGAGTTTGAGCCCCGCGTCGGGCTCTGTGCTGACAGCTCAGAGCCGGGAGCTTGCTTCACATTCTGTGTGTGTCTCTCTCTCTCTCTGCCCCTCCCCCACTCATGCTCTGTCTCTCTCTGTCTCAAAAATAAATAAACATTAAAAAAAAATAAAAAAAAAAGAAATGACTGTTGCTTGTTTTGATTTAGTTTATTGAGTCTTTATTTACATCACCTTTAGAAGTACTTGTTCCCTTATGCAAATGTGACTTTCTGTCTGATATATTCCTTCTACTTAAAGAATGTCCTTTTTATATTTCCTGAGGTAGATGTCTACTGGTAATGAGTTCTCTCAGTTTTTGTTTCTTTCAAAAGTTTTTATTTCTTCTTTAGTTTTGAAAAATATTTTCACAGTTTATAGAATTCTGGGGAGACAGTTGCCTTCCTCACCTCAATACTGTATCATTATCTGGCTTAAAAACTTCTTACTTTTAGTAAGAAGTCTGCTCTAATTCTTTGCCCCTCTGTATGTAATGTGTCTTTTTTCTCTGGTTCCCCTCAAGACAGTGTCTTCATCTATGATTTTCACAACGTTGAGTAAGATAGGTCTGAGGTTTTAAAGGTCAGTGAGCTTGGCTGGGTTAGAGACTGGAGAGCAGTGAGCTGTTCCTGGAGAGAAGGCAACCAAACAACCTGGAAGGAGCCAGTGTGGAAGCAGCTCTCTGAAAAATGCCTGGGGAACAAAGAGCGGAGATTATTTGCTTTTCTAGAGCATATCCCTGAGAGGCAGCATTCATGGAGACCCTTCTCTGGGAATGAAGGAGCTAGCTGGCACCATTTGCCTCCCTCACCCCTCATGTGCACGCAGATCCACCTGTAGGAAGCATAACAGCACTGACACTGACTGCCTAACTTTCTTGCAACAAGCCTCACCCCCCTACTCTCTGGCAGGACTGCCCTTCTCAGTCAAACTTCACTCAGTTCCTGCAAGGCAGGTCCCTCCCTGAGAAAACTCACCACATTGGCCAGGGGCCAGACACTGCTCACAACAGGCAAGGAGAGCCTCTCCAGATGACGGGTCTGCAGGAGAGCACAACCAAAACACAATGGTAGAGCACATGCAGAATATGCTACAGACACTTTTTAAAGTGCCACACCCTGGGCACTGCATGACCTCTTTTTTGTAAAGGGCATTACTTTCAGGAGCAAGAGACATAACTGGCTTTTCCAATACACAGAAGAAGGCAAAGACTTAAGCAAAATACTTCAGAACCTAGAGCCTGCTTTGGATTCTGTGTCTCCCTCTCTCTCTGCTCCTCCCCTGCTCTCTCTCTCTCTCTCTCTCTCTCTCTCAAAAATAAACATTAACTCTTTTACAAAAGTACATGGAAGCAAATGAAAATAAAAACACAACAGTCCAAAACCTTTGGGATCTAGCAAAGACTGTCTTAAGAGGGAAGTACAATGCAATACAGGACTACCTCAAGAAGCAAGAAAGGTCTCAAATGCACAACCTAGTCTTACAATTGAAGGAACCAGAAAAGGAATAGCAAATAAAGCCTAAAGCCAGAAGAAGAAGGGAAATAATAAAGATGAGAGTGAACAAACAAAAAACAGTAGAAATGATCAATGAAACTAAGAGCTGGCTCTTTGAAAGAATAAAGCTAACAACCCCCTAGCCAGACTTATAGAAAAGAAAACGTAAAGGATTCAAATAAACAAAATCATTAACAAAAGAGGAAAGATCACAACCAACACCAAAGAAATATAATTGTAAGAGTATATTATGAAAAAACGGTATGCTAACAAACAGGGCAATCTGGAAGAAATGGATAAACCTGTAGAAACAAACTACCAAAACTGAAACAGGAGAAAAAGAAAATTTGAATAGACCCATAACAGCAAAGAAATGAAACAGTAATAAAAAAAAAATCTCCCAACAAATAAGAGTATAGGGCCAGATGGCTTGCCTGGGGAATTTTACCAGAAATTTAAAGAAGAGTTAACACCTATTCTTTTCAAATTATTCCAAAAAAAAAAAGAAATAGAAATGGAAGGAAAACTTCCAAACTCATTTGCAGATGCCACAATACTCTATGTAGAAAACCTGAAAGACTCCATCCCAAAATACCAGAAGTGATACATGAATTCAGTAAAGTTGCAGGATACAATAGCAATGTACAGAAATCTGTGCATCTATACACGTATAATGAAACAATAGAAAGAGTACTCAATGAATCAACCCCATTTACAATTATTCCAAAAGCCACATCCAGGATTAAACCTAACCAAAGAGGTAAAATGTCTGTAAAATGAAAATTATGGCAAGGTTTAATTAGTTTTGATGGCTGAGTAATATTCTATTGTATATATACACCACATCTTTATCCATTCAGCAGTCCATGGGCATTTGGGCTCTTTCCATAATTTAGCTATTGTTGGTAATGTTGCTATAAAAATCGAGGTGGATTTATCCCTTCCAAACAGTATTTTTGTATCTTTTGGATCATTGGGGTAGTTCTATTTTTACCATTTTGAGGAATCTCCATGCTGTTTTCCAGAGTGTGTGCACCAGTTACATTCCCACCAACAGTGTAAGAGGGTTCCCGTTTCTCTGACCTTGCCAAGATGTGTTGTTTCCTGTGTGGTTAATTTTAGCCGTTCTGATGGGTGTCATGTCATATATCACTATAGTTTTGATTTGTATTTTCCTAATGACCAGTGATGTTGAGCATTTTTTTCATGTGTTTTGTTAGTCATGTGGATATCTTAATTTCTTCACTGGGAAAATATCTATACATGTGTTCTTTCCTTTTCTTAACTACATTATTTGCTTTGGGGGTGTTGAATTGGTAAATTCTTTATAGATTTTGGATACTAACCCTTTATCGGATATATCATTTGCAAATATCTTCTCCCATTCTGAAGGTTGCCTTTTAGTTTTGTCGATTATTTTCTTCACTATGCAGAAGCTTTTTATCTTGATGAAATCCCAATAGTTCATTTTTACTTTTATTTCCCTTGCCTCTGGAGATATGTCTAGTAAGAATTGCTATGTCCCATGTCAAAGAGTTTGCTGGCCATGTTCTCCTTGAGGATTTTGATGCTTTTCAGTCTCTCATTTAGGTCTTCATCCATTTTGAGTTTATTTTTGTGTATGTATAAGAAAGTGGTCCAGTTTCATTGTTTTGCATGTTGCTGTCCAGTTTTCACAATACCATTTGTTGAAGATATTGTTGTTTTTTGTTTTTTTTTCCCCCCCACTGGATATTCTTTCCTGCTTTGTTGAAGATTAGTTGACCATGTAGCTGTGGTTCCATCTCTGGGTTTTCTATTTTTTATTTTTAAGTTTATTTATTTGAGAGAGAGCTAACCTGTGCAAGCGGAGCAGGAACGTCCTGCCAGCGGGGAGCCTGATGTGGGGCTCGATCTCACAAACCATGAGGTTATAAACTCGGCCAAAGCTAAGATTTGGATGCTTAACCAAGCGTTACAGAGGTACGCTACTCAGGTACCCCTGAGTTTTCTGTTGTACTGATCTCTGTGTCTGTTTTTGTGCCAGTACCATAATGTCTTGATAAGGTATTATATTTCAAATATTGTTTCTACTACTGAATGCCAACACAATTGAGGACCATACATTACTATATAGCATTATTAAAATTTTGACGAATCTTCTCTCTTCAACCTTCAAGTGATGAATACAGTGCAGATATGTAATATTGATGGTAGATACTTAATATTATTTACTAGTTGTCATCACCTAGCACAGAATAAAATGGAACTCAGTTTCCCATCGAAAGTGACACTGCTGGGTGCCTGGGTAGCTCAGTTCAAGCATCTGACTTCATCTCCAGTCATGATCCCGTGATTTATGAGTTTGAGCCTCATGATTTATGCTTTGGGTGACCTCGTGTCCTGCATCAGGTGAGCTTGAACCCCACTTTGGGCATAAGCCCCACTTCAGATGAGCCCCACTTCTCTCTCTCTGCCCTCTCTCTCTCTCAAAAGAAAAAAATGACACTGCTGTTTTTCTGTACAATAGTATTAAAGGAGACATCTTATATTACCAAAATGATACACTAAAACTTAAAAAAAATGTGTTCCTTCTAATGTTTTCATAAAATTTATTTTTAAAACTTTGGAAGCTTGAATATTTTATTTTATTTAGGTATTTATATAATTCAGTCTATAGTACAAAAATGGTAAACATGTGCATGATAAACTTCAGATCAAAAAATTTATGCAGTGTGCCAAAAATTTTCTTGCCAATAACATTTTGCTGAGATGACATTTCTCTCAAATAAGAAGTTATATTTAAGAGTAGAATATGATACTTTAATTGTTTCTCAAATATTTCTTTTTATTTGGTAGTCTTGTGAGTCAAGGCAAAATTAGGTGACGAATAATGGATTAACCAAATAAACATATGGCCAGAAGTTATAAATAACTTAAACTACCTTATTGGAAAAAGCCTTATTATAAATTAAACATTATAGGCATTTTTCTCTGTGTTGTCTTGGACAGAGTTGACTGCTATTCCTTCCTTTCACGCCTAACGAAGGGCTTTATGGTAGTAATAAATAATCCAAGCCCTTAGAAGTGTTGTTTGATGAGTATGCTGATTATTTGTAATTAAGTGTGTATTGTAGCTAAATGGCAATATGGGATTTGCTTGGTTTGATCCTTTGTTATACAATTATGTTTGAAAATTCAATAAAATTCTAAAACAAATAAAGCTACTAATAATAAGAACAATTGATGAGTTTTTTTGTGTGTGTTACACCCTCTGTCTCTAGACTGTGAAAGAATGCAGCTGTGTTGATTCATTATTAAAGAACTACTTGCAAAGTTAATCCTCAATCTACCAAATAAGAGATTAGCAAAACAACTCAATTGTTTTAACTCTTGATTATAAGTTTGGTTACATGAAAAATGATACTCATCTGTGATATGATTCAATTTTGTCCTTCACCAGAACATAATTACTTAATAGAATTATCCACTAAGTAATTCTACCAATGTAGAAAACAATAAATTCTATTTCAGCTTCAACATATAAGATTGCTGAATTTTGTATCTTTTAAAAGTATTTACAGATTTATATCTTATGAAGAATTTCCAAATTACCAAATGGTCAATACTAGGGCTGTTAACAAATAGGTAAACTGTAAAATCTATAACAAAATCTCACTATACCATGGATTTCATTATAGTAAAATAGCATATTTCTCTTGGATTCAATGTACAATTTATTTAGAGAATAAAATATTAGATGTGTCCCCCAACAGAATTAATAAGCCATTGTTATATTAATTTATTAAGGAATTTTTCTCTTCCAAGGATATGAAGAGTTTATGTTGAACTTGCAGACCGTTGTTTTATGAAGTTATCACATTATCCATGTAATTGCAGTTATGCTACAAATAATGTTCCAATTTTGTTATATCTCCAAGTTATATCAATCTACTTTAAGTTTCTAATTTTTAACTTTAGTGTTGTGCTTTTTTTTTTTTCACAACACCATGTTTATTATATTCTGAAGTTTAAGCCTAACAGTGTCATTTGAAAATATTTTTTTGTTTCTATCTGTTTAGATCGAGTAAGACTCCTTTCATATCCTGTTATCCAGGAATTCCTTGAGTATACGTCCATGATTAAAAACAATTAATATGCAAGCCACTGGATATCTAATGATTACAAATGAATATCTCTTTACATCTGAAGTCAAGAAGTCAGGTGGGATATTTAATGGTTTCCTACAGTCAGTTGCTGCAAAAAAGAAAATATTTCTTTCCATTCAAATGTAATTAGATAATTACTTTTAAAGATTAAAGTACATTTCTTTTTTATTTTCATCATAAAAGATAACTGCATAATTGAAAATGAAGAGAAGGGAGAACTAGCTCTGTGCAAATCTGGGAAAATTAAAATTTTCAGCTGACATCCACCAGAACTTAAAAACTGCAAAGTTCTTTAGAAAGACTTCTTTCAAAACTCTGCTTTAAGAACAAACCAAAAATCTGCAGATGGTAAGAAAATGAGCATATTATGGATAATTATAAGGGTCTCAGTACATGAAAGCCACCCATTCAGTTGCAGATGTCCCTTGTAAATAATGGGCACAGGACAAGGAGACGATCAGCAAAACTTGGACCATGGCAGCAAAATCAAAGAACTGTGAACATGGACTATCATCTAAGCTAGGGCTAAGGGAGATGGGAAAATCATGTCTACTATTCATGGTTTGTCTTTTAGGCTTGCACATAAATTCCAGCTTTTTTCTCCACACTAGCTAGCCTATCTGCCAACAAATATACATGTTGCATTCATTTTAAAACATTATTTCATTCATGGCACTCATCACAGTCTGAAATTATCTTATTATTACTTGATGTGATTGTTCACATATTTCTAGTGCTTTTCTTTTTTCACCACGAGAAAGCAAGCTATACATGGGGAAGGGTTCTTACTGTGTCAATGCATGCACCGTTTTACACAGTAGCTAATAGGGACATGTAGCTATTTAAATTTAAGTTAAACTTGAAAAATATGAAAAAAAGTTCCTTTTTCCATATTTTTAATGTTCAGGAGTCACATGTGGCTAGTGGCTATCATATCTGGATTCACAAACTTTAATTTCTGTTAGTACTTATGTTTATAGCCTGAAATATTTTTTTTTAAATCCATACTTTTCATTACTAACAGAAAAGAAAGTCAGCATTAAGTCTTTCCAAGACAAATGAGGAAATTAATCCACTGGCTTTTATTTCTTTTTGCCTTCCTGAATTACATGTCAGTCAATTTCCCGACTGGCATAGGGGAAGCTAGATATATGGAAAAATAGAATTTCATAATATTTCTCTGTACTTTCTCTCAGAACTTGTTGAAAAGTCTACATCTGGGACCAGACAAACAAAATTGAGAGATTATGTCTCAATGCTTTGTTTCCATAATTGTTTTTGCTAGAATTTGGATATAAATTCTCAGTTTGGTGAGGTTTTATTTGGAATGAAACTTCTATTCATTACATTTGTATTGTAACTTTATTTGTATGTTTACACTGCTTCTAAGCCCTAAGGAGGCTGGCTTTCATACTTCACTCTTCTTTCTAGGATTCTAGAGTGTGGGGAAAAAATGAAAGTATGCTACTACGAAGCCTATAATATTCCCCTTTAGTTCTACATCTCTTCTCTATCAGCAAGGGTAAAATAATATCTAAAAAGCCCACCCACCTCTTAAGCACTCTCTTTCCCAAACTGATAAATACTACGGTTTACCAGAAAAGCACCCATTTTTTTTAAAGCATCCATTTTTGATCGGTCATTCTGTACTGAGTCCAGAAAGTTTTCTTTGAGTTTCTTTTGTTTCCTTCAATATCATCCAAATTTTCATGTAACATGAGGTGAACAGACTTAATATAACTCGTCGTTTCTTTTCTATTGTTTTTTTTTCCTTATTTAATTATATACCGGATGGTAGTATTTTTGTAAAATGTGCTAAAACTGTCATTCTCAGAATTTCTAAAGTTCTGTTGCCTGGGTCCTTGTTCCGGAGAATCTAGGGGTCCACGAAGGACAGACGGTCAGGCGAAATGAAGTGAGAGAGCCACGAGTGAGATGGAATCTGATGACCAAGAAGGCAGCCCTGGCAATTCTGGCATCTCTGCTTTGCTGGTCTCAGGGTCTTTATTTTTAAAGGTAGCGAGTGACATTACATCAGTAACAAGGCATTCTTTACAACATACATTGTTGTCACAAGACCTATGTAGTCATCTATAGGTTTATGGCATAAGGGAGCGTGGGGATCAGAATTACAAAAGGATTTGCGAAATGTTAACCTCAGGGAGGTGCTCAATATTTGCTGCTGATAAACAGTGCTTCTGACTTTTGTGCGAGGCTAACCTTGGGGAAGGTCCTAAGTCTCTTTACAATCTTTCCCATCAGTGTGTTAATTCTGAGAGAAGCTTTACGGAGATGTGCCTTGAGGTTTTATGGTGGGGCTGAGGGGAGCGATACCTGCAGGGAAAATCTAATTTGGTTCAAGGAGTCTTGGGGCCTACGCCTCAATTTGTGTAACCTATCCCCAAGAGGCAACCTTGAGGTTACTTCTGGCCAGGTTACTCTGATTCAGATTTTATCCATCAAGACCAGGTCCCCTTTTCCATATGCCATAAAACCAAAGAGCATTATGTCCCTTAGGCCAACGAAAGCAGTTCAAGAAATCCAGGCCTGAAAGATAATTTAGAAGGAGGTAAAACTAGGCGTCAGTTTGGCTGGCGGGAGCTTTGCTTCAACCTTTCCCACGCAGGGAGGGGTCTCAACCTGTGAGCCCAAAACGGCTCCAAACATTCTATTGTCCTCAAAACTAAATTAAGAAAATCAAATCTGGATGCTTTTACTTATAATTAATTGGAAATCTTGCACCTGACTTAAAAATGCCATTAATGACATTATGTTCTGTTTTCCACCACCTCTCAAACAAAAGTTTGCTTTGTTGAGGTTCATTTCTCTAGGTAATATATGTTAAAATAGCACTGCATTTTTCTTATTATTACTTATCTTTTCCTACTAAACTTTAAAAGAACAAATTTCACATATTTCCAACCTAAAAGAATCTGACACATAATATGTACTCACCAAATATCCAATGAATACATGAAAGAAATATTGAATGAATGACAATGTAGTTAATTAGTACATATATGAATGTTCTTTTATAAGACAAAAAAGGAAACTATCCAGATTCCCCCTTATGTCTAAAACAATAAAAAGATGTAAATAAAAAAAGCAGAGATCATTAGTGAAAAATTATACAACTATCTTATTGACAAATGGCGATTTTAAGTTTTTATTTATACAGGCAACATGGGTAAATCATCTTTGGTTTGCATATTTAAAAGATATAGTAAGAGATCATCATAGTCAGGATAAGATACAGAGTAAGCTGTACTATCTAATGACAGAGGTATACCTTTCCAACTTACCTAAATGACATTGCCAGTAAACACATGAAGTATAAGAAAGTAAAGTTAATATTAGAATTTCTGAAGTTCAATGTTCAAGGTTGGAATAATTCTACATTTAGATTGAGGATACTGTGTGGGGATCACCTCATATGAACTAGTCCATACCTATTATATATAGGGTCTGAGACAAGACTAAAAATGGAGGCCCACATACCACCTGACTAAATATTTCATTTGTAAATCAAATCAATGAGTTTAATTAAATAAATTAGAGCTGAGAACTTCCCTAATCTGGGAAAGGAAACGGACACCAAAATCCAGGAGGCACAGAGAACTTCCTTCAGATTCAACAAGAATAGGTCTTCTCCATGGCATATCACAGTGAAACTGGCAAAATAAAAAGATTAAGAGAATTATGAAAGTAGCTGAGACAAACAGGCCTTAACCTTGAAGGCAGCTATGTAAGGGTAGTAGCAGACCTGTCCACTGAAACTTGGCAGACCAGAAGGGAGTGGCAGGAAATATTCAATGTTCTGAATAGGACACTATGCAGCCAAGAATCCTTTATCCAGCAAGGCTGTCATTCAGCATAGGAGAGATAAGACTTTCCCAGACAAACAAAAACTGAGAGTTCATTATCACTAAACCAGCCCTTCAAGAGATCCTAAGGGGACTCTGTGAGTGGAATACTGCAAAGACTACAAAGGACCAGAGACATCAACAAAAACATGAAACCTACAGATAGAGTGATGACACTAAATTCATGTCTTTAAATAATAACTCTGAACATAAATGAACTAAATGCCCCAATCAATAGACTTAGGGTATCAGAATGGATAAAAAAAAACAAGATCAACCTATATGCTGTCTACAAGACTCATTTTAGACCTGAAGGACACCTTCAGATTGAAAGTGAGGGGCTGGAGAACCATCTATCATGCACTGGAAATCAAAAGAAAGCAGGAGTAGTCTTATTTATAGCAGACAAACTAGATTTTAAACTAAAGGCTGTAACAATAGATGAAGAAGGGCATTCTATCATTACAGGGTCTAGCCATCAGGAAAAGCTAACAATTGTAAATGATTATGTTCTCAACTTGGAACACCCAAATATATAAATAAGTTAATCCCAAACATATGCAATCTTACTGATAAGAATATGGTAATTGTGGGGGATATCAATACTGTACTTACAGCAGTGGACAGATCATCTAGGCAAAAAATCAATAAAGAAACAATGGCCATAAATGATACAGTGGACCAAATGGACTTGACAGATACATTCAGAACTTTTCATCCAAAAGAAGCAGAATACACCTTCTTCTCTAGTGCACATGGAACATTCTCCAAGACAGATTACATACTAGGTCACAAAACAGTCCTCAATAAATATAAAATAACAGATCATACCATGCATATTTTTAGATCACAACACTATGAAACTTGAAATCAAACACAAGAAAAAATTTGGAAAGCTTCCAAATGCATGGAGGTTAAAAACATTCTACTAAAGAATGAATGGGTCAACCAGACAAAGAAGAAATTAAAGGGTGCTTGGTTGGCTTAGTCCATTAAGCATCTGACTTTGGCTCAGGTCATGATCTTGCAGTTTATGAGTTGGAGCCTCACATTGAGCTCTGTGCTGACAGCTTGGAGCCTGGAGCCTGTTTCAGATTCTGTATCTCTCTCACTCTAAGTCTGCCCCTTCCCTGCTCACACTTTCTCTTTCTCTCTCAAAAACAAATGAACACTGAAAAAAATTAAAAAAAGAAGAACTTAAAAAAATTATACAGATACAAACAAAAATGAACACTACTGTCCAAACCCTGTGGGATGTAGCAAAAGTAGTCCTAAGATGAAAGTACACTGCAATCCAGGCCTATCTCAAGAAACAATTAAAATCCCAAATATAAAACCTAAGCACACACCTAAGAGAACTAGAAGGAGAACAGCAAAGAAACCTGAAAGCCAGCAGAAAAAGAGAAATAATCATGATTAGAGTGGAAATAAAAATACAGAATAAAAAGTAAAAACGGTAGAACAGATAGATGAATATGAGCTGGATTTTTGAAAGAATAAACAAAATTGATAAACTCCTAGCCAGACTTCTCAAAAATAAAAGAGAGAGAACCCAAATAGATAAAATCACAAATGAAAGAGGAGGGATCACAACCAACACCACAGAAATACAATTATTAGAGAATACTATAAAAACTTATATGTCAACAAACTAGACAACCTGGAAGAAATGGACACATTCCTAGGTACCCACAGACTACCAAAACTGAAACAGGAAGAAATAGAAAATTTGAACAGACCCATAACTAGCAAAGAAATTGAATCAGTTATCAAAAACTCCCAACAAATAAGAGTGCTGGGCCAGATGTCTTTCCAGAGAAATTCTACCACACATTTAATAAGAGTTAATACATATCCTTCTCAAGCTGTTTCAAAAAATAGAAACAGAAGGAAAGCTTCCAGACTCATTCTATGAAGTCAGCATTACCTGGTTCCCAAACCAGACAGAGACCACGTAAAAAAGGAGAATTACAAGCCAATATCCCTATGAACATGGATGCAAAAATTCTCAACAAGATACTAGCAAATCGACTTCAAGAATATATTAAAAGAATTATTTACTTTGATCAAGTGGGATTCATTAATGGGCTGCAGAGCTGGTTCAATAATCACAATGGGATGAAATACCTAAATTTCAGACAAGAAACCATCAAAACCCTGGAGGAGAAAAAACGGGCAACAACATTTTTGTCTTAGCTACAGCAATTTCTTTCTTGACACATGTCCAAAGGCAAGGAAAACAAAAGCAAAAATGAACTATTGGGATCTCGTCAAGATACAAAGCTTCCGCACTGCAAAGTAAAAAATCAACAAAACTAAAAGGCAATGATGGAATGGGAGAAAATATTTGCAAATGACATATTGGATAAAAGGTTAGCATTCAAAATCTATAAAGAACTTACCAAACTTAATGCCTGGAAAACAAATAATCCAGTGAAGAAATGGGCAGAAGACATGAATAGACACTTTTCCAAACAAGGCACCAAGATGGCCAATGGACACATGAAAAGATGCTCAACATCACTCCTCATCAAGGAAATATAAATCAAAAGAACACTGAGATACCACCTTACATTGGCCAGAGTGGTTAAAATGAATAACTCAGGAAATGACACATATTGGCAAGGAAGTGGAGAAATGGGAACCCCCTTGCACTGTTGGTGGGAATGCAAACTGGTGCAGCTGCTCTGAAAATAGTGCGGAGGTTCCTCAAAAAATTAAAAGTAGAATTATCCTATGATTCAGCAATAGTACTCCTAGGAATTTATCAAAGGATACAGAAGTGCTGATTCATAAGGGCACATGTACCTCAATGTTTATAGCAACACTTTCAACAATAGCCAAATGAAGAGCCCAAATGCCCATCAACTGATGAATGGATAAAGAAGATCTGGTTATATATACAATGGAATACTACTTGACAAAGAGAAAGAATGAAATACTGCCTGCCATTTGCAACAACTTGGATGGAAGTGGAGGGTATTATGCTAAGTGATATAAGTTAGTCAGAGAAAGACAGATATATGTTTTCATTCACATGTGGAATTTGAGAAACTTAATAGAAGACCAAGGGGGAAGGGAAAGGGAAAAATAGTTTCAGAGAGCGTGGCAAATAAGAGACTCTTAAATACAGAGAACAAACTGAAGGTTGATGGGGAGGCAGGGGCAAGGGGGAAATGGGTGTTGGGCATTGAGGAGGCCACACGTTGGGATGAACACTGGGTGTTGCATGTAAGCAATGAATCATGGGAACCTACCCCTGAAGCCAAGAGCACACAGTATACATTGTATGTTAGCTAGCTAACTTGACAACAATTATACTTAAAAAAAAGAAAAAAAAGAAGAAAAATTATACCCGTTCTCCTGGAAGAACACATTATCTCTATCTTCCTAGTCTGTTTTCCAAGAAAATATTCTTTAAAACATAGTCTGGAACAAAGGAATGACAATGTCTCTTCTGGCAAGTTGTGTAGAAATATGAAATATTTACGGAGTAATGTCTCTCAATCATTCTACTATGTTTGAATATGTTAAGAAACAATTAACAAATTACTTTATAATTATTTCATAAAATGTATGCCTCAATTTGAGCAAAATCACTAAATATGTTGTTAAAAGTAACCCTTTCACATAGTTTTTGTTCAGTTGAAAGTAATGCAAAATTCTACATCTTTTCCTGAGTAACGGTAGTCCTTAGATTGTGTTCTATCAATATTAATTTGGAAAAAAAATACTTTGTTGGGGAAGGTGCAATGAAATTATCTATAACATTCTTGAAGCAATTCTTAGATTCAGAAATAAAGAAGGATTCTGAAGTTGAGACCAAACTTTGTAATGGAGTTTTATATGTTTTCATCATAAAATGGAAATATTTTAATTTTAATTTAATAAATCATTAGCTTATGTTACAGTTTTTATCATCTTTAGCAGAGATAGATGCAGTTTTACCATCTTTAACAAATACAGAGTCATTATCACAAATGTTTCATTTAGACATTTATATGTGAATTATTTAGTATTGCAAAATATTATTGTCATGAAATTTGTTAACTACAAATCATTATTCGTGGATTCTTTTAGAGTCATGAATTAGAACACACAAAAAGCAATAAAAGGACAACTGGCATTGATATTTCATCAAATCAATATCATTTATGTCCTACATTAGGAAGGCCCTATCATCAAGTTTACTAATCTTTCCGTCTGCTGTGTATAATCTGCCATTAATCCTGTTTAGTGAATTGTATATTCACCCCTAAGATTTCCATTTTTTGTTTTTCTAGAATTTATTTCTTTTCATTATGTTTATGCTTTTCCTTAGATTCTTGAACACATTTATATGTTTTTATAATTTTGTTGTCAAACGTGGACATTGATTTCTAAACATATTTCTCCTAATTTTTTATTGTCACGTTTTCTTGGATCTTCATGTAACTAATACATTTTGATTGAATGGTAGACATTATAAATGTTATGCTTTTGAATATATGTGACATTTTTTACTTGTAAGTGTTGATTTTTTTCTGGCGGGAAGTTAAATTATTTGTGGATAGGATTGATCCTTTGAAAGCTTGTCATATCCATTGTTAGGATGCATCAACAGTCGTCTTTACTTTAGGAATGGTTTATCACTACTCAAAATGTGTGTAAACCATTTCTAGTGACTCTAATTATAGCCCTAAGTATTCAATAATATCCTCCACTCTTCTTTGTCTGAATTTAAAGATCTTCCTGTACTGTATGATTTTTCGTGGTTGTTGAGCTTACAGATCCAAGGTAGTTGTTCATTGTCCAGTCTTGTGGAGTATCTTCCTATATGGTTACATAGCTGTCTAGTCTTCAGGTGAACACTGAAGAGGAGTCCACGTAGATTTCTGGGGCTCTTTTTCTGTGTAACAACCTCTTATATATATTCAACACCATATATTCCCACTGCCTCTATAGCTTTGAGCTTTGATCTTTATCTTCTCAATACGAAGATAATGTTTCTTATGATTGATCTCCCGCCTCACTATACTAGAGTTCAGAAAGTGCTTCTAGGCAGTCAGCAAGCTAGAGTAATCATAAAATTAATCTTGTTTCTTTCTCTTCTATCAGAATTACAACTCTGTACTGCCTAGTGCCCTATGTCTGAAAACTTTTTCTGGTTGTTTATGACAGGAGACCTAGTCTAGTAACATGTACTCAATTATTCTTGGAAGCAGAATAATTGGATTACTTTGTATATTCTCCATATTTTTCTGTTGTGATTTTCCACTTCTTCCCTCTTGATGCCTATATTTTTCTTGAAATCTTTGACCTTATTTAAAATAACTCTTTTAATTTTCATGTCTGCTAATTTTAGTGACATCCCTAAACTCTCTTGTTTTTTTTCCTTTTGGCTACAGATGATAGGATCTCACTTTTCTACATGGGTATCAGTTTGTGATTATATGCTGGTCCTTGTGGATGTTATGTTGTTTAGCATCTTCTGTTTTTCCTTTTTTAATTTTTTTAAATATTTATTTTTTCTTGAGAGATAGAGACAGAGCACGAACAGGGCAGGGCAGAGAGAGACACAGAACAGAAGCAGGCTCCAGGCTCTGGCTGTCAGCACAGAGCCCAACGTGGGGCTCCAACCAACGGACCACGAGATTATGACTTGAGCCAATGTCGGACACCTAACTGACTAACCCACCCGGGGGGCCCCTCTTTTTATTTTTTTAAATGATGAGTTTTGTTTTTACAGGAACTTAATTTATGATTCTTGTTGAGTCTTGATTTCAGGACTTGTTAGGGTAGTTTTGAAGTAGACTTATCCTAGCATGATAGTAGCTTTACTTCTAAAGATAGGGCTTTCTGTCATTTTGGTAGAATGTCCAGAAGAGCATGAAGTCTCTCCACACTGACTATTTACACTCTAGTGTATCCAGAATTTTGTAGCCTCTAGAATTTCTATTTAGGACAGAGTTCTTTAGTAGTTGTTTCCTGCCAAGTCTCATGGACTATTATCCTCTGCCTGTGCAGATAAATCTTCTCTCAAAGACCCAAAGGATCTCTATGCAGATTCTGGTGTTCTTTCTCTGCATTCTCCTTTATCTTTCATATCCTGATTTCCAAAACTGAGCTGCCTCAGAAGTCCCATATTCCAATTACTGGTTTCCTCTCCCCAGAGGGACTGCTTATCTCTTTTCAAACTCCCCTTTTCTTTTACATGGGTCAGAAAGCTCCTCCCTGCCCTTGGTGGAAATCTTGGTGAATGTGATGCTTATTTAATGTGTTTCCTCTCTATACTGATAAAAGCCTTGTTAGTGTATTGTTCAGGATCTGAAAAGTTTATTTGTATATTTTTTCCAGTTTTATAGCCATTTAGAATTGTATGAAGGGAAGTCTGATACCTGCTATTCCATATTTGAAGGATATTTTTTTCTGAGTATAGAATTGTGTATTGGAAATGTTTTCAGCATGTAAATGTATCATCAAACTGTCATCTAGCTTTGATTGCTCTTGTTAAAAAGTCAGCCATCAATCTTACTGCTCTTTGAAGGTAATATTTTGTTTCTCAGCTACTGTCAAAGTTTTGTCTTCATCTTTGATTTTAAACAGTTCATTTTGATGTGATTGGATGTGTGTGTGTGTTTTTAATATTTATCTTGCATAGAATTAAATGAAATATTTGCACCTGCAAGGGATTCGCAGAGAAATTTTCATAAGTTTTTTTAAAAAATTATTTGCTGTGATTTACCTCAAACACCGATTCTGTCTCATTTTCTCTCTCCTGTCTTCTGGGACTCAAATTTGACATGTTAGAGCTTTTGTTAGTGTCTCACTTCTCTTGTATTTTATGTTATTTTATGTTATTTTTTCTCACTCTTGTTTTTCTTAGGGTTTCAGTTTTTATGTATTCTATTTTTTCTATTTCTGGTTTTCTAATTCTATGTCAAATTGTGTTCAATCTCATTCAATGTACTGTTCATAATTTTTCTGTTTTTTTTTTGTAATTTCCAATTCTCTTTAAAATCTTTACTTTTCTATCTATTTTTATCTTTTCTTCTCTTTCAGAGTTTTATCATGGTTAATATATTAGTCATAGTGTCCATATTTGATAATTTTAGTATCTGTATTATCTGTGTCCCTCATTCACTGTCCTCATTTTATATTAATTTTCAGTCATTTCAGTCTCTTTTTATGATTTGTCATAATATGCTGAACATTGTTGAAATACACTTGTGAAAGTATTGGATAATGTTTTCTTCCAAAAGAGTAAACTTTCCTCTATAGGCTTTAGTATTCTGGTGATTAACTTGATCTTGTTGCCTCTAAATTTTAGGCTTTACTAGGGCTTGTCTGTTCAGTTTGTCCATCCTTGTAATGTGTAGTCCTTATTCATAGGCATCAGACCTATTTCTTACATATGGTCTTTACATCAAGGTCATTTTTGGGGTTTAAACCAATGGTCTAGGATATTGACTAGAGTATATTTACTTTGGCAAAGTTTTTTTTTTTCAAGTTTATTTATTTATTTTGAGAGAGAGAATGAGCAGGGGCAGAGAGAGAAGGAGAGAATCCCAAGCAGGCTCCATACGTCACACAAAGCCTGACATGGAACTTGATCCAACGAAGTGTGAGATCATTACATGAGCCGAAACCAAGAGCAGGACACTTAACCAACTGACCCAGGTAGCCCAACTTTGACAAAGTTTTAACTCCAAAATCTACCTCCCAGTATTCCATAACTACTCAAATTTTTACTCATTTCTTTAACCTCACGGTTGCTGTTCTCAGTCGTGTTCCTTTGAGATTTACCTAGCACATGTGTAGTAAAGGTGTTCAGCTAAAAGGTAGAGGAAATTTTGTTTAGATATTTTTTTTTTAGTTTTATTCTCCTTTTCTGTAGATTTCATTTTCACCATCCTGGGATTTTTCCTGAGTACCTGATGCATTGACAATCCTGACCAAAACCTTTGCCTTCTTAGACCAGGTAATCTGATGCTTTCTTTTTTGTATCTACTCTGCCATCTGTAGTGAAGAACAACCTTTGGAAAAAAGCTGTGATATGTGATATCTAAAGAAAGAGTATATTCTTACAATGTAAACTGGTATTAATAATATCATACATAGTTATTGAAATGCTTTGATAACAAATGTATGAGGTCCAAGACAATGATATTTAGTATAGTTTTAAGAATGCATACAGATAGGAAGTTTGCTGGGACATGAATTTATGATCCATAATTAAAGAGGTGAGAACAACTTGATTCAAATAAGAATTACACTTATAATAGAGCACTCAGTTTTTAACAGAAAATAATAAATTAAAATTAAAGCTAATGCTTCAAATAACAAATCTGAGACCTTATTTCACAAATTTTAAAATACTAGAAATGATTACACAGTTGCATACATCACCTGGTAGATAAGGTATTTGATTTATCCTGCCTCACTTTTTTTTTAAAGACATATTAGTATCTATTGCTAAATATCAAATAATTTGATTTAAAGCATACAATTTTCTAACATGTCTTTGTCTCTCAGGTAGTCCTTTTTGCCTACCTTCTATCATTTAAACATACTAGACTTTTCTAGCCACCATTTAATATAATGATTTCTTTAAATGGAAAGTGAAGGTAACATATATATCATTATTCCAATATCTAATACTTGTTTAACAAGTCACATTACTGATTTCTGTAGCATTTTCTGCTGGATGTTTATTATATAGTACTGCACTGTAGAGAACAGCAACAGTAGGGACAAACTGGAAATACAAACCCATACATTTCAGAAAATAAAGAAAAGTGGATTTTTTCTCCAAAAATACATACGTACATATATACATACATACATACATAAGTTTAAAAAATTTCTGAGAGAATTTTGGGTAACTTATTTGCAATGAATAAACTGTTTTAGGTAAAATAATATCCCAGAAAACATCATTCAGTTATATATACTCTCTTTTGTCATGTTTTAAGGAAGTATCATTTCGAGGATTTTTGAAGTGTGATCTCCTGAATTATACCTTGGTTTTGTTTAGATTTATATGTACAAATCAAACACTATCAGAATAGAGGTTGAGCATAGCTGCCAGTGATTCAAAATGATAGGCATCTAACAGTCTACTTTACAATATTTGTTGATAAATTAATTAGACATGTACACAGGACAAGTGTATGCAAACTATTTATTATAGAATTTTTTATCCAAGTGAAATATTTGTAATAGACTATAGCAAAAATAAGTAGTGGGTTAGACACTTAAGTATAGCTGCCCATATTTACTTGTGAAAAATATTTACTCAACATTCACACTTTGGTGTTTTTGAAAGAACACTCTAGAAGAAATATTTAAAATAAATTTGAGGGAATTAGTATAAACTTTAACCATGTCAAATTGTCATAAAATTGGTTGAATATTGGTAATTTCAAGTGGTACGTGCTAATTCATGCAGGAAGGTCAATTAAGATAATGTTCTAGAGAGGGAACATGACAGTGTGGACTAGTTGGTGGGGATGGATACATAAAGAAGTAAAGAAGCATTTAAGGAGAAGTGAAAGGAGTCCATAACTAGATGTAAGGAATGTGGAGGGGGACTCTAGGGTCAAGGATGACTTTCATGTTTATGACCTGGACCACAGGGGCAGACTGTGTGTTATTTATGAAATATGGAGCACTAAAACAGGAACAGTTTTGTCTTGGAGAGTGGGACACAACAAGTAATAAGTTCAGTAGAATTTTGGTCATGTTCGTGTAGTATGTGAGTGGTGCTACTAACATATCTAGTGAAGAAACCTGGACGGTAGTTGGTCATGGACATCCTTGCTCTTGAGGCACAGAAGTTGTGTTGAAACATAAGAATGTATGAGATCATTTATGAAAGTGTGTAGAGTAAGACAAGAGGGCCTAACACAATTCTGGGAATTACCAGAATTTAAGAAGACAGTAGAAACCAAAAGCTGGCCAAAGAATGAATATTCAATGTTGTAGAAAAACAAGTGAGTTGTGTGCCATAAGGAGAATTAGAGACTGTCTGGAGGTGAATGATGAATACTAACAAATAATACAGAGATTTCAAGTGAGATTGCGACTGAAAAGCAACCATTGGAGTTCGTCTCAAGGAAGTAATTGGTGACTATGACACAAGCAATTGAAGTGGAGGAGTTGAAGTACTTCCTTTGCTGGAGTGGGTTGGAGTAGGTAATGAAGTACTATAGAGTCATCAAAGACGATGAAAACATATATATTTATTTACATGTAAATATGTTCATAATATACGAATAAATTTTTAAACATCGGTTTACAAAGCAGTATTAAAATACAATCTGTTTTATAAGAATGTATGTGAATATACATATAAAAGTATAAAATGATTGCAAAAAAGGAAGCATAAACTACACATCACAGTTTGCTTAGAACTTTATTTTATTACCTCAGAGGCTTTCTGGGAGAAATAAATGGGATGAGAAAATCGTAACTTAGGTAAGACTATGATAATCGATGATTACATTGGTGGAGCTATAATTCTATTAAGGAAGTCTTTTCCCTTCCCTCCCAAAAGATGTCAGTTGGCTGAAGCTATGTTTAGGATTACATATATTTGTAATTATTTTGTAATGTCTGTGATTGAAAAAAAGAAAACTCTAAAAGTAGGTCATATAAAAACCACAGAAAAATCTTTATTATATAACCTTTCTCTTAACACAAAAATTCAAAGTTCTGTAGTAATGCGGTCAGTTTTCAAATAAGACTAAATGATGGAGAAAAGGTTCCTGAAGAAAGATATGTTTATATTTCCAATAATAATTATCCCAGCTTGTCCAGACAAGCTAAAATAAATGTAGAGTTTTTGAAAATATCTTAAGGATTAATAAAAACATCAATGTCTAAAACGTTAAAATCTGAAATATTAAGTTTAGTAGGACTATCCCTTGTTATATAATATATATAATATATAATAATACTATATTAATATATAGTAATAATATATAATATATATACTATATTATATATATATGTATATATATACTATATTATATATATATATGTACATATATATATAATGGGGGAATTCATACTGGTTTCTATGGATGTAAGGTAACAATTATCATCCACCTCTCTTTAGAGCTGTGACATCAGCTCTGAAAACTGATCATGGTATCCCTACTGAAATTTCTGTAGATTGATTGTGCTGGTTCTGCTTAGATAAAAGGTCAGCAAATGCAAAATGAAGTTCACTTGTCAGGTCAAAGAAACAGTTATATGCGCTATTGTAAGGGCAAATTGGGACTGATTCCATTTGCTTAAGGGCAAACTGGGACTGACTCCATTGTATTCCGTGTCCTCCACCCCAGGCCCCAGTGCCTGAGTGAAACCTCAAAACCTGCAACTTCCCGGTTCCAAAAGAACCATGCCCAGTGACCTATGGAATAGGACCCTTGACCCTTCCTCAGCCAATTGGCTAGGGTCACGACCATCACCCCTCCCACTGCTCCTAGACCCCTTTAAAACTATTGTGTTTTTGGAACGGTCTCTCTCTCTCTCTCTCTCTCTCTCTCTCTCGACCCACTGCTGCGTTGGTGCGGTAGGAGATTGAGCTCGGGCTAGCTCAATTAAAGGCTCTTTGTTCTTGCATCGGACTCGGCTCCCTGGTGGTTCTTGGGGTCCCCGAATTCTGGGCATAACACTATATCATATACTTCATTTCTTTGAGTTGGTTAGATTATTGCTCTACTTCTAAATTATGTGCTAAACACACTATGTTGAATTATAAATTGAAATATAATTGTAATTACAACCCTTTCCTATCATGAATTAATGAAGACTAATTCATAAATTTCAAAAACAAGTATGACTTGAATGTGGATATTATATACTGATTGTATTTTATACTTATTTTCTTGTGGCTCTATAAGTACACATTTTTTTTTTTTAACATTTATTTATTTTTGAGAGACATGAAACAGAGTATGAGCAGGGGAAGGGCACAGAGAGAGGGAGATACAGAATCTGAAGCAGGCTCCAGGCTCTGAGCTGTCAGCACAGAGCCCGACGCGGGGCTTGAACTCACAGACCATGAGATCATGACCTGAGCTGAAGTCGGCCGCTTAACCAACTGAGCCACCGAGGCACTCCTATAAGTACACTTTTAAAATCCTCTGACACACACACACGCACACACACACACACACACACACACACACACATACATATATAGCTCTGAGAAGACATGTAAATATTTGACAAAAAGTAGAATATCGAAAGTGGTGTTTTTATTCATAAAAATGAATGTACAAAATCCTAAGTGTTAGTAAATGGCACTCCTAAAATGTTTCAAGTATTTTCCATCCTACTCCAGGATTTAAAATGGAGTGTGAGCTGGCCACTTTCCTGGTTTGGGTTAGTAGGACTAATTCCTCAATAGCTTTTTCTCTGCAGATAATTTTTCATATGAAATGGCATTCCCTGGGCATCTGGGGCACCTGGGTGACTGAGTGGGTTAAGCGTCTGACTTCAACTCAGGTCGTGATCTCATGGCTTGTGAGTTCAAGCCCTGCATCAGGCTCTGTGCTGAAAGCTCAGAGCCTGGAACCTGCTTCAGATAGTGTGTCTTTCTCTCTCTGCCCCTTTCCCATTCACGCTCTGTCTCTCTCTCTCAAAAATAAATAAACCTTAAATTTTTTTTTTTAAAAAGAAATGGCATTTCTTCAATGGCCTCCATTACTATGACTGACAGAGTATATGTAGCAAGGTGGCTGATATGCCACCACAGTATAAGAAGCAGTGTTCCAGTATAACCATTTTTGAAGTGGTGGCAGGTCTGAATCAAATTAGCATACAAAGGAGAACAATCTCTTTCCTAGGTACTGCTTTCTCTTCCTTTCAAAGTAGCTATAGTAAGAGCTCGTCTGGCATTTTGCAGTTTTTGTCTCCCTCATTTGAGTCAGAATTAAGGAGCAGGTAAGATAATATTGCCATTCTATATATTTGATATGGATGCGGAATGGTGTTAGTTATTAATTTAGCCTCCAGAACTTATTATCTGAGATTCCTGAGGATACCCTCACAGAAAAACACAAACTGAAGTAAAAGGCTATTTGCTCCAGTTCACAAGATAGTATGTCATGTTATCACAACTACTTGGTAAATGACTAACACGTAACTAAAGAGGAGTTATAATAATGACACTGGCATTTACCTTTGTTTGGACACTTCTTTTTTTTTTTTTTTGTTTGTTTGTTTTGTTTTGTTATAAAAGTTCTTCTATAGAGAGAGCCAATACTTAATAATAACTTAGGCCATCCCACAGCTTTCATAAATTATGCCCATTTCCTTATTTGTAAAAATATAACTTTATTTCCATTAACATCTTTACGCAGCTATCATTCCTATTAATACATTCATGAAGCAACTAAGTGTGTTACGGAATTTGAACCAAGGTCTGCTTATTTCAAAGTCATGAAACATACTAACCTTTGGAAATTGCTGCAAAGATTAAAATAAATACATATTTTAGTAATATGAAGATCATCACGGTGAGTGTTGTTACTTATAACACCTAACCCCAGTAACTCTGATATTGCTTATTTCCTTTACAGTACTTAACACAATCTGAAAATTTTGATAATATATTATTGATCTCTATTTTTTTCTCTCTTCCCTTGAGGGCAGGGACTTTGTGGTTTGTCTTATTCATCACTGTATTCCCATTACCTAGAGCATTTCTTAGCACCAGGAAAGTGCTTAATTCGTTTTGGTTGAATTTTAAAAGATACTTTAATGGAAGAAAATTTCAAATTTAATTCATTCTTAGAGTTCCATAAATCTTATATTGTTTTAATTAGAGGCAATTAAAATCTATGTTTTAATGGTAATAAGACACAATATCCTGAGAATTAAAAAAAATATGTTCTAAAGATCTGATAAGGAAAGTATTAAAATTTTATTTTTAATAATAGGTATATTTATTATTTTTAAATATTTATTAAATATTATTTAATATCTCAAGATATTATCTTAATATCTATAACACCTATTTATATAAACTTGGGCAGGTCATTTGACTTTTAGGATCCCCATTTCCTTGAGAATAAATTTAGGTACATATATTTTCTCTAAAATTCTAATATTATAATCAGGGCGCCTGGGTGTCTGAGTTGGTTGAGTGTCCGATTCTTGATTTTGGCTCTGGTCATAATTCCAGGGTCATGGGATTGAGCCCCTGTGTTGGGCTCCATGCTGACCGTGGGCTGCTTGAGATTTTCTCTCTTCTTCGCCCTATCCCCCTCTCGCCTGCTCATGTGCTCTCTCTAAAATAAATAAAATTCTAATATTATAATTAAATAGTTAGCTCGTGCATCACTCTTTTGTATGCCACCACCTCTCTCTGTCTCAGTTTCTCAAGGATAAAATAAGTTTCAGGGTTCCCGTCCTTTCTGACAATTTGGTGTACAGTGAAAGTGACATAAAGTGAGTGGAAGGAAAGTACCATGAAATACATCAACAAGAAATGTTTTCATTTTCACACTGCAAGAAATAAGTTATGGATAAATTTTGTTTACTTGATTCTTAGGCAACCTCTCTTTAAAACAACCTCAAACAATGCAGTTTTCCTGATGTGATCTATGTTTGTCAATAAATCCCATTTGTGTATAATTTAATAAAGACAATAACTGTTTTTCTCTCTCCTCAACCCCTCAAATACTGATGGTACTTTGTAAGTGACTTAACCTATCTAACAGGCATAAAGTAATAATAAAAATAATAATAGCTTAAAAATAACTAATATTTATTAAGTGATTATTTTAAACTAATTAAAATGCATACCACTTAATTCACAACATGAAACTAATTATTTGATGTATTTTCCTGAAATAATATTTGTAGACACTTAGTAATACTGGTTTTACTTTTCAGTATAAAAGGAATATATTTGTTCAACTATTGACTACATGGGATATAAAAAAACATGTGATATCTGCATATTAATGAATGACTGTCACAGGGTTCCTGAGTATGTATTTTTAGAACATACTTGCTGTTGCTTTTACAATACGAATTGAATAATTTAGCTCTTTCATTCACACCAGTTCCATTGGAATATATAACAGTGAATTGATTAAGTTTTAACCTAATTATTTTTGTTACTCATTAAACAATATTTAAGTCATTTTTACTGTATAAAAATTTATCAAATATCCACATTGCTGATTTTTATCTGTAACCATTTAACTTATCAGACATAAAATCTACTGTAATTTCACTCTATAACATTGAACCTATTTCTCATCAAACTCAAAAAAATATTTTAAGTGAAAAACACACGACCTCTGTGCCAACAAAGCCCTCTCATTCACTTTTGGCTTCTCCCACATTTTCCCATGATGTTACATATTATATAATTTATAAGGTGAGTCACTTATCTGAGAACCCTTATAACAACACAGGTGCAGCAGCACCTGGGTGGCTCAATTGGTTAAGCATCCGACTTCAGCTCAGGTCATGATCTCAGGGTTCATGAGTTTTAGCCTCACATTGGGGTCTCTGCTGTCAGAGGGGAGCCTGGTTTGGAATCTCTGCTCCCCTCTCTCTATGCCCCTTCCCAGCTTATGGTTTCTCTTTCTCTCTCAAAACAAATAAGTAAACATTAAAAAATATTATCATTGCATTTTTGTTTTATGATGCCCTAATTACTCACAGCACTATAGTTGTAATTATAATGTGAAGAGTGTAGCTGTCATCCGATAAAATGTGCTGTATGCAAACTCATAAGAGAAGAGTCCATAGGAGTAGGCAAACTAGAAAGCAATAGAAATGAGTTCTTTAGATGCCTCTGTCATCCTCAAAATGGTTTCTGAAGAAATATTGAATACTACATGTAGTTTATTTTTTGACAATCTATTTAGTGACCTAATTTTTCATACTTCATGAAATAACAGTGCACTCTCTGTTGCCATAAAAAGAATGATATTCTTTACTACATGAGGATCGCATACGTCACTGTATGCATGTAAAACAGGGTCAAGAATTGTGATAATTTTAGGTGAAATAATTGATTTGGAACTTTATTCATAAAAATTAATATATTTTAAAATGAAGAAAAATAATTACCTGAAGATCATACCTAAATTCTTAAAATGAATAAAATATATGTATTGTACTTCAGGCTGATGCAAGGCAAAACAATGTATTCAGTGGACTCGAACAATAAATTGAGGAAAATGAACATTTTTTTACTTGAAATACCTAAATTTTGTTTTTAAAAATGGTTTTGCTTTGTTGCATTGAACACTCCTTGTTCCTTAATCTTTTATTAGATTCCTTATCAATCTAATCAGTGACATTATATCCATAAACTATGTCTCCACAGTTCTGTTTCAAAGATGCTGAACACGTTGAATTTGTCCTATTGGACTCAGGAAGAAATATATGTATATATGTCAAGTTACATAAATTTTTAGCAGCCTGAAATATTTATAATGGTCAAACTTTGATTTTTATGTGTTGATATGATGGAAGGTTGTTTTATTTGTATTGTTTTTCAAACCGTGCTTTCCATGTGATTTTTCTATTGGTTTAGAAAAAGGATTATTTATCTTTTAGATGGTATTAAATTAACATGCTTCCCATCAAAGAAGAAAAAAGAGCAAGCCACTAAAGTATATTCTGTTTCATTGACATCTTCTGTAGCCTAAAATATACATTCAAACAGCAGTTGGAAATGTCAACTGCATTTGACACTGGCCAATTGATGAAAATGGTTTGTCCTGTTGACTTAACTTTCACAATTAGACCTGTTCACCATGGCTCCTGCCTAGTGTGCTTTTAGTTACAGTGACCTGCGCTATTACAAGAAATGAGTTTTGGAAATGGTCTTTATCCTCCCAAATAAAGTTAGTGCATCCAGATTTGGAAACTGACAGCAGTAATATTCCCCAGCTAAAGCTGGAGCTTAGCCCTGTTATACTTATTAAAAAGCCTATTCATACAAATTAAATCCATTCCATATCCTGGCCTCTGATGACAGCTCCATTTTTTTCCTTGTCTGGTTTGAATTACCTCAAGTCTGTACCCAGAAAGAATTTATCCCTTTCAAGAGACTTCTCCAAGCCTATAATAAATTCACATGGGTCGTACCATCAATGTAGTGAATTTGCATTATTATTTCATTATGAGTAGGAAAGAAAGCGGATTAGATCTCTTCCAGCATTGGCAGAGCCTAATTCAACCTGAACACATGATTAAAGCTGGCATTTATGACTATAACTGTCAAAGAAAACTAATTGTAAACTGAGAGCTGTGGGTAATTACAGCTTTTGGTATTAAACCATTTCTCTCCTATTTATCACAGAACCAACTACAGACTTTACTACTGTTTGCGTTTAGTTGTCTGATTACTATGAACCTACTTATGCAAATGAAAATTGATTTATATTCTCAAATTAAGGGCTCTGTGTAGGCTTAAGTTCAATCATGCTTTGGTATGTGTATTTTACTTTTTCTTTAATTTTTTTTCCCTTAGAAAAAGTGAAGTGACACTAGTACCGCTGTTCTGAGACATTGCACTTGGCACTGTTTTAATTACAAACCTTGAAGCAGCTGCCTGATAATCAGTTTGACACATATACTATTTAAACTATCTTTTAAGAGATGTAAAAAAATTATGCCCTATTAGTTGCACATATATATGATAATGGTTTTAGAACCAGGTATGTACATGTTAATATATTTTATGTTTATAGGTATTTACATGGGTATGAATAATTATGCACATAGAAAATACACACATATAACTATGTATATAGAAAGATATGTATACTACACATACATACATACATACATACATACATACATAAGCATTAAATGCATGCACATGCACACATAGGTATATATCACCATTGAACATTATAAGCCTTTAATTATGTAACAAATATTTATAATATTATGGGAAGCAGTATGGGGTAGTAGGTAACCATGTAAAACACACCTATGTAGAATTCAATACCAATTTTTCCGTTTGCCAGCTTTGTACATGGGTACAATTTCCTCATTTCAAAATTATCTAGACTAACTTACATTCAGTAACTGCTCAATGTGAGCTTTTAGCTAGTTTTATGCCATTTTTGTGACAGTGAATCGCTGTGTACGAATTTGTGTGGCAATGTATTTTAAGGTGGAAATATAATAGTGATAGGTATAATTCAACTATATGCTTCAATTTTATGGGACAGTTGTAATTCATAAAATTGTATTCAGAAAAGGCAATTACTTAAAAGCTTAAGTAGCAGAATTTAATTTTTATAACTGTGAAAATCACTTATGAATAATAAATTACACATCAAAGGAAAAAAAAATAATTTCTTTTGTCTAGTGCCCTGGTTTTCAGTTCAGGGAATAGTTTCACTGAATCATATGAAATATTACTGATAATGAGTGAAATGAATTATATGTTGATAAGAATGGGCTATTTTAAAATATCAAACAGTGGGAAGTGTTGCTATTAGGGAAATTAATAGTTATAGTAGGCACGGAAACTCCATTGACACTTGGATGTTAGGAAACAAAATGTTTCATTGAGAAAAAGCAAAAATATTCTGAAAATGGGATGTGTCATTCAGCCCAATTATCAGAATTGAATTTTATCACTTTTAAAGGTCAATAAATATAATATTTTATTCATAATCACTCAGCAATATGAAACTAGAACCATGGACTGTGAGATTCCTTAACTGTACCAGGTTTTGATATTTAATCTACTCAATAAATATGAATGATTCAAATCATTCCTACAATGAAAAGTAATGGTATTAGTTTAAAATCAACTTCAGATGACATATGCAATAGTTAAACATGTAGACTTTTGAATCAAGAACTGTTTTTCTTATCCTTTTCTTTTTCTTTGTGAAATAAAAGGCCTTTTAAAATTATCATTGGTTTCATGACCCTACTGATAAGTCTTTGTGTTGATGTATTACCTTTCCATATCTGTGCATGAACATAAATATTTTGGCAGTTACATTAATTGTGCACATACGTTGTGTGGGCCGCTTTTTCACTTATAACTACTTCATAAACACTAATTCATGTTTTTACATAATCTCTATATCATCATTTAAGTGACCTCTTAAAATGTCATTCAATCAATATGCCAGTATTGATATTAATATCAATAATTTACTTAAACTTGCCTTACATTTGTGAGACATTTAGGCTGTTTTAAAATTACTATGTATGGAGACCACTAAGAAGACCTCAGAGCATACTTCCTTACTTCGATTATTTACTTAGGCTTAAATATTTGGAATCATATTGCATTTTTAAAAATGTTTGTCTGGGGCGCCTGGGTGGCTCAGTCGGCTGAGCGTCCAACTTCGGCTCAGGTCATGATCTCGCGGTCTGTGAGTTCGAGCCCCGCGTCGGGCTCTGTGCTAACAGCTGAGAGCCTGGAGCCTGCTTCGGATTCTGTGTCTCCCTCTCTCTCTGCCCCTCCCCCACTCATACTCTGTCTCTCTCTGTCTCAAAAATAAATAAACATTAAAAAAAAAAAGTTTGTCTGTTTGTTTGTTTGTTTATTTAGAGAAGCATGAGTGGGGAGGGGCAGAGAGAAAGGGAGAGAGAGAATCCGAAGCAGGCTCCATGCTCAGCGCAAAACCCAACTCAGAACTTAATTTCATGACCAGGAGATCACGACCTGAGCTGATATCAAGTCAGACTTTCAACCGACTGAGTCACCCAGGCACCCCTGGAATTAGATTACATTTTTGAAAGGTGGGAGACTACCTATAGTTTTCAAATTTTTCCCATATTATTCTATAAAGGGATGGTATAAGCAATAAGGCTTTTCCTAACAACATTAGAGAGTTAATTTGGTTTTATTTTTATTATTTTGTTAATTTGTCAATGGTATATAAACATTAAAATTCATTCCAAGTGTTAGGTGAAAGACCAAAGATAACAAATCAATAATTATAAAAACAAGTTCATTCTTTGTGTATACATTAAATGACATCTAGTTGTTTGGTCTTTACTTTCTGACAGCTTGCACTTTGCTTATGGGTCCTGAAGGACTACTGATAAATAAATTTTGCTTGCATATCAGAAGTCTTAATTTCATAATAAAATGACAACCTGAGTCACCATGTCTGATGGAAACAACTTTTCTCAGGAAGGAATAAAAGCTTCACTACATACAACAATTAGTTTCTTTAACTGAAGTTAAAGTGATGATATATTTTAACATGTGCTTTTTCTCTTGTAGAGGAAAACACTTTAGTCAATGTACAAACATCATTAACTTAAACCTTATACACTAAGTAGCTCAAAACATAGATACATATTTCCTGACATATTTTCTAATTCAGATCATGGTATGCCTACATGAAAATTATTGCCCAATAGAGCTAGCATCACTTTGAATGAGAGAAACAATTTTTTTTCTCAATGATGTCATCATAAATTTTTGTAATTTGGTGATGATTTAGTAACAGAATTTTCACCTGAAAATAATTCTCAGATGAACTTTAAATTTTCTACAAGAAATAAATTCCAGTGTAGAATTATGTTTCTTTCTTGTAACAAAAACATTTCTAGAATCTCCTCTCATGAATGTAAAATGCCAGTGTTTGTAGTGTCAGATGAAATTTTTGAAAGTGTTACTCAACATTTGTATACACATTAAGTAATCTTATTAGATATTTTGTTAGAAACACAAATCTTTACCATTTTTATTCATTGATCATCATTAATGATGTCCTGTAGGTGAGTATATTGATATGCAAAGAAGCTACTCGTGTAAACCAGGATATAAAAAAGAGTAAAATGGAAAATATTTTATAGATTTGCTTGTGTTCTCAAGAATATATGAACATAATTTCTCACAGAATGCAATATATATAATCAGGGATTGCTGCACTCAAGAGGAGTAATATATCATTGCTCAGTTCAAAGCCCATTTTTACTGCATTTAGGAATAGAAAGTATATAACCAAAATAAGAGTAAGAAAAACTGAAGCCCCAAAACACTGAACAGAATTCTGAGAATTTAGCAAGTCTTAAATGACAGTGACTAAAAATCTACTATAATATACAGATAAGAAGATTCATTTATGCTCAACGTATGGAGGTCAGTGTAACACGGACTAAGTGGTATTCATAGTGGATATCAGAACTCTTGGTGCATTGGGTTGCATTAAGGACTGGAGACTACACACCAAAACTTTAGTTTTTGTCCTTTACTCTAGAAGCAAATTTAAATAAAATCTTTCCTAAAGAGAGCCTTAGTATTACAGGGATTTGACAGGATAGTAAGAACCATGAAACTATTTTCTTTTGCTATTTTCTTACTTTTATTTAACAGTAATATGTGTCAAAATAATATACCTTAAAAAGCCCTCTACCTTTATTTTAGTGCCAATTGCCACCAAAAGCACTTGTGCCTTCATAATGCAAATTCTTAAAGACACAAACTACAGAAGACTTATTTTCTGAGGAGGGCAAAAGAGGGTATCTACCCCAGGGAAACAATGTGTATTTAAATAACATATTTGCTTACTTAATCCCTTAAATAGGGGCATTAAATAAACAAATATATTCTGGAACAAATACCAGTTGTTCCCTTTGTTTTGGGATACAAATACTATGCCTTTATTCTTTAGGCAGGATAATAGAAATCCTTCTTTGACAAACACAGCATCCTAAGAGAAAATATACTGGGGATTTCCAGCTAGATACTTGACAGCAAAGTCCATTTGATAAGCCCCACATATGTGCTTAGAGCTTCCAGTTGGCTTTATAGCATCTTACTGTTAAATATGAGATGGTAAGAAAGGATCAAAATACAAATAAGGAAAGTTAAGAGCAAAAGAATTAAAGACAAAATTAATTAAAAATAAACTATTACTCAGTAATATGTTTCTGGAAGCTACCAGCTTGGAGACAGGAGCCAACTGTTAATATCTTCTCCCTACTCTGCATTTAGTGAATCTATGTTAGTACATTGAAATTTACCACAGTGGAAGTATTTACACCATTGAAAGTGGCTAACTCTAAAAATACAATGCTACTGAAACGGCACAACTAAAGGGAGACAAGAGGCCACACGGTGGAAGGTAAGAGGTTCAGAGAGGTGGTTTGGTAGATAAATGGATCACAGGTGCTGAGGAGAGTAAGGAGTTCTGGTGTGTGAGAGACAGGGAGGTAGGAATAGGGGATTGCACAAGGAAAACACTTCCCCAAAGCCATTGATTTGGTAGATGAGAAGGACGGATTAATGAGTTTTTATAACAGTATGGCTGAAAGAACAGATGGAGTTTTAGAGGTCCGAGGTGTGGCTGGTGTGGAGACCTGAGGATGCTGCAGTGCTCCTGAGGAGGAGGAGGGCAGATAGCCTGGGGAGCAGATGTGACTGGGGGATCTCCTGGGATGCACCAGGAGGAAAGATTCCCCTTTTTTTGGAGAGCATCTGGGAGATGTGGCATTGCTTCTCCAAGGACAAAAGAGCTGGTGAACACCAGTTCCATCCCCCACCCCTCAGCAAAGGCACAGACACACTTGCTGAGGGCAGGTAACCTAGACGCTGGCTCTTTGTTGAACTTTAATCCAAACTCCATACCCCTGTGCTTTGGTGCAACTGCCCTTCTGGGACAAACTTGCATTAGTCTCAGTGCAATAAAAACTTCCCCCAGAGGACTAGCACGAGTCCCCTCCATGCCAGGTCCCTAAAGTTCGGAGTTTAAAACTCAGTCAGCCTGCTTGAGAAAGAGCTCTAGGTACACTGTGCTGCCAGGTGGGCAGGCGGCCTTGGCAGACAAGGTCAAGTCAGATATCTGAGGGATGTCAGGGACACACAAGGGGCAATTGTTTGCTCTTCTGGGAGGGCTTCCTGGACAGTGACAGCTGCAAACCCCCCTCTCCAGGAAGCTGGCTTGCTGCATTTCTCTACCCTGCCCCTCAGCATAAACTAACCAGGAAGCAGCATAGCAACAACGCTGCTGGCCTAAACCTCCTCCACCGAGTGCTGCCCCCCTATTCCCATCCCCCCTTCCCATGCTCTGCTGATGCTGCTTTCTTCAGATGAGTGTGCTGAGAACTACAACAGCAAGCCCCCCCCAACAAGAAGACCAGCACAAATGCCCCACATGCACCGAGCCTACTGACCACAGAGTTCTGGAAAGCTCCAGCTTTAGTGGAAATAGCATCGGGGGGTCTCTTTTAACAAGCAGACCAGAGCACATCTAGTTAAAACTCACCACACTCTGGACAAGGTCCAAACACTTCTCACTGCAGGCAAGGAGAAACTCTGCAGAGGACTGCAGTGAGGGAAAGAACAGCCAAAACAGAGCAGCACAGTGAACACGGCATATACCAGAGACACTTCCTGAATCATCAGGCCCTGGAGAGTATACGACCTCTTCTTTATAAAGTCCTTCCCATCAGGAGTAGGAAATATAACATGCTTTCCTAACACAGAGAAGAAGACAGAACGAGACAAAATGCCAAGAGGGAGGGATTCATCCCAAAAGAAAGAATGAAAAAAGATCGTGGCCAGGGGTGTAATCAAAACAGATATAAATAATACGTCTTATCCAGAATTTAAAGCAACAATCATAAGAATAGTAGGTGAGCTTGAGAAAATCATAAAAGACACCATGGAATCTCTTGGTACTGAGATAAAATACACAAAAACTTCAAGCTAACTATAAAATGCAATAACTGAGATGAGACACTGACTGGATATAATTACCACAGGATGGAAGAATCAGAGAAACGAATAAGTGATGTAGAAGATGAAATTATGAAAAAATAATGAAGCTGAAAAGAAGAGGGAAAGAAAAATATTGGATCATGAACGTGGACTTAGGGAACTTAACCTCATAAAACAAAATAACGTTCGTATCATAGGAATCCCAGAAGAAGAAGAGAGGGAAAAGGAGCAGAAGATTGACTTGAGGAAATTATAGCTGAAAATTTCCCTAATCTGAGGAAGGAAAGAGACATCCAAGCCCAGGGGGCACAGAGAACCTCCATCAAAGTCAACAAAAGCAGGCCAACAATAAGACATATCCGTTAAATTTGCAAAATATAGAGATGAAGGAAAGATGCTAACAGCAACAAGATAAAAGAAGTCCCCAACGTACAAGGACAGACGAATAAGGTTGGCAGCAGATCTCTCCACGGAAACTTGGCTGGCAGAAAGTAAACAGCATGGTATCTTCGATGCCCTGAATGTGAAAAATATGCAGCCAGGAATACACTATCCAGCAAGGCTATCATTCAAAAGAAAAGGAGAGATAAAGAGTTTCTTGAACAAACAAAAACCACAGGAGTTTGTGACCACTAAACCAGCCCTGCAAGAAATATTAACGGGGACTCTGAGTGGGAAAGACCAAAAGTGACAAAAACTAGAAATAAACAGAGAAAATCTCCAGAAACAAGGAGAAAACAAGTAGATGAATTTAACACCCCACTTGTTTGTACCAATGGGCAGATTTTCTAAGCAGAAAATCAACAAGAAAACAATGACTTTGAAGGACACATCTGACTGGATGGATTTAACAAAGATATTCAGAACATTTCCTCCTAAAGCAGCAGAATATACACTCTTCTTAAGTGCACATGGGACATTCTCCAGAAGGATCACATACTTAATCACAGATAAGGCCTCAACAAGTACAAAAAATTGAGATCATACATTGCATCTTTTCTGGCCACAACACTATAAAACCTGAAGTCAGCTACAATAAAAAAATTTGGACAGAACACAAATACAGAGAAACTAAAGAAGATCCTACTACACAATGAATGGATCATCCAGGAACTTAAAGAATAGATTAAAAAATACATGAAAATATGGTGGTCCAAAATCCTTGGGATGCAGCAAAAGCAGTCATAAGAGGGAAGTATAAAGCAACACAGGCCTACCACAGGTAGCAAGAAAAAATCTCAAATGAGCAATCTAGCCTTATATCTAAAGAAGCTAGGAAAATAACAAATACTGAAGCTGAATGCCAAAAGAAGAAGGAGAATAATAAAGATTAAAGCAGAAAAATGATATAAAAATAAGCAAACAAAAACACAATAGGGCAGATGCTATTCTTTGAAACCAGGTGCTGTTTATTTGAGAAAAATAATACTGCTTATAACCCCTTAGGCCAGAGTTACAGAAAGAAAAGAGAAAGGACCTAAATAAATAAAAGCACAAATGAGAATAAGAGATCACAACCAACATCATGGAAATACAATTATAAGAGAATATTATAAAAAAATGTGCAAACAAATTGGACAATCTGGAAGAAATGGATAAATACCTAGAAACATATAAATAGCAAAATTTAAACAAGAAAAAAATAGGAAAGTTGAACAGACTGATAACCTGCAAAGAAATTGAATGAATAATCAAAAATCTCCCGTAAACTTAAGTCCAGGGCTTCTCTGGAAAATTCTATCAAACATTTAAAGAAGAGTTAATATCTATTCTTCTCAAACCATTTCAAAAAAGAGAAATGGAAGGAAAGCTTCCAAACTCACTTTACATGGCCAGCATTACACTGATTCTAAAACCATATAAGGCTACACTAAAAGAAGAAGTATGGGCCAATATCTCTGAGGAACATTGATGCAAAAATTCTCAATGAAATATTAACAAATCAAACCCAACAGTGTATTAAAAAATCATTCACCACAATCAAGTGGGGTTTATACATGGGTTCCCAGGGAGGTTCAATATTTACAAATCAATCAGTGTGATATACCATATTAATAAAAGAAAGACTAAGAACCACATGATCCTCCAGGAGATGCAGGAAAAAACATTTGACAAAATACAGCATCCATTCTTGGTAAAATCTTTTAACAAAGTAGGAATAGAGGGAACATAACCTCAACATCATAAAGGCCGTATATGAAAAACCCACAGTTAATATCATCCTCAATGGGAAAAACTGAGAGCTTTTCTTCTATGGTCAGGAACAGGCCAGGGATGTCCACTCTCACTACTGTCATTTAACAAAGTACTAGTCTGTCAAGCCTCAGCAGTCAGACAACAAAAGGAAATAAAGGCATCCAAATCACCAAGGAAGAATTCAAACTTTCACTATTTGCAGGTGACGTGCCACTCTATGTAGAAAACCTGAAAGACTCCACCCCGAAACTGCTAGAACTGATACGTGAATTCAGTAAAGTGGCAGGAAGTATACAAAATCAAGGTACAGAAATCTGTTGCATTTCTATACACCAATAATGAAGTAGCAGAAAGAGAAAACAAGGAATTGATCTCTTTTAAAGTTATGCAATATGGAGGAATAAAACTAACCAAAGAGGTGAATGACCCGTATTCTGAAAACTATAAAACACTGGTGAAGAGGACACATAGAATTGGAAAGACATTCCATGCTCATATATTAAAGGAACAAATAGTGTTAAAATGTCTATACTACTCAAAGCAATCTATACATTTAATGCAATCTTTACCAACAGCATTTTTCACAGAGCTAGAACAATCCTCAAATTTGTATGGAACCTCAAAAAAGACCTCGAATACCCAAAATAATCTGAAAAAGAAAAGCAAAGTTGGAGGTGTCACGATTCCAGACTTCAAGTTATATTGCAAAGCTGTAGTGATCAAGTCAGTATGATAGTGGCATAAAAACAGACACATAGATCAATGAAATAGAACAGAAAACCCAGGAGTGGTCCCACAGCTATGGTCAACTATTCTTCCTCAAAGCAGGAAAGAATATCCAGTGGGAAAAGGACAGTCTTGAAATCTAGAGGGCAACATGAAAAACAATGAAGCTAGAGCACTTTCTTATACCATACACAAAAATAAACTCAAAATGAATGAAAGAGCTAAATGTGAGACAGAAAATATCAAAATCCTAGAAGAGAACATAGGTAGTAACCTCTTTAACACTGGCCATAGCAATTCTTATTAGTCACATCTCCAGAGGTAAGGGAAACAAAAACAAAAATGAATTATTGAGACTTCAGGATAAAAAGCTTCTGCACAGCAAAAAAACAATCAACTAATAAAAGGTAACCTTCAGAATGAGAGAAGATATTTGCCAATGATATATCTGATAAGGGATTAGTATCCAAAATCCGTAAAGAACTTATCAAACTCTACACCCCCAAAAATAAATAACCCAGTTAAGAAACGGGCAGACTACATGAATACACATTTTTCCAAAGATATAGAAATGTCCAATAGACACATGAAAAGATGCTCAACATCACTCATCATCAGGGAAATACAAATCAAAACCACAATGAGATATCACCTGAAACTTGTCAGATGGTTAACATTAACCACACAGGAAACAACAGATGTTGGTGAGGATGCAGAGAAAGGAGGACCCTCTTACACTATTGGAGGTAATGAAAATGGGTACAGCCACTCTAGAAGACAGTTGGGGCGTCCCTCAAAATGTTAAAAATAGAACTATCTATGATCCAGCAATTGCACTAGTAGGTATTTTCCCAAAGGATACAAAATTACTGAATGAAAGGAATACATGCACCCCAATGTTTATAGCAGCACTATCGACAATTGCCAAATTATGGAAAGAGCCTAAATGCCCATCGACTGATGAATGGATAAAGATGTGGTATATATGTACACAAACACACACACACACACACACACAAAGTATTATGCTAAGCAAAATATGTCAGAGAAAGACAAATACCATATAATTTCACTCATACATGGAATTTAAGAAACAAAATAGATGAAAATAGGGGGAAAACAAGGGGCAAACCAGAAAACAGTTTCTTAACTATAGTGAACAAACTGAGGGCTGTTGGAGGAGAGGTGGGTTGGGGTAGGGTTATATGGGTGATGGGTATTAAGGAGGGCACTGGTTGTGATGAGCACTAGGTATTGTATGAAAGTGATGAATCACTAAATTCTGTACCTGAAACTAATATTACTATTATGTAACTAACAATAACATAACTAATTGCATGTAAGCTAACTGGAGTTTAAATAAAAACTTGAAACTAAAAAAAAAAGTGAAAAATCAAACACTATACAAAGTTTGAAACTGTCTTATTTGTGATTGTATTAAATGTATATTTTATACTGGGATGTAGTAAAGGTAAGAAAATATAAAAAAAATAAAATTAAAAATAAAAATACAATGGTATCATTATTTTTCTGAGAGACAAGGGAAATGTTATATGTACAGACAGAGAGAGATGCTATATATATATATGTATACATATATATGCTAAATATATATATGTATATATATATATATATATATTTTTTTTTTGACAGAGAGGGAGAGAAAGGGTGTAAGTGAGTGAGGGACAGTGAGAGAGAATCCCAGGAGGGGCAGAGGGAGAGGGAGAGAGAGAAATGGGGCGAAGTTCATGTTTACCCAAAGCAGAGCTGGTGCTCACCTGAAGTGGGGTTCGAGCTCACCCGTGTGAGATCAGGACCAGATGAAGTCAGACGCTCACCTACTGAGCCACCCTGGTGCCCCAAGAGATGCTCTATTTTTAATAAAGAAAAAATCAGAGATGAAAGCAAACGTTTCAAGATTAAAATTGTGAAACTAGAATCGAAATCCTTGAGGCACTTGGGTGGCTCAGTCGGTTGAGCTTCTGACTTCAGCTCAGGTCATGATCTCATGGTTTGTGTCTCATATCAGCCTCACTTGCTGTCGCGCAGAGCCGAGTTCAGATCCTCCGTCACCCTCATTCTGCCCCTCTTCCACTTGCACTCTCTCTAAAATAAATAAAATATTAAAAAAGAAAAGAAAAGAAAAACTCAACAGAATTTCTGGAAGGTTTTTGCTCCACATAACAAGAGCAAAACAGAACAAAATAAAATATAGGATAAATAAGAAAACAACACCACCACCAAAAAAAAAACACAATTGGCCAAAATGTTCAACATCCTAGTAGTTGAAAATCCAGAAAGAGGCATCAGAGAAAGGCAGGAGAGGAAAAAATAGTAAAATTATTAAATAATATTTCCCAGGGCTAAAAGTCATGAGTTTGTTGACTGAAGCACTTGCTAAATATCCAGAGTCATGGATGAAAATAGATGGACACCATGATACATCATTTTTGAATTTCAAATCATGAAGATAACATGATGATCCTACAAAATTCCCTGAGAAAAACTTGTCTTATACAGACTCAGGCAAAACAATAATTTTTACTGCTTCAATTTCACCATAGGATGCTTAAAGCAAATGGGTAATACAATGAAAATGAGCAAAAATTATTTCTAGTCCAGAATTCTACCTGCAACTAAACTTTCATACACTGATGAGGGTAAAGATAAATTCAGAAAGATATCAAGGACTATTGAGGTCCTCAGTCAAAAATGAGAAATTAAACCAAAACGATTTAAAAAAGATTAATACATGTGGTGGGATCCAGGAACCAGGGGATCAATACACGGCAGGAAAGGGAAAAGGGAGACCCTAGAATAAAGACAAAGCAAGAAGCCTACATCCTTGTGCTCTACAGATAGAGGTCAAAGTCCAGGTTGGAGCAGGTGAGAAGTAACCAGAGATTTTTTATAAGATCCCATTGATTGTACAGCTGCTAAGTGTGAATGCATTTTAGGAGGGCTTGGTCACTTGGCTGGATGTGTTAAGTTATAAAAGTAGAAACCTACTCAAATAAAGAGTAAGACAAAACAAGACAAAATTCACTGGGAGGAAAATAAGAAGAAAAGAAGTATACTCTATACCTCAGTGGTGAATAGTATTTATGTCATCATTTTAAACACTGCATAATGTTCTAACCCTAAACTGAAGTTACCGCATTAGCAGGATGGGAGGCAAGTGTTCTTGTTTGTTGCAGGGATAAAGGAGAGAAGGAGAAGAGGATAATAAAGTGAAAATCACATCTTTCTTGGTGAGAAGTTCATAAATAATGCCTAAAACTGAAAGGCTGAAATGTAGGTATATAATAATATTATGCATAAATTTGTTGAAACACTTTGAATATTGACAAAAATTGAAAGTAGGTCACTATGGGAGAAAAAAAAATTACAGAGTTGGTGATAAAAGTTTTTCATAATAACCCTTAAGGAACAACTAGACTCTTAAGACAATGTGCATGCTCAACTTTAATTTTTAAAAACAATTGAGTGGATTAAAGTTAGACATATAAACAAGTTTAAAAGCCTTGGTTCTGGAGTCAGACAGGTTGGGCTAATTCTGGAATAACAAATAACTAATTCCATGGTTTGAGCCAGATTAGTTTCTTTGTAAGTTAGTTTTTGTTGTTGTTGTTGAATAAAATGGATGATATTAGGACTTACTGGTAATTTTTATGTAGATTTAATGAAATTTTCTGTGTATATAAATACAACTTATTGGTATGTAAGTAGATGTTATTACTACTGCTGCTGTTGCTGCTTATTCATGATAATATGAATTTCTCATTCCAGACCTCCAGTCTTTCAGTTCCTTACCCTAAAGGAGAACTGATAATTTTGTGCATCATCCAGAGATAGTCCTTATATATATATGAATATTATACATTTGATTTATACTTGTATACCATTGTAGGTATATATGAATATTTTTTCATTTTTTATAAACAGAAACATAATAAATACAGATAACATTTTTATCTAGGATGTATCACTTCAAAGATAACACACAGCACGTATCATAGATCTCTAACTTTTTTTGAATGCTGCAAAGTCTTCCGTTATATAAAGGTATCATATTTTATCTTCTTATTGACTGATGGATATAAAGTAAGTTATAGCCTTATATTCTGAAAAACCTAGTGCTGTAATTTCACAAATGAGGGGGACCATTCTGTAGTATAATCTAGAAGTTGAATCGCTAGATTAAATGATATGTAGTTTTTAAAATTTTAACAGATGCTACTGAATTGTAAGAATTCCTCAAACCCCGAAACTTAGCATACTGTCTATTCTGCCAGTCTCCACAGCCTGAAATCTTAGTGAATTAAGTAGTGATTGAAAGAGCGTGTACAAATATAAAATTTAGGTGTGTGTGTGTGTGTGTGTGTGTGTGTGTGTGTTTTGATAAATTAAGATAACCCATTTCACCAGGGTGGTGAGAATTCCAGCATGAAGCTAGAATAAATTAATGGACATCATTATAATGACGTTTATTTATTAATTTATATTTTAAGAAATACTAATTGAGTAGCTATTAGAAGCCAGTGGGTGTTAGTTTCAATAAATAAAACTTACGGTAATCCTACTTAGTTTATCAATTTTTTACATCAAATTTTCAAAGTTAAATTGGGTCCACTGTGATTCGGAGAGAGTTGGAAATTTACTACATGCTGAAAGTTTATTAAAAGACATACTTAGAAGCAAAGAAACAAAAAAAAAAAAAAAGAAAAAGACAAAATAAAATTCAAGGTTTTTTTGTTTGTTTGACTGATTAGTTCTTCCATTTATAGTTTTAAGCTGAAATATTACCTTAAACACATATATCTTATGAGTTATAATATATTTTGTTTTAATGTAATACAGTCTGATTTTACTTCATTTCTCCCCTGTGCCATTTCCTGATGTTCCTGTTAGGAATTTGTTCCTGTAATTATCTAGAGCACGATATAGCCCTGTGATGTCTGTGAGGATGCTGTAAAAATGGATGTCCCTGTCTTCCCAGGAAAATCATTAATCCATCCTTTATGTTGATGTAGTAAAAGGACACCAGGCATAGAATATCTGAGAGGAAAAAGTAAGAGTGCTCAATTTATCAAGGTCTAAAATAAGCCAAAAGCATGAAATGGAGAAAATATATATAATTTAATGAAGAAGTGTTTAAATGAGAAATGACTGGCAGGTTTTACTGACAGAGAGGAAGATGTGCTCTCTATCACTTAAACGAAAAATTAAACCTACACCACCAGTGACATTTTTAGACATAAAAGGCAAAAATGAAATGTATATTTATGTGCCCACTTTCAGACACACAGAAATCGAGATGATGCCAACTGTAGCAATAACAATGGAGTTTAAAGGATCAGGATGGCTTCATATGCTGAAAGTCTGCTGCTCAGACACAGCTCACAAATGTTTGTTTGAATTGAATGTTGTAAAAAACATACCATCCGTCAAAATGCAGGATATTATACATAAAAACCCAAATTTCTAGGGTTTCTTGAATAATCTGAAGAGCTGGCACTTCCCCCAAGCCAAGTAGTGGTGCATACTTTCTAGGTTGATACCCTCCTTGTCAATCTGTAATGACTCCCAGGCATGAGGCTGAGTCTTGGTTCAGAAAGACCATTTACTTCCTCTGTTGCTTTTCTTCTCCTTGCACAAATAAAAGTGGAACATTAAAGAGATGGCTTTATATTCTAAGAAAATTAGACTGGGTGCTTTATTGTGGAAATGAAGAATATTCTTACTTTTTAATACATGCAGTATGTGTGCCCAGAAAATTCAAGATAGTGTCTTCATAAATCCAGCCAAATTTCCTCATTTATTTTTTCTTGACTGGATCCTATAGATTCTGATTTTGAGATATTTCATTTAAGAGGAAGTGAGCAGGACTTTTGGTGTTGGTTAGGAGCATAAAAAGCAATGCTAAATTTTAAAGAAGTCTCCCATGCAAAGCAACCGGAAGAATAACAATAGAAACTCAGGGAGTACTTGCAACAACAAACATAATTTTACCATATGATATAGTCATTGTGCTCCTTGGTATGTACCCAAAGGAGCTGAAAACCTATGGCCATACAAAAACCTGCTCATGGGTACTTATAGCAACTTTTTTTCATAATTGCCAAAACTTGGAAGCAATGAAGATGTTCATCATTGGGCGAATGGATAAGTAAACTGTATAAGAAAAATATCCCGTTCTAGTTAATGCACTAAAAATAAATGTGCTATCAAGCCATGAAAAAAACATCGAAGAAACTTAAAGCATATTACTAAGTGAAAAAACGATAATCTGAGGAGGCTACATAGTGTATGGTTCCAGCTCTCTAATTGTGGGAAAGGAAGTAATACTATGGAGACAGTAAAAAATATCAGTGTTTGCCAGTGATTAAGGAGGCAAGGGAGGGCTGAACAGGTGGAGCAGAAAGGATTTTTAGGGCAGTGAACGTATTTTGTGATGCTGCAGTGACAAGTACAAGTCATTATACACTTACGCAAATCCATAGCGCCTACAACAAGAATGCAAACTAGGGACTTTGAGTGATTATGATGTGTCAGTGTAGGTTCATCAGTTGTAACAAATGTAGAACTCTGGTGAGGTCATCAATAATAGGGATGACTATGCATATATGGGCTTAGTACCTGTCTGTCAGTTTGGATATGAGCCTAAAACTGCTCTAAAAAATGGTCTTAGGAACAACATTAACAAACATTGAGTACATTTTTGGTATAATGAGAAGTCAAGGAAAACCCAGAACTCCAATTACCACTGTCACCTAAAGCATCTGAGACCAAAGGAACCATTGATTAGCTCTGTGAAAGTCATGGTTCTGTGGGAAAGAACGAGAAGGGGGGAGAGGGCTCTGTAACGGCAGATCTTAGAAATGTTCAGCAACTATTCACTCTCAGAGGGGAGATCCACCCTGACAGGGAACCCCTGTGTGTGTGTGGTGGGGTAAACTGACATGATAAAGGACTAGAGACCTAGAAACACTTTTCAGAGATGGCAGATGTCAGAATTTGGCAGTAAAATCCACCTCCAAAACTGAATGCATCATCCAGGAAGGCAACTGCTACCATCCGAGATCCAGCACCCAAAGAAACTAGAGAGACTCAGGATTAAGGAAAAGCCCACTTGAGCAAGATCAGGTTCTATGAAGGCCAAAATATAAGGATATTATGTATTAAAACAGCCTATTGCTATAGTCAAAGAAAATGGAGCCCTTAACAAAAAACCAGAAAAACTACAAATATATTGTATTTGGAGAAAGAGTCAATTTCCACTGAAGAAAAAACATTTTCAAAGAAATAACCATTCCTTCTCCCAAAAGCTCTAACCTTACTTGGTTTCACAAGAAATAACTATGAAATACTTAAAGAACACAAAAGGTCATTTAGAACAGAAAATAAAGATTTCTAAATTCTCACATCCAACTATAAGTTTTAAAACAATTTTTATTTTAACTTAAAAACTTTTAAAGACAGATATATGGATAATAAGGAGACAACTTAGGCGGTGCCTGGGTGGCTCAGTGAGTTAAGCGTCTGAGTTGGGCTCAGGTCATGATCTCACGGTTCATGGATTCCAGCCCTGCGTCAGGCTCTGGGCTGACAGCTCAGAGCCTGGAGCCTGCTTCAGATTCTGTGTTCCCCTCTCTCTGCCCGTTCCCTGCTCACACTCCATCTCTCTCTCAAAATTAAATAAACATTTAAAAAATCTTGTTAAATATGGAGACAAGCTAAATGCCCTATGATGGATGAATGGATAAAAGAAAAGTAGCTATAAATAAAATGCAATATTTTTCATTCTATTTTTGTTGTTGTTGTTGTAGTTGTTGTTGTTGAGAGAGGAAGAGAGAGAAAGAGGGAGCAAGCACAAATGAGCAGAGGAGGGGTTCAGGGAGAGAAACAACCTTAAGCAGGCTCCAACCCAGTGTAGAGCCCAATGTGGGGCTCGAAATTGCAACTGTGAGAGCATGACCTGAGTGGAAATCAAGACTCAGACAGTTAACTGACTGAGCCACCTATACTATTCATTCTTAAAAAGAAGGAAATTCTGCCATTTGCAACAAGATGGGTAAACTTGGAAGACATTACGCTAAGTGAAATAAGCCAGATACAAAAGAAAAACACTGCACGACCTCATGTATATGTAGAATCTAAAATAGACTCAGAATCAGAGAGTATAGTGGTGGTTGCAAAGATTTGAGGAAAGGGGCAAATGAGATATTGGTCAAAGGGTACAAAGTGTCAGTTATACAAGATGAATAAGTTCTGGAGATCTAATGTACAACACTGTGACTACAGTTAACAATATTGTATTGGATGTTGGAAATTTCTAAGAGGTTAGACCTCAAGTGTTCTTGCCATACAGGAAAAAAAAAAAGAATATGGTAGCTATAGAGAGTGATGGATATGTTAATTAGCTTGACTGGTGATTATGTCACACTGTGTATCAAATCATCAAGTTGTAAACCTTAGAGAGACACAATTTTTAATTGTCAATTATACCTCGATAAAGCTCTAAAAATAAGTAATGAATATTAGCAGAAATCTAGGAACCCTTAAGCACAATATAATTTAGTAGGGTTTATTCCAGGACTAGATTGGTTCAATATTTGGGCATATGTTAATGTAATTTACATTTACATTAGGACATATAATTAATATAATTACATTTACATTATTTGGGAAGTACCAAAATATCTGTAGAGTATTTTTGTAGATCCTGAAAATTCCTTTGATGAAATTTAAGTCCTTCGCTTATTAAAAATATAACAAAATAAAACAAAACAAAAACTCTGAAAAATTGAAAAAATAGTAAAAGCTAAAGTTTCTTTAGCATGACAAAATGTATTAATATGAACACAAAGCTAGTATCATTCATATTGGAAAGATGCTAGAAACATTTCTACTAATCTCTATTACCACTATTTAAAATTTTCCTGTTGCCATTATCCAACAAAATTAGAAAGAAGAAATATAAGATGTATAAATATTGAAGAAAGTTGACTAATATTTGCAGTTGACATGATTTTGTATGGGGAAATTTTAAGAGAATCAATTGAAAATAACTTATTATAGTAGAACAAAAAATTGACATATACAAGTGGCTAATAATATAAAACACCAATAACTTCCATATACTTCAAAAGTAAGAACAAGCCAGAAGAAATCAAATAGAGGCAATGTTCTATTTCTATTACTAATGAATAATATAAATTGGATAGAAAATAAACTTGGTAAGAAATGCTAACAATCTACTTTAAAAGTATTTTATTTTATTTTATTATTTTTTTTTAATGTTTATTTATTTTTGAGACAGAGAGGGACACAGCACGAGCGGGTGAGGGGCAGAGAGAGAGGGAGACAGGAGATCATGAACTGAGCCGAAGTCGGACGCTCAACCCACTGAGCCACCCAGGCACCCCTAAAAATATTTTAAAATGTTCTTGAGTGACACAAAGAAAGTCGTAAGCAAGTAGAAAGGCTACTATTTTCTTAGAAAAGAAGTCTCAATATCATCATTTTTCTTATTCCTGTTGTTATTTCACGTATTTATTATGACACTTAAATATGTCATCAGGATTTTATCTAAAATTGGTAGTGTGTGTTATTAACTGCTTCATTACCCACTTCAGGTTCATGGGAGATTGCCTTCCTCAGCCCCTTGCTAAAGGGCCATCTGACTCATTCTGAATCATGAAGTAAGAGAGGAAGCTGTGTCACTTCCAGCAGAAGTCAGAGTAAAGAACATGGGTAGGGCTATTTCTCTTTTCTACTTTGTGGAAATTTGACTTAAGCTTTGTGTTGAGATGGTGGGCCTAAGGACTCGAGCAATCTGTATACTTTGAGTGACATTGCTGAATAGAGCTATTTTGGGAGTTATTTGGAAATGGCAGAGTAGGTGGGAGTAAAACAAAACCAAACCAAATAGAACAAACTTTTATCTTGAAGCCATATCTTGGAAGTTTACGATTGCTTGTTCCTACTACCTATTCATATTATCCAGGCTTATAGTGGAGAAAAGTTGGTATCTGAAGTGACATTTCTTACATCAGTAATAAAATATGTGGCATTAAATTAACAGTCAAAAATTATTTCAAACATAATATTCAATACATAAATATAATATGGAGTCAACACTTTATTAAAAATAAAGAAGTTTTATCTCCCTCCCTCTCTCAAAGACTAAGAACAATCTGAGGGTGAGGGAGGTGAGGGAGGTGAGGGAGGTGAGGGAGGGGGGAGAGGGGTTGACGGATATTAAAGAGGGCACGTGTTGGGATGAACACTGGGTGTTATATGTAAACCAATTTGAAAATAAACTATAATAATAATAAAAAAAAAGAACCAACTAAAAAAAATAATAAAAAAATAAAGAAGTGTTTAGATTACATTAAAATTGAAATCTGGTCATATGTCATTTTAAAAACAAATCAAAATTATATAAAGTAGTGAAAGCAAAAATAAAGGTATCTTGGACAAATAGAACCAAAAAGAAGCCATTATTATTTCTATTGAACATGGTAATGATGGACTTATATAATGTTGGATGATAATAGAAATAAAAGGTATAAATTTTCAAAGACCCTAAAATATTTAAAGAAATCTTTTTACCATTCACAGTTATTATGGTTTTCATGAAAAGCACAGGAGATCTTATTGCTATCTGTAAGAGTGATTAGTAAATTTTCTGAACATAATATAAATAATTTAAAAAAATAAAATTGTATTTTTATATATAATCAAGAACCATTTAAATATATAAAATACCACTTAACTAAGCAATAATCATAATAAAGTGTCTCAGAATAACTTCAACAATAACTGTGCAATAATGTTTACGGAGAACATTAAAAACTTTACTGAAATACATTAAAAATAAATACTACATTGCAATATATAGCATATTTATGAGAAGAAAAATATCCTAAGTATGGTAATTATCTTCATATTAATTCATAAATTTCCCACAATTCCAATAAAAATTCTTTCAGTTTTTTTTTTTAACTTGGCATGTGGATTCTCACCATTATATGGAAAAGCAAATGGCTAAGAGCAGCCAAGAAATTTTCACAGAGGTATTTAATGAGGCTTAACCTAACAAATATTGGGTTGTAATATGAAGCTCTAGCAACCGATAGGATCTTAGACAAAAGCAGTTTTGTGACTTTTGTTTAGATATGATTTAGCAAAATAAATGCCAACCTCATATCAAAAACAACACTTTAAAGAATTAATAAAAATATATCAAAGAATATACCACTTTGGTAGGGAAGTATTTTATAAACTGTTTATAAAAAATAGTTTTTTATTTAAAAAACTGGTAATTCTAATACATTAAATAGTTTGTATAAATTGGAGAGAAATTCGGCAATATTTAGCAGATTTGAAGATGCATACACCATATGAGGCAATAATTTCACCTCAAGTTATAGAACATAGAAAACCTTTAACATATTTGTGCATGGAGACTATATAGGCAAGAATGCTTCTGGTAGCAATGTTCTCAAATTACATAATAATACAGGTTAATCTCAGTAAAATATATCGAACAGAACCGGTGAACAATATTACATATATGAGAATCGTTTTTGTAAAAAATATTGGTATAAAACAATAATATGTAAGTTTCGTATATATATGCTTTGCAGAAAAAAAATGGAGAAAGAAACGGATGGAAATGCTGACATCCAAATTTCCGAAAGTGGTTAAGTATTACTAGAGGAGGTGGGGAATTCCATTTCTAAGTGCAATATTCATGATTTCAACACACTGTATAAGTTGGAATGAGGATACACAGGTTTCCTGTATTAATTTTTAGTCTTTATGAATGTCTGATATATTTCATAATATTTTTTTCAAAAAACAAGGTTTAATGTTTGACAGTCGTTAAATTTGAAAGACTTAACTAACCAATTTAATAAAAATTTTAAAAGAAAATCTGATGAATATATGTGTAAGAGAAACATTAAATTTTAGGAAAATATTCTTTTAAATCATAACATAATTGTTTTTGTCAAATAGCAATCTTGGATAATCCACATGTATTTTTTAGAAAAATAAATAACATTTTTAGGAGAAAACTTAGGGCTAAGTATAAATTAAACCTACATCTATAAAAGTAGATGAGAGGATAAATGGAAAGTTATACAAATCCAAATTTGTAAATATTATATATCTTTTGCCTTAAATTTCTAAAGTGAACAAGCAAAAGTTATAGAAGTTACATTCTTTAGAAAATATTTTTTTTTTAGTGATTGGTAAACTAGGCAGCTTTAAGAATGTAATAATGATTCAAAAACATGAAATCAGTAGGTGACTGATTCAGGTTTTAATAACAGCCAATAACCTGTCCTTGAACTTAATTTAGCCAAGTCAATCTAACTTATGTTCTTGTCCTTTGCCTTTCCAGGAAGTATCAGAGCTACATAGCTTGAAATATGAGCATATGTGAACTAGCCTTGTCAAGGTAACTTCTAAACATAATGAGTGTGCTTTGGCAAACCTTGGTAAGCCTAGGTCATTTTGTCAAGCTATTCTGTTGCAAGATCATGATGATACCTTTGGATTCAAATCATCATGCTTGAGCAGTTACTGCCTGAAAGGAACTTACTTCTATTAAACTGACAAAGGAAAGTTCTGCCTTCTTGATGAGATGTTTCAAATAAAAAACTACATTTAGAATTGACTAGTTCTGTAGATCTCTGCTTTAAAATGATGCCTGGCTAAAAAAGTATCTGATGCAACCTTTAGCAACTTCTACCAGTAATAATTTTGAAGATTAGAAAACATACAAAAACTCATGAAGGTCTAAATTATTACTAGTTCTGTAGATCTCTGCTTTAAAATGATGCCTGGCTAAAAAAGTATCTGATGCAACCTTTAGCAACTTCTACCAGTAATAATTTTGAAGATTAGAAAACATACAAAAACTCAAGACGGCCTAAATTATTACTGGTAAACAATCTATTTTGCAATCAGCAAATTAGCCCTAAAGCTTCATTATCTACAATTATGGTGTACACATGCTTCCTATAAAACAGACAAATTCAAAGACAAAAAATAGTTTGTATATTTTTTGTTCTTGACTTCCTAAGTTAGAGGTTTAGTGTCAATAGTGTTGCAGATACATTCTAAGGGGCCCTTATCACTCCTGCCTCCTGATGTTTCCACTTTGCACTGGCAACAGAATGTGCAAAAACGATGGAACGTCATTCCCATGATCAAATACCTTATGTGAGGTTCCATTTTGCTAGTAAACTCCCTTTAGAGACTCTTCTTGTTGGTTTGGAAAAGTAAGCTCTTATTGTGGGAAAGACCCCCTAGCAAAGAACTGTTGATAACATTTACAATCTGAAAGTTACCCCTAGCCAAGAGCCAGCAAGAAGCAGGTGCCCTCAATCCTACAACTGTAAGGAAGTAAATGCTGCCAGCAAACACAAATGAGCTTAGAAGTGGGTTCTTTCCCAGTTAAGCCTTCAGATGAGAATGCTACTTAGCCAGTATCTTCATTGCCATCTTGTGAGGACTTAAGCGGAGAACATAGTTAAGCTGTGTCCAGATTCCTGCCCCTGGTGATTGTGGGTTAATACATGTGTTGTTTTAAGCAGCTAAATTTGTGATAATTTATTATGCACAACAGATAATTAATAGAGACGGTAACAAGAAAATTACATAGCCTTAAACTTCTGAATGTTGGATAAATAGTCCTCATAAGTAGAGTACTACAGGCAAGACAGATAAGTAGCTGAAGATCTATTACAGCAGAATAAGCCAGGGTATGAAGTTTTTTCAAGTATGTATAAATTCAAATATCAGAACAAGACACTGAAAGTAGGAGAGCTCCCTGAGGTAACAGAGTGCTAGTGCACTAGAGTACTGACTAAAATACTAGAGTATTGCATTAGAACACTGGAGTACTGCACTAGAGGCTGGTCACTGGGATGGATCCGTGTATCAACTTGTTCTCTAGTTCTAATTAAGAGAAGAGAGCCAACAGAACCTTTTGGATTATAGCAGGGGTTGTCACACTATGCCTTAAAGGCCAAATTTGGCCTACTAACTGCTTTTGTAAATATAGTTTCAGTGGAACACAGCCATGCTCATTTATTTACATATTGTCTTTGAATATAATAATGGAATCAAGTAGCTGTTGCAGAGACTGTGTGGCCTGCAAAGCCTCAAATATTTACTATTGGGTTCCTTGTTGAAAAAGGCTGCTGACCTCAGGGTTAGAAAATGAAATAAAGGTGGACTCTTCCTATATAAATATGTATCTACCAGCAAATATTAAATCTAAATAGTAAACAGATAATATTTTAAGTGTAATGAATAAAAAAATAGAGTTCTGAAAACATAACACATGGTATGGGAATAGATTCATGAAGGCATGTGGACATAAAACATGCAAGAAAATAACTTAAACATTCAGGACCAGAGAAATTAGAAAAAAAATTCAAAATGCAATTAATGAAATCTATAACAAGAAATTTTTCTAGAGGCGAGTAAATCAGAATGTTCTTTCAGATTAAAAATTTCACGATATTTCAAGAGATATAAAAATAAGTAGTACACACTTTGGTACCTGCTGAATTTTAAAATTGTACTCACACACACATACATGCACACACATGAAAGAGAAAACACAATGAAAAATAACAGGATAAAAATTTTTGTTGAATATAAAAAAGTTATTAGCATGGCAACAGACTTTTTTCTTCAATAATATATTAGATTAAAAAATAGAGGGTCATGACATATAAAAGCTGGCACAGTATATTTTTATACTCAACTTGATTTTTCAGATATGTGAGCCAACAAAATATATACTTAAATATGTAGATGTTCAGAACACGATTTAAGAATTAACATTTAAATAATTACCAAAAACACTGAAAAATGAAGTAAATTGTTTATGAATAGAATACAATTAATAGAAAATAATTGGCAGTGAATATTGAAACAAATTATCCTTATATGAAGCTAAATAAATTTTTAAAATCAGGTTAAAAATGAACAAAAAAGTGTTTAAAATGGAAGACATGTAATTAAAAAACAATAATTAAATAATACTACAAGTTGTCTGATATCTAGGAAGTACTAATAAGGAGAGTGTTCAATGATCTGGAGATTGTGAGACTGTAATTAGATAGCTTAGTGCACAATGACACATGGCATAAGAGAGGTTCAGAAGTTATTTTTTTAAATTTATTTATTTAAATAAAGTTAGTTAACATAGTGTAGTGTTGGTTTCAGCAGTAGAACCTAATGATTCACCATTTGCATATAACATCCAGTGCTCATCCCAACAAGTGCCTTCCTTAATACCCATCACCCATTTAGCCCATCCTCCCACTCACCTCCCCTCCTGCACCCCTCAGTTTGTTCTCTGTATCTGTCTCTTATGCAATGCCTCCCTCTCTATTTTTAGTTTTCCTTCCCTGACCCTAGGTTCACATATTTTGTTTAATTTCCACATATGAATGAAATTATATGGTATATGTCTTTCTCTGACTGACATATTTCACTTAGCATTAATACATTCCAGTTCCAACCACATCATTGGCAAAGCACAAGATTTCATTCTTTTTGATCACTGAGTAATACTCCATTGTGTGTGTATATCTATATATACACACAAACAATATATACACACACATATATATACACACACCACATCTTCTTTATCCCTTCATCAGTCGATGGACATTTGGGCTCTTTCCATAATTTGGCTATTGTTGATTGTGCTGCTGTAAACATTGAGTGCGTGTGCCACTGAAAAACAGCATTTTTGTATCCTTTGGATAAATACCTAGTCGTACAATTGCAGGGTCATAAGATAGTTGTATTTCTCATTTTTTAAGAATGTCCATACTGTTTTCCAGAGTTGCTGCACTGCTTCGCATTCCCACCAACAGTACAGAAGGGTTCTCCTTTCTTCTCATTTTCGTCAACATCTGTTGTTTCTTGTGTTGTTAATTTTGGCCATTCTGACAGGAATAAGGTGGTATTTTATTGTGGTTTTGATTTTTGTATTTCCCTAATGATGAGTGATGTTGAGCACCGTTTCGTGTGTCTGTTAGCCATCTGCATGTCTTCTTTGGAAAAGTGTCTATTTATGTCTTCTGCCCATTTCTTCACTGGATCATTTGTTTTTTGGGTGCTGAGTTTGGTAAGTGCTCAAGATTTTGAATACTAACCCTTTATCTGGTATGTCAGTTACAAATATCTTCGCCCCTTCTGTTAGTTGCCTCTTAGTATTGTTGTTTCCTTCACCGTACAGAAGCTTTTTATTTTGATGAGGAACCAAAAGTTCATTTCTGTTTTTGTTTCTCTTATCTCTGGAGACATGTCTCGTGAGAAGTCCCTGCAACCGAGATCAGAGAGGTTGCTGCCTGTTTTCTCCTGTAGGATTTTGATGGTTTCCTGTCTCACATTCAGATCCTTCATCCATTTTGAGTTTATTTTTGTGAGTGGTGTAAGAAAGCTGTCCAGTTTCATTCTTCTGCATGTCACTGTCTAGTTTTTCCAGCACCGTTTGCTGAAGAGACTGTCTTTTTTCCACTGGATATTCTTTCCTGCTTTGTTGAAGATAAGTTGGCCGTTCAGGTGTGGGTTCATGTCTGGGTTCTCTATTATGTTTCATTGATCTATGTGTCTGTTTTCGTACCAGTACCATACTGCCTTGATGATTACAGCTTTGTAATACAGCTTGAAGTCTGGAATTGTGATGCCTCCAACTTTGGTTTTCTTTTTCAACATTATTTTGGCTATTCCGGTTTTTTTCTGCTTCCATACAAAGTAGGAAAAATAAGCTACATTGTACTTAAAGTGCATCTCTTCTATGTTTTACTTTATTATTTTTTAATTTTTTTAATGTTTATTTATATTTAAGAGAGAGAGAGAGAGACAGAGCATGAGCAAGGGAAAGGCAGAGAGAGAGGGAGACACACAATCCAAAGCAGGCTCCAGGTCTAAGTGGTCAGCACAGAGCCCAATGCAGAGCTTGAACCCATGAATTATGAGATCATGACCTGAGCTGAAGTCGGACACTCAACTGACTGAGACACCCCGGCGGCCCCATATGTTTTATTTTAAAGTATGATGTATCCATTCCTGTCCATATCATGATTGAAAAGGTATAATTCAATTATTATCGGTGGTTTTTTTTAATGAGTAAGAATTATGGGGCATTTATATTCATTTTTTAACTTTATAATTCTTAAATTTATTTTTGTCAACATATATTATTTTTCAAAATAAAGAATATTACAGATATATTTGAAATTAATATATTGAAACACTTACCTTGGATATCAGTAGCGTTAGAGAATAAAAGTATTTTTAATCAAGTTAGGATTGTTTTGATTGAAATTTTAAAATGTCGTATATTAGGTCAGAGCCTCATTATTGTTTTCTAATGAAACTGTATTTGAACGAGGAATAAATTTTATTAAGTAATAAGGAATGCCACTAATAGCAAAATCTTTTTTCAAGTTATTTATCTAAAATTTGGATTATAGATACACAAAATTTGAGCAACAGTTGTTTAGAAAGTACTAGCTGTCTTCTTTCAAGTAGTGATACTCTACTTCTAAGTCAACCACCATTATAAAATAGTTATGAACTATCTTGATAAATGATATGTGGCCACCCATGTTTATTAACCTAGATCATAATAATTAACATTCACTTTTAGGCAAGTAGGTTAAGACTTCTTATATGATGGAATATTTTATATTTGCATGAAATGCAACATATCATTGCATTTATACATACACACACATACATATGTTTGTGTGTGTGTGCTAACATAAGCATGAAATGCAACATATCATTGCATTTATACATACACACACATACATATGTTTGTGTGTGTGTGTACCTAAAGTAGTAAGATTTGGATTACTTTGTGGCATTTGGAATTTTTGTAATTGGGAAAGCAGGGTGGCCTGATCTCCAGGGAAGAGAACTGAGGTCGGGGAAGTGAAAACCAACATGAGAGCAGGAGATGGAAAAAAATGCAGCCAGACCAATTAGCCTGATCAGGAAAAGGGAAGAAGCGGGTTAGGTGCAGGAGTCTTTACGTGTATGGATTAGAAATGAGGATGTGCAGAGTTGGGATAACCAAGTGGGGCAGAAAAAGAGGACTGTGATTTACAAAGAGAGGCTTGGTGACAAACAAAAGAGGTTTGGCAACATATTCATAGTCATTAAAGCAGCTGATCTTCATAAATCTGGAGTCTGCCAGAATCATTATTCAGAGTTCCCCATGTGTAAATTAGTTCGTGGAGAAGGAAGGGCCATATGTAATTATTTGTTAATAGTAGGCACATATACAGAAGGAATAAAACAGCATCGATGCAAAATTTGTACTTATATTTATTTTTAAAATAATTTGTTCATGAGAAAGAACAGTTATTTTCATGGAAATGAAATATGGAAATTCAAAAACCATTCAATATAAGATGTAAGATATCTGACGGTTAATGTTTATAGGTCAAGTAGAATTACAAATCTAATTTCTTTCAATTGACTGAATATGCAGAAAATTCCTTCATGAGGCGGTTCAAGACTTTAAAGTTTGTTAGTAAATATGTCAAATATTACATATATTGAGAAAACTAGGTAGGCAATGGAAGTAAAATATATATATTACATGTTTATATATTTTATATTATATATGTTATATATATTTATATGTAATATATATATATACACAATATATGTATGAATTAATAGTATTATAGGATATACTGTCGGGAGTACACCAGAAACTTCTGACAGTATATCCTATAATACTATTAATTCAATGCAAAGTGGAAAACTTAAAAGCAACTGACAAAAGTGATTTTTTTAAAAGGAGGAGCAGGGATAAAGTTGAAAGAAACTAATGGAGAGTCCAGCTGCTAACACAGAGGAGGAAATAGAAACATTTCATACTTCTTGGCATCCTCCTACTCGAAGGTTTTCTGTATTTCAGTTGTTGATGTTCCTAATCCATTAGGGTTTTACTTTTTGGCAAGGTAAGAACAGAAAAGACTTCATTGTGCCACTATAAACAAAGTTTAAGTAATTATATCTCAGAAGCTTTCCAACAAGGATTTTCTTTCCTGGACTTTGCAACTGGGTGTTAGAGAAAGCTTCCTGGTGTGGTATTTCTCAGTTTTCATTTTCACTTTGGCTAAGAGGCCTGTTTTTGCACTGCCTTTTTCTTCTTTTGAAAAATCCAAGTTGGTTACATTTCTTGAGTAGCCGATCACCCTGAAATTATTGCAGGTGCCTGAAGATTCGGTTCCGTCTCATGTTAGGCAGACTTCAATATACTGTACTTCCATTTGTGCAAATGTATTTACCGTTTGCCTTTGCCTACCCATTCTTTATGCACTCCCAGCTAGTTCAGGATTCGATACATTTTATAGAGCAATCTATTTGAAATTGATGAGAGGCTTTCCTAGATTAGAGTTTGTTCTGACTAATGTAAAGAAATAGGCTTCCCAAATTTAAATCAACCCCTCTCCAAAAAATTTTTTTTCTTTCATATTTAGGAAGTTGTCTTTTTTTTCTGTTTTAAATCCTGATTGTATGTATCATTCAACAAATTCACTCAATTTCTAAGTCTTTCATGAAGCCATAACTCTGAAAGAAATCCTTCTCTATTTATCCTTATCATTTCCCTGTTTGTTTTTCCAAAGTTCATTCCCACTATCAAACCTTTTAGAGATAATCTGGTCAAAATTTGATAATACTAATCGTTCCAAATTGCCTTATCTTCTATGTAAATAGGTTATTTGGGTGGAAAGATATTACCATGACCATTTTATCTCAGGTAAAGGAGAACTGATAAGAACACATTCTTTGTTAAAATTTGTTCAGCTAATACAATTTTAGAAACAGGAAATAGATTCCCATGTTTTTTGTGTTTATGACATTAAAAATAAGACACTGATTCTGATACAGCATTCTTGCAGGATATGGACTGGTAAAAAGTATCACTTCTCTAATGATACAAAGTATGAATGTTCTGCAAGAATGCCTGTGGTCATAAGCTGATGCTTAGGTAACCAGCTGTAGTCTTTAGCTTATGCCCTCCACTAACATAAGTTACATTTATTGAATGATTAATAAAGCACTTCCTGAATGCTTTGCCTGTATCAACTACGCTAATCTTCATAGCAACTCTATGAGTTAGAAATATTAATATACAAAGACAAAGAAACCAGAAATTGAAGCATTACAAAGATTAACAACATTCACAGAGATAGTGAGTGTGTGGCACCATTTTTTTAAATGTTTATTTTTGAGAGAGAGAGAGAGTGAGAGAGAGAGAGCGAGCAGGCAAGGGGCAGAGAGAGAAAAGGATGACACAGAATCTGAAGCAATCTCCAGGCTCTGAGCTGTCTGCACAGAGCCCATTGTGGGGCTGGAACTCACCAATGGTGAGATCAGGACCTGAGCCAAATTCCAAGGCTCAAGTGACAGAGCAACCCAGGCACCCTGAGTGTGGCCATCACTTAAACTCAGGCAGTCTGGCAGTAGGGCTTAGGTGTTCAAATGCCTACTATACAACATCTGAACTTGGGTTCTGGTATCAATTAACCATGGCCCAAGAAGAGTCACTGCTATCTACCTCTTTCATTTTTTGAGAAATTGCTTAGTCTTTGAGTATTTAATGATAGCTGGCAGAGGAAGCTAGCAGTTTTTCTATGACCATTTCCTTGTTTGCCTTCTAGAGCTGTGCTAAATAGACTTGATTTTTTAAGATTTGGTTCGATGAGAGTTAGTTTGATTCGCCCATGTATATGGTTGGGAAGAACTCAGGGTTTTCTTCTTCTTTTTTCTTTCTTTCTTTCTTTCTTTCTTTCTTTTTTTTTTTTTTTTTTGTATTCCGGTTTTTAAAAATAAACCCAGGAAGCACATAATAGTGCTATCACTTATTTGTTGGTTTGTCTTATTTGTAGATCTTTTAATTAATTTATTTTACTTATATAATGAATATATAAACTCTTAATAATTACATAATAAACTTTTTGTCTTCTATTATAATTGGGTAATATTACAAAGATCATCATTTCTAAACCTTTATATATACAAATAAGAAAAAAAAAAACAACCCAAAAAAACATAGGTCAAGAAGGCCTATATAACTTGTATGCGGCCACATAGTTCTTCAGTGACCAAATCAGAACACGACTCAGCAGGTCGGACTATATGCTAGTTCTCCTTTTACTATAAGATATAGATGATTTATTTAGGAAAAAAAATATTAGCTTCATTTGTTTAGGCAATATAATTCACAATTCATCTCAAGATATAAAATTGATGACAAAATCATATTCAAAACATTTGTGTATAAATGTTATTAAAATGTATCTAGTATTAATATTGTCATCAGAGAAAGTATAATAATGACACAATTTATTAAGCTTACACTAGCAAGAGAAAACTCTGGTTTGTCATCTGATCACATGCTTAGAGTGTGGACAGAACACTCCAACACCTTTATTCTGCAGGTGACTATCTGCTCTGATTACTTACACATCGGCAGGGAAACCATTCATTCATAACTAGAACATGCTTTGGAATCAGAGAAATGTTGATTAGAGTGTTGGCAATTTCATGGACGATTTGTGTGACATTGGCCAAATTACATAAATAAGCCCTCAATTTCTTTGTCTTTGGAGATAATGTTGTACATGACAATTGCTCTCAGTTAAATATATAAAATGCTGAATACTCTATGACACATAGTACCTAATTTAATAAAAATAATATATTATCTTTGTTGTTGGTATTAAGTGCTCAATACACAAATGTATTGCAGCTTTTTCTCAGGATTATACTAGAGGATTTAAATGAAAAGGCAAAGTATGTTTTCCTTCTAGTTGTATAGACCGTCTTTGGGGAGAGAAGGTTATGAAAGAAGTGCACTTGTATAAAGAATCCTAAGCAAACAGTTAAAGCTAGAAACTTGAAATATTCTCTGGGGAGGTACAAGACTAGAAAATGTATAAGTTCTCATTCAATGTCTTGCGAAATAAGTGTATATGAGAAAATACAAATTATTATAAGAAAATTTGCTAACAAATAAGATTTCTAAAATGTTCAAAGTAAGTGCTAAGAGAAGCTGTAAACAGGTAATCAGATCTGAAAGTAGATCACTTACAATGGCTTTATTAGAAGTGATTTGTGAGCAAGATGTAAGCAGAGATGCAATGAGTAGAGAGGAAGGGAATGGGCTTGCCAAATATAAGAAAGAGATTTAGAGAACATTTACAACTGAGAGCTGGCAAATTCTACATGGCTGACTATAGACATCTTAGCTGAAACAGAAATTCTTGTCTAGGAGTTAGAAAATATAAAAGCATGACCCAATGGTTTAAAAAAAATCTACAATCTATTTCTCAATGACAGGAAATAGTGGATGAACATACAATAATGGGATCGAAAATGTCTATTAAATTTTGGGCAGAGATCCCCCTGATAGGAGTAATAATACAATCTCAAAATTACATCATTTAAAAAATAATTTTATTTACGGGATATGTCACAGTTTTGAATCATATCTACCACTCAACTGTTGACTTTTGTGCTAGCAGTTGACACGACTTTGGAGGTCAATGTTGACTTCTTCTGTGCCTGTTATGCTTACTTTTGTATGCCATAAACGATGGTTTTTGTTTTATGTTTTCTACCCAACATATGTAACATCTTAGGTTATAAATTTGTTACACAGTTCAATTCATGAGACACAAAAGCAAGTTCCTAGTTGAACAGCTCTAATTTCACTTATGAAGTAATTTTATAATGACAAGTAATCATTCACATAAGGTAAAAATTTTAGAAGACCATCAACGATTGATTCATTGATGAGTATTTTCTAGTTTATTCCAAGAGATAAAATATATAGAATGATTTTTAAGTTAATTAGAACATATAAGATAGAGATTTACCTAATTAGGGATTTCTATAATTCCCCTGTAAGGAATGTCTCTAATTGGTAGCTTAGACTGCTGTGAGCGGTGCCACATTTAACTACTACTGTGTTCATGTGTTTGTCCCTGCCAGTGCATGACATGGCTGTGCACAGTTAAGGCAGACTTCCATCCTTCTCTTTCTTACTCCACAACCTAAATATGCATTGTACATATTTCAAAGGCAATCACTTGATAGAAATCTTACTTGGTACAATATGTAGAAGTTGTCATTGATCATATTGCATTATATATACTGACCAGCAAGATCTTTTTGAAACAGCAAGGATGAAAAATGTTTTTCCAATGAAAATTTCTTTTAGAATTGATTTTATTGAGTTAAAATTATTTGTGCCTACCATTATGAGTGTAAACATTCATATAGTTCGTAGAATGATACAAGTTATAGATGAAGGCAATAGAATACTGTGAATAGACTTTGCAGTCAGACAGGCAAGTGTTCAAACCGTGGCTTTAAATGACAGTTTCAATACATGAATCTAGAATTATTTAAACTACCCAAACTATTTTCCCCTCATCTGTAAAATGGAGATATATAGGAATACTACTTTATTGAAAGTACTCCATATGATAGTTATTGTTGTTATTATTAATATTATATTATTATTAATACATATGCTATTTGTATCCCTTATTACTACACAGCACCTTCTATTTAGCTCTAGTGTAATTCTTATCATACTGCTTTGTCTGTATCTTCTCTAAAGTAAATACAGAAATAAACACAGAACATAATGTAGGTATATAGGGAAATTTGCTAAATGAAAGAGTGATAAAATATGAGATAATATAAAACTACCTACTATATATATGTATACAATAAGTAGTGAATAATGTTTTCTTATATTGACTATAGAGGTACAAATATACAAAATTTTTTTCTATATCTGAATATACTCTTTATTTAAAAGAAGTCTAAAACTGGGCAGACTAAAAACAAATAGTATTTAGGTTTAGTACTGTCATACTGTACATTCTAAGTAAATATGTTTAGCATCATATGTAAAATTATTCACTGTGCTATTTGATAACCTTAAGCATTTTAAAACATGATAGAATTTGCTTTAAAAAAGTAGTCAGTACCAGTGCATATACACAGGCAGCTAGATAAAGTAGAGGGAAAAGGAACATTGAAGTAAGAACAACCTGGGTTCAAATCAAATTTTCTAACCTTGACATAAAGCAGAATAAAGATGGAATACAGAAAAAGCGCATAATAGGAAACAATGAAGAAAGGCTGATGCAAAAACATGAAGCAGGAAAGGAAATAAAGGAAACAGAAATGGGAGGAAAACATTAACAAGGGAGACTGAGTACAGATAGGATTGAGTTAAAGATATGGGCAGTGAAATAGTAGGAAACAGTGAAAATAAGAGATCTGCTTTTCTTATTTTACCTAGAAATACTGTAGACAACTAGTTTTTGTAAAAAGGATTTGCAAAATTCAAATCCAAGGGGAAATCAATTCATGTTGCTTTTGTCCTTTCCTGGAAATTGACTGTCAGATATAAGAGAATGACATTTGATTCTTTTGTGCTGAACAGTAGGTTTTGGAGCAATTGTTATTTTGCTTTGGCAGAGATATTAAAGAGTCTCTGGATATGGCAAAAAAAAAAAAAAGTCTAGAAATTGCATGAGAGTAAGAAAGCAATGAAAAGGAGAGGAATAGATCTTGAGGTGGGAGGAAATATAGCCACACATCCATGTAAACACCCTTTACTGTACTAGAATGTAGATTACGTATGTATATGCTTATATGAGTGAGGTTTGGGGGGAAGCTCAGAGGATGGGAGATGAGTTCCAAGGATGATGTAGTAGAGTATCAGGCCAGCAAGGTAAATCGTGTGTGATGGCCCAAAAGTGAGCAAATAGAATCAGCTGTGATTATGAAAAAACACTATTCCATCACAGATGGGATAGACTTTCAGTCAATTATATTGAATAATTCTATAAAGACCTGACATCAGAGTTGACATCCAGCTTAAAGGGATTGGAGATAGGTACACATAGTAAGACTCAAATGGTGTGTCAGCTGTTTCTAGAGATGAATCAGTTATTCAAACAAACGAAAACTGATTTCTTAAAAGAGTTAATCCTAATTTTGTTTTTATCCATTTGGTTAGTAGTGATGGGTAACACAATTACTTTTCCAAATTTTTTTTCCAAATTTTTTAACCCGTTCATCTTTTCTAATCCCTTTTTGCTCAAGAACCCAAGTCAGTGACTATAAGCATACAGTGAGGATAACCCAGTTCTACCCTATGCAAAGTGTCAGCAGAGACTGCCTGGCTCAGCAAATCGCTGCTACTTCAAACTCTCAGGGGGTTGGGCTCACTAGGAAATTCAGTTTTCAGAGGCAATTCACCTTCTGGCTGTTCTCCTAAAAGATTGGGTTAACGGGCAGGGGCATCCAGCATACTTGATTTTGAAATGTCATGTGACCTTGTGTCTGTAGATAGTATTTGGGGTACAATCTGCCCTCAATATGTTTACCTGCTCTTTGCTCTTAAAACAAAATGGATATAGTGGCAGGAAATAACTTCTATATGTTGGTATTCATCCACTGTGGAAAAAAAATCTGAACGATGATAAAACTGCTTTTTCTAAAACCTTAACCTTTAAACCAAAAATTTCACTGCCTTTCCAGAAATTCTCAAGTGAGCTGATTTAAATGAAATCATAGTTAATATATTTCCACTTTTAATGAGAAGTATTTTATTGGGGTATATCATGTATACCAAAAAAAGACAGATCACAGTTATCACCAAGTGAAGTGATTCACTTATCTTCTCTGCCTCTTTTGTTTATATATAAACATTATGTGTGGGTGTGTATTGGCATATAAAAGCATTCTCTCTTGAAAAACACAATGAAAATATAACTTTGTATTTTCTCTCACTAACAACTAAAATATGTTTTGTGTGAGAAGTTTAGATTTTCCCTTGCTCCTTGATGGAAACTGAGAGTCTCGCTGAGACTCTCCACAATCTTATTTTTCTGGTCATTCTTTGATATTAAAATACTTTCAGTCACTTTACTTATAAATAGACTCTCACTTTAGCAGCTCCAATTTTACAGTCTCAGAAAATAAAACTGTGAACTTGCCTCAGCATTTGGATTTTCTCCCTTCCCCAAGGCAGCGCCACAGTGGGGAGAGTTCTTCCCTGTACTCTCTGTTTTCTCTGCTCATAGTGTGCCCTTGCTATACTGCTTCATAACCGCTTGGTTCTCACTGCTTCAGATTCATAAGGCTTACGCTCAGGGTAGGAGAAACAGAGGAAAGGCTACGTATTGTCTTCATGGCAGTGGGTATGTGTGATTTCTGACTTGATCTTTCATGGTACTTCCTGGGTTCTTCAGAGGCCCCTCTCACTCCTGCCACAACTCTGCGTGGCTGTGATGTGTTTCTTCCAGGAAAGTATTTTTCCTACAGTCCTAGTTTTTCCTGTAACATGTCCTGTAGAACCTTCCAGGGAGTCTTCATGGGCAGTCTTTATAATAGCTCTAGGTTCTTTTCCCCAAACATTCTTAAATCTGAGTTGGGAGGGTTTACTTCCCAAATATCCTCTTCCTCTCTAGCTGCCTCAGGGAAGTAGCCATGTCTTCTGTTCTCTTTACACTTTTGGAATGTTCCAGACAGCAGCTCAACGTGCTCTCTTAAATACAGGAAATGCATCCCAAGCTACCTGATGGAGCTCTGAAGAACTCCTGTGAATTAATAGTCTTGAGGTAATGGGCAGGAGGTTGGGAATCAAAATATTGGAGAAAAACTTTCAACCCAACCAAACCCTTTCCATAAACTTTCTTTTTTATTCATTGGATTTGATTCTACCTTTTATCCCTGTCAGGAGGCCCAGTGCCTTCCTGTCATTAAAAAATTCTCAAATTTATTTTTTTGAAAGTTTTCATTTTGTTCTGTCATCTTACTTGGTTAGGACCTCCATTGTATCATGAGTCCATGATATATTATTCTGTCGGACAGATATGAATGTGTATAGTAGCTATAAATAAGACTTTTATAGGGTACCTATTCTTCTTTACTTCCTTAAATATATATTATGATCATTTCCTCCATGTTCATAAATACTTTTCTTTCATAACATTTTAATAGCTATAGATTATTCCTTTATGTGAATGCACCATATTTTATATAAAATATTTCCTACTTTAGAAAAACTGCCTAGGATTATTTCTCCCGAATTTTTACTACTGCTAACAAAGAACTACTGACATAAACTCTTCATGGAAACATTCATATTTATTTCCCTAGGATAAATTCTTAGAAAGAATTGCTGAGTCAAATGTATGCACATTTTTAAGGGTTTTAGTATATATTGCCAAATTGTCCTCTGGAAACTTTCTCTCAGCAGCAGTGTATAAAAGTTCCTGTTTAATTTACACTTGGCAATAATGCATATGTAATTTCCTTAGTCTTTCTCAGTTGATGAATAAAAATTAAATCTCACCGAGAATTCATTTTTATTACCAGTAGGTTTGAAACTATATATGTATATTCATACATATATTAGGCCCTATAGAAAATTGCTCATTTCTTTACCCATTATTATTGGCACATTAATTTTTCATTTATTTGTGTTTAAATATTAAGGATATCAAAACTTTGGCCTTCTGTATCCATCAGAATCCAGTTAAAAAAATAGAAACCACGTTGGCTATTTCAAACAGAGAGAATTTAATACATGAGATAAGGTATAAACGTTTTGGAAGCTATGAAGGAACCAAAGGGGGTAGGGGATGGTAGAGGAGTTAAAGGGATGATGGGATATTACCCAAGTTGAGAAAGCCACAAATGCCCCTGAGCAGGAGCCATGAGCCCGCACCTGCCACTGCTTGGTTGTAGGTACAGCTGCAGCAGCTCCATCTCCAAAGTGGCACAGACACTGCCGCCGAGAGACCTTCAGAAAGGGAACTCTTGTTTGGGCTGGTGCCTCCATGGCTGCTAGACACCCTGATCATATGCCTGCCACGATCACTAGTGCCAAGGCCACCAACTGCTGCCACTTTCAGAGCCAGACACTGAATGTGCACTTATTTTCCTTCTCCCTTCCTTTCAATGTCTATTTTCTATCTTCCACTGACAAAAGTTAATTAGAAACTAGCAAGGTCCAAAGGCTGGGGAAAGCAGTTTAAAGGGTCTCACAGTAGAGTCATTTAAGGCAAAGACCAAGGGGGGACCAAGAGACAAATGACAAATGATTTGTATAATGCTTATAAATTATTTTCCAGGTTGCCATTCACTTGTCTTTTTGTATTATAATGTCTTGTGAACACACAGAAGTTCTGAATTTTATTTATTAAAAACTTGATGAGTTTCTTCTATTTTGTACCATTCCTATTTTGATTAAATATATTCTCTGTGTAATCACATAAACAAATATACATAAATATATATAAATCTTCCCTCATATGTGATCTAAATATTTAACTTACATTTAAATTGAATCTTTCTGAGTATTTTTACTTGTACATTCCTTTTGCCTTCCTTCTATTCGTTTATATTTTTCTGTAAGTGGTAAACTGATTGTTTTAGAATTCTTCATTCAATAATCAAATCTTTCTCCAAACAATTATAAATTCTACATCCAGAGAACTGTCTAAGCTGCTGGCTCTAATTTCTCTCTTCCATTTCTCTCACCACCCTTTAATCAAGCTTTGGCTGATCTTTCAAGACCATTATTTTTTTTTACCCTATTTACCTTACTAAATCCAAATTTCAATTCTCAGCTCTCTTCTTAGCTGCTGTAACACCATTGTTTGACCCATTCCATCACTGCTTCTTCCTTTCTCTTACTTTACCAGCTGTGCCTTCTCAGGCCCCTTGACTTGTTTCTTATCTCCTGCACTTCTTAATGTTTCAGTTTCGTAGAGCTCAGTTCTCAGACCTCTTCTCTTCTATTTCTATGTTTATTTCCTTGACGATTCTGTGCAGTCTGTTTGGTTTAATTACATTTACATGGAGATTTATATTTCCATTCCAGAGTGCTGCACGATGTTTCAAAATTATATATTCATACACCTATTTGATGTCATCATTTGCATATCTAAGGAACATCTCAAGGCTAACAAAATAAAACCAAAATACTTTTATCTTTCATCCTAAATAGGCGTTTTCTATAGTCCTTCTCATTTCCATGAAAGTTAAGTAATTTCATTGGGTTGCTCAAGACGAACGCCTTGGATTCATCTTAGGTCCCATAGTTCTCTGAGAGCCTACATCTAGTCAGTGATAATACATCACCTTTCCATTTGAAATTTATAAAACATTCACCGCTTCCATTGCTACCATCATAGTTAAAGCCACCATCACCTTTTATCCGGATTATTTCAAAGTCCTCTTAATTCATCTTCTGATTCTCAGCACAATAACCAAATCATCACTTTTAATATACAGATTGAACCATATATTTCCTCTGTTCATAACCATCTAAAAGTATCTCATTCCAAGGAAAATCTCTAGAATCCTTATGATATTCTTCAAGAATAGTCATTGTGTCACCACCCTGGTCTCAGAGCCTAAGGTTCTGGGTTTCTCTTCTTTTGTTTTAGTCACACTGGTCCACCTGTTTGTTTTCAAATCTGCCAAGCTTAGTCATTTCAGGGACTTTCACTTTCCTTCTGTACAGATTGATCTTTCCCCACACATTCCTAATGCTCGCTCCTTCTTCACCTTTCTCAATTTTTCTCAAATTTTTCTAACTGGAAGTTAGGCCTTTATGAGTATTCTATTTAAAATTGCCACCCCAGAGCTGGCACTCCATATTCGTCTTGCTGTTTATTATCCTTCATTGCACTTAACACCTGAAACACACCATATTTTACTAATTTGATTATTGCCTTTCTTTTCAACTAGAATGTGAGTTTAATGAGGACTTTTTAGAGGGGGATAGGAGGGAAGGGAGATATATTTGGTTCACTGCTTTAACCTCATTGCTCAGAATGGCGTCAGGACACTTAGAATATTTTAATAAATATTTCTTTAATTAACGATTTAAAAGCTTAGTATATAATTGTAGTGTGTTTCTAGACTATCTTCTATGCAGTGATTTACTTGTCCAAATTTGCACCGGTGCTATGTTTTAAAAATTATTACATCTCTATAGTAAACTTCAAAGTTTGACATTTAAAACATCCTTTTAAAAAAACTTATTTTTAAACTATGTTTAATGAACTATTGTAAAGATAGTACGCAGGGTTCCGAAACACCCTATGCCCAGTTTACCTATTATTAACATCTTACATTAGTATATTACCTTTGTCACAGTTAATGAGTCAATCTTTATACATTATTATTAATTGAAATTCACACTTTATTCAGGTATCTTTAGTCTTTATCTTATGTCTTGTCTTGTCTTTATTTCTTTCCTTCCTTCCTCCCTCTCTTTCCCTTCCTTCTTTTCTTCCTTCCTTCCTTCCTTCCTTCCTTCCTTCCTTCCTTCCTTCCTTCCTTCCTTCTTTCCTCTCTTCCTCTCTTCCTTCTTTCTTCTTCCTTCTTCCTTCCTTTCTTTTCCTTTCGAATCCCTCCAGGATACCACATTATTTTTAGTCATCTTGTCTCCTTAGGTTCCTCTTGGCTATAAAAGTTATTTAGACTTTTGTGGGGTTTTTGTTTGTTTGTTTTTTGCTTTTGATGACTGCAGTGGACGGATGTTTATGTCCCTGCAGAATTCGTATGTTGGAATTCTAACCCCCAATGTGATAGTATTAGGAGGTGGGACCTACTAGAGATGATTAGTTCATGAGAGTACACCCCTAGTCGATGAGACTAGTGCCTTCATGAAAAAGACCTGAAAAGAGCTCCCTTGCCCCTTCTACTTCTGAAAAGATAGCAGTCTATCAACCAGAACGTGGGCTCTGCAAGACACCAGACCTGATGGTGTCTTGATCTTGTACTTCCCGGTCTCCAGAAACGTGAGAAATTCCGTTTAAAGACTATCTGGTCTACAGTATTTTTGTTATAGCAGCCAGGAGGGAACTAAGAGAAAGAACTTGACAGTTTTGAGGAGTACTGGTCAGATGTTTTGTAGACTTCCTCTCATTGAATTTTTTCTCAAGATTAGACTACAGTTATAGATTGTGGAAGGAATGCTACAGAAGAAAAATGCCCTTTTCATAACATTGTACTAAAGGTATAAACTATCGACATGACTTATCACTGTTTTTAATCTTGATCACCTGGCTCAGGTAGTGTTTGTCAGGTTTCTCAGATGTAAAGAAACTTGTTTCCCCCCCCTCTTTTCAAACTATATACTTTGGAATGAAGTCATTCTATGCAATTCACATTTAAGAAGTAGGGAGTTATGCTCACTCCATTTACTTGAGGGTGGAGTACATATGCAAACTGTTTGAAATTCTTCTGTGTGGGATATTTGCTTATTCTCTCCCATCTATTTATTTAATTTATTTATATAAGTAGGAATGTATGAATATTTATTTTATACATTATTTTGTTGCTCAAATTGTTGTAATTATAGCCATTGGTACCTCTTTCTATTGGTTCCTGTTTCCCTTTGATACATGACATAGATTTTTTTTTTTTTTTGAGAACTAGTTTTCTGATTTAGATTTAGACTCACTCATCTTGTTTTTTCTTGCCCTAGTCCCTAGTCCTAAAAAAGCCCTTTATTCAAAGGAACCCTGATTCCTCAAATCCAATAATGGTTTTAAAAACCAAGATCTGGGGCGCCTGGGTGGCTCAGTCGGTTGAGCGTCTGACTTTGGCTCAGTTTATGATCTCACGGTTCGTGGGTTCGAGCCCCGCGTCGGGCTCTGTGCTGACGGCTCAGAGCCTGGAACCTGCTCCGGATTCTGTGTCTCCCTCTTTCTGTCCCTACCCCACTCATGCTCTCTGTCTCTCCAAAATAAATAAAAATGTTTAATAAAAAAAATAAAAACCAAGATCTGGGCACTTGGACTCAAATATCTTTTACTCATTCATTCATTCATTTATTCATCAATCATTTCTTGTGTACTTCTGCCTAAAGATCCCAGATGGATATTAACATTATTACCTCAAAATTTAAAAAAAAATGATAGTTTCATTATAATTTCATATAATATGTGTATATTGACCTGACTTACATTAATGTATTTACAAACTGAGTAATTTCCTTCATGACCAAAGTTTGTCTCCATTTACTAAAGTCATCTTTGCTATCCTTCAGAAACCTTTTTTCCCCTTATATTCAATCTGATTTTTTCTTGTTAAGTTTACTCTCTTTTTAAAAAAGAATAATATTGGTATTGTAAATGAATTCTTTTGTTCCATTTATGTAATTGGTCATCATTATATTTATTTCATAAATGAAACTTTGTTAACCTTATATATCTTAATAGTCTTTCAGATTATTCTTTGAATAAAGAATGACAATGTTGTAAACTATTTTAGCTTTAATCTCCTGCTTTCTAATACTTACGGTTATCATTTCTTTATGGTGATAAAACTTCCAAGATATATTCAATATAATAGCGAGAATCTTTTCTTATTATTCGTATTCCAATTTTGCTAAAAATATACTAAAATGAAAGCATACTCTGATTTGATAAAAGAATCTTGTCAGTCTATTGTAAAGAAATAGGACTTATGCAGTGATAGGCACTACATACGTAATACTGATAATATGTTAACCAATTTTAAGAAATCACATAGGAGAGGTAATGTCAAAGAGCCATAGGACCTACTCTAGGTAAACTGATATCACAAAAATTTTATCATAGTACAGTTTTAAATTACACATCAGTTTTCTTCAAGATGTTTCTAATATAACTACCCATTTCTTTATATTTAAGAATAATTATGTCTAATCATTAGTTTATAGACTTCTCTCTAATATAAAAGGATATCTATTCTTTCCAATGTGGACTTGGTGAAACGGAGTGATAAAGCTAATACAGGGCATCAGACAGGTTTACCACAGATTTAAACGAGAATATCATTTTTGATATCTTTTCCAAAGATATTAAGTGCACACATGTTTAAGACAATTTTTAACGTGTTTTCCATTATTTTGAAATCTATTAGTAGACATATTTCTTCAAAAAATTAACTATTTTGTTTTATATCTTAAAATGGGTTTTGTATCCTGCAACTTTGCCAAATTCATGGATCAGTTCTAGTAGGCTTTCAGTGGATTCTGTTGGGTTTTCCATGTAAAGTATCATTTTGTCTGCAAAAACTGAAAGTTTGACTTCATCCTTGCCTATCCTGATGCCTTTTATTTTTCTTTCTTGCCTGATTGCTGAATCTAGGACCTCCAACACTATGTTAAATAGCAGAAATCGGTTGCATTCCTTTACACCAATAATGAAGCAAATCCCATTCACAATTGCACCAAAAACCATCAAATACCTAGGAATAAACCTAACCAAAGATGTAAAAGACCTTTACTTGGAAAACTATAAAAAACTTATGAAGGAAATTGAGGAAGACACAAGGAAATGGAAAAACATCCCATGCTCATGGATTGGAAGAATAAATACTGTTAAAATGGCAATACTACCGAAAGCAATGTACACATTCAATGCAATCCCAATCAAAATTGCACCAGCATTCTTCTCAAAGCTAGAGCAAACAATCTTAAAATTTGTATGGAACCACAAAAGACCCCAAATAGCCAAAGTAATTCTGAAGAATAAAACCAAAGTGGGAGGCATCACAATCCCAGATTTTAACCTCTGCGGTAGTCATCAAGACAGCATGAGATTGGCACAAGAACAGACACATGGACCAATGGAATAGAATAGAGAACCCAGAAATGGACCCACAAGCATATGGCCATCTAATCTTTGACAAAGCAGGAAAGAGTATCCAATGGAAAATGACAGCCTCTTTTACAAATGGTGTAAAAGACATTAAATGGGGAGAACTGGACAGCAACATGCAGAAGAATGAAACTAGACCACTTCCTTACACCACTCACAAAAATAAACTCTAAATGGATGAAGCACCTGAATGTGAGACAGGAAACCATCAAAATCCTAGAGGAGAAAGCAGGAAAAAACCTCTTTGACCTGAGCGGCAGCAATTTCCTATGCAACACATCTCCAAAGGCGAGGGAATTTAAAGCAAAAATGAACTATTGGTACCTCATCAAGATAAAAAGCTTCTGCACGGCAAAAGAAACAACCAACAAAACTAATAGACAACCGGCGGAATGGGAAAGGATAATTGCAAATGACATATCGGATAAAGGACTAGTATCTAACATCTATACAGAACTTACCAAACTCCACACCCGAAAAACAAATAATCCAATGAAGAAATGGGTGGAAGATATGAATAGACAGTTCTCCAAAGAGGACATTCAGATGGCAAACAGACACATGAAATGATGCTCAAAGTCACTCATCATCAGGGAAACACAAATCAAAACCACACTGAGATACCACCTTACACCGGTTCGAGTCGCTAAAATGAATAAACCAGGAAACTATAGATGCTGGCGGGGATGTGGAGAAGCAGGCATCCTCCGACACTGTTGGTGGGAATGCAAACTAGTGCAGTCGCTCTGGAAAACGGTGTGGAGGTTCCTCAAAAAAAAAAAAAAAAGAAAATAGAGCTACCCTATGACCCAGCAATAGCACTGCTAGGAATCTACCCAAGAGACACAGGAATGCTGATGTATAGGGGCACGTGTACCCCAATGTTCATAGCAGCACTTTCGACAATAGCCAAATCATGGAAAGAGACTAAGTGCCCATCAACTGACGAATGGATAAAGAAGATGTGGTACATATATACAATGGACTATTATGTGGCAATGAGAAAAAACGAAATCTGGCCATGTGTAGCAACATGGATGGAATGGGAGGGTATTATGTTAAGTGAAATAAGTCAGTCAGAAAAAGACAGATACCATATGTTTCCATATGTAGGTGGATTTTGAGAGACTAAGCAAAAACCAGGGGGGAGGGGAAGAGGGGAAAGGAAAAAAAGACACAGAAGAAGGGAGATAAAACATAAGACACTCTCAAAGACTAAGAACAAAATGAGGGGGATGAGGGAGGAAGGGGAGGGGGTGATGGGCATTAAATAGGGCACATGTTGGAATGAACACTGGGTGTTATATGTAATTCAATTTGAAAATAAACTATTAAAAATAAAATGGGTTTATATTCTTCGTTTCCTTAAAACAGAGGCAATGATGATCCTAGATATTATTATAGAAGACGCTTATTTTTTCCAGAAAGATTATTGTTTGTAATCATCGAACTTGCCTAAAAAGGGATAGTATCAATAATGCACACTGGAATGAGAGCTATTAGTTATTGTTGACTTGTTCATTTTGATACTGAATGATAACGCGTAGTTTGTAATTATTATCTGAGGGAAAAAGGATTTACCAATAAGATTAATTTATGCTTAATGGAAAATTAAATCTTGGAGAAGAAACTGAAGTATGAGTGGAAAGGAAAGGAGCCAGGCCTTTTTACTTTTATTCCGGGGGGGGGGGTTGTTCTTTTTTTTTTTTTTTTTGGACAATACAGGCTCATCAAGATTAAGCGCTACTTCATTTGACAAAATGCGACATCCATTCATGATAAAAGCTGTCAACAAAGTAAGTGTAGAGGGAACATACCTCGACATAATAAAGATCATATATAAAAAACCCACAGCTAATATCATTCTCAATGAGGAAAAACAGAGCTTTTTCTCTATGGCTAGGAACAAGACAGAGATGTTCATTCTCACCACTGTTATTTAAAGTCCTGGCCACAGCATTCAGACAACAAAAAGAAATAAAAGGCATCCAAATCAGCAAGGAAGAAATAAAACTTTCACTATTTGCAGATGACATGATATTTTACATAGAAAACCCTAAGGACTCCACCAAAAAACAGCTAGAACTGATACACAAATTCAATAAAGCTTCAGGATACAAAATCAACATACAGAAATCGGTTAACCAAACAGATTCTGATTAGGAGTATCAGGAAAGATCACTTCGTTGAAGAGGAAACATCTGATTTGGTCTCTAAAGGATGTGTATGAGTTTACCAGGTAGAGAAAGGGAAGACCAGAATTCTAGACAGAAAGAGAAAGTTAAAGTCCCAGAGACTTGAGAGCACACACTGGGCTTTGGTAAGTCTGGGTTGTGGGGTGGAAGGGGATAGTAAGAAGCTCATATTTGTCTTGGGTGGGTCTTAAAGCAAAACTTGGCAGTTTTGATGAATCCTGAAGGCAGTGGGACCACTGAAAGATTTTAAGCAGTAAATTTGGAACCATACTTTGAAAAGGTCACTCTGGGGCCATGGGGGTAGAGAGTAGATTGTATGTATGTGTGTGTGTGTGTGTGTGTGTGTGTGTGTGTGTGTGTGTGTGACTTCCCCAAAAATTATCCAAAGGCATTTTTGTCTGAAGGTAGTGTATCATTGGGGGGTTTATGTAGGTTGTCTTAATCTCTCCAGGCAATAGAGGGAAGATGTGAGTAAAGAAAAAGCTAGGCCATAAACCAGGGATTGGCAAACTTTTCTGTAAAAGGCCAGAATATAAACATTTTAGGTTTTGTGGGCTATACCATCTGTCAGAAATACTGAACTTGGCTGCGGTAACATGAAAGAAGGCATAGATAATACATAAATGAATGAGTGTAGCCATTCATCAAAACATTATTTTTAGATACTGAAATTTGAATTTCATATAATTCTCATGGATCATGAAATACTATTATGTTTCTGAGATTTTAAACCTTTTAAAAATGTAAAAACCATTCTCAGCTTACAGGCTATACATCAACATGAGACAAGATGAATTTTTTTCTTAGCCATTTGTTTCCATTGACCATTGTTGGCTGATCGTTGATATAAACACTTGAACCCTGACTCTGAGAATACAATTTACCCAATAACTGAGCAACTGATAGTAACAGACCATCTTGTCTTTTAAGGGATACCATAAATCTGATTCTGGGCAAGTATCACCATATTGGTCTTCCAAGATGGTTTTTGCCTTAACTTGGAAATAATTTTAGAAACTATGTGGATTAGACCAGAGTAACTAGAAGCATTATTTCTAGAATTCTGAACAAAATGTATGCTTTACCTTTGATTGGGTAAGGAAAGAAACTCTAGTATGTAACAAGGCCATCTCTTTTTTTTTCCCCTCCACACGACGGATCAATTTTCTACCTTGGGAGGTACAAAGAGTGTTTCATTGATCAAAAGAGGTAAATATACACATGTTTCAAGAAAAGAAAGTATAATATAGTTCAAGGTGACATGTCCAAGCATGTCCTCCCTCTCTCTGCCGAAATTGTATGTCATTAAAGCTTTACCTCAAGAACAGCCTGGGGTAAGCTGAAAGATGACTAGTTTTGGGAAGCTAGGGAGCTACATGAAAGCATTAGGGCACACCAACTTTGAGGGGGATATGACTATGATAGAGAGAGGAAGAAGTTAGAAAGATACATTGGATTAAAACTTTGTATGTCAATTTCCTAAAATATTCTAGTTGAACACCATCTTCTATTTACAATTGACCCTTGAACAACCTGGGTTTGAACAGTGTAGGTTCACTCATACATAGATTTTTTACAGCATAGTACTGTAAATATATTTTCTCTTATGATATTCTTAATATTTTCTTTACTCTAGCTTACTATAAGAATACAATGCACAATACATATAACATGTAAAATATGTGTTAATTCACTGTGTATTTTATTGATAAGGCTTCTGGCAATAGGAGGCTATCAGTAGTTAAGTTTTGGGAGAGTGAGAAGTTGTGAGCAGATTTTCAACTACATGGGGGTCAGTGCCCATAAGCCCTACATTCAAAGATCAATTGTGTAGTTAAAGTAGACATTTAGGACAGAATGAAATCTACTGATGGTCTATCTTCCCTTTTGGTCTTTATTTGAAGAATGTGTGACGTGAAAGTTTAAACCTAAAAAGAATAAGTTGCTTATTTCAGCTGGAAAAAAAGCACAATGATGAGTATAAACATAAAATTATTTTGAAAACTTAAAAAGTTTTCTAAACATACGATATATTGATCTAAAGCACTGATAAGACTCTCTAGCAATTGAAAATAAAACTACCTTGTTTAAAGTTATAAATTATCTATAAATTTTAAAACGCAACTTGTTTATCTGGCATTGGATATTGTAAAGGAGGAAAGATTTAGATATTGGCAAGAGATTACGGTGTTATGTTTATTTTATCTCAGATTTACAGCACGAAACGTACATCCTGAATAGTCAAGCACAATGCATGCAGAATAATCAAATAAAATGAACTATTTCCCATTGGTTAAAGAATTATTTCTCAGATTTGATATAGTTTTGACTTGTTTAACATACGCCTGGGGCTTTTGTGGTACATTTTGAATGTATTTGAATAATAAGTGTTTTACTCTGTATATATGTTGAGTAAAATCAGTAACATGTCTAAAACCTATAGTGCCATGCAAAATCCATGACTCAATATAATTAGCATGAAAATAGTAATTCCACATTCATCTCCGAAGCTGGTCAGCAGAGGACAGGATGAAAACGTCTACTGAAATGTTTTAATCAGTGTGCATTCTCCACCCAAAGCTGAGGTTGGATAAAGTCCAGATTGAGTTTCTTTGTCTTCCTCCTATTTATCAAATGCTAAAGTAGAATAAAAGACCTAAAAAAATGACTTGTCATAAATGGAAAACCTTAAAATTAACTATTTTTGTCATTCTGAGGTTTTTCTAAGACCTCACATTTGGCTACAGAAAAGCAAGGTGGTTTCCATCTTTTCAAGATACAATGCAGTACGTTGTTCATGGGAACAGTTGGCCTGCCAAAATTCCTTGGCAAAGGGAAGCCTCTGGCCAACTAACTGTGATATAATAAATGATCTGACCAGATTGTCAATGAATTGAGATCTGAAGTTAGAGCCGCTTTGGGGATGGAGAAATTAGTTATTTCTCTTCAACTCTTGCCCCTACAAATATGAAAACTCTGAAAAGTATACCACAAATCTCTAGGGAATGGATACTGTAGCAAGTAGTGGTGTGTTTCTCGTTTGTCTAATATTATGAATCATTTATTTATTTATAAGGGAATTTTCATTATTAAACATTTATTATGTCTGATTTTAAATATAACACATGTTCATTTGGATAATATAGCAAAGTTTAAAGAAAAAAATAACAGTGATGCATAATTTCACTACCCACACATATCTACTGTTAAAATTCTGATAAATTAATAGCTGTATTTTTCTCTGCATTTGTAGATTATATGTTGTGTGTGTTATTTTGTGTTCTACTTTTAATAGCTTCATATTATATCATAAACAATCTACTAAGACATAAAAAATAGCCTCATAAACACTATTTAAATCATTTTAAGTACTCGATCATACCAATTTTTGGTCATTTAATGTATCTACGTACCAATATCTTAACAACTCCAAAATAAAATGTTTTAATATCTATATGTGCTCACAAACATTGCTTTAGTTTTCTACATGTATATTCTAAGATAGCATAACTATAATCCTGATATCTGTGTTAAGTTTTTGCCATTTTTACTTTTTGTAGTTGCTGCCCTGGTATATTTGTTTTAAAAAAGTTTAGAACTGTATGTCAGGAATAAACTTTGATGACTTGCACTGAAAATCTGCATAGAATCAACAGGGGCTCAGCCAACATATAAAGCATCTAAATTTGTTTTGTGCTCTGTATGCCATCCTGTTTGGTGTGGACTTCCTCTACCTGAGTGAGCATGGCTGTTCATATACTCTCTTCAGCAGAATGTTCTTCAGCTCTTTTCTGCCTTGGGTAAGAAAAATTATTTAGATAAATGTGTAAAGGTCTAGTAATTTATATATGTTATTCTGTAAAGATGTGATATGAGCTAACCACCCCTCCTTAATATTGTAATTATTTTATGTGGTGACACATGATAACTACCTTTCTCATGGTAAGCATTTCATAATGTGCAAAACTGTCAAATTACTATGTTGGACACATGAATATATTATACACCTACTACAATTAGGTTGCAACAATGGGGATGGGGAGAAAAGGACAGATATGAGACATGTTTTTGATGACAGGAGGTGAACTAAGGGATTTGACCTAGAAAGAGCACAGATTTTGGCTCAAAAATATTGGTGATTTGTGTGCTTTTTTCTGGAATGGAAAAGACTGAGGGTAGAGCAGGTCTGGGGAGATAAATCAAAGAGTCTGTTTTGGACATGTTAACTTCTAGATGTCAATATGCTATCCAAATGGAGATATTAATGAGGCTGCTAAATATACAACCCTGAAAAATTGAAGACAAGTAAGTACAGGAAATACTAGAAATAAAGACCTGGGAATTATCTTTTGATAAATGGCATTCGAATACATGAAGATATATTACTTACTACAATCAAACTAGTTCAAAATATTCCTCTAACCCCCAGTTTATGCCTTTGCGCTTGGTTTGTTGAGTATTCACATGGACAACACATCCAATTCCATATCTTCAGATATTTGACCATTTCAATACCAGTGACCTTTTCTTTATTCCACTTTGTCACTTATTCTCACAGTTTCATCCTGGACCTTGGCCCAGGCATGACTCATCATTTCAAAACTCTTATACTTCTGACCTTCCTCCATAACTACCAAGCAAGATCCAACTAAAGCTCTAATCTACTCTCTGCGCTTCTATGGAATAACAGCTAAACACAATTGCTTTAAAAACACTTCAACATATTTTTTTTAAGTTTCCCTCTCTTATCTTTCAGAGATCGTTTTTTTAATGGAGCATTTAGGATTATTGTGTCTAAAAGTAACAAAAAATAAAGAAAAACTTAAAATGTCTTGATGAAAATTTTTTTCTCTGCTGTTTTTCTCATTTTAACCATTACGACCTTGGAGAGAAGAGTTTCTTGGAATTGGTTCAACATCTCATTGACACCACAGTCAACTTTCTCATAATTCACAATTTGCCCATGGCTACAGACAGCAGCTGCATCTCCAACCTTGGCATTAACATTCAAAGCAGGAAGAGGAGAGGAAGGAAAAGAGGCTGAACCATCTATGCCTATCTCTTAGAACCTTGAAAGCAGAAGCTGTCTTTCCATCTCTACTCTACTTTTTCGCATTACAAATTATTTTTCCTCCTATTTTTCAGAGCCAGTGCCTCCACAGTAGTTCTTGATTTCATCCTCTCCACTATCATCTTTCTCCATCTTCATTCCTCTCCTCTTCCTCTGTCATCATTAAGTTTCAAACTTTTATTAATCTACTCAGTCTTCCTCTAAATTTAGTGCAATAAATATAGCCAGGCCACTTAAAAAATGCCTTGCCATTGATATTTCATCCTTTGTAACTATAATCACTGTTTCTCTGACTCATGCTCCATTCAATCCTCAGTCCACTGTGCTCTATTCTCATCACCGAGGGGTCATCACTGATGCCCTCTATAATGTCAAGAGCAAGTTCTTGTTTTCCTGTCTTTCAACTAATTCAACCCTGTTATTAGTGTTTATTCTTTTTAGAAGTGTCCACTTAAAAGTGTTTTGAATTCCATATAAATATTGTCTCTTGAGTCTCTAAATGCTTTTAGAACTATTCACTGATGTCCTTCTTTGCAGGTCCCACTCTGGCATATCAGTATACTTTCAAATTTTAAACTTGGCTTATTGCTATTTATTTCTTCCAAATACCCACCAAACGTGATCTCAACCACTGTCATCATTTCCACAAATGTAAAAGGTAGCTGAAAGAACACTGGCATTTTACATCCTGTTATCTTTCCTGATGGCTTATTTGACACTTATCTGCATACCACATTATTAAATGTGCCACCATCAAATTCATCACATCCAAAATTAATCTAAGATATTTCCATCCTTTGCCACTATATTCCTCCCACCACCCAAACAAGAATACTGTCAAGCATATTTGTTACCTAATTACAGTGCAACCCACAATACTATGATCACTATGAATCCTACACATTTCTTCTCACTTATTGATACCTGCTACATCCCCTTTAAATTCGGGCTTCATTCAGTTCTTACCTATATTATTTCAATAACCCCCTAATAAGGAAGGTTATGTGGATTCAAACCCCTCCCACACACACACCTCCTTCATTGAAACAAAACTATCTACCATATCTACAGCTGAAATTCCTTGCAATGTCGTCCCTCACTCATAGGATAATACTTCAATGTTCCCAATTATTTATAGGATAATGCACAAGAGGCATTTCATGGCAGTGAAAAGTATCTGATCCTGTGTGACTATAAAGCTTCATCTCCCTTCACCACTTTTCTCAAACTTTATATGTTGGTAGAACCAGTGTGTGGAGCTCCTGGAACACACTGCAATGTCATACAACTCCTATCTCTCCTCTAAAACAATCCTTCCTAGCTTGCTGTCTTGATCCATTTAATTATTGTCATTCTCATCTGTTTTCAGCCTTTTAGCTAAGATGAGGTATAATTATTGCTGATTCTTACAAATTTAGTTTGGTATCACTTCTTTCAGATACATCATATCTGGGTCTTATTTCTTTCAAATTTTTAGATTTCTCCAGTTGTTGTATTACTCTCCCTCTAAAAATCTCAGAGTAATTCCTCCCATATGCTATGATATTTTCTGCTCTAGACTTCTGCATTAATTTTTAGTCTGATTTTTCCTCTCCTCTCACTTTTCCTCACCCTCTAAACTTCCCATTGCTATCCTCTAGGACATTTCCATTTTTACCGTAAGTTATTACTCCCTACCAGAAGCATTCCTGAGCATCAAAGTCTCAACTGGATCTCTTTAATGTGGTGTCATAGCATGATAACAATATCAAACACATGAAGTATTTAACGTGTGCCAGACATTCTTCTAAGTACTCTGCATATATTAAAGTACTTAATCCTTGCAATGCTGTAAATTAAGCATGGTTATTATCCACACTTTAGAGATGAAGAAAATGAGGTATTAGGACATTAGTTAATTTATCATATGTTGTTAGCAAGTGAAAGGGACAGACTTTACGTGGGCAAGCTGTCTTTGCTTGTACTTTAATCCTGCAGGCATTTCTTCTGTCATATATATCATTTGCTTACTTGCTATTATCATTCGGCAGAATACAAACTCTCTAAAAGCTTATTCATTATTGAATCTCTACCATGCACCCAAAAGTCTTTGAACACATTTGGTGCTCAAAATTTTTTTGACAAATGACAGAGACATAGCTTTGTGTTCCCATAGCACTGTGGGAATATCTATGCTTTTGCTGAATCTGTGCCATTATTTACTTATAGCCCTCTTGGTCTTATTGAATTGTAAGACCCTCTAGGACAGAAAACTTTACTTATCCATCAATGTGTCCCAAGTGAAGCACAGGTGCTCAATAAATGTTTGTTGAACAAATCTGTAAATAATACCAGTGGAGGAAATGCATGTAAGTTTTTGTTTGTTTGTATAGATCTCAACAATCTCCTTCTATCTGTACTTCTGTGTGGCTGTAGGAAAGTACTTGTTATATAGTACTTACGATAATCATCTATTTTTGAGACCTCTTCCTATTTTATTGTAAATGAGCATGATTCTGAAATAAACCTTTCAGGACCCCTAGGGTCCTAAAATGTTTATGAATCTTAATTCTTGTCAAATATTATAAGACTGTCCCCAAATACAGCAAAATACACTTTAATAGTCCACTAAGTGCTCTATACTATAATGCCACAAGAAGTTAAAAAGAAGCAGAAGATATATTTCTTGCCCACACGGGCAATGTAATACAGAAGTTTGCTCCATCCTAAATAAATCTCTGTGATCATAAATGATAGAGACATGCATATACTCCCATTGACATGTCAAGATATACACAGGTGTAAGAATATCTGGAAGTGAATGGACTCAGGTGGATTTAGTTTCACATTTTCTAAGTGGAAACTTGAACAAGAGTGATGTGGTTTCATGCATTTAAGAAAGGTGTGTGACCCAGAAAGGGCAGTGAAAACACAATGTAGTGGCACATAGAGTATAATTTGAAATATTTTCATTTTTTAAGTATTTATAACAAGTCATAAGGTTGTATATAATAGCTTGACCTCCTACTTGGGGACCAACTCATAAAAGTCTGTTTTCTTTGACAAATAGTCCAGACATGGGCTTAATTTTTATTTTTTATTGCTCTGATGTGCTTGTATTTCCACATATCCTCAACAGAATCCCACATAGTTTTCTCCCTCTGCTCCTTGAGATTTGTTTCCTTTTCTTTTATCCTCATTCTCATTTTAACAGTTTTTTTTTTCTTTCTTTCTTTTTTTTTTTTTTTTGGCTTTTCATTCCATGGAGAGAAACTTCAGGAACCTCTTGGCGATCACCTCCTGCATTTTCAGGACCTTATTAGTTCACCATACTTAATTTTTTTTTTTAAACGTTTATTTATTTCTGAGAGACATAGAGACAGAGTATGAGCAGGGGAAGGGCAGAGAGAGAGGGAGGCACAGAATCCGAAGCAGGCTCCAGGCTCTGATGAGCCATCAGCACAGAGCCTGATGCGGGGCTCGAACCCACAGACTGTGAGATCTGACCTGAGCTGAAGTCGGCCACTTAACCGACTGAGCCACCCAGGTGCCCCAAGTTCACCATACTTAAAAACCATGTTTTTGGAGCAAGGAAGTGAGTCTCAATGCTTTGCATCTAATATTAAATTAAGTATGTATATTTTATAAGTATGAAATATATATATTCATTATATTCTTATGTAAATGAACTAATTTTAAGTGCTCATCATGTAACATAATAGGTGTTACATGCCAGAAAGTAATAACTTAATGAGAAAAGATGATTAATTTCAAAATATGGTAGCTATTTTTAACAGAATTTTTTATTTGAATCTTTCCCAGGGGCCATTATGAACTTGATTTGAATACACCAAAATTTTCCCTAAAGAAACTACAATTTTCAATTTCGTTGAGAAGTTTCATTTACCAGTCTTCTCATGAAGCATTATCTTCAACCTGAGTGTGACGGTGAAGAGGCTTTGTCTAACATTAACAAATCCTTTTATCTGAGTTGAAACATTGAGACCACATCTCTGGCTCATGCCTTTATATATAGCGGCCCATAAGAAATGGAAAAAATAAAACCTGTAGACATAGCCTGCAGGTATAAAATGACGAGGAAAAGATAGCCCCCTGGTGAGCTTTCATCTGGCCTTTCTTTGTATACATTTTGTGTTATAACATCTAATCTGGATATTACTCCTTTCCTTTGTCAGGAAACGATCAAATCTGGATTCATTCTCTGGTACTCTGCTTATCAGGAAAAGGCAGAATTATATAAAATAATCTATGCATAGCATAGCTCTTCTCTTTTCTGAACTCCCTTTTGCCCATGAAATTCCAGCTGCAATTTCAATCATTTGATTTATTTTGATTTTCTTATTCTTAACCATAATTTTCTTGTTTTTTTTAATGCATAAACTTTATAGCAAATTAGGAACAATAGTACATATGTACAGCTAGGACTGGAAAAGTATTTCTTCCATTTATTCCTGGGAGGCAGATATTTGTCTGCTCAACCAGAATGTGAAGTAAAGAATCAGATTTTTTTACAGTTGTGTTGCTACACTACTTAATGTGGGGAGAAGAAAGGAAGAAATGTTGACCCTCTGTATAAATAATAGGTGATGGCAGAAAAGCTAACATTTATTGAACGTGCCAAATGCCGTTTTAACTCGAGGCTTTACTTGAGTTAGCTTTTCTATGGGGCAGATACTCTCTCAAGTAGGTACTGTCCTCATCTCTGCTTCTCAGATAAAGAAACTGAGGCTTTGTGTGTTGAAGTCGTTTCCCAGTAACCCTTAGCTATTAAGCAGAATGGCAAGATTTGAGCCTATGTCCATTTGGCTCCATAATGTGCATTACTTCTTTTTTTTAAGTTTATTTATTTCTTTTGAGACAGAGAGAGAGAGAGAAAGAGAAATAGCTGGGGAGGGGCAGAGAGAGGGAGAGAGAGAATCCCAAGCAGGCTCAGTGCTGTCAGCGCAGAGCCCAACACAGGGCTCAACCCCACGAACCCTGAAATCATAACCTGAGCCAAGACCAAGAGTTGGATGCTCAAATTGACTGAGCCATCCAGACCCTCCATAATGTGCATTCCTAAACAGCATGCTAAATCATTCCATAGCTAATACCCCAAATCTCAAAAGAACTTTACTATTGGCATTGTTTAAATCTCATGTTCGACTAAGTTCTCTATAATTACAGTTAAACTGAGATTTAATAACTTTCAAAACATAATATAAGGATGATAAATGGAATATGTTGTATCTTAGGCTGTTTCATATTCAAATGGATTTTTTAACTTGTAAAAAAATTATATACTTTTACTGAAATTTCTTGTAATACGTCTCCACCAATCTCCTTAGTCTCCTCAACAAATCTCATTTTTCCACTTTGGGTCTCTCCTTGGTTTATCTGCTAATTATTCTTTTTCTGCTCTTTTAATCTGTCATTTGTGTCCATCCTGTCTCCAGCATCTAAAAATGTATTTAAATGTTTCAGCTTCTTATGGTATTCTTGCAAGGGAAGGGTTTATTTCCTTTTCATATTTTTGAAGGTTCTTAGAAGGATGAAAGAAATACATATTTGCACAGGCTAGAATCTTGAAACAGAGCTTTTGTATATTTAACTTTTTCAATGACAATGACTCAGTAATTATTACAGGTAGATTGGATGTTTAATATTAGCACTGAATGACTCTATCACTTAATTCCACTCTTTATTTTTATTTTTGAGTTTCTGCATTTTCTCACCCAAATAGGAAAATTAAATTTCATTACATTAATTAAACTAATTTCACTGTTTCCTCCTCTGACTCAGGCCTTTTTGCAAGATTTGTGATTGGATAGATATGTATCACAACCAACAGGGGTGGTAATATAGACATGAGTAAAATATTATTAAAATAATTTAAAATATTCTTGAAAAGAACAGTATATGAGTACAAAAAGTTGTAACTTATATGGAGTTATGTGAAGACGGAATTTTATAGAAGATTGAGCAATCCAAATGATAGCTTCATAAATCCAACATTAGGGGTAATTTAGTAATTAATTTAAAACTATTAGTGGGAATAATTCATAATATAATTTTACATAATTGTTGTCCAAGTAAATTTACTATCAATTGCTTTTCAGTCATTGATCTCATATACTTCTGTTTGGGAATTGCTATCTTCTATTATATTTTCTGAGATTTGACATATTCCTGTGTCTGAGGATGGCTACTTTAATGCAGTACCTGTCTGTGTCCCATCAGTAGGTACATCATTTCTACGGTCAGGTTTTTGTTGTTTTACAGTTTATTTGTTTTTAGTGGGAACTTCCAAATATTGTTTATTTTTATATTAATTCCAGTTGGTTAACATACAGTATTGTATTCGTTTCAGGTATACAATATAGTGATTCAACAATTCCGACACCCAAGGCTCTTCACAACAAGTGCGGTTTTTTTTTGTTTTTTGTTTTTTGTTTTTTTTTTTAACGTTTATTCATTTCTGAGAGACAGAGAGCACAAACAGGGTAGGGCAAAGAGATATGGGACACAGAATCCAAAGCAGTATCCAGGCTCTGACCTGGGAACTCATGATTGAACAGGTTTAAACTCACCAACCACAAGATCTTGACTTCTGAAACTGGATGCTTAACCGCTTAACTGATTGAGCCACACAGGAGCCCCACAACAAGTGCAATCCTTAATCCCCATCGCCTATTTCACCCATCCTCCCAACCCCTCCCCTCTGGTAACTATCAGTTTATTCTATATAGTTAACAGTCTGTTTCTTGGTTTCTCTCTCTCTCTTTTCCTCTTTTATTCATTTGTTTTATTTCTTAAAGTCCACTCATGAATGAAATCAAATGGTATTTGTCTTTCTCTGACTGACTTATTTCATTTAGCATTATACTATCTAGTTCTATCCGTGTCATTGCTACATGGTGAGTTTTATTTTTTAATTTTTTTTATGTTTTTATTGGGAGACAGAGAGAGACTGAGCCTGAGTATGGAAGGGGCAGAGAGAGGGGGAGACACAGAATTCGAAGCAGGCTCCAGGCTCTGAGCTGTCAGCACAGAGCCCAACACAGGGCTTGAACTCACAAACTGCGAGATCATGACGTGAGCTGAAGTCGGACGCTTAACCAACTGAGCCACTCAGGTGCCTGTTTTTATGTGAATTAAATCCTGGTCTAGGTCCACTGACATGCCCTCAGACGTCTGCAGTTAACCATCACCGCCCTCAGGCTTCCTCCTTTCTCTTTACTACTCCCAAATAAAACCACAAACATGACTTTTCCTTAATTTTTCTTCATACAAATGAGGTTATAAGTTTTAATAAGGGTTTTTGGAAAGAATCAACTGGTTACTGTTTGCAGTCAGAGAGGTTTGCAGAGTTTTCAGACAGTACCTTATTCTTAAGAGTAGTTCACCATCTTGATGTAGAGCATTATTTTATTAAACAGTAATGAAGGGTGAAACTCCCTCCCTCCCCCCTATCTGCTCCTCCTTCTTACTAGACAAGTAGAAGGGTAGAAATGGGACATATATCATGCAAACAAGTCACTATTTTATTTACTTATTTCTAAATCATGGCTGCTTATACTATTGATACTGACGGGTTTTTTTTTTGTTTGTTTAATTTCCTCTGGGCATTTGTAGTCTCTGAAGTCTGTCTGAGACTTCTGCAGACCTCTTCCTAATATCCTGATCTGAGAGGTCCTACTTGGACACAACCACATTCATTCTCCCTTAGCTCTGGGATTTTTCTGCCCAGCAAATATTCTTCCCTGTGGAGTGCAGGCAGGATAGCTCAAGCACAAATACTTTTCCAGTTGTCCATTTTATCCATGGTAAACTCTTATGCATCTTTATCCTGTTCTTGAAACTTCTCTGACATGAGAAAGGACAGATCAGCAAGTGTAGAACTCACGTAGACGTCAAGGAGAGAAGGGAACCGTGTGCTAGATTCCTCTTCTTCTTACTAGTACCCTTGTAAGTACTAGTAAGAGAGAGCTATTCCCTTGACAATCTCATCTCACAAGCACAACCTCTCTAAGGGACAAGTCCAAAGATCCATTCCCTTTCTTGGTCTTTTGGAGAGTGTCAGTAGGTTAATGGCTGCAGGACCAATTTTGCATCCTCTAAGTCTTAAAGATGGCTAGGCTGAAATGTTTATGGGTTACAATGTAGAGTTCCTCAGCACCTATTATTTTCTGGTTTTAGTACAATCCTGAAAAATGTAAGCGTCAGTGGTTGAAACATGTCTGATCACTCTCCAAAAACGTAATAGGGTCTTGGATATTCTTCTCATATTGCATTTACTGTCATGTTTCCATCCTGTTCACTTTCAAACGTTAATAGATCAAACTTCTGTAGTCAAAGGTCAGTGCGTTTGTGTATGTTATTCCTACTCAGGAATAATTTCTTGAGATTTTACTGTGATTCAATGATTTCTGTGCTTTTTCATAGGTACTCTATTATTGCCTTTCCTAAGACATTTTGTGTTTAAGAGAACATTAAGTAAAATGTATTTCTTTTCTTGTGCAGCATATATTCCCCGAAGTAGAGCAATTATGCATCACCTTGTAAAAAAAAAGCCTTCAACGAGGTTTTATTTTTTCTAAAATTATTGATGATCAGTTTGTGAGATTCCTTGTCAAAATTCTATTTCAATATGATATTCACAAATGGACAATTGCCCAAGCAATAATGTCCAAACTAACTTTGAAAATAGACAAGCTCAAATTAAGAGAGAAAGATATTTTTCACAGAGGGAGGTGAGCTATGTAAAATCATGTGAAGTTTTTATTATAGCTTCAGTAAAATATTTTAAATAAAATGTCTAGAACACAATATAGTAAAAAAAAAAGAGGAATTTCTATGAGAGATCATACATCATCACTTGGGAAAAATAGTAAAGAATACACTTCACATGAAACAGAGGCACGAGGTGTTTTCTTAGAATTGGCAAAGCCATAGAGTTATAACTGCTTTACTTGGTGTTTGATCTTTGAAGGAATTTGAGTCATTCGGTGGAGCTATCGGTGTGTGTTCTCTCTCTCTCTGAACATTGTAAGGTTTTGTTTTTTGCTCACTAATCATTAGACTTCCCACTTGCTAGAAGTAGAATCAATAGAGTTTCTTCTCTAGATGGATTTAAAAAGTGAATCTTGATTTCAATAAATGCTTTGTAGAACCAAGGATTTCTAGGCCATGCCTATGTTAAATACAGGGCAACTTTACAATTGATCCTCACTCTTGTAAAGCTTAGAAGTTATTGAGAATGCCTTGAAGATAGACAGCCCATAATTAAAAGATGCTCCTCTAATGAAAATAACTATTACAGACTCTTTAAGAAAAATTCGATTGAACATCCATTAGTTTTTATGATAGGATATGTGTTCATGGTATAAAATAGGGAAATCATATATAATTATAGTTAATTTTAGCATATTTTTTTCTTTCTTGGACTTGATATACATAGCTGAATATGAAAAAAGTGTACGAATTTAGAATACCTGAAAATTCACGTTGACTTAGGAGCACTTCGCTATTTGTATACTATTCTGAGATTCTTGCTATTATCTTTACCTAAGAAAGAAATTGAGTATTATATGTGGAATATTGAAAAATTTATGATTTATTATATTTTTTAAGGTTAGTGATGATAGTAATGAAATCATAAGTTGTACATGAATAACCTTATGAACAGTATTTCATATCCGTCATTGATTTGATACTTATTTTATTAATATTGATAATAAGAGCTATCGTCATCCAGGTATTTACTTGGTTTTAGCCAATCTGTAGAGAAAAATTTAGGAAATTTTCTTTTTAGGAAATTTTTAGGAAAAAGCTATAATAATCATGAGGCACAGATACTGTATTCTATATTGTTATTGAACTTTTATATTTTTTAATGTTTACTTACTTTTTTTGAGATAGAGAGGGTACACATAAGTGGGGAGGTGCAAAGAGAGAGGGAGAGAGAGAATCCCAAGCATGTTCTGTGCTGTCAGTACAGAGTTCTTACAACTCAAACCCACGGACCTTAAGATCATGACCTGAGCCACAATAGTCAGACACTTAATCAACTCAGCAACCCGGGTGCCCCTGCTATTGCATTTTTAGAAAGTAGTAGGTCTGAGATTCTAAACCACATTTTACTGACTTTGCCCAAGACAGTATATATTTCCTATCAACGTTTCTGAGAAGACGACAAGATAATTATCACCAACCATTCAGTAGGTGAGACACCATGGTTAGGATGATCTCAAAGGCTTTGGATAAATAATCTCTAATGTAGTTCAAGCTACATCCAATATTGCCCTTCTTCAATTATACAGATGGTGGATGTGAAGTTAGATATCATTCAGACTGAAAACCCCAAATCCTTTACGGCATAAGAAAGGTATATACATAATATCACAAGACAAATAAATATTCTTGCAAACATATGGCATTTCAAAGGAAAGTTAAGTCATATGGGAAGGACTTATTCATTCACCTCATGAACTGATAATACATTTTGATAAACATCTTAAGTAGTTGCACTCTTCATTTTTAAATTCATTTATTCTCATATTTTAAGGGAAACCACCTTAGAACAACAAAAGTTGTTTCTTTAACTTTTTAGAAAATTTCTTTACTACTTATGCAGCTGCTTTGAAAGAACTTTGGACAACCAAACAAAACCCACTTACTTCTCACTGGCTCTTAATGGCTTATAATATAGCATAATGATATTGTGTTTACTTACTTTCTTTTCCACTTCATTATGCAATAACTCCATTGTTTTTTATGCAATTAGAGACATATACTCTTTTTTTCCCTTTAGATGGCTAGTAGAATATAAATATTATCATCGCCACGAAAATAATTGTCTTAAAATAATCTTTTACATCTTCTGTGACAACAATGATAAAAAAATCAATGTAGTTACACCCATTACTTTTGGTTCATGTCTGAAGGAATGAAGACACGGCCCTGAATACAATTTGGAATGCATTCTGATATTCTATATTTTAAAACATATATATTGCTTTTCTCAATGATCTTTTGCATTGTCCAATAAGAGATACAGAATATTGCATTTGGCCTGGTGTCAAGAGCTGAAACCAGGACAGTAGAGACATGAAGATATAAAACTTATGATTTCGACAATGTTCTTTACTGTGAACACATTCTTGCAGGGATTTTCCAACACACCTCCCTTTGCTCATTGAGGTTCAATGGAGGAGTACTGCAGAGTTAAAGAGTCATGGGCCAAGAACTTGAAATCTTGGGTCAAGTTCAAGCTTAGCCATACATATACTCAAAACTTTTTGAGAGGAAAAATTGTGTATTGACCTTGTTTTATTCTCATTTTCTCATATAGTATTTGGCACGGAATAAGGACTAAATAAATATTTGTTGAGTGAATAAACACATGAGCTCAAATTGTTAATGTTCTCTGAATCACAGATTCCTCAGTTGCAAAATGGAAATAATAACATCTGAGCTGTGATAGCAATAAAAGAACTATATGTCTGTTTGATTTGTATGTATATGTACATAAAAATATTCTGTAGTTTGTGTAACCCAAAAAGTACAAGAAAATGTAAAAAATATTATTTTTATTAATACTAGAATGTTTGTTGAAGACAGAGTGAGGAAAAGGAGCACTTTATGATACTTACTCACTATGATAAACCTCAGAAAGCTGTAAAGCCAAAGTACAGTTTATACGTACAAAATGAGAATGCCACTATGCTTCTAGTTTGTGATAAACATTCCCGACTGAAATACTACACATCTGTTCCCTGAGAGGCAATGTGAATACCATTTAGTGCTGTCAATAGGATATTCAAGAGAAAAATGTAATGTTTTACATGTCAAAGATGTTCCTCTCATAGTGCACTGCCATTAAGTATTGGCATCAATCATTAAAGAGTTCAACATTTGGATTATTTTCAAAGTTAAAAACTCACAGTTATTGGTAGAGGCAAGTCAAATATGAGGCATGGGAGCAGTCCATCTGTGGGGTAGGCAGTCCATGAGGTGCACTGTCTGTAGAGAATTTAAAAATAATAATGTTTGACTAAAGTTAACCTGCTTTTTATTAACACCATTCCTTAAGTCAATAATAAAATTTTCCTTCTAGAAAAATAATGTATTGTTCTATGTTCTAAACAATTGCTAGAGTTACTACTAAGTTTTAATGATATACATCTAAGCTTCAAATTAGCACATTTTTGGTACTTATTCTCTAATGAACATTGTATTCTACATGGAATTTAACTCTCAGTTATACAGCTGGGTTTGATACATGCATTTGATTCTAGAATAAGTTCATAAAGATTTGGAGTCATTTGAGATCTTTCTAAGCACAATTCAGAGCTCCCTTTAAACAGCAGAGTAGCAATAAATATTGATAGTCCAGTGATTGAAAAATGGTAGATCAAAACTTGAATTGATCACCTGGACTTTTTTCTGTGTTTAAAATATTGGCGACTATTAGAATTGATCCTAAAGAAACAGCAAGGTAAAGTAATATTGTACTTTCTGGCATTTTTTATAAAAATAGATTTTTATCATTATATGCCAAACTTTTCCTTATATTTTAGATATTTTTAAAATCGTGTATACTCATCGTATTAATTCTCAAAATTAAAATTAATGAAAACTTTGTCAATCAGCTATGAGCAGAATTAAAGTTACAAATCTGGCTATACTGCCTACTGGCCATAGTTTAAAAAGATAATCCTGATAAACTCATGGACAAATCTGCAGATTAAGACTTGCAAACAGAAAATTTAAACTGATTATAATTTATTATAGCTGTAGACTAATGTATCTGTCAGATATTTTCTTATTCTTTAAGGATACAGTAATAATGAAAAGCATGCTAACCCACAACTTCGTTCCCTATTTTGGCCTATAATAATAATTCCAATTTTGGATTCTTTAAATTTTCTTACTGACATAATCACATATATACAAAGTTTAGTCAAATAAAACCTCTACTATCTGTGCTCCCTTTCTGGCCATTATTTTTATATCTTTCATTTCATAATTATTGCTTGATAAAAAATCTGCTCAGGGTGTCACCTATGCTAGGGTTGTCACTGATGATGACCCCTGACCCACAAACTGTCAGATGAAGAAAAAAATGTTGAAACTAGCTGTATCACTGTTCAAACCATATGGAAGAAAGGAGTTGTTTCTAACAGTAGAGAGATTCATTTCTCAATTGAGCTTCATTTGGTGAAAGGGGAAATTTTAAAGTTCTCTTCTGTGTCTGTGCATACAAGTGTGTAAAGTAGGGACGACAGTGAGATAACTAGAAAGGAAAATGTTCCCTTGATCTTGGTTTGGAATATCTGCTCTTTAAAAGATGCTATTAAGAGCAAAGAAAGTAAAGCATAGAGTGGAGGAGGGTATTGATAACCTATGTAAACCACAAAGGATTCATATCCAGAATGTATGGGTATTCTTATAAATCAATAGAAAAGAAGACAGGGAACACAATTGAGAAAACATTTGATCAGGATATCCAAATGGCCAACATACACATAAAAAAATGTTCAAAGCCATTGACAGAAGGGGAATATAGATTAAAACCACAATCTGAGATCCTTACAAACTCACCTACACCGTAAATCAAAAGAAAATATAAGAGACTGACAATACCTACTGTTGGCAAAAATGCAGATCCTTAGAATCCTCACCTACACTGGTAGTAAGTGTCAACTGGTATAACATTTTGGAAAACAATTGGCATTATCTGACATTGATCACATGCATCTCCTGTAACTCAGCAGTTCCTGATAAGAATGACCTCACAGCTTCATTCATGATGACCCCAAACTGTAAACAACCCAGCCATTCATCAACATGAGAATAAATGAATTACCTATGGTACACTAATAGAACTGAATGTTATATAGCAATGAAAGTGAATAAACCACTACATCCAGTAAGATGCCATCTCACAGACATCTCTTATGTAGAAGACTTAAAACAGATATAAAAAAGAACTCCTATAAAATTTATATTAAGTTCAAAACTGGGTAAAGCTAATAAGGAGAATTAGAAATCATGATAGTGTTTAATTTGGGGAGAAATATTGGTGACTGGGAGGGACGTCAGAGAGGAATTTTGGTGTGCTAGTAATATTCAATGTGTTAAAGTTTTTCATAGGCGTGTTATACTTCACTAAAATGTAATTAAAATCAATTATAATATGTTACACTTACTGTAATTTCAATAACATAGCAAATCTAGACAAGAACTCCACTTGCATAGCAAAACCACATAGATCATATCTCCAATTTATAATCAACTAAAAATAAATTGACCTTATAGCAACATTTGTTGTAATGTACTGGTACAGACTTTTATATTTTATCAAAAATCTTTTGAATATAAAGGTCATTAACAAGCCATTTAGATAAAATTGGATTTTGAGATTGTTAGTGGGAAAAAATCTATTATATTTGTTTCTTATATGGTGATTTAGTATCTCATTCACAACTTAATCATTACCTCATATAGAATTACTAAATTGCTTAGTGGAATTACCAGCTAAAGAGGTGTAAAGAATACATGTGCTACATTATTCTTCACATTTCCCTTATGAATTTTCGCAGATGTCTTGAAATGTACATTAGGGACAAGTGCTTTGCCAGACACATGATTAATACTTTTAAATCAAGAACTTATCGAGGTTATATCATACTTGCACTATTTTGATGTTTATTAATTAGATATACACTATTATTTGTTATAAACCTATTTTATTTCTTTTGAAGAAAACAAATGGGCAAATTTTCTGAGTAAAAAATCCCTGAATCTTGTTCAAATGCAGAGAATAAGGAAATGGTAGCAATATAGTATAATGGCAGACGTATAAATGTCTGCCTTTCTTTTTGATTTACGAAAGTTTCATAGAGTGTTTAAGTTCCAGAGAAGTTTTATCATGATTACAAACCATATGTGAAATTTCATCAAATATGAAATTACTGTAAACTACTGGTGACTTAAATCTAAAGCCCCGCACCATTGTTTGAGTAAATATACTTACAAATTTATCTACATTTAATAAAACTTTTTAAGACACTGAAAAAAAAACTTTACTAATCAAAAAAGTAAAATTCTAAAAGGCTTGACAGATAACTTAAGGTTAATAAACTCTGTCCTTTATTCAAACAAGAGATTTTCAAGACAACGTCTATATATAATACTATTAGTTCTCACATCATTTAAAAATTACAATTCTATATAAAAATAAACTCGGTGAATCTTAGTCAGATAAAGATATTAAACTATTTTCATGGAAATTATGAGGTTTTTAGTGTACTAACGTCCCTCAAAAGCTGAAAAAATATATGTGATTTAAAAAATAAATATTGAAATGCAGGAGTCAAAATTAAATACAGCCTACAGTTGGATTTTAAAAATCCAAGGGCATGAGCTGTCTATGTTCCCTAGCATGAAATATTATCATTTGTATCATTTTTTTTGTAAAAAAAAAAGAAGTTATATAAGGTTTGTTAGCCAGCTGAGAGGCAGTTGCCTACAGATTCTTAGGGCTGAGTGTGCTTGCCTGGGGCCCTTGCTACCTGATATTTAGATCCATGTCCCTTACTAGTTCACACAGACTCTACAACTTGATAGAATTTCATTGCGTGTGAGCCTAATACTTATCCTGTTCAACTATAATGCTGATTTGCGCACCAAGTTTCTTCCAGAAATTAATCTTAAGAGTTTGCGCTTGGCAGCTATTGATTCCTGAAGAAACGTTCTGTGGGAGAACTTTTAAACTGTAACATCATGTTCTTTAGGAACAAGTACTCTGTTTTACAAGTCTGTATGTTTGTAACTGGTTCTTAGACTTTGCTCTTTAAAAATAACCATCCAGAGCAATAAATAGCTAAATAGGTAATACTGACTTCTAGTATCATTTTCAGGGATTCTGTTCCTTTGTTCTTTTACACCACATCTTCTTTCTCTTCTTGAATATAGTTAAGATAATTTTCTGTTGTTACCTTACAGATGAGTATTCAATTATATTATTAACTCCAGAAAGAATCTATAAACTTGAAAATTCATAGAACTAAGGATTTCATTCCTTGCTCTATTATTATTTATAATGGCTTCTGGTTGCATCGTATGTGAGTTGGTAGGGTCTGAGGTACTCTGTTATGTCGAAGGTTGCTTCTGAGGTAAGGTGTACACTTCTCAAGTCATAAGATTCAGGAGATCTCTTTATTCAATAGCTCTGTAACTCTGTTGCTAGCTGGTATCACCACTTTTCACTGAACACTGGCTACCTGTGCAATAGCAACTTGGGTTTCTGACCTAATGGATGTGTAAACCATTTAGCCCGATGAAGAACATGTTTCTTTTGATTTGCCTTGCATGATACCTTTTACCTTTGTAACAAAATGTCCTTCAGGGATTTAATTATTAAATTAATTAATTTTCGGAACTGGAAAACATCATGCAAAACTCATCCACTCACCTTCAGAATGCCCTTCAAAACACCATGACAATCACTGTTATTAAAATATATAATAAGAAAAGGTCTTTAAAAAAGGGTATTGAACTTATTGCTAAGTTGTATTTTAATGCTTTTAATATCAATATGTAACAGCCAACTGGAGCTATTCTTGATTTTAGAAAAGGATAAATTTATGCAAAAATTTTTGTCAAAAAAAGAGAGAGAAAAGATAATAGTTGAAAATGTTTGCTTCGATACCAAATTAAAGTATCACAATGCTTCCTCCTCTCATTCTATCACACCTGGGGTCATGGAAAGACAGCATTTTAAAAATGTATCTACCAGCTGCTACAGGAGAAGTATGATTGGGTAAAAAGTTCACTTTCTTCTACAGTATGTAATACTGTTACTAAAGATAATTTACTTCAATTTCTATCAATCATGCCCTTAGAAAGAAACATTTATATATATCCTGGTTCAGTTGTAGGTTTCTCTTAAGAAAGAATATCCTGAAATACCAAAAGTAATTTTAAAAAGTCTTGGATGTGTTGCAGTTTTCAATATTGTTATTTCAATGAATTAGAGTCCCATCTCTTGAAAAAGTATAATATATGTCAATCTATCCAGTTTATGTCATGATGAAATAATATTTATAATTGCTGTTTTTATAGATTATTTTTCTTAATACCAGTATAAAAAGATTCACATATTAAAAAGTCTTTTTTTAAAAAAGAAGATAATTTTTAAATTTAAAAAATTTTAGAAATCTAACCAATTCAAGTATGCGTCATAAAATTCTAAAATCTCAAAATATGCTTGGGACACATATGCCAAAAAATTTGGCATTAACAAGATTACCCAAATTAATCAAGTATTAACCTATTATTCCTGGTGAAAATTGGTGTATTATTAGAATAAGATTCCCACTAGAGAATCAGTAAATTACTTCTATTTCCCATTTTTTTCTTTTTTCCTTCCTAAATATGAGCTCATAATCAGGTGCCTCTCTTGCATGGAAATTGTTTGCTACTGGGAAGTTAAGGTATGTATTTTCATTGTAAAATCTACTGGTATGAAAGTAAAAAGATCACAGTGTTGCAAGTGGAGAGGGTAGATCTAATACTCTGATATACTTTAAGAAAAAGTGTGAAAAGAAAAGTGACTCTGCGTGGGGTGGTATTGAACAGATTGGACATGTTGATGTTGTATGTTTATTTCTGCCTTTGATGACATTTAATTTTTAGGTTCAAGTCAATGAACTTAATGAATTGAATTTTGTAAAAGAAACCCATCTGGATAGATAGATAGATAGATAGACAGACAGACAGATAGATAGATAGGTGATAGAAAGAAAGAAATGGGCTTTTAAAAACAAAACCGTAATATATTACCAGACTTGAAAATTATTATCTTGTTAGTATCATCAAATGTCCAGATTATAAAATAATTTGATATAATTTGGATCCAAGTGAGATCAATATGTTTCTTAGGCCTCTTTTAGTTACTTATTTAAATAATATTTAATTATATACTTATATATTCCATTATACCTCTTTTTCTCTCCTTGCAATTTATTTGTTGGAAAAAAAGTTGAGTAACTTGATTCATAAAATTTCCCAAAGACTGGATTTTCCTGGTATCAGCCTATCATTTTACATGTTTCTTCATATTTTATAAAATGACCGATATATCTTGAGGCTTGATCTGATTTGTGGTGAGAAATTTCATACATAATAAGGTATAATTTTTTTTAAAGACATATGCTAGAGTTTGGGAAGTTTATTGTGGACCTTATAATTACATTGTGCTTATTCCTGAATGCTGACTGTTATCCCAGTGCCAATGAAGTTTCTTTCCTAATGAGAATAACTATAAAATATCCTGTGGCAGATCTGGAGAAGACACGAGTCACCCTCGCTCTGTGACTGGTGTTTGGATGAGGTGTATGAGGGGATGTGATGTCTGACGTTTCACTGGGGAGAACTGAGCGTCGTTCTGAGACCTGCTGAGCACTGGGTCCTGATCAACAGCATGCGGTACTCTTCACATTTTCTATGATCCTTAATTCTAGAGTGCAGTTTGACTTATCTGCCCTGAAACAGGCTTTCAGGAATTAAGGACAAACCTTTGTCAACTCAGCGCACAGCAGTATTCATGCAAAATATAGATGTTCTTTCACTCCCCAAATATTAGTTACTTTAAATGTACTCATAATGAACTAGGCATTGTGTTAGAAACTGAAGGTATAAAAATTTTGAAAATAGACGATTCCTGTTTTTTACTATATATGGTCAAATGAAGACGACAGATAATAATCAAATAATTCTCCTAATTAATACATAACTGCTAATTGAGAGAGTGCTCTGAATGGAAAGAACATTATTTAATAATATCACAAAGTAAATGAACCAAATCTCAAGATGTAGGAAGAGATAATGAAGGCAGTACAGGGCCAGACATATTCTGGAAGTGATAAATAGCTCCCAGGATACATTTATGGAACATAAAAATATTTTTCAACCACTCACAGATTATTAGTTGAGAGAGGAAATCCTATCCTTGAAAAGAATTCTGAGGTCTGTGAGATGTAGATGTAGATGCCTTCTGTTTTTTAGATATTAAATAAAAGTGTTATCCCTAAAAGCAAGAGAGGTATGAGGTATTTGGATTCTATCTCAAGACTAATTATAGTTGTGCTGGGTGGCTCAGTCAGATAAGCATCCAACTTCAGCTCAGGTCATGATCTCACAGTTCATGGATTTAAGCCCTGCGTCAGGCTCTGTATTGACAGCTCAGAGCCTGGAGCCTTCTTCATATTCTGTGTGTGTGTCTCTCTCTCGGCCCCTTCCCCACTCGTGCTCTGCCCCCCCCCCCTCAAAAATAAATAAACATTTAAAAAAATTAAAAATAAAACTGATTATAAAATACAGGCCTTCCCACCCTCTTTTGCTCTGATGTCCCACATGGGAAATATCGGGTAAGAGAGAATTATATCTGTTCACAAAAGGCTTTGCCTCCTGGATAGGTCCGAACATAACTTTAACTGCTGTTTGCAATACAAACTAAATGGTTTACTGATTATATTAACCATACCAGTATTAGGCTGATTAAATTGCTTTGTCTAGAAATACAGAGAAATTTCTTATAAGCCACATGTAATGTAACCATGAATAACCATGTGCAAAACTATGAACACAAGCTGAACAGATTTAGAGATACAATTTTCCCTACACCGTGAAGTATTTCTTTACTTCAATTCTTTATGTGAGAGAGAGAGCCACCAAAGACACTTCAATATAAAGGAACCACAAAATTTTTTTTTGGTTATAAATGGGAAACAGAAGAAATAAGAAGACAGAATTTGGGAAATAATTTATAGAGAAAAAGAAAATAAAAGAAAATTTTTTACTCAGAAAATTTTGCAGTCTGATACCTGCCTTGCTTACAGAGAAGATAAGTAGTGACAGATGTGCCTTTGTTATAGAAAGAACTTAATGTCAAGCAGCTGAGTAACTATGCTTTTTAAAGAAAATTAATCCTGAGCTGTCTTAATTGGACTCCCCTCCTCTCTTCTTTCCTCCTTAAATTTCCATCTGGAGTTTCCAGTAAATGATAGTAGTCTTGATGGGGTCTAGTAGTCTGAGTGATGTCATGTTCCAATTCTTCCTGCTGGCACTGTTCACAAACACCTTTCGTAAGTACCAGGGAACAGAGTGGGATGCTTCCTCTCAAAATATGGCCACTTACTTCATTAAAAGCTGGCTAGGAATGATATATTATCATTTACCTACATATTTGCCTTTTGTTACTATATCTTTTCTTTCCTGTCATAGTTTTCTCCAGGAGTAATGGGTTAGATAATGATATTAGTGGGGATAATTTATATAAAATAAAAATGCCATTTATAGGTATTATATATTTAACCATGAAATTTTGAAAGTTTCATACTTCGAAGGCACCATTATTTAAGGAAAGTAGGCAGTGTCGCACTTTTCCTGGCTTGAGCTATTACACAAAAACCTCTTTAAAAAATTCGTAACAAACACCCAGTTAAACAATGAAAAGATACCAAATAAAAGAACTCTAGATAAGATATTTAGAAGGAGAAAATCATCTACATAGGCAAAACATAGGTATTTTCTTACTATCTCACAAACACTCTCCAATGACGTAGAAGATACCACTGGATAATAATAACGATGAAATATAGGAAGAAGACAGTGTTTTTCATGGGCAGGGGGCACTCCAGGGTAGTGAGCTACTGTAAGAAATACTGTGACTTAATTGATGCCTCCCTGCTCTGGAATGACTTATCCTCTGTATTCTAGTGAAATGGTTCCTCATCTCTGTGGTCTTGTCTGGGTCTGCATGTTTAACCTTTCACTCATGTGCCTTCACCTTTTCCCATCCTTAAGTTTTCACAAGATGGTGAAAACTCCTCACGGCATTCTAATTCAGTGTTGCCCGAGAGAACTATTATTCATGCCCCATTAGTCATTCTAAACTTTCTAGTAATCACATTAACAAAAGTAAAAACAGTGAAATAAATTTTAATATTGTATTTGATTTAACCTAATGTAAAACTATGGTTTTAACACATAATCAATGTAAAAAATCATTCCTGTTTTCATACTAAAGCTTCCACATCTAGTTTGTATTTAATACTTACAGCACAACTGAATTTGAAATAGCCACACTTTAAGTCTGCAATAGCCACATGTGTCTAGTGGCTACCACATAGGAAAGCATTAGATACTAGCAGCTCTAGATACTAGCAGCAGGTTTGATTATTCTTCTTTACGTGCCTCAATTAAGCAATTAAGTACCCTATCAAGAATGGTCTTCATTTGTACACACTGAGAAACTTAGAAATAATATAACAATGTCCCCATCTTAGAAAGTCAAGTATCACTCTTGGACAGTTCATTCTGTCTTGGAAGAAATTTACATGAGTCTCTAGGACTCTATTCATAAACAGTGCATCTGAAACTTCATTCTCAGTCTTGTTTCATTCCACATCTAGGTATTAGGCTTGTGCATCCCTTCCTCTTAGAACTCTTAAATGTCTGAATATTAACAAGGTGTCCTTGTTATATACTAGGCAGAAATAAGAAAATCAGAAAGAAACAGAAGAGAATTCCAAACTCAAGTGAGGCTGTGAATCATAAACCATACGCCATGACCATAGGTAATAAGTGTGTTCATCATGAAACCCAAACACATAATTATTTTTATTCAGATATACATAGATTTGTGTCCTGCCTCTATCATCTGTTTCTGTTCCTAACATCTTCATGATAGAAATTCCCTTTGCTCTCAGGAACAATACCAATAGTATTTGATATTAAGAATTACAATTATAAGCATACATTGACTACTTGCTTTGGATCAGATTCTTTGCTATTGACTTCATACCAGTTAGTTATTAAGTGGATAAATAAATCTCATTAAAGGAGGTAACATATGTAATGCTGCTAACTTATATTATATTATCAATATAATCATGACAATAAAATATTAGTAATTGCTTTATTCTTTTCTAGTCTGTCATAGAAAGGAAAACCTCTAATGACAAAACAATATATATTATTTATTACATAAATTCCCAGGGTGTAGTTTATTTGCAATATGTAAATCCTGGTTTACATGCTCAAGTGATAATGAATGAATGAATGAGCCCAAAAAAGCATGTTTTAAATTCAACAGTCATTGTGTAAAAAAGCAATGGCATATGAATCACACTTTCCATCCCATATGGAGAACTGGATTTACACGACATCTCCAAAATCTATTAAACCAAACCAAAGGAGATACCTATTGTATAGTCACTGAAACAACCCAAATGTTTATTTAAATGGAGGAAACCGATTCATTGAGAGTGGGACTGATTTTGTTCCTCAGATTCCTCTCCTGTCCACCCACTAAAACTAGGGTCATGAATGTGCCGCCTGGTTGATTAATGACTGGAGTGGCTTGGCATACACAGTGGCAAGTTCTGTGGGTGCAGAATGGGTCTATATAAAAGGGGTTCTGCTATTTTCCAGCTTACAGATTTGAAGATTCATTGAGTTAGCTTCCTTTTCCCCCCAAATCAGACAAAAAATTAGTTTCTGTGTGTGCCATATATATGTAAGTTAAGCAGAAAACACACCGAACAATTCTTGAGCAAATGTGAATTAATGCCATTTTGTGTACACACTTCAAATTTAAATTCTAATTAAAGGGACTCATTTTATAAAAGCTATCAAAATTTGTTGACAGATATCAGTGTTTCTGGAAAAAAACCAGATATTCAGGTGCAAAATAAGGAAGGTGGTTCCTTATCTTACATCACTCACAAAACTTACCTTGAAACAGATTAAAGACTTAAATGTAAGAACAGAAATCACAGAACTTCTAGAAGAAAACAGGAAAAAGCTTCTCCTCATGATACTGGCGACAATATTTTTACATATGATAAAGTAAAGTAAAGGCAACAAAAGCAAAAGTAAACAAGTGGGACTATACCAAACTAAAGAGCTTCTGCACAGCAAAGGAAATTATCAGTAAAAGATAGCCTGCAGAATGGGAAAAATACTTGCAAATCATACATCTGATAAGGGGTTATTTCCAAAATATATAAAGGAACTTCTACAACTCAACAGAAAAATAATAAAAATAAAAAATAATAATAATCCAATTAAAAATGGTCAAGTGGCCTGAGTAGACATCTCTCCAAATAAGATACAAATGGCCAAGAGATACATGAAGAGATGTTCAGGTTGATTAATCATTAGGAAAATGCAAATCAAATCCACAATGAGATATCACCTGAGGCCTGTTAGCATGACCATTATCAAAAACACAAATGCTGGTTAAGGATAAAGAGAAAAGAGAAAAAGTGTGCACTGTTGTGACATTGTAAATTGGCACAGTTGCTATGGAAAACAGTATGGAATTTCCTTAAAAAAATTAAAAACAGAACTACCACATAATCTCGCAATTCCACTTCTGGGAATATATCCAAAGGAAACAAAAAACTGTGTTGATGAGATGCCTGCAACCCCTATGGCTATAGCAGCACTGTTTACAATAGCCCAACATGAAAACAACTTAAGTGCCCATCCATGGTTACATGAGCAAAGAAGTCATGAGATATATATGGATATACAATGGATATTATTCAGCCATAAAAAATGGAAATCTGAAATTTGTGGCAGAGACGGACCTTGAACACACTAGACTAAGTGGAGTTAAACAGAGAAAGATAACTCTCTTATGATCTCACTTACATGTGGGATCGCCAAAAAGAAAAACAAAACAAAGCAAAAAATAAAAATAAAAAACTATAACTGAAAGTAAAAAACAACTAAGTTAAAAAAGGAATGAATCAAAACAAACACCAAACTCAAAGAAAGAGAGACTTGTAGTTATCAGGGGCAGTAGGTAGGAGTAGTAGGTAGAATTGGAGGAAGGTAGTCAAAAGGTACAAACTTCCAGTTGAAAGATAAGTAAGTGCCAAGGATGTAGTAAACAACATAATAGCTATAGTTAACACTGTCATATGATATCTTCGAAAGGTAAGAGAGCAGATCCTAAGAACTTTTTTCACAAGGGAAAAAAAAATTTTGTTTTTGTATCTATATAAGGTGATAGAATGTTAACTAAACTTATTGTGGTATCCCCTTCACTGTACAGTTCTCCTTAAAATTATACAGTACTTTATGTCAATTATATCTCAATAAACCTTGGGGGGGAAATTTAAGAGGAAAAAATCAGCATTTTTGTACTACGGGCTATTTTGAATGGCAAACATTGTTTTTAAGTTTTCCTGTCCTTCTAAATTTTATTTCAATGGAAATTTTTTTTGTGTAGCTACATTTCCTATTTATATGAATAGTAAAATAATTGCTAACTAGCAGGGTTGCGTATCGCTATTTTACATCTAGGTTGTTCGTTTAAATAACTTCCACCTACCTTAATAGAACAAAAATCTCTAAAGGGTAAAATTTTCATGGTAATGGCTCAAGAACTCCTTTAAAAAACTTTTTTTAAATGTTTATTTATTTTGAGAGAGAAAGATAGAGAGAGAGAGAAAGAAAGAGCATGAGCAGAGGGGTAGGGAAGGAGACAAAAATCTAAAGCAGACTCCAGGCTCTGGGCTACAAGAACAGAGCCTGATGCAGGGCTCGAACTCACAAACCACGATGTTCAACCAATTGAACCACCAGGTGCCTCTCTAATGGCTCCGAAATTTCTGGTTTAAAAATTTTCAAGAATTTTCCAAAGTTAGTATTATAGCTTCTGATGACAGGTTTATGCCAAATAAGAGATTATAATTCATTATAATCTGGGAGAGATTTTAGATAAAGTTTTTACTTGAATTCAAGGCTTTTTCTTCAAAGATATAAACATGTGACCCCTGGCTTCCTCTTTCTCTCCCTTTCTTTCTCTTTCCTTTCCATCTTCCTTTTTTCCTTCCTTCTCTTTTATTTACTTTTTTTAAGTGGAGAAATGAAGCTTCAAAGACTGATGTCTTGTGAATACAAGAAATGAGATCCCTACTTTGGAGCCCTAAAGGATGAAAGGTTACTGCCTAAGGGGAAAATGACTTTCTCTCAGAAGGTCTTGTAATCACTTAAAGGAAAATATATCACTAAAGAGCTCCCTGGGAAAACCTGTTTGTCTGATCATCACTGGGTTGGCAAGTCATCTCACAGGTAGGAATGGGGGCACATGATTTACAGACATACCACTCTGCCCTTTGCTGTATGAAGATTCAGCAGACATGATTTGGTTATACATAATGCTTCTTGAAAATAGCCCAGAAAGAGACCTGGACTTCCAGGAAATTGATAAAAAAACAAAAAAACAAAAAAACAACAAACTTAGCTTGAACATGCATTGAAAGACAAAGGCATAAAAAATGACGGAACTCATCAAACTCATGGGCCTAATAAGCCACTCAAAGTTCAGGAGCTATTGAATTAGAGACTTTAGCCAGAAAGTTTTATAAATTCCTTATTCTGTCTTCGAGTTATTTAATTACTTACTCCAACTATTTGCTAAATGAAAAAATTATAGAGGATTTAAAAAAACACATCTAAACAAACAAACGAAATAAAAAAGCAAAGCCTTTACTTTATTAGGCTTTATGTATTCTCAAAGAGTTACCTATAAAGTGGAAGAATCTGGATGAATAAATGAAGGTTAAGTCATCAACAATGGGGTCATTATTTTCTCATTTCAAAAAATCTATAAAAGGGCATAGTGTGGCCCTTGCTGTGTTGATTTGCAAGCATAAATATTTCAAGATACAAGCTTGAAATATGCCTCTGGTCAAAACTTAGAACAGTAAATGAAAGCTAACTTCTCTTTCTTTGAGTCTATCTTTTCCTGCAGTGAATCTTTTCCTGCAAGTCAAATTATGACTTGTCCTGGAAAGAACCTCAAATTTAGTATCGGTGACACCTAGCCTATCCAGCCAAATATAAAGGAACCATGTTAGTAGTAGTTATTCACATTGGTTTTACTCTAAATACATTATGAACCAAATCTGGCATATGTATATATTAAAAGACACCCCTTACATAATTAGCACTGCAAATATCTACTCAATACATTCTTTTGGACCCAGAGGAGATAGGTTTCTGTATAACTTCTGATGAAAATTTTTAATTTTCTGGGCCTTAATGTCCATATTTGTAAAATTATTGATTTGGGAAAAAAATAAAGGGCTAGTACTAGATGTAAAGGGTATAACTTTCTAACTTAGGCTTAAAGAGATGTATGGCCAAGCATTTATCTATATTATTCTACTTCTGCAATATGAAAAATGGTTTCACTGGTTTGCTTATTTTTTGATACTAAGGACATATTGCTACTACTAATAAAATCTGTTTATTTTTTCTTCTAGCTTTTTCTTGGGGGAGTTGGCTTGTTTTATAATAAGATATTAGGTATTTCTGTGAAGTTGTGTTAAGAATAAATCAAAACTGTAAAATAGTTTTATACTAAGGTTCAACAATATATAAATTCCTGTGGCTCTTTCTTTTACCTTTTGAACTATACACAATATTATAACTGACTGATCCAGTTACCTTGAATTCTGGTTTGTCCCCATTAGATTCTAAGAAATTATCTGTTTAGATGAAGTAAAGAAATAAATCACCTCCATTTTATATGAGGTGTTGACATTTATTGATTTAATGTTCCCTTAAAATCTTTCAGGGAAATGGTTGTTAAATTATAATAATAAGTGGACAGAAATTAATGGACCTACCCAAACTAGAGCAACATGTTGGCATGTAATTCACTGTTGAAATTTTGTGAGTGAATTTTAGTAAGGAAAATTATAGCTAAGAGCCTTTTTGTAGGTATCCTTTTGTAACTTGTCCTGTTTCTTCTTTGTGAGGTAGTGTTTAAGAATTCTGCTCTGCTGAGAAACAGAATCATTTCCTTTCAGATACTGATCATGTACTAGGTTTCCTGGCTTCACTAGAGTAAAAGTCCTTCAAAAGATAGTGTTTAAAAATAGATTTTACTCTAAATAATTTAGAAAGATTAGATAAAATATTATGAATATAATAAATGATTAACATTCAGACACTTCTGCATTAATAATTAATAAGAAAATGTGTTGTAACATGCAATATAAACTGTACTAAATATATTTAAAAAATCAAGCATAAATCATTCAGATTAACTTTCTTATCAATCTCCACAATAGCTGTGAGTATATGTAAATGGTACCTCTCTACAAATACATAATTAGCCCCATCCCTTTTACCTCAGGGTTCTTTTCACGTTCTTTACCTTGTGCTCTATCGGCATTCCCCAAACCATGTGTCTGCTATTTATCTTGTATGTTATTTTGGGCTTTTCTGTGTCTTTGTTTTTATTTTTAGAACAACAGGAGTGTGGTTTCTCTTTATCAATATGCAAGTAAGCTATATACCACTTCCTCTGTAGCAGTTTCATATTTAAGCACCTTTAAATAAATCAGGGTATTTGTTGGAAAATCAGTAACAATAAAATGTTGTTGTCAACTAAGATTAGGCTAAAGGGGCAATTGATGGATCATAGCAAGTTCACTCAAAGAGTGAAGTGAGCTCAATTTGCCTTCGAAAATAGAGAAATAGTAGAAAGGATCCAAATATCAAATTTTACCTTCAGCTGAATTCTTGCCATGTTTGAAATTATAGTGGAGGATTTTCTTTTTTTAGAAGCTGTGTTATTGATATAAAACTGTTTTTCTTCTGTTACAGGTGTCTTGGTGACATTGTTAAGTCTGCAGTCTGACGTCAAAGAATATAATGCTACCTCATATTAGACAGACCAAACGTGGCATTCTCGCATACTTGTGTCCCTAGGATGTAGGTACAAACCTACAAAACATCTATGTAAAAATCTGCCCTTACATTTCTGGTGGATAGGTCATGCTCTTGAGTGCTCTTATAAGTTTCACACCTTTTTCCAAAAAACTAAGATATGTGAAGCAGAAGTGAATCTAAGACAAGGGTCAAAACAATGCTAGGCTCTTAATACTACTTTGTTTGAAATTTAATTTTATATTGATTAGGCAAATAATGCTTGAAAAAGATTCTACTTCAAAATAATTGGTTTTCATATGATGTTCTCAGTTTGACTTGTGAAAAACGTCTCTTCCCTGCCAATTGTGATACCCAAAATGTTTTTTTGACATCCTTTATCTACTGCGTTATTGTATTTTATTGCACAACCTTAGTGTACCCAAAAAGCAAACATGAAAAAAGCTTATTTTATGTTAAAGGCATACACTAGTTTTTACATGGGGGGAAATAAAAACCTTAATGGAAGTGTGGAAATCATTCCAAAGAAAGTACAAACTCAACTTAACTTGGCAGGTTTGGACTTACTGAGCTCATCTAACTAGATAGTGAAGTTCAGGGAATATAAATATTGTTGGAATTATATTGGTGTCTGTCGGGATGTGGCCTTTGAGGTTGTTTTGGTGCAAACCTACAAAACATCTATGTAAACATCTGCCCTTATGTTTCTGGTGGATAGGTCATGGCACCTCGTCATTTCCTACTGAATGTCCATTAAATGTTATCCTTTTACTTCCTTTGAGAATGTAAAGTCTCATATATCCAATGACACACTCATTCAAACTGCAACAGCTCCCACCATGATTGTTCACATTTCTGATTAACCCTTGAAGCATAGAGGAGAAATCACCTAACTGCATGAAGAAATAGAGAATCCCTAGCAAAAGACAGAAGCCCCATTTTATACAGAGGAAAGCACCCACTCCTACGGTCTCATTTTTCTTCTTTTTGGTAGTACCTGTGCTAATAATCACTAAAAAGCAAGCAATATTTTTCTATTATTTTCTTTGGTAGGCAGGCTTTTTGGTCTTCATATTATAACCCCCTAAATAGGTAAGCCAATGCATTTTATAAACACCCAACAATAAGAATGCTAGTGATTCTACACAAGATGTATTTGAGTACTGTTTAAATATTGAAATGGAATTGGTACTTCAAATTTTATTTTATTACTTTATCTTATAATTTGTACTTATAGACCATACAATTTTTTTTAAATGTTTATTCATTTTTGAGAGACAGAGAGACAGAGAGTAAGCAGGGGAGGGGCAGAGAGAGGCAGACACGGAATCCGAAGCAGGCTCCAAGCTCCGAGCCATCAGCACAGAGCCTGACACGGGGCTTGAACTCACAGACCTTGAGATCATGACCTGAGCGAAAGTCAGCCGCTTAACCGACTGAGCCACCCAGGTGCCCCGAAGACCGTACAATTTTTAACATGAATGATTATTGTTAGCATATGCAGTGATATATGTTCAATACTTTCTAATAGAAAATTTGTGGTAACTGCAGGTTTTCTGTGCAGTGACAGGTAATACTGGACAGGCAACTGTTTGATGTTGAGGCAAGCACAAAACTCATGATAACATCCACATTAATGCCTTCACAGTGTGAACAATGAGCATACAATAAGATGACAAAGAATCATTCAATCATTGAAGATAACATTCCACACTTCTAAGTCAGGAACTATAGGTTATAAGCTAGAAAGAGACTGGATCTTTTTTTCAAATTCTACCATAGAAAACTGCAGTGCACTTTTTTTTTCAAGTCATTTTAAGAGTAGCTGTAGTTTAGATTAACTATCACTAGCTTATATGGAAAGTGTTAAGAAAAATGTTGAGTCACCATGAAAAATTTTAGGAAAGCCAATAACGTTATGAGAACAGTTGTGTTGTGCAGGGGAGAGAGAGAGTAAAACAAAGAGAAAGAGAGAGAAATTTTCTTGTTGAAAATCTCTTTGAAAATCCCAAGTCTGGGCCTATTTTAGCATTTTGAATCATCCTATAGATCTGAGTATCTTTTAAAGGAAATCGCATGAAAAAATTATAGTAAATTCCTGGTCAGGCTCTGTTATTGTTATTGTTCTTATTGTTGTCATTTTCCTGGTCAGGCTTTGAATGAATGCAGCTTAGATAAATGAGCTATCATGAGAATTGAGTATATTGTAATCTCAGAGTTGGAAATAAATGGTATAGAGTCATGGTTGTTTAGTAGAGGTTTGAGATAGAGTAAGAAATTCTTGGGGCACCTGGGTGACTTGGTTGAGCATCCGGCTCTTGATTTTGGCTCTGGTCACGATCTCATGCTTTGTGGGAGTGAGGCCTGCTTTGGGCTCTGTGCTGTCAGCCTGCTTAGTATTCTCTCTCTCTCTTTCTCTCTGCCCTTAACTGCCCCTCTCAAAATAAATAAATAAATATTTTTAAAAAGAATAAGAAATTCTTTATCATATTAACTTTCGGTGGGAGGGCAAACAACAAGGAACAGAAAATGCAAACAACAAAAGTTGACTTTGGTGTATTTTATCAGAGATTACATTCTTTGCTGTGTAGCTTTGTTGAAATTTTATTAGATCAAAATATAATGTGTTCTATGTCGATGAGGACCTGTAATTTACATGACTTTTTTCCCTTTCCCATTTGTCTTCATGGTTCTGGTTGGATTTTTGGCACAAAGCAGATACTCTGTTAATGAATCAAACAAGTAATCAATCAATGAAATATATATCAACTCTTAGTGCCTGTGTTTTCATTTTTTCCATAAGGGGAACATTGTAAGTTATTTGTCTCTCTTTTTTTTCCCCTACCAGACACTCTTGCCTATTTAGTTAAGAGATAGCTAACTAGCTGAATGGCTTTACCTGGCCTATAAAAAATCAAGGACCCATCTGTATTTCTCTTAGAATTCCCTCCCAGAAAATATTTAATAAATACTCTTAATTGTATCTGTGTTCAAGGATGAGATATACCATTTATAACAAAGATCATGTTCTTGTCTTTCATAGACCTTACATTTTAGTAGGAAAAAAAGACATGAAACACAAATTACATGCTATCAGATGAATAAAATGAGAAGACAGAATAGAGAATAACAGGCCATTTTAGGCAGGCTAATCAAAGAAGGCCTCCATGCAAAATCAGCATATAGTGTAAAATATTTCAGGAAAATTAAATGGTAAATACAAAGATCCAAACAGAAGCAAAATCCTTGTGAAGTGAAGATATTGAAAAGAAGTTCAGGGGCGCCTGGGTGGCTCAGTCGGTTGAGCGTCCGACTTCGGCTCAGGTCATGATCTCGCAGTCCGTGAGTTCAAGCCCCGCGTCGGGCTCTGTGCTGACGGCTCAGAGCCTGGAGCCTGCTTCGGATTCTGTGTCTCCCTCTCTCTCTCTCTGCCCCTGCCCCACTCATGCTCTGTTTCTCTCTGTCTCAAAAATAAATAAATATTAAAAAAAATAAATAAATAAAAAGAAGTTCAGCATGAGGGTGATTATGGGTTATGATTGAGGTAGAGATTGTTTATTCTGATTTTGATGGAAGCCACTAGAAGTTTTGAAGAGAAAGTGATCCGATTTAAGTATCGAAATTAACATATTGACTGCTCCATAAAAAACGGACTATGAAGACCAGAAAATGAATACAGCAAAAACATTAAGAAGGCTGTCACAAGTCCATTGTTGCTTAGGTGGGGTCATTATGAAAGTAGTGAGAACTGGAAAGCACTAACAGAAAGACAACTGGAAAGTTACCAAATACTTGAAAACAAGAACAAAATATTAAATCATCCTTTGGGTAATTTTCAGGTTAAAGAAGTCTTGATGCGGGGTGCCTGAGTTGCTCAGTCGGTTAAGAAGTCTTGATGGTACTCAGCATTTATGTCAAGGTCGGGCCTACATGACTTGCCCTGGGTGAATGTAGGGCAAAGAGGAAAGAGAAGAGTCAAATATGACACTTCATATTTTGGCTTAAAATAACCTATGATGATGGTCCCACTTATTCAAGTAGGGGAAAATGGGAAAGGATTTGGCTAGCGGTGGAGAATTTAATTTTGACATGTAAATTTAAGTGGATGTTAAATATCCAACTAGAAATATCAAATAGATGGTAGAATCTGAATTTGAAACTACACAAAGAGAGTGGAATTAGATGCATGAAGTAGAAGGCTTCAGCATATAAATAACATTATATGACAGCCATACAGCATTGGGCTTGGGATCTTTTCCCCCACCTTAATATCCAAAAATATTAGAAATTTATTCAATGCAAAGTTGCCAGTTATGTTCCTTTTTTTACTTCTTGGCAGAGAAATAAGCATTTGTTTGCTATAACTGTGATCACAAGTGGCCCCTCATGTTTGAGACTATCATACCTACTATTTTAATTATTCTACTGAAAGTTTTAAAGGGAAGGAGTTTTAGAAAAAGGAGGTCTTCTCATTTTTACTTTGAGCTTTATTTGCTTCTAAAACTTCTCAAACTTTTACTGTGTATACAATTAAGCAGAGATAATTTTTAAAATGCAGAATTTGATTCAGTGACATCTAACAGTCCAAATTTCTAGTCCATGGGTCCCACTTTGAATAACACGGCATTAGACCACCAGAGTGATGGGCTTCTCAGGTTTGTTATAACTCCTTAGTTTATGTTGACACACTCAGCTGTTCTAGCTCATCCTGCCTACTGTTTCAGGATGGGCGGTCATGAAGGGTATATAGCTTGAGCCAAACATGAGACACAATCACACATCTCATCCCCTATAAATATTTCATTCCTGATTTTGTGTCTGGATCATCAATTCTGATTGTCTTTTAGGATGAGCTTCTGAGAGGTAAAAGATATAGGTAGGATGGGGGGCTGGCAAACGGTATAATAATAAACCTCACTGGAATTGCCCTACTCCATCAGACAGGGTCCAATAAAGTGGAAGGTGTTTGAATCTCAATCATTTTGTTCAAGGAGGATATTCCTCAGAACAGGAGTTTTGGCTAGGGGTAGTCTTTATTGATTCATAAGAAAAGGCTAGTTCTACATTTCCCATGGTATCATTAATGTCTACAAGAGTCTGCCTTGCCTACAAGAGCAGGTCGTAGAGATGACTTGCCTTGTCTTGACATAGATTATCTTTGATATCTCAAAGTTTTAAGACAATTTAACATAAAATCAGTACAGATAAAATCAACTATAGAATCAGTTGTGAAACCTCTTACTTTATTTGATCTTTCCATTAATCCTATGCTGAAAATGACACCGTTTTTAACTAGTAAGCAATCGATTCCTTGATGCCATCAGACAAGACTGTGGACAAGCACAGCCCTTAATATGGCAAGGCAAGGATTAACAATAAAAACAGAGGCCCCGAGTGGTTAGGTCAGTTGAGTTTCCAACTTTGGCTCAGGTCATGATCTCACAGTTTGTGGGTTCGAGCTGTGCATTGGGCTCTGTGCTGACAGCTCTGAGCCTGGAGACTGCTTCAGATTCTGTGTCTCCCTCTCTCTCTGCCCCTCCCCTGCTCACACACTCTCTGTCAAAATTTAATAAACATAAAAAAATAAAAATTAAGAAAATTAGAAGGGAACTTTTGTTGATCACTGTATAAAGGCACAGATTTAAAAGTTTAATAACTGCATGACACTACAGATATTATTCTCAAACTGGCAAGACCGGTATCATAGCCAAGGTATTTTTCCATAAAAGATGAGATGACTCAACCATGATGGCATTTGGAAGAAGGCTAAGATAGAAGATATATAACCAAAAAATATTTCTATCTCTTGATTCAATCTTGAACCTTGTGGATCCTGGGGTGTAGGCTAAGAATTTGACTTTGAAGATACCATTTTTGCATTATTTCTTAACTGAGTACAAATGTACTGAGTTACACAGGTCATTTGATATTCTTTAAAAGAGTAAGGGAAGTAGTACTTTTATTAAATTAGCACTCCATTCTCATTCTTAAAATAGAAATAATAGTAAATAAGAAAACAGTGCTTTACTGGGCATTCTCCTCAGAAAGTATGTGTTTTCAGTATTAATTTTCCCTTCGTTAGGAAAAATTTTACAAAAATCTTGTCTTCTTTTTCTTTGCCATTCTGATGCACCAGAAATTTCAAGGAATACATGAGTAGAGTCATAGGATCTAGACATGTTTAAGTGTTTCATTCATAGTGGAACAATAGTTCATCTATAATATCCATCTGTTATTACAGATCATCACTAAAAATGTTGATTATATTCTGTCAGTTGATGGGTGTTTTAAGCTCTATATTCTTGTGGATTTTCTGTTTAGATGTTCTGTCAGTTATTTGGAGAGGGTGTTAACAATATCTGATGTTAATATAGACATGCCTGATTTATTTTGATTAATTTTTATATAACATACATTTTTATACTCTTACACTTTCAATCAGCCTATATTATATTTAAAATGAGCTTCAACATAAAAATCCTAGGAGAAACCATAGGTAGTAATGTCTCTGACTTAAGCTGTAGCAACATTTTTTCTATTATATGTCTATGAAGGCAAAGTAAATAAAAGCAAAAAATAACTGTTGAACTACATGAAAATAAAAAGCTCTGCACATCAAAGGAAACAGTCAACAAAACTAAAAGGCAATCTACTGAATGAAAGAAGATATTTGCAAATGACATATCTGATATGGGTTAATATCCAAAATATATAAAGAACTGCTACAACGCAGCACCCCAAAACCAAAAAATCCGATTGAAAAATGGGCAGAAGACATACACAGACATTTCTCCAAAAGGATTATTATTAAGTCATAAAAAAGAATGGAATCTTGCCATTTGCAATGATCTGGATGGAGCTAGAGTATAATGCTAAGTGAAATAAGTCATTCAGAGAAAGAAAATTACCATATGATTTCACTCATATGTGGAATTTAAGAAACAAAAAAAATGAGGAAAGGAAAAAATAAAGAGAGCGACAGACCAAGAAACAGACTCTTTAAAGAAGAAACTGATGTTTTAGAGCGGAGATGGGTAGAAGGATGGGTGAAATAGATGAAGGGGATTAAAGTGTGCCTTTGTTGTAATGAGCACTGGCTGATATACGGAATACTCGAATTGCTTTTTTGTACACCTGGAAAATTAATATAATACTGTATGTTAACTATACATGGAATTAAAATTAAATAAAATGAGCTCCGACAGCATATACTTGTGTTCATATTTTTTATTTGATTATGCTACTAACTCTTATTTAATTGGTATACTTAGGTCAGTTACATTTAACAGAATTATCACCATGGTAAGACTTAAGTTTTACCTTAAAAGAAAAAAGACTATTGTATTTGTATTTGTTCTGTCATTTCTATGTATTCTTTTTCTTGCCTTCTGTAGGTTACCTCAACATTTGTTTTAGATTCAATTTTTATTTATCTGTAAATTATTTTTGAGTACATCTCTTTGAATAAATTTATTAGTCATTACTCTAAGCATTTCATTATATATAATAATGTCACATTCTACTAATGTTAACACTGTGCCATTGAAGTAAAAAATAGAAACATTACTTCCTTTCTCTATTCTATTTTCAAGTTCACTGATTCTTTCCTGTATGCCCTCCATTCTGCTGTCTCATTTTTTTATTTTGGTGATTGTATTTTAAATTCTAAAATTTCCATTTAGTTTTTCTTTATATGTTATATTTCTTTGCTGAGATTTTAAAAAATCTTTTGTTTAAAGGGTCTCTGTAATGGCTGGTTGAAGTCTTTTTATGAAGGATACTTTTAAAGTCTTTGTCAGATAATTTTAACATCTCTTTCATCTCAGTGTTGGCATCTATTGATGTCTTTTCATTCAGTTTAAGTTCTTCCTGATTCTTGGTATAAGTGATTTTTTATTGAAACCTGGAGAGTGTCATGTTAAGAATTTAAGTTTAATTTGCCTGATGACTAATAAAATTGAGCATCTTTTAACATATTTACTAAAATTTGGATATTCACTTTTGGGAAGTATTTATTCAAGTTTCCTGCTACGTATTTTTAACACGAATGAAGGTTGAGAATCTTCAAAACCTTTTTGGTAAGTATTGAAATTATCTCAGCCTCATTTTTTTTCCCTCTTTCTTCTGTAATGGGTCATTTATATTAATTGATTTTTAATGTTTAATCATTATTGCATTTCTTCAATAAAACTCTTATTTGTAATAAATTTTTCTTCAACAGGTTGCTGGACTTAATCAGCTAACTTTTTCAATAGGAAAAGTGCCACTTTCTGTCATTGTAATGTCGTTTTTAATTATCTCAGTGTCATTAACTTTGGGTATCAAGAATATTCTTAGAAGATTTGCCTTCTTTTTCTATTTAATGATAATGTTTAAGTTTGGGGATATTATTTTGTATATGTTTAGGAGAATTCAATAGAAAGACACCTAGATTTGAAGTTTTTTAAGTGGTGAGATTTTTATTTATGGTTATTCAAATGATATAAAGATATTTTGATTTTCCACTTTTGTGACCGTCATTCACCCTAATTTTTTTCAAAAATACTTTCAAGCATAAGGAACAGTCAATAGTATTGCACAGTGAATACCTACATAACCACCATTTAGACTAATATTTTTCTCTGTTTGCTTCCTTACATTTTATTCCAGGTACTCATCCTGCATACATCCCTCAAACTATCTTATTTTTTTATTAATTTCAAAATAAGTTTTATATGCTTCAACCCTAAAAATTTCAACACGAATAACGTTAACTATTTTGATATTTATGATTTTTAAGTAAAAGTCACATAGATTGAAAACTACAGGTCTTAAGTATGCATACGATAATTTTGGTATACATCTGTAACAGACCCTTCCCAAGATATATAATATTATGATCATCCTGAATGTTCTCTCATGCTAGTCTACACCCCAGAGGAAATGAGTTCCTTGATTTTTTTTCCTATTTTGTTTTGTTTCTTCTAAAATGACACGTAAATGCAGTTATACAGGTTGTGGTCATTTTTGTGATGTTTTTTTCCTCATTAGCGTGTATTTAAGATTCATCCATGGGTTTACATTCAACAATAATCCCTCACTTCTTATCACCAAGTAGTTTCGCATTCTATGAATAGTCCACAGTTTTTTATATAGTGTCCTGTTGGTTAAAAAAATAAACACTTTTTTCCACTTTAGTTATTACAGATAAAAGTGATTTTAATGATTTTGTCTTGTAGTCTACTATATCTGATATCATTAAGCCACTATAGTCATCTGATACTTAAAGTTTGTCCAGACATACAGACTCTTCCAGATCTGCCTTTTGTTAGTTCCCTTTTAAAGAACATATAAATTACCATTTAAAGCTTTGTTTTTGTTCCAGTCTTAAATTATTTTAATTGCAACATTTAGTCTATTTATATTAAGTATAATTATCAATATGTTTTGGTGTACCATTTTGTTATATTCTTTTTTATCCCAAGAGTTCCACATTCTTTTTGTCATTGTGTGATTTCTTTGGGTTATTTGAATACTTTCGACGTTTATTTTACTTTTAAAATTTCTTAATTATTCATTATCTTCCTATTCTTATAATGGTTATTATAGAAATTAAAATTTCACAACTGGCTATTAATGTCTAACATCAATCAATAATTTCAATATTCCTTCACTCAAAACACTGAGAATGATTCGACTGCACTTGTATTTTATTTTTGCATTATTATTTTGTGCCTTTCAGTTCTACATACACTTTAAAACCTATAAACTACCATTACCCTTTGTATTTATCCCACTGAGAGATTAAAATATACCTTGAATTTCTGGCTTTAAATTTTTTAACAGTTGTGGCCATAATCATTTAAATAGGGTGTCACTTATTCAGGTGGAACCCCCAAAGCTTGTCCATACTTTTCATGTACAAACAGAAAATAGGATTTATGGTAATTAGTGAGGCAAAGGGTTCAGGGGTTTGAGAAAGTCCTTTCACTTCAAGAAGCCAGTTTGTCTTGAGTTTGTTCAAAGCAAGTCCTCTGGAGTATCAGATTTTCTGATATAAAAGGGAGCTCCAGTGCAGAAAAGTGAAGAATCAAGTATGTAAGGTATCCAATGTAACCAAGATGTCCTCTAAGTTGTTTTTTAGTAATTAGGTAATAAAAGTTATAACTAGCATTTGATCTTAAGAGCCAAATGGCTTTCTATTTTATATGAATCATATAAATATGATTTCATAAGTTTAAATAAACTTGTTTTTTTTTTCTCTAAAAGGTCAGGCAGTAAATATTTTGGCTTTGCTGGCCACCTGTTCTCTGTCAGAACTACTGAAATCTGTCATAGTGCAAAAGCAACCATAGAAAATACATAAATGAATGCTCATAGCTGTGTTCTAATAAGTTTTTGCAAAAATAGCTAACAGACTGATTTGGGCCCACAAGTCACATGATAAATCCTTGCTTGAGGTCTGCAGATATGATGAAACTTAGTCTTTTAATAACATCCTTTTGTATTGAATATTTGGTCAATTTTAGTAAGGATATAGGTAGACTAAATGTGATCTCTACAATTTAATTCTCTTGCCTCTCTCCCACTTCTGAACTATCTTTGGCCTGAGGATATTAGGGACAGATTCAGGGGTTAAGATTATTGGAGATAAATCAGGTAGTGGGTTATCAATGCACACAATCATTAAATTACAGGTCAGGTATTATTTTCCTGAGAGTACCAGAAAGAAGCTGCCTTAGCCATACTTTAATAGTGATATCAAATTTACAAAATAGGTCTTGAACAGATTCTTGGAGTGGAATCAGTAAGTGGTATATTTTAGTGAGAGGATCCAGAAAGTGCCTTAGAAAATAGGAAGTGGTTGAGGCAAAAACACAATTTGAGGGGTATTTGAAATTCCAACCATTGAAATCATACTGTCACCCTAAGGAAAGAATAATGGAATGGTACTGGGGTTGATGATACAATCAAATAAAAAGAGACCATTTTTTTGGCAATTATGTGGATATCTCCTGCTCATATTAAGGACAATAATGATAGAGAAATACCATTCTGTCACACAAAGATTGGCATTTGTCCTTATGAATTCATTTTTTATGCTAAAACAACATATTTTTTTCCTAGTGTTTCTTTTCTATAAAATATTGACAAGTGCCTTTGTTTAGACTAGTATAGAGAAGATTCATTATTCATGGGTTTTTCCAAATGCTTAACTTAGAAGCTATTAATTTGGTCTGCAACTTTTCTTTTTGTGAGCAAAGTTTATAAAGGGTTTAGCAAGCTCTTATAATTCCAAATGGGCACTGTTCGCTTTCTAATCTTTGGTTTTCTAACTAAAATTAAAAGGTTTAGACCTTAACCAAAAATATTAGTAGGATAGTAAGGACAAATGTAGTATCTTCTCCCTGAGAGAGACTAGAAGTTCTCTTAAGGTGGTAAAGATATGACCTTGAAAGTCTAAGATGAATTTGTTTTTATTTATAAGACATATTTCTAAATATGCTATATATTTTAGAAGAGGTTTATATTTATAAAATATTAAGAATATACAATACAGTCCCCATATATTTTGTACCCAGTTCCCATATCTGATATTAATATAGTATATTATTAATTAATAAGTCAATATGGACATAGTATGATTAACTAAAATTCACACTTTATTCAGATTTTAATTTTTACCTAATGCATTCTTCTGCTCTAGAATCTCATCCAGGGTCCCCCATGTCTCTTTAGCCTCCTCTCTGTTATGATAATTTTTTGGACTTTCCTTATCTTTTTATTATCTTGGAAGTTTTGAAGGATTGGTCAGTTATTTTGTAGAATGCCTCTCTATTGGAATCTTCCTGGTTTTTTTCTTAGGATTAAATTGGAATTATGGGCTTCAGCTTTGGGGGAGGACACCACAGGAAAAGTGTCTTTTAAGGACAGGTATTATCAACATGGTTGATCACTGTTGATGTTGACCTTAACTGCATGAGATCATGTTTGTCATGTTTCTCCACTATAAAGTTACACTTTCTTTCCCCTTTTCCAAACTGCGGGTTTTGGAAGGAAGTCACTTTTGCAGCCCACACTTAAAGATTGGGGAATTATATTCCTCCTTCTAAAGATCATTATATACATAAATTATTTGGAGGTCTTCTCTACAAGAGACTTTTCTGTCCACTCAAATTTATATATTTATTCAATCAGTTATTTATAGAAGTATAGACCCATGGCCGTTTATTTTATACTTTCTGTTATAATGCAATATTACTTTATTTTCTGACTCAAATTATTCCAGTTTTGGCCACTGGCAATTCTTTTAGTTCCTTCATCATCAACATCATCCCCTATCAAAGAATGTATATGTGTCTTTTTAGTTATCTTCTATTCTCTGGGAATACAAAAAGATCCAAACTCATCATGTATATGTTCTGTCCAAATATTAAAATCGGCCATTTCTCCAGAGAGCTCTGTTTCTCATTTTTGTTTTAAATCAGAGACTTGTACAGGTACCAAGATCCAAGAGCTAGAACTGGATTCTTTTTTTTTTTTTTTAGAACTGGATTCTTAACTAATCATTTTTAATAGGAAAGCCCTTGGGGAAAATTGTTAGTCTATTCAAAGTTACACAAAATAACCAATGAAGTCATTAATTGGTTAAATCTTGCCAAAGTTTCTGATATTTAGTTATATTCACATTATAGCACTTGTACCTGTAAGGTAGACAACAAATCAGTTTCATTGAATGAGAAACTCCTACACAAATGATAAAAGACATATAGTAGACAAGACACTACACACTACCTTATTCTGGAGTACCTTGGGTAGTCGAACAGATTCCAATCAAGAGAATATGCCAAAGTAAAAAAAAAAAAAGATGAAGAGTCAAGGTGTAGGCAGGCACTAGAGGTAAGGGATAGACATGTTCATCATAAGTACAAACTACTTAACTTTCCATGCTCTAGGATTCTGAAAAGGCAGACATTAAGAGGTCTTGTTGTGCTCTGTAGGAAGCAAACTGGGCTAAGTATGATCTGAGTGGCAGCATCAAAAAAGGTAGATGGAACCATTAAAGAAAACCTTTATTCAAAAATGCTACAACAGGTTCAGTTTTGAAAGAGTGTTTTCTCTTCAAGAAAAAGGGCAGAGTTGTTGTAATGCTTTTCAGAGGAGTAAGTTGAAGGAGGTTTTGGGAATGGTTAGTCTAACATTTCTTGGAACAGGGAGAGATTGTTCTTATAGTTTACCAGTTGGTGGGTAGGCAATTTTGATTCAGTAAAGTGGTATACTGAAAGTTATGTGGTAATGTTACATGAAGTCTACCATGAGGTTTGGAAGGAACAGTTTTGGGAGCTGAGAACACAGTGGGAAATTTTCAATCAGAGTTTCTCATGCATATTTTATTAAGCAACAGTGATCTTCAACTTAGAGTAAATATAGGTATTTTACCCTCCCATATGTATGATTTTTATTAATGTTAATGTTTTAAGTAAACATAGCAATAAAATGGTATGAGAGGATTGTGTACTTTTACTATATATCTTTCAGAATGACTCAATTGTCCATGTTAGGTCCTGAAAAAATATTTTGATAGAAAATACTGATGCTGAGCACTAATATATAAATATTACCAAACAAAATATCTTTAAGTACAATGGATAATTGACTACCTAGTTGCGAACTCTGTGTGATTTTCTTTTTTGTCTTATCAAGAGGTTTTATCTTTGAAAAAACTGAGAGGAAAATTTTTCAGTCTCTCTGACTTTCCACGGAGGAAGTTGAAGGTCTGGGTAGAAAAGTATGCTTCATTCAGGCTGCATGACCCTTATCTCACTGAGCTGTACACTAGACATGGAATTGTTGCTTTTTTAAATGGATGATAAACTCCAGCCTCAAAAGTTTATATAATTTCCTTATGCCTCTGCAGGAGCGAAGCCATAATTCCTGAGCTCATACCATGCATACAACCATCAGTCTCTGTGTTTACAGGCACACACAGCGGGGTTATTTGTTTATTTTTAGATGTAGTGCCCCTTTGAGTATGAATGTGTATAAACATGAATCAGAAAAAAAAGAGTATGACAGAATACTAGAGGGCAATATTTAATTTTGCTTTAAAAATGAGCTCTCGCCGATTTCTCATGTGTTGAAAATGAAGCTTGTAATTTCCCAAAGGTGTGCAGTGGGAAATAGATAATATTGGGAAATCCATCAGTGGGTTTTTTTTTTCCTATAATGAAAAATGCGGACGTGAAAATATTGGTCCTGATAGCCATGGCAGCATTTAGGAAAATATGGAAAGAGGCCTTAATAGTAAACTGAACATAAACAAATACACCATTAAAAATTCAACACGTTCATTTCTCTTTCAGCTTTCAGTGTGACAGAAACATGGAAACACATATATAATGAGTGAAACAAAGGGACAATGGCTGCATCCTCCCTCCCCCCCACCGCCCGCCGCCTCAACTCCTAGTATTGTGGGCTTAGTTTTATTTCTTATGTAAAAAAAAAAAAAAAAAAAGGCATCAAAAGGCAAGAGTGAAAAAAATAATAAAGGCAAAAACAGTGACTTTTGGAAGAACTCTGATCAGATATATTCTCCTCTGTGCGTGTCCTTATTTAGTGAGAGACTTCTGTCTGGACACTAGGGCATTTATTATTTATACTATTTTCCACTGTGCCTTATAACTTCAGTAGGGAGTAGCATCCAAATAATTAGAAAACAAATTAAATGAAATGATTAAAAATAGTAAGCAAATATAGACAATTTCACTTTGAAAACTTAATAAAAAGATCAATTTCTATTTTATTTAGGCTACAATGAAGCCACTTGCCAATATCGTTTTTCTTTGTCCTTAACTTCTTTAGTAAAAGTAATTTACCTCATTGCCTTGTCTTTCTAATATCCATTTTTGTAGATAATCTGGAATTCTTTTCATCTTTACAAATTTGAAATTGTTCTCTAATGATAACACATAATAATCAATAATGTGTAAAATAGTATGCTATCTTCGTATGCTGTGCATATGTATTCCATTTTACCATTCTTGCAGTGAATCCGTGTTGCTATTTAAAAGTAGTGAGAAAATTACACAGCAACATCAAAAGTAGAAGAGACTCAAGATATTCTATCATTTAATTCATTTTTCTTTTTCTCCTGCAAATAAATCTGTCATATGGCTAAATTATGGCTCAAATATTAGATGAGTCATTCCACATATTAAGATTAGACAGATTCACTGAACTGGGAATTCAGAGCAGGGAGAGAGACAAAGCGCAGACTGGAAGTTTGATGAACTAGCCTGCAGTAGGTAAAGACACGGTGAAAGATGATTCAAATAAACACCTTTACTGCAGATGACTGGGATTCTAGAGTTCTAGCAAAATTGGATCAAACACACTGTGAAGCTATAAACTGCTATTTTTAAATAACTCTTGAAGACTGGCACATGGCTAAGGATCAGAAAGAGAACTTTAGACTAAGTTTACCAATTTGGGCATTAGGAAAGAAAACATCATTGGATAATTTTACATTTTTTTAAGAGTGAAGGACTATGATAACTACCATAACTTTATGAGGCATGAGATCTACTTTTACCACTTTTATTCAAGATAGAAAAACTTCATAAAATCAAAAATAAGACTAGACATTTGTCTTGATCTCAGTATATCTTTGGATTCCCCCCTCTCCTTATGGCATAATAATGACTTTAGAATATACAAAATAGACCACATCACTGTCCAGAATGTATACAGTAGCTTGATAATGATTTAAGAATTTCAATGTTAGTGAATTAACTTTAGTTGCCTCTTGCAATTAATAAAAAAAACTCCTATATATAACATTGATATGAATTTTTGATAGTCAAAGACACGGGAATGATATATAATAAAATTGAGTCCCTAAAAGGAATGTAAATTCATTTTACCTTGTATTCATATATTTTTGACTGATTCCATAATTGGCTCAAATATGGTAAGAAAAAAAAGGTTTGAACTACCTTAGCAGCTGCTGATGCTGGCATTGATGCTTATGCTGTTATACATTGCAGCACCCAGGCAAAGGACCAGAAACATCAATGCAAGCATGGAACCTACAGATAATACAATGACATTAAATCCATGTCTTTCAATAATAACTTTGAAAGTAAATAGACTAAATGCTCCAATCAAAAGACATAAGGCATCAGAATGGATTAAAAAAAAAAAAAACAAGATCTATCTATATGCTATCTACAAGAGACCCATTTTAGATCTGAGGACACTTTTGGATTGAATGTGAGGGGAGGGAGAACCATCTATCATGCTACTGGAAGTCAAAAGAAAGCTAGTAAACATACTTATAACAGAAAAACTAGATTTTAAACTAGAGCAAGAGATGAAGAAGGGCATTGTATCATAATTTTAAGGTCTATCCTTCAAGAAGATCTAACAATTGTAAATGTTTATGCTTCCAACTTGGAACACCCAAAAACATAAATCAATTCATCACAAACATAAGCAATCTAATTGAGAGGAATACTGTAATTGCAGGGGACTAAAATACTCCACTTACAGCAATGGACGGATCATCTGGACCAAACATCTATAAAGAAACAATGGCCATGAATGATACAGTGGACCAAATGGACTTGACAGAAATATGCAGAACTTTCCATCCAAAAGCAGCAGAATACACGTTCTTTTAGAGTACACGTGGAATATTTTCTAAAATACATCACATACTGGGTTGCAAAACAGCCCTCAAAAATATAAAATAATTAATATCATACCGTGTATATTTTCAGATCACAATGCTATGAAACTTGAAATCAACCACAAGAAAAAAAATTGAAAACCACCAAATGCGTGAAGGTTAAAAAATATCCTACTAAAGAATGAATGGGTCACCCAGGCAATTAAAGAAGAAATTAAAACATATATGGAAGCAAATTAAAATGAAAACATGATAGTCCAAACTCTTAGGGATCCAAAAAAGCCAGTCTTAGGAGGAAAATACATTGAAATACAGGCCTATATCAAGAAACAAGAAAAATCTCAAATACGAAATCTAACAGCACACCTATCAGAAGCAGAACAGCAAAGAAACCCCAAATCCAACAGAAGAAAAGAAATAATAATGATTAGATGAGGAAAAAAAAAAGAGAATACAAAAAATACAGTAGAATAGATCAATGAACATAAGAGCTGTTTTTTTTTTAAATAAACAAAATTGATAAACCTCTAGTCAAATTTTTCCAAAAGAAAAGAAAGAGGACCCAAATAGATACAATCACAAATGAAAGAAGAGAGATCACAACTAACACCACAGAACACAAACAACTATTAGAGAATACTATGAAAAATTATATGCCAACAAACTGGACAACCTGGAGGAAATGGACAAATTCCTAGACACCCACACACTACCAAAACTCAAATGGGAAGAAATAGAAAATTTGAATGGATCCATAACCAGTGAAGAAATTGAGTTAGTTATCAAAAATATCCCAACAAATAAGAGTCCTGGGCCAGATGGTTTCCTAGGGGAATTCTACCAGACATTTAAGGCAGAGTTATAACATATCCTTCTCAAGCTGTTCCAAATAAACAGAAACAGAAAGTTTCCTGACTCATTCTATGAAGCCAGCATTACCTTGATTCCCAAACCAGACAGAGACCCCACTAAAAAGAATTACAGGCCAATATCCCTGATGAACATGCATGCAAAAATTCTCAACAAGATAAGAGCATAACAAATTCAACAGTATATCAAAAGAATTATTCACCAGGATCAAGTGGGATTCATTCCTGGGCTGTAGGGCTAGTTAAATATTCACAAATCAATCAATGTGATACATGGCATTAACAGAAGAAGGGACAAGAACCATATGATCCTGTCAATAGATACAGAAAAAGCATTTGAAAAAATACAGCATCCTTTCTTGATAAAAACCCTTAAGAAGTCAGGATAGAAGGAATATACCTTAACATTATAAAAGCCATATGTGAAAAGCCCACAGCTAATATCATCCTCAATGGGGAAAATCAGAGAGCTCTCCCCCTAAGGTCATGAACATGACAGAGATGTCCACTCTCAACGCTGTATGTTATGACATAGGTTGGAAGCCCTAGCCTCAGCAATCAGACAAAAAAATGAAATAAATGGCATCGAATTGACAAAGTCAAACTGTCACTTTTCTCAGATGACATGATACTCTACATGGAAAACCCTGACATGAAACTCTACATGAAAAACCCGAAAGACTCCACCAAAAAGCTGCTAGAACTGATACATGAATTTAGCAAAATCACAGGATACAAAATCAATGTACGGAAATCAGCTGCATTTCTATACACCAATAATGAAGCAACAGAAGGAAAAATCAAGAAATCGATCCCATTTACAATTGCATCATAAAATACATAAGATAAACCTAAGGAAAGATGTAAAAGATCTGTATGCTGAAAACTATAGAAAACTTATGAAGGAAATTGAAGAAGACACAAAGAAATGGAAAAACATTTCATGCTTATGGTTCGGAAGAACAAATATTGTTAAAATGTCAATACTATCAAAAGCAATCTACACATTCAATGCAATCCCAATCAAAATGCTCCAGCATTCTTCTCAAAGCTAGAACAATCCTAAAATTTGTATGGAATCACAAAAGACCCCAAACAGCCAAAGTAATGTTGAAAAAGAAAACCAAAGAGGGAGGCATTACAATCCTGGACTTTAGCCTCTACTACAAAGCTGTAATCATCAAGATAGTATGGTACTCACACAAGAACAGACACGAAGACCAATGGAATAGAACAGAGAACCCAGAATTGGACCTGCAAATGTATGGTCAACTTATCTTTGACAGAGAGGGAAAGAATATCTAATGGTAACAAAAAAAAAAAAAAGGAGTCTCTTTAGCAAATGGTCCTGGGAGAACTGGACAGCAACATGCAGAAGAATGAAAGTGGACCACTTTCTTACACCATACACACAAAAATAAACTCAAAATGGATGAAAGACCTAAATTTGAGATAGGAAACCATCAAAACCCTAGAGGAGAAAACAGGCAACAACCTCTTTGACCTTAGCTGCTGCAATTTCTTGTTCAACAGGTCTCCCAAGGCAAGGAAAATAAAAGCAAAAATGAACTGTTGGGAACTCATCAAGGTACAAAGATTCTGCACTGCAAAGGAAAAAATGAACAAAACTAAAAAGCAATGACAGAATGGGAGAGGATATTTGCAAATGACATGCCTCATAAAGGGTTAGTATCCAAAATCTACAAAGAACTTACCAAAGTCAACACCCAAAAAACAAATAAATTTGCTATTTTTGACAGCATAATTTTGTGTCATAACATTTCGGATCACTTGGGTACAACAACGCAAGACCAGTGAGAACTTAATGGTGAGTGAAGACATATTTGCAGCTATTTTATAAAAATACCTTATCTCTCCATACTTAAACAAGAGTATTATATTGATAAGACAGTTTTACCTACTTTGGATATTTTTAAAAATTATATTATAAAAGAAAATACTCATGTTAAAAGACTACAAAAGGAAATACATTAAAATATGAGTCTCACGGGAGCTCTACTTCCCAGAGGTATACACACTCTGGGAATGCATATATGTGTGTTTATCTTTTCACACATTTATGTGAATAGGCAATTAACTAGTAGAAAACGAAACATAGATAACTTGTGACACATGAAAACATACCTCTTTCCCAATATGATATGATCAAATAATTTTTTTACATATCAAATTAGAAACTGCATATTAAATTTGATAATAGAAGTTAGCAATAAGATAGGGAACCACAAACTTTCATATGCTCTTTCAAGAATCAGTAATTTGGAGTGACACGTTATCATTTTAAATAAATGCAATTTAACGAATTTTTGTTTTTTTTATTTTTCTTATTGACTTCCATATGATATTATATAAAATAATCATCTTTTTGTAGGTTTCTGGGTTCTGTTTTTTTCCAGTTATGATTTTTCTTTTGACTACGGCGTTTAGTATTGATTTTGTATATAAAGTTCAAATTTGCATCACTTTATGGTATCAAATTAATTAGTTCTTATGGTCTTATTAGTTTTTGTCTCACTTTAACAGTTTTTCTTTATACAAATCATGAAAAAGGAAGGCTTACTCTTGTTTTTGTTGTCTTACATCTGTTTTTGTGTACTAGTTTGTTTCAAATTTTCATTACCAAATGTTAATCATAAAATAAAGATAATTGTATAATAGTCCTACATAAATTTTACAAATATTAATGTTTCATTGTATGGGTTAATTTTGTATTTAATTAAATATTTTGAGTTAAAATATCACAACATTTCAGCTATCTACTTTATCTAAACACTTCAGCATACATACCTGGAAAAAGTATGCACGGTTATTGATCTATAAGAATTTCAACCTTTTAAGTATAAATTATTTGTTAAATAAAATATTGAAACTGGTTCTGATAAGGTTTCTACAAGAAAAATTAAGAGAAAAAAACCCCGCTTTTAACAAAGTATTCTGAAGGTGAGTTCTTTGAAATCAAAGCCATTAACCCATCACATACATACTATTATTTTCTAACCTAGTTTAACAATAATGGTTGTACCTGTATTTTGAGAGGTTAATTGTTTTGAGACATTAACCATTTTGCAATGTTCAGATCCAGCCTCGTTAATCGATTGTTTTGTATGATAAACGAAAAAACTTCTACAGACATCCTTCTACACTTGTCTCTTTTCCATTAAGTGTACTACATTAGTGGGAGACCAAAAATTATCGACATATATCATCATCATATTGTCATAAGCAGCTGAATTCATAATAATCAATGGAAGTAACTGAAGACCCTTAAAATTATTCATTCATCAGAGAAGCATTATTCAACTATAAATTTGAAAGAATACACTCTCCAGTTTGCAATGTAGTAATGATAAAGAAATTTTTTAGATTTCTGAAAAAAAATTACAGTTGTTAACGATCTTAACATGGCCTAAAAATAGAATTCAGATATATCAACTTTGGAAGTGCTGATGGAATCCTTCTTCTTTCTCCCTCCTGACTTCAGATTCACACATATGTATACTTTTTCGAAACTCATTTTAGGGACAATCTTCATTTATTTTAAGCCACATTTATGATACTGGAAAATGGTGGCATAACGTACCTGGGTAAATATAGAAAATCAGACTCATTGCTTTCACCCAAATGCTTTATCTTCTCTTTTCTCTTTGTCTCAATAATCTTTCCATCCAATCTTTATTCAGAACTGAGAGCTCTGGAGATATTTTAAAATTATTTTTCCATGGAACTTGTACTGATTGTATTTTTCTACTATAAAAAACACAACCTTCAATACATAACTGATTTTTAACCTTTGATCGTTTTCATTATATTCACGCTTTTGTATTCACAAATGTATTTTTACCAAAGAAAGAGGTGGAAAGATAAAATTGTAAAATGGAAAGAAAATGTATATGAAACACACAAAACAAAAAGTAAATTATTCACATATCACAGGCTAAAAAAGAGACAAATCTTTTTAGGCCTACAGCAAAATGATGATGTCTCTCCATGACAGGGATTTTATATCTAATTCAAAAGAAATGGTAAGAAAGACCATTGACTGATAACAGTAAATATCATAAAAAGAGACATTTTGATGTCACTTTACCCTTCATTCATTGAAAAGGATAGATCGTGGTTTGTTTGTGATGTCAAAGAATGACAAGAAGATAGAAAACTGAAAAGAATAATAACTGAATGATATCTTATTCTTAAAGGACGTCAATTATGCCACTTATATCCTGTCTAAATATTGTCATTTTTGGCTTTTTTTGACTTCAAACTTTTTTAAATTGTGTTTGCTTCAATCACAACAATACTGAGATGATATTATTGTCAATGTGATTTCAGCAAACTCTTTCTCTGTTTCTCTAATTTGTAAGTATTGAATCTAATTTGACTGTAAGAAAATCTCTTCTGGGATTTACCTATATGGTATCAAAAATAATTTACCATAGAGAGTTTTGTTAAGTTTTGATAAGAAATTTACATTAAGACTAGAATGTAATATTTAGTTATAATGTTTCAAATATCAGTACAAAGTTCCTAAACATATATGCACAGTTTCTTCTGGATTTAGAAGGAGGAAATAGTTGATTCCTAGGCGATCTTTTTAAAAAATATTTTAACATAATAATCCTCAAAATATATTGTTAGAGTACCAGTTCTGTGACACTAGAAACTATTATAATACTATAAAAAAGAATATTATGGTAAAAATATTTGGGAGATAATTTAAACTGGTATTCTTATAGAACTTCTCAGAACCTTTAATATTATGACACCTACCTTGAATTTGTCAACAGAACAATAGAGCATAATACATTTCAAACATATTGACCACATTTGCTTCAAGAACAATCTTGCAAAAATAATATTTTACAGCACAAATTTTGGCAGACACTGAGATGTTTTGTTGAAATACTTTGGAAATGTAATTTTTAAAATAAAAATGACTATATCTCCATATATTTTAAATTTGCAAGTCTATACAGATAGGACCCCATAAGAGTGCCTAGAGTGAGTATTCAATATGAGGCAGATTTATTTTTCTAATTTTTATCTTATTATTATGTGTGTAGATTTTGAGAGTAAGTTTAAACCATTCTAAAAATCCTAATGCCCTATAAAAAGAACTGGCATAATGTAACAAACTTCTGAGAATCTCAGATAAAGAGTGTTATCAGATATCCTTCTTCGGAAGCTTGAGTGAACTTTCATAGTCACTGATTTTCTAGTGTCAGTATATGTTGACGTTTTATTGAAATGTGGCAACAAATCATGTACTTATCTTTTTAATGTAGGTATATGGTGGTGTTTTTTCATTATTTCTACTCAACAGCGCATTTACAAAGTTCAACTCAAGAAAATAAATAAGAGATGGCGAGTAAAAATCAAGCCTATGTCTTTGGCTTAAGGCCCATCTGGCAGGTCAGTGCTTCTCAAAGTTGAATGCACATAATGATTCCCTGGGGTCATTTCAGGAACACAGCTTCCTAAGCCTCACCTTTCCCAGAGATTCTGATTGGGTAGGTCTAAGTATGGTTCATGTAACTGATTTTTCCCAAATTCCCCAGGCCATTATAAAACTTCTGATCCAGGGACCTTACTTTGTAGGATATTAGTTAGGAGTATCTCACAGACTCGACTGATCACTTTTTTCTTCCACTGAGAACAGCTTCATTCTATTTGTTTATTTTTTTTTAATTGGTGTTGGTATTATTACTCTGTTACAAGGAAGATTCATCAAAAAGTGCAACTTTGTCTAAAAATAGAAAACAGCTTATTTATGTTTTAGTCATATCAGAGTTTTATTAAAGGGAAATACAATGTATCATACATGCACCATATTATTTACTACTGAGTAATGTATTGAAACATTAAAGGCAAAAGAATGGATGTTGTTTCTCCCCTCAACTAGGCTTCTCAAGAAACTAGTACTTTGAAGAGTTGAGTTGTATTACTGAAAAGTCAAATTGCAACCTACGTTTTCAATTATTCATTCACAAACATTTAGTCAACAGCCATTAGACATTAGGCTCTGGCTTCATGCAGGTAAGACACCTCTACCTTCAAGGTACTTCCAGTATTCAGATACTCTGCTATCTGATGAGTGAATTGGATGGTGAGCAAATAACATTCCTCTGTGACTAATAGGCATTTAGTACTAATGAATCTATATTTGCCTGTTTATCCATTTTGATTTCTAAGTGTTTAATAAACTACTTAGGTTTTTACTCTTATAGAAACATTAGCAATGTTTTAAGATTGTTCTTTACCTTACAGCTCTTCCACATTATTGACCATCTTAGTCCCCTCAGTGATGTTGCAGAAGCCCGCCTTAAAGGCATTAAAGGTGCTTTTCTCCAAATAAGCAATAAAGGTAAACCTTGATTTCATCAAGTGATTATACATCGTATTACTTGCCCTTCACTATGTCAGTGTAGTTCCGATCTTTGTGTTGGTATTTAAAAGAGAGCTATTAACTTCCAAGGAATAGGAAATTCCATGGATAACAGAATGTTATAAGCACTAAAATCTTTGTCAGCAGTACAAATTAAATTCCCACATCTTAACATTTTATATATTCACTTGTTATTTAAAGGATGATGGACATAAAGATTCAGAAAGACACAATATAACCAAAAACCATAAAAAACTTAGGAATAAGCCTAACCAAAGATGTGAAAGACCTCTACACTGAAAACTATAAAAAAATTATGAAGGAAATTGAGGAAGACACAAGGAAATGGAAAAACATCCGATGCTCATGGACTGGAAGAAAAAATATCATTAAAATGGCAATACTACCCAAAGCAATCTACACATTCAATGCAATCCCAATCAAAATTGCATCAGCATTCTTCTCAAAGCTAGAGCAAACAATCCTAAAATTTGTATGGAACCACAATAGACCCAGAATAGCTAAAGTAATACTGAAGAATAAAACCAAGGCGGGAGACATCACAATCCCAGACTTTAACCTCTACTACAAAGCGGTTGTCATCAAGACAGCATGGTATTGGCACAAAACAGACACATAGACCAATGGAATAGAATAGAAAACTCAGAAATGGACCCGCAAGTATATGGCCAACTAATCTCTGACAAAGCGGGAAAATGTATCCAATGGATAAAAGACAGCCTCTTTAATAAATGGTGCTGGGAGAACTGGACAGCAACATGCAGAAGAATGAAACTAGACCACTTCCTTAAACTACTCAAAAAAAAAAAAAAAAAAAAAAAAAAAAAAAAAAAAAAAAAAAAAACCTCTAAATGGAAAAGGATCTGGATGTGAGACAGGAAACCATCAAAATCCTAGAGGAGAAAGCAGGAAAAAGCCTCTTTGACCTAAGACACACCAATTTCTTACTCGACACATCTCCAAAGGCAAGGGAATTAAAGGCAAAGATGAACTACTGGGAGCTCATCAAGATAAAAAGCTTCTACATGGCAAAAGAAACAACCAACAAAACTGATAGGTAACCAACTGAATGGGAAAAGATAATTGCAAATGACATATCGGATAAAGGACTAGTATCTAAAATCTAGAAAGAACTTACCAAACTCCACACCTGAAAAACGAATAATCCAGTGAAGAAATGGGCGGAAGATATGCATAGACACTTCTCCAAAGACGACATCCAAATGGCAAACAGACACATAAAACGATATCCAGTGTCACTCATTATCAGGGAAATACAAATCAAAACCACACTGAGATGCCATCTCACATCAGTCAGAGTGGCTAAAATGAATAAATCAGGAAACTACAGATGTTGGCAAGGATGTGGAGAAACAGGCACCCCCTTGCACTGTGGGTGGGAATGCAAACTGGTGCAGCCACCTTGGAAAACAGTGTGGAGTTTCCTCAAAACAATGAAAATAGAGATACCCTATGACCCAGCAATAGCACTTTAGGAATCTACCCGAGATACAGGACTGCTGATGCATAGGGGCACGTGTACCCTGATGTTCATAGCAGAACTTTGGACAATAGCGAAATCATGGAAACAGACTAAGTCTCCATCAACTGATGAATGGATAAAGAAGATGTGGTATATATATACAATGGACTACTAGGCAGCAATGAGAAAGAATGAAATCTGGCCATGTGTGGCAACATGGATGGAACTGGAGGATATTATGCTGAGTGAAATAAGTCAGGCAGAGAAAGACAGATGCCATATGTTCCCACACATAGGTAGGCTTTGGGAGACCTAACAGAAAACCAGGGGGGAGGGAAAGAGGGGAAGGAAGGGAAAAATAAAAGCCACAGAGAGGAAGGAGACATAACATAAGAGACTCTCAAAGACTAAGAACAAACTGAGGGGAGAGGGGGGTGTGAGACGGGGGAGAGTGGATGATGGGCACAGAGGAAGGCACCTTGTTGGGATGAGCACTGGGTGTTGTATGGAAACCAAATTGACAATAAATTATTTAAAAAAAAGAAAAAAAAACTTAAAGCCTTAAAAAAAAGACACAATAGAATAGAAACTATTTTAATATTATCAGCATACATTTGTGCAATGTTTCAACAGTGAGCTTGTGTTATTTGTGAAGATCTTTCTCTCAACTTCATAAGTATACTCTGAATCAAACTTTCATGCAATTATAAATTACATCTTTGAATTAAAGCTTTTAAAAATATATATGTATACATATGTATGTGTACACTTAAATACACAAATATACAGACATATGTATATGCGTATATGCATGTGTATTTGTAAACTCTCAGAATTTATGCATATAAGATGTTTTTCTTCATCCATTAACTACTCATCATGGTATCATTATTTACTCTAGGTAAGGAAATCTATAAGAAAAATGGTAGCAATGAGAAATATCACTTACTTGATTAGAGTCATTCAATCTTTTTCAGGGATACATTGCAAACAACTAAACCAACCAAACAAGATTCATACTCTGTGTGTTTCAAAAGGCTTTATGAGTTTCCTAATTTACTATCCAATAACATAGAGTTTCTATAGCAACTATGTAAAAAAAACATAGCACTCGTGTGATCGCACTTGAAAAGGGAGAAATGCTCCGCAGACACTCAAATACATTAAAAAAAATAAATAACCCATCTTAGTGGGTAGCACACTGTGCTATATGGACAAACAGAACTTCACATGGTCTCTCCTGGAGAATGGCTATGTCTACATTTATATCTATACGTTTATCTTCATGTATTTACAAGTCCACTTTCAAAACAGTTAGCTAAATATGGAATTTGTACTTTATGGTAAATTATATTCATTACTAAATAAGTTACTGCCTCATCACATCTCTTTATTTAGAAGGCAAGATTATTTTACTCATTTGTTTTTTAAGGAAATGTTTTAGGGGAATTTTAGATTAACAACAGAATTGAGAAGAAGATAGTGTTCCCATATACCCCTTGACCTGCCACCTGCACAGTCTCTTCCATTAGTGATATTCCTCAATTGGATGGCACTTTAATTAATTTTCAAATATTATTTATCTTGCTCCCTGAGGGTTTTTTTTTTTTTTTTTTTTTTAGTTTATTTGTTTTGAGAGAGGGAGAGTGCACATGCTCAGCAAGGGCAGAGAGAGAATGAGAGAGAGAATCCCAAGGAGGCTCCATGCTGATAGTGCAGAGCCTGATGTGGGGCTCCACCCCAGGAACTGTGAGATCATGATCTGAGCCAATATCAAGAGGCAGATGCTTAACCAACTGAGCCACTCAGGCATTTTTATTTTTTACCACGGATGAAACTTCACTGACACATCATAACCACCCAAAGTCCATCATTTACGTTACAGTCTGATCTTGGTGTTGTATATTCTACGGGTTTGGATGAATGTTGAATGACCCATATCCATCATGTTAGTATACAGAGGATTTTCACTGTCCTAAAAATTCCCTGTGCTCAGTCTTATTCGTCCCCTCTGTCAAATACAGGCAACGACAAATATTTTTATTGATCTCATAGTTTTGCCTTTCCAGAATGTCACATAGTTGGAATCATGCATGTAGCATTTTCAGGCTGGCTTGTTTTGCTTAGTAACATGTTTCCTCCATGTATTTCCATGGATTGACAGCTCCTACGTTTTTAACTCTAAAAAATATTACATTTTCTGCATGTAATATAGTTTATTTATCCATTCTCCTAGTGAAGGACATCTTGTTTGTTTCCCAGCTTTGGTGGTTATGAATAAAGGTGCTATGAACATTTATGTTCAGGTTTTTTGCAGATGTAAGTTTTTGACTCCTTTGGGTAAATATCAAGGAGTACGATTGCAGAATCCTATGGTAAGAGTATGTTTAATTTTGCAAGAAACTGACAAAATGTTTTCCAGAATGGCGGCATCACTTTGCCATATGTGCAGTAAATGGGAGTTCCTGTTGCTCCACATTCTCATCAACATTTGTTGTTGTTAGTGTTCTATATTTTGACCACTCTAATAAGTATATAGTGGTATTGAATTGTTTTAATTTTCATTTCCCTAATAACCTATGATGAGGAGCACCTTTATCTATGCTTATTTGTCATCTGTGTATCTTCCTTGGTGAGATATATATTAAAAGTTTTGTCTTATTTACTAATCTGTTTTTTTGTTATTGCTGTTGTTGTTTTTCACTGTTGAGTTTTAAGAGTCCTTGGTGTATCATGAATAATAGTCCTTTATCAGATGTACCTTTTAAAAATATTTTCTCCCAGTCCATGGCTTGTCTTCTCCATCTTGTCAATTATTTCTTTCATGGATCGTGCCTCTGGTGTTGTATTTAAAAAGTTTTCACCATACCCAAGGTCATCTGGGTTTTCTTCTACATTATTTTCTAAGTGTTTTATAGCTTGCCTTTTAACTTTAAGTCTGTAATCCATGTTCAGTTAATTCTTGGTACAATTTTATTTTACTTTACAAAAGTATTGGTCTGCAACATACTGAAAATTTGTAGAAACAACAGTAACAATTTACCCTTCACTCTGGATAGTTTGAAAGCATGACCACTTGACTTTTATCCATTTTTCTCCTTTTTTTCTATACAATATCCTGTTATTTCAGCCATGTGGGAGACTTCATAAATTCCTCTATTCACTGCAACCACTGTCACTGTTGTCTTATTGCCTATTTCATATCTTTTGATGCCTCTATATGGTTATTTTCACAATGCCATCACTACACATGCTAATAACTTCTGGTTGAGGAATGGAGAACTCTTTGTTTTTTTACTTTTTTTTTTACTTTTTTTCTAATTTTTTATTTATTTTGAGAGAGTCAGAAAGAGAGTGAAACTAGGGGCAGGGCTGAGACAGAGCGGGACAGAAGATCTGAAGTGGGCTCTGTGCTGACAGCGGACAGCCCAATGCAGGTCTTGAGCTCACAAACTGTGAAATCGTGAACTGAGCCAAAAGCAGACCCTTACCCGACTGCGCCACTCAGGCACTCCAAGATCTCTCTGTTTTGAGTTAACAGATAAAGTTGTATTGTGCTCGCAAACATTTCTCACAAATATTTAGTTTATCAATCTTTCTAACATTTCTTTCTGTTGTCTTCTTCTCTTCTACTCAGACAGGTATGCATGAAGGCAGAAAGACTATTTACTGAAGTGTTTTCCTCATGTTGTACATGCTGTTTTAACTCCCAAACTCCTCTCTCTTTCCTGGCTTATCTTCAGTGCCTTGCACGATACCTGATCAACTAAATTTTATAAACACAGTAGTGAATATTTTTGCTAAAAATGGAATTTCAACCATTTGAAATGTGAAGACTAATGCCGCGGTGTATTGAATATTGTTTTGAAAACTGAAAGCTGTATTCATCAGAAATCTATGTCTATGTTTTTATTAAAAATGATGAGGCTTCTTAAAGCTTCAGTTTATACTAAAATCGAATATAAGAGCAACAATACTTTCATCTTATTTTTTTTGTTTTAAATTATTTGGCGTTATCACGAACCATCTAAAACAACAACTACAACATAACTGTATACTGAAGTTTATACACCTCTAATGACCTTTCCGATTTTGCGGATCAGATGCAACGCTCTAAAAACTGTGTATTCCTGAATACTCACTAATAAGGTAAAGGAGGAAAAACAGTCTACCATTTGTCAATATTTTAGAAGTGTGAGGCACAGAGATTTATATAATTAGGCATTATGTCAGAGTTTAATTACAAAATACTTCCTCAAATACATTAATTTGCATCTCTCAATAACTATTTCACAAAAAGTGAAAACTTACAGGCAAAATATAGATCTTAAAATATACATACCTATGCCACTAGAATTACTTTTAAAGGAAAGGCAGTGGGTCACCCAGGACTCTAGGATAAAAAATTGGAAACAGCCAGACTTTTAGGCTGTTAGAATTGTTAACCCTGCCAGCCATTATTTCAGTATATTCAAGCGTACTTTAATGACTAATTACACCACTGAGCTTCTCAGCCACACTCTCACACAGATAATATATTTTTTTTCATGATTGCACCTTAAAAATAAACAATGTTAGCATATAGTTGAAAACATTATTAGGAGTTGCTTTGTGAGCCAACAAAAATTATTCAGAATTTCAGTGAGTTTTCATGACGGGTGTCTGCTTATGCAGTCTCTATTCTGGAAGTAATTTCTCTTCTTTTACTGAGGAGTTGCTATCTAAGTCCTATTGAGTAGTACTATTAGATTTCTGCACCTGGACATCTCTCTTTTCCATCAAACTACTCATCTTTAGGGACATGGAAATGTTCAATGTGCCAATTGAACCAAGCAAAAACCATTTCTAAAAATTTGATCCTGTGTTACTGTGAGAATAATTTTTGCTTCTTGATTTTATCACACTGAACATTTTCATTCTTTCTATAACCTAATAAAATGAACTGAAATTGAACTACCTAAATCAACTTTGAATTAATACAAGTTATCAATTTTTGATCAGGTGTAACTCACAGTGGGAGGAAGGTCAAATCCCTTGTCAGACAATATCCCTGAAATACCAGTAAGCACTTCATAAATTCTCATCCAACTCTACTTTTGGATTGTACTCAGAACACTGAAAATATTTACACCTGGGTTGGCAAATTCCCTCTTATGTTATTTTCATTCACTCAGTAGGTAATTTTAAATTGTTTTTCAATTTTTGAGAAACATTTGTTTTTCCTGGAAAACAGAAGAAAATCTTTTTTTTTTTCTTCTTGGTTCTATTTTTTTCTTATTCTTTATTCCATGGCTTCCACATTCTCTTTAAGAAACTGAGATTTCAAAGTTACAGGGTTTTTTTTTTTTTTTTAAATACTCTTAATGAGGAGACCATCAAAGTAAAACTGATCAAGTTCTAGCTCTTCTCCTGATCTTTGATTTTGCCCATTGTGGTTTCCTTGTTGTAATGCACCTCCCTTATAACATACCTATCTATCTATCTATCTATCTATCTATCTATCTATCTATCTATCTACCTACCTACCTACCTACCTACCTACCTATCTATCTACCTATCTGTCTGTCTAGATATCTGGGTAGACAGCAGATAGACATATCTATATCTACATCTTTCTATATAGTTTTCATTAAATTTACTCATAATATTACTTATAGGAGTCTCCACAAAGAAGTATAAATATACTTAAACATGAGAACTGTGACAGCACAGTCTTGTCTTTATCCTTTTGTGCATGTCTCCAGCATTTCTTTTTCTAAAATCTCACTGCTTGGGGTACCTGGGTGGCTCAGTCGGTTAAGCGTCCAACTTCAGCTGAGGTATGATCTCGTGATTCATGAGTTTAAGCCCTGTGTCAAGCTCTGAGCTGACAGCTGGAACCTGTTCTGGATTCTGTGTCTCCTTCTCTCTGCCCTTCCCCCACTCATGCTCTAACTCTGTGTCTCTCAAAAATGAAAAAAACATTAAAAATTTTTTTAAAAATCTCACTGCTAAGAACTTTACAATAATTTTCCTACTAGTTAATTCTAATGAAATCTTTACTTCTCAAATTATCCATGACTCAAAATGAATATGATTCTATAAACTTAATTTTAATGTTAGACAGTAAATTATATGTGATAAGTTAGCATGTAAGTCATTACCCAGAAGTGACAACACTTAAACTCAGGACAGCAATACGACAAATCTCCAACACAAAAACCTCTAAGAAATACAGTTGAACTTTTAATTAACTTCCATAAAGGTGAAGACATTTTCATCAGAAGGGCTTGTAAAAAATCAAATCTAGGGGCGCCTGGGTGGCTCAGTTGGTTAAGCAGCCGACTTCAGCTCAGGTCATGATCTCACAGCCTGTGAGTTCGAGCCCCACGTCGGGCTCTGTGCTGATGGCTCATCAGAGCCTAGAGCCTGCTTCAGATTCTGTACTCCCTCTCTCTCTGCCCTCCTCCTGCTCACGCTCTGTCTCTGTATCTCTTAAGAATAAATAAATGTTAAAAAAAAATCAAATCTGACCGACTTGCCTTTATATTGACCCATACTTATATAAACATTTTAGGGTAACAAATTCTATGATAACATATGTTGAACAAATGCAAACACAAGATAATAAACATCTTCGTTCTAAATGAGTATTTTTGGTTATACTTTCTTCAATTATTTATCAGGCAGGTGCCTACAGACTGGAATCTTATAACTCAATAAAATTTTTAACTTAAAGTATTTCTCTAGTTTGCAGTTTTGAAAAAAAACAATTTGAAAAAATAAATGAAGGCCAAAGAGAGATTTGTTACAAAGTGTTGATGGTATAAGTGGGCAGACAGATAACCCCGTCCATCACCACGATACTAGGTAAGAGGAGAGGTCATGCAATTCTCTGAAAAGTTTTATTTACATATGTCTACTGAGGTTCTTTATTTCCAACTTAGTATCAACCAATGGGATTCAAATGGAATAAAGGAAAGGAATGATTGTTTTTTAAAATCAAATAATCTATACATAGTGGAACACATATCGATTTTAGAATTCTACTGGAAGTTCCATATTTATTTCTAAATTTATTTAGGAAAGGTTTTCTTTTGAAAAAATAGTCTACAAATTTCAATCTTTGAACTTAAACCTTTTTTAGATATGTTATATATAAATTGATTTTCCCTTATGAAAGCATTTTCTGATGGTGTCTTATTGTTTTAGGAAATTGATATTTTCCTGTCAGTTGATCGTTTTGGCTCTTGGCCAATCCCATCTTTATCAACTTGTTTGGCCTAGAAACCAATAAAAAGTTGACATAATAACTCTCATTCCAGTGATTAAAATGTTTTTTTTTTTTTTCATTCCAACCGCAGCAACTATTTAGCCAAACTGGTACCTATTTTTCCCTCCAATTATGCAACATGCTCTCCATATAAGCTTAAAATCTGTCTACTGTCTGAAGCACAGTATTTGAAATAGGAATTTCCACTCTGCTGTAACTAGCTATATATTTAAATCAGATGATTCACACTAGCAGCAATGCTAGATTTAAGACTGGGAGTATTTATTTTTCATTTTTTGGGTTTTTTTGTCCTGCATAGTTTTTTGTTTTCTTTCCTTTTTTGTTTTGTTTTGTTTTGTTTTTTTGTTTTTATGTTATCACTTGTAAGTACTTAAAAATCTGGACATTTAATATAAAGTTGAGATTTTCTTATTCTCATAAAATTTGAGATATATGCCAAGTCTGGGTCAACTCCTGCAGAATCCACTCAAATCGAGTGGCTGTTTCCCTGTTAGCACTTTAACTACTCAAGGATGCGGCTTCCACTTGAGTGGTTGACTCCAAAGGGTATTTGAGTTTATAAAATTTGATCTGAAACCTATCTTTCCTCCACTGAGTCCCAGTCTAACATTCAGTTGCTTTTTGACAACTTCCTGAGGACATCTTGAGCCTGGTAATCATTTCTGTCTCTGTCTTTCTAGCTCTATTTTTATTTAAGAGAACAATTTGGAACTTAGCATAAACATTACATGGCTTCACTAAATCACCACTCCCCAATGGATTATAAATCCATTAAGCATTAATCTTACATCCCTTACTTTTTAGTATAATACCTTGGACGTGTAATGATTTTTACAAGATAGTATAGTAAAACTTGCATCACAAGTAACTTGTTCTGCAAGTGTTCCTCAGGATGAGCCAACATATCTGATGAATTTTAACTTGATAAATGAGCAGTATCTATGCAACACCTAACATCACAAGATCACTACTGAGCTAATGGTTCTTCTCTCCCTCTCTCTCTCTTGCTGCAGGTTTGTAGGTGATTATCTCCCACCCTCAGATCCTCAGTCTCAGGCCATGGTGCTTGGCAGAAATCAGTGACTTTTCAGAATGTCGAAAGGTGCCTGCAACTGACATTAGTATATTTTTGTCACTTCAAGGCACCTGGAGAGTCCTTTGCTTTTCCATACAAGAGTAAGCTTAGGAATGCTTTGCTTGATTCTAGGTCATGCTACCTGCAAATATAGATCCTTTCCTCTGCTTCCTTATTGCCAGTTACATTAAATACAGTATATGACAAGTTTATTAATACTGTACTGTAGTCAACATCCGCACGAGCATATACAATGGCCCCCATGCAGAAAAAGGTTGAAAAGAGAGGCGGTAAGAAGGAGATGATTATGGTGGAAGATAAGAAGGAAATCATCTTGAACAATGAACAAGATATGTGAGTGGCCAAAATTGCAAGATTTTATAAGAAGTCTACATCTGCATCTTGTCTGGAGAGGAGGAGGAGAAAAAGGCCAAGGAATCTCTCACTTCAAATGAGATTATGTAGATGTGTCAAATGTGGGAGACAGTGCAAAATTTTGTAGAAAAGCACCACATAAATAAGGGTGTAGCAGTGCTAGCGATGAATCTGTTTAATGACAAAGCAATGTCACACTTCCTCGAAATCCTCAAAAGGAGGCAAAAGCAAGAGTCACTGGATAGGTTCTTTGTTAAAGCTGCATGAAAAGAAAAAGATTGCATTGAGCCAAGAGATAGCAGTGATTCCGTTAGTCATACTAAAAGTCGCCCTATATAATAACGCTCCTCTCTCTTGTCTCCCTCATACCAGTCACTAAGGTTTATAATGGTAAATGCAGGTTAATTTATTTTTCTTTATATTTTGTATTTTATTATTTTGTATTATAGTACAGTGTTGTAATCACTTTTAAATGAATATTTTTGGGTTGTGGAATGAATCATTTAACTTTCCATTATTTCTAACCAGAAATTCGCTTTGATATACAAGTGCTTTGGATTACAAGCATGTTTCCAGAATGAATTATGCTTGCAAACCAAGGTTTTACTATATTTTATTCTAACTATGCCTTAGTATCTAAGGAAGTGCTTTTTTTTAATAAGAATTAAACTAAATGAATGTGTATTACAGACATCTGTGCACTCCAGGTTTATGCCTTTCTCTCGACCATGTATGGTACTGTCGCGGAAATCTCTAAAGAAAACACTTGGTTTAATTCAAGCAATCATGTTCAAGTAATTAGTTTTGGTTCCAATCACTTGAGTTAAATATTTGCGAGAAATGTGCAGGATGAGAATTCTGGAAATAAATGTAGAAAATTGCCACAGGTATCGTTTTTGGTAACAAGAATTTGCCTCTGCCTCAGTCATGTTTCATATATTATGGAAATACAACTTAAAATTCAGAAGGTACATAATACTCCATGAAAATTATAGTTTCATTATGTAGTAAATGGAATATGCAAATATATAAAATCAGGAATGGAAAAACCAAACCACGTAGTTCACAGAAGTTCAAAGCTCTTAATTAGAGTTTAAATTGTGACTTCAGAATCTTCAAATGCAGTTTAAATACTTTCCAAACCATAAAGATTAGATTATATGCATGCAAATTAGAACTCATTTGATTGACGGAATGAAACATACTTAGGACAATATTTCAGGGACAGGTATCCCCTGCTTTGTGCAAGTTCACATTGCACCACTTCATTTTTTTAAAAAGATCTACAATTGTACCTGTTTTTGCTAAATGAAAGAAACTCGAAGAGGATTATTGCTTTCAGGAAAAAAGGGAAAAAGCAAAAAATGACATTCAATGTTTGTTTTGTATTGCAGCCAGCCATAGTAGAGACAGCACACACCGCAAGCAGGGAGAGTGGCGCTTCCAAGCTTCTTCCCTGGGAACTACACACAGCATATCAGCATCACGTTGTCATTGTTTGAGCTGTGTCTGGGAGCATCTATGCTTTATCTCTATTCTGTGCATCTGTTATCAAGATGTGTCCTAAGGTATCAGAAAAACCTAAAAGAGGTTATTCGGGGGGCCTGGAAATGCTCAAAACTTTTTCCATATGAAGTAATGGTAATTGCTTCTTCACTTTATGCCATTTTGGCTTACAAAAGTCTTCGCAGGAATGTTCCACTTCTGGAATGGGGGGGGGGGGACTTGTACCTCAAAGGTACTTCAGAATTACTACAGAATTCCTGGTTAACAATTTGGTTTTTACAGCCTAAAACAAATGTATAGCTTTGTAATTATCAGTCTTTCTATTATATAAATAGGAGTTAAAAATATAATTATGCAAATTATTGATAATTTGAGTTGGTAGAATACTTAATTGGTAAAATAAAAAATATATATAATTTTATTATTTCTCTGGCCACTTGATATTATCCACTAAATTTTTTAAATTTATATTTTGAAGCGAACTGTCCTTTTTAACACCTTAGAAAAACTGAACTTTAAGATAAAATATGATATATTTCAAACACACAGTAAACAGTTTTCAAAGGAAAAACCATCATAAGCCAGAAAAGAGAGAAATCCAAGGGAGAGGAACACAATTCACCTAACTCTATAGCAACTCACTGGAGCTAATACTCCCAAAATTTGACCCAGCAGATGAGTGGTTCCTGTTTTGAGAAGAATGCGGCCTTGGCTTTGGAAGCAGAGCTGTTGAAACGCCATGTAATGGTTGACAGATTCTTCTTGACCAAACTTTAGTTAGGTTCGCCTGAGCCCTCTTCCTTACTAGGACTCAACATTGCTTTATTAAAAACTAGGGGGTAATACAGTTCACATGATGTTATCGACCCGACCAACTCCCTTTCACAAACACACACACATACACACACACACTCACTTACTCAGACACAAAATAAGAGACTTAAAAGACAGTAGTACAGTTTCTAATAGCTCAAGGTCATATCCCTAGCATGACCCTAGCTCCCTGTACAATGCCTGCCTGAGAAAGAGCAAGGCTGCCCAAAGAATTTACTGTTTGCTCCAGCCAACACTTGAACGTAGAAACCCTGTCTCCGAGTCTCTGTGGGAAGATAGGAGCCTAAATTCCACTCGCACCAGTTAGCAAACCCAGGCAGTCTGTCATACAGACCAAGACCTTTTCTGCTTTTTATAAATTTCTCCTCCTCTGAGTCTGTTCAACACCCACCTCCCCAGTACTCCCCCATTACCTCCTCACTTTCCATTTAAAAGTCATAGTCACCTCTATAAAAATGGAAGTTGAATTCAGTTCATGAATTCTGCAGTAACTTATTACCTTACCAACTGCAGTAACTTATTACTGAATAAAATGTGTCCTTGCTTTGTTTGTCTTTGACATGAACCATACAAGAAATAGGGGATTAAATGTACACTGTTCACACCCAGAAAAAGATAAAGAGATGACAGAGTGCTTGAGAGAGAAAAAAATAAACTATAAGAAATTAATACTCCAAACCTCTACCCTGAATTACCTACAAGAAATTACTAGTATAAGAAATGACTGTAGAAAAGAAGTAAAAAATTAAAAATTGTAAAAAAACAGAGGAGAAAAAGTGAATAAGACTGAAAAGAATTAAAGATTTGTCGAATGAAAAATGTTAAAATAATTTCAAAGAAAGCAGAAAATAAATATATTTTAAAATTAAAGAGAAAAAATTAAAAAATAAAAAAAATTAAAATGAAAGAAAAATATAGGACTATATGTAAAGGAAGAAAGAATTGGAAAAAATCAAATTATCTTCTGAAACTGAAAAAATACTGTTTATACCATAACAATGTTCATTTTCTTATCAGCACTATTTCCCAATTTTTCCTTCATATAGAAATTCTATTTTATTTTTCAAACATCCCCTATTCATCTACCTAAATGTCTCCAAGGCGCTTATTAAAGACCAACTTCCAAAGACAGATCTTACTGATACACAGAAAATCCCACTATACAGCTAATGATTTCATTCTAGAATGGGAATACATCAGAATTTGGGTCAATCAGAATTTGGAATCAATACCATTGTCCTAATAAGAAAAAAAAAGAAGTTTAGATTTTCAACTAGATATTGTTTTATGTGGATATTCTGCCTATATATTTTTTAAAATGTTTTTATTATTTTTACTTTTGAGAGAAAGAGAGACAGAGTGTGAGTGAGGGAGGGGCAGAGAGAGAGGGAGACACAAAATCTGAAGTAGGCTCCAGACTCTTAGCCATCAGAACAGAGCCTGATGTGGAGATCAAACCCATGAAGTGTGAGATCATGACCTGAGCCGAAGTCAGAAGCTTAATCCGTTGAGCTTAATCCAGGGTCTGTCCCTTCTGCCTATATTTTCTATATAACATGTTACATTTATATAATACACAACATAATATAAATGTTATATGTTATTATGCATTACATGTTATTATATATTAGGTTATGAGTGGAATTGTAAATGTGTATAGAAAATGGCAAAGCAAAAAAATGGAAAGAAATTTGATACTGACAATATGAACCGAACTATAGAAAATATCTATCCCGGAAGCTATCTGTCACTCACAAATTACATCTTAACTAGATATACAATGAAATATAAAACTCAGTGGATAGGTGAAGGAAGGTAAGTTAAATAAGCCTAAAGAAAGCATTAAGGATGATGAGAGGAAAAACACAAAAAGAATTTTTATCACAAGTTAAAATACAAGAATTGGGGATTTAAAAGTTTAACTAGGGGCGCCTGGGTGGCTCAGTTGGTTAAGTGACCAAATTCGACTCAGGTCATGATGTCACAGTTCACAAGTTCCACCTCGCCACGGACTCTGTGTTGCTGACAGCTCAGAGCCTCAAAACTGCTTTGGATTCTGTGTCTCCCTCTCTCTCTGGCCCTCCCCCACTTGCACTCTGTTCTCTCTCCCTCAAAAATAAACAAATATTTAAAAAATTAAAAAATTAAAAAATTAAAGTTTTTGATATGAGACAAAAACACTGAACTATCTTAGTATATTATATAATGTTACTATCTATATTATCTTTGTATAATATCCATTCCTATAGTTATATACTCTTTCATATACAATGTACATGAATATATTTATTTATGGATATATACATTTACACACACGCATATATACACACACGTGTATACAATTATGCCATATATTAGAAATGTCAAACACATTCACAATAAAAATAAGAGGACTGAGTGACTGAGAAAGTCACAAAATGAAAGTACTAAATTTTCTCTGGTGGATATGTTATCAATTTGTACCTTTACAAACTGTTCTCAAATTTCAAAGCTAGCATAATTTGCTTTCCTTGGTTAATTTATGCTTCAGTAATCAATGCCTCACAACCCAATAATAGTACCTGACACTTATTTTGTCATTTAAAATCGAATAAATTTTGGGGTGCCTGGGTGGCTCATTCAGTTAAGTGTCTGACTCATATCAGGCCATGGTCTCATGGTTTGTGAGTTCAAGCTCCAAGTCAGGCTTTGCACTGACAGTGCAGAGCCTGCTTGGGATTCTCTCTTTCTTCCTCTCTTTCCTCCCCTCCCTTCCTCTCTCTCTCTCTCTCAAAATAAATTAATTTAAAAAAAAAATTATTTGAAAATAGGATATATTCCAACTGATTAGAAATTTACTTCATTTAATTACAATGCTGTGTAGTATTCCATTGTATAAATGTATCCATTCTCATTATGGATGAATTAAATCTCTATTGTCTAATTTATGTTAAAGCTTAAAGTTAAGTGAGAAGAATTACACAGGTTTAATATGTAAGCATTCATATAAAATAAATGTATTTTATATAATATTTTTAGCTGCAGGTATGTATCTGATATTTTAAATGTGGGTGGCAATATTACACACTACAGGAGGTAATGAAGAGAACAGAGTTCAGGAGGAAAGCACAAAGTATCTGTAATTCTTATTTTATATATAAATATATGTATAAAGCAAAGAATGAAAAAAATAACATATAAATATTCTGAATGATGAGTATATTAGTATTCATAGTCATTTTCTGTCTTTTCTTCAACTTAAACATTGTTAAAAAATAAATATATAAACATAAGTTATAGTTCTTTTATATTAAAGAAGCAAATTCTGAGGCCTCATTGGCCTCCCTGGGTACTAGACAGCAGGGTTGCATGGATGATAGTACACATAACTAGATGTGGAGAGAAGTTGGGTGGATGGCCTTGGACAATTTGACATTTCTGAATCTCTGACTCCTTATCAATAAAAGCAAAACGATAGCAGTGTTTTCCTATTATACTTGTTTTATAAATTAGACAACCTATATTAAGTTCCTGAAATATAGAAGGGCATAAATAAATGTTAAATCTTCTATAATCGATAAATATCCAGTTTATTAGTAACTCATTGCAGAGGAGAGGAAGTTTCTGTTGCCTTCATCTTTAATCATCTGATTATTTTATTTCTAAAGATATTCTACAATATTCAGATATTCAAGGCAAGCACTATAACACTTTAGTATTTACAAAAAGCCAGATTAACCAGAACTCAAGAGTAACAATATTTAAAATATTTATTATATCGTACATGACTAGCTTACAGGTTTTATATATTTAATTTTTTTTCTTTTTGTTACTGTTAGAATACTGCCTATTTACTTGCTCAAGTCCATTCTAAAATTTTCGCTTTTGTTTAAATTAAATATTTCTGTTTGTACTACAGACTATGCACTTCTCTTAAAACTAATAATTAAAAATAATAAGGAAGCATTATGAAAATGGGCAGGTTTGTTTTGCCAGCTCTTTCTGCTCTGGGTAATAGTGGAGTTAGGGCATTACTGAATGCCAGTATTATTCAATAAGGCAAACTGGCTTTGAAAATAACTTTAACTTTGAGAATTTGTCCTTTTTTCAGTCTCATATTCTTTGATATTTAATAATCTGATGCCCTGGTAGGAGATAAGAGGTAGAAAGTATGTAAGGACTGGGATCTGGTATTGCATATTAAGGTATTTTCATTTTTATATACCAATTTTTATTTATGGTTTGATATCTAAGTGTCACATCATATATCTTTCAAAAGAGGTAATTCTTTGACAAGGCAAGAAATCGTACACCAAAATATATTTATATATTTTACCCACATACACATACTTATACACATAAATACATACTCTCTGTCTCTCTATTCTGAATTTGAACATTGGTACAATATCAATATAGAAAAATGCTTACTTTTCATATATGTCTATTAAATGCTACCTAATGAAGAGAAACTTAAATACAAATGGAGAGGTATGTGAGAAATTTAGGGTTGTAAATCCACTTCCTAATGTTGTAACACTCATGGTAGTCTGTATCCCATGGCTTTCTAATAATTGTAATCTGCTTTGCCCCCTGTGTTAGAGATATAATTATGTTAACAGCTTTTCTACACAGGCACCATACATTGCCATTATGAGGCTAACTTCATTTAATTAGCATCATGTAGTAAATTAGCAGTTATAAGGACTGCTGGGTACAAGGGGATCTCCATTTTCTCACCATTTACTTAATCCTCAGTCAATGTTAAGATTACTGCTCACTGAATTTCCATAGCAAAATCTCCCTCCTCAGAGGGTGTGATTCAGCATATGTATGGATTTGGAACAAACAGTTTTCTCCGGATGCCCAGAAGTTAGGATTATGGAAACCCTGTTCTGCTCCTTGTTGCAAAGAGGAAGGAATGCAGAGAGACAATGCCCATGTGAATGCATTCTTTTTTTCTTTCAAAACAACTATTTTTTTGAACAAGTTGATAAAAAGAGTAGTATTAGGTAGAGAGTAAATGGAAAGGCAGAATGATTCCTTTTAAAAGAAGGTTCCCAGATTTTATTGGTATTTTAGTGAGCAGACATTTTTATGCCTAGTAGTTGCTGGAAACACATAAAATTAAATTACATGATTATTTATCTCATTACTGGATTTCCAGTGTGCTATGAAGATGAATAACTTCTGTGTTTGTGTGTGAGTATGTGCTTGATAACTCACTGTTTTTCAACTGTATTAAGAATTATTCTCAAAATAGCAAAAACTACCAATTTTCAGCAGAAATTATCAAAATCTTAGAGCATCAGAAAAAATACATTTCTTTGCTTAATGTAGAAGAGAAAAGATGCATACTTAAAAACGTCATCTCATGTTAGTATTTCAATATAATTTAATTCTATGGCTACACACACTTTATAAGTAACTTCCAATTTGTGGTTTTATGATCAGAGTCTATAACTAATAATTCAGGCTTCAGAAATAAATACTGAAGAAAATCTTCCCAAAGCACTGTAAAAAGTAGTCTAAAAAATTCTGTTGTCTAATTTCCCTCTAGTTCTACATGTACCCCGCCAAATAGTCTGTAAACATTAAATATCACACCTGTGTAGAAAGCATTTCATATATGTTAAAAGAGAAAACTACACTCAATTTTTACTGGTTATCAAACGAGTGTAAAGTGTGAGGATTTAGTTTAAACAATTTTTTTTAACATTTATTGATCTTTGAGTCGAAGCAAGCTCCAGGCTCCGAGCTGTCAACACAGAGCCTGACACGGGGCCCAAACCCACAGACCATGAGATCATGACCTGAGCTGAAGTCAGTTGCTTAACTGACTGAGCCACCCAAGCGCCCCTGGATTTAGTTTAGATTACAGACAGTCCCTGACTTACAATGCTTTGGCTTGTATTTTTTTTTTTTTTTTACTTTATGATGGTGCGAAACCAATATGAATTCAGTACAAAACAAACTTGAAATTTTGAATTTTGATCTTTTCCAGATTAGCTATATGCAGTACGACACTTTCTCATAACGCTGGGCAGCAGCAGCCAGCCCTACTTTCCAGTCAGCCGTGGATTCACGAGGGCAAGCAACTGATATGCTTACAACCGTTCTGTGCCCATACATCCACTGTGTTTTTCACTTTCAGTGGAGTATTCAATAAATTATATTAGATACTCATCACTTTATTATAAAATAGGCTTTGTGTGAGATGAATTTGCCCAAATGCAGGCTAATGTAAGTGTTCTGAACACGTTTAAAGGAGGCTAGGCTAAGTTATGATGTTTGGTAGGTGAGGTGTATTAAATGCACTTTCAACATGATATTTCCTGCATATGATGGGTTTATTGGGACTAAATCTCTTCTTGAGTTGGGGAAGATCTGTACTTGTTTGGGTGTCCCCTCAACTAACAAGAATTTAAAATATCTGGATCCAGAATATGTGCCACATGGATCCCTCAGGCTTGAGTTTTCTATTGAATGCTAGGCTGATTCTTGACGAAGATTGTCAGAAGCATTTCTGTAGGCCCAAAGGGGGTTTCCATCATCAAGAGAGGTGGCTCCTTGAGTGTTTTATCTACCTCTCCGAGGAGTCAGGCTTTTGTGACTTTCAGCCTACTTGGCTGGTCTAGCCCACTGCAGTAACTGCTCCCAGACCTCGTATCTCTCAGATACAATCCCAACTGTAACATGTCTCATGCCCTGTTCAAGGCCATTTGGCTTCCTTCCCTGGTGGGTCACTGGTGAGTCTCTGTTCTTATGGAGCTAGGAGAGGACAAAAGTCCTATTGTGAGCTCACAGAAGTGCAAGAGCTTACTAGGCCTGGCAATGAGGATTGCCAGTTCACACGCACTTGCTGGCTTGCCCTGCACTCTGTGGATTATACTTGGGAGCTGTCATTGCTGTCTGGAGACCTACTATCACTGGTAACCACTCCGAGTGGACAGAGATCACAACCAATACGTGTAAGGGAATTGATCTCTCTGAGGCAATGTTGATAATGAAACAAGGCCAATGAATACATTTTTCTCCCATCATTTTCCTGGAGAGATTCTTTTAAGACATATTGGTCCACAGCGTCTCTATGAAGATACACCTCCCTAGCCTCACTATCCTCAATCTTTCTTCAATTTCTTTCAATCTTGACTTCTTTGGAATTTGGAACCCATAAAGTGTTAGCATTAGGCCACTTTTCTAGGAAAATCAGCTATCTACCCGTCTGAAGAGAGTATGTAAGTCACTGGCCAGCTAGCTAAAAATCAGAGTCAATACATTTAAGTTCAAGTCTTTTACTCATGGGGAAAATACCCATACCTTTAAGCAGATCCTAGCTACTCTTGCCATCAACTTAGATAAGTTTCATTGTTTGTTTGGAAGCACAGGATATTGGGAAGTAGCAAACTTGAAAAGATGACAAAGGATTTCTATATTGTTGTCTTTTTAACTTTTTTTTTTTTAGCATTTTTATTTTATTTTTGAGAGGCATAGAGACAGAGCATTATATTGTTGTCTTTAGGAGAGAAAGGTGATAGTGAGGTAGCAATGAAACAAACTAAAACAAAATGAACAAAAAAGCAATAAACATGACGGATATGCCAAGAGCCCTGAAAACTTTTATATGTCTTGGAACCATTACTATTATAAAATACAAAACCAAAACTGATTTTACAATAATTACCTGAATTATAAGGAAAAACTCAAATTATATTTACTATACTCAATGTACAGAGGTAGGCAAGTTCCTTAGAGAATTCTCAACTAAACAATTATAAAAATGTCTTGATGCTTAGATCAGAGCTAGACATTCTGACAAATCTGGCCCTACAGTGTTACGGAACCAGGCTGGAACGCTGGCGGAAAAAGCAAATGGCACTTGGAGATCTTGGCAGATGGGGGGTTTATTTAACACCTGGGGGTCCAGGGAAGACAGTTTCTCCCAAGGTCTGAGCCCCGAACAAAGTTGGGAAGGGTAGTTTATACCATCAGCTTCTGCACTCAGGGTGGGGTTTTTGCACACACAGCAAACAGGGCAGGAAGAACTGGGAAGAGGGGTCTCTGAGGTAGGAGCTAGAGCTTGTTTCAGTCCCATCGGCCATCTTTGGCACAGAACTCTATGTATTTTCCCAACAACAGAACATTTCATTCTCTAAGGTTCCAGATCACATTTAATTTCATCTTTTTTAAGAAGCTAGCTATTTCCACATGGCAGCCTGAAAATATGTAGAAGCGTATTCATAGCAGCAAGGAAAGATCAGATATTAGCTTACCACATCTGTTTTTCAGGAAGCTCTGGCTTCCTGAATCAGATTAGTATTCCTAAATACAAACCAGAGGGTGGGGGTGATGGGAGGGGGATAATGAGAGACAGAGAGACAGAGAGACAGAGAATCTGAATAACCCCTAATTAGTAAAAAGAATAAATTAGTAATAATAATAATAATAATAATAAAGTGACAAAGAAAGCACTGGACCTGATAGCTCTAATTGTGAATTCTACCAAACGGTTAAGGAACTAACACCAATCATTCTCAAGTTTTCTGAAAAGTTGAAGAGGAGGGAAAACTCTGATGTCTTCTATAAGGCCAACATTATGCTGATACCAAAGCTAAATATACTACAGAAAAGAAAAATGACAGACAAATTACTTTTATGAACAATGATGCAAAAATTCTCACAAAATACTAACAAACCAAATTCAACAGCATATTAAAAGAATTATATGCCACAATCACATGAGAGTTTTTCCTGGAATGCAAGGAAAAATGGAATTCAACATAAAAAATAATTCAATATAAATATCATATTAACACAATGAAGGATAAAAAACTATATAAAAATTGTTTTCTCAATTGATGCAGGAAAAGCTCTGATAAAATTCAGCATTTTTTCATGATAAGAACATTCAACAAACTAGGAATAGAAACTACTTCAACAGAAGTAAAAATCATACAGCAAACAAAATGCCCACTTTCTCCACTTCTATTCAACATGGAATTGGAAGCCCTATTCAGGGCAATTAGGCAAGAAAAATAAATAAGTTATCCAAATTAGAAAAGATGAAGTAAAGTTATCTCTGCTTAACAGATGACATAATCTTATTTTTAAAAAACTCTAAAGATTCTACAAAAAATATTAAAATAAACAAATTTAGCAATGTAGCTGGATATAAAGTAAGCAGTACACAAAACTAAGTTGTCTTCCTGTATAGTAACAATAAACAACCTAAAAGAAAATAAAAAAAAAAAACAATTCACATAAAAACAATTAATATTTAGGAATCAGTGTATCTAAGAAGATCAAAGACTTGTACAATAAGAACTATAAAACATTTCTGAAAGAAATTTAAGACATAAATGAAGAGAAAGATATCTTGTATTCCTGGATTGGAAGAATTAATATTGTTGAGATGCCAATACTATCCAAAGTGGTATAGAGAATTAATGTCAACCCTAAGAAAACGCTAATGATGTTTTTTGTAGAAATAGAAAAAATCTCCTTTAAAATTTATATAAAATCTGAAGGGAACCTGAATAGCCAAAACAATTTTGAAAAAGAACAAAGCTGGAGATTCATACTTCCTGTTTTCAAAGCTCATTATAAAGCTATAGTAATCAAAATAATATGGTACTAGCAAAAAGACAGACATATGAACCAACAGAATAGAGTTCAGAAATAAATCTTGCATATATGCTTAAATGATTTTCGATGAGAGTACCAAGGCCATGTAATGGGCAAAAGACAATATTTTCAATGATATTGGAAAAACTGGATATGCACAGGCAAAACAATAGGGTCGAACCCTCACGTAATACAACTCATAAAAATTAACTAAAAAATTGTATCGAAGACCTAAATGTATGAGCTAAAACTATAACACTTTTAGAAGAAAACATACAGCAAAATATGACATGTGATTTGACAATGACTTCTTAAATATGATAATAAAGGGACAGGCAACAAAAGAAAATGTAGACAAATTGAACTTCATGAAAATTTCTTTAAAAATTGTGCATCAAAAGATACTATCAACTGAGCCAAAAGGCAATACACAGAATAGGAGAAAATATTTGCATATTGTATATCTGATAAGATTACTATCTATAATATATAGAGAACTTCTACAACTTAACACCAAAATGCCAACAGCTGGACAAAAATGGACAACACACTTAGACATTTCTCCAAAGAACTTATACGAATGGCAAATAAACACACAAATAGATTCTTAACATCACTAATTATTAAGGAATTGCAAATCAAAAATATAATGAGATACTACCTCGGGTCCATTAAAATGATTATCAAAAAAAAAAAAAAAAAGAGAGGGAGGGGCAACATGGTGGAGGAGTAGGGGGCTCCAGTATTTCGCTTGCCGTTTAAAGGGGGACGACTGAAACCATTGTCTCTCTCAACTCCAAAAAACGGGGGAAAAGGTGCTACAGCTGACAAGAAATGTAGGCGAAAACAGACACGGCCCAACTAAACCGTGAGTTTAATCTGGGTCAGATAAAACGAACTCGAACTTGGGAAGTTGAGCTGAGGGGAGGGTAGGCGTCTTCGGAGATAGCTGGGAAAGTGCCGATGGAACAGCATCTGAACGAGAGGGCCAGAGCGGGTGAGACCTCTACCATCCAGCCCCTAAATGCAGGGCCTTTGAAGAGAAGTTCAGTGGCAAACAGCAGCACTATCCGCGCGCTGTCGGGACTGCACCAACCCCGTCCCGAGCCGAGGGGACGCGCGCCGGGGGTACTGGCAGCGGGGACGCAGGCAGGCGCTACCAGACGAGCTCCTCTAACCCCGGCACAATTATAATGAAACCGGGGTGGCAGACGGCCGCCTTACCGCGCCACCCTAGCTCAGCGCCTCCGGGGCGCGCGCGCTGCCGCGACAGGCAGCGGGACCCAGGCGGCGGCTCCTGCGGAGCACCTCTAACCCCCGCACAGTTACAGCCAAATCAGGGGGTAGCAGACAGCCGCGCCACCGCGCCACCCTCGCCCAGCGCCTCCGGGCACGCACGCCGCAGGGACCCAGGCAGCCCCAGGCGGCAGCTCCTGTGGGACAAGGCCGGGTCACCGTCCAGTAAACCACACTAGGCCGGCGCTGGCGGTGGAGAGAGAACAGAAATAAAGGGGCGTATAAAGCCTCCAGGACTGGTGGCGCGGGTCTGGAGAGACGCCATTGTTGTCTCACAAGCCAGGAAGTCACCCCAGAAGCCATCCCTGCAGCAGTGGAGGCCGGACCCCCCTACACTAAACCACGCCCCTCCCAAATTATCAGCAGGAGCCACTGATCCAAGTGGAGTTTGCTGCCTGGAGTAACGCCAGTCATTTCTTCCTTTTAAATTTATCCCTCCCTTTCTCATTCCTACAGATCCCCATCCCTGAGCTGGTCATCCAGGGTACGGACTGGCTTAATCATTTTTTTGGTTTTTTGTTTTTTTGTTTTTTTTTTAACCCACTCTTTGAGGACATGTCCTACAACCTCTTCTTTACTTCCCTAGCCCTTTTTCTGGAATAACCAGGCCGTATAAGTTCATCTAGACGACATCGATCTTTATTCCTTTTCCCTCGTACCTGTCCTTATTCTGATTTCTATCAGTCTGGATTAAACCCTTTAGTCGCTCTACCTGGGCAAAGTCCACTTCCTTCTTCTCCCTGCACCAGTCATTATTCTGTCTATATATGCTCTGCCACCAGCACACTACATACCCTGTCCTTAACGTGTAGCTGTTACTTCAGGACATTGCCCTCAGAGAGTCACTTGTTATTTTTTTCTGTTGTGAACTGCTTGTCTGGACCATTTGTCGGTACGTTTGAGTATTTCTGTGTTCTGTGTGTCTGTCAGTTTTCCTTTCCAGGGCAACTTCAAGAAACAACCCATAACACATCCAGCCAAAATGACGAGACGGAAGAATTCTCCTCAAAGGAATCTACAAGAAGCAGTGACAGCTCAAGAATTAATGAAAACAGATATAAGCAACATAACAGAACTTGAATATAGAATGATAATCATAAAACTAATTGCTGGCCTTGAAAAAAGCTTAGATGAATGCAAGGGGTCCCGCGCGGCAGAGTTCAAGGACCTTAAAAACAGTCAGGAAGAATTAAAGAAGACTTTGGAAGAAATACAGGGGAAACTGGAAGCAGCCACAGCACGGATTGAAGAGGTAGAGGAAAGGGTTAGTGCATTAGAAGACAAAATCATTGAAAAAGAGGAAGCAGATAAAAAGAGAGAGAAGCTGATCCAGGAACAAGAAAGGAGAATTCGAGAGCTGAGCGATGCACTCAAAAGAAACAATATCCGTATCATAGGAGTTCCAGAGGAAGAAGAGAGAGAGAAAGGAGTCGAAGGGGTTCTTGAACAAATCATTGCTGAGAACTTCCTCAACATGAGGAAGAAAATGGGCATGGAAATCCAAGAGGCACAGAGAACTCCCCTCAGACGTAACTTGAATAGACCTTCTGCACGGCACATCATAGTGAAGCTGGCAAAATACAAAGATAGGGAGAGAATCCTGAAAGCAGCTAGGGACAAAAGAACCCTAACATACAAAGGGAGACCTGTAAGGGTAGTAGCAGACTTATCTACAGAAACTTGGCAAGCCAGAAAGGAATGGCAGGATATCTTCAATGTGATGAGCAAGAAGGACATGCAACCAAGAATTCTGTATCCGGCTAGCCTGTCGTTCAGAATAGAAGGAGAGATCAAGGTTTTTCCCAAAAAAACAAAAACTGAAAGAATTTATCACAAATAAGCCAGCACTGCAAGAGATCCTGAGGGGCATTCTATGAAGACAAGGTTGCAAAGAACAAAAACTGCCAGGGACAGCCTTACAAACATGAAACTTACAGATAATACAGTGACTGTAAGCCCATATTTTTCAATATTAACACTGAATGTAAATGGACTAAATGCGCCAATCAAAAGACACAGGATAACAGAATGGATTAAAAAACAAGACCCATCTATTTGCTGTCTTCAAGAAACTCATCTTAAACCTGAAGATACCTTCAGATTGAAAGTGAGGGGATGGAGAATTATCTACCATGCTACTGGAAGGCAGAAGAAAGCCGGAGTAGCCACACTTATATCAGACAAATTAGACTTTAAAATGAACGATGTAATAAGATATGAAGAAGGACATTATATAAAAGTCTCAGGGACCATCCAATTGTAAATATCTATGCACCGAATTCGGGGGCACCCAAATTTGTAAAACAACTAATTACAAACATTAGCAACCTCATCGATAAAAATGTCCTAATAGTAGGGGATCTCAACACTCCACTCTCAGCATTGGATAGATCCACAAAACAGAAAATCTCTGCAGAAACAATAGCCCTGAATGACACATTAGGACAGATGGGCCTCACAGACATCTTTAGGGTCCTTCATCCAGAAGCAAAGGAATTTACCTTCTTCTCATCTGCACACGGTACATTTTCCAAGAAAGACGACATTCTGGGGCACAGGGAAGCTCTGAATAAATATAAAAGAATTGAGATCATACCATGTACACTGTCAGACCACAATGCTTTGAAACTTGAAATCGACCACAGGAGAAAGCCTGGAAAATATCCAAGAACATGGCGGCTAAGAAATAACCTACTAAAAGATGACTGGGTCAACCAAGCCATCAGAGAAGAAATTAAAAAATACATGGAAACAAATGAAAATGAAAATACAACAATCCAAACGCTCTGGGACGCAGCAAAAGCAGTCCTGAGAGGGAAATATATTGCAATCCAGGCCCATCTCAAAAAACAAGAAAAATCAATAACACAAATTCTAACAGCACGCCTAAAGGAACTAGAAGCAGATCAACTAAAACAACCCAAGCCCAGCAGAAAGAGAGAAATAACAAAGATCAGAGCACAAATTAACCATATGGAGACAGAAAAGGTAGTGGAACGACTCAATGAAACCAAAAGCTGGTTCTTTGAAAAAATAAACAAAATAGACAAACCTCTAGCCAGGCTTCTCAAAAAGAAAAGAGAGAGAACTCAAATAGATAAAATCGTGAATGAAAAGGGAGAAATTACAACCAATCCCTCAGAGATACAAGCAATCATCAGAGAATACTATGAAAAATTATATGCCACCAAACTTGGCAATCTGGAAGAAATGGACAGCTTCCTAAATAGCCACACGCTGCCAAAACTCAAACGGGAAGAAATAGAAAATTTGAACAGACCCATAACTAGTGAAGAAATAGAATCAGTTATTAAAAACCTCCCAGCAAATAAAAGCCCTGGACCAGATGGCTTTCCTGCGGAATTTTACCAGACATTTAAAACAGAGTTAATTCCTATCCTCCACAAGCTTTTCCAAAAAATTGAAACGGAAGGAAAACTTCCGGACTCATTCTATGAAGCCAGCATCACTTTGATTCCCAAACCAGATAGAGACCCAGCAAAGAAAGAAAATTACAGGCCAATATCCCTGATGAATATGGATGCAAAAATTCTCAACAAGATACTAGCAAATCGAATCCAACAGCATATAAAGAGAATTATCCACCATGATCAAGTAGGATTCATCCCTGGGTTGCAGGGCTGGTTCAATATTCGCAAATCAATCAACGTGATACATCACATCAACAAAAGAAAAGATAAGAACCATATGATCCTGTCAATAGATGCAGAAAAAGCATTTGACAAAATACAGCATCCTTTCTTAATAAAAACTCTCGAGAAAGTCGGGATAGAAGGAACATACTTAAACATCATAAAAGCCATCTATGAAAAGCCCACAGCTAATATCATCCTCAATGGGGAAAAACTGAAAGCCTTCCCCCTGAGATCAGGAACACGACAGGGGTGTCCACTCTCGCCACTGCTATTTAACATAGTGCTGGAAGTCTTAGCATCAGCAATCAGACAACAAAACAAAATAAAAGGCATCAAGATTGGCAAGGAGGAAGTCAAACTTTCACTTTTTGCAGATGACATGATACTTTACATGGAAAACCCGACGGAATCCACCAAAAGCCTACTAGAACTGATTCATGATTTCAGCAAAGTTGCAGGATACAAAATCAATGTACAGAAATCGGTGGCATTTCTATACACCAGCAATGAAGCAGCAGAAAGAGAAATAAAGAAGCTAATCCCTTTCACAATTGCACCAAATACCATAAAATACTTAGGAATAAACCTAACCAAAGAGGTGAAAAACCTCTACACTGAAAACTATAAAAAACTTATGAAGGAAATTGAGGAAGACACAAGGAAATGGAAAAACATCCCATGCTCATGGATTGGAAGAATAAATATCGTCAAAATGGCAATACTACCCAAAGCAATCTACACATTCAATGCAATCCCAATCAAAATTGCACCAGCATTCTTCTCAAAGCTAGAGCAAACAATCCTAAAATTTGTATGGAACCACAAAAGACCTCGAATAGCCAAAATAATACTGAAGAATAAAACCAAGGCGGGAGGCATCACTATCCCAGACTTTAACCTCTACTACAAAGCGGTGGTCATCAAGACTGTATGGTATTGGCACAAAAACAGACGCATAGACCAATGGAATAGAATAGAAAACTCAGAAATGGACCCGCAAGTATATGGCCAACTAATCTTTGACAAAGCGGGAAAATGTATCCAATGGAAGAAAGACAGCCTCTTTAACAAATGGTGCTGGGAGAATTGGACAGCAACATGCAAAAGAATGAAACTAGACCACTTCCTTACACCACTCACAAAAATAAATTCTAAATGGATAAAAGATCTGAATGTGAGACAGGAAACCGTCAAAATCCTAGAGGAGAAAACAGGAAAAAGCCTCTTTGACCTAAGACGCACCAATTTCTTACTCGACACGTCTCCAAAGGCAAGAGAATTAAAAGCAAAGATGAACTATTGGGACCTCATCAAGATAAAAAGCTTCTGCACAGCAAAAGAAACAACCAACAAAACGAATAGGCAACCAACGGAATGGGAAAAGATCATCGCAAATGACATATCGGATAAAGGACTAATATCTAAAATTTATAAAGAACTTACCAAACTCCACACCCGAAAAACAAACAACCCAGTGAAGAAATGGGCGGAAGATATGAATAGACACTTCTCCAAAGAGGACATTCAGATGGCCAAAAGACACATGAAACAATGCTCAATGTCACTCAGCATCAGGGAAATACAAATCAAAACCACACTGAGATACCACCTCACACCAGTCAGAGTGGCTAAAATGAACAAATCAGGAAAGTATAGATGCTGGCGAGGATGTGGAGAAGTAGGCACCCTCCTACACTGTTGGTGGGAATGCAAAGTGGTGCAGCCACTCTGGAAAACGGTGTGGAGGTTCCTCAAAAAAATGAAAATAGAGCTATCCTATGACCCAGCAATAGCCCTGCTAGGAATCTACCCAAGAGACACATGAATGCTGATGCATAAGAGCACGTGTACCCCAATGTTCATAGCAGCACTTTCGACAATAGCCAAATCATGGAAAGAGACCAAGTGCCCATCAACTGACGAATGGATAAAGAAGCTATGGTACTTATATACAATGGACTACTACGTGGCAATGAGAAAAAATGAAATCTGGCCATGTGTAGCCAGATGGATGGAACTGGAGGGTATTATGTTAAGTGAAATAAGTCAGTCAGAAAAAGACAGATACCATATGTTTCCACGAATAGGTGGACTTTGTGAGACTAAGTAAAAACCAGGGGGAAGAGAAGAGAGGAAAGGAAAAAAAGACACAGAGAGGAAGGGAGATAAAACATAAGAGACTCTCAAAGACTAAGAAAAAAACTGAGGGTAAGGGGGACGAGGGAGGGGGCAGAGGGGGTGATGGGCATTAAAAAGGGCTCATGTTGGGATGAACACTGGGTGTTATATGTAAACCAATTTGAAAATAAACTATTATAAAATTAAAAAAAAAACGAAAGAAATGATGGCAAGGACGCAGAGAAAGCTTAACTTTTGTGCATTATTACTGGGGAATGTATAGTGGTATTGCTGCCATGGAAAACAGTTGGCACGGTTTCTCAAAAAAATTAAAAAAAGAATTACCATATGATCCAGCAATTCTACTTCTAGGTATAGTTAAAAAATTTAAAACCAGTCTCAAAGAGATATTTATATACCCATATTCATAGCAGGATTTTTACAGTAAAATAAAACAGAAGCAACACAAGTGTCCTTCAACTGATAAAGAGATAAGTAACGTACTTTACTCTAACAATGGAATGTTATTAGCCTTTTAAAGGAAGGAAATTCTGACATATAACACGATATGGACAACTTTTTAAAAAATGTTTATATTTTTGAGAGAAAGTACAAGTGGGCAGGGGCAGAGAGAAGGGGACAGAGGATCCAAAGTGAGCTCTACCCTGACAGCAGTGAGCCTGATGTGGGGCTCAAACTCGCAAAACCGCGAGATCATGACCCAAGCTGATGTCAGATTCTCAACGTACTGAGCCACCCAGATGCCTCAACAGGGATGAAGTTTAAGGAGATAATACTAAATAAAACAGGCCAGTCACAAAAAGACAATGCTGTATGATTGATTCCACTTTTATGAAACAGAGTAGATCAAGTCGTAGAGATACAAAGTACAATTGTCGATGCCTGGGGCTGAGGGGAGGAGCAAATGACAAGGAGTTATTGTTTAATGGGCAGAGAGTTTCAATTTTGCAAGATGGAAAGAGTTCTGGTGGTGTTGGTTGCACATGTGTGTGTGTGTGTGTGTGTATAAATGTATTTAATACCTGTGAATGGTACCAGTACAGTTAAAAATGGTTACAATAATAAATTTTAAGTTATGTATATTCCACCACAATTTAAAAATGGAAAACATATGTGAGGTTGTAAGTATGTCATAATTAATTTCACTAAGAAAAAAGGTAGTTTTTAGAATTATTAACTGATAGGAGGAGTAGCACAGCTTGCCCAAAGTTCACACAGCTGGTAAGTGAGAAAGCTTGACCTAAATCCAAGCAGTGGCAAGAGTGTCTGTACTTCTGCACTTTTAGAAGAAATGTTTGTTGTTTGTTTGTTTTTGATTTTTGGAGAAAGAGAGCAAGCTTGAGCAGTGGAGGGTCAGAGAGAGACAGGGAGACAGAGAAACAGAAGCTGGGGCTCCAACTCACAAACCGTGAGATCATGACCTGAGCCAAAGTCGATGCTTAACCAAGTGAGCCACCCAGGTGCTCGTGGACTTCTGCACTCTGATTGATCAAACTAACATCTATTCTTTATAAGGCAAGTAAAGACAAAAATGCCTTTATGTGAAATTTTATTTTTTTATTTTTAATAAGGGGAAGTGGAACAGTGGTTCTTGTATCTATCATCAAAACGTCTTCATAGGTCCCAGAAGAGATTTGAACCTTAGTTCTCAAAGCTACTAAATATAATCAGAAAAGTGAATATTTAAAAGGATGAAAGGAGGTCGCTTAGGTGGCTCAGTTGGTTAAGCATCCAACTCTTGGTTCTGGCTAAGAGCAGGATCTCACAGTTCTTGGGACAGAGCCCTGCGTCAGGCTCCACACTAACAGAGCAGAGCCTGCTAGGATCCTCTCTCTCCCTCTCTATCTCCGCCTCTCCTCTGTTCTCTCTCACTCTCAAAATAAATAGAATTTAAAAAAAGATCATGAGAATTGTAAGAAATGAATGAGCAGCACTGAGTAGCGAGAATTGTGATTATGGGATGAGTTGGTCCTGTGCTTTTAGATGGAGTGGGAATCACTGTGGATATGGGATTCACACCTTAATTCCTTTCTGAGGCCAGGGTGTATTTTGTGCCAGACTTGGTGCTCAGTGCTCTCATAAATGTGCCTTTATCTCTCATGGTGACTCTGCATTAGGGAAATAGAATTATCTGTTTATTCCCATGATGTTTTATCTCATGGTGAATATTCCAATTTCATGACCATTTTTCTCAAAACAATTTTTAACTTTGTATATTAATAGGTAATGATAACGTATTGTCAATTTTCTTGAACTTAGGTTTTCTGCTTTTATTCGGACGATTTGGGTAAGATATTTTTTCTTGAAGTTTTGATTTAAATCAATTCATTAGAGAGTATGTATTTTTTAAATTAATTCCCTTTATCACCAGATCACATTCTAATTTCCGTCTCCCCACAGGAGATCCTCTTAATGAACTTGAACTATTTTGTTTTAATTTAAATATATTCTTGTAAAATGTATACTCTTTTTTTTTTCTGTGCAGGCATTTTTCCTTCTGGAAACTACCTACTTCCCCCTTAGTTAAAGAGAACAAATATTCTCTTTACATCAGTAAGAAAATAAGCACAGTTTGTGGCTAGTTAGGTCTTGGTGCCTCATCTACCATCCTCTCTCTACAATATATAAAATGTGCCATTTTTGAATTGATGGGCCACCTGGACCTTATTACTTTGGTCACTCCAACACCTTCACCTTAACTTGCCATTTTTATCCAAGAGCTGTCAGTGGGTACGTGGTATTTGTGAAGTTTATTTCTTCCACAAGTGCCAATAATGTACTTACTCTTATTCTGCAAGTCAAAAGAAGCAACACAATAATTATTGGTACATTTAAATTTGAAATTTCAATCTTTGTAAATTATTGCCTATTATGTGTCATGATCAGAGTCCACAGGAGCTTGAGGGAAAATAGTTCAATCATCACAATTAATACAATTAATCCACTGTCATAGTTGAGCCTATAGTATGCTGACTCTAAGAAAAATAATTATCTTCAAAATATATGCCAGAAAAAAGAATAGCACATTACTAGAGGGTGCATGCTGACCTTTTACCTTAGAGTAAAATGGGCTTTTGATTTATTTCTATACCAATTAGCTAGCACTTATGAGAAACTGCTAGCGAATTAGAGTAACACAGAAAAGTGACCTCAAAGGCTATTCTTGTGTTTCAAATATAATTCAAAATATTGTTGGTAATCTATAGAAGTCTGTTTTATGATGTAGTTAATTTAAGTTTCAAGGTGAAGTATGGAATAGAAATAACCAGCTGGACTATTCAGATAAAGCGTCTTGCACATTGATTTTTTATGATTGAATAGGACTTTATAGTAAACATATATTATATTTTATATGTATTATTTTTAAAGATTCAGTAATACTTCATAAGGTAACTTATGTATGAATGAAGTAATACTTCATAAGGTAACCCATAAGTACAATCAAGTATTGAATTTACTCTTATATTTAAACTTCTAAGTTCAAAGAACTACACAATGTTTTTATTAAGTAAGAATACCACTATATAAATAAAGAATATGTTTTTATTGGAAACAAATGTAGAAGTATTAAAAATTACAATAATTTTTTTCTCTCTAGATTTCTAACTCAATCTAACAAATGTGGTTGATAGTAGAGTTTATGAGATTATCTGCATCAGTGTGGGCTTATCTAAATCACAAATTGTCAAAGGTAGATTCTGTCATCAGCTAGAAAAGTGATAAAAATCCCTAAAGGGCAGAAGAGGTTCAGAAAATTCATTTACAAAAGAAAACTTTGATTTAGTTTTTAACGCATTCTTTCCATTTATACTAGGAGTCTAGGGGACAAAATTTTTTAAGTTTTATATAAAGTGCTAATCTTGGAAGTATAATTACTACATGTATTTACTTGTAGTTGGGAACTGAACCGTTTTAAAAATATATATACTTGAGAGAGAGAGAGAGAGAGAGAGAGAGAGAGAGCGCGCGCATGCGCGCACACGCATCTGAGTGGGGGAGGAGCAGAGAGATAGGGAGAGACAGAATCCCAAACAGGCTCTGTACTGTCAGCAAGGAGCCCAATTTGGGGCTTGATCTCACGAACCCATGAGATCATGACCTGAGCCAAAATCAAGAGTCAGACATTTAACCGATTGAGCCACCCAGGCGCCCCCCTCAAAACTGAACATTTTAAAAATAATGTGTGATAACCAAATCATTGATTTATGGATTTAGGGCTTTGTTATTTATATCAAATAATCTGATATGACTAGAATATCATCAATATCCTGTTAATAGTAATAGGATATTTAATGCCCAAGAGCTACTACCATTTGGTCACTTCCTATATTTTTCTTTTCTCTTCCCTTCCCTTCTCTTTCATGCCCTCCACTCCTTTCTTCCTCCTTCCTCTGACCTGCCCTTCTCTATCCTTCTCTTACTCTCTCATCACTTGAGACTCTCTACCTGCTATTTCTTCTATTTCAACTTCTAAAAGCCTAATCTTTAGTACATGTATTGAACTTCTCATGACTTAAATGATGCCTTCTCTGCAAAGCCTTAAATAGATACAAAAATATTTTTCCTCTCTTTCAATACATTTACTATGCATAATAAGCATTGTATTTTGCTCAATGTTTTATATGTGTGCCTTTTCCTATCCCTTTTCCTGGCCCTCAACACAAAGTTAATGTTCTTCTTATCGCTGTATCCTTAGCCTTAAAATAATTTGTGAAATTGTGAAATAGAAGATTTGTAATGAGTGTTTATTTTGCAGATAAATACTTTTATTTTAGGTTAATTTTCCCAATTGTTCAAATAAGTTAATTTTGTTCTCTCTGGAGACTTTCAAAAGGGTTAAGAGACTAAAAATGCATTTTCCACTTTAAAGGTGCCTAGTCCATGTGGAAATATAATATATCTAGGAGATGCTTTCCAGGAGTCTTCTACAATCTTACTTACCCAAACCGAGAATCCTGAAATTCCAACATTTGTCTTCCCAACCTGAAAATTTGGGAATCTCTTAGAGGCTATAAGTGAATCAGGGAAGTACTGAAATTATGTTTACTTTTTTCCATATATCTTTGGAAGTGGGTGAAATGCCTTTGAGGCATTTTGATCCAAGAGTCAGGATACAAAATGTTAAAACATGTAGTCATAATAATGACTACAATAACAACATTTGTTGATAGTCTTCCATAACTGAAATTGCTGACACTAGGCATCTGGGGATTATAATTTATTTTTTATGAGTATGTAAATCCTGCAATCAAGAAAATCTTTTTACAACTTCCCATGAATACCAAATTTTACATGGTTAATTAATAAGAAACACTACAGGGTATCTAAATGTTCTTATTTGAGGAACTTGGGCAATACATACATTGCTAAAATGCACATTCCAAAGGTAAAATAATTTTGATCATTATTATCAATGAAGAATATTAGAAAGTAGGTTTTAAATAGAGTAGTGGAAGGAGAAGTAGCAATGAGGTTCTATTTAAAAATTATTTACTACCTGCCAGTGTACTATTAAACTTTAAAACATTTCTTATTTATATCACTTTCTACTCAGTGACAACATGCTATTATTATCCCCATTTTATACAACAGGAAATAGCTAAGAAACGGTAAGTAACTTCTACATTGTGACTCAGCAAGGAAAGGTCTAGATTAAATTCAGACCCAGTTCTGTCTGTCTGACTTAAAAGGCTATGCAATTAATTACTAACTCCTTCACTTTTCAGAGTGAGATGCCTTCTCACTACTATGCCAGATATATTTGCTCTGCACTTTCCCCCTCGCTGGGAATTTGGCTGTTCTTCTAGATTAGTTAGTTGCTTAAAGAGGAAGGTGGAGAAAGGTTTGAAAGGTTATTGCAGTCTAGTGAGAGGACAGAAGAATATCTCTGTTGAAAAAAAAATAATATCTGAAGACCTCTTTTTCCTTTCTTATTATTATGGATTGCATTTTTTAAACCGAATAGCAAAAAATCTAGAAATAAAAATAATTACCATGTATTGAGCACTCAGTGTGTGCTGATAACTGGTTTAAATATTTTACATATATTTCTTCTAATTATTAAAACACTGCCTCAAAGTAAGTGTTGGTTTCTTGTTTGACAAATGAGGGAAATGAGGCTCAGAGAAATTAAATGGTCTGGTGAATGACTGTGGATCTACTGCTACCATATAAATGGTCTATAAAGAATGAAATGCCCCCATATTCTCTAGAGGAAGAAAGACAGACAATATTGAGGAATGGAATAATTTTACATAGAGGTAAAAAGAGCATCTGTTGAATGAGACTATGCTGTAGAAAGATGACCTCCCTTGGATTGTGAATTTGATGTCTCTACAGATGAAGCAGTGACCCATTTTAAAGGATGATATGAATACACCAATTGGTAGTATACTATTGACAGGGTTTTGGGGTGATGGTGGGGGTTTGGAGCCAACGGTCAAGAAAGAATTCTTGAAGACATCTATGGTGCAAAAAAGGTGATTTAGGGAGAGAGTAAGTCTCTACAGGATTTTGGAAGCAAGGTTTCCAGGACCTTGAGGGGCTAGCTGTTGTTAGGAAAACAACATTTAGTAAAACCTCAGTCATGAGACCCTTCAGATGTATATGAGGGGCGATATGCTTGGAGTATAATTGCGAATTTATACTTGGGAGTTAAAGATAAAGGAGGTTTGCAAAGGAATTTTTATGTGTTTAAGGAGACTCACAAGATCCTGTGGAGGAAGGGGGTGAGGATAATGTTAAGCCCAGATTTCCTTTTGCCCTCAGCAAAGTGTCATCATTGAGGCAGCTGACCTCCTAGAGGAAGGTCACTCTGTTTCAAGGACTTGTTCAAGTGCTGTATGCAGTAAGGAAATTTAATTTTTCATTTGCTTTCATTTCCCACATCACCACGGCAAGCACTTAAAAACCCTGGTACATCTTGATGAAGGAGATATTAGGGCTCCAGAAAATGGAGTCTATAGGTTTCTGGAGATTAGGCTATGAAGAAGATTGCCTTTTTCTTGCAGTTTACTAAGCTATCCATAAGCTGAAGGAGACTCCTGTCCTGCATGACTGTGATCCCTATCAGTCAACCATTTGCTTTCTTTCCCTCCCTGGGTGTTTGGGCAGCCAGGAGTGCCTGAGGAATATCATACATACCTCACTCGCCTGGGGGTGCGGGGGAGGGACGGGGGCTGTCAGCCTGTATTTGCCCTCAGCTTGTCCCATGTCCCTTCATCACTATCATTTACTGAACATTTAGTATTCTTTCCAATGTAATCTTCATTCTTACAAGAACTTTATGAGGTAGGTGAGGTGTTTATTTCTAACTCCAGGTCATAGATGAAGTAATAGAGACTTTACAAGTTTCAAGATCTTACCAAAGTTATACAATAATTGGTGAATAGAGTAAGGATTCAAATGCATCCCTGGTTAATACCTTGACCTGTGTTCCTACCTAAGGAAAATATCCTGTTAATAATATTATGTTAATGATATGCTTTTAATAACATTTTTTGAGATAGGGTAAGTTCCATCAAAAGTAACATGCTTGGCAGGAAAAAGAGATTTTTAAAAAAGTAGATAAAAAGTGTCTAGAACCTGCTTACCAAACTTCAGTCCTGTTCAAAACTTGTCATAGACACTAAGATCTGGTGCCCAAATCAAAAGCCATATCAGTTGGAAATCAATGATAAATTGAGGAGGAATAGCTGAATGATTTTGTGACCACCAACAATGCTGCTTATCCTTTCAGCACATGCATCAGAGAAGGCTAGTTCTAGACATTCCTTAGTTCTGAGAATGATTTCCAGTATGCTTTGTTACCAGAATCTGGTATGCTCTTAAGTTGAACTTGTAAATTAGAAGGCTTTTATTAGTTGCAACTGCTTGGGACTGGAACAAACAGAAACTCAACTATATATTTCTGAAAGGGTTATTGGATCTTAGGAGAACATTAAAATCAAGTATTCAATACATATTTTATAGTTTGCTAAGATTTTTTAGCATAATGAAAAACTATAGACTGAGCCATAGAATAATTAAGGAAGATTTGTGTTTTGACATGCAAATACAACTTTAAAATGTTGATTCATGGACCAATGCCACCAATAGGGAGACCTCTAAAGGGAAAGTACAAGAACTTGCAATATTTTTTATCAATCACTTGGATCATGACATAGAAGCCACCCTTTTCGTATTTGTGGATGACAGAGTTAGGAGGATTATCTAATATATTTCATGACAGTGGCGGATTTCAAAAATCTTGATAGGCTTGAATGATGGACTAAAACCAATAAAGAAGATTTTGACAGAAATAAATATGAGATTCCCCATATAGATTAAAAGCAGGTTACATAAACGTAGATTCAGAGAGTCCTATCTCAAAAGCAGCTCAGTGAAAAAGACTAGATGTTTAAGTTGGTGACAGAAGCCAACAATGAGATAAAAATAAGAAAGTCTAGGCTGCTTCTAAACTATGTATCACCTATATGGCAATGTTTTTCAAAGCAGACTTTAAAGAAGATCCATTATTAAATCTTGAAGCAATTAGTGGGTCCTAAAGAGCAACTTATATTATTTTTTATAACTAAAAAGAAGAGAAAAGGATAGTGTGGGATGGATGGAATAAAAAATACAAGACTGTGTTACTCATACAAAGAAATAATTGTTTGGGGGGTTCGGGTAGAGAGACAAAGAGACCTAGATCATTAACCACATGGGGGCCAAAATTACTGACTGTTGCAATTACTTCTGAATACCTAGTACATGACATAGAAGAGTGCAAAGCACATGGAATATACTCAATAATGTTATGCAATGAATTATGATGAAATCTATCTATGTATGTATCTCTCTATCTATATATTTTTTTTTTACTGTGGTTTGTGTGAAAAACTTTAAGAGCCACAGCCATCTGTCACTCTTCATGATAAAGACACCAGGGCACAGGGACACCTGAAAATTTTGTAAGGTATGTTAACATATTATGGAGGCTCCAAATGGCATACTACTGTAGAAACAATTGAGATACTGATACTTCACCTAAAAATATTCTGGGACTACATAGAAGTCTATGTATAAACAAAGAGCATTCAAGTGAAAAAAGAAATATTTCAACAGATCTTATACTTAGGAGGCACACTTAAAAAATTACAAAAATATTTCTAGTACAGACATTGCTTTCAACAATTTTAATAGTTGTGGTGTCTTGATACTGACATTTTTAAAGCAGATAAATTCCTTAATTTACAAGGAAGACAGATACTGTAATTTTTTTTTTTTAGTCTACTTAATTTTTAGTTCAGCATTTTTGGTGTAAAGATGATTTCCATATTTTAAAAAACAATTAATTAGTTGTTTGGTTGGTTGGCTGTGCTAAGAATAATGTAACTGATACTACAAAGCAATCCAAAAAACAATTGCACTATGGTAATAATGTATTAGTAATATAAATGTAACCTTTTTCATCATCTCTGAGAGAGAAAAATAGACTAAAAAACTTATTTGTAATGACCATCTTTATAATGGAGTATCATCTATTTTCTTTTAAACAAAATCAATTATTCTTCACATGATAGCTTAGATTAAATTGAATTAGAAATTCTTTTTAAAATCAACCAAATGCTAATTATATGGTCAGTGAAACGGCTTAGCTAATTCTTAACAGAACATAAGAAATCCACTAAATTGAATGACATCATTGAGATTACTAATATATCCAGAGTCCTGCAGTTTCAATTCCAATGGTAAAAAATTCACAAGTAAATATGAAGAATTAATTTTTCCTTGGAATGGATTTACATTTTATCATCATTTAGTATATAGTCTATATTTTATTATCATTTTTTAAAACCCAAACACTTTAAAAATTTTATTTTATTTTTTTAATTTTTTTAATGTTTTATTTATTTTTGAGAGACATAGAGACAGAATATGAGCAGGGGAAGGGCAGAGAGAGAGGGAGACACAGAATCTGAAGCAGGCTCCAGGCTCTGAGCCATCAGCACAGAGCCCGACGTGGGGCTCGAACCCACACACCATGAGATCATGACCTGAGCCGAAGTTGGCTGCTTAACCAACTGAGCCACCCAGGTGCCCCTTTAAAATTTTTAGAATTTAGAGTTTTTTCTCATTATGAAGAAAATACGCAGTTTTGTAAATAATTTAAAAACAGAAAAAGGATAAAATTACTTATCATTACTCAAAGCAAACCCATTGTTAACTTTTCAGTGCATATTTTTAATAATTTTTCACACATGAGTTTTTAAAATCTGAATTACATTAAGGTTGGTTTCTAAATTATGTATTTTGTTCCATTGACTTTTAGATGATTCTTATGCCATATTTTAAAAATAATATTTTTCTATCTACAAAATATGTACTATTATTTTTTGACAGGGAATGTTCCACATCGTTACTATTTTTCCTGTTCTATTTTTCTTTCTTTCTATCAATGAATGTTGCATATCTCTCGTGTGTGTGTATATATAATATATAAATCTGCTTCTGAAATATACATAATCTGATATAGAACAGAATTATTTGTTGAATTTCTTCATCAGTAAATTTGTCCACAAAATATGACAAGATCATGTGATACTCAATTTTGTTTTCCCTCAATAGGGGAAGAAGAAGGGAAGAGAAAACAATTAAAGTAAAGGAAATAGAATCTGATTATTTTAAGGAATATGTGGCAATTTTTTGTTAAAGAAAATCCTTCAGGAATTCATAACTTTGTAAAATGGAAATGATAAAATTCACCATAGTCTGAAAATCAACTTGAGATACAGAGAGCTTTTATTTACATATTTATTGCTGTATGGTAATCTAAATTCTTTTTATTATGATCATGATTTTTACTCTTAAAGTCACCTTTACTGTGAAGTAACATTCTTTTATTGGACATTGTATATCAAACACAACTGAGTATTAGCAGTGCTATATTATTTAACATAAGGTAGAGGGGCACCTGGGTGGCTCAGTTAGTTGAGTGTCTGACTTTGGCTCCAGTCATGATCTCATGGTTCAGTTTATGAGTTCAAACCCTGCATCGGGCTCACTGCTCTCAGTACTGAACCTGCTTCAGATCCTCTGTCCTACTATCTCTCTGCCCTTTGCCTGCTCGTTCTCTCTCTCTCTCAAAAATGAATAAAACATTTAATGGGGTGCCTGGGTAGCTCAGTCAGATAAGCATTCAGCTTTGGCTCAGGTCATGATGTCATTGCTCATGAGTTCAAGCCCTGCATGGGGCTCTGTGCTGACAGCTCAGAGCCTGGAGCCTGGTACAGATTCTGTGTCTCCCTTTCTCTTCCCTTCTCGGTCCCTCTCTCCTGTTGCACTCTGTCTCTCTCTCTCTCTCCAAAATAAAATAAAAACATTTTTTTAATTTAAATAGATAAATAAAATATTTAAAAAAAACATAAGGTAGCATCAGTGTTCTCATGGTTTGCAAATATTTCAAATATTAGAGTTTCAGGTAACCACAGAAGAAACATTGTTAAAGGAAAAAAAAGATTTATTACACATTTGAAAAAAATAAAGTCATTAAAGCTATCCATAAATTAATTCTAATACAGTCCAGGACTTTGAAAATGAGTAAGAAACATATCTTAATAAATCTGAAAAGAATTGCAAAGCAAATATTGTTCATATATAGAATTGCTTCCAAATATAGTTAGGATAAATGACAAGACTCTTGAAATGAAGATAAGGAATATAGCTTGTTCAAAAATGTTTCCATGAGTAACAACCTATATGTACTAAAATACTATCTGTTGTGAGTTTAATAGAACAATGCATTAGTTGTCAACATCTTAGAATAGTTTTAGACAGTCTCAACAAGAAAATGAAGGAATGAACAATACACGACATTCCATTTCTCATTTTAACAGAGTCTACACCTGTAATTTCAAAAGAACGGATGGTAACATATGGCTCACATTATTTAGTAGGACAACATCTCAGCTTAGAAGAGGCTGAAAAAAATGGTCATGACTTACTAATGTACTCAGAAACCTCAGCCTTAAATGAATGAAGAGAAAAATATGGAGATCAATAATGCCAACTGGATGATAACTCAATGGTAAGGAGAATCAAATACTCTACATCTACAACAGTATACACAACACTAATGAAAAGGAATAAAGGACATATGCAAAAATCTCAGAGACTGAGCTATGAAAAAATGTTTACTTAGTATGTTTTCTGTGACAAGCACTATTTTAAGATCTGGGGATACAGTAATAAATGAGACGAATCAAGTCCCTCTTCTTCTGGAAATATTTTTGGATAGGCATGGGGCTTTGGGAGTGTAGAGGAACTTGGGAGTGGAGAATATAACTAATAAATGACTAAAGTACTACTTCAAAAGAATAAACAAACAAAAGGGAGCAAGGTAATTTTAGACAGTGCCAAGTGGAGAAAGAAAACAAAACGGGATGAGAGCAAGAGCAATCTGTTCTGGAGTCAAACGATGTTTTAGGAAACAGGAGTATTTTAATTGATTGCAAGCATAGTCTAGCCTAATTTATGTGGATGTTAAGTATATTATATATTCTAATTTCTACTCATTCTTTAGAAGGTGTTCTCCAGAGGCAGGGGTATATGGAATGAGAGTCACTAGAAATTATGTTAAATTTAGTAATAAATGTTAAAACATTAATTTAAAATATCAAGGATCAATGGCTGTATTTGGCATATTCTAGATTTAGTAATTCAACATATTAAGTTTTCTTCCATATTTCCATATTATGATCTAGGCGCTGTACTAAGTTTCTTTAAAAACACAATGTGAGGGGCACCTGCGTGGCTCAGTTGGTTAAGTGTCCAACAAAAGCTCCAGTCATGATCTTGCAGTTGGTGGATCCGAGCCCCTCATTCGGCTCTGTACTGACAGCTCAGAGCCTGGAGCCTGCTTCAGATTCTGTGTCTCCCTCTCTCTCTGCCCCTCCCCCACTTGCTCTCTGTCTCTCTATCTCTGTCTCTGTCTCTCTCTGAAAACTAACATTTAAAAATAATTAAAAAACACCCAATGTGAAAACTCTTAGGGAATTTATAAATCAGTGTGAATGAACCATCGTTAATATTAGAAAAAAGCAAATAAGAAAAACATAGTGTTGGTATTTAAGTGAGTTGTGATAAAGAGAAACTTTGAGATGTTTCATATTAGTGAAAAATGAAGCATGATTTCTAAAACATTTCTGAAGTGTGTTTTATACAGTAAAATAGGAAATACACTAAAAGTTAATATGGACATTTGAAAGAATCATGAAAATCAGTCACAAATGCTTAATTCTGATGTGGCAACATGCACATGAGATAAAGTATATTTTGAATGTTTGGAATATATGGTCAAATATAGGGTTTATTCTTAGTCTTATATGAAAAATCTACTGCTATAAGAGTGATTTGCTTACCAAATGGATTTTAAATACTTTGTTTAAAATATTTGATGACTAACTACACCATTAGAGTATCTGTAATTAAGAATAAACAAGTGTAAAAATCTAACATTTCTCAAAGGACTATTATAGAACATGTTCATGAAAATATTGCATGGTCAAATATTATACTAAGAGGTTCTTAGTATATTTTTATATAAAAAATTTGTTTTCCTGTGAGGGAGTTTGTAAAATAAAGTTTTGATGACTAATTAACTGATTAACGTAGCTCTTTCTTTTCATTTTTTGACCATCAAATTAGTATCCACAACTTAAAACACTTATATATTTATAAAGATGATTTTTCAAGTTACACTTTTACTAAAACTAAAGCATAAATACAGTCATTGCACGTGCTAATTAGTAACTTTCATTTAGTTATATGTCCTATTTGTGCGATTTCATGTACAATACTTACATTCATTAGGTAACTAGAATATGTGACTAAAAGTTGCTGCTATATAGTAAAAGACCCAAATGTATTTCAGACAGGGAAAAAAAAAAAAAAGGAAACCATCATCCAAGCTTCTCCCAAATAAAGGTAATGGTATCTTAAAAAGAAATTAAACAACATGATACAAATAAAAGTAGTATTTTCTAAGGAATTTGTCTGGATCCAGTTTCTGTGGATACTGTCTTAGAAAACACAAACATTAACTATACCTTCCAAGATACACAGCATAGAAACTCTGACGTCATCTGTAATATTCTCAGTAATACTATTTCATAAAGATTATCAGTTATTTTGTTGTGCCCTCTTTGAACACACATTATAAAAACCGTGATGGATAAGAAACCCAAAGTCATTATAACTGACAGTAGCACCATGAGTTAAGACACCCTTATATTTCCGTAGCCAGACAAGTTGATCAGCTACCAAAGTACCCCCTATTTTCCCACTAGTTAAAATCTCTGGAAAGTAGTGGTAAGTCAATTGTTACAGAGCACTGAACAAAGTTAAATATGATGATAGAGGAAGTTCCTAAATGGTGGGCTCAAAATATCTATGCAACTATTTTCAACTCCAGCTGAAATGATTGGGTAAATGTCGATGCGAAACACTAAAACCTATAACAAATAGATTAGGCTAACAACTATTGAACCTTATACTCATTCTTAAAATCACTAAAATTGAGACAACCACATACCATGTATTATCCAATGTGGTACAATATGAATTACACACACTACAATAATGTATTCTTGTGCTCGCTTCAGCTGCACATACACAGTAAGTTATTCTTGGGGGGAAAAAGTCTCGGAAACTAACTACCAGTTTACAGACAATGTGGAGGACATAGTTTCATATTAAACTATGCTATGAAGTTGTAATCTGCTAAACCCAGCACACAATTAAGTAGCACCAATTATTAAATTATGTGAAAAAATATAAATGAGAAATTATTATAGAGTAAAAGAGATTTAAGATACATATCAAGCAAACAAAACATGTGAAACTCATTTCGATTCCAATTCCACTATTATAGAAAACACTTTTGAGATAATCCTGAAACATGAGAAATAGACTAGGTATTAGATGATACTGTAGAATTATGTAAGGTGTTATTTTCTTTTGGTTACAATTAAACAAAATGTCCTTATTCATTGAGCTATGCATTTCAATGAATGTGTATTCACAAACACAATTATTGTTGCAGTGATGTGAAGTCTGATATAAAGTCTGAGACGTACTTAAAAGAAAACTGAACAAACACACATAAAGCAAAAAGTTGGTATATGTATGTTATCGGTCAAAGGAGATAATTGAAATAATGGCAAAATCTCGATAACTGTAGTAGGAACAAGAGGCAAGAAAAGGAAATGCCAAAGACATCCAGGTCTCAATCTTGGAAATCTATGAATATCCTGTTATATGGCAAGGGATAATTAATGTTGCAGATGTACGTTTGCTTAACAATTGACGTGGAAATGGAAAATTTTTCCTGAAGAACCTACAGTTAAGAAGTGAGTGAATCGATGCAATCATAAAGGTTCTTGCGAGTGGATTAAGAAAGCATAAGGGGTAGAACCAAGGAGTTGGCCAACGTGAAAAAGAACTGGGGTAATGTTGCTGGCTTTGAAGATCGAGGAGTAATACCATAAGGCTCTAGGTGGACTTTACAAGCTGGAAAGACAAGAAAACGGACTCTCCCCTGGAGTCCGGAAAGGGAATATGTCCTTATTCTTAGCTCAGGGAGATGCATTTCTGACTTCTGACCTCTAGAACTGCAAAATAACAAATCTGTGCTTTAAACCACCAACTTTGCATTATTTTTCTTTCACAGCAGCAATAGGAAAAGTATGTACTAGGTTAGGGGAATGTGGGTTTCATTATTCTCTACTTTTGTGTTAATTTTAAACTTCTTATAGTAAAACTTTAAAACATACATTAAGATTCTGAAAAGGATTTCCATGACAGCTTTTATGATTAAAGTCCAATAGCCAAAAGCTTAATTTAAGGATATGTGAAATCTAACTTAAATAATATGATTAGTTATGAAGATCTTCTTCATATATACTCAGAGATGTTAGAGTTGGGTATAATTATTTGATTAATATGGTACTGTGAAAAAATAAGGGAAAAAAGTGGCTACTGCCTTCATAAGAGATTTGTGATGTCACATTTGTAAAGGCAAACTATTGAAAATCACAAGATGATATCAATTAATGTATCAGGGAAGATGGTACATATCTTTTATGACTTTTTGTGTTAAGCAGTCACCGTTAATTTTGGAATTTTGCAAGTGAGGAATAATAAAACAATAAATACCTCCCTCAACACGATATTTTTAAAGCAAAAAGTCAGATGGTGATAACCCATTATTATCTTTAACTGCAATTTCAAATTACAATATTTTACTCATAGAATTATATACACATGACTATTTTTATCTGTCATAGGGAGATGGTGACTTTCTTGAAGGATCGGGATTTGCTTTTCTATCATCTGAAAAACAATTCCCAATGTCTTCAAATTAATTTTATTTCCACGCAACTTAACAAAACAACTACTTCACAGTATGAAGAAAATCAAGATTACTTAACGAAATTCTCCCTCTAAAAGTCATTTTAAAGTAATAATAATAAGGGGTGCCTCGCTGGTCAGTTGGTCGAAGGTAAGACTCTTGATCTCTGGGTCTTTAGTTCAAGTCCCATGTTAGGTATAGAGTTTAACTAAAAAACAAAAATAATAATAATATTATTTTATTATAGTAAAAGGTGATGTAGAATCAAATGATTTCCAGTATTAGGCATGTATATCTGATTCTTACATAATGGTGTAACACTATCAGAGAGAACACAGAGCAAAGGGGAAATTCTGTTCTCCTTAACCTATGAAACTTTTGCAAAAGACATAATGTTTATTTTGCCTCTATGGCTTATTTCACTTATCATGTAAAAGAGGAGAGGGGAAGAGATAATGTCAAAATTAGTCGTGAAAAAATGATATGATGGTAAAAATGGAGACAGTACACACACTTTTCAACAGTATTATGGATTTTATTGAGACCCTATATTTGCTTTAATGCAAAAATTAGAAAATGCTCAATAATTACTTTGAGAGTTATACTTACCTCACCTATGACCTAAAGAATCTTTTGGGTTGTTTCAGTTTTTCCTTCACAACTTACATGCCCTGTGCCTACAGCAATAAGTACAAGTGATGATTTTGTCATTGTTCCCAACATTGTGTGTAATTAAGGTTTAAGGGTAGAGATAAATATGTAAGCATCTACCTCAGAAGGAATATTTAAAGCCTGCTTTTATGTCTGCACTCATCCTGCCCTGTACTTATCTTTTCCAGGGAACTGCTGGGAAATTGAATTACTTTGCTTCTGAAATTAACCCTGAAGGGCTAGATGACTCTTGGGCAAGACTGGCTAGAAGCTTATTAGCACAGAAAAAGATACACACCAAAGAAACTTCAATTTGCAAATAAAACACTGATGAATGAAAGAATAAAATGGTGAGAAAGGATACTTCCTATCCATGGGGACACACTAAGGGCCAAGTGTGCTGAAGTTTTATGCTAACATAAAATTGGTTCCAACAAAGTACTCGGTTTTATAACCTAACAAATTGGTGCCAACTTATTTAAACAGTCTAACAGCAGAAAAAAAAGAACACCATTAAAGAAACATCTGTTTAGAAGAAAAGTGTGGCATTAAAATATATTCATTATAAGATAATTAGTAGGACATAAATCAATATTGACTTGCCTCAGAGATATGGTTTTAATACATATGGCAGTGAACTGTAACTGTTGTGGACAAGGTTTTTCCTTCTTATGCTAAATTAATATTTGTGTTATTCGTTATTGAATGGCAGAGTAACAGAAGATTCCCATAGGCCAGTTTAAGATTAAGGAAAATATTTCATCATGTTATACACATAGTAAGAGGAAAAATAAAAGAAAGGGGAAAAATGAGAAGTTTTGACCTGTTAAAAGATAAACTGGGATATATTAAAACTTTTGAGAGTTTATCTGAGCAAAAATCTATTAGAATTGGGCAGCGCCAAACCAGAAGTGGCTAGGAGTGCTCTAGGAGCTCAGGGAGAGAATTTTATGGCCAAAAGGCAGAAGCAAAATAAGGAAATTATTGATTGGCTATAGCTTAAAGCGTAGTTGACTATTAGTGATTGATTAACATTTTTATTTCATAAGCTGCAGGCATTTGTAGGTTTAGATTCTGGTTTGTTTACTAGGCCATCACAACGTAGAACCACATTGGTCTAATGGTCTCATATTTAATCAATTTAACCATTCCCCTCCTTCGGTCATCCTCTCATACACAAGAGATTAACCAAAAATCTGGTGTTAGTGCCATTCTTAGTCACCGTTAGAGTTAAATTGTCCTTGTCTCATTGTGAAACTCAGATTACAATGTGAGATTCATGGGAGAATTGTTTATGCTGTTCATGTCATTGTTCATCTTGTTTCTGTTTCTCTAAGCACACTGAAATCAGCTGATGTACTGCTGATGGTGGTGAACGTGCATTTGAGACATTTGACAGAACATAGTGTACCAGGGAAGCTACAATGATAACAATTATTAGGACAATGCCAAAGGACTGACATATACTCCTTAGCTAGCATTTCCATGAACGAAGCCAGTTGGTATCAAATAAATCAAAGAATGTAACTAAAAGGGAATCAATCTGTTTCAGTCAAGCAGCTTATTTCTTGTATTTGCAATAGTACCAGAAATGTTGATCCAGGTACAGACAGAAGTATTTGCTATGGCACAGATTCCTCCTTGTTCAGCCAGTAAGTACTCTAAAGCAATTCTATAACCTAAAAACACCTTAGCAAGAAAGTCTAGGGATTTTCGTTCTGCTTTGGGCTTAGCAGTAGATTCAACACTACTCGTCAGGGTTAATGAGCACTGCCTTCCCCCTATTATCTAAAGAAAAAGCAAATAGCAAAAGAGCAAAAGGAATAAAGGTTTTGTATTGGAGATGAAAATCTTATTCTTGATCTTGGGCAACTTACCCACCCCAAGACGTTGTCTACTCCTGGGAGGAACCTTTCTGGTCGATTTTAATTCTAGATCTCTAGCTGGTTCCAAGAGTTAGAGCGCTTTTTACTGGAGGATGTGGACCCAAGGTTCAAGGTGCTAAAATTTGGTTACTATCTGGGTAGTGAGGAGGACTCAGTAGGGTCCTTCCCAAAGAGGTTCAACGGCCATCTTTGTTCTTAATGTTTCCAAATCAGAATGCAGGAGAAAACTAAAATCATTAGTTTGGAGAATTATAGCCAGATATTTTAAGAAATTAGAAGAATGTGGGATCCAGCTTGGTTTGTAGGTATATAATAAAACTTCAGAGACAATGAATAGACTTAGAATCTGATATCTACAAGCTTGTGTTATAATTTTCTATTGAAATATAAATTTTTCCTCTATAATCACCCTCAATTCTACCAAAGTAATCACAGTAAGACTAATTGGTTTGCAAAATAAGGCCAGTCCCATTAAAGTTGGCCTGATTATTTACACAAGTGCATCAAAAATAGTGGGTGGCCACATAGGCTCTTTTAATATCTCTTTTGCTAGAAATTTTTATAAGGAATCTTAGATTGGACTTTTAAAAGCTTCTCTGGTCTAAGAGGACAAGCCCAGAACCCACCATCAGATTTCATCTGAAGTATCTATAGATTTGTGTGAATTCCTCTCCTCTTGAGGTCCCCAAGATATCCTGTGGTTCCTGGGCCTGCCAGTGAGTGACCTTCCTTACTCACCTGGTAAGTCACTCAGGAACCTTGTACATGAGATACCAGGACAGTGCTTACAAAAGGCTTTTACTGGCTCCATTCAGTCAACCTTAGTTTCTTACAACTATCTGGTCATATCTGATTTTATGCATATTTTCAAATATAACATTCCAGTCAAGCCTTAGCAATACAACCAATGTTTCCAATTGAGTGATTTGGGAAAGTTTTAAAGTGTCAAAAGGTTTGAATATTTGACAAAACAGGATCTTAGATCATCACGAAATAACAATTATATATTTAACTAAAGTGACACTACTTTAAAGGCAAAAATAGGATACTTGGTTGTGAAGAAAGATTAAAATTACATGTATTGATTAGAATTCCAAACATTTAGAATCATTTATTCCTAGTGAAAATTAAGAAATAAATTACAGAATGTCTGCTACACTAGTATTCTCTGAATTGGTAAATTTACAAGTATATTTCACAATTTCTAGAAGTATATTCTTCCTCACAGTAAATTTTTCAATGTGACACAAAACATGTTTACGAATAGACCGATATAATTTAGCCCCTCTATAAAAGAAAGCCAAAACTGAATAAACCTGTGCTCAGTAACTAATGTTTCAGGATTTTGACTTATTTGGAAATGATCTTGCTTCTCAGTGAAACGTAGGTGGAATAAAAGTATTGTATTTAATGCTGATAACTCTAAAAACTCTTCTGTTTTATTAACCAACAAACTTGAACTAGCTTTTATTTACTAAAGATTATCCTAGATCACGGGGACTTGAAAAATATTGTGTTAGTTTATTTCTGAGAGAATACCTGATTTGTATAAATACATGTTACGTGTTTGTCTTTAAGCCGATTAGGCAGAACTCTTTACAAATTAATTTTGGGAATAACTTTCAAAGTTAGAAAAATATCACACATTTATAATTTACCTAAATAGACATAGATATTGTCTATTTTACAATATCTTCAAGTCTTTGGGGAAGAATATAGGATGTTTTGGGATGAGTATAAAGGATAGGTGGGCTTTGAATAGTTCCTAAAGTAACATTTCTGTTCTTGTAAAGATTCAATTTGTAAGGCAAGCACAATTGTTTTTATTTCCTCGACAAATTCTATTGGAACCTGAATGATGTGAAGAAACTGACTTAGCCCACCCGACGACATTATCCTCAGTTTGCTTTTTTATACCAAGGAGATTCTCAGCTAAGATGGAAAACAAAAGAGTTCTATGTTCTAGATTTAACGCTGCATTTGTTTGGAAAGTTTTAATAAATCCTTCCACAGTGGCTTCAGAATGTTATCCTCCCTCCCCTCGGGTACATAGTTTCATTTTAGTTTTAGGGAATAAGGTAAAAGTTCCTTTCAGATACTAAATATCAGCTTCCAATTTGACCAACATCTTACTGTAGAGCTACTTAAAAGAAATAAGAATCTTTTTGAATATATTGTGGGTATTGGCCATGGCAAACAGTAAATATTGCTGGCATGGACTCCCAAAGATAAACAAAAGAAAGACTTGGACAATTTTCCTGAGAGCTGAAAAACAGTGGTAAGACTGTAGCTGCAAATGGAATGCAACCCACATTTGTGTCTAGCCATATTTTGAGGATCCCCAACCTGACAGTTGGCAAGCCGAGTTCTCAGAACACAAGACAAACTATATGGCAATAGCTGTCCCTGGGAAAGAAAGGATCAATAACTAATGTTTTTTTTCCTGACAAACTGAATTTGAAAAGGAAGAGACAAGGTGAAATTTTACCTTTCTCTCTAGACCAGGCAACAGAGACATCTGGGAGAGCTGACCTCATTCAGAATTCTTGTCTTTGGGGCACCTGAATGGCTCACTCAGCTAAGCCTCAGACCCTTGATCTTGGCTCAGGTTCCTATCTCACAGTTGTGAGATGAGTCCAATGTCAGGCTCTGCTCTGGCATAGAGGCTGCTTAAGATACTCATTCTCTTTCAGGGCACCTGGGTGACTCAGTCAGTTGAAGGACTGACTTCACCTCTGGTCATGATCTCACGGCTCATGATCTCATGGATCGAGAGTTCCAGCCCCACATGAGGCTTGCTGTCAGTGCAGAGCCCTCTCTGGATCCTCTGCCCCCTTCTCTTTCTGCCCCTCCCCAACCTGCATCTGCTCTCTTGCTCACTCTCTCTCAAAAACAAACATTTAAAAATATATACATTTATTCTCTCTGTCTCTCCCCAGTTTGTGTGCATGTGCTCTCTCTCTCTCTCTAAAAAAAAAAATATTCTTAACTTGTGCCAGCTTCTGTCAGTTTTCTCTAAAAAAAATATCCTTAACTTTTGCCGGCTTCTATCAGTTTCCCAGGTTTCTGTCTACAGGCTCTGGAATGAGTTGGCTGCCCCAACAGTTCTCGCCTTCACCAATAACTGTACTGGGGTCCAATTTAAGTCTGACCTAGTCTGACCTCTGAATGAGTCTGGTTTCTTTGTCCCACTCAGTCTGACCCTGGAACCGAGCCCAGAACCAGTCAGGTTCTGTCAGACTCATCTAAGTCTATATAACCAGTCTGTTTATCAATTCAAACCCAGTCATATTAAAAGTTTTAAGAGTTTGTTTAAGCAAAAATCTATTCGAACTGGGTAGCGCCAAACAGGAAGTGGTTAAGGGCGCCCCACAGGCAACAGTGGGTGTTAGCAGGTGGCTTTTACAGAGAAAAGGCAGAATGAATGTAAGGAAATTATTGATTAGCCATAGTTTAGAGCCTATCTGTTTGTGATTTGTTGCCCTTAGCATTTTGGTTTGGTAGACTTAGAATTTGGTTCACCAACTTACATAGGCCACTATACATGAGGACCACATCAGTCTAATGGTCAACTTGTTTAATTAATTTAACAGATCAAATTCGACATTAATTCCCCTTCACGACTTTCAAAGTAGAATTCATATTTTGGTCTCAGGCAATTCTAGTCTGAATTAATTTGTAGCAGGCAGTAGAGTTAAAAATATTTTGAAAATCTGGATATAGGTGATTAGAGTAACTGTATTTTATTTTTTATTGTTTTCTGAATTTGGTCATCTTTCAAGAAAGAAAAAAAGGCAAACACACACAAACCCCAAAATTTTATTTTTTATTATAATTTCTGCCATTACTATGTCTTACCTTTTGTGAATGAAAATGAAACAAATTACTTAAAATTATACTTTAATTTATTCCACAGAAATAGAAATATTATCAAAATAATACAGGGAAAAGGATGAGAAAATATTTTTAAAACTGGTATTAATGTGAGTCAGTAACCCAATTTTAACTTAGAAATCCCATCTACAGGCTCTATATAGTGACAGTCAAAATGATTCTTAGGAAGCAAGCAATAATTCTTCTCGAAAAATAGAACTACCTCTTATATACAAATCGATTGACATCCTTAACTTTAGAATTAGGTTTTTATATAAAGCAGTAGTTTATTTATTTAAAAAATTTTAATGTTTATTGACATTTGAGAGAGAAACAGAGTATGAGTAGGGGAGGGGCAGAGAGAGAAGGAGACCCAGAAACTGAAGCAGGCTCCAGATCTGAGCTCTCAGCACAGAGCCCGATGCAGGGTTTGAACCAACAAATCATGAGATCAGGACTTGAGCTGAAGTCAGAGGCTTAGCCCATCCAGTCACCTAGCCAGCCCAGGCAGTACTTTAATATCCACACTAAAGGCTGCCTTTCTCTATGGAGAGTAGTTTCGATTCATATTCATATTCAAAAGTCTTTTGAAGTCACGTCTACATTCTTGTTACAAACAAACTGCAGTTTCAGTATTGGCTACACGATGGAAAGGAATCAGACTTCCTACTGTTCATCTTTCAAACTAGAGAAAATTAGAAAAATAATTCACAAGTAAAAACTCATTAACTTCTTGGGTCGCCTGAGTGGCTCAGTCAGTTAAGTGACCAACTCCTGTTCTCAGCTCAGGTCATGATCTCCTGGTGGTGAGATCCAGCCCCACGGTGGGGCTCTGTGCTGGTGAGGCTGCATGTTGAGCAGTAGCCTGCCTGGGATTCTCTCCTTCCCCACTAGCGCTCACGTAGTCTCTCAAAAATACATCAGTAAACATTAAAAAAATACTCATTAACTTCTTGCTGGCTTTTATAAATTGAGTGATCAGTTAAGGTCCAACATTGTTTTCACCAAAATAGGTAGCTTTATAATAAAAACAAATGGCTGATGCTCCTATGTTATTTAGAAAAAGGATTGTTCTCATATTGTAAAGACGGATGTTCTATAAATTCATTTGAATACTACTTTTTTGGTTAGTAATACATCATTTACATTATATACTCATTAATATTTGTGTTTAAAAACATCCTTTTTGTTTTGTTTTTCCTATTTTTTAGTCTCTGTAAATCAAAATTGCTCCACCAAACCCCTACTGGTGAACACTAGGATGTCTGCAACTTTTCACTAAGACTATAATGTCTTATGTATTTGTCCATAACATATAAAAGATAAATATAATGACAAATACATAAAACATATGGAAATATTTTAAAATAATAAAAACTATATATAAAAACTATATGATTATTGCTTTAAGAAAAAGTCTTAGCAATGCACTATTCAATCAAAAGTTTCAAACATTTTAAGATTTTTAAATATGCATAGTCAACATTCTTTTGGAGTTTTGTCCCATTATACTACTACTACATCTACATCCACTATATAGTAGAGGAGGAAGAGGTTTGGAAGAAGATACAATTCTTTTTGAAATAATGGGTAAATATTTATCTAAGCCATCATAATGAGTTGTGTCAAAAGAGAGGTTAAGATTGATGATACCTAAGTGTTGGTTCCCTTGGCATATTGTTCATAATCAAAACTATTAGGGTGGATAATATCATCTAAGTAGAGAGATGAGCTTGAGGAGCAACGTCGATTTGGCATACAGTTCTAAGAAATTTCACCATGTATTAGTTAAAAGAAAAAGAGTATTAAGGAGGCGGAGAAAAAAATACATAGGTGTAAGAGAAAAATCAGGGAAGTTTGGTGTCACAGTAGCCAAGAAAGAACACAAGAAAGAAATGGTAAACAGTACCAGCCAAAATTTATTCAACATTATAGAAGTTAATGTTAATGACCTGGAAAACTGTACAAAGTTGAAGATAATGAATATTGCCACCTAAGTAGATATTATAAATGCTAAAATAAGGAAATTATGTTTTGATAAGGTGATATATAAAAATGTAGGATGCCATTAAAATTGTTACAGTGTATAAATTTATATAAAGGTGTTTATGTTTAATAAGTTATAATATTCAGTGGAGAAATAGATTGAAGGTATTCTTTGGGTTTGGTGACATGGTTTTGTTTGGTTATATTCAAGAGAACAGTTTCAGTAAAATGGTACTATTTAAGTATCATAGGAAGGGGTTCCAGATTAAGAGAGAATAAGTGGGAGATAAATACGTAGGAACTTATTTTTTTAAATCTGGCTATGAAGGGATGGAAAGATTAAAAAAATAATTATATAATCAGTGGTTGGAAGTTCCTAATGAGTTTGCAAAACACGTGGTAAGGATAAGAGAATAACTGAAAGATTTCGGTACTTAAGATGTCAGAATTGTTGGAGGCGGTGGTCCTCAGAGATATGGAGATGAAAGACTTTAGAATAGGCTATGCATTTTTGTAAAATAGGAAACTCTAGAAGGATGATTTAGGAACTCAGATAGAAACTTCAGTTAAGTGTCAAAGAATGAAGCAAATGTGTACGTACGTGGAGGGAGGTGTTAGACTTGGGATAGTGGTGATGCAAGACTTTAAAGATGGCAGCTTCAGCACATAAAAACAAATATATTTAGGAAAATGTACTTTATTCCTTTGTGATGATAATATTTTCTAAGGCCTTTGATCTGCAGGAGATTTAGCCTCCCTACAGACAAGTGCATAATCCTCCATCTTCTTCATAAATAAAAAGAACTACACAGAAATAACACCCATTTTAGAGCATACAGTGGTTAATAATTATCTCTGATTCATTGTATAAGTAGTACTTTGTTAAATTTGAGTATTAGATGAACTCTGAGTTAAACATTTAGTTGAAATATGTTGCTTCTAAAGAAACATTCTACTTAATTTTCATCTCTATTTGAAAAGTATTAGAATAAGCAACAATTATAAAAAAAAAAAACATGGCGTTACTTTTTTTATCTCAAAGTCATCCCAATTATCGTTCAGATACCGAGCGATACTCGGTTGCCATCATAACTATGATTTGACAGCAGAGAGACAGTAGAAGGCAGGCAAAAAGCTCACAGTGCTGTTATTAGACCCAATGAAGGGTTTTACTGCAACGTAAATCAGTTTTGTCACTTAGAATATTTTTTTCTATCTTCTTTCCTTCTAAATTGACAACCCTAATGAATTAAAATTTTTTTAATATTTATTTATTTTTGAGAGAGAGACAGAGCATGATGTGGGGAGGGGCAGAGAGAAAGGGAGACACAGAATCCAAAGCAAGCTCCAGGCTCTGAGCTGTCAGCATAGATCCAAAAGTGTGACCCTAACTCACTGACTAGAGATCATGACCTGAGCAGAATACAGACGCTCAGCTGAGCCACCCAGGCACCCCAACCATTAATGAATTTGTAATGAAAGAGCATATTCTACTATTTTACAACCATTAATTTCTCAAGAAAATGCCAGAGACTCTATCGTACACTACCATGCTTTACAAACCAGCATCAGGTATAAAGCACACAACATATAGAGATTCCCTTAATCCTCCTTACCCCATTTCCTTTCCATGTTACTAATCCCTCCACAGAAGAGGCTATTACCATTAATTTTGCATTTCCACATGTTTTCTCAAACTTTTCATGCATATGTATGTATCCATAAACATATGTTTGTATTATAGATTTAGAGTTAAATTCATATAATAGTTCTATATAATTTTCCCAGTTGATTAGCTTATGACATCTATTGTACCATATTTCCATTATAAATTCTTCTGGCAATGAACATTTGGTTTGTTTCCAATTATTTCAGTGTTTTAAATGATGTTGCCATAGTATCACTTTACGTCTCTACTTCAGCACATATGCAGGTATATCTTTTAAGCATATACTTTATATTTTACACATTGTAGTATTAATAATGTAATTATAGATATATTATAACATATAAATATAAAACATTAAATTATAATAAAGCATATGTAAATACAAAATAAAAACTTATAATTTTATTACATAAAGATAATTCTAGAATAATTATTATTCGTCTCGGAGATATTCTGAATTCCAAACGTTTTCATGTATGTAGCAAATATCTTCTAGTTTGTTACTTGTTACTCTTTCTTTTTTGTTAGCTATAGAAACACAGATTTTTTCCATTTAACATGGTTATAATAATCAGTCTTTTCCTACTTGTTTTTGAGTGTAATTTAAAAATCCTGTTTAGGGGCACTGGGTGGCTCAGTCGGTTAAGTGTCAGACTCTTGGTTTCAGCTCAGGTCATGATCTCAAGGTTAGTGGGTTTAAGCTCCACATCAGGGTCTGTACTGACAGTGCAGAACCTGCTTGGTATTCTTTCTCTCTCTTTATCTCTCCTCCTCCCAAACTCTCTCCCTCAAAATGAATAAACTTAAAAAAAATCCTATTCAAACCAAATTTTTTAAAATGTACAGTAGTTTAAATTTTATTTTACATATTTCAGCCTTGAATTTACCTTCAGGTAATTTGAAATTGTCTAAGGAACTTTTGTATAGTAAACTAAGCAAGCTTTATCAAATTGTTCAAACTTTACTTCCAGTCCTGATTACTCAAAACCATCTTTGCTACATAGCAAACACACATATATCTTTGAGCCAAATTTCAGGCTATCTATTATAATCAGTTAGCATCTTTGTTTATACACATTTAATACAACATTTTGCAATAACTCAACTCATTAATGTTTTGACATTAATTAAGACAATTATGAATAAGACTATGCAACCAAAAGGTCCAGGTTTAAATTCAGTCTATACCACTGTGTGAAAATGGACAAATTGTCTATCCTCTGTATCACTCTGTTTCCTCATCCACAAGATGGGAATTATATTACTTATATAATTATTGTGGAGAATAAAAATATTTTAAAATTTTTTAATGTTTATTTATTTTTGAAAGACAGAGTGTGGGTCTGGGAGGAGCAGAGAGAGAGGGAGACACAGAATTCAAAGCAGGCTCTAGCCTCTGAGCTGTCAGCACAGAGCCCAATGTGAGGCTCAAAGACACGAACCGTGAGATCATGACCTGAGCTGAAGTTAGACACTCAACTAACTGAGCCATCCAGGATCTCCTAAATGTAAACATTTAAAAAGAATGTTGGCAGCTAAAAAGTACTATGTAAATTTAAGAATCATTACTATTCTTGATATAGCAAATTTCTTCATTTCTGTCTCCAAAAATTTTGGTTCTTGTCCATTCCACATATATTTTAGAAAGAGCTTTAAAAGTTTCATGAGTATAATCAGTTGTTATTATAAATGGAATTAAACTGACTTTATAGATGAATTTGGAGGAAACGGTATGTGCATATTGTTTCTATCCATACATCGTACACTCTCCTCCTTCCCTTTCTCTTCTTTGTTTTGTTTTTCTACTGTAATGTCTTTTCATAAAATCATATATTCTTCAAAAATATTTTACACAGTTTTGTTAAGTGTAGTCATCAGCAACCTAACATTTTTAATTTATTTTTTTGGATGCTTATTTATTTATTCTGAGAGACAAAGAGAGAGCTGGAGAGGTGGGAGACAGTGAGAGAAAGAATCCCAATCAGGTTCTGTGCTGTCAGCATGGAGAGTGATATGGAGCTCAGCCCATGAACCTTGAGACCATGACCTGAGCTGAAATCAAGAGTCATACACTTAACCAACTGAGCTACCCAAGTACTCCCCTAATTTTTTAATTTTTAATTTTTAATGTTTATTTTTGAGAGATAGATAGATAGATAGATAGAGAGAGAGAGAGAGAACAAGTAGGGGAGATGCAAAGAGAGAGGGAAACACAGAATCTGAAGTAGGCTCCAGGCTCTGAGCTGTCAGCACAGAGCCCCATGTGGGGCTCAAACTCACAGACTGTGAGAGATCATGAGCTGAGCTGAAGTCGGACGCCCAACCAACTGAGCCACGCAGGAGCCCTTTACTTTTAGAAAAATGCAATTTTTCTTCAATTATATGGCCTCTATTTTTATTTCTAGTATATTGAAAAATAACTAATTTTATATAGTGAAGCTGTAATTGATAACATATTGACCTAATAAATTCAAATAACTTCTATAAATTCTATTTAATTTTCTGTAAGAATAAAGATAGCTGTAATGAGTTTTTCTTTCAATAGCGTATAATTTTTATTTTCCTTATAATTTGCATTACTTAAGCCTTCAAATAAAATATTGAAAGGCAGTAATGAAAACACTCGAATATGCTTTTTCTGATTCTAAATAAATATTATTATTATTTATCACTATTGTTTGCTGTTGGATTTTTAGAGGATACAGTTTATTCATTTGGGAAACCTCAGGTTTATTCTTTTTTCTCTAACAGTTTCTTCTTTTTCATAAAAAGAAAATAGGTGTTGAATTTCCTAATTACATTATGATTTCTCTTTGAGATATAAATTATTCTATTAATTTACTAGATGTTTGTTTTTTAACTTTTCATAGTGATCTTGTTCTATATATTTAACCTAATGGAATTTTTTTATGAGCCATGGATTTTATATTGAGCCAACCTGTGCTTTTAGAATTAAAGCAATAAAAAAAGTTTTTTAGTAAGAAGTCAGATATTGCTATAATCAAGAATGCTTCCCGAGAAATATATGAAAGAATTAAGAACAATGGAATTTGATCACAAAATACGGTCTGTTTTTGAAAATTTCTAAGTCTTGCATTAAGGTTTAAAATGTGGAGAGTTTTTTCTATTAATAGGTTTGATGGCTAATTTGTTGATATCCATTGAATTTGGTCCATTCCATCTTCATATATTTTGAGACTATATTCCATATTTATATTTGTGAAAATATTTAGGGAGATGATGGTAAAACATGTTATACACACCCAAATTATATTTTGTTATAGCATGATTACTCTCCGCTTAAAAATTTATTTCATCTAATAGTAACCTGACTATACCATTTATTTTCTTTGCTATTTGATGAGTTTTATTGTCTTTTGTCTTTTTAGTTCCAGTCTTTGACATTGTAATTTAATTTTGCAAACAGCACAAAATTGGTCTCTGTTTCTTTTTATTTACTCCTATGATTTCTGTATTAAACTGGAAAATTTACACCATTTACAAATATCACAATTATAAATGCTTTTGATTTTCTGCTATAACCTTATCTTGTAATATCTTAATCTCTTTTGTTACTCTCTTTGGATTTAATACATTTTTCCTTTTTCTCCTTCTCATGGTTTTAGAACTATATGTTATGTTATGGGTAACACACACATATTAACATAGATATACACACACATACACACACACATTCACCACTATTTCCACTATCCTTAAGAAGTATGTGAGGCCATTAAAACTTTAGAACTTCTAAAAACAAATAACTGTTTTCTGTGATACATGTTATTGCCATATATTTTATTTATGTTTTATTTCACACCCAACATATACTGGATATTAGCATTTCATATGTGATATGTTTACATGGCATACATACCTACCAGTTCCTTTGCTCACTATTCCTTATTTCTTCCCTTTCTTATTAGTTTATATTGAAGTAAATTTGTAAACATTTATTATTGAGGATTAATAAATGGTAAGTCTATCCACCAACTTTTGTCTAAATTCTCAACTTTTCATTCTTAAATAAAAATTAAATAGGTATAAAATTTTGGATGGTTATATTCTCTGCATTTGTAAGAACTTTTCCCCAATGTTTGTATTACAATCTATTCTAGTAATTGATGGTCTGCTGTCAGTCTAATTATCATAAACTCTATTTAAAATGCCTTCCCTGTAAGGCTGATTTAAAACCTTTTGAAACAGGATTTTTAAAGATATTTTTATTTAAAAAATGTTTTTATTTATTTTGGAGAGATAGAGACAGTGTGAGCAGAGGAAGGGCAGAGAAAGAGAAAAAGAGAATCCCAAGCAGGCTCCACACTGTCAAGCAGAGCCTGACACAGACTCAAACTCATGCAACCGTGAGATCATGACCTGAGCCAAAACCAAGAGTTGGACACTTAATCTACTGAGCCGCCCAGCTGTCCAATTTTTTTTTTTTATTTTTTAAAAGTAATCTCATGACCCCCAAGATCAAGATTCACATGCTTTATCTACCACTTGAGCTTGCCAGCTCCCCAAAAGAGGGATTTTTGAAAGACAATGACATAGGAGATTCCTAAACTCCCCTTTACTCACACACTAAAGATACATCTGCACATAGGGAAATTGCCTCTGAAAGAAATTTATAAATTGAGCAACTCCTACAGTTTGTTTGAATGAGAAAATACATTGAAACAGGAAAGTCTTGATTTTCCAGATAAGTAAAGGCTGAAAGAGTTCATCACCATTAGACTAGCCTTACAAGAAGTGTTAAAGGGATTTCTTCAAGATGAAAAACACTAAGTAGCAGAAAGAAAGCATGAAAGGATAAAATACATAGTTAAGTTCAGAACAGCTAAATACATAGTTAAAGGTAAATATATATTTTAATTCAGAATAATGTAATGGTGGCAGGAAAACCACTTATAAGTCTAACATGAAGGTTAAAAGACAAAAGTAGCAAAAATAACTTTAAAATAATCTGTGAATGAATGCAAGGTAAAAAGATATAAATTTTGACACCAAAAAGATAAAACGAGTGTGTGGGGGGAGGGGTTATAATATAGAGCTTTAGTATGTGTTCAGACTTAAATAGTTATCAACTTAGACTGCTATAACTAGATTTATGTAAGCCTGATGATAATCACAAAGTAAAAACTTGTAGATACACAGAGGATAAAGAGGTAAAATCCTGGCATATTGCTGTAGAAACTCATCAACTAACAAAGGAAAAAAAAAATCACGAGAAAGGAGAAAGTAAAAGAAGCTTTACAAACAGCCAGAAAACAATGAACAAAATAGCAATAGCCCATACATATCAATAGACATTTTATGTAAACTGACCAAAATTTCCAATCAAAAGACACAGAGTCTCTATCAAGAAACAAGAAAAATTTCAAGTAAACAACCTAACTTTATACCTCACAGAACTGGAAAAAGAACAAAACCTAAGCTAGTAGAAGGAAGGAAATAATAGATGAGAGTGGAAGTAAATAGAGACTAAAAAGACAATAAAAAATTAATGAAACTAAGAGCTGGTTCAAAATTAGAAAACTTTTAGGTAGACTAAGGGGAAAAAAAGAGAGAGGACTCAAAATCAGAAAAAATGAAAGATGAGACGTTACAACTGATATCACAGAAATAGAAAAAGAATTATAAGGGAGTATGAACAATTATACACTAAGAAATTGGACAACAGAGGAAGTGGAATCATTCCAAGAAATGATCTATCAAGACTAAATCAGGGGTGCCTGAGTGGCTCAGTCAGTTGGGCGGCCGACTTCAGCTCAGGTCATGATCTCATGGTCTGGGAGTTCGAGCCCCGCGTTGGGCTCTGTGCTGACAGCTCAGAACCTGGAGCCTGCTTCAGTTTCTGTATCTCTCTCTTTGCCCTTCCCCTGCTCACGCTCTGTCTCTATGTCTCTCAAAAATAAATAAACGCTAAAAATTAAAAAAAAAAAAGACTAAATCAAAAACAAATAAAAAATCCAAACAGACTACCTATTAGTAAAGAGATTTATTCAGTAGTAAAAAATCTCCCAACAAAGAAAAGCCCAATACCAGATGGCCTCCTTAGTGAATTCTATGAAACATTTAAGGAATCGATGCCAAGCCATTCAAATTCTTCCAAACATGGAAGAGGGGGGAATACTCCAACCTCATTTCACCAGTATCTCCTTGATACAGCCTCTATGGAATACAGTAAGGAGGGTCCTTTAAAAAAAATAAAAATAGAAATACCATGTGATAGAGCAATTCCACTTCTGGATATATATCCAAAGTAAATGAAAACAAGATCTTCGAGAGATATCTGCACAACCATGTCCATTGCAGTATTATTCCTAAGAGTCAAGATAAGTAAACAACCTAATTTTCTGTCAAAGGATGCATAGACAAAGAAGATATGGTATGCATATCCAATGGAATACTGTTCAGCTATGAGAAAGAAGGCGAATCTTCCATTTGCAACAACATGGATAGACCTTGAGGGCATTATGCTAAGTGAGAAAAATAAAAACTGTATCCTATCACTGTAGGTGGAATATAAAATGTAGAACTCATAGAAGCAGAAACTAGCATGGTGGTTCACAGGAACTTGGGGTTGGGCAAAATAGGGAGAAGTTGCTTAAATGTACAAACTTCCAGTTGTAAGATGAATAAGTTCTGGTAATCTAATGTATAGCATGGTCATTATAATTAATAATAATTTGTTATATACTTGAAAGTTGAAAATAAAATGTTTTTGTCTTTGGTGCCTTAAAGGTTTTATTACCATGTATATAAATATTCATTACAGATCTTGTGCTTTTTATATCTTGAAATTCACATCTTTCATTGATTCTAGATAATTATCAACTATCATGTCTTTGAATACTGTCTCCATTTTCTTGTCCATTTCTCTAGAACTACTATTAGCATTCTTAAACTTTTCTGTCTCTTCTATGTGTTTTTATTTTTTATTGATCTTCTATGTATGCTAGTATAGGTAATCCTTCTATTTTGTTTTTGAGCTAATCAGTCACTGGTTGTATCTAAGCTTTTTATGAATCACTGAATATATGATTTCAATAATCATATTTGTTATTTAAATAAATTGTAGTTGATAATTTAAATAATGTACCTAGTCATTTGGGGGCATTTTCTGTTATTTTCCTCCTCATATTTTTATTTTCACTTTTATCTACTAAATTTCAAAATATTTACTTCATGCATATTTCACGTATTCCAATAGTGGATCTGAAAATTCTGGGAGTCTAAATATTCTTATTCTTTTATTGTAGCACATTTGTTTTTGTGCTGATTTTATAATGTTAGTACTGTTAAGCCTTATAGGTATGAATTTTGTGCAGTCATGGTTGAGGGTCAATGTAGTACTAAGTTATCTTAATCTCGCTTGGCAAGGCACTTCAAAACTTGAGCTCATGAAAGAGCAGATCTTTAGGCATAATTTCATGGGTATATATTTTCCAACTGGAGTTCAGGATAGACACGTGATTTTTCTTGTTATATCCCTCTACCAGCATGAGATACCTCTTTGCTAGCATTATTCAGGCATTTCAGTTCTGACCTCCCACTTTCATGGATCCCCAGTTCCTCCATTTCTGTAATTCTTGTTGCCATGAAGATCCAAACTCTTGAACACAAAGGTCAAAGAGGATTTTCATGTTAGTGACATAATTACTTCCAACTAACCACCTTGGTTTTTGGCTTCCTCTTCATTTTTGGAATCTGCAGATTTTGTTTACATTCTTATGAAATCATTAATAGAATTGAGGGGATATTTACAATATTTTCTCACCTAAGTATCTTTTTCTAAGTTCTAAAGTCAGCATTCCTGAGTATCTTTTAGAGGGAGTTTAAGTGTATTATTTATTCTGCCATATTATTGAATAGTATCTCTCCATCTATATACACATTTGTTTGCGTGTGTAAGTGAGAACATTTTTCTGGATCAATAGGACCAGTATCAATTTAACTGATGGTTAAAATCACCACATCTCATCTATGCTAATATGCATTATTTGCCGAGAGCACACATAAGAAATAGAGAGCAATACGTAGGAAAAGTAATACATGTGCTACACATAGGTATACATTTTATTTTTTTTTTTTTAGTTTATTCTCTGCAAAAGGCATGTAAGTACAATGTTTTCTTTCTTAGAAATGGTTATGCAGTCGAAAATTTACATCTCCTAGTGGCTAAATTGGGTGAAAAAGGGAAAATAGGCTTAAAATGTCATTTTGAACTTTACTCGAAGATTATGTTTTAATTTAGAAATAAACTCCTCTCGGATTCTTAAACAAGCTTTTGGGAGATAGGCACCAACTACATATGGAACAACATCTATACAACTAAGATAATCAAAAATAAATAAACGTGACAAAAAATTAAAAAACAAAAACTAAGATAAGAAGATTGTACTTTCAGCTTATAAAAAAAGAAAAAAAAAAGCCTTTTACGTATAGTCCATAAATGAATATTTGAAATCTTCTACAATGTCTATATTCATTTTTTTAAATGGGGAGTGTAATGTAAGTGAGAGAAAAATAATATGGCAAAGATTACTATCTTACAATGACTACACAAAATTTCCCCAAGTGCTCCTTTATTTCTTTTCTATTTTCTTTTATTTTATTTCCATTTGCTCTTAAATCACTAATCACCTAATTTCCAAAAGCCACAGTCAATTCTGAAGTCATTTACTAGCCTGATAGTCTGAGTATCATATGCCACATTACATAACTATATATGCCAATATAATCAAAATCTTAATGAAATCCAATTAAGCTGTCTGTGCTGCGGCTCTTCAGGTATCTTGTCTCTTTATTATAGAAGTCAATTTCATTTGTTAAGCCCTTTATAAATTTGAACTATGCCAAGAAATATTTAGCTAATAGATGTTTTATCAAGATCCCAGGAAAATAAACCAATAAACTTTTCTTTATTAATAATTATTTTCCTACTCCCCTCCACCTCTTTTGTTGTTGTTCTATCCTACATTATATATATACTCATTATATACATTATTATAAATACACTATATACTATTAAAGTTGGTTGATTTTTACTATTGTGAAAAATACTATAATTAAAGTATAGTATATAGAAATACTATATTTCTCACAATACATTTATATGGCTCACAATACAATTCTCACCAGACTACATGTGTCATTTATATAAGTATTAATGGATATCCATAAAACCATCCATGTTCAAAAAAGAGAATATTTCTAGCACCTGAAGCTTCTGTATGCCCCTCTCCTAAAATATTTCTTCTTGCAAAAAAGATCACTGTTCTGATCTTTGTAATAATAATTCTCTTGCTTCTCTATTTTACTATTTGACAACATTATTTTAGTTTCCCCGGTCTTGAACTATATATAAATTAATTCACACTATGTAAAATTGTGTTCTTTGCTTCCTATGCAAAATATCCCCAGCTTATTTTATATTGCTGTGTAGGGCCTGTATTAGGATCCAACAGAGAAACAATAGGATCTCTCTCTTCTGCCTCTGTGTATTTAAAAAATGTTATAGACATTGCAGAAAAATTCAAATACTCATTTATGTACTATCCACCTACCTATATCTACACACACACACACACACACACACACACACACGCTTTTTGTTTTTCTGGAAAATTTTAATATAGGCAATATGCAACAATACAGAATGAAAGCGATGCGAAATGAGAGGGTGATTTATTATAGGAATTGGCACACACTATTATGAAGACTGAGAGGTCCCGGAGTCGGAAGCCTCCTAAGCTAGAGAACCAGGAAGGCAGGTGGTGTAATTTAGTTCGAGTCCGAAGTCCTGAGATCAGGGTCAATCCAAAGGCCCTAGAACTAGGAGTACTGGCTTTTGAGGGCAAACAATAGAGGTCTCTGCTCAAGCACCTAGAAAGTTTACCCTTCCTCTGTTTGTTTTCTTCAGCCCCTCAAACGATCAGACAGTGCCACTAGCACTGGTGATCATCTTTACCCAGTCTACTAATTCAACTATTAATGAACTCCAAAAAAATCTTCAGAGACATACCCAGAAATGTTTTATCAGTAATCTGGGCATCTCTCAGCCATCAGCTTGACACATAAAATTAACCATCACACTGCCAGTTCACTTTTAAGGGACTTCAAAACATGTAATGCCGAAAATATGAGACTTAGCATATTGAATTTTTTGAGCTAAAGGCACTAAAGATCTAGCAGATACACGAAGAGCTCTCTGAACTCCTCCTTGCTACCTAAAAGTAGGTCATAAAATTCACCATGAGAAAGGTGCCCTCTCTGGGCCAAGGAAAGGAAATTCTTATTACTGGATACTAACAGATGAGGACAAATTTGACCTAGTCAAACTAACCTATTAAAATAACACTGATCTTCCATTAATTTCACCAGTATATTTCCTAGCCACTTTCCCACTATTTAATGCCCTAGATTAAATTTGTGTTGTCAATTCTCCATAATTTATCATTCCTTCATTAAAAAATGTACATAAGCTCTTGGTCCTCACAGCTAGTTCAGGAAAACTCCTTTGTTCACATAAAAATATTAAAGAAAATTAGCATGCTTTTTCCTGTTATTCTATTTTAAAGAAGTTTAAGTCTCAGACCCAGCCACAGAATCTTAGAGGGAATTTTTCTCCTCTTTAATTTTATACTCTACAAATTTACATTGCTTGAATATAATAAAAATTTACCCATTCGATGAGCGGTGCACTTATCTATATTCAGACTAGTTTACAAAAATCCTACTAAAAGCATCTTTGTACATACCTGCTGGTACAAAGGAACAAATGCTTTCCTAGAATATACATGTATAGAAATTGAATTGCTCTGCTGTAGAATATATAATTTAAAATTTCCCAAATAACATTCCCAAGGAGTATAGCAGTTTGCATGCATTGTATTCACATTTTAATCCATACTTAGCATTTTCAGATCTGTTTAAATGTTTGTTAATCTGGGGATGGGGGTTAATGGAATCTGATCGTGGTTTTAATTTGAATTTCTCTGTAAATGAGTTGAGATTTTTTTCACATGTGTTTGTGAGATTTTATTCCATTTAATGTAATGCCCAGATTAAAATTTTTATCTTTAAAAAGCATATTTGAAAAAGAATATTTGATCAAGTTAAACTTGTTTTTCAAATGTAATCAATCTGTAGGATTTCCTGACATATCTATGCGTTTTATTAGACCCATATATATATCCCTATATTTAGAAGTTAAGGCTTCCCTAGAATTTAGAACATGAAGTAAAATTTAGGAAATATGGTAGAATACAAGGAAAAAAAAGAAAAGTAAACACGAGTAAACTTGTTGATCTCAGAGTTTGTTAATAAATTTGAATACATGTTCTATACTTAAGGAATAGAAATATTAAAGATGTGCTTAGAATAAGAAACTTATCTTGAAATTAGCTTAAGAAGTTTTCATGGAAAGTATATATTTTAAGTTAGTTTTGAATCTTCTACCTTAAAAAAAAAAAAAAAGAAAAAGCCTAGGATTGTCTGAAGTAGTTGGAAAGATCAGCTATGAAAAAAAAAAGTCCTGAGGTTCTGATCTTGCTAGCCAATGTCCTCAGCAGGTGAGATTAATGCAGATAATTACAGATAAAAAAAAAGAAAATATACATTAACTTTTTGATATACCTTCTGAGTATTGTAGTAGCTCAGAAAAATGTTCTATCTGTGGACAACAAAGATGAGATGGTAGGTGCCATTGTCTTTAAAGACGGGTAAGATGTGGACTGCTGAAAGAATTGCAAATGTGTAAATAGTATGTATGAGTAAATATGAGGCAGGAAGAATTTTGGTAGAGGAGAAACACTCACTGAATATTCCTTCAAAACAAATACTGAGTTTGCTACTCAAGACACATACATGAGTCCTAGTTCTTCAATTTTTCTTAATGCTCTTAATTTCACTTGTACAAATATTGGTGTTAGCTCAGTGCTGGTCATTAGTGTAGGGTGTGATAATGCTATAATTGGAATATTATCTCTAACGTCTTATAACTAAATGTCTACTTTTCATGCTTAAAACAATGTGGTTTTTTTCTTTTTCTTTTTCTTTTTTTTTTTTTTACTTTCTTATGTGCCTGCAATCCATCGTGAAGGGAAAAATCTGGCCATTATTTAATTAGTTTTTTCAGTGAATGTAATTAATTAAAGTAACAAATTATTTAGAGCTAGAGTTATAAGGTGTTTTCTCAGTTAAAAAAATGGTATTGTCACAGTTTAAGCAAAAGTTACGACCTTAGGTAACAAAGGACTCTGAATTCTCAGTGGCCTACAGTTACACAGTTGTTTTGTGGTTTTGATATTTTATTTTCTGGTTGTTTTCTCATGCAAAAAGACAACCTAGTTAAGAGAGTAACTCTATTCATTGGAACTTCAGAGTGACAAGTAGACCCAGACCGATGGTGCAAACACAATTTAGATTATTGTTGGTCACATTGCTGGAGGGAAAATAAAGGTCTGGAGATTTGTACAACCAGTTAAGTATTTGACTAAGAAGTGTTACAAATCATTTATACTCCCTGTTTGCTGGCTAGAACTTTTCAAATGGACCCATGCAATGGATGAGGGTCAAGGAAGTGTACTATATGCCCGAAGGCTCAAGAGTCAGAAACATTCAATGAACACCAAATTTGCCCATTTTAATTGCTACATCTTTACTTCATTTAACTTAGCTAAAATCTTCACTATTCAATGAAACTTCTAATTATTCTCTTTTATTTATCAACAACTAATAAGCAATTAAACTTTTTGGTTAATTTTTCTTTATTAATTGATCAAAGTTTTTATTTCTAATAGTTTTATCAAGAATTTTTGGGATTTTTAACTTAGGATTTTTATTTCAGTGTCAAGATAAATAGTAACCAACATCACTTACCAAAATAAGGGTACCTCCTTTAATGGCACAAGAGCAACACTGGGATTAGATGTAATTGTTTCCAAGTTAATTTTTAAAGTGTCCAAACATCAATTTGATGATCATCTATGATTTGCTAGATTTTGTATTTAGATGAATTTTTCTTTTAAATATAATTCACTGATTTTATTCCAATTATATATACCAATACCTAGCTCATTCACACCTAAATAAAATATTTGTCCTTTTGGTCATGAAAAGCCTAGACACTAATAAAGGCATTCCGTATTCTTAAGAACAGTGGAGTCACATGTGTATCTGCTAGAACTGGTTTGGACCATCAGGAAATAAAGAGAAAAAAAAAATATCACAGACATGATGATTCAGCATTTTCCTCAAAGACAGTGTGCCTCTGAGAACAAACACAATAAGATCTTAAGTTATCAAGCCACATTTTAATGTCTTTGAAAGGAGAGTGAAGATTCTCCAAAGAGTTTGCACATCATTGAGAAATAAATGAATAACACTGTTTGTGCAAGTGGTTAGGAGTTGGAAGATTAAAATGGAGGATTATGTTTACGAGGAAAGGGACCTGGAGGAACATTGACTATGAAGGATTTATAAAAATTGATATGATTCTCTACAATGAATGTTGTACACATAAGACAATACGTTCCATACTTTGTGGTTGTTAAGCAGACTGTCAAGAGTAATTTTGACAAAGTCTTCCCCTTACCATTTGATTACAGCTTACCTCAAAAGGTATATCCACAGTACAAAATATTTCATAGTATAAAATGCATGTGGAATTCCCATTAATAACCAACATACTATTTGTCAGGTATACATGTGAGGCTGTTTTGCCTGTTTTCACTATTACATTGTTATTGATTTCCTGTTTAAAAATTGTTTTAAATAAACTTAAAACATTTTTAGAATAGGATTGAGTAGACATAAAATTTGCAAATAGTTTAAAAAACTCTTGAATACCTTTCAACCAGTTATCATTTTACATTGCTATGGTACATTCATCAAAACTAAGAAACCAACGTTGGTAATATTTCCTTTAACTAAATCCCACCCTTTATCTGGATTTCCCTCACTTTTCTCTAATGCCCTAGTTCTGTTCCAGGATTCCATCCAGGATACATTACATTTCATCAGTATGTTTGTTTAGCTTCCTCTGTTCTGTGACAGTTTCTCAGACTTCCTCGTTTATCATGATATTGATGTATTTGAGGAGTGCTGGTCAGGTGTTTTGTAGAACAACTCTCTGAGTTTTTCTGAGTTTTTTTGTTTTGTTTTGTTCTTCTATGTTTACACAGGGGGCACAAGGCTTTAGGAAGAAGACTACGAAGGTGAAGGCCAGCCATTCTTATCGCATATATCAATGATAGTAAAATCAAAATTTTTCACTGAAGATATTAGCCTTGATCACACATAGGTAGTGGTTGCCACGTTGCTCCAGTGTAGTTACACTTCCCCATTTTTTCTATACTCTTCATTTAGGAAAACCGTGGGGATTTAAAACATATTTTCTTCAGAGATTTAGAAAAAAGCATAATTTAAGTCCTTAGAAGCCCAGAATAAAGAAACAAAGTTATAAATATTAAGGTCAAATTCCTACCAAAGGGCAAACAGTTGGATCCTCAGGCTTGAAAAGAAATAAAGTCAGTTTATCTTCAGATGAAAGGTTGTCTTTGTTTCATTAAATGCTGATCAGTGATGTTAAGATTTAGACTGTTATGCCTTAAAGAAACTTAAATGTTATACTTAAAACGCATTTAAAATTTTGTTGAAAGCGTTCTTGAAACAGTCACTGGAAACTGTTGAGGAAGAGATCAAAAGAAATTATGGAAGAGCCAAAACAAAAAAAGTAAATGAAAGGACTCTAAAAGAACAGCAGTCATTTAGAGATTAAAGAGCCACAGAGGTTACTATTTTAGTGTATGAATAGAGAGATGAATTATATTACTAGAATCAAGTGTGCTTGAGCAAATAAATGTAACCCAGCTAAGAATCACAATTATTTGGTGCTCCTGGAAAGCTTTTTATAATTTCCTCATTCCCAGGTAATCAGAATATTTTTAATAGGCTTGAAAGGCAAAGACTGATGGGTATGCCAGGATAAAGACGGACAAATCAGTTAAGTAACTCTAGAAACTGATAAGATTTCTTTCATGGGATAATAACGTTTTTCAATTCATTTTTTTCCTATTCTGATTAATTAAGAGAATATTTTGAGTGGATTCTGGCAGATTTATTACTAATTAGTTTCGCTAAGTAAAACTTGCTGCCTAGTACAGAATATAGTGACAGCCCTTCTGTGGAACAATATTTTTCAGAGAGTAAAATCACTGGATTAGGTCCCTGCTTCAATAGATAATTTTCAGTAAATTTTCCTCCATCTGATTTTGTGTCCCTCTTCAATAGGAATAGCAATGTGAATTAAAAATGGTAACTGCTTGTTGGGTAAATACTTTATGTAAAACATTCAACACATCTGTCCTCTCTCCTCATAGAAATTAAAGAAGCTATGCATTTGTATCTATCAATTATACTCTTTTAAAATGGTTAGACATTTGACTATGGCATATTTCAAGTAAAAGTATTGAAAATTTCATTTTTTTTGAATTATGGTAAAAGCAGAAAACAATTATTTTTTGTAGTGAACTTGGTAGAAAGAATTCCTTTACCAAAAAGATGCCTAAAATATTGGGGGGGGGGAAAGTGATTTTTGAAAGAAATGGCCAAAGTCTTATTTCAGAACTGTATTTGTCTCACTTATAATAATAATAGCTTGGTCTCCTGCTGTTGACATCACCCTATGCCAATCCATTTCCCAGTCCTATCAGGTTTATTGTTTTAAATTCCTTATCTGATCAGAGGACACTTAGTAAAAATCAATCAATCAATCAATCAATCAATAACAATTTTGTGTTTGAGACTGAAGGACAGTTTTGCTCTCTTAGTGTATTTTATAGGGTCACCAGTCCAGGACTCAGGTCTTTCTAGTTGAAAGTTAGACTTCAGGTATGCTAACATGCCCAATTTCCTTATTTTCTCATGCTCCTGTGTTTGCATTGATGTCATCTCGACTCACAGTATCTTATTTTTCATTTTTAAAAATTGTATTATTAGGTACCTCCTCTGTGAATTCTCCCCATATTTCCCAGAAGCACTTTCTTGCATCTTCATTTAGCCACTCCCCTTATTACTGACTAGTGGGTACTCTACTGTTTGGGTACTGCTTGTTCAGTCATTCTTATTTTACTGCAGATTGCATAAGGAAGTTTGCATTTTGGATACCTCATCTCAAGTGAACAGCGCAGTTCCCATCAAAGAGTAAACCAGTAAATAAATATTAATAGAGAAAAGAAAAGGAAAAAGAATAGTGATTGCAATTTCAGTAAGAAAAATAAATGTCATTAAAAATACCTAAATAATTTCATCTCATTTATAGTACAGGAAAGATTTTCTTTGTTAATATCATAGAGACTGAGTTACAATATTATCCCCTTAAAATTTATTCTTGAGAAATAATATTTGCTAGCTATGGATTTATTTCCTCTTTTTCTCATTTGGAGGAATCAATTAACAATAGGTAACTACAGGCCTAAAAACCTGATGTTATAAGAGCACCTAACATAATCCTATGCCTCCGAGTAGAAAATACAAAGAAGCAAAGAAACCAACATTTATAACTTTTAAATCACTAATAATCATTTTCTAAATAATACTTCCTTAACCTTCTTACAACCACCATATCTAGGTAGTGTAAGTTTCCTTTTTAAGCTGCTATTAATCATTACTATTATTCAGGATGTTTTCTAAAGACAAAACGAAACTCTAATGATGATTACATGTATAGTTGGGGAGGTAAAGATCGTGTGTGGTTTAAAGACACTCTAATGCTGAAAAATTCTGATTCCGCCCACCATGATTATTTCCCTCTGCGTGCACGCACACACACACATCTGTACAAAGCAACTAGTCTACCCTTTTGAAATTAGAAGGATGGTTAGTGCCTCACCTTGAATATGACTTCACAAATATAAATACACACACATGAAAAGAGAAATACCCATCTTTAAAAGAATTGTAGGTGGCATGTAGAACTGACTGCAAACAAGAAGAAAAAAATTCGACTCAGTCATTAATAAGCCACAGCACCTTTGGTCAAAAGAGAAAGACTATGGAAAACTTAAGATGATATTTGAGTACTTATATTCTACAAGTTGGAGCTGGGCTGAAGTTTGCATATTCAATGTTGCTTTCAGATATGGTTTAAGAGAATAATCAGGAGGGAACTCCCAGAGCGCATACCTAAGGGCTTATAGAGAACTATTAGTTTTTTGGCTACTTTCAAGAAGTAGAGAAGGTGAGTTAGTGAGTTAAAAAAATTCCTTATCCCCCAAATTTAGCGTTGTTATGGAACATCAACTGCTTTGCATCTCCAACTCTTTTATCTGAAGAAGACTGCATGATTAGTTGGTCCCTATCATACTATTATATAGTTTGCATATATTAGAGGAGTGTGCATGTAGATAACCTTTTTCAAACTCTAATCTTTAAATCAAGAAGATCCACATCTGGAACAAGTGCCAAGTCTGTACTGAGATCCTGGACTTTGAGCCTTACACTGTGATTTGATAGGACTTTTTCGAAACTCCTTCGAAGGAAATAAGGATATTTTAACTATAGAAAGGAAGGAAATGAACAACACAGCCAAGGCATTGCCTGTGGTAGATTACAATACTCTTTCTTACTTGGCGTAACAGGATTATATAACCCTGTCCATTACCATGTGAGGTGCAACACCTCCCTATGGGAGGAGTATATTTCCTCAGCCCATCGACTTCTGGTTTTACTTTTCTGGCCAGTAGGATGTGTGAAGAAGTCTGAGCATACCAATGAGAAGAAGATTTAAGAATGACAGTATGATTTAGCACCTTTTCCCTTTTTCCTTCTCTCACGTGAAAAGCACAATTCGACATAGACTGTTGTATTGTTGCTAGAACAAAAAAGACCCATAGAAGACTACTAGGGTGGGGACAGTTGAGTTGCAGCTGTCACAGCTTTTAGGTAACATGAGCAAGAAATGAACCTTTGTTATTTCAAGCTTTTGAGATTTAAAGGTTGCTTATTTCCAAGGTATAACCTACCAATAACTGAATAATAACCATCGGAGAGCCATCTTCTCATGATTTTACTTATAACACTTGCCACTCTGCTACAAAGTTCCTACTAAATTCTAGGTATGCACATGAGTGAAAGCCATAAGGATGTCTAGTCATTCATCACAGAGTTTCCCATTTGAGAAAAGTCCATTATAGATTTATTTTGTCTCCAATGCCTACATGAGTCCTCAGTTGACTTCAACAATCAAATCGTTGAGGAGTTGGAATTTCTTTTGATGGGCAACCGACAGGCTAAAATAAGGATAAAATTGAAATGTAGGTATTGATTACTCAATGCATATGTCTGAATGGATGAGAATACATATCAGTGCAAAATGACTTATGTCTATGATAAATCAATAAGGCAAAGATGAATAATTTCATACAAAAATGGGCAGGAGAAAATTAAAATGTCTTAAATGAGAGTTGCATAAAATGAAAATAAAAATTAACAAGACCCGGGTGCATGGGTAGCTCAGTTGGTTAAGTCTCTAACTTCAGCTCAGATCATGATCTCATGGTTCACAGATTCATGAGTTCAAGCCCCATATTGAGCTCTCGCTGACAGTTCAAAGCCTGACCTGCTTCGGATTCTGTATCTTCCTCTCTCTCTCTCTGCCTCTCCCCTGCTCACACTCTGTCTCTCTCTCTCAAAAATAAACAAACATTAAGTTTTTTAAAAAACAAGACACAATTTTTAAATATTAACAAATTAAACATAATGAATTGTAATAATCCAATGCACTGCCAATCATTTGAGTAAATAAGGAGAACTCATAGAGTGGTCATAAAACTTTTCAATGATAGTTTGGCAATGTCCATCAAAATTTAAAAACCACATAGCTTTTAGCTCAACAGTTCTAACAATTGATTATACATATATACTTACATATAAGCAAAATGACCTAGATAGATATATAGATAGATAGATGTAGTTAAGGATGTTTAACATAACATTGTTTATAACAGTAAAAATAAAAATGGAAATAATCGAAATGTCAACAAGGGGAAAAAATGATCTGTCCACGTAGACATTATAAAGGATTAGGAATTTTATGTATAATTTCTGCAAATATATCCAAAATTTACCATAATGTGAAAAAAAGAAAATGAAGAAGAGTGTGAAATATGCTGCCATATAGATCAAATTAAAATACATAGTCACCCCAACATATGTGTACACAGAGAGGATGACCAAATATTTCAGTTTGCTCCTTTCTAATTTTCACCTATTGCCCTGGCATATGTAATACTTGCACACCCTTTCACTTTCAAAAGTGTCTCAGATTGGTCGATAAATTACATGTATACCTTTTGTTTCAGTGCATATGCCTAGACTGTTTCTTGAAGTATGCCCAAGAAATATAATAATGGCTGTCACCAGGATGGCTGTGGGTCTGGAATGGAAAGAACACTTAATTTACTTTACCTATCTTTTATGTAGCATGTATTGTAATCCTGTGCATGGATTTCCAATTCTTAAATTAGTATTAAACATTTAAAACTTCTCGCTCACATTTATCTCAAGATTTATATAGAATGTGAAAATATTGGGAAATACAAGAATAACGATTAAAATGATACAAAATTATACTGTGTAATGTGAAAGAAAGAAGTGAATGGAATCAAAATGAGAGAATGTTTAAGGGCACAGTGATCTAGCATTGCATTCTGCTGCTAAACACCAAATTATGGCCCTAAAGGGAATATAATTTTCTCCTTGACCTCTTCATGTTTTGCAAAAATAAGATGTGTGAGATAATTATAATGCCTTCTAGTAATTAAATAGACTCTTATTTTGTAAATAAATCTTGTGTATTTTCGGTTCTCACTAGGATATATTATCTATTTGAAGACCACTGCGAAACTCAGAGGACTTTTTTTCTCAAAATCCTTTTCATTTTATTTTTTTTAAGGCCAGAAGGCTATCACAAAATCAAGTATTTTGGGACAAGCCTCATTAGTTATTTGTTAGAATATAAGCTTCTGATATGGAAGCAGCTTTTCTTACCTGGTTCCCTGTGATAACCGATTAGTTATAATAGTGCGTGGCAGATTGAAGTATGCAATAAATATTTCTTGAATAAATGAATAAATGGATTAATGAAGGAATCCATTCTTTTTCTATAATACTGGCATATAAATTGGCATAAACTTTTTTCAAGGTAAGTCATTTTAACACAAACACTAAATTTTAAATGTACTTTTTGAACTTGCAGTCCTCTATCTGTAAATTTATCCTGTGAAGATGCTCATAAAATGCACTAGAATTCACGCACTTATCACACACTCATTATGCAGATGTGTGTGACTGCAAAAATCAATGCCTAACAAGCATCCCCTGTTCCCCAACTCCTGGCTCATGAACAAAAAATGACTTTTATCTGGTTGGAAAAAGCTATTTATATTTGTGCACAATGTGTGTAGTTTTATTTATTCATCTCATGATCTGTGTTCTGGTCAAAATGAAAATATTGATTTCAAACTGCTGATAGTCCACATCTCTTTACTATGATATAATGTAATGTAAACTTGTGAAATGCATGAGTTCATATTTGATTTTCAAACTCCTTATCATAACCCCTAAACTTGTTAGAGATTGTGACTTTAGAATGGATTTTTGAAACAATGTTTCTTTGAAAAAAGTAATCCCTACTATGCCTTTTGGTGATAATAAGCTTGGGAAGATCTCATTGAGGTAGTTTTAGAAGTAAAATGTTGGAAAGCTTTTATATATATAGGATTATTTATGGGACTCGATTTCATTGTACTGACATTTATATAAGCAAAGTGTCCCAGTGTTGTTCTGTTAGAACACACAGTAGGGAGAATGCATCAATGAGTTAGAAGCCAACCAGAAGAGTGAGAGCCCTAGGTGCCCAGACTCCTGTGGCAACACTTCCAGAAGGGCCTTGGCTAGCTGACAGATGACAAACTTATGATTAGGTAAAAAGTAATCCAAATGACATTTTTCTATTATTTTTAAAGCCTTAGAAGACCTATGTAATTGAAATATTCATTTAAAAAACTTCGAACTGAGTAAGAAGGAAACAGACTATAATTTAAATATTCCTTGACCTCCTGCTTTCAAACAGGTTAAAGCACACCAATTTTAAGGAAAATATCTATTTCCAAATAATTATAGTCCTTGGGCTTGTGAGAGGATAATATCTTGAAAGGCATTAACTATAATAGATGTATGATAACTGCCATTTGACTGACACTCAGGTGCTACTTGAAGGACTTCTCCAAGGACAGAAGATTCTTTCCATCTCGTAAAAAGCTGGATGCCCCCGAAGGAGGAAAGAGTAAGTGTTCTTGAGAAGATTTTTATTTGCATATGTTTTCAGCAGAGAATTACAAGAGAAATCATTATACTATTAAAATTAAATCCATATGATAAAAATAATACTGATAGAGCTTTACATTTTGTCAGGCATTTTATACATCTAAAGTCTCTTCTAATTCTCAAAAAACCACATGATGTAATTTTATAAATAAAGTGACGAGGGCTTAGAAAGGTTAAAAATTCCCAAAGGTTCTACCTCTAGTAAATGGTAAGGCTCAGATTCAGATATAGGGAATTGGACTGAATGCAGTAACTTATAAAAACTAAGGATAACTTTTTACTGAAAGTATTTTTATTTTAAAATTCTGAATGTCTAATTGCAGTATAAGAATATTAGTCAGTTCTTGTTTTGCAACTTTTAAAAAATTTTTACTCAATTTTAAGAGGGATTTACCTTGTTAGGTATTATTATTGACATAAGATAAAAACAATTCCAAATTATCATGTATTTTGTCTCAAGAGATGTACAGTCATTAATATTGAAATATAGGAAGCTACTTAATAAACTGATGCCTCTACTTGTAATATGTTTTATGCAGAATTTCTCTTCATCTTTGTGCTTCATTAAAAAAAATAAAGCATTACATGTAAGAAAGGCATAAATTTATGTTTTATATTTAATAAAAACTAATTACTTAAGAAGAAATACATTCTGATAAAAACATCATATTTACTCTATAGAATTTGGTTAATGTATATTTATTTTTTAATATATAAATTAAACTAAGATTGCATAGATATAAAAAATAGCCAATGGTGTTTAAGAATAAAGCTGTGCATTTTGATATTATACAAAGGTTGGACAATTCATCCTAATGTCTTTCAAATGAGGTAAAATAATTATGTTAGATAATTTTTATTCTACAGATTTTTAGTTTATGACTTACTCTTAGTTTGTATATTGATTTGTTTTACTTTAATCGTTTATTTGTAACATGAACATATCTTTGGGCTAAAAGAAGCAGAAAGAGTTTGATACAATCAAATGCATTATCATTATCAATGAATACATGATGAAAAAATTAGGGCCTGAGGTATAGTGCTCATCTTTGCTAATCCAAAGAAAATATTAGTTAGAATGTAATGTACGCTATTTGGGGAGAGGTAAGAAGTGTATATAAAAGATAAATGAGATTTTTCTAAGGTTTATGGAAGATATAAATGATTTGTGATCTATTAGTTGTGGGAAAAGGCAATGAAGGCAAATAGTGTTCTGGTTCTGAAGGAGTCCATTCTGTTACAGGGTGACAAGCAGTTAAAGAAAAACAAATCACATGAAAATGACATGATATTATGACAGTTGATATGAGAAAGGGGAGTACCTTCTTGTGGTGGGATAGAGGATGGCCATGCGGACCTGAGAGGATCTGTCAAAGCAAAGGATGCAAAGATGATGACGTAGGATTAAGTTGCTGATGTGTTCTTGCTTACCTTTTGAAAATACACAACTTACCACATAAGAATTTTTCAAGGTGTACGGATGTGCAAGAAAAATGTGAATGTTTAATTTTACCTGAAAGAATTTTTAATAAGCCCTGAAAATGGTGCTTAATCCACCGCTCCCCCCACTCAACTTGTATCCTCCTCTAAGACCACGTAGTATCCCAGGCACAGCAGTGTTTGAAAGACTCAGCGTATTATGTAATGGATTGTAAGACTATAAATAATGTCATAAATAAAACCAATGTAATTATATCACAACAGAGGCTGAGAATCCATTCGTAAACTACAAACAATCCAGCTGAAGAAACATATGTTTTCCTTAAAATAATGAAGGCTAGAACGTGTAAAATTATTTTGCAAGCAAGCCTTGGGATTTTACATATGTGAACCTTGGGAGAGGCTGTATGTTTTCCATGAAAGATATAGAGGAGTCTTTGCTTTAAAAATTAAAAGCAGAAAAGTTTCGAACTTACTTCAGTCATGAGTATGCCATAGCTAAATTAAAATCCACAGTTTTATATCTGGTATTCAAAAAGAGTGCTTCAAATTGAAGAACATTCAGCTATTTGTTTAAACATGGATCTTAAATCACTCTGAGATTTTCTCGGATAACAGAACATAATGGAACTTAGAGACGTTAGCCTAAGAATTCCTAACTGTGTCTCTCCTATTAGAAATGGGAATACTTGATGACCTAGATTCCATTTGCATGGAAAAATGAAAGGAACAATAACAACTAGATTCACCTCTTGCCTATACTTTATGTAAATATGATTCAAACTACCCAGAGCTTTGAACTCAATTACAAAGGGAAACTAGGATTTGAAGCTATCTTGTAAGCAATAACACAGGTAGCCAGGTTAAGTCTAGAAGTATTAACCTGTGTGTTTCCTTTGTATTTCCCTACTTATCTTCCAGCATTTCATTGGAACCTTAAGCTTCTTTCGCCCCCTCTCTCAGCATACACAAAAACAAAAAATAAGTACTTAGAGAAAACACTGGGCTAAGTAATAAACTGAAAGAACTTAGCATGCACTAGGAGAGCAAGTTTTTCTCCAACCAAAGATAAATTTAGAGCTGAGGTAAATGAGGGGAGGGAGAGACAGATGGCATAAGGAGATATGTAGTATGAAAGGAAGGTGTGAAAAAACAAGAGTCGTCGACATGAAAAAGGACACAAGTTCTAGAATGTTCCTGATTCTGCATCCCTATTTATTCATAGCCTTTGGACCACTTGCCATCTAACAGTTTGAACCACTAAGCTCATCTGAACACAAGTCGGTGGTCCTGGACATTCTGTATGGCCACAGGATATGGGAAAAAACATTTGCCCAATACATTCTTATGGAGGAATGGAATAAAACTAGTTTGGAATTTTCCTGTGAGCTAGACCATTCTTGCACCCTATGCTATTTGATATATACGATTTAAACGACCTGTTAGTTCCAAATATGTGCGGCCTTTCATTGATCGAAGTGCAATATCATACACATTTTTTAAAATACAATTTAATTTTTTAAACACAGTGTGCTGTCATCATACAGTCTTCTAGATGTGCTCCTCAATCCAAAGAAAGGGGGGCAGTTAGTCTCTTAAAAAAATAAATTATTTCCTGTGCACAAAAATCAACAAGGAGATCTTGTTCAATCTATTTATTCCATTCACTATTAGTTTGTGACTTTCAGAATATGAAGTATCAGACTCAAAATATCACATGGTAATAACTACTGCAAAAGATGAGTTACTTATTTTTCAGGTACTGTTATTGACATTCAAAATGGCAGTGTATTTATGCATGTTCAGTTCCTCTTCAGAACAATAATATTTACACTATTCTTCATGGAAGTTGAGGACATTTCTAAGATTTATAATTCACTCTAAATTTCAATTTTATAAGAGTTTTATGCTCAAGTATGTTTTATTTAACATCACAGAATGGCAAGTTTGTGGGTATTGCTGTATCACCAAGTTATCAATGAAATTTACTAATTTATAGCCACATGGAGAGAGGTGGGAAAGGAGAATTTGGGCAGAGCTTAGAAAGTAGGAAATAAAAAACACATTTTAATTCCACTTAAACATCACAAAGAATTTAGTTTGTAGTTGTTATATCAAAACAATTTCAGGATGGGAAAATAACTTTTTGAAGTCTTTCTGTATTCAAGAAATCTGGTATACTTATTGGTAAGATCTTCTGAAAATAATATAGTGCATGACTCAAATCAAGATATATAATGAACAATCTCTTGATTGGGTCATCCTACTTCTGGAAATTTGACTTAAGGAAGCAGTTATCTATAAGTAGAATATGCTATGCTTAGCAAAAGTTTGTTAAAAATTTATGGGTAAAATCATAAAATTTAAAAATTAAAAATACTATGCCTAAGGAAGTGTTTAAATGTTATGATATATCAGTTAAAAGAATGTTATAAAAATAATAAAAAATGACAAATATGAAGGATAAAGGAAAATGTTCATGCAAAAAGCCTAGGATGATACTTTTTTTGTTAAAATACTGAATTTATTTCACGTATTAGGATTATACTTTTTAAAGCTGGTAAATATGACAAGTTATTTAAGTTAAACTGATATAGAAATACAGAATACTTATTTGATTAGAGGTAGCAAAATTAAACTTATTGTGAATTTCATTGAATATATTGTACTGTATTAAATACATATAATTAAGGGCTAAATGTCAACTTCACCCCTTGAGGAAGTCTACCAGTAATGTTAGAATCCAACTATTATTGGTGCCTTTTTGTTTCAAAAGTATCTAATGTTTTTACATTCTTATTGAAAATATCGGAGTGCCTGGGTGGCTCAGTTGATTAAGCATCTCACTTAGACACAGCTCTGATCTCACAGTTTGTGAGTTTGAGCCCTGCATGCTCTGAGCTGTCAGCACAGAGCCTGGAGCCTACTTCAGATTCTGTGTATCCATCTCTCTGCCCCATCCCCACTCATACTCTTATCCCTCTCTCTCAAAAATAAATAAACATTTTTAAAAAAAACGGCCAAGATGGCAAACAGAATGGATGTCTTTTTTCTGTCTAGCATCACAGAAATGCAGCCGGATCAACACTAAACCATCCTGCACACCTAGAAAACTGATTTGAGAATTAACACAAAAATCTGCACAAACTGAACCACAGAATTTGGCAGGTACATGGCAAGGAGAGGTGAACTGGGGGAGAGAGAAGTTGTGTTGAGCAGGGAGCTGTTTTTGCTTGCGGAGAGAGGATGGAGATAGGAGTGGGGAGGGGAGAGCACAGGAAAAGCAACCCCCACAAAAGCAGCTGAAGAGAAAGTAGAAAAGTGGAAACAGCCACAGAGACTGAACTAAAAAGGGAGAAATGAGAATGGAGAGGGTTTAAATTCCATTAAGACTCTATAAACAGGGAGAGCACAGAGTGTAAAACTCCAGAGCTCAAACACCAGGTGATGCTCTGGTGGGAAGGAAGAATCCCCAGGAGCAGAGTGTGTCCAGAAGGTCTTCTGGCCATGTGTGATTTTCCATTAACCTGGAAGCAGTGTTGCTACGTGATCATGTGAACTTTTTCTGGGGCAGGCTAGCACCCAGCCGCAGTGTCTGGATGTCGGCAGCAGCATGGTCTTGTGAACGTTCTTGGGTGCGGCCAGTGCCTGGCCACTGCTTGGTGAGGCCAGGGGATCTGAGCTGGTCAAAGTCACAGTCCCTCAGAAGTGAGGGGTTGGGAAACACAGCCGCATCATAGACCTCTATAAAATAGAAAACCGACAGAATGGGAAGGATAATTGCAAATGACATATCGGATAAAGGACTAGTGTCTAAAATCTATAAATAACTTACCAAACTCCACACCCGAAAAACAAATAATCCAGTGAAGAAATGGGCGGAAGATATGAATAGACACTTCTCCAAAGAGGACATCCAGATGGCCAACAGACACATGAAACAATGCTCAATGTCACTCATCATCAGGGAAATACAAATTAAAACCACACTGAGATACCACCTCACAACAGTTAGAGTGGTTAAAATGAACAAATCATGAAACTATAGATGCTGGCAAGGATGTGGAGAAGTAGGCACCCTCCTACACTGTTCGTGGGAATGCAAACTAGTGTAGCCACTCTTGAGAATGGTTCCTCAAAAAATGAAAATAGAGCTACCCTATGACCCAGAAATAGAACTGCTAGGAATCTACCCAAGAGACACGGAGTGCTGATGCGTAGGGGCACGTGTAACCCAATGTTCATAGCAGCACTTTTGACAATAGCCAAATCATGGAAGCAGACCAAGTGCCCATCAACTGATGAATGGATAAAGATGTGGTATATATATACAATGGAATACTACATGGCAATGAGAAAGAATGAAATCTGGCCATGTGTAGCAACATGGATGGAACTGGAGGGTATTATGCTAAGTGAAATAAGTCAGTCAGAGAAAGACAGATACCATATTTTTCCCCGCATAGGTGGATTTTGAGACTTAGCAGAAAACCATGAGAGAGGGGAAGAGGGAAAATGAAAACAGACACAGAGAGGGAAGGAGACAAAACATAAGAGACTCTCAAAGTCTAAGAACAAACTGAGGGTGAGAGGGGTGTGGGAGGGGGGAGAGTGGGTGACAGGCATTGAGGAAGGCACTTATTGGGATGTTACATGGGTGTTACATGGAAATCAAGTTGAAAATAAATTATTAAAAAAAAGACTAGAGCAAAAGAGCATGATTTAAGATTAAGAGAAATCGGTAACACATTAACAAGGAACAACAGCAGAATCATAGGGGTCATAGAAGATGAAGAGAGAGAAAAGGAGTTTTAAGGGTTATGTGAGGAAATCAGAGCAGAAAACTTTCCTAACCGGGTGGAAGACACAGACATCAAAATCCAGGAAGCACAGAGGACTCCCATTAGATTCAATAAAAACCGGCAATCAAGAAGGCATGTCATAGTCAAATTCAAAAAAGACTCAGGCAAGGAAAGAATCATGAATGCAGCAAGGGAAAAAAATAAAGTTCTTAACCTACAAGGGAAGACAGATTAGGTTTGCAGCACACCGATCGAAAGAAACTTGGCAGACCAGAAAGGAGTGGCAAGATTATTCAATGCGTTGAATTGGAAAAATATGCAGCCAGGAATTCTTTACCCAGCAAGACGATCATTCAAAATAGAAGGAGAGATATAAAAGGTTCCAAAACAAAAATGAAAAGAGATCATGACTCCTAAACCTGCCCTGCAAGAAATTTTAAGAGGGACTCACCAAAGGGAGAAGGAATGAAAAAAAAAAAAAAAGGACCAAAAGCAAGAAAGACTAGAAAGGACCAAAAACACACCAGAAACTCTAACTCTACAAGAAACATATGGCAATAAACTTTTATCTTTCAGTACTCCCTCTAAACATCAATGGACTCAAGATCCAATCAAAAGATATAGGGTAACAGAATGGATAAGAAAACAAGATTCATCTATATGCTTTTTACAAGAGACCTACTTTAGACCTAAAGACACCTTTAGATTGAAATCAGGGGATGAGGAACCATCTATCATGCTAATGGTCGACAAAAGAAAGCTGGAGTAGCCATATTTATATGAGACGTTCTAGACATTAAAATAAAGATTGTAACAAGAGATCAATAAGGGCATTATATCATAATTAAGGGGTATATTCACCAAGAAGATCTAAGAACTGTAAACACACATGCTCCAAACATGGAAAAATTCAAATATATAAATCAATTAATCACAAACATGAAGAAACTCATTGATAATAATGCCATAAGGGTAGGGGACTTCAATACCCCACTTATAGCAAAGGACAGATAATCTAAACAGGAAATCAACAAGGAAACAATGGCTTTGATGACACACTGGACCAGATGGACTTAACAGGTATATTCAGAACATTTCATCCTATGGCACAGGATACACATTCTTCTCGAGTGCACATGGGACATTCTCCAGAATGGATCATATACTAGGACAGAAATCAGCCCTCAACAAGTACAAAAAGATCGAGATCATACCGTGCATATTTTCAGACCATGAGGCTATGAAACTCGAAATCAACCATAAGAAAATATTTGGAAAGCTAACAAATACTTAGAGACTAAAGAACTTCCTACCAAAAAGTGAATGGGCTAACCAAGAATTTAGAGAGAAAATTAAAAGATACATGGAAGCCAAAGAAAATGATAACCCCACAGCCCAAAACCTGTGGGACACAGCAAAGGCAGGCATGAGAGGGAAGTGTATAGCAATCCAGACCTTCCTAAAGAAGAAATGTCTCAGATACGCAATGTAACCTTACACGTCAAAGAGCCAGAAAAGAACAGCAAATAAAAACCCAAAACCAGCAGAAGACAGGAAATAATATTAGAGCAGAAATTAATGCAATCAAAAACAAAACAGTACAACAGATCAATGAAACCAGAGTAAAATTTTGTAAGTATTAGCAAAATTCATAAACCAGTAGCCAGTTTGATCAAAAAGAAAAAGGAAAGGACCCAAATAAATAAAACCAAGAATGAAAAAGGAGAGATCACAACCAATACTGCAGAAATACAAACAAAAATAAGAGAATATTAACAGCAATTATAGGCCAATAAAATGGGCAATCTGGAAGAAATGGATTCCTAGAAACATATAATTTACCAAAACTAACACAGGAAGAAATAGAAAATTTGAGCAGATACATAACTAGTAAAGATATTGAATTAGTAATAAAAAATCTCCCAAAAAAACAAGAATCCAGGGCAGGAGGGCTTTACAGGGAATTCTAAGAAACATGTAAGGAAGAGTTAACACCTATTATCTTGAAACTGTTCCAAAACCTTCCGAACTCTTTCTATGAAGACAGTATTACCTTGATTCCAAAACCAAAGACTCCACTAAAAAGGAGAACTAGAGGCCAATTTCCCTGATGAACATGGATGCAAAAATCCTCAACAGGATACTAGCCAACTGGATTCAACAATAGTAAAGGAATTATTCACCACGACCAAGTGGAATTTACACCTAGGATGCACAGATGACATGGTTCAATATCTGCAAAACAATCAATGTGATTCATCACATCAATAAAAGAAATGACAAGACTCACATGATCCCCTCAATAGATGAAGAGAAAGCATTTGACAAAATACAGCATCCTTTGTTAATAAAAACCCTCAAGAAAGTAGCGATAGAAGGATCATACCTTGAGATCATAAAAGCCATATATGAAAAACCCACTGCTAATATAATCATCAATGGGGAAAAACTGAGATCTTTCCCCCTAAGGACAGGAACACGACAGGGATGTCCACTCTCACGACTGTTATTCAAAATAGTATTGGTGGACTTAGCCTCGGCAATCACACAACACAAAGGAATAAAAGGCTATCCAAATCAGCCAGGAGGAGGTCAAACTTTCACTTTTCACAGATGACATGATACTATGTTTCAAAAACCCAAAAGACTCCATCAAAAAACTATCTAGAAATGATCCATGAATTCAGCAGTCGCAAGATATAAAATCAATGCACATAAATCAGTTGCATTCCTATACACCAATAATGAGGCAACAGAGAGAGAAATCAAGGAATCAATCCCATTTACAGCTGCACCAAAAAGCATAAAATTCCTAGGAATAAATCTAACCAAACAGGTGAAAAATCTATAAAATGAAAACTATACAAAGCTTACAAAAGAAATTGAAGACACCCACACAAAATGGAAAAATATTCCATGCTCCTGGATTGGGAGATGAAACATGGTTAAAATGTCAATACTGCCCAAAGCAATCTACACATTCAATGCAATCCCTCTCAAAATAACACCACCATTCTTCACAGAGCTAGAACAATTTGTATGGAATCAGAAAAGGCCCTGAATAGCCAAAGCAATCTTGAAAAAGAAAACCAAAGCTAGAGGCATCACATTCCTGGACTTGAAGAGGTATTATAAAGCTGTAATCATGAAGACAGTATGGTACTGGCACAAAAACAGACACTCAGACAATGGAACAGAACAGAGAACTCAGAAAGGGACTCGCAAACATTAGTATGGACAACTCAGGAAAGAATATCCAATGGAATAAAGACACTCTCTTCAGCAAGTGGTGCTGGGAAAACTGGACAGCAACATGCAGAAAAATGAACATGACCCACTTTCTAACACCATACACAAAAATAAAGTCAAAATGGATGAAAGACCTAAATGTAAGACAGGAAGCCATCAAAATCCTAGTGGAGAAAATAGGTAAGAACCTATTTGACCTTGGACACAGCAACTTCTTACTTGACATGTCTCCAGAGTCAAGGGAAACAAGAGCAAAAATGAACTATTAGGACCTCATCAAAATGAAAAGCTTCTGCACAGCGAAGGAAACTATCATCTAAACTAAAAACCAATGGATGGAATGGGAGAAGATATTTCCAAATGACATATCAGATGAAGTTTTAGTAGTCAAAATATATAAAGAACTTATCAAACTCAACACCCAACAAAAAAATAATCCAGTGAATAAATAGGCTTCTCCAAAGAAGATGCCCAGATGGCCAACAGACACATGAAATGATGCTCAACGTCACTCATTACCAGGGAAATACAAATCAAAACCACAATGATACCACCTCACACCAGTCAGAATGGCTAACATTAACAACTCTGGCAACAAAAGATATTGGTGAGGACATGGAGAAAGAGGATCTCTTTTGCACTACTGGTAGGAATGCAAACTGGTGCAGCCACTATGGAAAACAGTATGGAAGTCCTCAAAAAATTAAAATACAACTACCCTATGACCCAGCAATTGCACTACTAGGTATTTATCCAAGGAATCCAGGTGTGCTGTTTCGAAGGGCCACATGCACCACAATGTTCATAGAAGCATTGTTGACAACAGCCAAAGTATGTAAAGAGCCCAAATGTCCATCAATGGATGAATGGATAAAGAAGAAGTGGTATGTATATACAATGGAATATTACTTGGCAATCAAGAAGATTGAAATCTTACCATTTGCAACTACATGGATGAATACTAGAGGGTATTATGCTAAGTGAAATTAGTGGAGAAAGACAAATTTCATATGACTTCACTCATATAAGGACTTTAAGATACAAAACAGATGAACGTAAGGTGAAGGAAGCAAAAATAATATAAAAACAGGGAGGGGTACAAAACATAAAAGACTTAAATATGGAAAATGAACAGAGGGTTACTGGAAAGGTTGTGGGAGGGGGATGGGCTAAGTGGGCAAGGGGCATTAAGGTATCTACTCTTGAAATTATTGTTGCACTATTTGCTAACTAACTTGGATGTAAAATTTTAAAAATTTAAAAAAAAGAAAATGTTTTATTTTTAAATGACAAAGTATTATAAATTAAATCTATAGTTGTTAATCACTACCTTTTCTTCTAAGAAAGAAAATCATAATTTTGTACCTCTGGCTCAACTCTTTTTTTTTTTTTTTCCCCAATGAAGCTAGGCATACAGTAGGAAACTGATAAAGATCTTGTTGACAAATGGAAATTGCTAGGAATTAAAATTAGCCTGCTTATACTAATCAATACTTAGAAGACATTGAGGCATATACATTCATTAGAAAATCATTACTGCACATAAAAGATGTACTTGAAGCCACAGTAACGTAAAACTTTAAAAGATGTGTTTATTGCACGTCTTAATGGGTGAAGAGTGATAAGGAAGCAGTCATTAGTGCAGTGTTTGTAAAGTGTGGCAAATGGATCATTGCAGTTCTTTGTGGTCAATCACATTTTCTGCAATGGGAGCTGCTGATTTTTGGAGTAGGGTGAGGGAGGGAGAGAAGAAACAATTTTCTCTGTGTTTACCAAATTTGAAAAGTGACATCCATTCAGATTTGGATAAATATTGTTATATTCTTAACTCTCTCAACCTATCTATCGACAGAGAGCAAGCATTTGTGTATGCATATGAGCAGGGATGGAGCAGACAGAGAGAGGGAAAGAGAGAATCCCAAGCAGGCTCCATATTGTGAGCACATAGTCTGACACAGGGCTTCATCTCACCAACTGTGAGATCATGACCTGAGCCGAAACGAAGAGTTGGACCCTTAACTGACTGAGCCACCCAGTCAACCCAACAGTATCTTTTGTAAAAATTTTCCCACGAACTACCGAATCACATTGTTGAGTGGGTCTCTGTTACAACTTATTAAACAAGGTTTAGTAATTTTTGTCAACGTGTTTCACATCATTTACTTTTTATTGTTTATGTTTAATAATTCATCATAGATCACATTTCACTGCCATCGCCCTAATTTAAGACATGAACGAATAGCTCAAAAATGATTTAAAAGTTGTGGGGATTGACCAACTAATGTGAAAAATACATTCGGAATTAAGTATGTAAGAACTTACAGCATACATAGAACGTGCAAACCTTGTGCTGGGAAAATTTTTAATTTCACAGAAGCAGCCATCGAAGATAATTTTTTTTAAATGGGATGTTTAGGATTGCATATTCTAAAACTTGATTTTATTGGAGAATTTCATCATGACTTAAATGTATCTCAAAGAGTAACATAAAACTCCTAGAGAGTTTTCATCATTTTCTAACAAACCCAAGTTTGTTATTCTCTGGAATACAGTTGATATTTATACAATAAACATCAAGTGATTTTTCTAGATATAGTGTGGCATATTCTGAGTTTGTAAGGAGGTCTTCTGTATATGTTTATGGTATTATTCTAAACGGTGTTATTAATATTAAATATGTGATGTTTTTTGAAATGATTAATTACTCATTAAATGTGAGAAAGAAAACAAAATTACAGAAGCCTCATGAATATTTTTACTCCTTAGAGGGAAAAAAGGTTAAAAATAACAACTTTTACAGAGAAATATATAAAACCAATTCTCCACTTAGTTACAAATAACACACTCAGAAACACAGAAGTAGCTATTGGAAAATATTCTTTTCATAAATACAGTGTTGACGGTAATAGTAAATCAATGATGCGTGACGTGAAAAAAACATTTCCTATTATATGAACATATCCATTTGCTTTCTTTTTAGATGACTGATATCACTAAAGTACACAGGATGTGTGTGTGTGTGTGTATGCACACAAAGTTTATCTACATATCCTATATATATGGATACGCACACATGTATAGATATATGCATTACCAAATTGTATATCTATATTTGAAGAAGTATGCTACTTATTAATAAAACTATACACATTGTAAAGAAGTTTTTCATTTTATAAATATGCAATAAATTGGAAGTGGATCAAAACTGATAGAGTTGTATGTGTACCAAAGAAGTACTTACGTGTATAGGTAGGAATTTTTATTTTTAGTACCCTCAGTGTTTTTTCTTTTAAAAAAGTAAATAGATCCCACCACCCCATGTCATCTGAGAGCTATTGCCCTATCAGTCAATTATTTGTCAGTATTTTCCTCTACTTCTCCATAGAGAGGGTGATAGTCATACTCTTCTTCACCTGATAAGGATTTCTCTACCACTTCAATTTGGCTTCAAGTAAAAGAGTGCCTCAAACAATTCTTGATAAGGAGACCAGTAAATTCCTTTTCTCTAAACCCATCAAGAATTTTCTAGTACTTACTTTTCGTTCCCAACAGCATTTGAAAATAGCCATTTTTAACCTTCTTAAATAATATTTAGCTTCTCTCTGGAAATCTTTTCACCTCATAATTTATTACTATATCATCAGACAATGCTGTTATTTTTTTTAAATTTATCTCTTTATAGACGGACCATCAACAAATATGCCATTCCCCAAGACAGAAGTTTCACTGTTTTTCACCACTGTCAATCATGACATCCTTTTTGAAAATCACTTCCCTAAAATTTGACTTCCATGAAACATTATCATCCTCATTTTCTATTTTTATCTTTTGGTCTGCCTTAGCTTTTCATTGGCAAATTAATCATTCTTCACTCAACGGTTGTATTTTTTAGTCATCATGATTCATCTCAAATTATCTTTTCTTTTATTCTATATGGTCTAAGATATTTCATCTAAGCTCACAGTCTTAATGGTTACTTCTATAGAGATGGCTTAAAAGTGTCTCCAGCTTAGAGTTCATTTTCTGCTCTAGAATAGCCAATTGCATTTTTAGGTAATAAATGGAGCATATTTCAAAATGTACCCATGTCCCCCCCCAACCCTGCAAGACACCTTTTTCCTTTATTCCTATAATAGAAATAAGCATGACTATCTGTTTATCCTGATAGTAAATAATTTAGGAAGTATCCTTTGTGCTTCTTCTGATACCTGATTTATTACTGCTCTGAAATTTACTTCTTAAATAGCTCTCACATCTCTCTTTTTCATCATCTCTATTTCCTTCTTCACAGTTCATGCTATGAAATTCTCCTGCCTGGGTTATTAGAGTACTTTCTTAACTCTCCTCCCATAGACACTTTTGCCCTGCCAAAGAATATTCTATACATTACAGAGTAATAATTTCAAAACAAATTTATGTTATTGTTTTTTTGCTTAACTCCCCCATTTATCTAACACGTATTGAGTACCAAGTATGTGCCAGGCATTGCTCTACGTACAAAGAACAGAGCTTTAATCAAATATATATATGTGTATGTGGTTTTTTTTTACTAAAAAAAGGAACAAAAAATAGGAAATAAGATTTTCTCTCTTTGGACAAACCTCGTGGTGGATTGCAATTTATCAGCAAATGAATTTACTTTTATATTGATTCAATGAGTATGCATTAGGAGTTCATTAACAGGTGCTTTGTCCTCCTTCCTCTCTGGCTGCCGCTGCTGAGTCAGTCTCCCTGCATCTTCTTCACTACCTGTTTGCAGTTTGTGTGATCACACCTAGTCCCATGGCTTGAAACACTATTTGCTTTTTACTGCCAAATATAGATCTCTAATCCCAGTCTCATTCTTGAGTTCTATACCCATATACATTGCTGCATATTCAAAATTCACCTTGCATGTCTACTGAGTATTCCAAATTTGCACTTCGAATACAAAACTACTGAACCTTTCTCCAGCTGCTTTTATTCCCATGTTAAGAAAATGTATAATTCACCTGAGGGCTCTGGAAAAACTTTTCTAATCATCCTTGCCTCCTCTCTTTCTCTCATAGCACATATCTGATATATTAGTAAATCTATGCACTCTGCTATCATAATGTTTCTGGGTACACTCAACTTTTCACCTCCCCCATTGCTCCAACCTATGCCAGGTCAGTGTCTTCTGCATCTGGATTATTTCATAGCCTAACTTATTTCACTGCTTTCATTCTTGCGCTCCTATAATCGTTTATCTATAAAGGATCAAATTCTTAAAAAAATAACAGCAGGAACTGGCTTTTCCCTATTCTCAACCATTCAGTGGTTTCACACTTAGTTTAAAACACTCTTCTCAAAAAACCCTACATGATCTGTCCCATCCTCTCTCACTCCCTACTCTCTAAGACTTCATCTCCTGCCATGCGCCTCTCAGTCCAGTCATATTGCTTGGCTATTTTCTTGGGTTTTTTTGCTTCTTTATTTGCTTGTTTTTGTCTTTTTTTTTTTTTCCTGCCAAGAATGCCCCCATTTAGAATCTCGCTTTCACTGCTCTTGCTGCATGAGACACACTTGTTTGCTTCCTACTTTTGTGTCCATCTTCTCAAATTTTGCCTTAACAGAGAAGTCCACAGGAATAAAGTAGCACTTCTTATTCTTTTCCTTCTATATATTGCTTCATTTTTCTTCAAAACATACATTGTTACCTGAAATTTCACCTTATATTTATGTACTTGACAGTCTAGGTCTTGCTGTTAAGAATGTAACCTCTATGAAACTAAGAATGTGTGTATGTACATATGATTGAAGTCAGCAAACCAGGAACTTGTGACAATCCTTTAACATCACCGTCTCTGATAAAGTGCTCAAAGTTTCTCATTTCCCTTTAGGAGAAATCTCTCCATAATATTTCTGTCCTCTGTGTGTGTGCGTGTGTGTGTGTGTGTGTGTCCGTGCGTGCACGCGTTGTCTATTTTCCAGACAGTGAATGTATATATTTATTTGAGTAAGACATAAAACATATGAGTTAGGATTTTTTAAGACAAGAAACTCCCTGTATATGCAAACTTACTATGACTGTAATTATTTCTCATTAAATAAGAACTGGAAGTATTAGTGTAAGATGCAAATTATATCATTATTACTAATATGAAATTATTAACAATTTTATATCACTTTGTGTTCTTTTGCAGTAAGTCACTTTTTCTTAATTTACCTCCATGTTATGGTCCATTCGAATTCCCAATGTCTACTCAATGATCTACAGATATCAAGGAGTTTAAGAACTTCCTCATTAATGAGTATTCTGAATCCATAAACCAAGTATTCCAAATTTATCCCAGTAGTTGGCACCTAAAAGATTATCATTTACCAAATTTATCCCGGGAGTTGGCATATAGTCTGTTTTGGAAAAAGCAAAGTGTATGATGATTGAGGAAGACAGAACTTTTTTTCAGGCCCAAAGCCATGTATACTTCTATCTAGTAGTAGATGTATTTAATTTGACAATAAATAGTAGGTGACAACTGAATCATAGACTCTATAGTAATATTTTATTCTTGTTCCATTATAGCATGCTTTCATATTTTATTCCTTTATTTATTTTAAAAGAGAGAGAAAGAGAGAGAGAGTGCACATGAATACATAAGTGGGGGAGGGACAGAGAGAATCTTAAGCAGGTTCTGTCCCACCAGCACAGAGCCTGATATGGGCCTTGAACTCACAAACCATGCGATCATAACCTGAGCCAGATTTGCCCCCAAATATATATGGGGAAACCAAGAGTCAGAGGCTCAAATGACTAAGCTACCCAGGTGCTCCAAAGTACGTTTTTAATATAAGCAAATATGTTTTTAACAATTATTCTGACAAGTGTCAAAGTCTCTTTGAAAATACTTTAAAGGTAGTTATAACTGTCCTCAACCTCTGTGAGAAAGAAGTTTGTTTAGTGCCCCAACAGGCAAAGGCACAGACTTCTCTCTGTAACATTAAGGGAAATGAGAAGAGGTCAAATAAAATATTTATATGTATTTGAAATCAGAGTCTCTTCCTTTCTGAAAGATAAAAATGGCCATGGAAAATGTGCACCTGAGCTTCTTTGACAGCATGCTAGAATGTGTTGGAGTCATACCTATTTTTTAACTTCTAAACTGTGTTTGATTAAGTGGTTAGGCCTGAAATTCTTGAAATAAAACATGTCTTCAGATCTTTCTATTCTCAAAGCTAACAAGTAAAATTGGCAGTTACTGGAGGGGAACTTGCAGCCCTATAAACCGCTTAATATTTTATGGGATTTCTCTGTGTTAAGAAAAATGGTAAGTATGTTTAGCCAACAGAAAGAAGCTGCATCAGATTTTCTATTTAGTGATGAGCCTGTTTAGGAAAACACTGTAAAAGAGAGTATCTCAAATTATACATTAATTTATGACTTAATTTATGCATAATTTATGACTTAACATCTTCCCCAAAATGCTTCTTAAGGACAGAATCTTTTGCTTTAATTTTGGTGCCTTCCTGACTCTGTGAGGTCTGCTTTTGATTAGGTATACAAAGATAAAAGCATATTACCTTAATTGTCAGACACAAATGAAGAATGAAAGCAGGGATTCAGTTTCTTGTATTTTTGTTTCCAGAAGACTCAGGCAGCTGCTAATCATTATGCGTCAAGCACAGAAAGAAAAAGAACAAATAAAAGGGAGAAAGGAAGAGTAAAAAGGAAAAAAAAAAAACACATAGGGCTAGCTTTGTCTGGTTCGTTATGACTATCCCTTGATTTGAGTCTTATAGTTAATATAGAAGTCAGGTAAGATCTATTGAGTTTCTTATATCTATTATATTATGAAGTGTTCTTCCTATATTGATTAATTTAAAATTTCACTGAAATATCTACAAATGAGGCTATATATCTTGATGATAATAATTCTAAACTGTATTAGGCACCTAATTTGCTTACTATCACTTCTTGGTAGAATAGTAATTTTTAATAGTGACTTTAATTTCAGAAATGCTCTTGTGGATTCTAAAATTTTAAAGGCAATGGGTCCTAATAGCAAAATGGCTTTTGGATAAGTAGATAATTACCATCTTTCTAGGAACTAAATTAATACGCTGCCTCCGTTTCCTCAAAGCAGAAAGCTTTGTACTTTGCACATTTCTTTAGATATTTATTTGACGGAAGGGCTAGGACTAAGCAACTTAGACTACTTAGGACCATTTCACGTAGTGTAATAAAATAAAAGCATTCAGTGATAGACTGAATTCCTTATGTTAAAACTACACAGAATTTTGACACCACAAAAGGAACAGAGTTTGAAAGGACACTGCTTAAAACTCCTTATGGATTCATTTTACTTCATTTGGTGGAGAAAATCATTTTCTAATTCATTCAAAATAATGTCAATATTCAATTGTAAATAGGTAAGGAGGAAGCAACATTGACATTCTGAAAAACAAAGATGTTAGTACAAGTGAAATATTCTCTCTGGCAGTCATATTTCCTGGGCTTTCAAAAGCTTCACTATCATACATGAGGATCAGATGGAGGGATATTATAACACTTTGTAAGCGTACTTTGAATACCCATGTGATACGCATTCAGCAAATACACACACATTTCTTTGAAATAATTTCACCTAGAATTTTAGGATGAAATAGTTCTTTTAAAATAAAATCACGTAATTGTGGAGTTGCCAATTGTAGAGTTGTCATTTTAATACAGCAATTCTAGACTGAGGGAGGCTGTGAAGGAAGGGTACCTAGAGACTTCAAGAAAAGTGAGATGATGGAGTCCTCAGAAGCTTCATAACAAGAACTCATGAAGTTGACTTGTGCATTTGTTTGTAGAGTATGTAGTGTGATCTGACTCAATCACTTTGATCAGCTATGTGACCTTAAGCAAATTACTGTGCTTGTCATTCTTTTTTGTAAATGGAGGTAATCATGGTACCAATTTAACAAAATTGTAAGAACTAAAGAAATTAACACATGGGATTGGTTTAAAATCAAGCTTAAGGCATATTATTGATACTATGTCACTATCTTTTTTGAAACGTGTGTATGCACGTGCATATATATATTTTAGGGCAAATGTGGCACTGGTGGCTTTTTTCCTCTGCATTTCATTCAGTCTGTTTCTTCCCTAAGAAGGAATCCTTTATCTTTAAAAACAGAACAACAACCACACAAAATATTTTTTTTTCCAAAAATGTTTAAGCGCAAATGATGGCAGAATATGAACAAATATTTAGTGAGAGCCCCTATTGTCCAGGTCCTGAGTGTATCTCATTTTGATATTGAAGTGCCATGAGCCTACAGATATTCCTTTCCCCTTTGTTTGGATAAGCTCTCTCGGAGATAAGATTCACCTGCTGAAACTTTACTTCTCTACTGATTCAGTCTAAGTTGTATCTATATCTTCTTTCTTAAGCTATAGCTAATAAGACTCATCCATAAAGAGCACTCCATAAATTTACTGCTTTCCATTTTAATTCCGAAAATATTTCGTTATATGTTTATCAACAGTAAGTCTGGAAAATAAAGCTCATATTACATTTTAAAACTGCTCTTTTAAATGTGTTTTTCTTCATTAAAATGTTTTCTTTCTAATGTTGGCCTCAGGAGATGTAGCATAATTTGTTCATCCAGATCCAAGGGAAAAAATAAGCAATATGCTGTATGTCAGTTATACTAAATTTTATAACTTAACCTGGATCTCTTCACTGAAATCATGCCATTATTCAACTGATTCACACATTTAAAAAATAAATTTAAGGCTTAAATAATAAACTGTGTACAATTTATTACACTATTAAAATTAAGGTAATTGCAGAATTAAATTAGCTTAAAAAAATCCTTAAGTTGCAATACAGAAAGCCAGTACATGGATAACATATGACAATGCTGTTAGCATAATATTGAAATTATATAATTTTAATTTTTTACCAAGAATTGACAATTTTATATCACATTTTAGAACTATGATCTGTACAATGATAAAAATATTTGTAGATTGAGAAGGTAAAATTGTATGAATAATTGTAATTCTTCTTTAGTTACAAATTATTGAAACAATATCCTGTTGGACAACCATATTTGCAAAAGTCCCTAATGAAAAAAATTGCCACCTGTATACATTTTAGGACACTTGAACTCCTTTAAGTAGTGAGAATATTTTGAAAACCGTGTTAAATTTCCAAGGTAAATGCATTAAAATATTAAGTATTAGGGCTACACTCATTTTAATTTCCATCTTATTTGTTAATTATGTTGTACTTCATTTTTACCACTTCTTGTAGGATAAAAATAAGTAATTTGAGCTTTCTCAAGGCTAATCCATTTAGGAAACTTTGAAATAAGACAAAATTCAGCTGATATTAAAATGAATATAATGTGAAGAACGGTGAACAAACAAGAATAAAGGCAAAATCCAATCCATCTAAAATATTGTATAATAGTTACGTATGTGCAATTATTAATTAGAATGATCCAAGAAGATATATAGGGATTGTCTTTAGATCTTTCTATTCTTAAAACTGAAAGAAAAATTGGAAATAACTGAAGGTGAGCATGCTATCAATATTAATGTATATTCAAAATACTTATTGAGGGTTTCTGTGTTTCAGGTCCCATTCTACTCACTTAGAAGGGAGATGAATTCGACAAATGATACCCATGCCCTTAAACTCAAATTCTAGTGCACCAAAACAGTCAGTAATCAATTAAATAAGGCAATCAATTCTTACTTTATATTACGAATATATTACATTATATACAATGGGATTGAGAGGAGTAGCTTGATATGAGATGACTCTTGACTTGAGATTCAAATTCCAAAAACTTGAAATGTTAAGAAGTGTAGAGAATTTTCCAGGAATTTGGAATATTGAAATATAGGTGTTGAGGAATCTTCCGTCATATTGTTACAAAAAGATGGACAGTATGTCTGGAGTTAAGTAAAGGAGAAGCATAGAAATATAAAAACGGGGGTTGAGGAGCAAAAGCCAAATTATCTGACTTCCTAAATAGACCATGTAAGTTCTTATAGGCTATGATCCTTGAAGTCTTAATTTTACTCTAGAAAGGGAAGGCTCTAAAGGAGATATAATGCTTAACGTGTTTTTAAAACACATTGGCCAATCAGTGGAAAATGAGAACTTGGAGACATGCATAGTAATAGAGGCAAAGAATAATGAAATTGCAGAAATGAGGTAGAGCTTTTAAGCCATACGGGTAAGATATTACAATAGCTTAGAAAAGTTCATAGTATGAAGATGAGACTTTCTTTTGGAATAAGGATCTCTAGGATTTGCTGATGCAGTGATTATTTAAATATATCAGAGAGATTAATTTGATTAGACATGGTGTTATGTTTGTGAGATTTTCCTGAATAACTAAGGAGTTAGTATGCTATTTACTTAGACAAGAAACACTATGGTAGAAATGCCGATGAGAGTTTTAAATTCGAAGGCGACTGCACATAGGGAGTTAGCTGAGCCCTAGTTACAGGTACCCATTTGGAAGTCTTTGGCATATAGTTGGTCGTTTTGAGCATTTTAGAAAAGATTACAAATGAAAAGAAAATTAGATAGGCGCCAACTCTGATGCACTCCAACGAATTAAGCACATAGAGAACCTAGAGATAGAGAAAGTCCTGAGATACTTTGGGCAGAAGAGTAGATGGTATACCAGAAGAAAGAGTGTGGTGTTATGGACAACCCTTTCTCATGTTATTGAATAGTCAAGTAAAAGAAGACAGAGCCTAAGTATGAAGATTAGCTTTTGAGAGAAGACTGACTCTGATGGGTAGGAAGAAAGATTTCCAAATGCAGTTCAATTTGTAGATGCTTTAGAAAAAATATGAAGTAGTTCCTGTCAAGTATCTTTCATGTTCTCAAGGAATGAGGTCAATTAAGGAGAGTAAATTGGAAGTATATGGTTAGAGAATGTAGAGAAAATGTTTGACATACTTTTGAAAAAATAAAGAGAAAGCTCATTAGAGAAAATAACTGGATTTTCAGAATTCATTTGAGAACAGTTCAGTTTAATAATCATGACATTTATATAGAAGTAGAGATTTTAATGTATTTTACCCCAACTATGAGTAGTCATAAAAATGCCATTTAATTTCATTAATTCATGATAGGATAAAACTTCAATGGATAAAAGACATTTGAAATTGGTAGCACAGTATTTAACCATTAGTATAAATTTAATATAAGTTAAATGCAGAGGATACATTGATAGGAGATTTAGTGTATTTGATTTTTAAAAATTTTTTAGTGTTTATTTGTTTTTTGAGTGAGAGAGAGAGAGAGAGAGAGAGAGAGAGAGATAGTGAGCAGGGGAGGGGCAGAGAGAGAGAGAGAGAGAGACAGAATCCAAAGCAGGCTCCAGGCTGTGTACTGTCAGCACAGAGCTTGGAGCTTGCTTGAACTCACAAACCTTGAGACCATGACCTGAGCTGAAGTCAGATGCTTAAAAGACTGAGCCACCCAGGTGCCTCCATATAATTCACATTCAGTTTTAAGAAATAATACAGAGAGCTTTGTATACTTCACCCATTTTCTCATCAATGGTAATACTGTCAAACTATAATATCACAACTTATTTAGAATTCACCAGTTTTACATGCAGTCATTTGTTGTGTCAATTTACCTATTCAGCTTTCTACAACTTTATTACATATGTAGGTTTCTGTATCCTCCATTATAGTCCAGAGACTGACAGTTGCATCACCACATGGCTCATTCATGTTGCATTTTATAACCACACCCATTTCACTCCAACCCCGCCTTTCCCTAGTCCTAACCTCTGGCAACCACTAATATGTTCTAAAATTCTCTTTTCAAATATATTAGAGAATATATAAGATTAATAAACCTCCTGCACCCTTATCAAAAGGAAAAAGGACCCAAATAAAACACAACAGAGAGAAGAAATAACAAACACCACAGAAATACAAACATTTATAAAAGAATATTAATAAAAATAGTATGTCAACAACCTCGACAATCTGGAATAAATGGATACCTTCCTAGAAACATATAAACTACTAAAACTGAAACAAGAAGAAATAGAAAATGAACAGCAAGATTACCAGCAAAAAAAACGATTCAATAATCAAAAATCTCCCAACAAACAAAAGTCCAGGGCCAGATGACTTCTCAGAATTCTACCAAACGTTTAAAGAGTTAATACCTATTCTTTTCAAGCTATTTCAAAAAATAGAAATGGAAAGAAAATTTGCAAACTCATTTATGAGGTTAACATTACCCTGATTTCAAAACCAGACAAAAACTCCACTAACAAAGAGAACTACAGGCCAGTATCTGTGATGAACATGGATGCAAAAATTCTCAACAAAATACTATCAAATTGAATGCAATAGTATATTAAAAGAATCATTCATCATTATCAACTGAGATATATTCCTGGGTTCCAAGTGTGGTTCAATAATCACAAATTAATCAACATTATACACCACAATAAAATAAAGGATGAGAACCACATGATCCTAATAGATGCAGAAAATGCATTTGGAAAAGTACAACATCCATTCATAATTAAAACTCTCAACAAAGTAGAGATAGATGAAACATACCTAAACATCACAGGGGCCATATATAAAAATCCCACAGCTAATATCATCATCAATGGGGAAAAACTGAGAGCTTTTCCTATACAGTTAAGAACAAGACAGGGATGTGCATTCTCACCATGGTTAATTAATATAGTACTGGAAGTCTTAGTCTCAGCAATCAGACAACAAAGAGACATAGAAGGCATCCAAATCTACAAGGAAGAATTCATATTTTCTCTATTCGCAGATGACATGATGCTCTATGTGGAGAATCCAAAAGACTTCAAAAAATCGCTAGAACTGACACAAGTCATGACTTCAAGATACAGAGTGATGAAGTTTCAGGATACGAAATCAGTGTACAGAAATCGGTTGCATTTCTATATAATAATGCAATATGAAATAGCAAAAAGAGAAATAAAGTAATCAATCCCATTTATAATTGCACCAAAAACCCTAAGATACCTAGGAATAAACTCAATCCAAGAGGTAGATGATCTATACTCTGAAAACCATAGAAACTTATGAGAGAAACTGAGGAGGACACAAAAAAATGGAAAAACATTTCATACTCAGGCATTGGAAGAACAAATATTTTTAAAATGTCTACACTAACCAAAGAAATCTATACATTTAATGCAATCCCTATCAAAATACCACCAGCATTTTTCAAAGAGCAACAACAAATAATCCTAAAATTTGTCTGCAACCACAAGAAAAGACCCCAAAAAGTCAAAGCAATCTTGAAAAAGAGAAAAGCTGGAGGGAATCACAATTCTAATTCCAAGCTGTATTACAAAGCTGTAATCATCAAGACAGTATGATATTGGCATTAAAACAGACAAATATATCAATGGAACAGAAAAGAAAACCCAGAAACGGACTCACAACTGTAAGGTCAACTAATGTTTGACCAAGCAGGAAAAAATATCCAATGGAATAGAGTCTCTTCAACAAATGATACTGGGAAAACTAGAAGACAATAATCAAAACAATGAAACTGGACCACTTTCTTACACCATACAAAAAAATAAACTCAAAATGGGTGAAAGACCTAAACATGAGAGAGGAAACCATCAAAATCTTGGAAGGGAACAGAGGCAGTAACCTCTTTCACATCGACCATAGCAATTTCTCACTTCCCTTCCAGAGGCCAGGGAAATAAAGCAAAATGAACTATAGGGACTTAAAGAAGATAAAAAGCTTCTGCACACTGAAGGAAACAATCAACAAATCTAAAAGGCAACTTATGGAATGGGAGAAGATATTTGCAAATGACATATCAGATAAAGGGTTAATATCCAAAATCTAAAAAAAAAAAAAAAATTACCAAATTTGGTACACAAAAAACATATCATCAAATGAAGAAATGGGCAGAAGACATGAATAGACATTTTTCCAAAGAAGGTATCCAGATGGCTAACAGACACATGAAAAGATGCTGAAGATCAGTAATCATCAAGAAAATACCTATCAAAACTACAACAAGATACCACCTCACACCTGTCAGAATGGCTAAAATGAACAACACAGGAAACAAACAGATTTTGGGGAGGATGTGGAAAAAGGGGAACCTTCTTACAAGTGTTGGTGGTAATGTAAATTGGTGCAGCCAGCCACTGTGGAAAATAGTGTGGTGGTTCCTCAAATAGTTAAAAATGGAATTACCCTAAGATCCAGGAATTGCACTACTAATTATTTACTCAAAGGATACAAAAATGCTGATTCAAACGGACTGTGCACCCTGTTTATAGCAGCATTATCAACAGTAGTCAAATTATGCTAAGAGCCCAAATGTCTATTGACTGATGAATGGATAAAGAAGTGTGTGTGTGTGTGTGTGTGTGTGTGTGTATGTGTGTGTGTATGTAACGGGTGGCTCTTAACCCTGAATCCAATCAGGAGACTTTAAAAAGTACAGATGTGAGGTCCTCAGCCCAGGCCCAAAGATACAGTATACAGTATACCATCATAAGAATGATACAGAAATATACACATACAGTATACCATCATAAGAATGAAATCTTGCCATTTGCAGTGACATGGATGGAGTAAAAGAATTTAATGCCAAGTGAAATATGTCAGGGAAAAACAAATACTATCTGATTTCACTCATATCCGGTATTTAAGAAACAAAACAGATGAACAAATGGGGGGGCAGGGGGACATGAGGGGAAAACTAGATAACAGACTCTTAACTATACAGAAGAAATCGCAGGGTTCCTGGAGAGGAGGTGGCCAGATGATGAGTTAAATGGGTGATGGATATTAAGCAGGGCACTTGTGAAGACCACTGGGTGTTGTATAAAAGTAATGAATCACTAATTTCTAAACCTGAAACTAAAAATAAAAATAAAGTCTAAGACCATTAATTAGTTCTCTCTGTGAAAAAAGAATGTCTAACTTATTTCTAAATTGTGTAGCTCTTCTAAGTGCTTTGTCATGAGGAAAATTCTGTGTGTATAAAACTTAAATGTTCTTCTTCATCTCAGGTATTTAAAAAATTTTTATGTACTGTTCATGTATTTTTGTGACAAAGAGAGAGCACCTGTGCAGGGACGGACAGATAGACAGGGAGACACAGAATTCAAAGCAGGCTCCAGGTCTGAGCTGTCAGCCAAGAGCCCTAAGTGGGGCTTCAACTCATGAACTGAGAGATCATGACCTGAGCCAAAGTTGGACACTTAACCAACTGAGCAACACAGGGGCCACTCTCCTCAGGTATTCTAAAGTTTCAACTTTATTTAAAAATTCTAATTTTTACACAATTATCAACATCTCTACATCCTTTAGTACTTTGTTCACTTTTTGGCTCTTACCTTTTTAATGCAGTTACATGCTTATACAGTAAAATATATAGTATTACTTGGACAGAATGAATAGATGAATAGCTAAATGAATTACCTACATCTATATCATGTAAAGATTCTTGGTAAAGTACAACTGAATCAGAAATTCTCTTTGTGTTTTTTTAAGAGACTTGTATTTTCTTTAAGTTAAAGAGTATGTATACTATAAAAAAAGTAATATAATATGTAAACCTTTGGGATTTTTTTCATTCAACATAATTTCCCAGATATTCATATACATGGCTGTTTGTATATCTATAATCTGTTTCCTTTTTTGCTGAGTTCTATTTAATAATCTGGATGAACTAGTTTAACCATTCACTATCATTCATCTTTCATTATATATAATAATTTCATCAGAAAATATACAAGTAATTTTCCCTTTCCTTTTATTTTACTAATTACTTATTTTCAATGCTTAATGCATTGGCCTGGACCTTCGGTTTAATATTAAGTAGAAAGGCTGAAAGCAAGCATCCTTGTTTTGTTCTCCTTAGAGGAAGGATTTCAGTATTTTGCCACTGAGTAGGATATTTGTCTAAGTCTTTGGTAGGTGCTTTTTATTAGAGTAGGGACGTCTTTTTTGTTCTTAATATACAAAGAATTTTTGTGTTTTAATCATGATTGCATGTTAACATTTATTTAATACTTTTCTTCACTTTGGGGGTTATAAAATTTTTCTTTGGTTAATAGGTTAAATTATATTGATTTCCTATTTCTGTAGCATTCTTGGAGTAACCGTCACTTAGTCATGATGCAGTATACTTTTGATAATGCACCTGTTTGATTTGCTATCTTGTTTTTAGAATTTTTGCACTTACATTCATTAAGGGATTTTTTTTTTGTATTCTTGTAAAGTCCATTTTCTGGTTATTACCTAGGATATGGGGGCTCACATAAAGAGTTGGTAAGTATTCTTTCTTTCTCTGAAGAGGACTTCATGTAATTGGTGATGTTTCTTCCTTCTGTTTGGAAGATTCACCTCCAAAATGATTTAAGCCTGGAGGTGTCTTTCTGAAAAGTTTTAATAATGGATTCAATTTTCATAAAGATATAGTAGTATTTAGATCTTCATTTTTATTTGTGCTATAAATATTATTGTTATATTTGTTAGTTGTACATATATTGAATAATGCAATGCATTATTATTTTGGGCATTTACAATCAATATGTATTTATGTTTATCATATTTCTACTCTTTTCATTGTCTATCATTTCTACTTGCATTTCCAAAGGATCGTTTTGGCCTTTGGAGTTCAATATAAATTTTAGAATTTGTTATGCCCTTTCTCCCTCTCAAAAAGATGTAACTAGGTGGATTTTTTTTTTTTTGGAGCTGTCTTACTCTGTAGAGTATAATTGATTTAGTATTCCATGAGATAGTCATGTCTCCTTTAGTTATTCTAACTCTAGTTTTTACTATATATATTTTGTATATCATTTACACATTTTATATTACTGATATTATAGTATAGGGAAATATTGTAAAAACCTTATCCTCATGTTTTGGTTATTGTACAGGTATGCAAAGTACTGAATTCATCCTTGTATATAATCTATTTCCTTCATGAATTTTCTCATGCACTTCACTAGTTTTCTTGTATATATTTTTAACATTTTTGCACACAGATACTTGTATTCTACAACAGAAGCAGACAAGTCACTTATCCAACATTGCATCTCATAGGTCCCTCACCCAGCTCCAGAAGATCATGAACTAGATTTATTTTTCTTTTAGATTATTGTAGTTCACAAATACTTTACCAAGTATTTTGGCACTACAGAACAGTAGGTCTACTGATTCCAGCATTTGCTGACACTATACTCACTATGCAACAACACCTTCTCTAGAGCCAGTGCCATATATTCAAGATTTTGTTAACAATTTTCACCTAAGGACCAATTTCCGTATTAGTCATCTATTATCACACTACATAGCACACACTACCAAAATCTCAGGGGCATACCTAAATCACGATTTCTTTAGGGCTTTTTGTTTATGTATTGATGGTAGAATTGGCTAGGTTAGTTTGATACACTCGAAATCTATCAAACTCAGGTCAGGGATATTGGCCACCTCAAATATGCTCTTTCTTGATCAGTGTCAAAAACTCCCAACAGGCACACTAGAAATATACAGCATCTCCCACATGACAGATTTGGAACCGGTTCACTGTCACTTCCGCTCAAATCTCATAGACAAAATCAAGTTATATGGTTAAGAATAACAGAGAAAGTGTTGTGAAGTATATATATAATCCATATAGCTTCAGGATTTGGAAGAGGTCTTCATAAGACTAACTTCATGTTTGAGATTGGAAAGTTTCTAACTATATTACTCAAGTCGTGCAAAATCACCAAAACCTTGGCTGTTGTCATTTTTTATTGGTAGTGGCACTCTTAGGGGAAAAACAGAGATTCTTAGTCTCCTGCCTATACCTAGTATCAGTAGATACCCCCTGAGAAAAATCAGCTACAGAAAATCTGCTACACAGTTCTCCTGTCTCTAGAATCTTCTAGGTCTCATTGCTTTAGTAGCTCACTAAATCTTTTATCTTTTAATAATTTGATTCCTAATCTCCCATTTGTTAGTTTTGGGCAACAGCTACTGCCTCCTTTTTGGAAGTGGAGATCTCCCTATTTTTTGAAATAAATAGAATATTAGTGTTATTTTTGAAAGCCTTTTAGAAGTCTGGTTTTTTGGCTTTTGGGGATTTTTGTTTGTTTGTTTGTTTTTCACTCCATAGATATCGTCACTATTTTCAAGTTTACTGGAACATTTCCATTCTTGTTGAGAGACAATTTCCCACAGCATCTCTGCCTCTCTTATATAAATTTTTGTCCCATATTATCTTTTCAAAGGTGTTTCTACAATGAGTAGCTTTAGAAGATAGAATCTCCCTCCAAGGCACTTATTTGCTGTCTAATAATAAACCATCTCTTTTCAGGGGAAAATTTGGCACAGATTTACTCATTTCCTAAGATCTGGTTTCCTAAACTGTGAGGGAGTGCACTATATACATATCATTTACCTCCTTGGGAAATGTTGAGCCAGAGTGTGGGGAATAAGCTTAGGAATTCCTTGAGCTTCCACAGATGGATTAACGAGGTATAAAGAATTAGAAAGCCACAGGATGAACATACCCAAGTTTGGGTAAAAAAGATTAGGTAAACAGGACAAGGCATCCACTGTAGGACAACGGTACAGGAATAGAAAATCTCAGGATGGAAGCATACAAAATGAGGTAAACAAGATTAGGTATTCAGGGCAGAGATGCCCCCCAACTTAGAAGCTTTACAGTAAGGAAGGACCAAAATAGGTAAATAGGGCTATAGAAAACAGCAGGGAGAAGTTGCCCTGAGCGGAGCTAATTAGCAAAAGAAAGATGCCTTGTTGACCCTGAGGTAGCATGCTCTGTCTTTCTGTCTCCTAGGTACAATTCAGGTAAACAGTTTAGGGGCCTCATGTCTGCTGTAAACAACCATCTGCCAGTGCCAGGGCTTTGTTTTGTATTGACCCAAACCCCTAACACCTCATGTCTTCAAAACCCCCTCTTTCCCATCATGCCCATGACTTAATGTTCATGGTTTCATTGTCTCTTTGTGGACATCCATCATGCTTGTAAACCTTCTAATCCTAATAAAACCAAAGCAAGGACCCGTACTTGGGCCTCTTGTCTCCTTCCAGACCTTAACCTCTCTCACATTTTAATCCTGCATCCACTCTCTTGCTGGACAAGAGAGAACTACAGACCTGGAGTCTACCACACCAGAGGAACCAAGATGAATGGATTTTCCAGCTATCTACTGTACCATGAATAATAAAGTCTTTTGTCTTAGGTCCTGCATATTGTATCTTCTATTAGCATACAGGAAACAGTGATATAATAAATTGTTAGCTTGCAAGAAGAGTAATATTTCAGACTTCTCATTGTTCCTAATTTCAGTTTTATACTTAATGACATATGTGTCCATTTGTTTCCCCTAATTAAAATTTAAATAAAAGCTATTATTTTCTGATAATATTGTCAATTTCATACATATCTAATTATACCTTTCTGTTGGTCCCAACAAATTGATCTTGATTACTCTGATTATAAAGTGAATTTTAACATTTCATATATTTAATTGCTTTCAGATTACCTCATCTTTAAAGTGCCTGTTGATATATTTTGTCCATTTTCTTTCATCTTGATATTTTTTTTAATTTCTGAGAGTTAGTTTTTTGTCCATAGTACTGAAAACTGCAAAATATTTCCTTGTTAATAGTTTATTAATATTCTCTTCCAGCCAAAATCTTGCAATGAACTCTCTTTATGGTTTTAAGAAATATGTAAATTGATTTAGATGTATCAAATTATGAATTTATCAGTACCAGTTATTTAACCATTTTTAAAATATGTCAACATATATATCTATTTTGTGGTTTGTGCCTTTTGTCTATTATTTAAGCAATTCATAATCATTTAAGATTTTATTCTATATTTTACTTTTAAGATACTGAATATTTGATTTCCTAACTAAGAATTTTAAGAAGAAAATTTGTTTTTTATCATTTCTTTCCATATCGGCAGCAATTGTGTAACTTCCATTTTCAAACCGCTTCTGCTATGTGCTCAATTTCCTTACTTTTTTAAAAAATTTGGTTTTTAAAACAGTTTTATGTTTATAGCAAAACTAGAGGAAGGTCCAGAGATTTCCCATATGCCATCCACCCACCCACACAGGCAGTTCCCCTATTATCCACACCCACCACCAGAGCAGTTTATTAGTTAGAATCTGTGAATCAGCAGGGACACAATATTGTTAGTACTAGATTTCTGCATTTTCGTGTCTTTCGAGGTTCTCTATTCTATTCATGCAGTCTACCTGTGCCAACATACAACCTCTTTACTTCTATGACTGTAAAATATGGTATAACATCTTACATATTCCTATGGGTAAACATTTTTACTGTATTATCTTCTTTATGATTTAGTCATCCATGGCTCTATTTTTTCCATTTTGATATTTATTATCTCCTGCCAAGTTATCAAAAGTGATCAGAATTTTAAGTGGAAACATTATATGTATATATATGTGTATATATATAATATATAATTAATACAAAAATATATATAATACAAATAAGCTATTTTTAATCTAAATTTTTCTTCTAGCTGTGTGTATGGTATATGGCTCTTATTAAGTGTTTAAATAATTTAGCTATTAAAAAATTCTTAATAGTGATTACTTACATTGGTGGGAAACCATGAAGGATGTTAGTCATGGTTTATTAAATACAGCATAGGTTTACATGTGCTTTAAAACTTACATATATCAGTCATGCATTCTTTAATCTCAAAGAACGTATGCAAATATTTAACAGGGTTGAGAATGGCAGATGATGCGAGAATCTAATTTTTGTAATGCAAATCAATCACTTGAATCATGCAATCTTTTACACTGGGCATGTGGTATGTTTGCGTTCGGAAATAGTAAGATTGAAAAGAGAAAAAGTCATATCAGTAAATTTGCAACTTTTCTATAAAATTTTTATTCATCTTTTATATAATTCAGACTCTTAATTTTTAACGCCAAGAGAACATTTCAAGTCAATTTCTTATTTGCTTATTACTACTACACAATTATACTTTTACTTTTGCATTTTAATTTTGCTGATTGTACATCCCGAACAATAGCTAAACTCTCTAAAAAGTCTGAAATTTTACGTAGACATTCACATCACTGCAAGTAAAGGAAAATTCATTCCTTCTTTTTTATTTATATAATCTAGTCATTAGCTATGGATTGAAAGGTCATTTTTGTCCTATTAAGCTTGAACACATTTTTCTTCTCATTGTCAAGTGGAATACCATATTATATCTTAAAGAAATATGTTTTCTGTAGGCCTATTTTTTAAATAGACTTGACTGGAAAAGAAGTCCAGGCTTTCTGCCCCACTCTCCCGACACTGCATTCTAAGGGTATTATTCCATTTTCAGGGATTTATTACTGTTGATGAAAAATCTTGTGCCAATTTCATTGCATCTCCTTTTGTAGAAATTTTTCTTTCCTGTCATGTTTAAGATGTGCTTTTTGTCTTTTGTTGTGTTTCTTAACCAAAAACTTAGGTCTTTCTTCTACCCTCCAACTGTTTCAGCCATTATCTCATTCTTTATTTTACCCGCTTTCTCTTTTCATATAAACACTCTTTTTACATGTACAAAGGCCTTTCTCATTTTGTATTTTGTATCTTTTAATCCTCTTTCATGGTTTCTATTATTTTGTTTCTATGTTTGCATTCTGGGTTTCCCTTAAATCACCTTCCGTATTCCAATCCTCCAAGTGCCTAATCTGCTATTTAATCTGTCATAGGAGTTATTAATTCGAATAGTTATGATTTTTAAGAGTTCTTTTTTTAAATATCTGCCATTTATATTATTGTTTCCCAAGTCCCTAACTCAGCTCTTATGCATGTAATTATTTACAACTGCTTATTTCAGGGGCGCCTGAGTGGCTCAGTTGGTTAAGCATCGCCTTAAGATCAGGTCGTGATCTCAGGATACGTGGTTTTTGAGCATGGAGCCTGCTTCGGATTCTGTGTCTCCCACTCTCTTTGCTCTTCCCTTCCTCATGCTGTGTCTCTATCTCTCAAAAATAAACAAGCACACCAAAAAATTATTTTAAAACCTGCATATTTCATGTTATTTCCCAGATAACTTCCCTAATCAGAGGCTCTTTGAGTTTATTAGATGTATGGACTCTCACATAGGATTTTACTACTTGTTTATTTTATAATTTTTTTATCATGATATCAGCTTCGGTGGGGATCCCTTTGTGGTAATGAAAGCTGTCTTGCTATAGGAATGTTTCTGTTATTACTTTGTGAAGTTTATGGATTTTTATGAAATTGTTCAATTTATGTTGTTTTTTTTTTAAATGGTTTTATGTTTTCTTACTTTTCAGTTACTTGGAGTTCACAAGCCACAACCTTAAGTGGCCCAGGCATGGTATTTCAAATTTTCCAAGAGGGGCTTTTTTCCACCTTCTTTCCCATTGATTATCAAGTATCCATTCTGTTTTGAGCATTATAGAGGGTAGATAATTCCAAGCTCTGTATGACCACCCCAGTTGTGTTTTCTATCTTACTCTGCTTTTCAGAACCCCACTCTCAGTATTAGGACATACATCTGAGACTAGAATACCAGTGGCTGTCCCCTGTCAGTTTGTACTTAATTCTCTCTTTTTAATTTGTCATGAGTGATTTATTGTCAAGTCCAACTGTGCATTTAAAAGAAAGTTTATGGGTGCTGGTGTGAAGTGGGGGAGTAGAAGAGAAATTCACTGCAGTTTAGTTTTTACTATAAGAAGACTCCAAAAATGATTTTTATATAAATATATAAGCCTCTGAATTATACAAAGCTCTTAAACATATTAGTGATTAAAATATGAATATCTTAAATAATAGTCCATTAGAGTAAAATACTTTGAAAACAGATACCATGGAGCAATTAAATTTCTACCCTATTTTAAACCTACGTATGGCTAAATAGTATTTAATTTTTATACAAAATACGTGTAGATTTGTGTTCTGAAATATAAAATTCCCTAATATTCTTTTTAAATTTTTTAAATTAGCATTTATTTTTAATAGAGAGAGAGAGAGAGACAGGCACGAGCAGCGGAGTAGCAGAGAGGGAGACACAGAATCAAAGCAGGCTCCAGGTCCTGAGCTGTCAGTACAGGCCCCAGTGCAGGCCTTGAACCCATAAACTGTGAGATCATGACCTGAGCCGAAGGCAAATGCTCAACTGACTGAGCCACCAGGTGCCCCCAAATTCCTTAATATTCATATAAATATTTTCTTCTGTGTCTATCATAAGCTCCTATATAATTAAAAGGACTTGAGATACTATAAAATAAAAATATTAAGTGATTATTTGCAAATGTTGAATATGCTTTTCTTCACCCTATGTAACTGAGTAAAATCTTTAAGATATTTAAGTTGGCAATGCATCAAGTAAAACAGTAACTTTCAGTAAACCAGAAAAATTCTTCTGGCTACTAGAGATACATGTTTCCATTTATTCTAAAGACAAATTCTAACTGACCAGTTTAAAAGCGACAAGTTTTTAAGAAAATATTTAATTCCTTCAAAATGATAGAAACTGTTAAGTAGATATTTTCAGGAGAGATTAAGAGAAATTATGTTAATTGAAACGTTTTTCATTCTATTTCTTACATATCCTATAAGGTACATGCTCGTTGCCTGAATTGCAATCAGCAATTCATGAGACACCGGCTGATTTCCTTGGGGCAAGTATAAAAAAATAATTTCTCATTTTGTAAAAGTCTGACCTTTTATTAAATCTGTAAGGAAAAAGAGTTAAAAACTCTCTGGCAGATTTCACAGGCTTCAATTAAGAAAGGCTGTAATTATTATTACAGAACAAACTGAGTCTATTAGGCTTCTAGAACTTGTAACACACCGTCCTTAGCAGGCCTCTCAGCCTAGTGTGGAAGTCCTGAGCCGAGGCTCTCTATAATACCCTCAGCATTTGATTCAGTTTACAAAGAAAAATGAATTATAGCCGTCTCCTAGAGAATGGAATTGCATTGTAACATGCTGAAGTACTCTGTGACTAGAAGGAAAATGGGGAAAAAAAAACAAAAAAGAACCCCTCAGACCTCTTAATATCTTCTACCATCTTCATAAATGTACTGATGAAAATGAACTAAAGCAATAAAAAAAATCCTAATTATAAAAATATAGCTCTATTATCTGTGCTGGAAACCCAGTCTCTTAAGAAAAAATTACTACCATGTATTTTATACAGTTTGTGCTACATACTTCCCCATAACCTAAGCACACACATTAAAAAAATTAAAATTATAAGAATATTATGTATTTGAAAACAATATTATTTTTTCACACTGGTTAAGGTGTGGTATTAAAATAACGTGGTTGTTTATATAGGATCCGTATGAAATCCACTCTAACATTTCTATTTTTCTCAACTGGTGTAATTTAGTAGTTTACAATTTATTTCATGTTTTAATGTTTAACCTGGTGGAAAATATGCTAATTTTTACTACCACTGGTAGCTGGTTAAAAACAGCTGTCTTCAATCAAAAATAGTCTTTTATTAAAGCAGTGGTTCTCAGAAATTTGCATCACCTAGTGGCCTTGTTAAATCAGACATTGTGGGACCCCAGCCCCAGTTTCAGATTCAGTAAATTTTTGTGGGAGCAAAAGAATTTGCATTCTTAACAAGTTCCCTGTTGATAATCTTGCTGTTGATCCTGGCATAACAATTAGAGAAACACACTCTAAAAAATAATTTTTCTTACACTTAAGTCTGGAAAAAAGACTATAGGAAGCTGTGAAGTCTACAGATCCCTGGGGCAACCATCTAGACATCCAAATTCAGTAAGATTCTGTATAGTTAGACTAACATTCAGGTCTTGCTAAGTACTAAAGGGCCAACTAATATGTATATCCGTTCAGTCATTTATTGAGCAAACTTTCATCTAGTTTCAACCACGTACCAAGTCTTTTCAGGCCCCACGGATAACATAGCGATTAGATTAAACATGATCCTTTATATTCCAACATATTAGGGTATCGTGGGCAAGGACACAATTATGCATTGCTCCTAATGCAAAGAGTTATTAACTCCACAAGTCCCTAAAATATCCATCTGTAAACTAGAATATAATGTAGCAGTTAAAGGGTATATCCACAGACACAGATATGGACACATAAGGGCATACTGTTTTCTGGAAGAAAGTTCTGGATCAGCATAAAAAAATGATACAATATGTGTACAATCACAAAGTGAAACTAAATTCTGTATTTCTATGAATACTCTTATACACATAAGAAGAACTTGAGAGACATATCAAAATGCTAACAAGGGTGGGAACCAGTATTAGGAATATTGGCTTTTTTCTTCTTTTATTCTAATAAAAACATTTATGTAGTTTTATGAAATTATAAAATGATGTTACAAAGTAGTGATGGAAGAATAGAAAATTAGGCCAAGTGCTCTTCCTCATAAGAGAAATAAAAACGCCAGAATAGAACTAAATCTCAGCTATATTAGTCATTAAGGAAATGCATATTAAAATATTCACAAGCTAGGAATCTACCCAAGAGACACAGAAATGCTGATGCATAGGAGCACGTGTACCCCAATGTTCATAGCAGCACTTTCGACAATAGACAAATCATGGAAAGAGACCAGGTGCCCATCAACTGACGAATGGATAAAGAAGTTGTGGTACTTATATACAATGGACTACTACGTGGCAATGAGAAAAAATGAAATCTGGCCATGTGTAGCAACATGGATGGAACTGGAGGGTATTATGTTAAGTGAAATAAGTCAGTCAGAAAAAGACAGATACCATATGTTTCCACAAATAGGTGGACTTTGTGAGACTAAGCAAAAACCAGGGGGAGGGGAAGAGGGGAAAGGAAAAAAAGATACAGAGAGGGAGGGAGATAAAACATAAGAGACTCTCAAAGACTAAGGAAAAAACTGAGGGTAAGGGGGATGAGGGAGGGGGGAGAGGGGGTGACGGGCATTAAAAAGGGCATATGTTGGGATGAACACTGGGTGTTATATGTAAACCAATTTGAAAATAAACTATTATAAAAAATAAAAAAAAAAGAAGAAGAAAAAAAATATTCACAAGCTACTTATTTTAAGTTAAATACAAGGGGAGGAGAAAGTACAAGCTTTACTAGCCTGGATAGGAAATGACCACACAGGAAATGTCAGACCTGAATTTGCAACCAGATTTTCAACAGTCCGCTGTACTCACTACACAGAAAGACTAACAGAAACAACTTAAACATGTTTACATCACCTTCAGAGTTTGCATCCTGCTTCGTAAAGCTTATTCCAAGTGATGTGCATATTCCAAGCATATTCCAAGCAGTGTTCTCAAAACTCACACTTAACGATTTCCAGTACCTACTTTCTTCTTTTGACCACAACTTGCTGTCCTGTTATCCCACCATCTAGCTTTTCTACCACATCAATATGATGAAAAACCCTTTCTCAATTCTAACATGTAATTTTCACCAGCGGTTTCAACCCATTCTCCCAACTGAAGTATGTCATCTCTCATCATTTGGTAAAGGCTCCTCTGTTTGATGCAAAAGGTAAAATAAAATGAAATCATTTCTGTCAAGGAGTCTTAAAATGGATCCAGTAAAAGGTGAGTCTTAAAGATGTCTTCATCTGGTGGAACCAGAAACTCGTAAGCTGGATCAAACCCTAAACACTTCAAGGATTCTACACAAACACTTGCTACAGTAACAAATCTTTGTTTAGTGCTCAACCTAACCAACTATATTCAGCAAACATTACTTTTCTCCTACCAACACCAATCAAAATTCTTTGTAAACACTTATACAAACATTTGCTTTTTGTCTTCCAAACCCCCGACTTTGGGTCCTTGGTAAGATACAATTTGGGTTACTACCCAAATCTGTGCTCCCTGAATTACAATTTTCAGACCCCAAATAAGTGCTTTTGTTTTATTTCAGTTCTGCCTCTTTTCATGCCCAACAGTAACATGGCTTGTGGGAGGCAATAAATGTAACTCCTCTCTTATCATTCACTTTATATTGGAATCTATTTCTAAGCTATAGAAGCACCTGGGTGGCTAAGTCAATTAAGCCTCCAATTTCGGCTCAGGTCATGATCTCACAGGTCACGGGTTGGAACACCACGACTGGGCCTGTGCTGACAGCTCAGAGCCTGAAGCCTCCTTCAGATTCTGTGTCTCCCTCTGTCTCTGCCCCTCCCCTGCTCATGCTCTGGCTCTCACTCACACACTCACTCTCTCTCAAAAATAAACATTAATTAACATACAAGGTATAAAAAGATAAAAATACTGATAAACATGATAAAGCTAATAAGAAAATTTTAGATCTGTACGCAAAGCTGCTTGCTAATATTATACCCCAAAGTTAGATTTATGCCCCCCCCAGACACCACTACAGCTGGAAAATTACAACAACAGAGTTTGCCATGTTGAATTTATCATGTGTACTGTAATCTTCCATGAATGGGCCAGCCACCGAAAAAATAAGTCCCAAATAGCTGAGCCTAGCAGACTCAGTTTCTTTTCTCGAATTTTCCAATCTGATAAGACATTTTTCTCCTACTGAGGAGCGAATTAGGAAAGAAAATCTAAAAGAAATACCTTAAAGCACATCGTAGTGGTTCTCAAACTTCGGGAAGCATCAAAACGCCCGGAAAGCTAAAAAAGACACAAACTGCTGGGCTCCGACATCAGAGTTTCTGATCCCGCGGGTATGGGGTGGAGCCTTAGAAGTGCTAAAAAGATCACAGGTGCTGATGCTGCTGGTCAGGTGATCAAAGTGGAAGAACCAACGTGATAGTGCGTTAGAATCATCTGGAAGATGTTAGAAAAAAACTGATGCTTTGGCTCCACTGAAACCAATTAAATCTCAGCCTCTAAAGGTGAGGCTCAAATCATTGGGATTTGATAAATTCTTTCCAAGTGGTTCTAATATTTAGGCAGAGTTAATCATTATATCTACCAGTAGTTGTCTTACATAGATGCAGGAGGCCAGGAACATTTGAATTTTCCCTTAATTTTTTTTTTAATTTCCAATTCATACAACTTGGCCACTGGAGGCAGTATTTCTGAATACTCAGAAGGGAGAACACAAGTTTGTAGTCGCAGCCTTTTGATATACGTATAAGGATGTACATATACTTTTGTGGCATTGCAAAGTGCCGATAATAGTTTTCCCTTATTTCAATAAGAACATTTTCTCGTCTTTATGTAGGAGACAAATTTAGCTTTTTAACAATGCTTTGACTGTTCTTTTTTTTTCCTTTAAAGCTTAAAAATTGATCAGAAACCATATGAGATACCTTTGTTACATTTATATGAAATGCATGTAAACAATTTCAGTTTGGAATGATTACTTTCATTCTGAAAAAGGTTTTCTTCTGTTTTATTATGAAAGACACATACAATATTAAGAGTAATAATAAATGATAAAAGCAAACTCCTGCACACCAATCAATTAAAAAACAGCCTTGCTTTTGAAACTTCAAGGGAGACCATCACTGAATCACCTGGGATGTAACTAGTAACATGAATTTTGGATTTATCATCTCTTTTGTATTTTTATGGTATCATTACAGTGCTAAATTGTTTTCCAAAGTGTATGTACAAGCTGACACTGTTGCAGCAGTGTATGGCTATGTGCTTTGTTTGACATCCTAACCAAACTTTGGTTTTGGGCAAAGATTTGTAAATTCTTCAACAGTCTAAATCTTATATAGTGTGCATTATAAATCAAAGAAGGAATGTAATTACACCCAGAAATAAGCTTATATAGGGATGCCTTGGTGGCCCAGTCGGTTAAGCCTCCGACTTGGGCTCAGGTCATGATTTCATAGTTCGTGGGTTCGAACCCTGACTCGAGCTCTGTGCTGACAGCTCAGAGCCTGGAGCCTGCTTCAGTGTCTGTGTCTGCCTCTTTCCCTGCCTGTCCCCCACTCACTCTCTAGATCTCTCTCTCAAAAATAGGTAAATATTAAAATAATTTTAAAAATAGAAATAAGCTGATATAATAAATAAAAGAACAAACCAGTAAAGGCAAAGAAAATTGATAACTAAAATGTCAGGAGATGGTTTATTTCAAGGGCTTTCAGAGTGTGTCTAGTTTCTTTGATCTACCGTGCTTATTTGCCTCTATCATCTCTGTGCACTTCAAGACTGAAATACAGACAGAAAGGTATCACTTGCTTGGCCACCAGATTGCAGAATCCTGCCTACTCATAATTTAAAGTTGTGCAAGTCTGAAACTGATTACAAAAGATGGTAAACTAATACCTCCTTCTTTTTAATCTTATCAACATATAATGAAACATGTGGTTATTTCCCCATGTATTTCAGGGATATTAAGATGCTGTATACCACTTGGAATAAAATCCAAAATTGTACAGTGTGATTATATTGCATCTTGATAACTTCATTCTCCATTATTTTAGTCTTGTTATTTGAATTTCTCAAACTAACCGTGTTATTTTGCTTCTGCTTAAATAGCACATGCTGTTCTTTCTTTGTAAATGCACACGCCCGCTCTGAAGTCTAGTGAGTGAATGAGTAGATAATGAAACACTTCACTGGTATTACGTGTTACATTTGTAATGCTTTGGACTTTGCCACAGGGACCTACATGTTCCAGGTTTCTTTTGTCATTGTCAAAGCAAGATCCACAATGCCTTTTTAACACATGTCATATCTAAATACTCCAAAGCAGCCTTTTACAGACTTAATGTATTTTATTTCTCTTGGCTTCTTTCTGTTTATTAAAGAATCAGTGTTTTCCCTTACACAGCTTTTCCCACAGTCTGGGTTTCATGAATGGCATTTTATACCTTCTTCTTAAAATAAATGATATTTAAAGCCTTATACTTTGTACGATTTACCAAATTTTATACAAACATTCACATTTTACTTTGTTAAACTTTAAAATAATAGATCTTGTTATATGCTTATATTTAGTTTTTTCTTTTTTGCTACATTTGTATATTTGTGCTATATAATTTTTGCTTGGTTGAGATAAATGATAAAACCCTCAAATGACACTAGTCCTCATTAGGCACTAGCACTGGGATATGATGCTATTCATTTCTCACAATAATACTATAAGCCAGAAATAGTTTTTCCCAATTAACACAGAAGGACATTGACCTCAAGGAGGTTAAGTAATCTCTTTAAGGTTGCACAGCTAGTAATTAATCCTGGAGGGTCTGTTGATACTAAACCAATCTCCTAGCTACTAAATTCTGCATTTCAGTCTTTTTAGGACACATCCATCCCCACAAAACTTCATTGACACATTTAATTTATAGTTTTGCTTCTCTCTGATACTTTCTAGAGTCTCTCTCTCTCTGTATCTCTTTCTTTTTTTCTCTCTCTCTTTGTGATATTTCTAGAAAGAAACCAAAGCAATACTCACTTTTAAAATTATATATGTACGACATACACAGGAGAAATATTGAATTTGATCTGTTTGGCTTATGAGGCTGTAGCTTGAATAAATTTTTAATCACTCAGACTTTGACATAAATAGTTAAAAAAAATAAAGTGAGTACCAGGAAACAGACTCAACTATAGAGAACAAACTGATGGTTACCAGAGGAGAGGTGGGTGAGGGGATGGGTTAAATAGGGGTTGGGGATTAAGGAGGGCACTTGCTATAATGGGCACCATTTGTTATATGGAATTATAGAATAACTTTATTGTACCCCCTGGAAATAGTATTACACTGTAAGTTAACTAACTGGAATTTAAATGAAAAACATAGAAAAAATAAAGTGAGTAGATATAAATGAAAGAGTTGTTGGGTCTTTGTGGTATCGTAGAGGGTGGCTAAAAAGAACCTACCACTCACTGTTGATACTGTGGGTTATAAGTTACAAATTAAGTACAGATTTTGGCATTTGATATTTCATACAAGAAAGTGATTGCCATAATCCCCATTATAGGGCTAGTGTTTGGGTCCAGCTTTAATGTTCTGCATCATACATAGAGTTATGATGATGAATCCAGGTTGGCCAGTCAGGGAGAAACTCAGTCATTCTCTCTTTCCTCTCTCCCTCTCTCTCACCTTGTTTTTCTGTCTTCTTTCATCGATACTATACACACTGTCTATAGGTATAATCTAAAAACACGTCAGTTATTTAGGAAGGGTTTCTTCCCCTAACTTTGAAATTTGAGAGAGTTTCTGTCTTTTTGTAGAGGACACTGATTAACATAGTAGAATGTATCATCACATATGGTTTTATAGCAAATGCACCCAAAAACTCTCTTTCATTAAATTCTGGTCATCTACTAACCATTATCCTTTTATTTGGCTTTTCCCTTACTGGGAACGTGAAACTGCAAAGAAAACGGAGGAAGCGCTTCTTGCTCAGACTGTCCTGTATGCAAGAGGAATGTGTAAACTAATGGCAGGTTCTTATTGCCCTTGAAACTGTTCAGCCTTTATTATTCACATAAAATCCAGTACTTTTTAAAAGCCGGCTTTAAGATGACTACTGTGGTATGACAGTCAACCGGGTTTTCCTACACCATGGGACCATTTATATTTATAATTGAGTAATCATTATACAGTTCATTTTTGAAGACTGTACCAGTATCTACTTACTAGCTATGCTAAGTACTAAGTACTTTCACTGACCTTTAATTTCCTTGTGAAATAAATCTCAGTCTAGCATAAAGCAAGAAACTTGAAAGCCCTTAAGTGGATCTACTTTCTCACTAGATTCTTTATATTAGACTTAGGCTTAATATAGTTCAGGCTTTTAATATTGTTTGTAGGATTGCTCTCTTCATTGTTACTAAATAGATAAATGCAACAAAAAGTTAGAGAAAAGTATCTAGAGAAGACATTATAGGTTGGCTCACCTTCTTCCTATTCTTTCTCTCTTGCCCTGTTTTACTCTAGTAGAAAAATGGAAGTCCTCATGTTCTCTGACTCTCTTAAGGCTAGAGTGGCCAATGAGGTATAATAAATTCTGATGCCACAGCCCATTCTACTTACCTCCTCTTTCTGTTCTGGTTACTGACAAGGTCTCTGGAGCTATAAAGTTATTGCCCTTACTATTAACTGAGGGCATAGGGAACCGCAGATATCTTGTCTCTTAGGCCACCGAAAACCTGACCAACTTCTTAACTGCTTACCTTCTTGCTATACATTACATGGGGCGGGGAGGGGGGGGTAACCATATTTTTGAAGCCAATGTAGTTGGCTTTCTGCAGTTGAAATTATTTCTAAATAAAATATAACCTAAATATGAACTGTGGATGAGTAGTAATGCTCACCTAGTTCATTAAATAATGAAAAGCTAGGCCTCTAGCCATGAAAGAAAATTTAACAGAGAAAATTTTCTATAGCCCAATTTTGAGGTAAGAAAAAAGTTTGGACGCTTCCAACAACACTCAGAAAGGTTACTAAACAACAATTTTTTCTTAAAAACATATCCATTTGCCATGATATATTAGATATTCACTGGTCGACATTTTATCATCCAGTCATCTTTCTCTTTCTAAGAGTATCTGGGATTTCCCACCTACAAGGTTTATGAAGGGTAGATTATTCCACTTCTGTTTCTAGTGAGCACATAAAGATTGCCTAAATTCAGTTAACATGACCTATCTTTTTGTACAACGTAATTTTTCCAGGTTAGTAAATATGAAACAGGGCAAGCAGAGCTTATGGGTGTCAATTAAATGGCTTTTATTTGGCTGTTAATAAAGCAGAATTACACTCTCTTGCTGCCTATGAACACGGGAACATTTAGTAGAAGATGCTAACATCTATTTGGGAGTGCAAAGACAGAGTCTCTCACAAAATGGATGTAAGATTAAGAAAAACCAGCTGAAAGTGATGTGTGTCCTGTTTATACTGCCGGAACCCAAGATATCAGCCTCTATCGAAACTAGAATAACCCACACGTTATCCACTGAAATGACTTAAAAATTCTCTTTATTTTAAATTAGTTCATTTTTCTATTACTTGAATTGTAATGACTTCTGATATATAAAATATCTGCTTGTTTTGTAAATAGTAGTATCAAAATAAAGGGGATTATGATATCTGAAAATATTTTGTCACTATCATAGTATTGCATTCTTTCTCTTTCTCCTATGCCACGAATGTCTAAATGAAGGTTTATTCCATTCTCTGGAGTAATTTATAGTGCTTTCTGGACGGACAAGCAATAAAATTGAAACTACAATATTACTCTGTAAATTCAGTCATTTATACATGTTTTTAAATCTTTCATTTGAGAAATGTAGGGAAGAAAAAAATTGGTTCAGTTGTATACTTGAACTTTACATCAAGCATAGATTGAAATTACTTCAACCCTTGACCATTCAGTAAAACCACCTAATATTTCACTTTATTTTAAAACATCAAATTAAAGTTCAAGAAGATGGTTTCCAAGTTCCTGACACTGAGACCCTGTCTTTCTCATTTCTACGCACAGGCTTTTCATAGGCTGAGTCCTACATGTTTCATGAGCCCAGATATTGAATGTTTGAGAACACCTCTCTGTTTTGAATGTAAAGTGTACCATTAGACTTAATGTCATGAGTCCAATATACATTGTAGCTAGGAATAGCCTAAGGTATCTGTATGAGCAGGTTTGCAGAAACTCACTGGAGTTGGTGGACTAGTGATAACTGTACATGGCAAGACTTTTAACATTTTTTTTAATTCCAGTATCATTAAAATACGGTGTTATATTAGTTTCAGGTGTACAATACTGTGATTCAACAATTCCATACGTCACCATTGCTCATCATGACAAGTGTGCTCTTTAAAATCCATCATCTCTTTCACCCATCCCGCAACCCACCTCCTCTCATCAGCCTCTTCTGTTTAGTTAGGAATCTGTTTCTTCATTTGTCACTTGGATTTTCTTCTTTGTTCATTTGTTTTGTTCTATGTATGAGTGAAATCATATGGTATTTGTCTTTCTCTGATTGACTTATTTTGCTTGGCATTATAGTCAATAACTCTACCCATGTTGTTGCAAATGGCAATATTTTATTCTTTTTTTATGACTGAATAATAGTCTATTTTATATATATATGCCTCACCTTCTTTATCCATCCATCTACTGATGGACACTTGGTCTACTTCCATAATTTGGTTATATAATGCAATAAACATAGGCGTGCATCTCTTTGTTTTTGTTTTTTAATATTTACTTATTTTTGAGAGAGAGAGAGACAAGACAGGAGCAAGGGAGGAGCAGAGAGAGAAGAAGACACAGAATTGGAAGCAGGCTCCAGCCTGTGAGCTGTCAGCACAGAGCCAGACACAGGACTCAAACTCACGAACCATGAAATCATGACCTTAGCCAAAGATAGATGCTTAACCCTCTGAGCCACCCAGGCACCCCAGGAGTGCATCTCTTTGAATAAGTGTTTTTGTATTTTAGGGGTAAATACCCTATAGTTCAATTACTGGATCCTAGGGTAGTTCTATTTTGGACTTTTTGAAGAGTTAATTTTTAACTCCATATTGTTTTCCATAGTGGTTGCACCAGTTTGCATTTCCACCAATAGTGCATAAGAGTTCCTTTTTCCCCACATCTTCACCAACACTTGTTTCTTGTGTTTTTGATTTTGGCCATTCTGACATGTGTGAGGTAGTATCTCACTGTAGTTCTGATTTGCATTTCCCTGATGATCAGTGATGATTAGCATCTTTTCATGTGTCATTGGCCATCTGTATATCTTTTGGAGAAATGTCTGTTCATGTCTTCCGCCCCTTTTATAGTTGGGTTATTTGATTTTTGGGTATTGAGTTATATCAGTTCTTTACATATTTTGGATACTAACCCTTTATCAAAGATATCATTTGCAATTATATTCTCCAATTCAACTAGTTGCATTTTAGCTTTATTTCCTTCAGTGTGCAAGAGCTTTTTATTTTGAGGTCATCCCAATAGTTTATTTTTGTTTTTATTTCCCTTGCTTCAGGAGACATATCTAAAAAATGTAGCTATTGGTCAACGTCAGAAAAATTTCTTACTGCCTGTGTTCTCTTTTAGGATTTTTATGGTTTCAGTCTCACATTTAGGTCTTTAATCTATTTTGAATTATTTTGTGTATGGTGTATGAAAGTAGTCCAGTTTCATTCCTTTCCATGTTGCTGTCCTGTGTTTCTAACACTATTTATTAGAGGCTGTCTTTTTCCCATTGGCCATTCTTTCCCACTTTATAGAGATTAATTGGCCAATAATTGTGGGTTTATTTTTGGGTTTTATATTGATCTATGTGTCTATTTTTGTGCCAATACTATACTTTTTGGTTACTATATCTTTGTAATGTAAGTTGAAGTCTGGAATTGTGATACCCTAGTTTCATTTTTCTTTTTCAAGATTGCTTTGGTTATCTGGGATCTGTTGTGTTTCCATACAAATTTCAGGATTGTTTGTTCTAAATCTGTGAAAATGCTGTTAGTGTTTCGATAGGGATTGCATTAAATCTGGAGATTGCTTTTGGTAATGCAGACATTTTAACATTTGTTCTTCCAATCTATCAGCATGGAAGTCTTTCCATTTCTTGGTGTCATGTTAAAAATCTTTCATCAATGTTTTTTAGTTTGAGAGTACAGATCTTTCACCTCTTTGGTTAAGTTTATTCCTTAGATATTTTATTGCTTTTGGTGGAACTATAACTGTGATTTTTTTCTTAATTTTATTTCTGCTGTTTCATTGTTAGTGTATAGGATTGCAACCGTTTTCTGTACATTGTTTTGTATTCTATGATTTTACTGAATTCATTTTTCAGTTCTAGTAGTGTGTTGGTGGAGTCCTTAGGGTATTCTATATAGAATATCATGTCATCTGCAAATAGTGAGTTTTATTTTATTCTTACCAATTTGGATGGTTTTTATTTGTTTTTGTTGTCTAGTTGCTATAGCTGAAATTCCAGCTGGACGTTGAATAAAAATGGTCACAGTCAACATCTTTGTCTTGTTCCCGACCTTAAAAGGAAAAGCTCTGTTTTCCCCCCATGAAATATAATGTTCACTCTGGATTTTCCATAAGGAAAAGTATATTTGATAAGTATATTTTATTGTCGAAATATACTCCTTCTTGACATACCTCGTTGAGCGTTTTTATCATGAATGGATTTTGTACTTTTTCAAATACTTTGTATATATCTATTGAAATGATCAGGGGTGCCTGGGTGGCTCAATCAGTTAAATATCCAACTTCAACTTAGGTCATGATCTCATGGATTGTGAGTTCAAGCTGTGCTGAAAGCTCAGAGTCTGGATCTTGCTTCAGATTCTGTGTTTTCCTCTCCCTCTCCCTGCTCCTCCCTCACTCATGCTCTCTCAGTCAGTCTCTCTCTCTCTCAAAAATAAATAAACAAAAAAAAAAAAAACGATCGTATGTTTTTTATCTTTCCTTTCATTGGTATGATGTATCATGTTGACTCATTTGTGAATATTCCAGAGCTTACACCCCAGGAAGAAATCCCACTTGATTATGGTATATTTTTAATGTATAGTTGGATTCAGTTTGATAGTACTTTGTTGAGGATTTTTGCATTGTGTTCATCAGATATATTAGTCTGTATTTCTCTTTTTATGTGACGTCTTTATCGGTTTTGGTATCAGGATGATACTGGCCCTGCAGAATGCATTTGAAAGTTTTCTTTCCTCTTCTATATTTTGGAATAGTTTAGAATAATTGGTATTAACTCATCTTTAAATGTTTAGCAGAATTTACCTGTGAATATGTCGAGGCTTGGACATAAGGCTATTACCATCAAGAAAAGAGATGTAACTGATTTTCCTAATACAAATGAACAAACACAGAGTTAGACAAAATTAGAAGATAAATTAATATGTTCCAAATGAAAAAAAAGACAGGACCAAGCCACAGGAAGAGTCCTAAGGGAAATGAATATAAGTAACATACTTGATAGAGAACTTAGAGTAATGATAATAAAGATACTCTCTGGATTTGAGAAAAGAGTGTAGGAATTCAGTAGAACCCTTAAGAAAGAAACAAAAAAGAATGAATCAGAGATGAAAACACGATAAATGAAATTAAAAATTAAAAATAAACTTAATGAAATAAATTGCAGGCTAGAGGAAGCAAAAGAATGAATTAATGACCTGGAAGACAGAGTAATGGACAGTGACCAAGCTGAGCAAATGAGAAGGAAAAATATTATGCCAGTTGGGAATAGTCTTAGGGAACTCAGTGGCTCCCTCAAGTGTAATAGCATTCATATTATAGGGATCCCAGAAGAAGAAGAGAGAGAAGAGGGGGCACAAAACTTATCTGAATAAATAATAGCTGAAAACTATCCTGTCCTGGGGAAGGAAACATGTATCCAGATCCAGGAGGCAAAGAGATCCTCTCAAAAAATTGACCCACGCTATGTGTCTTGGTCCATACCATTAAAATGGCAAAAAGTAGTGATAAAGAGAAAAAAAAATAAAGGTAGCAAGAGAAAAGAAAGCAGTGACATACAGGGGAAACTCCATAAGGCTGAGAGTGGATTATTCAGCAGGAATTTTGCAGTCCAGAGGGAATGGCATGATATAGTCAAATTGCTGAAAAGGAAAAATCTGTAGCCACGAATACTCTATCCAGCAAAGCTATCATTTGCAATAGAAGGAAATATAAAGAGTTTCTCAGACAAATTAAAACTAAAGTACTTCGGGACCACTAAACTAACCCTACAGGAAACATCAAAGGAGATGCTGAGCGAAAAGGAAAGACCACAAAGAAAAGCAAGGAAATTAGAAAGCACGAAAGCAGTAAAAATAAGTATATCTATAAAAATCAGGAACTCACAAAATACAAGTATTTAAAGTATGACGCCATATGCCTAAAACGTGGAGATGAGAGAAGTAAGGAATGAATTCAAACTTAAGTGACCATGACTTAATATAGACTGCTATATGCAGAAGATTTTATATGCAAATGGTAATCAAAAATCAAAAACCAGTAATAGATATGCAAAGAATAAAGAGAAAAGAATCCACATCCATTACTAAAATAGACCAACAAACCGTGAAAGAGAGCAAGAGAAGAGATCAGAAAAAAAAACAAAAAACACAAAAAGAACCACAAAACCAGTAATAAAATGGCCATAAATACATAACTATCAGTAATTACTTTGAATGTAAATGGACTAAGTGCTTCGATCAAAAGACATAAGGTGACACAGTGGATCAAAAACAAGACCCATCTACTACAGGAGACTCATTTCAGACCTAAAGATGCTTGGAGATTGAAAGTAAAGGGATGTATAAACATTTATCACACAGATGTTACCAAAAGAAAGCCAGGGTAGCAATACTTATATCTGACAAAATAGACTTAAAAACCAAGACTGTAACAAAAGACAGAGAAGGAACTGTGTAATAATAAAAGTGACAGTCCAACAAGGAGATGTAATCATTGTAACTATTTATGGGAGTGCCCAAATGCATAAAACAGTCAATAACAAACATAAAGGAACTAATTGATAGTCATACAATAATCATAGGGAATTTTAACACCCCATTTATATCAATGAACAGATCATCTAAACAGAAAATCAACAAGGAAGAAATGGCTTTGAATGACACACTGGGCCAGATGGATTTAACTGGTCTATTCAGAACATTCCATTCTAAAACAGTAGAATACATATTCTTTTCAAATGCACATGGAACATTCTCTAGAATAGGTCAAATATTAGACCACAAAACAGGTTTAAACAAATTCAAAAAAGATCAAAGTCATACCATTTATCTTTTCTGAACTCAAAGCTATGACACTAGAAATCAACAACAACAACAAAAATCTCAAAAGATCAAAAATACATGAGAGTTAAATAACATTCTACTAAACAGTGAATGATGCAACTAAGAAAATGAAGAAAAAATTAAAAATTACGTGGAAACAAATGAAATTGAAAACAAATTTCCAACATCTTTGGATAAAGCAAAGTGATTCTAAGAGGAAAGTTACAGGCCTACCTCAAGAGCAAGAAAAATCTCAAATAAACTACTAAACTTTACACTTAAAGAAGCTAGAAAAAGAACAATCAAAAAAATCAAAAACCCACACCAACAAAAGGAAGGAAACACTAAAGAAAGGAGAAGTAATGAATGATATAGAAGCTAAAAAGAACCAATAGGGTAGATCTATGAAAGCAGGAACTGGTTCTTTGAAAACGTCATCAAAAGTGATCAACCTTTAGCCAGACTCACAAAAAAGAGAGAGAGAGAGAGAGAGAGAGAGAGAGAGGAAGATAGACTGAGAGGACCCTAATAAACAAAATTACAAATGAAAGAGGAAAAATAACAACCAACATCACAGAAATACAAACAATCGTAAGGGAGTACTACAAAAATTATAGGCCAACAAATTGAACAAGCTAGAAGAAATGGATAAATTCCTACAAACATATAACCTACTGAAACTAAAGCAGTAAGAAATAGAAAATTTAAACAGACAGATTCCCAGCAATAAAATTGAAACAGCAATCAACTCCCAACAAACATGGCCAGGTTTTTGAGCAACACTGAGTTTGGAGCATTCATTCTTAAAACCAGTCTTATCGTTTGATCTTTGAGAACTTGTGTTACTCTTATGTAGTAACTTTCTCAGAGGTCACACTAGAGTCTCGCAATTTAGTGTATGTGAGTATCACACAATCAGATTCACACATGCCATCTATAAATAATCCCTGTAAGTATCTGCTGAGGTGGTTCAGGAACCACGGTTGAAAAATGTTAGGGTAGATACCCTCATTTCCAGGCGATAAGTGTTAAAAACTGGGTAGACTACTTCAAAACTTTATACTTTAAACACACTTGCTTTTAAGCACTTACAACACATGAAGAAACTCTATTCTTCCATAAGTTTTCCTTCAAATCAGATAGATTTGGAAAGGATGAATGAGCTAATCACTTCCCTCTCAGAATAAAGCAAAAGATTGTTCTCTCCTTCATGCCATGGAAGTAACTCCAAAAGATGAGAAAAACAAATACTTCAGTACTATTCTCTCCTCCATCAAGAAGCTTGCAGTCTACTAAAGTAATGAAAACAAGTTGTAAGTAACTATAATCAAATGGAAAGACTTATGCTTTGTAGGAAAGAAGCAAACAGGGCCATCAGAACTCAACAATAATGGAAAGCACATTCAACTTCAGGTTGTCCTATAAAATCAATTTTTTACACAAATGCTTCTTTTCGATGGCTTTTATTTATTTTTAATAACTCTAAAAGTCATACAGTCAGCATAAGGTACCAGCGTGGTGTCAATTTCCTTAACAAACAGAAACTTTATTGAGTTTAGCATAACTTACACTCTTTGGATCTGAATCTAACAGCGGCTTAACATTCACTTCTTGAAGGTGTAATTTCTATCTAAGTTCTTCAATACTTAAACAACAAAGTGAAAAACGTTGAGGAAATTCATTAATTAGCCAAGGAATTTATGAATGTCCAAATTCTTAACTGGAAGAAACAGTGGCAGAAAAAAGAAAGAAATGGAAATATTTTATAACACAAACTGAGGCAAAAAAGAAATAGAATGAACATGCCATATAATAATGGTGGATCATTGGACAACAACTTCAGAAACAGAATGCCACTAAAATTATGGTGACACAGCTTTCTCAAACTCTAACAGCCTCAAACTTAATGTTAATCATCATCTCTAGAACATTCAGAACTGTGTTTTTGTGTGAAGCGAAAGGCAGACAGAGAGAGACAGAGAGTGTTTGGTTTAACAGTCTTCTCAGCTATACCAATATAAGTGAAAAATTCTTGCTTGTAATGTCATCTTTAAAATTGAAACATGTTGGGGCGCCTGGGTGGCTCGATTAGTTAAGCATCGGCCTTCAGCTCAGGTCATGGTCTTGTGGTCCAGTCCATGGGTTCGAGGTGTGCATAAGGTTTTGTGCTGACAGCACTGAGCCTGGAGCCTGCCTCAGATTCTGTGTCTCCCCCTCTCTCTCTCTCTGCCTCTCACCTGCTCATGCTGTCTCTCTCACTCTCTCTCAAAAATAAATAAACATTAAAAAATGTTTTTAAATAATAAAATTGAAAGACGTGGGGCTCCTGGGTAGCTCAGTCGATTAACCCTCTGACTTTGACTCAGGTAATGACCTCACGGTTCATAGGTTCCAGCCCCGTTTTGGGCTCTGTGCCTGGAACCTGTTTCCGATTCTGTGTTTCCTTCTCTCTCTGCCACTTCACCCATCATTCTCTGTCTCTCTCTCTCTCTCTCAAAAATAAACATTATTAAAATAATAATAAATATAATAAAATTAAAAATGCTATTTTTTATTTTTCTGTACAGATTGACTTTTCGGTGCTCAACTTTTTAAATACTTTGTTTTCTGATTTATTACTTTATTCATTTATTAAATATTACAATGTGGTTCACTAGATTCTGCACTATATACAGACTTTTTTTTAAAGGATACAAAGCTTTATAAAGAGAAATTTATGTTAGGGGCGCCTGGGTGGCTCAGTCGGTTGAGTGGCCGACTTCGGCTCGGGTCATGATCTCGCGGTCTGTGAGTTCGAGCCCCGCGTCGGGCTCTGTGCTGACAGCTCAGAGCCTGGAGCCTGCTTCGGATTCTGTGTCTTCCTCTCTCTCTGCCCTTCCCCCGCTCATACTCTGTCTCTATGTCTCTCAAAAATAAATAAACGTTAAAAAAAAAATTTTTAAAAAAAATAAAAAAAAAAATAAAAAAAAAAAAAGAGAAATTTATGTTAATTTGCAGAAAAGGATTTAAAATAGTATAATAATACAGGTGGGCATATAGTGTAGCAGTATATTAGAGGAAAAGAGTAGTATATTAGAGGTGAGGGGATATGAAGATAACAAAGACTTCCTAGAAGACTTCTTAAATGATATCTACAATTTATTGAAACATATATGAAAAGAGCTAGTCGGAAAAAATATGTGCAAAGTAATAGTGTCATGAGAGATATGTGGATTTACGATAATAATTCAGAAAACCTGCACTTGTGTGTTCATTCTGAAGTTTCAAATTATTTGGTCATAATTGGTTAGGATAGATCTATTTTTGAATGTTTACTTATTTACTTTGAGAGAGAGGGAGAGAAATAATCCCAACCAGAGTCTACACTGTCAGTGCAAAGCCCAGAATGGAGCTTGATCTCACTAACTGTGAGATCATGACTTGAGTCAAAATCAAAAGTTGGCATTTAACTGACATTTAACTGACTGAGGTGCCCAGAACCCCTGGATGTATTTATTTTTAAGTGTTGTAGTGATTTTGGAGACTTTGCTATATGTAAGTAGGAAATTTGACATATATGTTTATAAATATTATATTGTGAGTCAATATTGATCAATTACTCTTTCAGAGTATGCTATTATTCATGAGATTATATAAACATTATATCTTAGTTATTAATATAGACTACAAACCATTTATAAAGCCTTTTATTAGAAGAAAAAATATGACTGGGGGATAGAATAATCAAAAAAAGGGAAAACAATTCTTACTAAATCATAGATTTGGCCCTTCCAGGAAAATAATTTTCTCTCATGACTCAGAGCATATTATGCCACATTTCCTTTAAAATTATAGAAGCGATGGATATATTTCATCAACAAAAAGCTTTTATGTACTTTTTGACATTAGCTTTACAAGTTTCTCAACAATAATGCTTAAGTTCTCCAAATTTTAGCTGAACATCAGATTAGAAAGCAGAAGTGAGAAGAGGAGAAATGAAAGGATTGCCACACATACGAACTACAGAATATATAAAATTTTCTTTCCTTCAAATCATCAGTTTGTGATTTAATCTTTTATTGGTCACATAACACTAAATTAAAATCTTTGTGAAATGAATCACAAGGGAAGATAATTTTCCTTCTATGCAATAGCCTGTGTTTCAGGAGTAATGTTCTCTACATAATAGTATGTTTGAAATGATGTGATTTTTGATAGATGCTAATGTGGATATTATTATGTGCTAATGGCACATGAGTATCTTAGCAACTCGGATGTGACTTCTTCTTTGTTGAGAGTTCAAAATCTTTTTGAACACCTTTAGATTAGAAAAAAGATGAAGGTAATAACCTAACTTTACACATCAAGAAAATAGAAAAAGAACAAACAAAACAAGATTTGCAAATGCGAAGACATAACGAATATGAGAACAAAAGTAAGTAAGTTAGAAAAAAGGAGAGAATAGAAAACAGTAAGAAAACTAAGAGCTTTTTTTTGAAAGGAAACAAAATTGACACATCTTTAGCTAGACTAAGAAAACAGTAGCTAAGATTTAAGTAAATATTTTCAGAAATGAAAGAGGAGGCATAAAAAAGGATATGGCAGAAATATAAAGAATTGAAGGAACTACTATGAATAATTAATATGCCGACAAATTGAATAACCTAGAAGAAACAGGTAAATTCCTAGAAACATAAAACTTACCCATACTGAATCCTGAAGAAATAAAAAATCCAAACAGACCAATAATGAGTTAGGAAATTGCGTCAGTAATCAAAAACTTCCCAACAAACAAAACCCCAGCAATGAAGAATTCTACAATATCTTCAAGGAAACATTAATGCCAATTCCTTAGAACTTTTCCAAAACTTAATAGGAGAGAATACTCAGTATGAGGTCAGCATTTCACTGATTCCAAAACCAGATAATGGCACTACAAAAGACTGATAACGAATATCCCTGATAAATATAGAAGTTAAAATTCTTAACAAAATATTAGCAAATGGAATTCAAAAGAACTATAAAAGGAACATACAACATGATCAAGTAGGGTTCATTCCTAGGATGCAAGATCATGATCGGGAAGGGTTCATTCCTAGAATGTAAGGATGGATCAACATATGTAAATTAATAAATGTGATACACCACATTAGTAGAATGAAAGATGAGATTCATATGATAATCTCGATAACTGTAGTAAAAGCATTTGACAAAATTTACCATCTTTTAATGATAAAGTCTCTCAACAAATTGGATATAGAAGGAATGTTTGCTCAACATAACATCCAAAATCATAAAGGAAGAAATAACATTGTCTCTTTGCAGATAATATGATTTAATATACAGAAAACCTGTAAAGACATCACTAAAATCTGTTAAATCTGGTAAATTAATTCAGTGAAATTTTAGGATACAAAAACCAACAGAAATCCATTGTGTTTCTACATACTAACAGTGAAATAGCTGAAGAAGAAAACAATTCAAACTACAATAACCTCAAAAGCAGTAAAATACTTGGGAATAAATTTAACCAAATACTTGAAAGATCCGTACACTGAAAAGTTTAAGACTCTGAAGAAAGACATTGAAGAAGACACGAATAAGTGGAAAGTTATTTGTGTTCATGGATTAGAAAAATTAGTATCTTTAACTGTCTATTCTACCCAAAGTTATCTGTAGATTCAATATAATCTCTATTAAAATCTCTTAAAATCTCTATTAAAATCTCAATGACGTTTTTCACACAAAAACGTATGTATATCCAAAGTGTATATGGAATCTTAAAACTTGTATGGAACTGAATAGCCAAAGCAGTCCTGCGAAACAAGAACAGAGCTCGAGGCATCATACTTCCTCATTTCATACCATATGACCAAGGTATACTAATCAAAACACTGTGATAGTGGCAAAAAAATAGGCACATAGACCTTGGAACAGTATTTAGAGCCCAGAAATAAACTCCTACATATACAATCAATGAATGCCTGACAAGGGAACCAAGAGTGTTTAATGGGGAAAGGATAGTCTCTTCAGTAAGAAATTTTTAGAAAACTGGATAATCATATAAAGAAGAATAACACTGAACCATTATCTTATACCACTCACAAGAACTAACTTGGAAAGATTAAAAACTTGAAAAGGTAAGCCTGAAATGGCAAAATTCCTGGAACGATACGTAACATTGGTCTTGGCAATGATTTGGGGAATATGACACCAAAAACTCAGGCATCAGAAGAAAAAAAAAATAAGTGGGAATGAATCAAATTTTAAAAACTTCGCATAGCAAAAGAAATAATCAACAAACAAAAGGGCAACCAATGGCTATTTTCAAGCTATCTGTCTGTTAAGAGTTAATACCCAAAATGTAAAATACCCATAAACTATATACCAAAGGACAAATGATCTGACTAGAAAACAGTCTGAGGAACAAATAGACATTTTCCCAAAGAAGACCAACCAATTGCCAACAGGTACATGAAAAGACACTCAACACCACTAATCATGAGGGAATAATGCAACTCAAAACCACAATGAGATATCACTTCATATCTGTTAAAATGGCTATCGTCAAAAAGACAAAAGGTCATAAGTGACATCACGAATGTGGAGAAAACAGAATCCTTATGCACTGTTGGTGGGCTTATAAACTGGTGCAGCTACTATGGAAAATATAATGGAGGTTCCTCAAAAAATTAAAAATAGAAAACTAAAGCTGGAGGCATCACAATCCCAGACTTCGAGCTGTATTACAAAGCTGTAATCAAGACAGTATGGTACTGAAACAAAAAAAGACACATAGATAAATGCGACAGAATAGAGAACCCAGAAATGGACCCACAAACATATGGTCAACTAATCTTTGACAAAGCAGGAAAGAGTATCCAATGGAATAAAGACAGTCTCTTCAGCAAATGGTGCTGGGAAAACTGGACAACGACACGCACAAGAATGAACCTGGACCCTTTCTTACACCATACACAAAAATAAACTCTAAACGGATGAAAGACCTAATTGTAAGACAGGAAGCCATCAAAATCCTAGAGGAGAGAATAGGCAACAACCTCTTTGACCTCAGCCACAGCAACTTCTTATGTGACATGTCTCCAAAGGCAAGGGGAACAAAAGCAAAAATGAACTTTGGGACCTCATCAAGATAAAAAGCTTCTGCACAGAGAAGGAAACAGTGGAAAAAACTAAAAAACGACTGACAAAATGGGAGAAGATAATTGCAAATGACATATTGGATAAAGGGTTAGTATCCACAATCTATAAAGAACTTATCCAATTCAATACTCCCAAAAAATAAATAATCCAATGAAGAAATGGGCAGAAGACATGAATAGATGCATTTCAGAGAAAACATCCACATGGCTAACGGACACGTGAAAAGATGCTCAACATCACTCATCATCTGGAAAACACAAATCAAAACCACAATGAGATACCACCTCACACCTGTCAGAATGGCCAAAATTAACGATTCAGGCAACAGCAGATATTGGTGAGGATGCAGAGAAAGAGGAACCCTTTCGAAACTACTGGTGGGAATACAAACAGGTACAGCCACTTTAGAAAACAGTGTGGAGGCTCCTCAAAAACTTAAAAATAGAACTGCCCTATGACCCAGCAATTACACTACTATGTATTTATCCAAAGGATACTGGAATACTGATTCAAAGGGATGATGCACCCCACTGTTTATAGCAGCACTATCGACAGTAGCCAAAGTATGGAGAGAGGCCAAATGTCCATTGACTACGGAATGGTAAAAAAATGATGTGGTGTATATATATATAGTGGTGTATATATATATATACATATATATATATATGTATATACATATATAATGTGTTATATATATATGTATATATAATGGAATATTGCTTGATGATAAAAAAGAATCAAATCTCGCTACTTGCAACAATATGGATGGAACTAGAGGGTATTACACTAAGTGAAATAAGTCAGAGAAAGACAAATATATGATTTCACTCATATGTGGAATTTAAGAAGGAAAACAGATGAACATATGAGAAGGGAAGAAAAAATAAGATAAAAACTAAGAGGGACACAAACCATAAGAGACTCTTAAATACAGAGAACAAACCGAGGGTTGCTGGCAGGGTGTTGGATGGGGAGAGGGGCTAAATGGGTGATGGGCGTTAGAAGGGCACTTGTTGGGATGAGCACTGGCTGTTATATGTAAGTGATGGATCACTAAATTTTATTCCTGAAATCATTATTACACTATATGTTAAATACCTTGGATTTAAATTTTAAAAAATTAATAAAAACAAATAAATAAATAAAATTCCTATATAATACGGCAATTCCACTTCTGGGTATATGTTCAAAGGAGATGAAATCAGGGTCATAAAGTGACGTCTGCACATCCATGTTCATTGCTGCATCATTCACAACAGCTGAGATAAAGATGCGTTTACAATGGAATATTATTCAGCCTAACAAAAGAAGGAAATCCTGCCATTTGGATGGACCTTGAGAGCACTATGCTAAATGAGATAAAATCAGACAGAGAAACATACATGCCATCTGATCTCACTTGTAGGTGGAATCCTAAAAAGCTGAATTCATAGAAACAGAGAATAGAATGGTGGATGCCAGGGGCTGAGAGATGGGGGAAATGGTGAGATTTTGATCAAAGGCTATAAGCTTTCAATCATAAGATGAGTAAATTCTGAAGAATTCATGCACAGTATAGTGACTATAGTTAACAGTAATACTATGTTACATACTTGAAAGATGCCAAGAGCATAGATGTTCTTATCGCATACAGACAAGAAAGGTAATGACGTGAGGTGACGGAGGTATTAAATAACTCTATGGTGATTATCACTGCACAATATTTATGTGTAGCAAATCACATGTTGTACCTTAAATTCACACAATGTTATATGTCAGTAATATCTCAATGAAGCTGGATAAAAGAAAATATATTGTAAATAAACATTTAACTTGATGCTTTATAAATATAGTTTTTGCGCACACTGTAGAAGATAGTTGTAAAAATAAATATACTCTCTAAAAACTGCCATGGTATATAACATATCCTTTAATATTCCTTAGGAGTTCTTACAATTTTCTTGTTCTTTTAATATGATATGATCTCTCATATTCTCAGTGTACTTTTATCTCAGTTTTGTTAATTGCACAGACACTCTATTTTTTTTGAGATTTTATCCCTGATAGCGCCACTTTTTGAAGAAAATGTATCATTTTCTTATCTTTCAATACCCACATGAATTTTTTAAAATTTAAATGAAAAAATTTTTTTACCGTAGAAACACATATAGGTAGGCACTCTAATTGTAATTATGCACAAATGATGAGACATTTCTGTCAGCATCTCCAAAATTCAGGATGTATTTTAATCAATAATTTAGTATTTTTACATCCACTTTTCAGAACTGGCTGTGTGGTCTTTTGTATATGTATGTATAAAATGTTAAGATACATGAACACATGGCAAACTGGGTCAGAGTTACACGTCACATGCATTTACAGAGGGCAATTTTCTTATCATCTAAAATTTTCTTAAAGTTAACTTTGCCAGAGGACACGTGGGTGGCTTAGTCGGTTAGGCGTCGGACTTCAACTCAGATCAAGATCTATGGTTTTGTGAGTTCAGCCCTCCGCGGGCTCTGCGCACTGACCACATGGAGCTTGCTTGGGATCCTCTCTCTCTCTCCCTCTCTCTCTGACCCTAATCCCACTCATACTCTCTCTGTCTTTCCCTAAATAAACTTAAGAAAGAAGTTAATTTTGTCATGATCCCAAATCATGTAACTTCAGTATTAAAATAAAATTCAAAATGTAAATCAGAAAAACTTTCAATTGATAAATAATTATTTAAAAATGACTTAAATGTCAATGCCTAATGGAACATTTGTATTCAAAGACTAAAAATTATGTAATTTAAATTATGCATCTCGGAAAAGATACTGAAATATAAGAAACAGGGGAAAACTCAATTCTCCATATCAGTTATCTTTTTAAATCACTCTTTTCTTGTTACTTAATAACCAAAGATTTTTCCGTTTTTGTCTAAAAGTAGTACCTTTTAAAAACTGCAAAAAGAATGTGAAATTCTACTACTCAACTCGTCTAAAAATGCCGAGAACACATAGATGGAATATTGTACTATGTTTAAAACTGAAACAAAAAACTCATTTTATCTTATGAAGAAGGTGGAGAATTTGTCTGGATAGTTGAGAAGTAGTTATTCAATTTGTGAAGAAATTTTATTTCTTACATTTCAAGTATTCTAGATATAGATATTCTACTTAACTTCTGTTTTCTAAAGATATTCCAAAAGGTTGAGTACTTTAATTTTGATAAAGCATTTCTACAGACTCTATTCTTCATGCACATTCTGTCATTGTCAGGTAATTACTTAAATAAAAAGGCATAGTTCCTAGGCAAATGAAATTCTGGTAGGACAATAAATACATTTTAGAGCTTGGGCAAGATGCTCATTCATTACATTTTGAACACTGTTTCCTCTACTTCTCAGAATAGACCTAAATGAGGATTTTGCCAATATTTTATTCCAGGTTCATTAAAATATCAAAACTTTTATTTGAATCATCAATTTTTTGAAGATAAATCTTAGTCTACTCTTTTCCCCACAATAACATGAGGTGGGAGGTGTAGTTCCAGAACTGAAGTTGAGTGCTAATAAAATAAACCATTTTTGTTCCCAAAACATTTTGATATTACTGAAATGTAGTTTCCTTCTATTAATGTCTTCAGAAAGAAGCTATGACTCTTCTGAATAGAAAAGTAAAAACAAAACAAAACAAAAACAGAATCAGCTAAAACATAGGTTATACCAAATAAACAAGTTTTAGACAAATTGTAATTTGGGGGCGGACTGCCTAGACAAGCTAATTTCAGCTCATGCTTTTGACCAAACAAAACAATTATATATGACACGAAAGTGCCAACAGTGTTTTAATTACTTTCTGTAGTTACAGAATTTCATGCTGTTTATGTACTCAAACTATCAGTAATCTTCATTTCCTCCTTTAAATGGAATAACCTTATATCTTGAATATATCTTCAATTGAAAAAAAAATGGCTTGATCTCAGTATGTAAGATAATGGAGGAAAAAAAATTACCTTTAATTTAATTTACCTGCTCCTGCTTATGTTTACCTAGATGATATAATTTAATTAGAAGGAAGATTTGGGCAACAGGTCATTAAGTATATCTAATAGAACTTCAAATGCACTTGGATATGAGGATGAAGATTGTTGTAGTGAAGGAGTTCCCAGAACATCTGTTATTTAATGTGACAGAAATCCCCTCATATCAAGTATTACCACATTTCTGAATCATTTCAAAAGGCAATATTGATGGAGGCTTATTCCATTTTTCTCTTCATGTTTTTCTTGGATCTTGATCAGACAGTATCTCAATTCAAAGTGGGTACATGATGCCAGTACAAATAGGATCCTCTTTTCCTTTCTACCACTGCATTTCATCCTTGTAATACGTGATGTATAGTGTGGAGAGAGACTGACATAGTTAATGAGAGGTGACAGAAGGCAATAAGATACCAAGTTCTATAAATGCTGGATGTGAAATGAAAATGTATATAAGTGGAACTCCAACGGGACACTTTTATTTCAGCTCTCATTTATCAACTGGAAGAGATATAACCACACAGGTCAATAAATTTTCTTATTAGCTACAAGTCTTTGAAAGTATACATAAAATACAATAGTTTTTCAAAAACTATCTTCATTTTTTTTTTTTTTTTTTTTTTTAGAAATCACCTAGGGGCACCTGGGTGGCTCAGTCAGTTATGCATCCAACTCTTGATTTCGGCTCAGCTCATGATCTCACAGTTGTGAGATCAAGCCCTGTGTCAGGCCCTGTGTCAGCCGAGATCCCTGCTTGGGATTCTCTTCTCCCTCTCCCTCTCTGTCCCTCCCCCGCTCACACTCTTTGTCTCTCGAAATATAACAAATAAACACTTAGAAGTCACCTGATTACTCCCTAGGCTAGTATAAGATTTTTCTAATATTTGGAATTCAGGCATGTGCATAGGTTATACTTAAAAGTCTATCAATGTCCCTATTGAAATGTATCATTTTTGAGAAAATTTAAATTATTTATATATTAGTATTCTTATGACAGAAAGCAAGTTTAGTCCACTAAATTAACCTATTTCAATATTCTTGATGTATTATATAAACACTCTCTTACTCGTGAGTATATCAAATTTACAAATTGGTCTCATGAACTAGGCAAGGAATATCTAAATAAGAAGATAGTATTTAGATCAAATCTGGTCAAAAGGATAACTACCCATATCATATTTTTTAAATGGTATTACCTTTGACCCTTGAGCAACACATGGGTTAAAGGTGCTGACACCCCTACACAGTCAAAAATCCACATATAATTTTTGACTCCCCCACAACTTAACTACCAATAGCCTACTGTTGTCTGGAAACTTTACCGATAACATAGTCAATTAATACATATTTACATGTTATATATATTATATACTATATTCTTACAACAAAGTAAGCCAGAGAAAAGAAAATGTTATTAAGAATATTAGAGGGAAGAGATATACATTTATAGTACTGCGCTGTATTTACAAAAAAAAAAAAAAAATCTGAGTTAAGTGGACCTGAACAGTTCAAACCTGTGTTATTCAAAGGTCAACTGTAACTGGTTAAGAGAAATAAACAGCCAGTTGTCAAAGCATTAAATTAGTATTCAAAATATAAATACTGAGATATAACAAACACTAAGTCAGCATTTGGTACAAGAACAGGAATTGGTGAAAGATCAAGATTTCAGGGGGAAAAGAGATATTTTAAAGAACCAATAGTAATTCTTTTTTTCTTTTTGATCCTTTGAAAGAAAGCAATGGAGATTAACTAGAACAGTTTCCTATGGTTATCTCAGTATCGATGAGGGTATGACTTATTGCAGACCTTAAGTAAAAAGCGGTTCATTTACTTTCTAGGTTTAGGGGATAAAGTAGAGAAGAACCATGTCAACTGCAATTGTTAATCATTAATACTTTCTCTTTTGTTTATAATAAGATGGTGAGGATAATAATTTCCATACTACCTCCTTAACTGTATTTGATACACTTTATAAAATGGGATTTTGTGAAAAAGCCAACTTTGCTTTGCTTTAGCTAATAGTTTCTCTTGGTTAAGACTTCATTGGATTTATAGATGAATTTTATATCATAATATCATATCACAGAATTAATACCATAATAAGGTTTATATCATCTCCTTCATGATTGTTGCATATATATAATACTTATTTCATTAAAATTAATTCATTGTTTCTAATTATAAAGATAAGCTAAATTTATTTGAGTTCAGTTTTTGGTGCATTTTTATAAGTTTTGGTGAATTTTCATGACTCAGTTTATTTCCTCATGACAGAGACATATATTATATGTATAATGTATATAAAGTTATAGCTATTCAACTTTTTATAAATTAAGGAAAGGAATTTAGATGTAAAATAAGTCAATTTTAATTTTAAAAACATTAGAGGAAACTAATTAAATTATATATTAATCCTGCAATGTCAATTTCAAAAATTTATTTTAGAGAGTCTAAGGAATGAGGATGTTCATTTCAGTACTGTTTATATTAATACAAAACTAAGTACCTGGAGATCACCAAATTATTCAACGTAAGAGAATGGTTAAATGCATTATTATATATATACATCAGAACATTTTATAGTTTGAAAAAATGGATGATGTAGATGTGAATGTACTGATAGACAATATTGCAGGGAAAATGTTAAGTTGCAAAATGGTATGAATTTTATGATCTAACAACTATAAGCATAGGTCTTTATCTCTTCTCAAAATGGTAATCTTAATCACTTCCTAAAGTATGGTATCTCAAGGAATATTTTACTCTTCAATTTGTATACTCTAAACATTTTTATTTTTGGCCCACTTCTCAGCTAATATTTTAAAATACTTTTGATATGAAAAAACAGAGAAATAAATGGACAGTCGTTAGTTGTTGGAAAACATAATTAAGTAAACTCTATCACTGAGGCAAAAAAAATTCAAACAACAGTGATTAAGTGCATAGCTAAAAGAATATGATTTTGTTTCTGATATAATACAAATGCAAACTGCAATTTTTTCTATTTCTTTAGTAAATAGAGTTTAACTAAAATCAGTTTAGTTCACTGATTTTAATAACTGGATATAAAAATTCTTCCCTGACTATAAGCATTCTCAAATTTTGCAACAAATAAGGTATTTTAAAATCTGTAAAGAACAATAATATTTACAATAATATTGTAAAGAACAATAGATTTTAACCTATTTGTAAGCTAAATGGTTAGCCTGCCACAGTTTTTTAAGTATGCTCTCAAAAGGTGCATGCTGAACTTCTAGGTGAGAGCAAACGACTGTCTTTCACCTAACAGCAAGGAGTGTGAAAATCATATTTGCATTGGTTCCTCCGGCACTTCAAATCCTAGTCATCCATACTGAGGTACCCTGATACATGCCTGCACCCAGGTTACATTATAGGACAGAATCCTTGAGCTTAGAAAATCCAAATAATTTATAATAAGCAATAAGCATGCCTGTTTGCTCTGAAAGGAGACAAACTTTCTATATTTCAAGATTGTCTGCTACATGAGCATCTTTATACAAGCTTTTGTTTTCTAGATATACAGAATTCTAAGAGATCTGTTGAGAGATGCCTCCTAACAATATCTACTCCTTGTTTCTGTACCATCCTGGGACTGGATTTTTTTTTTTTTTTCATGACTAAACCTCTTTATTAGGCACTATAAATATCCTGTTGATCAGAGACTGGGACCAAATCCATTCAATCATCTCAGTCAGCAATTTAATTAAGTCTACACCAATGGAACTTCAAGCTGCATGATGGGGCCAACTTTTGTTATTTGTTTCAACCATGCCTTTAAGGGTCTCAGATTGTATTAGTCAAAAAATTCCATAAACTATCAGGGTCTAACTTAAAATACTAAGTGTCTTTCTTGATATAATTGACCTTTTTATACTGACATTTCCTCTTGGCTAAGGTATTCATTCAGCTACAGCATGATGTATTAGTAAATATATAGACTTATCTTGTTTCACTAAGAGGACAATTAAGGTAATTCTGTCATCCACAACTGTCTGGTTAGTGAGCTGAGTCTGAGATGGCATCGCTGATCTCTTCAGCTAAAGTTATGCATGCATTTCATAACACCTTTTCTAATTCCCACTATAGATACAATTACCTGCACTGTGTATATGATAACATTAGTACTCCCTCCTCCAGAAATTTTTCTAAGTGTCCTAGAGATACCTAATTCAGGAGAGAACTTCTCAAGGTCTGAGTGCTACATGTGGTACAGGTGGTGTCTTCTTAAGCAACTACAGGTCTGTTATGACCACCATGAAAGTGCACATCACTGTTTTGGGGAGAAAGGCAAGTTAATGCCTGGATTACACACAAGAAATGTAGTCCCAAGGATGCACATTGTGCCCCTGGAAAGTAATTGTGACTTAGAATTGTTGGGGTCCTCCAAATGGGACCTACATTAGCAGAGGTCACAGTTGCCACCTCCATTGCTCCATTGACGCATCTCCCTTGCTATTGGTAAGTCTTTAAAGTCCCTATTCAGTCTGCGTAATCGAACCAACCCTTTGTTCTTGAGGTATTTCCTAAGAGCAGTTAGACCAACCTGTCCTTTGTTCATTCAACAATCAGGTGGTAGTTGCCGTGGGAGGTGATGATACACAATGGAAGAATTAAGTCATGTTATGCTACTTTTCTATTGTAGCATAACAAATCACCAAAAACTTAGCACCTCAACACAACACACACGTATTAGATCATTGTTTCTGTATGTGAGCAGTGTGGGCACAGCTTATGTGGGCTCTCTGACTCAGGATTTTGATACCCTGTAACTTAGGTGCTGTCTAGGTCTGTGTTCATATCACATCACAGGCTTCACTGGAGAAAGATCCACTTCAAGCCCATTTTTGTTGCTAGTAGAGTTTATTTATTGTGGCTGTACAACTGAAGTCTTCTTCTTCCTTTTTTTTTTTTTTTTTTTTGTACAACTGTTGGCTGGGAGCAGCTCCTTGCCATATGTTTCTCTCTATGGGCCATCTCACTTATCATTTTACTTCTTCAAGCCTACAAAGGGATTTTCTCTGATCTTTCTAGCAAAGCATTGTCGTAATATATCTATTAACGTAATAAACACAGAAGTCAAAGCCCATTATCACTGCCATATAACCTAACCTAATCGAGGAAGAGTCATCTCTTCACTTTGCCCATATACCATTGTTTAGAAGTTTGTTTCAAAACACACTCCACTCAAAGAGAAGGGAAGTCGATGATCACAATAGTAGGGGAGGACATGGAGTAGACAGAAGTCAACTTATAATTCTGCCCACCATAGAGGGCTGCAGGAATGAGAGTGGGAAAAAAATCTAGAGTGTATTTTACTTTAGGAGGAAGAGGGCTATAGGGCTGGCTTTTAAAAAAGTTATTCTTCCCCTTATATTTTCAAGAGCTTACTGTATTCCCTGGAAAAGCAGTAGAATAATTGTTTCCCCTGCCTCTATGAAATTGGTGTTTTTAGGATCTACACTATAACTTTTATTCTATACATACCCTCTTTGTACTCAGAACTTTCATCCAGAAGAATCAGGAGAAAAGAGACAGGAAACTTTCATAAAACTAATAGAGACCTATTGTATACCATATATAAGTCTCTGTGGGGAACTCGGCAAACAATGTACTCAGCTTGTTACTTCTTTCATTACACTGTGATTATTGCTAGGAATAAGAGGAGATGAACTCTTTTTGGGGACAGATGCATTTCTATAACCAAAATGTATTATTAAGACCAGAAAGAGGTAATGGACGTAGAGTCAGAAATCTTTTTGAGTGATATTTGAGGAGACTATTCCAGTGTTTGACAATACCAGATGCTTATGTATCTTAGGTACTGTGGAAGCTACATTAAGGGGCACTCAGTGCATGGTTGAATGGTTTTTGCAATGAAATTCATACCATTTTCAGATTGCAAATGATCCAGAAAGTCAAATATTATACAGAATGTTAAGGGTCATAGTGGTATGGACAAAGTCAGCTGATGAAACTGGAGCATCAGTCCTATAACTTGGAAATAGTACACACAGAATTCCAATCTATGATGATGAATATATTGCAACATCTGGAATGATGATAGATTTAAGCAGACAGTAATTAGTGCAATCTGGTTAGTGCAGGTTCAATCAACAACTTGGTTTCCATCATTCTCAGCAGAGAACAGGCCCTTATTACCGGCAGCAAATAGTGACTAGTTTTCTAGGGCTGCTCTAACAAATTATCACCACTTGATGGCTTAAAATAACAGAAATTTATTTTCCCACAGATATTGAGGCCAGAAGTCCAAAGTCAAGATATCAGCAAGATTGGTTCCTTATGAAAGCTTGGAGGAAAAATCTGTTCTATGCCTCAATCCTAGCTTCTGGTGGCTGCAGACAATCCTTGGTGTTCCTTGGCTTATAAATGCATCACTTCAGTTTCTTCCTGAGTCTTCATGTGGCCTTTCTCTTTGCGTGTCTTCTGTATTTGAATGTCTAAAATCTCCCTCTCCTTTCTCATATAAAGACACAAATTATTGGATTTAGGGCCCACATTAAATCCAGGACAATCTCAAAATCTTTAACTTAATCACATCTGAAAATGAACTATCTCCAAATAAAATAACATTCATAAATACCAGGGGTCAGTACTTGGACATAGCTTTTTAGGACCACTATTCAACCTACTACACTGACCAGATGGCTCAGCAAGAAGCCATGATTTGTTTTCACAGTGTGTGGCCCCAAAGAGATGTGCTTTAATCTCCCAGTTTAGTCTTAAACAGGCATTAAAGTTAGAGAGGGAGAAAGGAAACAGAGTACAGAGGAAGAGAATGACTGTGTGATTAAGCAAGTCTTTGCATTTGCTTTCATTTTTATGCCACATTGTTCATGGCTCAACTAAAATGTTATTCTAATGTTTTCTATCTGCCCAAGGCCCTATATGGAATTGCAAGTTCCTCTTTGCAGATAGTATTTGTTTCAGCTTTTGAGGCACCTTCATTTAGTCGCCAAGGAGCCATGGACTTTTAGCTAGGACCATGGAGTGTGCCTCCTCATTACATAATGGTATCTTTTTTCTCAACACTCACTATCCCCTCAGAGGAGAATGAACAACAAACAACACCCCATGTGAACTGCTTGGTTTAATGCTTTCGCTGATCTGCCTTTAAAAACAGATTCTTCTTTTCCTGCTCACTAGGACTTTGGGATATAGCCTCTCCTAGTTGCTCACTTCTAGGGCAAGAATATGCACTACTCTGATCCCAGGGAATCATCCTGTATTCCCTATCCTAGCCCGAGAGGCTATTATCCTTCCTCTTTTAGAAAACCATTTCCGTCAACATTATATTCTCAATGCCAACCAGTCAAGAGCTGTGAAAGATCTGAGATGTTATCCTACTTGCAAGTTAACAAGTCAGCCTGCCATTGTTTCATGGATGCTGACTGAGACTGCTAGGCCGAAAGGGTTTTATTACTCACATCACAGCAAGCATCATGAGCATTAGTGCATTTTGGGTCAGTTCTACTTGACCCTGATTCCCATGGGGTGATGTAGATGTGCTCAGACCAATATCTGCATGTGTAGTAGTTTGCATTACAGGAGACACCATAAGTTTGGGAAGCCTGAATTTTTCTTAATGGAGACTTATCATATCCACCCTTTGCCCCAGAGAGATTCACTATTGCTGTATTCCAACCATGTTTGCTGGGCAAATGTCTTTGAAAAGATTGTTCAAGGAAAGAGACCGTTCATGCCTCTGTTTGCAAGATATACGGAAGAAGGAGATATCCATGTAGAATTGTCGTTCAACAAAATCTAGTGTACTGACTTCAAGGTCATCTTTTATGCAGTGTAAATTGTGGAAATGCCATTTTTATTGTTGCATAGTATCTTGAAATAAAACATGTTTTCAACGAAATTAAACATTCAATACTTGCCTAAGCCTTTGAACTATTGTGATAGTTCCTTAACAAATGATCGTATTTTGTGGAGTAAAAGTAAAAGAAAAAGTGACTTTATTAAGATCACTCACATGATATTGATCCACAGGGGAAAATAATCTTGATTTTAATTAAATAATGTTTATGAGTTATACTATGAAAATATTAACACAAATACTGTAGCCTTGTAATTTATGGTGGCTATGAATTTTGCTGCATCAAATTAAAAGCTTATAATTGAAAAAACAAGTTCAATAAAAGTGAAAAGCCAAACAAAACTAAAAACACATATTTGATAAAGTACTAAATACAGACTCAATGTCTCTTTTCCTAATAATGGTATTTTCAGTTTCAGCAGAAATATAAAATTGAAATTGAAACTCAACTGTAATGCTATCTCTTTGGCAAATACTTATTTTGGTACTAGAACACATATTTCTTAAAAACAAATTTCCCAATGAAAATAGCTTAACTAGGAAAATCGAGTTACTACTACTGGTATCAACAGTAGTTAATGCAGTAATATTTACCTACTAGACATATGCAAAAGAAGCTCTTGAACATTTGAGACTTATATTAAGAGGGAATGCTTAGATCAAGTAAAGACTGAAATAAGTGATCTCTTACTATATATTTGTGCATACAGCCAATTCCTTCTTGATTTTATTCTAGCAGAAAGCTTTAATATCTGTTTTTATGGTAGAGTACTAGCTAAAGATCCAATTATATCTAACTTTGAGAATTAACCCCTTGTAGTTGTTAACCAAGAATATAAATGACCCCAATAATATGGAGGACATCTATCCAAAGTTTAAGTTTTAAGAAATTAAATTTAAAGAAAATAATAAAATTATGGTATATGATTAGGGGAAGCATATTTAATATACTAATAATTATTAAATATTTTTGGAAATTCAGTAGGTTAATTAACATGAAACTTAGAGACTTTTTTTCATCAGACTCAAATATTTCCATAAAGAATATCTCTTGGTGTCCTTCCTCAAAATTTCCCTTAAGTTTTACATTTACCCCTCATCTTCCCAATGGTTGATTTATGTTCATCTCAGATATGGTATTGATAATTTAATTAGTTAGACTATTTTATTATTTCAAATAAAGTGTGCATTTTTTACTAATGACTTAAAGGTTGCGTGCTCAGAGAGAGCTTTTAGGAAGTGTATGTGCACACATGCATGCACCCACCACCCTCTCATGTTACTTTTGGCAGCATTGCTGAACACATAGGTGTACTAGAAATAATTTAAGTAACACCAACAGTCGTATTGTACCAGCATTGCCTGTCCTTCAGTATTCAGAAAAGGTATTTTCACCAAAGATCATTCATTCTTTTAGTAATAGGATATTAATTTATTTCTTTAAGTCAAAAAACATCTTTTTTCCAAAAGAATTCCTTTTGAGTACAATACTATCTTCCAAGGTGTAATAAATGTTCTGTAATCCTTCAGTTTTTTGGTTTTGTTTTTGCTTTGGACTTTTCTCTTTCTAGTAAATGATAAAGCATAATTTTGTGGAGCTTGTGTGGATTTCATTTCTTCGTTTTATGAAATAATGTAACCTTTTTAGATATCAAACAAACAAGTTTCATGAACGTTGAGCACATAAGCCATTTAGAAAAAAAAATAGACCTTGTCTGAAAGTATGTAGGCTGGTGCCCATTTTTGTCTTCAGGGACTTTTATCCTCCCATTGCTTTGTGATCATGGTTACATGAGCAACTGTTCTTAGAAGTTTCTCACTCCAATAGCATAACATAGGCAGTGCATTAAAATGTGGGCTGCAATGCCTGTGCTATGAATATTTATATATTTTGACATTTAGGAAGAATATGCCTTTCCATACTAACCCCTAGCAGTGTTTTAGTTGATATATTTCTAAAAATGGAGCAATTCATTTATACTATGTCACTTTAGACTTAAGGGACACATAACCTACCTTTTCTCGGGCATAAAATTCAGTTGTCTTATTTCTACTGCATGAATTATGCTTAGAAGCTGTGGAGTCACAAATGCTTTAAAGCTTTCTGTTTCTACATTTATTTATCCCTAGGTAGCCACATTCACAGAATTGAAAGGGATATCAAGAAATTGCAGAATCTATATGTAGAATGACAATTATATGGAAAAATTACTTTCTTTACAGGATCTCTAGAAAAAAAAATCACCAAATATTTTGGGAATTTGCTTAGGTTACACCAAATACAGTATCAGAAAATTCTTTCTTTATCTCATGTAAATCTCTCCGTAGTTTAAATTTTTTCCTACATCATTTGAGAAACATGAAGTTCTTTTACATTGCTTAAAACCTATCCAAAAACGAACAGTATTACCCATAGATCTTCTTTTTATTTCTGGTGATTGAAGCTATCCTCGGTCGTTTTTCTATTCCTTCATTTATAAGGTTTGAATTTTGAGGAGAAGCAGAAATATTTCAAGAAAAATAAATAGGCTACATAATGATTTTAAAGTCCTTCAGGCATTATTGTGAATCTTAAATTTAACCAGTATACGCTCATCCTTTATATTTCTTTAGATTTTTTTAAAATGTTTATTTCTTTTTGAGAGACAGAGAGAGGCTGGAGGAGGAGTAGAGTGAGGCAGACAGAGGATCTGAAGCAGGTTCTGCATCGACAGCAGAGAGTCTGACACGGGGCTCGAACTCACGAACTGCGAGATCATGACCTGCGCTGAATCGGGCGTTTAACCGACTGGGCCACCCAGGCACTCCCTTTCTCTTTCTCTAAAGTTCAAGGCTGTAATGCAGACTTTTTATTGTTTTACTGAGGTAAAAACTATATAATGTTAAATGCATGCATCTTAATGCACATGTAATGAATTTAGACAAATTAATGTGCTTGTGTTACCAGCATCCTGTGAAAATATCAAACATTATCCTTATCACAGAAACTTGCTCCATATCCATTTTCTGTCAACAACTTACCCCTTCAGGCAACCACTCTTACGATTTTGCACACTAAAGATTATTTTCCCTGGTTCTGAAGTTCATATAAGTGGAATCATATCGTATGACTTTTTTTAATGTTTATGCATTTACTTTTGATAGAGAGAGCACATGAATGTGTGTGTGTGCAAGCAGGGAAAGGGTAGAGGGAGAGAGAGAGATAATCCCAAGCAGGCTCTGCACTTTCAGGCAGAGCCGATGCAGTCTCCAACCCACAAACATGAGATCACAACTTGAGCTGAATTGATTTTCTTTTTCTGATTTTATGTCCTGGACATTGGTAAGTTCACTCATAAAATTTTGCATATTTTATAGAATTTTGTAGGTAATAATATCATCTTTTGGTAATGACAGTTATGTTTTGTTATTTCTCATATTTTTAAAATTTATTTTTCTGGGGCGCCTGGGTGGCTCAGTTGGTTGAGTGTTCTACCTCAGCTCAGGTCATGATCTCACAGTTGGTGAGTTCCAGCCCCGCATCAGGCTCTGTGCTGAACACTTGCTCAAAGCCTGAGCCAGCTTCAATTCTGTGTCTCCTTCTCTCCCTGTTCCTCCTCCACTCGCACTGTGTCTCATTCTGTCTCTCAAAAATAAATAAATGCAAAAAAAAAATTATTTTTCTTGCTTTATTAAATGGACTGGAATTCTAATGCAGTGTTGAGTAGAAGTTTGTTTTTTCTTTAAATCGTGAGTGGGTATTGATTTTGGTAAAATGGTTTTTATACATCTATGGAATTTGTCATATTGCTTCTTTTTCCTTTATTCTGCCAGTAGACTGATTTATATTAATAAACTAATTGTTAATGTGACATTGCATTTCTCTTTGTTTTTAAATTCCCAATGCACACTAGGAATTTTTTTTAATGTTTGTTCATTTATTTTGATGAGGGGAGGGCCAGAGAAGGAATGAGAGAGAGAATCCCAAGCAGGCTCTGGGCTGACAGCATAGAGCTTGATATGTGGCTCCATCTCACAAACCGTGAGATCATGACCTGAGCCAAAATCAAGAGGCAGAAACTTAACTGATTGAGCCACCCAGGCGCCTTGTATTTCTTTTAATGTACTGTTGTGCTGGAGTCCAGGGTCAGAGAGTCCAGGGGTCCCCGAAGGATGAACAGTGTCGGCGATAGGAATGAGAGAGCCACGAAATGTAGTCTGATCACCAAGCAGGCATCTCTGGCAATTCTAGCATCTCTGGCATCTCTGCCCTGCTGGTCTTGTCGTCTTTATTTAAAAATAGTAAATCAAAGAGTACTTTCATGACATTACATGATTAAGCATAGTTTTGATATCTCAAGTAACAATGTTTTTATCAGCAAAGTGGCAATTTCCTCAAACTTGCATGTTGTTTTCAAGTTAATTAGCATATAAATTTAAGGCAGGGGGAGAGAACAGGGTGTTACCTTGAAGCCTATGTTAACTATGGCCTTGTTTATAAACAAGTCAGGAGCCACTCTGCCTATTCTTCCAACTACAATGGGGGAGGTGCAACCCACCTGGCAAGGACATAATTCTTAATGCTTGTTCTTCGCTTGTGAATAAGTACATTTACATAATCTCCTTCAGATGTTATCTATCAATGCATACATTCTAGGTCCTCTTTTTTTTTTTTAAAATGCCATAAAACAGGGGCGCCTGGGTGGCTCAGTCGGTTCGGCGGCCGACTTCAGCTCAGGTCATGATCTCACGGTCTGTGAGTTCGAGCCCCGCGTCAGGCTCTGTGCTGACAGCTCAGAGCCTGGAGCCTGCTTCCGATTCTGTGTCTCCCTCTCTCTCTGCCCTTCCCCTGTTCACGCTGTGCCTCTATGTCTCTGAAAAATAAATAAACATTAAAAAAAAAATTAAAAAAAATGCCATAAAACAAAAGAGCATTACATCCCTTGAGGCCAACGAGGTTAGTTCAAGAAATCCAGGCCTTGAAGGTTATTTGAAGGAGATATTATCAGGCACCGTTTGATTGGCAGGAGGCTTTGCAACATCTGCCTTTTCCACACAGGGAAACATCTCAACCTGTGAGCCCAAGATGGCTCCCAAAACTGTTGGATTTGATTTGCTAACATCTTGTTGGGAATTTTTATATCCATGTTCATCAAGAATATTGGCTAGTAATTCTCCTTTTTAGTGAGATATTTAGTTTTGGAATCAAGATAATTCTGGCCTCATAGAAGGAGTTTGAAAGTTTTCCTTCCATTTCTATTTTTTGGAACAGTTTGAGAAGAATAGGTATTAACTCCTCTTTAAATATCTTGTAGAGTTCCCCTTGGAAGCCATCTGCTTTTGTATGTTGGGAGATTTTGATTATTGATTCAATTTATTTGCTGTTTATGGGTCTGTTCAAATTTTCTCTTTCTTCCTTTTTCTGTTTGGGTAGTTTGTATGTTTCTAGGAATTTATCCATTTCTTTCCGATTGCCCCATTGGTTGGCATATAATTTTTCATAATATTCTCTTATAATTATTTGTATTTCTGTTGTATTGGTTGTGATCTCCCCTCTTCATTTCATAATTTCTCTTTTCTTTTCTTTTTCTTTTTTGTAAAACATTTTTTAATGTTTTATTTATTTTTGAAAGAGAGACAGAATATGAACAAGGGAGGGGCAGAAAGAGAGAGGGAGATACAGAATCTGAAGCAGGCTCTGAGCTGTCAGCACAGAGCCTGACGCAGGGCTCGAACTCACAAGAGTGACCTGAGCTGAAGTTGGATGACTGAGGCACCCAGGAACCCCAGTTTCTCTTTTCTTTTTGTAAGTCTAACTGGGAGTTTATCAATTTTATTAATTCTTTCAAGGAACCAGCTCTTAATTTTATTGATCTATTCTGGGTTTTTTGTTTGTGTGTTTGTTTGTCTCTATATCATTTATTTCTGCTCTAATCTTTGTTATTTCCCTTCTTCTGCTGAATTTAGGCTTTATTTGCTATTCCTTTTCTAGCTCATTTAGGTGTAAGGTTAGGTTGTATATTTAAGACTTATCTTGCTACTTGAGGAGACTTGTATTGCTATATACTTCCTTCCCTCTTATCACCACCTTTGTTTCATCCCAAAGATTCTGGACTGTAGTGTTTTCATTTTCTTTGCTTCCATGTATTTTTTTTTTCTTCTTTAATTTCCTGGTTAACCCAACTAAATTCTTTAGCAGGATGTTCTTTAATTTCCATGTATTTGTATTCTTTCCAATATTTTCTTGTGGTTGATTCAAGTTCCATAGCATTGTGGTCTGAATATATGCACAGTATAATCTCACTTTTTTTGTATATGTTGAGGGCCGATTTGTGACCCAGGATGTGACCTATTCTGGACAATGTTCAATGTGCACTCAAAAAGAATGTCTTCTACTGCTTTAGGATGAAACGTCTTGAATGTATCTGTTAAGTTCATCTGGTCCAATGTGTCATCCAAAGCCATTATTTCCTTGTTGACTTTCTGCTTAGATGATCTGTCCATTGTTGTAACTTGGATGTTAAAGTCCCCTACTATTATTGTATTATTATCAATGAGTTTCTGTATGTCTCTTATTAATTGATTTATATATTTAGGTGTTTTCAAGTTGGGGGCATAAATACTTAACAATTGTTAGATATTGTTGGATAGACCACTTTATTATCATATAGTGCCCTTCTTCTCTTGTTACAGTCTTTGATTTAAAATCTAGTTTGTCTGATAGAAATTTGTCTACTCTGGCTTTCTTTTAACATCCATTAGCATGATAGATGGTTCTCCATCCTTTCACTTTCAATCTGGAAGTGTCTTTAGGTCTCAAAGAGTCTCCTGTAGGCAGCATATAGATGGGTCTTATTTTTTTATCCATTTTGATACCTTAAGTCTTTTGATTGGAGCATTTAGTCCATTTACATTCAGAGTGGTTATTGATAGATATGAATTTTGTGCCATTGTATTACCTGTAAATTGTTTTAACATTTCCTTTGGTTTAACCTAATGCTTACAATTTCAATTTCTTCTGTATGCTTAGAATATGTACCTGGAATGTCAATATAGTAGTGGAGAATTGTTCCTAAACAAGCTGCCTCCAGTAAAGATTTCTCTTCCACCAAATATGAAAGACATTTCAGCTTCCTTTGCAAGGATAGTGTTTTATTGCATGCCTCAAGTAATGAATGTTATCAAACTCACATTTCATTCTAGATACTTGGAAATTATCTTCTCTACTCTCTGGCTTTGTCTGAAATACTCTGACCTTTCTGAACACTAGTTATGTTATTGACTAAATGTTGGTGTTTCCACAAATTCATATGTTGAAATCCAAACCCAAATTGATGGTATTAGGATGTGCGTCTGTGAAAGTTCATGACATGTCACAGTAACATATAAACTCACATCTGTTAGAATGACTTCTATCAAAAAGATGAGAGATAACAAGTATTGGTGAGGACATGAAGAAAATGGAACCCTTGTGCACTGTAGGTGTGAATGTAAGAGTGAAGCCCTCAGAAATGGGATTACCACCCTTATAAAATGGACCTCCAAGAGCTCTTTTTCCCCTCCTGACATATGAGGACACAGTGAGAAAATGACTGTCTATGAAGCAGGAGTGGACTCTCACCAGACACTAAATCTATAAGTGCCTTGATCTTGGACCTCATAGCCTCTAGAACTATAGGGAATAAACATGTGTTGTTTAAGCCATCGGTGTAAGGTATTTTGTTATAGTAGCCTGGAGAGCCTCAAGCAGGGTCACTTTACAGCTACTTGGCTATGCTTAGATGTTTTATCTTTAGATTTAATGATCAAAGAAGTGCATTTTAGTTAAATTTAACATAGGTAACTTAATTTGCTAACAACAATTTGTGGTGATGTGTCATAGTGCAAAGAAAATTCAGCTCAAAGTCTCTCTTGCTAACGTCTGGGGGATCCAGGTCTGGCCAAGGAGCAATAAAGGCAGATGTTTGCATAAACTATGTAATGGTAGAGGGTAAAAAAAAAAGCTACATTGTAAAAATGTTTAGCTTTTTCCCTATGTATAAAAATAACTTTTGAAAAATGGCTACTGATAGATATGTTCATGGAAATTAATTGCTGATCTTTGATAGTCATTGATCACTGACTTTGTAAAGATTAGTGCATCTGGTTTAACATCAACCATTACTGAACTTAAATATATTTTCATAAATCAAAGATATGATTAATTATATAGTATGCCCAATATTATATAAAGAGGATCTACATAGCCATCTTAAGTCTCGAACTCACTATTAATTTTGACTAATACTCTGGCACACTTGTTATTCACAGTTTATGCTACTTTCTGATCTTGGGCTAGAGATCTCTAATTCTTAGTAGAAGAGTGAATGGCTGGAGGCCTGAAGAATAACAATAGCAATTCAGGACAAATATCAGCGATGGTCCCAAAGAATTTATTTTTTGATTAAAAAATTGTTTAATGTTTATTTATTTTTGAGAGAGTGGGGGAGGGAGGGCCAGAGACAGAGGGAGAGCAGAGCTAGAGCAGACCCGCACTATCAACACAAAGCCTGATGTGGGCCTCGAACCCATGAACCTTGAGATCATGGCTGAGCCAAAGGCAGATGCTCAACCTACTGAGCCCTTCAGGCACCCCCAAAATAACTTACTTTTTGAAGTGAGGGGAATGTTTTTATATACGACTTTTAGCTTCTGACACATTATTTATATATAGTTTTCTAATTAAAATATTAATTACATTTTACATGAAAACTTACATTTTTTCTTTTCATAAAATAGCACCTCAATGTCTTTTTCCTGTCATATCACCATCACTATTTGTAAGCCTGTCTCTACTCATGTTCTGTCCAAAGCACCACACCTCACAATATAATCCTGGGGCATGGTTAAGGAGTATTATTCTTTTAAAAGCATTCTCTATCCATTTACTATGTATTGCAAAAGACCTATGTAGGATTCACGAAATCTACAAAAGATTTCATGGGAGAAAACATTTGCAAATGATGTATCTGATAAATAGTTGATATCTAAAATATATAAAGAATTCATAAAACTCAATAGCAAAAAAACACCTGATTTAAAAATGGGCAGAGAAACTGAATCTTTATAAAAAAGACATAGAGATGGCCAATAGATACATGAAAAGGTGCTCAACATCACTAATCATCGGGGAAATAAAAATGAAAACCACAGCGACATACCACCTTATAGTACAGCCTGGTGACTATAATTACTAATACTGTATTATATATTTAAAAGTGTTCAAGACAATAAATCCAAAAAATTCTCATTATAAAAAAATTGTAAGTGGGTAAAGTGAAGATGTTAACTAAATTTGTAATAATTATTTTGCAATATATACATATATCAAATCATTATATTGTATACCTTAAGCTAGTTTGATGTTATATGTCAATTCTATCTCAATAAAACTGGAAAAAAATGGGAAATTCCTATAACACTAGAGGAGCATTTTAAAATAGAAGACATTTTACAATGTGTAATTTTAATTAATGAATTTTTCTATTTTAATTCGAATAGTGGATTATTTCTAGAATTTTATTCCTAAAAACACTTTTATACTTCTGAGTGTACTTTCAGACTTTATTGTGCACTGTAAACATTGGTTATCCTACAACAAGCTGGTTAACCTTAGAACAACATGGTTAGCAATAATTTAAAGCTCTGTCATTTCTATAAAGTTAATCTTGTACGATTTGCTGTCATTTCATTAAAAAAAATCATATATACAACTCTTGCAGGTGTTTGGTACAAGACGAGGGGCCAGATCTTGGAATGAAATACTGTAAATCATCATCATATGTACTTCTTTTTCTTTTTTTATTCTTTGGGCCTGTGACCTTCTTTCCTTGCCAGTATGTTCAACTATGTTATGAAGTGACAGGTAGCTGCCCCTCCTTCCTGTGTTACGTCTGATTTGAAACAAGTGGTGCTGAGGTGTTTGTTGGCTTATCAGCTTCTATATATCTTGGTTGTCAGCTTGAGATGTAGGATGCTTAGATGACAATCACTTTATAAAGACATCACCTACCTGATCCAGTGACTCCAATGCAGTTACAATTTTAGTCGCAACTAAAGCAGCTTATCCTTGTCCCCTTACACTTGGACAGCTTGATTTTTATCACTCAAAAATGTTAGCCCACTCCAAGGAGCTGCGGAAATGGTTTCATGGTAATTAGTAGTTCTTTTCAATACCATGTTTGCTAAATGCTTTGTGATCAGTTCATTGTTAATTTCACATATTTGAAATGTTTCTGTAACTGGTTAGATTTCACCAAAAACAACAACAAAAAATTACTTCCCAGCAATATATGAAGATAGTGTGTTTGCAAGGCAAAGTGTAAACTTATTTTTCAAATTTTCTGTTGTAAATTTTTGCTGTGATATCAGATTATCAATAATGTAATATTATTGAAATTTTTATTTGTGATCTTATTATTTGGTGTCTTAAAACTATCTTTTCTAACGTGCACCCAAGAAATGAACAGATATCATCTGAGAACTATATTAACTTTGAAAATAAAAACATACCATGAAAAAGTTCTGAATATTCTTTAGCATTTTTAACTTGGAAAATAATTGTCTATCTGCTCCACTACTTACAGGTTCCTGCCTCATTTCTTTTTTTTTTTTTTTAATTTTTTAATGTTTATTTATTTTTGAGAGAGAAAGACAGACAGAGCATGAGCAGGGGAGGGGCACAGACAGAGAGGGAGACACAGAATCTGAAACAGGCTCCAGGCTCTGAGCTGTCAGCCCAGAGCCCGACGCGGGGCTCAAACTTGAGAACGGTGAGATCATGACCTGAGCCGAAGTCGAACGCTCAACCGACTGAGTCACCCAGGCGCCCCTCCTGCCTCATTTCTTAAGTAACTGATTTCTCTTGAAAAAGGATCACATCACAGAAGTCAGTGAGGTAGAAATTTATCAAAATATCTCAGTTCCTGGGTATGATATAATTTCTTAACAAAATTTATAGTAATATTGAGTTTGCATTTCATCTGAGATGTTGAATAGGAAATAAAAAATGAATCGAAGTAAGAAAATAGAAGAGTCATTATATGCAATCAAAACCCAGTTCTGAGGGAAAAGGATATCTATGATATGCAACACAACATTTGAGAAGACACAGCAAAGAATATACAAATAATTTTCATACATAGATATTCCTTATTTTAAATATATATAGAAATGTCTGATATAAGTGGGAAATTTTATACAGCACAAGAGAAATGATTAAAATATGTATTAAGTCATGCCTATAATGAATTACCTTAAAATATGAATAATGACTCTTAAGAAACCAGCCTTATTTATTTATGGAATTAGCAAATTAATTTAAATTTAACATCTCAAGATATTTCTATTGAAACTACTACTATTAAGATCAGCTTGAATATATTGAAGATTTCACTTGGTGAAATAAAAGTTAAAATTCAAGTGATTGCTTTTTTAACATGTGAAGAACAAATTAATTATGAAATTTGAATGAATTTCCTTGGAGTCGTTAATATAGACCCTCCCCTAAGTAAATAAGAGTAGGAAACTTTCCATGCAAAATGGACTTTTTTTTTCCCTCCAAAATGATTATCTGTTTCTTGTTAATTGATCTTTATCCATTAGTTTTTATCAGGATTCCAAAATTCATGCACTATGTGGCCTTTTTAACAAGGTATTACTATGTTGTGATTGTTAACCGCTTGGATTCTGATGATGAAAATTATTTCTTTCAATGTTGGTATGAATATCAATTTCAAAATTTGTCACTAGAAGGTGAAAAAGTTAAAACAAACTTTAACATGGTATTTTGCAACCTCAACTTTTGTGATAAATCCAACTAGTGATTTGACTACAATCACATTTGCTGCTTTGGGCACCCATACCATTTTCCCCCAGTAGAATAATACTGCTTTCCCCCTGAAAATACCCAAATTTATAATCCTTGATCTTTTTATTAACTCTTAAGCTCTAAGACAGTGAAATATTATGCTCCATATGTTAGAACCTGGGCATGTGAGTTTATTTCGTATTTTCTAAAATCACTGAATTTGAGATTTGGTGCTCGTTTGCAAGCAAACTTAAAACAATTTCTGAACTGGAAGCATTCCATTTTAAATCTAAATAAAATCCACCAATGAAATAAAACGAATTCTGAAGATATAATTTAATATGATGTTCATTTAAAAACAGAAAAATGCTTGAAGGTAAAAGATTTGTTGTCCCACTTTATTTTCACTACATTAGTGCCATTTTCCATTTTTGAAACCAATGTTCACTTTCAGTTTATCTCAGAAGTTTAGATTATCATGAACATTTGACAATTTGTAATTGAATGCTTACAGGCTAAATAGGCTTTGCTCTTTCATTTGATGGATTGTGTCATGCCAGAGCCTGGCAGTGCATTTTATTTGACCTTTCTCCTTAACTCCATTCATCTTAAACTCTTTGTCACATGAGTGACGGGCCATCATGATGTGATGGAAGACAAAACTTCAAAAAGATACATCACCTTGTCAGATAAATGCAGATCAAAAATCTTTTTTTTAAATGTTGAGTGAGTTAGAGGACAACTTAGGCTAAATTAGGTTGTAATATTGAAAAGTTGAATATACTTAGCGATCAAAGATTACTGTTGGAATAACTCTAATAAAATGTAAAAAGAAAAATCAAAATGATTTTTACGATCTTTTCTATAAAATGAAAAAAGCGACAAGACACAAAATGAGCCTGAGAAGAAGAAAGTATTAGTGAAAGAAAATTAGTGCGCGTGCGCACACACACACACACACACACACACACACACACAGCAGCGTAGTTAAACTTGGGGCACTTATTTTTTTTAATCTTTCTTTATAGGGACATATACAAAGCTTACTTCATTCAGAGTCCCTAATACTGCTAAGAATTTTGATGCAGCTGAAGATGGGCAGTTTTATATCCTTTGAGCAGAAATCAACTCTCTACACACAGAACATACACTGCTGAGGTGAAGAAAGGGGTAGATTTCCTCATCTTTTGTAGGTCATTCATCTCACATCCAAGACTTTTATTACAAAGTCCTGAAAGATTCTCTGCTTTGTGTGTTTATACCAACAGACAGAGGCCATTCATATTGTAAATCAATGAACTAGTTTCTTGTTTTGGCAGGATCAGCAGTGATTTAGTGGTGGAAAATGAGCACAGAGTAAAGACATTGACCTGACACATTTTTATCCCATCCCATGTGAATAAATTTCTTCTATCCATGGATGAACAATGAAATATGGGACACAAAATAATCACAATATAGAAATACTGTTGCCCTGGAACAGAAATGGAGAGAAGTAAAGAGACCTGAGTCCTCTTTGCCACAAGACACTGGAATCTGAAAAATTGTGAAAAATAAGAGTGTACATACAACTCGACACACATATAGACACAGACATATATGGCAATAATATTTTTTTTGTTCATTCATATACTTAGTGATTCTAAGTCATGTGCTGTGTATCTTTTGAATAATAAAGAAATTATAAAAAATAACTAAAATATCTCCAAAATTTTACATATATGAACTTTAAAATGCATATACACTGAAACAACTACTGCATTTTTATTTTTTTCTCTATGGTTGTATCACCTTTTAATTTAAGTCATAAATTTTGTTCAATTCTCTCTTCTTCATAAGAATATAAAATCACTTTTAATCCAAAGTTTATTAGAGCAACCATTATAGAAAATAGTATGGAGACTCCTCAAAAAATTAAACATAGAATGATTACATGGTTCAACAATTCCATTTCTGGCTATATATCTGAAGAAAATGAAATCATTATCTTGAAGAGACATCTCACAAAATGTTCAGTGCAGCATTATTCATAATAACCAAGACATGGAAACAAACTAAGTGTCTTTCCATAAAAGAATAAAAAGGGGCCCTTGGTGGCTCAGTTGGTTAAGCTCCCAACTGTTGATTTCAGCTCAGGTTATGATCTCATGGTTCATGAAATCAAGCCCCACTTTGGGCTTTGTGCTGACAGCACAGTGCCTACTTGGGATTCTCTCTCTCTCTCTGCCCTGCACCCCTGCTCATGCTCTCTCAAAATAAAATTTTGACATTTGTGATAACACGGATGAACCTGGAGGATATGATGCTTAGTGAAATAAGCCAGACATAGACATATACTCCATGGTATCATCTATATATGGAATCTAAAAAAGTCAAACTCATTGAAACAGGGAGTGGAAAAGAAGTTGCCATGGAGCTCGGGAGTGAGGAAATAGAAAGATCTTGAACGAAGGGTGCAGCTTTTATTTATAAGATGTATAAATTCTGGGATCTAATGTATATATGATTGTTGGTATTAATACTTTATCGTACACTTAAAATTTGACAAGACAGTAGATTTTAAACCTTCTCATCCCTAAAAAAGGAAAAATACAACAACTACATGAGATGATAGATGTGTACTTGATTGTGGTAATTTCACAAGGTATATGTATATATTAAATCATTTTATTGTACACCTGAAAAATCACATCATACAACCTAAATATAAATAATTATACGTCAATGAAGATGGAAAAATCCAAAGTGATATATAAAATTATTTTTTGGCAGTTCACGTTAGAATATTTTTGTCTTGTTTTTGTAATTTCCATTCCCTTTGCTATTAACTGCTCTTTCTCAAACATTATTTCTTGGCATAAGTGAATTCCAGCAAGAAATGACATTTTTATTCTGTTATTATTGTAGAATGTGTTCATCACCTGCAAAATCTGTTATATAGTGTTGTTATTCTCTTTCTATTGCCTTTCCAGCTTAAGTACAATCATGTGAATATTATGTATATTTAAATGGAAATTATTTTGCTTTAAATTCTGAAAGCTAAACTTTTTGATCTCAGTAAATATTTGCTTATCATAAGCATATTTTTGCAATACCACAGTAGATTTTGAAGAGAGTAACTTTCAAAACGCAAACTATTACCTCTAAGAATATACAGAAAAAAATGTAGTAATATCTAATAATGACATAAAGATATTAACAAGCAGGTTTGCGGGAATTAAAAAGATTATTTTTAAGGCTGACTTTTTACATCAATAAAATGCTTGAGCACCATCCATGTTTACAAAATCCATCATAACCTACATTTTTTTATGACCATCCTGTGGCTCTGATCCTATTTATAGACAAACTTTTTCAGAGTCACTATTTAATATTCTACTAATTCTGCTTTGTGTGCATGTTGTTGTAGCATTAGCACACAGACGAGTGCATTAATTATTGCAGGCAAATACATATAAACAAAAGTGGAATTTAGACGATAAATATGAAGTGAACCCTTGAGCAAACAACTTTTTTTTTAATGTTTTATTTATTTTTGAGACAGAGAGAGACAGATCATTAGTGGGGGTGGGGCAGAGAGAGAGAGGGAGACACAGAATCTGAAGCAGACTCCAGGCTCTGAGCTGTCAGCACAGAGCCTGACGTGGGGCTCGAACCCATGTGGTGAGATCATGACCTGAGCCCAAGTCGGTCACTTAACCTACTTAGCCACCCAGGCGTCCCCAAACAACTTTTTTGATCTGGTTAAGAAATAGAAAATTTGCTAGGATCCCCAAAGCCTTATATAGAGACCATAATCACTCTGTCAACCCTTTGAGTAACCACCCTCCTGACTTTTATGTTAATTATTTAATCGCTTTTGCTTGTATAAATCAATGTAAATTACTTAAAATAATTTTATTTTGACAGCTTTAATAAAGTATATCACAATTGATTCACAAATGAATCACAATTAATTCATTTTTCTTGCCATAAAGTGCTTTTCTTAATTTATTTCTTGATTTTAGCGTTGGTGACCATTGGTTGTTTTCAGTATTTACTCATGCAAGACTGACATAAAGTCTTATATGTGTCTCCTGGTTAACACGTGCACCGAAATCCCTCAAGCAATCAATCTAGGAGTGCTGTTGCTAGTCATAAGCTAAATGTATCATCAGTGTATCTTCTGACACTATCCACCTGTTTTCGCAAGTCATTATAGCGATTAGAATGATACCAGAAGTTCTTGTTCCTCTACCTCCTTGCCAGCATTTTGTATTGACAGACTTTCCTCAGCCTCCTCAAATTTGGTGATGGGATAGCAGTATTTCTCTGTGGTTTTAATTAGAATTTTTCTATTTCTAATTAAGTTATGTGTTATTTAATATTTTTTATTTATTGACCTTTTGTAGATTTTTTTTCAAGTTTACTTATTTATTTTGAGAGAGAGAGCACACGTGTGTGCAGGCCCATGAGCGGGGTAGGGCCAGAGAGAGGGGGGGAGAAACCAAGCCAGGTCCATGCAGGGCTCTATTCCATGAACTGTTGAGATTAGGGCCTGAGTCAAAACTCAGAGTTGTATGCTTAACTGACTGAGCCACCCATGTGCCTTTGTAGTTTTTCTTTTGTAAACAGCTTGCTCAAGTTGTTTGCCCATTTTGGTAGCAGGTTTTAATTTTTGCCTTGTTGATCCTTAGGAGCACTTTAAATATTCAACACTATGATACTAGGTTAAATTTGTGGCAAATATCTTTCCACTATAGGGCTACTATTTTAACTTGCCTTTTAGTTTCTTTTGAGGGTAGATATATTTTAATGTTATTCAGATTAATCTTTTGGGGGATGTTAGTGCTTTTTGTCTTTATTTTTTAATTTTTTAACTTTTTTTTTAATTTATTATTGAGAGACAGAGGATGAGCATGGGAGGGGCAGAGAGAGTGGGAGACACAGAATCTGAAGGAGGCTCCAGGCTCTGAGCTATCAGCACAGAGCCCAGCCTGGGGCTTGAACTCACAAACTGCGAGATCATGACCTGAGCTGAAGTTGGACATTTAACTGACTGAGCCACCCAGGCACCCATGATGCATACATTTTAAAATCATATTGATAATGTTTGTAAAATTTGTCAATTTTTAGGGAGATGACTTTTATCCTATTGATATTTTAGAGGAAACTGCATATCATTAAAATATTGAATTTTGGATCACTGAACATAAGGTGTTTTCCATTTATTTAGGCTTTTATAAATGTCTCTCCATGAAATTTTATAAAACTTTTATATGAAACCTTCATGTATGCATTGAATCTATTTTGATATGTCTTTGGTTCTCATTTCTATACTAAAACATTCTTTCTAAGATCACCATCAGTGGCCAAAAAAGAATCTGTTTTCAGTTCTCATCTTATTTGACCTCCCAGCAATATTGACAGAGTTAACCATGCCTTTCTAGATCCTTCTTTCTTTATCTTCCATGACACACACAATACTAATTTTTCTTTCTAGATTTTTTTTCAGTTTACTTTGCCAGACATTCTAAGGCTTCTCCCTTATGTCTATAGTTTAGCCAGCTAATTTCTGCCTTTCTCATAACTTTATATTTCCTCTGTTTCCAAAACATGTAAGTGAAAAAATATTTTTTCCAGATCTTTCTATAGATATATTTCTAACTGGTTTTTCAAATTGATGCATTAGAGTTATCCCAATATTAACATTTCTTATATTGGACCCTTGATTCCTAAAGGAGATAAATTTTTAAAAAGAAGAAAACAATATTTAAAAAATCCCTTCTATCTCAGATTATACGAATAACTGCCAAATTTATAGAGTGGCTAAGAGAAATCTTAGTATTACATCTTTATTAAAATATTTTATTATTTACTGTTAATTTAGAAAATAAATCTAAATTCCTCAATAGGACTACAAGACCTGATTACCTGACCTTTATATCTGACTTCATTTTTTAACTCTTTTCACTCAATGTCTCTCTCTCTCTCACATACACATTTTTCACTATCTTCAACATTTTATGTTCTTTTTCACCATGACAAGTTTTGAAGATATTCTCAAATGTTTTCTCCTGTTGATAAATCTCTCCCTCTCTTCTTTCTCTTCTGAAATTTCATTATTCTGATTTCAGCTTAAATGCCACTCTCAAAAAGACCTTCTGTGACTACCCTGCTCTACCTACAATAGTACTAAAATCTCCATGTTATTCTTTCTTGAAATCCTGGTGTGTGCATGCGTGCATGCGTGCGTGCGTGCTGTGTGTGTGTGTGTGTGTGTGTGTTTAGTCTCTCTTGCATTAACTTGTAAACTTACAGACTTCATGGAGTGATTATCACATGTGATCTACTAACAACTAGGCTGTGGAACAAATTAATTGATCTGAGATTTCATAAAATCATTGCTTCACATTAAGGATATCTTTGATTGATTTCTAATCTTTTTTATAATGTACTGTTTTTCAAAGATTGCTATTAATGCAAGTTCTTATGTGCAGAATCATACATATCAATTCCAACTATGACTCTAAGGTCATTGGATTAAAATAGTGTTTAGGCATTTTAAGGCTATTTTTTTATTTGTCAATTTGCCACATAAGTAAAGGAGGTTAACTTTTAATGATGCACCTACATGCTCAAATAGACGTTCGTAATTATAGATCTTACTAAATCCTCGATATATATGTAGTGCGTTCACATTTTATACAGCATTTAGATCATAAAATTATTAGGAAAAAAGTTATACCTAACAGCATGAGTCTGGAATTTTATTCCTTGATGGAGTCTGAAATCCAATTACGTAATTCAGTGACTGGCTTAGGTATTACCTCACAGCATTTTTTTTGTCCTCAACCTCGTTTTTATCTTCAGTGTTCTTTAGATGATAATTTTACAACTTTAGATAACTTTCACATTGATGCTAATTATTCTCAGGTCACCCATCCCGCCATAACTTTTGCATTTAAAATTGATTAATTCCACAATAAAGGACAATAGTCTTCAGTTTCATAAACTAAAATGATTGCCATTTAAAGGAACTACCAAATATATTTTTAAAAAAACAAGATTATGGAATAATCAGACTAACTAAAGAATTAAGGGATGTATATTCTAATATCTTAATTTTGCAAATTATTTTTAGATTGATCAGTTTTAATATGCTCAATATTTAACTTTTCAAGTTTTACTTGTTATTTTTTTCTATATTCTATATGGAATATAGAAAATATTTCAGGATGTTTTATTTATTTTTTAAGTTTATTTAATTATTTTGAGAATAGGGGAGAGAGAGTGAGAGAGGCAGAGAGAGAGAGAGAGAGAGAGAGAGAGAGAGAGAATTCAAAGCAGGCTCTGTAGTCAGTGCAAAGCCTGATGTAGGTTTCAAACTCATGAACCGGGAGACCATGACCTTAGCCAAAATCCAGAGCCAAATGAATGTTTAAGTGACTGAGTCACCCAGGTACCCCAAAGAAGGATAAGTTTTAAAAACACTTTCAATGAAGTCCAAATTTGAATTAATTCTGTGCCTCCTCAGAGATCTTACTGGATTAAATGAGAATGTCACATGTAACAGTAAAACTGAGTAGATTCATCTGCTAGCCCTCGCATAATAAAATAACACAGACCAAGTGACTTAAACAACAGAGATGTATTTTCTTATGGCGCTTGTGACTTTGAGTTCTGAGTATTGTCTTCTGCGTCTGTAGATGGTCACCTTCTTACTATAACCTCCATGTCTTTTCTTTAGGAAAAGATGTTTCTTCTTCTTTCTCATGATGTTTCTTCTTCAATTCTACTGGTGTCCCTTATGGCCTTATTTAACCTTAAGTGCCACTTTGAAGATCCTATCTTCAAATATAGTCATATTGGGGCTAGGATGTCAACATATGGATTTTGTAGAAAAACAGGTCATTTCAGTACATAACACCAGGTATTCAAATTATTGACAAATTCATTTTTCATAATTATTGAAAATAATGCAAACTTTTTTTTAAAGTTATAATTCGAATTTATTTTTAAGGTATCACAAGAGTTCGTAAGTTCTGTGTCCCAGCCTGGACATTGACCATGGAAAAGTAGATGCCTTTCTGAGCCAGCAGCTGTTCCATGCTCCTTGACCTGGTCATTCTGAAACACCACTATGAGATCTGTGTTCTGGATGGCGGACAGGTGGTGAGCAATCACGATGCATGTGCGGCCTTCTCTGGTTTTGTCCAGGGCCTCTTGGACAATCTTTTCACTTTCAGTATCCAGAGCTGATGTAGCTTCATCCAACAGTGGGATTTGAGGTTGTCTGATAAAGGTCTGAGCAATAGCAATCCTCTGTTTTTGACCTCCTGAGAGCTGAGTTCCCTTATCTCCCACTCTTGTTTCATATTTGTGAGGTAAGTTCTCGAGGAAAGGATGGATGTTGGTTGCTTTGTCTGTGTACACAATTTCACTCCGTGGTACCACCCAACTGTTGTCTCTGTAGGCAATACTCTCAGTAATGCTGCAGTTAAACAGGACCAGCTCCCGGGACACAATTCCAAGGTGGGCTCTGAGCCTTTGAATATTAAGTTTCTTTGCCTCCTGACCATCTAGGAGCACTGTTCCAACCATGGAGTCATAGAACCACTCAAGGAGCTGGACCACCAGCAGCTGCTGCCCACCAGGGCCAGCATCTGGCCCTTCTTCACCTCCAGGCTTAGCCCCTGAAGCACTGGGATGTCTGGTCGAGTGGGATAGTTGAACAAGATTTCATTAAAGGTCACATTTCCTTCAAACTTCTCAGGCCTCAGGCCCTCTTCACTGTTGCTGTCAATCAGAGGTTGCCTTTCAAGCAGCCCATGATCTGAGCTGAAGTCAGATGCTTAACTGACTGAGCCACCCAGGTACACCTCTGATATTTTCTAATGAAAACTAGAACTCATTATGTAATACCACTAAAACTATTTGAGGATAGACAACACATAACTATCACACACACACACACACACGCACACACACACACACACACATCAGGCACACATATATATTTGGGGAACAAAACATTTGCAATTCAGATTCAATTTTCCCTATGTCAGGGATAGATCTAGAAATTTTTTACATGTGAGAGATAATGAAAGACTTCTGGCCTAAAGTATCTGTTTGGCAAATGTGTCTGGTAATGTGCATCTATGTACGTTATATTTGTGACTACTGAAGTAGTTGTCTAGGGAACTCACTTTAAAGTTGGGTTTTCCTAGGAAACACACAGATTTTGCTTAAATTTTATGTTTTATTGGGAGGCTGAATTTGACTCGAAAAACATTTCAGGGCCTCTCATGATTTAAATAATATCACCACATAAAAAAACTTCACTCAGTTTTAGCAAAACTTTTAAAGATCTGTGAAGACTAAAAGCTAAAGAATATAGCAGCTCTAGTTGGAGGGGGAGGAGAAAGAAATTTTTAAACTACATTGGAGAAAAATTGAGATATTTTCTCACGAATCACTGCATGTCTATTTTCCTCAATAGATAGATAAAGATTGTGTGTGTGTGTGTGTGTGTGTGTGTGTTTTCCACTCTAACGGTTCTACATGGTCAATTTGTACTATCAATTTTGCAGTAGGTGATTGCTCTCCAACCATTAGCTTTGAATACCACAGCTGTCCTCAGCGTATGATACAAAGTTTCTAAGATTTTTTTAATCTTGCCTTCTCGATAACATTTTAATTTTTCACTAAACAGCCCTCAGGATGTGATACACAAGATATTCCATGATGTAAAGCTATTTAAAATTATTAAAATTTCAGCTTACCTGGGTGGCTCAGTCACTTGGGCACCACACTCTTGATTTCATCTCAGGTTATGATCCCAGGTTCATGGGATTGAGTGCTGTGGTAGGCCCCATGCCAGGTGTGGAGACTGTTTAAGATTCTTTCTCCTTCCCTCTGCCCTTACTCTGCTCACGCTCTCTCTTAAAAAAAAATTATTAAAAATTCCACAGTTCCTACTATAATTCACATAGTTTCTACTTATAAAACAATCTAATGGCAAATATGATAATATAGATAAAAATATAAGTGGCATGAAGACAGAAAGTGATGCATACATATATAGAGGCACAAAGGTGTGTGTGTATGTGTGTGTGTAGCTAGGAATAATTATGCCTGGTCACTAAAACTATATGGAACTTAGACTGATGAAACTAAGAAAGAAAACAAAAAATCCAAAGAGAAAAATAAATTATTTCTTTGTGAGCTTTTTATAATTGTGTATAGTTTTTCATAAGAATTTGTATTTTTTCCCATCCCAGGCCCATCATCATAAGAATTTCATTTCTTGGGAAGTCTACTCCCTTTTCCAATATTTGATGTATCCATATTTAATGTAAACTAAAATTAGGTTTGTTAGTTAATCCTGTCACAAAAAGTATACTTCACATTATTAATCTATCTCTTCTCAAATATCTTATTAATCATAAAAATTAATCTTGAGAATGATTAGTTATTTAACTTGACTTTTTGACTTGGATGAATTCTTTTAAATTGGAAGCTACATTGAAGAATCTCAAATATTCTCATCATTAAATGGATATAAGTGCATTAACCATTGTTTTGGATGAGATCAGCTTAAGTAAAGCAAATAAACATTAAATACATGTTAAACAATATTGTTTTAAAATCATACAGATATATTTGCTTTCAAAAAATTTGTGATGCCACATGCAAATAATTTCATGATTTTCAAAAAAAAAAAAACAAATCCTAAGAAGTAAAGAGGGCAGAGTGTTTTCTTGGTTCTTTAAACTTGAAAAGTAATACTAGAATATTAAATCTGAATATTTTGTGTATCAGATTAAAATGTACCTTGTAAACTTTTGTGTTACATTAACTTGACTTGGTTTGGTGGAGACAGAGGAGGAGTGGGGAAAAGGAGCAGGTAAAAAATATTACACGTTTATTAAAAGAGTTGTGTTTTAGAGGGGAAGCCAAGATGGCAGAACAGCATGGAAGTTTTTTTTGCTTCTCTTGTCCCTGAAATGCAGCCAGATAAACACTAAACCATCCTGCATACCTAAAAAACTGATTTGAGGATTGATACAACAATCTGCACAACTCAAATCACAGAACTTACACAGCACGGAGAGGTGAACTGGGGAAGAGAGAAGCCACAGAGGAAAGGGAGTTGTTTTGGCTTGTAGAGAGAGAACAGAGACGAGCGGGAGAGAGAGTATGGGAAAAGGACCCCACCCCCCAAGAAAAAGCAGCTGAAGAGAAGTGGAAAAGTGGAAACAGCTGCAGGGACTGAACAGAAAAGGGAGAAAGGAGAGGGATTAAATTCCATTAGGACTCTATCAACAGGGGAGGTGCAGAGTCTGAAACTCCACAGCTCAATACCTGGTGGCACTCTGGTGGGAAGGACGAATCTCCAGGACCAGAGGGCGAGTTCCTGTGCTGCGAGGACATTTCGTAGAGGCTGTGTGGCTACCCCACAGGCAAAGGTCCCAGCAGACCCTGGAGAACAACCACATTCGCTGGTGCTGGAACAAGGATATTAAGGGGCAGGCCTGGTGCCAGTTGTCTGTTGTGATTTTCCATAATCCCTGAAACGCTGCTGCTCCAAGATCACGTGAACTTTTACAGGGGCAGGCTGGCACCCAGCAACAGTCTCTGGGCATTGGCAACTGTGCAGTCTCATGAACATTCATGGGGGGACAGGCTGGCACTGGGCGGCTGCTCAGCAAGGCCCTCTCCCAGAAGGTCTGAGTGAGTCAAGGCATCAGGCCATCAGAAGTGAGGGATCTGAAAACCCAGCCACATCTGAGATAAAACTCAGGAGGGAGGTGCCGACTGGCAGCCTAAAGGCTTGGTCACAGACAGTTTAAAAGTGGAGAGTGGATGGAAGCTGTGCAGAGCAGAGTTCGATACTAGAGGCTGGAGGGCTGGGTGACACCATTTTCACCCCTTCTGCGCATGCACCACAGCAATCCACCCCATAGGCTAAGCAGCGTCATCTAGTGGAAAAAGGAGATATTACACTAAACCTCAAGTAACTGGACCAACCATTCTACAAGAACAACACAAATCTCTTAGTTTACAGACTATAAATTGTTTCATAGCTTGACATTTGTGGGAAATCAGATGAAATTTCAATTGTAATTCATTTTGTTCACTGCTCCTTTTATTCAATTTTTTTCTTTATTTTTCTTATTCTTGAATACAGAAAGAGAAAAAATTAATTTTATTTTCCATTTTTATTAAAAAGATTTTTCTCTAATTATTTCTACTATAATTTTTTTGGGTTTTGTAGATTTTGTAAATTATATTTTACTTTTATCATTTCATTTTATTCTATGTTATTGTATTCAATTTTTATTCAGATTTTCAAAGGTTTTTGAAAATCTTTTTTTTCTTTTCCTTTTTCTCTTTTCTTTTTTTTCTTTTCTTATATTTCCCTTTTTTCTCTAATCTATCAAGTTCCTTTCAACAACCAGACCAAAACTCACCAAGACTGTAGCATCCTTTATTTGATTTCTTTGTGTTATTTTTAATTTTTTAATTTATTTTTTTTTACTTTATTAATTCCTTTTATTCCTCCAAAATGGCAATGAAGGGATTCATTCCTCAAAAAAGAGCAGGAAGAAATGACAGGCAGTGACTTAATCAACACAGATACAAGCAAGATGTCTGAACCAGAATTTAGAATCATGATAATAAGAATACTACTTGGGTTGAAATATATTGGAATCCCTTTCTGTGGGGATAAAAAAAAATAAAAGCTAGTCAGGATGAAATAAAAGATACTATAACTGAGCTGCAATCTTGATGAATGCCACGGACACAAGGATAGATTATCCTTCTTATGGAGAATAATGAAGCAGATAAAAAGAAGGAATGTAAGGCAAAGGAGTACGAAATAAAAATTAGAGAACTCAGCGACTCATTAAAAAGGAACAAGATCACAATCATAGAGGTTCCAGAAGATGAAGAGAGAGAAAAAGGGGTAGAAGGGTAATGTGAGCAAATCATAGTGGAAAACTTTCCTAACCTGGGGAAAGACACATACATCAAAATCCAGAAAGCACAGAGACTCTCACAGGATTCAACAAAAAGCAAACATCAACATGGCATATCATAGTCATTCACAAAATACTCAGGAAAGGAAAGAATCATGAAAGCAGCAAGGGAAAAAAAGTCCTTAATCTACAAGGCAGACAGATCAGGTTTGCAGCAGATCTATCCACATAAACTGGGCAGGCCAGAAAAGACTGGCAGGATATATTCAATGTGTTGAACTGAAAAATATGCAGCCAAGAATTCTTTATCCAACAAGGTTGTCATTCAAAATAGAGAGAGATTAAAAGTTTCCCAGACATAAAAAATAATTAGAGGAGTTCATGACCACTAAACCAACCCTGCAAGAAATTTTAACAGGGGACTCTCTGACAGGAGAAAAGATGAAAAAAAAAAAAAAAAAGACCAAAAGCAACAAAGAATAGAAAGAAACTCCAACTCTACAGACAAAATAATGGCAATAAATTCATATCCTTCAGTACTCACTCTAAATGTCAATGGTCTAAATGCTTCAATCAAAAGACATAGGGTAACAGAATGGACAAGAAAACAAGATCCATTTTATGGTGTTTATGAGAGAACCACTTTAGACCTAAAGAAACCTTCATATTGAAAGTAAGGGGTTGGAGAACAGTCTATTATGCTAGTGGTCACAAAAAGAAAGTCAGAGTAGCCATAGTTATATCAGATGATATAGATTTTAAAACTGAGACTGTAATAAGAGATGAAAAAAAGCATTATATCATAATTAAGGGGTCGATCTACCAGAAAGACATAACAATTATAAACAATTATGCTCCAAACATGGGAAAACTCAAATATGTAAATCAGTTAATCACAAACATAAAGAAACTAACTGATAATAGACTTCAACAGCCCATTTACAGCAAAGGACAGAATCTCTAAACAAGAAAAACAATAAGGAAACAATGGCTTTGAATGACACACAGGACCAGATGGACTTAACACATATATTCAGAACATACGGAAATAAAGCAGCAGAATACACATTCTTCTCAAGAGTACATGGAACATTCTCCAGAATAGGTCACATAATGGGACACAAATCAGCTCTCAACAAGTACAAAGCGATCAAGATCATAACATGCATATTTTTACCACCATAACACTATGAAACTCAAAATCAACCACAAGAAAAAAATTGAAAAGATAACAAATACTTTGAGACTAAAGAACTTCCTACTGAAGAATGAATGGGATAATTAAAGAGGAAGTTAAAAAGTATATGGAAGCCAATGAAAGTGATAACACCACAGCCCAAAACCCCTGACACAGCAAAGGTGATCATAGGAGGAAAATGTGTAGCAATCCAGACCTTCCTAATGAAGGAAGAAAGGTCTCAGAAACACAACCTAATCTTACATGTCTAAGTGCTGGAAAAGAACAGCAAATGGGGGTGCCTGGGTGGCTCAGTCGGTTAAGCATGACCTTGGCTCAGGTCATGATCTCACGTTCACAAGTTCGAGCCCCACATCGGGCTCTGTGCTGACAGCTCAGAGCTTGGAGCCGACTTCAGATTCTGTGTCTCTCTCTCCCTCTGTCCCTCCCCTGCCCATGCTCTGTCTCTCTCTCTCCTTTTCACTCAAAAATAAATAAACATAAGAAAAAAATTTTTAAAAACCCAGCAAATAAAACCCCAAACCAGCAGAAGACAGGAAATAATAAAGATTAGAGCAGAAATCAATGCTATTGAAACCAAAAAAAAAAAAAAAAAACAATTGAATAGATCAATGAAACCAGAATCGTTTCTTTGAAAGAATTAACAAAATTAATAAACCACTAGCCAGTTTGATCAAAAAAAAAAAAAAAAGGAAAGGACCCAATAAATAAAATCAAGAATGATAGAGGAGAGAACAAAACCAACACTGCAGAAATACAAACAAAAATAAGAGAATATTAACAGCAATTATAGGCCAATAAAATGGGCAATCTGGAAGAAATGCACAAATTCCAGGAAGCATATAAACTCCCAAACTGAAACAGGAAGAAATAGAAAATTTGAACAAACCTATAACTTGTAAAAAAATCAAATTAGTAATCAAAAATCTCCCAAAAAACAAGAATCCAGGGCCGGATGGCTTTACAGGGAATTCTACCGAACATTTAAGGAAGAGTTAACACCTATTCTCTTTGAAACTGTTCCAAAAAATAGAAATGGATGGAAAACTTCCAAACTCTTTCTATGAAGTCAGCATTACCTAGATTTCAAAACCAAAGACCCCACTAGAAAGGTCAACTAGAGACCAATTTCCCTGATGACCATGGATGCAAAAATCCTTAACAAGATACTAGCCAACTGGATCCAACAATACAGTAAAGGAATTATTCACCACGACCAAGTGGGATTTATACCTAGGATGCAGGGCTGGTTCAATATCCACAAAACAATCAATGTGATTCATCACATCAATAAAAGAAATGACAAGAATCACATGATCCCCTCAATAGATGCAGAGAAAGCATTTGACAAAATACAGCATCCTTTCTTAATAAAAATCCTCAAGAAAGTAGTGATAGAAGGATCATACCTCGAGATCATAAAAGCCATATTGAAACACCCACTGCTAATATAATCATCAATGGGGAAAAACTGTGACCTTTCTTCCTAAGGTCAGGAACACGACAGGGTGGTCCACTCTCAAGACTGTTATTCAACATAGTATTGGTGGACTTAGCCTCAGCAATAACACAACACAAAGGAATAAAAGGCATCCAAATCAGCCAAGAGGAGGTCAAACTTTCACTCTTCACAGATGACATGATACTGTATATGAAAAACTCAAAAGAGTCCATCAAAAAACTGCCTAGAACTGATCCATGAATTCAGCAACGTGGTAGGATATAAAATCAATGCACATAAATCGGCTGCATTCCTATACACCAATAAGGAGGCAACAGAAAGAGAAATCAAGGTCTCAATCCCATTTACAATTGCACCAAAAACCATAAAATGCCTAGGAATAAATGTAACCAAATAGGTGAAAAATCTATACACTGAAAACTATAGAAAGCTTATAAAAGAAATTGAAGACACACAAAAAAGTGAAAAAATATTCCATGCTCTTAGATTGGAAGATCAAATATTGTTAAAATGTCAATACTATCCAACACAATCTTACATATTCAAAGCAATCCTCTCAAAATAACTCCAGTATTCTACACAGCATTAGAACAAACAATCCTAAAATTTGTATGCAACCAAAAAAGGCCCTGAAGCTATCCTGAAAAAGAAAACTGAAGCTAAAGGCATCACATTCCCAGACTTCAAGCTGTATTACAAAACTGTAATCATCAAGACAGTACGGTACTGGCATAAGAACACTCAGATCAATGGAACAGAATAAAGAACCCAGAAATGGAGCCACAAACATATGTTCAACTAATCTTTGACGAAGCAGGAAATAGCCAATGGAATAAAGACAGTCTTTTCAGCAAATGATGCTGGGAAAACTGGACAGCAACATGTAGAAAAACGAACATGACCACTTTCTTACATCATACAGAAAAATAAACTCAAAATGGATGAAAGATCTAAATGTAAGACAGGAAGCCATCAAAATTCTAGTGGAGAAAACAGGCAAGAACCTCTTTGACCTTGGCCAAAGCAACTTCTTACTCAACACGTCACCAGAGGCAAGGGAAACAAAAGCAAAAAGAACTACCAGGACCTCATCAAAATAAAAAGCTTCTGCACAGCAAAGGAAACAATCAGCAAATCAAAAAAACAATGATGTCTTCCTCAATTTCCTTCATAAGTTTTTTATAGTTTTCAGTGTAGAGGTCTTTCACCTCTTTGGTTAGGTTTATTCCTAAGTATTTTATGGTTTTTGGTGCAATTGTGAAAGGGATTAGCTTCTTTATTTCTCTTTCTGCTGCTTCATTGTTGGTGTATAGGAATGCCATCGATTTCTGTACATTGATTTTGTATCCTGCAACTTTGCTGAAATCATGAATCAGTTCTAGTAGGGTTTTGGTGGATTCCGTCGGGTTTTCCATGTAAAGTATCATGTCATCTGCAAAAAGTGAAAGTTTGACTTCCTCCTTGCCAATCTTGATGCCTTTTATTTTGTTTTGTTGTCTGATTGCTGATGCTAAGACTTCCAGCACTATGTTAAATAGCAGTGGCGAGAGTGGACACCCCTGTCGTGTTCCTGATCTCAAGGGGAAGGCTTTCAATTTTTCCCCATTGAGGATGATATTAGCTGTGGGCTTTTCATATATGGCTTTTATGATGTTTAAGTAAGTTCCTTCTATCCCGACTTTCTCGAGAGTTTTTATTAAGAAAGGATGCTGTATTTTGTCAAATGCTTTTTCTGCATCTATGGACAGGATCATATGGTTCTTATCTTTTCTTTTGTTGGAATCTACCCAAGAGACACAGGAATGCTGATGCATAGGAACACGTGTACCCCAATGTTCATAGCAGCACTTTCGACAATAGCCAAATCATGGAAAGAGACCAAGTGCCCATCAACTGACGAATGGATAAAGAAGTTATGGTACTTATATACAATGGACTACTACGTGGCAATGAGAAAAAATGAAATCTGGCCATGTGTAGCCAGATGGATGGAACTGGAGGGTATTATGTTAAGTGAAATAAGTCAGTCAGAAAAAGACAGATACCATATGTTTCCACGAATAGGTGGACTTTGTGAGACTAAGCAAAAACCAGGGGGAGGGGAAGAGGGGGAAGGAAAAAAAGACACAGAGAGGGAGGGAGATAAAACATAAGAGACTCTCAAAGACTAAGAAAAAACTGAGGGTAAGGGGGATGAGGGAGGGGGGAGAGGGGGTGATGGGCATTAAAAAGGGCACATGTTGGGATGAACACTGGGTGTTATATGTAAACCAATTTGAAAATAAACTATTATAAAATTAAAAAAAAAAACAATGATGGAACGGGAGAGAATATTTCCAAATGACATATCAGATAAAGGTTTAGTAGTCAAAATCTATAAAGAATTTATCAAACTCAATACCCAAAAACAAATAATCCAGTGAAGAAATGGGCAAAAGACATGAATAGATACTTCTCCAAAGAAGACATCCAGATGGCCAACCAACACATGAAAAAATGTGCAATATCACTCATAATCAGGGAAACAAAACCACAATGAGATACCACCTCACACTGGTCAGAATGGCTAACATTAACAACTCAGGCAACGACAAATGCTGGCAAGGATGTGGAGAAAGAGGATCTCTTTGCTCTGTTGGTGAGAATGCAAACCAGTGCAGCCACTCTGGAAAACAGTATGGAGGTTTCTCAGAAAATTAAAAATAGGACTACCCTATAGCCCAGGAATTGCACTACTAGGTATTTATCCAAGGGATATAGGTGTGCTGTTTCGAAGCACCACCTGGACCACAATATTTATGGCAGCACTATTGACGATAGCCAAAGTATGGAAAGAGCCCAAATGTCCATCGATGGATGAATGGATAAAGAAGATGTGGTATATGTATACAGTAGAATATTACTCACTAATTACGAAGAATGAAATCTTGCCATTTGCAACTATGTGGGTGAAACTGGAAAGTATTATGCTTAGTGAAATTAGTAAGAGAAAGACAAATATATGACTTCACTCACATGAGGACTTTAATATACGAAACAGATGAACATAAGGGAAGGGAAGCAAAAATAATATAAAAATAGGGGGGTGTGAGAAAACATAAGGACTCTTTAGTACACAGGGCAAACAGGATTGTTGGTGGGGTTGTGGGAGGGGGGATGGTCTAAATGGATAAGGAAACAGTTACTCCTGAAATCATTGTTGCACCATATGTTAACTAACTTGGATGTAAATTAAACAATAAGTAATATTTAAAAATTAAAATAAAATAAAATAAAACGGTGGAGTTCTGCAATGACAGTAATGCAACTACATAATTTGTTTTCTTTAAGTGGTTCAAATAGTTCCATTACCACTGTGAATAAACCATTCACCACTGTGGTTAGAAAAGTTTATTTGAGCAATTTCCATGCTTAAGGCCTCTTACTAAACAATGATTCTTTGGTGGTGACTTTTTGGTGTGTCTAATTGTCCACAAAACTAAGCCTGAAACTGACATTTCATGTCATTTAGAAACAAGTATTCAAAATAGAATAATAAAAGATTTATAAATCTGGTCATTTAAGAAAAATAGGGATGTTTCAAATGTCAAAGAAGTTTATACTTATACATACATACATTTTTAAATATGGTTATTAAAATACAAAAATATAGAATAAAAATTAACATAAAACATGTTGATTAGAAATGACATTTGCTGTCACAGATTTCTTTTTTAACAGTTTTCATCATATTTATTGTTTCAACATTCCTAATACAGGTAAATAGCAATTGCAAATAACTTTTTAATTAGTGTACTATTTTCTAAAATATTTACATATTAGTTACCATAGCCAAGAAGTAATTATCGTGTATATTTTGTAGATGTGCAACACAACCAAAAAACTCTGGTTTTTAAAGCTTATATATTTTTTCAAGGCAAAAAGAAAAGAGATTCTATTGTAAGACCATCTGGAAACTGGAGCGATTCTCAGGACAGCCTGAGATTTAGCTGGCCTCTGAGAATATTTACAAAACCTAGTGAAATTTCATCATTACAGCTCTCAATGATTAAAGCCAACATAGCCAATAAACCCCCATTGAACTTTGTGCTGAGGTTATGAGCATGATGCAGAGTTAATTTGGAGTAGGGTAGGAATATTTCGTGAGTATATAATGAGTTTTTGGAGAAAAGAAAATGTATGCTTATAAAATAAAAGGGTTTGACTTTTCTTTTTGGTCTCATAAAACTAACAAGACTGCTTAAAAAAATCATAATAAAAGAGTTTCCAATATTTTAAGGACAGTCAACTTGATGAAGTAAGCATACATCTATCGTTGACAACTTTGAAGTAGACAATTATACAAGTGTCATTTTTGCTATGGTATTTGGACAGTTAACTTCAGTAACTTATAACTACATCTCATACACAAAGGATGTTAAAACTGACTGTCAGTACTATCTTAAGTATAAACCAATTCTTTTTTCTAACTTTTTTTAAATTAGAGAGATGGAGTGGGGAAGGAATGTTGGAGGGAGAGAGAGAGAATCTCTCTCATGTTATTGGGGAGTTTCATGAGGGGCTCATGATCTAAGTTGAAATTAAGAATTGACTGCTCAACCAACTGAGCCACCTACACATTCCAAAACCAATTCTTTATATGAACATACCTAATATTATATTATTCCTTATGGAAAAGAGTTACTAATCATTTTCTATTGATGAGAGGGTAACTCAATCTAGTTACATGTCCTTACGATCATTGAAACATTACAGAAAATATGATTTTCTATTTCTAGTTAGATGCTTGTGCATAAAAGGAATTTTTTTATCAGTAACTATATTATGTTCAATTGATTTTTTTAGGAATAATGAGGTTTATTATTAGTCTTCTCAGGGGAAACAAGCAAGTAACTTTCAAGCAAATAAGTGAATATCTGTAATATTGTCATTGACAAGGAACCTATATTTTTATGCATGTAAGTAATGAAGGAATAAAAATGGAAATTGAAAAAGGTCCTATACAATATTCTTCTAAAAGTCCGTTCTTGGTCATTGTCTACTCTAAGACCCTTATAGTACAATCATAAATGCTTAAATTGTTTTGATATTAAATTCACGATTTCCCATTTATTTAAAAGTAAAGCTAACTCTATCTATTCTACTAAACGGTGAGACTTTTCTGGAAAATAGCTGCAGGGCACACGAATCTTCTTGAATCTTTAGAAACAGAAATCTTCTACATTTTCTGAATAAGAACTGTATATAAATGGTATTGGTATTCGTGACATTTGTTAGGGAAAATCATTCCCATGTCCAACCTTCTAAATCAAATACGTCATTCTCATTCTAAATTTCAGACACGTTTCATATTGGCTATACTGGCATTCATTTTTTCCTGACTTCCTGACACAGATTTGACCCTCACTAATCTAGTTAATCGGTTTTGTTTAAGATCTGAATCCTGTTTGCCTCTTACTTTATCAAGATATGTGCTAATTTAAGGGAAATTTCTCCCTTAAAGCTAGTGAACTGTGTGTTTAGTATTTTCAAACAAGGTTATTAGGACCTGGGTAGAGAAGAGATTGATGAAAGAAAGGAAACCATCACTTTGAAAACAGAAAGCATAGAAGAAGGCTCTTTGACATTTATCATACTCAATGGTGTGGGAGATTCCCAAAAAAACAAAATTTAGAGAAACAAAGGGAATCAAAGGAAATGAGTTAATATTCTTGGTGTACTTGGAAATGATAATGAAGGGAAAGGTCAGAACACTTTTTTAGGATTCAGAAATTTCAACTGGAATGTAATAAGATATAACTGGCTAATGGAGTATTTGATGGCTAGGATAAAAACAAAAACAAACAACAACAAGAAAAAAACAAAACTGAAAGAAATAATCTACACGAGTCTTAATAAAACTAAAGATTTTATTGACTTATAATGATAGTAACATAAAGGTAACATTATAGTCTGGACAGATCTCTACCACAAGGCATAGGTAATAAAATAACTAATGTTTACTGAGCTTACTAAGACACAGTTCTAAAGACTTAGTAACCTTGATTCACTTAATGGTCATAATAGACATATAAGGCAAGAGTCAATAATTCCCCATTTTTATAGATAATAAAACAAAGGCTCATACCATGTCCAAGGTCAACAAGTCTGTACCAGGATTTGAACTCGGCAATTTGGAGTCAATATCTGCAAACCGGTCAACATGATACATCACGTTAATTTAAAAAAAGGATAAGAACCATATGAGGCTCTCAATAGATGCAGAAAAGCATGTGACAAAATACATCATCCTTTCTTGATAAAACCCCTCAAGAAAGTAGGGCTAGAAGGAACATAACTCAAGATCATTAGGCCATATACAAAAGACCCGCAGCTAATATCATCTTCAGTGGGGGAAAAACTGAGAGACTTCCTTCTAATGTCAGGAACACAACAGTCTCTCAACATTATTGTTCAGCATAGTATTGGAAGTCCTAGCCTCAGCAATCAGACAACAAAAAGACATAAAAGGTATTCAAATCAGCAACAAAGAGTCAAACTTTTACTCTTCATAGACTACATGATACTCTACATGGAAAACCCAAGTACTCCACCAAAAAACTGCTAGAACTTACACATTAATTAAGCAAAGTTGCGGGATATAAAATCAATATATAGAAATCTGTGGCTTTTCTATACACCAATAATGAAGCAGCAGAAAGAGAATTCAAGGACTCAATCCCATGTACAATTGCACTAAAACCATAAAATACCTAGGAATAAACTTAAGTGAAGAGGTAAAAGATATATATGCTGAAAACTAATGAAAGTTTATGAAAGAAATTGAGTAAGACACACAGAAATGGAAAAACATATCATCTTCATGGATTGGTAGAACAAATATTGTTAAAATGTTGATACTACTAAAAGCAGTCTACATGTTCAATGCAATCCTTATCAAAATAATACCAGCATTCTTCATGGAGTTAGGACAAATAATTCCAAAATTTGTATGGAACCAGAAAAGACTCCAAATATCCAAAATAATGTTAAAAAAAGAAAACCAAAGCGGGAGTCATCATAATTCTGGATTTTAAGCTGTATTACAAAGGCACAATCATTAACACAATATGGTACTGGCATAAAAACTGACACATAGATCAAGGAAACAGAAAGAGAACCCAGAAATAGATCCACAATTGTATGGTCAACTAATCTGTGACAAAGCAGGAAAGAATATCCAATGGAAAAAATACAGCAAATGCTGTTGGGAAAACTGGATAGCGACAAAAATTCTTCTTTCTAACTTAACTTTTAATTCAGGTAAAAGTCTCAGTAAATCAGGCAAATCATCCCATGATGGGAAACAAAACTACATCCTTTTGCAGTAGAAACTCCCCTGACACCGTTCTTGCGATTGACCCCAAGCCAATGGTATATCTGACCTTTTCTGTCCACCTGCACAGACCCACCGAACTTTGACTCACATTTTTCTTTTATAAAGGTAGAAATATTTTCAGCACTTTGGAAACAGTCTTGTGATGTTAGTCTTCTGTCTTCCTAAGGTTGGCCTCACAGAAATAAATCCCTTTCTTGTTTCACCACCACTAGTCTCTCTGCCTTTTTATTTTGTCAGCAGCAAGTGGTGGAATCTGACCTTATTGGGACTCTTGAAGCCAGATCCTATTGTCTCCCAGGGCTCTGCTTACATTATCTGTGTAGTAATCTCTTGAGAATCCATTAAAAGAATAATAAAACAATTACAAAATATTTATACAGCAACTTCAAACAAAGAATATCAAATTCCAGTAAAGACCTTAAGATCTATTCAACTTCAGTAGTCACAAGGAAAATAAATTATCATCTGGATACATGTCCAACAATTTCTGTGCGTGTGTGCGTGTGTGTGTGTGTGTGTTTCACCAAAAAGACACTCATAAGGATAGTGAAACTCTTTGTATAGCTCAAACTGGAAATAACCCAACCATCCTCTACACTGGGGTGAATAGATAAACTGGTATAATCATACAATGAAATTTTATACAAAACTAAAAGTGAACAGCATACAACTACATGAGTCTCACAAATAACATGTTCAATGAAAGAAGTGAGAAAAAATTACATTACATGATTCCATCTACACACATCTCAAATAAAGTAAAAATTAAGCAACAGTGTGAGATGTCAGGATAGTTATTCTATGAGTGAAAACAGATGAAAAGGACTTTATGTATAGACTCTGGGGGTAGTGTTGAGCCTCGCTTCTTAATTCACATGCTGGCTACCCAAGTCTGTTCAATTTGTGAAAAGTTGTTAAGCTGTATACTTGTAAACTGTTACTTTTATGGATGTGTTTTGTGAATATTTTATTTCAGCTAAACATTTCCATAAAATTAAATTTCAGAGATGGAATTAAATGGAATGAAATGTGTTCCCTAAGTGTGTCAAAACATGGAATGATATTTAAAGAGATATTTTTCATTTTTAGTAATACTATTAATATAGGATACTCAACTATCTGTACCAGTTATGTATATATGTATGTACACATATATATCCATATCTATCTATATAATCTATCTATCTGCCTATCTATCTCCTTAGTCATTTGTTTATATGATACGATTTAAGAATTAGTATATTAGCATTATTATTATGGGCTGGGAAAGAAAATTTTGGTGTTAAAACTTTTTGAAATTACAGAAATGTGCATATTTTTCTAATGTTCATTTCAAAAGTGTATTTATCTAATTGATTGCAAAAGAAAAAAAGCAGTTTTAGCCTTAAATGTTCAAAGCAAATAGCACAGTTCCTTCCAGTACTGGTGCTAAAATTAAGGAAATTTTCAATCTCATCTTTTGGGCAATGAGTCTCATAAAAAAAGCCATTTTTCTCTAATAGCATTTACATACTTTACTTTCAGAATAAAAACTCAAATTTCATTCTTTTTGAACAAATGCAGTTTGATATGTAACTTTTAAAATTGATCCTTAAGCACTAAGAGCATGAAAAAATGTTACCCTTAATATATATCCATTTGTTACATGGAATAAGTCTTTGTAGGTAAAAAATACAACGAATTAGAAACAAAGAACCTTCCTGGAATTGGGCATAATTTCTAAATTGTTTTATTATGTATGTAGTTTATTTTAACTCCACACTATTTTGAAAACCACCAAGGTTTTTGTTTTCCAAAAACTTTTGTTGTTGCCAGAGATTCCATGACAGTTCTTGGAAAATAAGGTGAATGAATTTGGAAAGCTTCATTCTATTGCCTGGGAATCAAAAGATAAAAGATATTGGTTAAAGGAAAGGATTGAACCATCGTTTCGTAAACCGTCTGCTTTTCCCTTCTGTTCCTCATAATCTGTTAGCCAAAAGGAGAGCATAGACCACTTCCCAGGCAGCATTTCCACTTAAAAATAAGAAATAAATAAATATGTATTTTATAATTATATATTATAATTGTAGCAAATAAATAATTAGAATCACAATAAGAAATAAAGCGATTCTTCCCAGGATAAGAGAAACACATTGTTAACAACAACTGTGGTAGGCAGAATAATGGCCCTCCAAAGGTATCCATGCCGTGATCCCTGGGACTAGGGAATATGTTCGATACATGATAAGGAAAGCCAAAATTTTGGATTGACTAAAGGTTGCTAACTGCCACATAGGATGATTATTTTGGATTATCTAGGTGGGTTAAATGTAATCATAAGAGTCCTTAAAACTGCAGAAGAGAGTCAAAGAAGAAGATCAGGAAAGGAAATGTGAGGACAAAAGTAATATCCAAAGTGATGCGATATGAGAAAAACTTGAGTAGCAGTTGTTGGCTTTGAAGGTGGACGAGGCTCAGCAGCCAAGGAATATAGGTTGCCTCAAAGAGCTAGAAAAGTTAAAAAAAGTATGCCTCCATAGAATTTCCAGAATGGAACAAATCCTTACCAACACCTTGATTTTAACCAAGTGAGAACTGATTTGGACTTGTAACCTACAGAACTTAAGATAATGATTTTTTGTTTTTTTAAGTCACTAAATATGTGGTAATTTGTTTTATAAGCAATAGAAAATTCATACAGGTCTTATGAGCTGTATTTTCCAAGCAGCAAAACAGGTATGTTGCTACAGTCGACTCCTCAGACTGCATGGGCATGGTCTGGGCACCAGAACAAGTGTTCGGCAGTTTGTACAAAGCTGGGTAAGGAATCTCAAACTTATCCTGGTTTATAAAAAATAAAACATGCCTCCACAAGCACACTGGTGTTGGAAAGCAAAAGAATATGCTTCACTGTGCTCTGTGGGGGAACTAGCCGAACAAAGAATGGTTCCAACCAGAGCTGCTAACACTGTCATTGAGGCCTGAAAAGCACCTGCTTACACATCATCTGCTTTAGTACCTCTGTCTCTGGTTATTGGGCAATGTTTCAAATAGTGCATTTTGTGCCAATCCAAAGCAGATCTATCTGCATTCCCTGCAGATCAAGCTCTAAGAGCAGAAGGTCACTGTGGACTAGCAATAACTTAGCAGTATTTTAATATGTGATCCAAGGAAAATGATTGATCTATGGAATATTGTTTGAGATGCAATAATTCTTGCTGATGCAAAGGTAAATGAAGAATCATGTAAAAGAAGTTAAATTCCCCTTTTTCTGTAGTATATAATTGTGTTCTCTCAGAATACAAATAAATAGAGGAAGGGAGGCGATCAGAGTCAAATATGTTGGAAAACTGCTTAAGTTCAGTCCTGCCAAAGTTGGCATCAGATTGAGCTGTCTCTGGGGCTCTTTGCCAACAGCCAAAATGTAAGCCACAGAGAGAATAACTTCACACGGAGATCCTGAATCTGTAAAAATTGTTCATTCATGAATTGGCAAGAAGTAGATGGAAGAGACAGATTATATAGAATGAAATTCCAAGGTGGGAGTGCATAATTACTGAACTATAATTTTAATGAAAAAGTGTATAGATTTGTTACCAAGCTCTATATACAAATGCAAAAAAAAAAAAAAAAGAAGAAGATAATGTTGGGTTCATTCATATGCAGTGAATCAATCATTTTCAAACAGGGGTGTTAATTTTTCTGCTAGAAGCCAAAGCATAGCATGGTCATTGGATTAACTGGATCCTTACAAGATAGATAAGATTGTGAAGCTTCCTTCGGCAATTCTTTTTTCTCCCCTTGTGCAGTCAAACTAGTGATGCAGGGGTAGACTGAGAAAAAATGTCTGAGTGGAGTCTCTATGAATCTAAAATTTTCCAGGTTCAAAACACTAGGGAAGTGAAAGTGACATTTATGTATTTTATAGCTTATTTTCACTGTCTCTGATTATTTCAGATTGAATGGAGTTATGGAAATATGGGACCTTCTGACATCTCATGACTGATGAACTATAGCTCTGATTTTTACGATGATTGATTTTATTTTTCAATTGTTTTGATATCTGAAAATTTAAACACCCACTTAGCGTGAGATTGATAATAGTTATTTGTCATGTAGAAAATCTGACTTAGATTTATGGAATTGCTTGACATATTTCAGACCTACTTATACATGTGAATCCCTATTATTTTTTTCATATATGAATTTGAAAGAAAACAAGAGTGTCTCCTATTAGATTAGCTTGAGAAGGACAAGTTCTTATTATTGGTACCACAAATTCTAGCGACAAAATACTCTAGTTTATTCTATTACTCCCAGAAGAATGTGTGTGTGTGTGTGTGTGTGTGTGTGTTATTCACCTACAAATAAGTCCTTCTAACAATATCAAATTAATTCAAGAATGACTGCTCTGAAGGGATGAACCAATATCAGCTCCACAAATAAATTTTTAAATAGTCATTGTGTGTAATAAAAAAAGAAGAGTTCATTCTTGGCCCCAGCTGGCTAGCAGGCATTTATTATCTATGATACTTACACATGTCACTGTGAGTTCATCAAATCTAAAAGATTTTTCACTTTCACTCAAAATAATCATAGAAATTTTGAGTTGGAACTGACCCAAGACATAACCTTGCTTAACTATCCATCCAAAGTAGAAATTATCAATGTCAGTATCTCTGACAAGTGGTCATTCATTGTAGATCTCAGATACTGGAAGTGACAAGAAACTCAGTGCTCTTTGAGGCAGGTCATCTCATCGTTGAATAGATCACAGTTTTCTAAAAATATTGTCTTGTAAGGTAAGTAATCTGCATCTTTTTACTACATATCCATTGGTTCTTTATACAGTTTCTATAGCTATAAGACTAATTTTAGTCTTCCATCTTTTTTTCACCCTGTCTCCACATTCCATTACCTTTAATTACGTCTGCTCTTTTGGTATGTTCTCTATGTTGTTCACCATGTTTTGGATACATGCTGATTTTTCATGATACTCTTAAAACTTTGACTTGAGGGGCGCCTGGGTGGCTCAGTCAGTTAAATATCCGACTTCAGCTCAAGTCATGACCTCACGGTTCTGAGTTCAAGCACCGCGTCAGGGTCTGTGCTGACAGCTCAGAGCCTGGAGCCTGATTTGGATTCTGAGTCTCCCTCTATCTCTACCCCTCCCCCATTCATGTTCTCTCTCTCTCTCTCTCTGTCTCTCTCTCTCTCTCTCACAAAAATAAATAAACATAAAATAAAAAAAAATGACTTTGATTTAAACCAGTATTGTTTTTATTTTATTGTAGACTTCCGGGTGAAATATTGGCTCTCAGTCTTTTGAAGACTCATATTTCTTCAAATACTATGTTTTTATTATTATTTAAATAATGTTCTTTTCTTGGGCCTCGAAGTGGACTTTTGGTTTATTTCATATTATTCTGTTTAAATTCTTTTCTTTTTTTTAATGTTAATTTATCTTTTGAGACATAGAGACAGAGCCTGAGCAGGAGAAGGGCAGAGAGAGAGGGAGACACAGAATCCGATGCAGGCTCCAAGCTCTGAGCTATCAGCACATAGCCTGACACGGGGCTGGAACTAACAGACCGCGAGATCATGACCTGAGCCGAAGTTGGACACTTAACCGGCTGAGCCACCCAGGAGCCCCTGTTTAAATTCTTTTCAAGCACACAGCTCCCCAAATACCAAACCCCTTCCCCAACCCCCTCCATTCACCCATTTTGTGTATTTTTTTTAAGTTTATTTATTTATTTTTTTGAAAGAGAGAGAGTGCAAGAGGCGTAAGGGCAGAGAGAGAGAGATAAGGAGAGAATCTCAAGCAAGCTACGCACTGACAATGCAGGGCTCAATCTCACGAAATGTGAGATCAAGACATGAGCCAAAATCAAGAGTCAGCCACTCAACCAACTGAGCGCCCCGCAATTGCCTTTACACTTCCCTAATGCCAAAGCATATTATTGCATTTTTAAATTATTATCATTTCATATAATGTGGTGGTAGTTATTCCTCCAGTGTAGTATAATATTTTCAAGCCTGGCTTCTGGGTCTTCATCCAAGTAATCCATTAAAAAGAAAAAAGTTTAATAAAAATGAGACCAAAAATTTTGTGGCATGTTATGAGAAGCCTCTTTCCATTAGCCATCCTTAATGTAGCATCTCTCTGATATGATATGTAAGTCCTCTTGTTAGTTGGATAAAAGTTACCTGAAACAAACCATAATGTCATTAGAATTTCTAGGCATTTTCTCATTATACATGTTCTGACTAGAGCTTCAATTCCTTTTAATACATGTTTGTTTCACCCATTTTAGATTGAAGGCATTTGATGCCCCATTATAGTACATCAGGGATGATGTACTCTATTTATTTATTTGTTTGTTTGTTTGTTTGTTTGTTTATTTATTTATAAATAAAATGTGTTTCATTAAAATTACCCAGAACTCTTAGGAGGCTGTTTCTGTAGTCTGACAAAACCCTCTACTACCTTAGATTAAGAAGTAGGCTGTATGTGAGCACTTCCACACAGTCAGGATGTGATATAAGAATAAAGACTTGAAAGAGTGAGGAATAATCATGATTAGACACACTGGGGGTCTTGAAGAGAAGTTACCTGAGTTACGAATGCAACCAGTTGGATCAATGTATGGCACATGTTGAGATTCACAGTGTCTTTTTTCTCTATAAGAAACATCTTTAAGATGCTCTCATTCAAGTATACCCTTCAGAAATCTATTGTCTTACTAAGAACATAAATGAAAAGCACATACTAAAAACAAGATAAAACAAAACAAAACAGAATCCTAGGTTACCAAAGGAAATTTGCTGAGGACATGATAATTTTTCCTATTATTTATTTCAAGTATCCTTTTTGTGGGTATTTTTTTTTAATATGAAACACTATATTAGGAGGGAAAAGTAAGCCTACATTTAATTTAAATCTTGTTTTAATCCATGCACATATCAAAAACTGAAAACACGATTTAACCTTTAACTATTACCCTTAAAGAGAAAAGAATTAAAAAACAAGAGCTTGTAAGGAAATTGGAAAGAAATGAATAGTACACATTTATTAAATCCCAAAACTAACATTTGAGAGCATCCTTACATTGAGTAAGATAGGTATAAATACATCATTATAATAAAAGAAAAGAAGAACCAGAACATAAGTCTAGACAGTAGATTACAGTAAATACTTAAATAGATTGTATCTCAATCTTGGCTTCATGAGGTACAAAATGCCTGAGTCAAGGACAGTTACTTCCCCAAACCTCAAACATCTGAGAAAACAGTGTTTAAAAGCAAGAGTGAGAAACTGAAACCAGAGCCTGAGCAACAGGAGAGGATGCTTGTTGCCCTTTAACCAATGACAAAGGGCCTCTGGCAGGAGACAAAAGTAGATTTTGAAATCTGGGGATCCTACTACGTACATGTGAGCTTGGGTTACTCTCACTTCCTACTCTCCCCAAGCTATAATTCTCTTCGAAGCCTTTTTTCATTCTTCCTTGTCTTCCTCCCTCTTCAAATTCTCCTTTCTTCTTTTCTTCGTCAATATTATCCTAACTTCCTGCTAGTGACTTTTCCAAGTTAAAACTATACAGATGAATTAGATTCCTAAAGAACTCTGATTTCTGTGAAAATGTAAAAAAGAGCCATAGGAAGGGATCACTCATTGATGGAGAATCTGCCTTACACACCTCATTATGCTTGATAGTCACAATAAGACTGGTTCTAACACATGTGGAAACTAAGAATCACAATTTTTAAGTTATCAGAGGGTTGGATATAAGTAAACGAATTATCTATCAACTCACAAAATAAGAAATCAGCAACTTTAATAGTGTGTAGATGTTACTAATGAGTTACAAAAGGAAGACACCCAGTGAAATTTAGGTATGTCTGCTAGGGATGGGGGAGGATGGAGTGGTCACAAAAGGCTTGGTGGAGAAGGTGATGGGAACCTACATTTAAGGAAGTACATTAAAACGAAGGATAATATGAGAAATGGAGACCTGGACACAGCAAGCTGTATTTGCAAAGGCACAGCACCACGAGAAAACATGGGCTATTTGGTTAACCATAATTTATGATATATACCTGTATCACAGGATACATGGTAGGAATGGTACTCACAGAGCTTGGATAGAATTCAAGAACAAGATGAAGAAAGATCTGGTAAAACATGGTATAAATTTAAGCTTTAACAAAGGCCGTGGTAATCCACATACAGATTTTTAGCAGAGTAATTGGGCAATCAGATTGCACTTCTAAAATTTACTCAGAAATAATGAGGAATGGAGAAAAATAGTTTAGGAGAGAAATGATGATAAGTACTCAAGCATGGTAGTAAATGTTGGCAGCACTTTGAGAGATATTCTGGAGTAACTAATTTTGTGCCTAGCACAGCCCTTTTTAGAGTAATAGACAGATGGCACTTATAAAACCTTGATGCATGGTGATTAGTCTCTACATTTATATATATTTTTAATGAGTAAGAGGGAATAGTTGGCATCTGTATATGACAGCAGCACATTGCTTTTAGAATAATATACATTTTCAAAGATTCTACTAGTAATGCAAAGCAGACTAATTCTCCACCTGAATGTATTGCCAATTGCATGTGTACCATACTTCTGCTTATATTCCACATCCTTCCCATGTGAATCATGATCCTTGTACCACACAGACAAAAAACTTGGGCAAAGTAGATTTTAATGACATTGATTATATTTTCTTTACGTAGGAACTCTCTGTTACAAATCAATTGTCTTCAAGATTAATATCATGTAATTAAACAAACCTAAAGTAAAAAATAGTTATAATTCATTTACTAAAATATGTTTTGCTGTCATTTAAGAGGAAAACTAAAAAAAAATTCATCTGTTTAACAACCTTAACATGTATCCCATGGTCAAACACCACTCTCTATTTCTATTTTGGTTCCATGGAAGTCCATAGAAGCTTTGTACATTACTCCAAATTTTATCAGTAGTTACCTAAAGTTTTTCTGTCCCTAAACGGGATCCTGGTTAAAGTCTGATTGTTATTTTTTATATCAGTATGCTTCCTCTCATTGCAAAATGAAGTACAGACTTGTAGGTGCTTTTGTATAAGAATATATTTCATCCTATTCATTTATTTTCTTTTCTCCTTGGTATTATATTTTCCTAAACGCAAAACATCTTTTATTTTGCATAATTGTATTTATGGGTGTTGTTTTCATTCACCTTCCTTTTGTTTATTTTTTAAATATATTTCACATATGATTGGTAAATCATGAGTCTGTGCCCTTCTAAGCGTGGTATCCTTTGACCTACCTTCCAAATTTTGTTTTCTCATTTTGTTTTTCTAAACAAAACATGCTCAAAACAATCTGTTCTTCCCCTAGTACTTGTATCACTTCCTTTCTTTTCTTTGACAGGCACTTTTAATTTTAAGTCCTTGTATTTTCCTTCAATATCATTGCACCACGTGCCTTTTGCCATTTTGGAAAACAGTATACAAAAGTTCCTCTCTCTTGTATTTTTATCTACACTTCAGGCCAAGTGTATTCATAATACAGTACATTTTTCTGTCTTTTAAAACACATAGCCAAACCTATAAAATACGCCCTATTCTTGTCCTCCAACACCAAGGTTATTGCAGCTTTCTATTCTAAATTTTTGGAAAAAAAATAGCTAAGAAATACTGAGCCCAGATATAAAGGTCTTGGAGCACAGTGTACACAGATGCTCAAAAACTATATTTCTGGAGTTACACATATAGAAAGGCAGGGACTGAGGAAAATTGTGACTGAAATCTGTAAAGCATGAGCAGTACGAACCGACAAAAATTCAGCCTTTCCTTCTTTCTTGTTCTGCCAATGGATAAACTTACTGAGACAGAAAAATAACCATGTACTTCATTATGGTAATCAATAAGTGTTTTTGTTGAAAATGTATTATGTGCAGAGCGCTGTTCTAGATCCTTGGGGATATAAAGAGTTATAAAACACAGATCCTGCTGTTAAGTGTCTTTAATTTAGATGAAGAGTTAATATTTATATGATATATAAAACATATTTTTTGGATCGAGAAAAGAAGGCAGGGGACTATTTCACTTATAAAAACCAGACTGATTGGAAGTTAAACTTTCTGATGAGTTCACATGATGTTTCCACTTTTCTTTGCTCTGTGCAGTTTTCTACTCTTCTTTAGGGAAACACTTCAGGCTTAGCCATACCCAGACTTGGCTGTAATGTAGGGGAGGGGAATTCCCTTAAACATACACACATGTGCATGCATGTGCATACACACAAACAAGTACAACTATGGTATCTTTAAATAAACTTATGTGAATTCATTTTCTCTGATCAGCTGAGACGTTCAATGGAGATAAATAAATTATAAACAATTCTATGAAACAGAATAAGCAGCATTAATATATTTCTAATTTATATGAGCATAGCATAAGTTAAGATAACCTATCTCTATATAGAGTATAATAAATAAATGAATTATAAACAAAATACAATCAAAGTTACATCTTCATAATACTTTCATAAAAATTATTTTAAAAGGGTTTAATATAAAAATGAAACTATAAAATGGATTAAAATGTTAGCGTATGTTTAGAAGAGAGTATTGCTAAGTATCCAAAATGTTCTACGTGAAAAAAATATGTAATAACTTTTTTTTGCTTTTCATATTAAAGTATTTACAAATAAATAGAGAAAATGATCACGGGAAAAAAAGTTACAAACAGAGAGTGAGGGAGGCAAACGATAAGAGACTCTCAAATACAGAATGCAAACTGAGGTTTGTTGGGAGTGTGGGGGAGAGGAGAAAGTGGGTGATGGGCATTGAGGAGGGCCTTGTTGGGATGAGCACTGGGTGTTGTATGAAAGCCAATTTAACAATAAATTATATTAAAAAAGAAAATGAATACGTGATAGTATTTAATGAAAGAATTAGGAACTCAACTCTGTAGTAAGATCTTAGTGTTTGTCTTCTTTCTCTCTAGTTCTCGATTTCACTACATCTATAATTTAGTTATTGATCCATCCATATATCTGTATGGAAACACTTTTTAAGTTTATTTATTTATTTTGAGAGACACAGAGAGTGCAAGTTGGGGAGGGGCAGAGAGAGAGAGAACCTTGAGGAGGTTCCATGCTGCTGTCAGCCCTGAAGCAGATAACAGGGCCAGAACTCATGAACCATGAGATCATGACCTGAGCCAAAATCAAGAGTTAGCTGCTTAACCGACTGAGCTAACCAGGTGCTTCAAAAATATGTCTTTATGGTAATCTGGTGAAGCATAACTTGCTGTGGTTTTAATTTTTTCTCTATTTTTTTCCTTTGTTTTCTAAACTTTTTATAAAAACTAGATATTGGTATCATTACAAAAACTAGGAAGAGTGGCAGTTTTGTGCATAAGTTTCCATAGTCTTCTAGAGAACTATGTGTGCCAAACTATTTCAAGAAACTTAAAATGAAGTAATGCTCTACAGGCCTTTATTTACTTTTGTGACTCTGTCCTGAAGAATCAGTCAGAGACATAATCAAAGATTATTCACACTAATAGATTAATATCAGAATTACATAGAAGCATTTGGAAAAAATCTAATTGCAAACAATTGGAAAATGTTTAAATATTGTTTGAAATAATCATCAGATGGCATATATTATGCAATCTGTTAAATATTTAATGGTTTGTTCACAGTATAATATGAAAATAAATACAAATACTACATACAATGTAATATCAATATTGGCTCATACATAGACACACTTTCAGGCCCACATAGCATTTATATATTCAGAGAATAGCACCAAAAGGAAATACATTAATATAGGAGTACTTCCAGTAGGATTCTTTTTCCTTTATGCTGTTTATATTTTAAAGTATCCCACAATGAAATCCTACTGATATTTATAGTCAGTTAAAAGGATAAATAGTACAAAAAAATTGAGATAGGTGTCAATCTTTTCATTAGGTTTTATGGGAATGGATAGAAGAAAAGTGATGGGCATTTTCTTATAGGTCCTGACATGTAATTATGAAAGCAAGACAGAAGAAATAGGAAAATGGAAATATGTAGTTACTTTCCTTTGGGTGTGTGAATTTCTTAACTTCTAGAAAATACACACTAAGCAGGCTTTTGTGGTTGGAAGATAGTTTCATAATTTAAGAATGAGGATGTTGGAAGCTACTCAGAAGTCATTTAACTTCCAGCAGAACTAGATGAACACTAGTATTGTATTGTCTTGTGGCTGAAAGAATAGCCTGGAGGAAGTTATCCTGAGTAATTTCCATGCACTCTGTTTATGTTGTGGGCTGCTGGAGCGTTTTCTGTAAGCACTGTCATGAGTCTTGAGTGCCAGCAGGCACCCTGGCCTGATGCATGTTCCAAGACGCTAGATTCTCAGATTAGACACACAGCATACATATCAAATTCTGATGAGCATCTCACTAATGGTGCTTCCAACATTATGTAAGTACCAAGAGGTTCAAGGAAAAACGAGAATAAGCCCTGCTCATTTTCCTAAAGACAAAAAGAACTTATGCTGCTGTGTTCTTAAATAACTCCAGGTTTATAGTATAATTTTGAGATTTAACAAAAATAAATGGACAGGAAAAGACAGGAAGCAAGGATAAGTAGATTCTTTCCACTTGTCCCAAGTAACAAAACAGATTCAATCTGGCTCTAATAGTACCGTACATTTGAGTGAAAAATCACCATGTATTTCAAATAGTCCTTGACTAAAAATCCTGAAAAATATCTGAGATAAAATCCAGTTTTCTGATTTCTACCTGTGTGACACTGTTAAGTTATTGTAGTTCCCTTTTCTGTAAAACAAGGGTAATAAAATCTACTTTATAGGGTTAGTATGGACTTAAAATGAGATTGTTATGTTGGAAGTGTAATGCAAAACATTAAATACATATAGCACTGTTGGTTGTCCATTGCCCTTTCTCTTCTAATTAAGACCTGTGGTAAGTAATATAATGGAACTTTGTATCAGATGTCTATGTGTTTTATTCCTAGAATATCCGCTTATTAACTGGGTTAATACCTGGGTTTCAATGTTTTCATCTATAAAATGGAATAATATTATCTGTATAAACCATAACATGACTGGAAGTACTGAATAGAATATGGTGACTTTTTCTACACTATCATTTACTTGCATGTAATTATCATGACTTCGTAAAAGCGTATACTATCAGAAGAAGTAGGTAAATTTCACAAGATCACATAAGTGTTAAGATGTAAACGGCAGTACTTAACACCAAGTCTTTCTAACATCAAAGACTTTCTGATTTTTCTCATACTGCTACTTTATGATTGTGGTGCCTAGAAGCCACCTCAACTTGTGCTTCTGGATGGTTTCATTGCATTGGATAAGTTTCTCTGGATTTCTGTGTCATCATCTGTAAAATAAGAAGCTGTATTAAATCCATTTTTTGCAATCTGGATTCATTTGAGGCTATGGGTTCCTCTGATCTTATTGGGAGCAACTTTACGGGAAATTGAGGCAACGTAGAAGGTTCCATCTCATCAGCTCCTTCAGAAAGAACAATTTTAATATTATATCTTTTATTCTTTTATTTATATGCTATGATTTCACTTGTAAAAATACCACATTGTTAAAGACAAGCTTGAGAACTGCCAGATTAGATATTCTCTATGTATTCTAAAATGTTTAATTAAATATATTAAAGGGCCATGAGTTAGTCAGAAGTTCAGAATAAATAAAAGATAAGTAAGAAAATGAATATTTAACTCTAGAAACATTTATCTGGAAGATATGCTGAGTAAGAGTATATAGATGAGGCAAATTTGGGGACGATAGCTTGTGTTATTTCTGATAAAAATTAAGTACTTGGATCAAAAAAGAAAAAGATTAATTAAACTATTTGAGCATGTCTAACAGAGTAGTAGACAGCTTAATAAGTAAGTATATAAATAAATATAAAAGAAACCAAAAAAGAGGTGGAATCAAACAATTAAAAAGCAACCTTCCAGGAGCACCTATAAACCAAGCAAAGTGCGATAAAGCATGAAGAAGTATCATCAAATATTCACCAAAGTCACTGATAAAACCTGTCTTGATCATTCATGGACAGATGATTGATGCAACTTGAGGAATTAGAAGGCATCTCTAGGGACCTTGAGGTTCACAGCTAGACTCTGAAGGCTGTAAACACAGATATGAGCATTTCATCCCACCTTCTGATGGATTCACTCATTCATTCAGAGGTTCACTCAACACACATTTTTTAAGGATGATAGAGTAAATGAATAACTGGTGGAAAAGTTACTGAATAGACAAATCGACTTTCTGTGACTATTATTTATAATATCAAAATAATGTTCTCAGGCAAAGGACAGAATTCATCTAAAATAGATTAAAGGTACATTTGAGGAAAGATTCAATAATGTAATGAGAAACATTTAAAATACTGTGTGTGTGTGTGTGTGTGTGTGTGTGTGTGTGTGTGTGTAAGGGGAGTGCCTAATAAATCAATAAAACCAGACGCTATGTGGAATAACCTGTTATTCTTTAATCCTGTCCATTTCCTTTACTGCTACCCGAGGCATATTCTCTACCTGGGTGTTCCAACGGGTCTCAATGCTTCTATTTGACCCCTGGCTATTCCTTGCCTACAAAGCAACCAATGGCCCTTTTAAAACTGAAAAGATTATATCTTGCCCCTACAGTAAGCCTCCTAAGGCATTGGATCGTACAAAGATCCTCTACCTACCAGCCCTGCTCTCTTCGGTCTCCTTTTGTGCCGTTCTCCTCTGTCCATAAGTACTGACCCATGGACTTTGGTCTATTTCTCAAATACCTTAAGTCAATCCAGTCTTAAGGCTATTCTATCACCTATTCCAGCTGAGTTGAACTCTTCTTCCTGTCATCTTTCTAAGGCAGAGTTAATTCTATGGAGAACTCATTCTAATCTAAGCTCACATGTGATTTTCTCAGAATGTTTTGCTGGCCATCAGATCTAAACTAGTCCCTTAGACACTTTCCATGTCATCACTCTAACTTTGTGCAGGACCTGTGAGATCATAATTTGTATCTTACTAAGTCACTATATTCGCTAGGTCTAGCTGTACCCGGTAAATGCTTAATATCTATATATCTATCCATCTACTGAGGTGTGTAAGTAAATGTATATATATTATAAAAAAGCCAGTTGTCAGAGTTTTTTCCAGTTCAAAATAATTGAAGAGTGTCAGATTATAAGATCAGTCTTATAGGTGCTTGAAATACATAAAATAAGCAATGCTTACCTAAGATTTTCACTTACACAGGGGCACCTGGATGGCTCAGTTGCTTAAATATCCTACTGTCGAATTGACCCACATCATGATCTTACAAGTTTGTGAGTTCGAGCCCTGCATCAGGATCTGTGCTGAGAGTGTGGAGCCTGTTTGCAATTCTCTGTCTCCCTCTCTCTCTGCCCCTCCCCCACTCAAGTTCACATTAAAAAATAAATAAATAAACATCAAAAAAATAAAAGTGAATAAAATTTTCACCTAAACAATTATTACCTCACAATTATTTATCTCACAATTATTACCAAGACTTGGTGAGATAGTGCTTTTGTCTGAGAAACATCAGTGAAAGAACATTTCGTATGAGAAAGTGATCTAATACAGAGGCAAGGAAAGGAGGATAAAATGTACTGCATACTTGTACACATTTTCATTTCATCATGAAAACAACTCTGGAATATTTTCAAATATGTTTATCCCTGGGGGTGCCTGGGTGGTTCATTTGGTTAAGCGTCTGACTTTGGCTCAGGTCATGATCGTGCGGTTCATGAGTTTGAGCTCCATGCAAGGCTCTGTGTTGACCATTCAAAGCCTGAAGCCAGCTTCAGATTCTGTGTCTCCCTGTCTCTCTGCCCCTCCCCATTCATTCTCTCTCTCTCTCTCTCTCTCTCTCTCTCTCTCTCTCTCTCTGTCTCTAAAAAACAAAAAATAAAAAAAATATTTTATCCCTGTTTATCAAATACTGAGACTGAGACCCAAAGAAACCAAGGGGCAAGCTTGATGACATAGAGCTAGTGATGGAGGTATTATTTAATTCATGTTTATCTAACTTAAAATGACATTCCATCAAACCAGATTAGAAACATCCTTGAAAATGCATTTTAAAAGCAACAAGCCACTTCCTTAAAATCAAGATCATTTAGGGAAGCCTAATATGTAAAACCAACCAAAACAAAAGGGAAAAGAATCTTCTATTTGTATGGATTTTATTGAGAGCTGAATTTCCTTCTCAGAGCGGCTCGCATGTTTCCTTTTTTATTTTCATATGTTCAAGCAGATTTAGTCAAATCTAAAAGGCTTAGATATCAGTCTGTCTTCTAAAAGTCACTCCATCTGCACAGTCTCTGTATATTTCTCTGTTGATTTCATTGACTTCTCTGAAATTTATTTAGAGAAAGGACATAGGGAAAAGGATATGGTTGAGAGGAGATTTGTTTTATTTGTTTTTTTTTAAATTTTTTTAAAAAAATTTAAGAGGAGATTTGTTTTAAGGCTGTACTTGTTCAGTTTTACTTGGACTACATATTCATTTGGGATACTTTTAGGTAGGCTGATAGAGGTGGTGCTACATGACTATTGATTAATTTTATGGATAACTTCCAGTTTACATTATAAATTTAAGGTTATTACAACCTCCAAATACTGATCGGTTAGATAGATAGACAGATACATACTTACATATACACGCATGCGTAGTGATAATCCATTCTTCTTGTTTCAATTTATGTTCCCCGATCATAACTGTAATTTTTATTTTTTTTGGAATTCCCAATTACTGACTCCAAAAGAAAAATTTGAGAATGAGAAACATCTACCTTCTGAAACAACAAAGAAGAATGCTGGCTGCACAGTGGTTCCTGGCATGGATGGCTTAAACGAGATGCACAAAATTAGGGTACAGTTGCCTATTTTATGCCCTTGCTAGGGAGATTAAGACATTGGATCCTAGCAAGGGTCTGCATGATTGTACTGGTGGTAAATGATAGCTTATGTGGAGGGTCAGGTGCCAGGCTGAGTTGAATGTTCCCACTATCGTGGTGCCAAATTTCGCCTATCCACAGCTGTCCTTCTCCCTGCTTGCAGACATTCCAGGCCCCCGATTCCCAGGTCATTAGCTCGCCCCGAAGCTCCATTGCAAGACTGTCTCAGGAATCCACTATATCACAGGCAGAAATCTCAAAGATGTCCATTTTCTTTGCCTCCAGCCAGGGTTTATATTTTTCTCAACTAAACTCTCCAATTCCCCCCAAAATTATTTGATCATAGTCTTTTCTCCAACAAGAAGCTACCTGGATAGCTTTCTAATAACAGTATAAGCATCTAGGAAGCTAACACTTGTTTCTTATGTATTAAAAATAACTTATCTCTCAATTGTGACCAAAGGGGAATTTCTGGCTAGTCTCTCTCTTGAATATTGGGGAGAAAAATACTTTCCGTAGGATTACCTCACTGCTATTTTCTTTTAATAAAATTTTTATAGTGCATGTAACGTGGATTCTACTCTAAATTCCAACTCATCCCTAAATTCCTTCCTTGGGAGCTGGATAGGATTGTTGTTGTTCATCTGGAGCTTCATGGTTCTTCTTCAAGGATAAGTCACCAAAGTGCTCACCCCACATACAGAACAACATTTAAATAATTGTCCATTCCATTTTCTCCTAGGGACTTCAGAAGACATGGGAATGAGATTCATATCTAGCAATTTTTTTCTTCTCTCATCTTGATAAGCCTCTAAAGTGGTGCCATTAATCCTTACATTTGGACTTTTTTTTCATAGTACTTCCAATTATAAATCATAAAAACAGTGATCATCCTTGTATCCTAGTCTTGTTTCTTTTCCTTATATTTTTAAATACTTTATTACACCATTGCTATATTTTATTATACTACACTATTTTACCTTTACTTTGTTATCTAGTTTCTATCTCATGTACTGTATTGGAAAGTCATTGGGAGAAGGAACTGTTTATGCATCAATCATTGTACACTGATATATCCCAAACACCTTGAACATTTTGTACCCCATAGAATCTCCTCAGAGATATATCACACAGGTTGATCACACTTTTATCTTAAAAAGTAGTTAATTTTTCATTTGGAGAATATCATATTAAGTACTAAATGGCTAGTGTTAAATCACAGGTCTTTCAAAGAGTATATTCAACAATATAAAATTATTTCAAAAGTCAATCGACCAGAAAGAGATTTCCTTTTAACATTGAGATTTGCTTCAAAGCTTTTCAGTAGAGTCCTCTTTTCAAACCTTTACAGGATGCAAACCAAGATACCTATTTAAAAAAATTATATGCTGTATTTTGCTTGTTCTAATATAAGTCTTAGGTAATAATTATGTAGTATCTATACCATGATCTTAACAAGAAAGTATCAGTGCTAGAAGGAAGTACAAGTATAGAGTCAAATTGTCTGAAAGAAGGTTCTTCTCAGAATATACCAAATTGCTCTCAAGGTAGCTTTCAGCCTATGATGCACTATTTATTTCTAGTCAGGATTATTGAACCATTTGGTCAATGAGTCCAGTATGTAGGCAGAGAAATATAGATCAGTTTTTTCCCAAAGTTCTTTGACCATGAATCAGTTTTAATATTCTAGTAGCTTGAGATAATGCTGGAAGTTTGTCAAATCTAATATACTAGGATTAAAAAGGTGACAAAATATGACTTTGTAAATAAATTAGCTGCTGAAATTATAAAAATACAATTATGCACTTTATATCAGTTAAGAAAAAACAAACAAGAGAACTATATCATCTCATCATGCTAAATACTATGTGTGTGTATGTGTGTGTGCGTGTATATACATATTAACCACCTTATAAATGTACCTTATAATGCCTAATTACTTAATAAGATACATTATATCATTAACTAGATCAAAAGCCAGCAAACATTTTTTGTCAAGAGCCAGATAGTCACTATATTAGCTTTTTTGAGCTATACAAGTCCCTGTCATAACTATTCAACTCTGCCATTGCAGTGCAAAAGTAGCTAGTTACAATATATAAGAATCAGTGTCTCTGTGTTCTGATAAAATTGTATTTACAAAAGCAAGAAACTGGCCTTATTTGGCCCACGGACCATAGTGTGCCAACTCACAGATCTAGATTATTAACTCTACTGTAGACAATGCAATGGTTAGATAGTATATGCTACCTCAATACCAGGAAATAACAACCGGAGCATTTGGTCAACAGAGAACTGAGGCTGCACTCTTTGATATGGTATATATTTGCTTAAAGGCAGATTAAATACGCAAAAGTTAGAAGAATCTTATAGGTATATGTGATATTTTACCTTCACCTTAACTTAAATTTTAGCTAAAATCTGTAGTTACTATGTAGCAACCTGCTGCTTCTTCCCTACTTCTCTCCTTTCTTTACATTTATTTTCTTTTACTTTTATTAATGTTTTACAGAATGCAATTCTTTTCTAAACATAGATCAGGAAATTCTTTTTGAGATGGGTCAGGAAGGTGGTCTATCTGGTTTTATATAATCACAGTTTTTCATTTGTTTTTACTTTCAGTGACTGTATTCTCCAAGTAATTGTTTGTGTTTTTCATTTGCTATTGTTGCCATAACATACATCCTAATTTATTGGTCAGGGTAGCGAGCTAGTGGAAATTATTCAGTGTTGATACAGAAAGGTAATGCTCTTCTTCAAAAACGTAATATTAAAAAAGCAAAAAAAAATGCATTAGTAAAGACAGCAATCTCTTACAACCACTAAATAATTATTAGCCTTATTTATTTTCTACTTCCTATGTGTTCATAGAAGTCTGGAAAATTTGCTTCCATTCTGTTCTGACAAACAATATTGGAATGTAGTCTTAAGCAATTTCAAACTGATTCAACATGTTTGAGGTTTGGTGTTATCTAAAGTCCTTTCCTAACATGGGATTTAGCAGTAACAAAAGAACAGCAAAGCAAAGCAAAACAAAACAAAACCAAAAACCTTTAGGTGAGTCCCCTTCATTTACCATTCAGTAAATAATGCTAACTAGGTTAAGGTGTTGGGAAACAGTCAGAATACAGGAAATCTTCAGAGACAGGAAGACAGAAAGAAAGGAAATCAAACAAAACAACTCCATAATAGGACTTTAGTCACCCAGGAAGCCAGTCTTTCTTCATGACAAAATACCATAGCATCATATTAGTATATATGTATATATATTCCTTGTCTCTTTATAAAATAAAAATAAGGGGCTTCTAGAATCACTTCTTGTAAACTCACTTTCCCAAGTGCTTTGAGGTTGTTTTGAATTATGGATACTTTTAATTCCAATAATCATTCAAGCTTGAAAACTTCAAATCAGCTCTTTAAATTCTCTCCGTCCTCTGCCGACCAGTGATTCATGAAGTTCTCTGAATGGTAGCTCTTATTTGCATCGATCAAAACCTTTCTTCTTATTCATCCTAACTCTATCTGACTCATTCAGGCCCTTGTTATTTCTGTTCTGAACCACTGAAATAGCCTCTAAATTTTGTCTTCTAACTCTGGTTTAGCCTCATTTCACTCCAAACTTTATACACAGCTCCAAAGTCATTTTGCAACAATTCAGATCTGAACGTGTTAAGCCTAATATTGTAATGTCTCTTTAAACAAAAATCCAAACTGTAGTCATAATTATATTATTTTATATTTCCAAGCTTTTTTCAGGTTATTTCCTGGATCTACACTGCCAAGTTCCAAAATCTCACTAGTTTCTTGAATTTCTCAATTATCTCTTCTGGGAAATAACTACATGTAATAAGTGAAACAGTATAAAAGTTACCTTTCATCTAAAACTGTACAAGGCATCATGAGTTCAGCACTTCCTACTTCTTTGCAAGTAATTAAATACAATGCAATATAGTAGTCTACCAAAAAGGTTATTGTATTAGCTCATCAACGAAAATGATAGTATTTTATTCATGTCATAATGCCCTAGGAAGTTCACTAACTGCATTAAAGGATTTGGGGTGTGGGTATGCATGTAGAAAATGCACTCTCCATCAGAAACAACTAAAAATGTATTCAATTCAAGTGCTATAGAAAAAAAATTCAGGAGCCAAAGAGTAGTACTATGGACATGAACTTTGATATCAGACAGTTCAAAGTTCTATACCTGGATCTGTCTCTAATTTTGTAACAGTGGTCAAACTACCCAGATTAGGTCTCATTTCCTAATCCGTAAAATGTTAGAACCTCCAGATTATACTTTCAGATATATGTGTTAGTGTTCAAAGAATAATAGCAATCATTATTATTACTATTAACTGAGTTTCAAAAATCTCTCCTTTATAGCCATGTGAGTACCCTTTCACTGAAATCTCTATTGAGGGCCACCTAATGAGGAGTTCATCAGTAACACTGTGTTAAGAACTTTATTTTATATTCAGAAGTTTATAAATAGCAACTAGATTTAGAACTCGGATCTAAATTTCTCTCCTCTTTCAACTGCTTGGATCTGAAGATAGGGATTTTTTAACAAAGTGTATACACATTTGAATTTCTTTCTCATATAGAAGAGTCATCTTTTAAACTCTCCAATTTTGGATTTGTATCATATAGAGCCTTTTTTGCATCATTTTGATAAGTTCTTTATTTTCCTGCTATGTTCTCATGACATAAAAAAACCTAAAATAATTATACCTTATCACATATAAACAGTCTCCTAATTAATTGAAGGAAAAATGAGTGACAATAAGGTTCTAATAAAAGTTTCCTGGCATACATGTACATTTTCTAATATACTTAAAAGAGGTTGAAATTATTTTTTAACTTTTTGTTGGATACCATATTTTTTTCTGTTATTACCTTATTAGTTTTGTTTAAAGATGTCTGCTTGATGGTATTTTCTTTTAAGAACAGATTCATGTTATTTACGATTGTGACTCTGACTAATTGTTCTTCAAATCTGCCAAGCTTTGGTAAATTTCACCACTGCAAAGAGTATTTAGTATAACAGTTATAAAGTAGGATAGTGTGTCTCTTAATTCAACATGTGCCTTGTTTCTACTTGACTTTGATTTCTTTCCTGAATTATTTATTGTGGTTTCATATGAAAACAACCTATGGCCAGGAAAAGTATAAAGTTTTTGTATGAATAAAGTTATCTTTTTTAGTCTACAAATAAAAAATTACATGAAATGGAGAAAGAATTATATTTCCAGGTAATTAGAAAAAAAATCCTAAAAAGCAGCTAAACACAATGTTATACTAATTCTCTACTAATTCTTCTTCCTTCCTTAAGATATAACATAAACTCTTTTTTAATGAAAGGTATACATTTAGTGTGCACTGTCTTCTAGTTTATATTATCTGAAAACTCCACATAATTTTCAATCATAACTAATCAGTGGGTAAATCTAAATGCTTACCTAAATAGCATATGAATTGTGATGCAAGCATTGTACTAGCTACATTTGTCACATTTTATTATCTAGTAGGCTACTATAGCATTTGGGTTTCATCATTAGTAATTTAACTTTTTATTTCCTTTAATGTTTATACCTAGATATAAACCAGAGGAAAAAAAGAAATATACCTACATACTATTTTATCAGAGACTTGTCATATGATGTTAATAAGATGAGAGGGATACTGAAAAAAATGTTGATAGCTTTAAATCTGACAGAAGCTAAACCTATTTAATTTTGCTTCAGTTTTTACGGTGTAATTGTCTAATAAAATTATATAATTCACATTACAATCAAAGTTTGCCCTATGAAATTTGTAGTTATTTACTTTGAATTACATTCTTATGTGTATCTATCACTAATGCTTAACTAAATTTTGTAAAAACTTACAACAGTAGTTCAATGAACTGAGAACATTATTCTATAGCATTGTAAGCACACCAGATAGGGAATATCACTGATATATTTAAAGTGGTGGTAACTTTAACTTTTCACACAACTCAAGAAATTACATTTTCACAATCTTTTTAAAAGTTAAACAGCTGAATGAGCTAACAAACATAGAAGATGTCTATTAAAAAGGGGTTTTATGTCTTCAGTCTATTAAAAAAATAAATGATCTTTACTTCAATATAGATTAATTGTGTTACCCCTAAGCCAAATGATATTTTCTCTCAAGGACAAGAGATTAGTTAGGGAGTCCAAGGTTCATTTTGTTAGCTAAATGAAAATAAATTGGTGACAACTTAGAGTTAGCATCTAAGAACTTACAGAGAATCACTCTAACTTGAAAGGGAGATTAAGCATTCTATGAAGAAAGATCTCTCTCTCCAAAAGCTGGCCCCATTTCTGCCAATCATATCTAGAAACATTTCTGCCAATCATATCTGTAAATTATTAGACACATAGACACACACAGACACGCACATACTCAATGTTCAGCCAGCATGTTCCAGTGTGGTGTAATAGGCCCTTATTACTTCTGATTTGTTTTGTTAATTTTTTACTTTATGCTTATGCGTTTCTAGTCATTAAATTATTTTGATTATCAACCCTGTTTATACATACACACATATGTGTATGTATCTAAATGAAAGAGATCACACACTATGAAAAAAATCTCTCTGAAAAATGTAATTAATACTAAGTGAAAATGGAGACTAAAACTCTTCCAAAAGTATCTTTTAGAATGCAATTCTAAATAAAATAAAGTAATATAAATGTAATAAAATTGCTCTTAAACAGGCTAAAAACATTTTGGGTAAATACGAGATTACGTAGGGTAGGGAGAAAATCCTGGAGAATATCTGTATATAGAACACTCGAAGAGTCATTGCCATATGGTGAGTGTAAAGAGAAATATTTGGAAGTAACATTAAAGATATTTGAATCAACTAAGGAGAAAGGCTTTCTCTGGGAGTCAATGAGAGTCATTGACGATGACTGAACAGAGAATAGGTAGGATCCCATCAGTGACTGAGGAAGATTTACAGCACCCACACACAAAATGGGCTCCAGTAGAATTTAGAGGAGCAGACCACACTGTTCCCATTCAGCTTCAGTGTTTATGAAAAAAAAAAATATCAGCAAGTTGAGTTCAAATCTGCTTTCCAATTCCTCACATAAGAGAGAAACATTTTTCATTCTTGAATGCAAATATTCTCTTTTCTGACAGCATGAAGTTACAATTTTGTTATATATGTATATGAAGAAGGTTCAAATAGTGGATCCTGAAAGGAATTAATAGAATTTAACTTACTCACCATGAATCTTTATCTTACTCTCCATGAGAAGAGTTGATAAATACACACATAAAAATGAGCTAGATTAGTTCTTCTATTCAAAGCTAGGATATAGGAATCAGGTCATAGTTGATTAGAAAGCTAATTTTGCTTTCGCTACTGAGGTCAAAGTTAGTAAATGCTTATAGTTCTGGGTATAAAAGGAAAGTCTAGATAATCAAGCAGAGTTGACATATCAAAGCTCAACAATGGGTGAAAAGTGTGGGCAGTAAGGCTGAATAAATAAGCGATGGGGTGAAATGAAAGAAAGCAGCCAGAATCAAGTGAAGAACAAGGTTTTTTTTTTTTTGTTTTTGTTTTTGTGTTTTTTTTTCAGTACGAGCATCCAGATCCAATAAACCCAATCTATGTTGACATAACCTGAACTAAATTGTTTTTGGTACTTTGAGATCTCACATTGTGGAATCCCGCAAATAAAGATAAAAATGCTGTCAGTTTTTAATTCAGTGAATGAAATATAACAAGAGAAAAATAAATACCACAAAATGTGCTAAGAAATTCCAGATCGTTCTCTCCAAAGAAAGCAAGTGATATGAAAATAAGTTCTCTTCTGAAGCAAAAGAAAAGTCAAACAAAGGGAAATGTTGCTAATTATCTTTATCTGGGAATTTCATCAAAGACTTAGCATTTTGGGGTTTGTGGTTAACATGATTCATTGCTTGTGTCCATGCTCTGCCTAGATTTTTTTCAGTTGCCCTCTAATTAGTGCTTAAGAAATTATGGTCAGCAATTTTAATGGTTTTGAATCCAAGTAAGAGGAAAAATCTTTTTAAAAAATACCAGTTGTTCAATCATATCTTTTGGTAATATAAGAAACAACATGGCAAGAAAAGTTTGGTCATAAAGTGTCCATGTCCAGTCACAGCCCCACTGTCTTCCTCTCTGTGTGCTCTAGTGACCTGTATCTAACTCGTATTGATGGCGTCTGGAAATGCTAGCTACTCCTAGCACACTAGTCTTTAACTATGTGCTTCTATCCCATAATTCTAAGAACTCTTAAAATTTGATTTTCAATCTGTTTTAATTAGTTTAAGTCCCTCAAAAAGAATTTATTATTGTGTTTTCCATAGAGTCCTTATTGATAAGTAATTATAAAGCATTATAAGAGTAATGCTGTGATGAACTGTGATTCAGATCTTCAATGCAAAGAAAACAGTTTCAATACATTTAAAAAACAATTAGAAGGCACTTTGGGAACTGTGGACTTTTGTGCAGATACAGCTAAGTCCAAGAACCGCACCACACATAACCAGTCATGAAAATGGCACAAAATGGCGTCAAGAAACCCCAGTCACAAAGATACGAATCTATTAAGATGGGAGACTCCAAGTTCCTGAGGAACAGTTACTTTGCCTAGATGCACAACAAAAAGAGCCTGAAGAAGTTGCAGACCAACAATGCGCAGGCCATGAGTGCACATGCTGAGGCTCCTGAGGTCCTCATCAAGGCTAAGGAGGTCAAGCCCAAGACCCCAAAGGGCAGCAGCCTCAAGCTCAATTGACTTGCCCACATTGCCCACTCCCACCTCAGAAAACATGCTCATGCCCACACTGCCAAGGGTGTCAGGTTCTGCCTGCCAAAGTCCAAGACCAAGGTAAACAAAGGCCCAGGTTGCAGCTGTGATTATGGCTCTAGCTCCTGCTATGGCTCAGGCTCCCAAAGGTGCCCAGTCTCCAACAAAGGCTCCAGTGTAGAGGCTTCTGTCTGCCAATGTGAGGATGGAAGGACTGGTGTGACCCCTTGGCATCTATTAGCATGGTGCTGGTGTCCTCCTGTGCTATTTGTACACAGAATTTTTTTTTTTTTTTTAGAATTTCTTTCAGTTTTGCTAGTTCCTTATTTTAAGGGAATTTATATATTAAAAAAAATCTACCCATGGGTAAAATTTTACCTCTGTGTTGTTTGGAAGAATAATTGACTGTGCAAGTTTTGCTTTGAATTTACAGCAAATATGAAGTGCCACCTATCAAACTGACTGATAAAGAATAATCAAAGCACAAGCTCAACCTTCTCAACCTGAGGAAAACAAACAAAGTCTAATTATATAATGTTCAGAAGTAGTTCTGAGCATAGATAAGAAATATTTACCCATGCACACCATTTTCTATAAAAACTCAGAAAATATTAATAGTAATTCTGTAATTCTATAACTCTGATTGCCAATGTAAAGAACAAAAGAGAAAGTCCTGTGTATGAATTAGGAAAGTATCTGAGTTTTAGAGTGGAATTAATAAAAAAGCTTTTCAGGGGCGCCTGGGTGGCTCAGTCAGTTGGGCGGCCGACTTCGGCTCAGGTCATGATCTCGCGGGCTGTGAGTTTGGGCCCGGCATCGGGCTCTGTGCTGATGACTCAGAGCCTGGAGCCTGTTTCGGATTCTGTGTCTGCCTCTCTCTCTGCCCTTCCCCTGCTCATGCTCTGTCTGTCTCTCAAAAATAAATAAATTTAAAAAAAAAAAAAAAAAAGCTTTTCACTTAAAAGAGTCTCGTAAAAATTTTAAAAAAAGATAATTACCTCTTTTGCATGGAATTTTAAAACATCAATGTAGAAACAATGAAGGCAACCAAAAGTTCAGAAAAGTCTTTTTTTTAACTCCTCTTCCCCTATTTCACCCACCCCCCACCCCACTTTCTTCTGTTAGCCACCAATTTGTTCTTGATATTTATGAGTCTGTTTCTGTTTGTTTGCTCATTTGTTTTGCTTTTTTAGATTCCACGTATAAGTGAAATCACATAGTATTTATCTTTCCCTGTCTGACAGATTTTACTTAGCATAGTAGCCTCCAGGTCTATCCATATTGTTGAAAATGACAAGATTTCATTATATTTTATGACTGAGTAATATTCCATTAAGTAACCTATCTGTCTATCTATCTATCTATCATTTATCTATCTATCATCTATATATCTATATATCTCATATCTTCTTTATCCATTTGTCTGTTGATAGACACCTGGGTTATTTCCATATTTTAGCTGTAGTAAAGAATGTTACAATAAATATAGGAGTGCATATATCGTTTCAAATTAGTTTTTTTCATTTTCTTTGAATAAATACAAGCAATGAAATACTGGATCATGTGGTATTTCTATTTTTAATCTTTTAAAAAACCTATATTTTCCATAGTGACTGTACCAATTTACTTTCCCTCCAACAGTGCACAAGGGTTCCTTTTTCTCCACATTCTCACCAACACTTGTCATTTCTTGTCATTTTCATACTTGCCATTCTCATCGGTGTGAAGTGATATCTCTTGATGGTAAATCACCTTCTTTCCAGTCATAAGTCAACTATATATACACATATGCTTCATTACATTAGAAAGTAGTAGTTAAATCTAGCTGAACATTAGAAAATCTTAGATTTAAAAAAAAGTTTATTTTTTTATTTGGAGAGAGAGAGAGAAAACACAAATGGGGGAAGGGTAGGGAGAGAGTGAGAGAGAGAGAGAATCCTAACAGGCTTTGCACTGTCAGTGTAGAGCCTGACTGGGGGACCCAAACTCAAAACTCATAAACTCATGAGCTCATTAACTCTTGAACTGAGAGATCATGACCTGAGCTGAAGTTTGATGCTTAGCTAACTGAGCCACCTAGGTGTCCAGCGAAACTCCTGGATTTTTAAGTATCCAAGCTCGTGTTCACCCATGAAGAGTCTAATGTAATTGTTTGGGAAGAGGGCTCAGAGATTTTTAATTTTCAAATTGTACCCTGATTCTAATCTGCAGAAGTTTAGAGAATCATTGTATTAGATGGAACGAAAGGCAAGTCTATTAGTTTATTCCATGCTGGACACCGTGGAATTCTCTTTATTGTATTATCTCATTTAGTCCTTCTAGCATTTCTACACTATAGAAATTATTCACCTCATTTTGCTGTTGATACCAGTAGAAACTTTTACTAAATAACTTGCCAAAAGCAACGCAACCTAGAAATGGTGAAGCAAAGACTCAAACTAAAGGTGTATGAATTTAAAGACTGCAATCTGAATCATTCTCACTATCTAATTTCTACATCTAGGTTATAATAATAAAATCATCCTGTTTTTTTCCTCTCGCTTTTGGCCCAAAGTTGCCATATGTCATGAATCAGAGTGGTTGCCATTGCTTCTTCAGAATTAGGTAAGATGTGAAAAACCTAGAGGACAATGTAAAAACTTTTAGCCTCCACCACATCTGATGAATAGACATGTTTTGTGAGTTGCAGAAGATATTTAATATTTTTCTTCAAGTTACTAAAGTATATAAATAATGGAAAATTTTGCTTTAGAATTAGATTGCAGGTTTATGTTTGAAATTATAAATCTGCACAATTTCCTGTAGGTGCCTACTGTCTCATGTGACAGTGCTTTCTCAAAGATTAATAATGTTCACACAGTTAACCTGAGGGTCTTACCAAAATGCAGATTCTGTTTTGATATGACCAGAGTGGAGACGGAGATTCAACATTTCCAGCAAGTGTTTAGCTTATGATCGTCCTGGTACTCAGACCACACACTTGAGTATCAAGATCATATACTACCTATCATACTTATTTGTATTAACTTTACTTTATTTTTTAATTATTTTAAATGTTTATTGATTTTTGAGAGAGAGACAGGCAGACAGACAGAGACAGAGCATGAGCAGGGGAGGGACAGAGAGAGAGGGAGCCACAGAATCTGAAGCGGGCTTCAGGGTCTGAGCTGTCAGCAAAAACCCAATGTGGGACTCAAATCCACAAACCATGAGAACATGACCTGAGCTGAAGTCAGACACTTAACCAACTGAGTCATCCAGGTGCCTCTGCATTACTTGACTTGAATTACATCAATTAGTTTTTTGTCTCCTACTTATGTAATCTTTCTCCGTATGCAATCTCATATAAACCAATTCGTTCCTACTTTATTGAATAAAAGCAAAAATATGGCTTTATAATTTTCCATTCTTTTTCTAGAAAGTGATTTTTTTTTCTAAACTTATCACACGGAATGTAAGAAAGAATAAAACTATTTTATAGATTTAAATTTTAAGATTCTCCATTCCAAATTCCCACAAATGACATTAAGAGTGCTATTTGATGCATATATACATGGCATGTTGCAAAAAAGAAAGCAAAAGAGAAGCCCTCGGTGTGGAGTGTTATTTTGATCATTGAACCTAAGGTGACACATCTCAGAATAGAGATATAAATCCACAGTTTCACAAGGTCTCCAGAGGCTACCAATTCAATTTCAACAAAAAATCCAGTTTCAAGACAATAGCTACTTTTCAGTGCTATACTTGGCAGCCATGTCTGGGAGGCAACAAGTCCTAAATATCAAGGGGCACCTTTGCCAGATAATCTAGTTATTAAAATTCTCAATCATAAAGATTTCTAGTTCAAAGTGGCTTCCTTAAATAATAGTACTTTTCTATATAAGCTCTTCCAGATCAAGAGTACCCACTTAGCATTTATGGAATGGGGAATAATAAGTATATAAAACATCAATACCAACTGAAAATAAAATAGTAGAAGCCACAAACAGTACATTGAACGGGCCCAAAGGGTCATACCCACTGGTAAATATTTTCTTTTCTCACTATACGCATTTCTCAAATGCCATTATTTGAATCAGTGCCCCCTTTACACATGAGCCTAGGTAGGACGATGACTTGGATGTGTATATACAACAGTGCCATAAAAGTTTGAGTCCTATTCTTCCCCCAAGTTTTCTCAGCCTAATTGAATGTGTGCATGGGACCTTCAGTACTGCCAAGAGATAGGAGGACATCAGCATTATTTCTATTTACCTTGTCTTTATAGCAGCTATGGTAGGGCAAAGAGACTGGGAAGGATGAAGTGCACAAAGGATGAAAACCCTTCTATTTCAGTAAGTGATACATATTTGTACTTGGTTTCAAGCAGTGTGACAACAGCAAGTAGCTCATTCAAATGAAACTTACATATTTTCTGTTCACTCCAAATCCAACAGTGGGTACCACCTATCTCAGCTTTGGATATAGCATGATTTTATAGCCACACCTGCACTGCTTTCCATCTGTGTCCAAGAGGTTTATTCTCCTTGACTGATTGGGTTTGACTCAAGAGTTTTGCTTCTTTTTATCAAGTTCACATGAATCTGGGGTTTTGTTGCTCCCTTACTAAAATAAGATCTCTGTTCTTACCCAGTTTCAGAATAAGGGCTAAGGGAGTTTTTAAGGTGGGATGGATGTTTACAAAACTTTATCTAGATTTCTTTGGGCCAGTTTTTCCTTCTCCCTTGAATAGCCTTCATCAGCATTGTAAACCCAATCTAGGGCAGTATTATCCTCAAATAATAGTCAATACTGCATATATGGTTTCTACAGAAAATGGTATGTCACAAGGAAATCTCCCTGAGAGAGCCAAAACTCTCTTTTAGCAGTCAGGACCCACTTCAAAAAACTATGAGCTCTTTTACTATTATCTCTAAATGGATCTAAATTTAGCATAATAGACTGTAGGGGTCTAGGAGTGGGAGTGTGGAGCTCAGTCTTAAGACAACACAGCTCCTGTTCTTCTTCAGTAATAAGCAACAAATGCCTTGCCACACCAACCCTCTTATGCTTACCTGCTTATCCATGAACTAGACATTGTTCTAAACATTCACCTGGTTCTATCTACAGCAGTTATAAAGTTTGTTCTTTCATATTCAGTATAGAAAAGCGTCTCTATAACTTTTATCCAAAAAGAGGAAGAACCTTCTGCAGTTAATGAAAAATTTTGGTTTTAATTGGTTCCTCTTGTTATAAGTGGGTAGGTCAGGCTGACCACCAGGTAAATCACTTGCTAAACACTGAGTTAGCATCAAGCAAGGTATTGTCCAAAGAGCCGTCTCTGTGTGTGTGTTTCTATTTTTAATTTTTATTTGTTTGGTTGTATCAAGTTTTTATTTAAATTCTAGTTAGTTAATATATAGTGTACTATTGGTTTCAGGAGTAAAATTTAGTGATTCATCACTTACTTACAACACCCAATATTCATCACAACAAGTGCCCTCCTTAATATCCTTCACCCATTTAGCCCATCCTCCCACCCAACTTCCCTGAATCAATCCTCAATTTGTTCTCTATAGTTGAGTCTCTTATGGTTTGCCTCTCTCTCTTTTTCCCCTTCCTGCTATGTTCACCTGTTTTGTTTCTTAAAATTCCATATATGAGTGAAATCATGTGGTATTTGTCCTTCTCTGACTGACTTGTTTTGCTTAGCATAATACGTTCCATAGAGAAATCTGTGAATTTACTTTTGGCCATGTGGCCTGCAACCACCCTCCCAATTTTGGTCCCAAATAGGCAGTAAAACAGAGTACCATTTGCTGCCCAGCTGCCCAAACTATTGGGTTAAGATGGTTGCTATCAATCCTATTGACTTTCCTCAAATTCCATTAATTGGCACATGAGGTCCTCATCTGTCATCTTCCAGAAAGTCTTGTAACATTTCTGTCCAATCTCCATTAGCTATCAACAAATGTGAATCATGTGAGATTCTGCTAAGATACCACATTCCTCTGCCACAATTTCATAGATCCGATCAGAAACAAAAAACAAAAAACCATTCCTGGGTCAGGAAAAAAAAGAGGTGAGACATTATTATTCACGACAGTAGCAGTAGCCAGAGAAGCTGCACTTTTGCCAGAACCCTGAATCCCATTTCCCACAGACCAATGTGAAAAGAGTCAAGTAACAGCTGACATACAATGAATTGTTATAGGAAAGGCTCCCCTAATGAGGAAATGGGAAATTATTATGAGCTTTAAGTATTCCTGCCTTTTGCCCCAGAGCGAAACATTACATGTTACAAAATTGTTTACTCTCCATTCTTGAAAGACGACGTAGAACAAAGGCAGTCGTGCCTCTTTGGTCAGGACATGCAAATAAAGGGAGAGGCCCATGACAGTTTATCTCCCTACAAAACAAGTACAATATATCAGTAAAAAATAAATAAGAGACAACCATATTTTACAGATGTAAAAATAAATGTCAGTTGGGTAACACAATCAACAGCTCAGGCAAATTTTGTTTATAAGCCACAATCCTAAATCCAGATTATGGAGAGATGGAAAGTAGCTCTGTTCTATAAGATTTTCTCCTTTCTGCAGTTGCCCACTACTTTGAGGGTGTAAGTTCTTTAATAAGGAAGCAGGAGTCAGGATGCCCAAGGGCAGCCCAAAATTGTGCTTCTGTTGGGTCCACTTCATTCACCTGAAGAAGTTTTGGGGAGGCCCTCACATTACCTGTCCACTCACCACTGTAGGACTGGGCTCAGTCTGTTAGTTCCTGTATTACATAATCTACTAACACCAGCAAGGCAAAAATCAGGCCTCGACTCAAAAGTTTGATCTTACGTAATTCTCTGGCAAAGGCTTCTTAGTGTTCTTCTGTGTTCTCCGTCCCTAAGGAGTTCTTATAGTCTTTATTTTGATTCTTCCTATCCATTCAGCATCATTTTTTCTTCTGTGGCATCTCTAAGGTTGGACTAGGGTGAGACGCCAACAGCCTGACCTAGTGTACCATCTTGACAGCAACAACATCCGTTTTGCTTTTATCTTTCTAGACTTGTTCATTTTCTCGTCCATTTTGGCTCAGAATTGATAAACTCATCTTCACTGAATGCTATTGAATGTCACTCCTTTTACCTACTATGTAATTGGATTTAAAGCTGATCGTGTTAGGCATTAAACCATCAATATATTATTATTTTTATTTTTTCTTCTTATTTTTTGTTACTGTCGCTTGTTTGTCTCGCCACTCAAAATTGAGTTAATATTTTTTTATTCTATCCTATGTTACTCTGCTGTAAAAATATGAACACCCGAATAAAGAAAAATAGTAAAATGCGATCTGGATTGAATCTCATGATAAAAGGTATTTTTAAAGCATAGAGAATTTTTAACAGTCAAGAATTTTTTTCATCAATAATGTAAGCTGCTTATTTGAAATTGCTGCACTATTACAGATGTGCATGATAAATTGCTCCTGAATGCATGCTATCCTATAGATTTGAAACATATGAGAAGGATGAATATCATATTGTCTATAAAGTAGCACATTCCTTACAGAAAAGCTTGACAAAATATAAAACGTGTTCTAATACTAGAAAGTGCTATCTCTCCATTTAATGAAGAGATTATTATAGAAATAAAAAGGAAAGATGAATCCTGACTTGGTTAAATTGTAAATTCACCTTCTCCTTGATTTGTTCTACTAGATTCTAACTTGAACATCCAAGGGTACCCCTTCACAACTCACTACCACTCCATCTGGACTTTGCCTGGCAAGTTTCCATGCTTGAACCATTTCTGGTCTTATGTTTTTCAATAAAAATCCATCCATTCTGGAACAAATTTTCAACTACTGTCCCAATGTATCTATACCAGCTTCATACATTCCCTTTATCAAAGATAGTTTTGGGGGGAGTCATTGTTTAAATCAGTGTTTCTTAAAGTCTGGCCTGAGCCGAAATACAATTTTCAGGTAAGATTCAGGGATTGTTTGTTTTTTAATTAAACTTCCTGGGTGATTCCGAAGTGCACAAAGGTTTGAGAGGCACTGCCCTAAACTCAAGGAGTAAATAAGACTAAAGTTGTAGGCTGAAAGGTATGAAAGAAAAACATTAGGCAAATAGGAAGAGGGTGATATCTTTCCAAACATACCATAATGTTGATCAACTATTACACCCAGACATAATGCTTGCCAGGAATCAGTTAAAAAGTATTTAAATGTTCATTATACATCCCTGGCAACTATGTAATTGCTATAATTTCTACCTCTTGAATACATTGGCTATACCACATTTGTTCTTGGTATAAAACCACAAATGAATTAGTGTAATTCCATATACAGTGTAATAGTGAAGGAGTGGGCTTGGGGCCATGTTGGAGAATAGGTTTCAAATATGAAATATGGGGATATAAAGATTCAGTCTGTATCATACCCCCTGCTCTTCTTAGAAGAAAACGTTTCCCCTGTAGTTTCTGCAGCCGATTCTTACTCTTCTGTCATAACCTCATATTCTGTGGTTAAGGGAATGACTTTCTCCACTCTTCTACTTCAGCTACATCTGACTCTTGCCATATGGGGCCATAACCGCTCTTTTTCTGGAACCAGATTAAATAAGGCTTTAGAACTGTCCAGAGGGTTTATTTATAGCCCTGTTTGCCACTCACTAGTCATGCTATATAGAACATTTTACTGAAAAATTTTTAAAGCCAGATCTTGGTTTGTGTGAATTTCTTTTGGTCAAAGAGGGGTATACAAGCCATGTGTTTGAGACTTTCCTCCCTTACCACCTCCTCATTCGTTTATATTAGACCTAGACAAGACAGTACCCAGTCATGAGCTCTGCACTTTAAAGGGCAGCACATACCACAGGGATAACAGTCGTATTTAGTGTATTATAAAAATGTTATTATACATGAGTGCCTTTTCACTCAGTGCTAGAATTCAAGGATGGAATAGCACAATTAGACTGTTTCAGTAACTAAAACCTTTCGGCCCCAGAGAAAAAGTCTCCACATCTCTTGCTTAATGTGTTCAAATCAAAAGGTAAATAAATTATGTCACTGCTTACGTTTTGAGGAATAGGGACTACTTTGAATTAGAGAAGAATTTGAATTACAGAGTACTAATGCAAGAAAACACAGTTTAATTAACTTATTAATTCATTAACCTTATGTAGCATAAATGCCAATTGATTATATTAGTATAAAAGTATTATTTTTAACTTTCTCAGTTATGTCAGGGTATTCATTTTCTCATTTTTGCTTTTTATTTTTTCCATGTACTAATTTATTTTCCAGAATTAATCATCAATTAGCAAAATTTTCATAATGATTATACTAGTAGGCTGAGGATAATTTTGAAATATTAAATAATTCATATCGCACTGTATTTGTATACGTGTTGTTCCACTTCTAAATGCATGCAGCACAGCAGCAAGTATTTATATTAGCAACTGCATAGACACTGAATGTTGAGATTAAAATATTATTTTTGCTACGCATGGCCAGATTTCATTTTTTCTCATTGCCACGTAGTAGTCCATTGTATATAAGTACCATAACTTCTTTATCCTGGAGGGTATTATGTTAAGTGAAATAAGTCAGTCAGAAAAAGACAGATACCATATGTTTCCACGAATAGGTGGACTTTGTGACACTAAGCAAAAACCAGGGGGAGGGGAAGAGGGGAAAGAAAAAAAAGACACAGAGAGGGAGGGAGATAAAACATAAGAGACTCTCAAAGACTAAGAAAAAACTGAGGGTAAGGGGGATGAGGGAGGGGGGAGAGGGGGTGATGGGCATTAAAAAGGGCACATGTTGGGATGAACACTGGGTGTTATATGTAAACCAATTTGAAAATAAACTATTATAATAAAAAAATATTATTTTTGTAAAAGCAAAAACAAAACTGAATAAAATATTAAAATGTAAAGAAAAGTGTCTGAAAATTTTGAGTTAAAATTCCAATATGTATTAACTATAATTTGTATTTGCCTTTTAATTTTAATAGATAAATTTACATTTTAAAAATATAACCATTTGGAAACCACATATGACGATGTTACTTTTGTATTAACCATAACATTAATCTACATGCATGTAATGTCTAACCAAATTTTGAGCACTTTGAATACAAATATAATTGTTAAATCCTTTAGATCATCACTGTTAGTTGAATGCCAGTTATATGAAAATCTTGATCATAACAACGTAATTACTCAAATTTATTATGGAATAACTATGTACTAATTTATAAATTACATATACTCATTTATTTCTCTCCATACATCATTCTTCTATAAACCCCGTACTCATACATGTATAATTATTAAGTTGTCTCTGATTTTTTTCCCACTTCCATGTAAAAAGTATATCTTATTCATATTTTTCTATTTTCTCATAAATTATATTTGTCAGGGTATACATTTTATTTAACAGTTTGATTTATTACTTTCAAATATATGGATTCACAGTAGATAGTGAATCTCATTTATACTTTTTGCCATAGATACTGTTTATTTTAGGGGTAGGCCTATTTTTCCCCAAAGCATGTCAGAGTGGAGACTCAGAACTGAGAAAAGAGTTTTATTTGATCTAAATTGTACTGTACTATATGTGTATGTAACTGTGTTTATCAGGTATGAGATCTACCAGAGATGACACATGATCCTAATGGGGAGGAAGGAGAGGTTCTAAAATAGTTTAATTAACCTTGTTAGAAAATCAAAACCAAGCACCGTAACAAACACATTGTATGAGTCACGTTGGCAATGTCTGACTGTTCAATTAAGTGGATATATAATCCTAAAATTGAATTACATTGATTTCACCCAACATTTATGATAGATATATTTTCATACATAACTTTTCTGTGGTTTTTCAAAGATGTCAAAATATATGGTTATAATAGCAAAGCAATCTGATCTTGAGGGGCGAGGGACTATTTTGCAAATGAAAGGTTAATGTTTGTGAAGATAGGTTTACTCTCTTCCTAAAGAGTCAACATTTTTTTAAATTTTTTTAATGTTTATTTAGTTTTGAGAAAGAGAGAGAGAGGGAGAGTGACCGCGAGTGGAGGAGGGGCAGACAGAAAGGGAGACATAAAATCTGAAGCAGGCTCCAGGTTCTGAGCTGTGGGCACAGAGCTCGACATGGGGCTCAAGCACACAAATGGTGAGTCATGACTGAAGCCGAATTTGGACACTTAATCGACTGAGCCACCCAGGCGCCTCAAGGGTCAACTTTTTTTTTTATCATATGAAATAGAATGGGCTTATATATCATTGTCAGCAGTTTGTAAAATTAAACATTTAGGAAAAAAAGAGAGAAACATTGAATATAAATTATTTATCAAGATAGAACATTTTATTCCACCCAGAGATGGCAATATGTACCAAAATACAAATACTGCATGATTCCACTTACATGAGTTATCTAAAATGGTCAAATTCATACAATCAAAGAGTATGATTTCTACCTTCAGTAGAAGTAGAAAACAAATGGGCCTAAGTTTCAGTTAAGCAAGATGAATAAATTCTAGAGATCTGCTGTTCAACATCGTAAGTACAGTCAACAGTATTGTACATGTAAACACTTGTTAAAAGAGTGAATCTCTGTTAATTGATCTTACCAAGGTAAGTGATATGATGGGAAAACTTTGGATATCTTGTAAAGATAAAGCACTGGCACCTGGTATTATGGGTGTCCAGAAAAGATTTTCCTGAAATCTGAAGAATGAATAAGAATAAATTAGGCAATGGGTGGGGAGGGAGTGTTTCAAAGAGTAGGAACAGCACATACAAATTCACTGAGATGAACAGAAGTTTGACAGGAAAGGGGTGGTAAAAAGACCAGTGTGATTTTATCACAAGGATTGATGAGAATAATAGTAAAAGAATAGACGGCAAATAAAAGCATAGGCTTGACGTGAATGCCTTTCTTGGTCTAAAGGATTTTATGCTTTATTCAGAAGCCAATGAGACCAAAATATTTTATGTGAGAGAGTAATGTGGTATCTTTTCCTCTTTAAAGATACTTTTGGCTGTACTATAGAAAGGAAACTACAAAGGTAAATAGGAGATGGTCACCAAAGACCATCAGTCATAAGTAACTTAAAATAGGAAAGATTATTTCGAGATGGAAAAGAGTGGTCACATTTGAAAGCATTTGAGGGGAAAAGTTTGAAAGGAATTGTGATAAACTGTATGGTGGTTGAGTGTGGAGAAAGTGTCAAGACGCATTCCAATTTTCCACCTTGTTTAGCTGAAATTCTACTTTACTTTCTGCATACAATTATACAAGAGTACAAAGCTGGAAAATATGCCTGAATTTTTTAAAAAGGTAATTTTTAGAGAACAGAGGCATTAATTGAATATGGGCATGAATAAATCGTATGGACTAGAGTCAAGAGTGAAAAGAAAATAATAGCTTTGGGCTCCAACAGTTAAAGGTCAGGACAAAGTGCTAAAACAAGACTGAAAAGTGGCCAGAACATAAATAGATGGTGCAGCATCATAAAAACGAGAGAAATTGAGTGTTTCAGTAAGGATGGATGGTAAACAGTATTAACTATAGCTGAGGAGTCAAGTAAAATGAGTTTGAAAATGCCTATTGGAATCAGAGACCTTAGAGAAAGTCATTACTATAGAGTGATGAAGGCAAAACCCAGCCTCCTGTGGATTAAATAGAACTGTACCTCTGATTCCTTCCGAACAGTAACTAAAATTATGAATCTATTAAAATCAGGCTAACATTTGACTTTGTGAGTCAGTATCAGCGATAGAATTAGCAGCATAAATATGTCTAGAGATTTCTAGGCAGATGGGGCTAAATCTAAAGAGGAGATGTAACATCCTACCAAATCAGATTTTTTTCCTTTTTTTTTTTTTTTTTTGGATCTAATGACTCACTGGCCAAGAAAAAGTGCTTATTTTGAAGAATTTATGGCAGGAGTAAAAGATATGAGACAAACAGGAACTCTTTCTCAAGTCTGTTGTTTGAGCTCATCATAACATCTGTATATTCTTCGATTTATTTATATTTATAACAGTTTTACTTTTTTCAGGATTTTTTTGGGAGAAGTTATCTTCAGAATGCAAATTAATGGATATGCATAAGAAGTCATTTTTGTATGGAGTGGAAGAAAAGTACAAGTCTCTGGCTTTGTTCTCAAGAGGCTTACATAAATAGACATGCATGTATAAAGTTTTCAAAGACCCTAGGTGGAACAAGGAAGATTATAAACAAATAAATGCTTTTATGTTAATACATTTCTCAAGCACAGGTCAACAGATGCCGTAGAGTTCAACGAAATGATGAGTTTCTTCTAGGCTCGTTTCTAACCTTTCTCGGTTTGTCATTCCAAACAGTGTGCTTTTTCTTGGAAATCGTCCAGTGAAATTGGCGTTGATCGAAACATGCACAGAAATGAACAACATTACCATGTAACATTAAATCAATTTTAGATTGACCTGTACATTTAGTTCAAGGCATTTCATAAGTGCTGAATTTCTTACTGACGAAAAGATTTTCTCTACTCACTAACTGGAGACATCTCTTGAAATCTCATCCACTTCCTTCAGTGTATTTTTTTCAAGTTTTTCTCCGACTTTCACAAACATTTCTATTTTCTGACAGATCCTTTTTATTTTTCTATATCTTGTTCTTTTCCTAGTGTCTGTGTGTGTATATGTTCGACCATATATACCAATTACATTCAAGAAATAAAGGTGGAATTTTAGTGATAAATCAATAGAACAACCATACATTTGCTAATATCTGCTACCAACAAAAATGAACAAAACGGTATGTTATGTGTGTTTTAATGTTAAAGCTAGTAATATATTATGTGACTGTAGCATATATAATAGAATTTTAAATAGGTCCAGAATCTCATATCTGAAAACCTGAGACCACATATATTTTAGAAATCAGAATTATTCACATTTCAGAAAGATAATACATGCATGGGTTATATTATATAATATTCCCAGCAAGTTATAAAACAATACCCTCTAGTTACATAAAGTACTATTACTGAAGTTAAACAGTCACCCTATTTGGGATAAAAATAATAACCACTTATGTTTAGCTAGAGTCAAATCATATGGTAATACATTAATAAATGATACAGTGTACAAATGCAAACTATGAACTGTAAATATTCCAATAGTGTTTAATTTTTTTAAGTTTATGTTTCTATCTCCAATTTATCTAACTCTCTATCTACATGTAATGAATATTTGTTATGTCAGAGTGTTTGGGAATCTTAGTAAACAGGTCACTCCAATGTTGACACCTTCATTTTCATCAGGTCGAAGCGGATATGTGATGATGGACAGAGAGGATTCTCACCTAATGAGGCAGAACTTTGATAGTCTGCTTTTAAAGAGAGATTTCAGGTTTGCCTTTCCCAATAAATAGACCCCTGCCTAAGCGGTTTCTGAGTACAAATTGCTGTAGCTTCCTGCCGATTGATAAATGGACCATGATCAAGGAAAGCGATTACTTGATCACAAATTTTTTCCATATCTTAGGGATTTTTCCACCTGTCTTCATGAACATTGCTTTCCTCATACTTGTCATTAAGCTATCTCTTCATCATTCATGAGATTGTACAACAGGTGCATCGTTGTGAACACTCATCATTCATTCCCTCAGTTTTCTCCAAGGACTCTGTTATTTTTCAGTTAGTATCTTATCAAATATGTCAATTTCAGCTGTTTTGTGATTTGCAGAAACATTTTGCTATAGGTTTTCAGGTATTTTACATGATGATGCTTCTTGAATTCCTGAATATTTACATTTATCTTTTATTTTTAGTTTTTGATATATTCTAAGTTACTTCATCACCAACAGGTCAGTTAGCAGGATAAGTTTACTTCACTGTCACATCTACTTGATACAAGTACCAGTTATTGTTTATTTGTTTCTGTTTTACTATAAGGTATTTTCCCACTTTTTTTTTAGTTCTTGTAACCACTGTCAGGCTCCAGTGTAGAAACTTCAATAACTTAGGTTTAAGTTTCTTCAAATCAAATGTTAAAAATTTAAAGTAATATGGGGGGCTGCCTGGGTGGCTCAGTCAGTTAAGCGGCTCAGGTCCCATCTCATGGTTCATGAGTTCGATCGAGCTTGAGCTTCTCCCTCTCTCCCTAGGACCCCCTGGCTTGGCACTTTCTCTGTCTCTCTCCCCCTCTATCTCTTTCTCTCTCACTCTTGCTCTCTCTCTCTCTCAAAATAAAGAAATAAACTTAAAAAAATAAAAACAAAGGAATATGCAATTTTCTACATCACATTCCTCATGAAGACACCTTGATGAAGCTAATTCAGTAACATTATTTGTTAGATACAGCTACTAAACGTTGCTATTTTTATTTCTTGTTATTACAGATGGAGTTATATTTAATTCTTTTGACAAATTCACATTTCAATTTACCCTAGTGTTATTATGTACAAAATAATACCCTAAATATTGTGAAAACAGGTGTGTTCCTACTAGGAATAACAAATCTTTACAGTTCAAATAAAATTTTGGTACAAAATAAGGGTTTTTTTTTTGCCAAATTTGAAGAAGAGAAAGAGAAGGAGGAGGAGGGAGAGAGAATTAATTAATTGCCTCTGGAGATGTGTTGAGTAAGTAGGTGCTGAGGCCGATGTCATAGAAGTTTTTGCCTGCTTTCTCCTTAAGGATTTTGATCCCTTTTACGTTTTAGGTCCTTCATCTATTTTGAGTTTATTTTTGCGTATGGTGTAAGAAAGTGGTCCTGGTTCATTTTTCTTCATGCCACTGTCCAGTTTTACCAGTATCACTTGCCGAAGAGACTGTCTTTATTCCATTAGATATTCTTTCCTGCTTTGTCAAAGATTAGTTGGCCATATATTTGTGCCTCCATTTCTGGATTCTCTATTCTGTTCCATTGATCTGAGTGTTCTTGTGCCAATACCATACTGTCTTGATGGTTACAGCTTTGTAAAACAGCCTGAGTCTGGGATTGTGATGCCTTCTGCTTTGGTTTTCTGTCTCAAGATTGCTTTGGCTGTTTGGGTCTTTTCTAGTCCCATACAAATTTTAGGATTATTTGTTCTAGTTCTATGAAGAATGTTGGTGTTATTTTGAAAGGGATTGCATTGAATATGTAGATTGCTTTGAGTAGTATTGACATTTTAACAATATCTGTTCTTCCTATCTAGGAGCAAGGAAAAAATTTTCATTTTTTGTGTCTTCAATTTCTTTCATAAGTTTTCCATAGTTTTCAGTGTATAGTTTTTTCACCTCTTTAGTTAGATTTATTCCTAGTTATTTTATGGCTTTTGGTGCAATTGTAAATGGGATCAATTCCTTGATTTCTCTTTGGGTTGCTTCATTATTGGTGTATAGGAATGCAACCACTTTTTGTTCATTAATTTTGTAACCTGCAACTTTCCCAAATTCATGGATCAGTTCTAGCAGTTTTTTGGTGGAATGATTTTGGTTTTCCATATAGAGTATCATGTCATCTGCGAAGAGTGAAAATTTGACCTCCTCCTGGCTGATTTAGATGGCTTTTATTTCTTTGTGTTGTCTGATTGCTAAGGCTAAGACTTCCAGTACTACATTGAATAACAATGGCAAGAGTGGACATTCCTGTCTTATTCCTGACCTTAGAGGGAAAGCTCTCAGTTTCTCCTCATTGAGGATGATATTAGAGTGCATCTTTCATATATGGCTTTTATGATCTCTAAGTATGATCCTTTTATACCTACTTTCTTGAGTTGTTTTTTTTTTTTTATTAAGAAAGGATGCTGTATTTCGTCAAAAGCTTTCTCCGCATTTATTGAGAGGATCATGTGGTTCTCGTCCTTTCTTTTCTCAATGTGATGAATCACATTGATTGTTTGTAGAAATTGAACCAGCCCTGCATTGCAGGTATAAATCTCACTTGGTTGTGGATTTCATTGGCTAGTATCTTGTTAAGGATTTTTGCATCCATGTTCATCAGGGAAATTGGCCTATAGTTCTCTTTTTAGTGGGGTCTTTGTCTGGTTTTGGATCAAGGTAATACTGGCTACATAGAAAGAGTTCAGAAGTTTTCCATTCATTTCTATTTTTTTGGAACCGTTTCAAGAGAATAGGTGTTAACTCTTCCTTAAATGTTCGGTAGAATTCCCTGTAAAGCCATCTGGCCCTGGACTCTTGTTTTTTGGAAATATTTGATTACGAATTCAGTTTCTTTACTGGTTATAGGTCTGTACAAATTTTCTATTTCTTCCTGTTTCAGTTTTGGTAGTTTGTATGTTTCTAGGAATTTGTCCATTTCTTCCAGGTTGTCCATTTTATTGGCCTATAATTGTGCTTAACATTCTCTTATTATTGTTTGTATTTCTGCAGTGTTGGTTGTAATCTCTCCTCTTTCATTCTTGATTTTATTTATTTGGGTCCTTCCTTTTTCTTTTTGATCAAACTGGCTAGTGGTTTATCAATTTTGTTAATTCTTTCAAAGAACGAGCTTCTAGTTTCATTGATCTATTCAACTGTTTTTGTTTTTGTTTTTGTTTTTTTTTTGTTTTTTGTTTTTTTGGTTTCAATTGCATTGATTTCTGCTCTAATCTTTATTGTTTCCTGTCTTCTGTTGGTTTTGGGTTTTTATTTGCTGTTCTTTTCTGGCTCTTTGACGTGTAAGGTTACGTTGTGTGTCTGAGATCTCTCTTCCTTCTTTAGGAAGGCCTGGATTGCTATATACTTCCCTCTTATGACCACCTTTACTGCATCCCAGAGGTTTTGGGCTGCGGTGTTATCATTTTCATTGGCTTCCATGTACCCTTTAATTTCGTTTTTAAGTTCTTGGTTAGTCCATTCAATCTTTAGTAGGAACCTTTTTAGTCTCTAAGTATTTATTATCTTTCCAAATTTTTTCTTGTGGTTTGATTTCAAGTTTCATAGTTTTGGTGGTGAAAATATGCATGCTATGATCTCCATCTCTTTGTACTTGTTGAGGGCTGATTTATGTCCCAGTATGTGATCTATTCTGGAGGATGTTTTGTGTGCACTGGAGAAGAATGTATATTCTGCTGCTTTAGGATGAAATGTTCTGAATGTATCTGTTATGTCCATCTGGTTCAGTGGTCATCAAACCCATTGTTTCCTTGTTGATTTTCTGTTTAGGTGATCTATCCATTGCTCTAAGTGGAGTGTTGAAGTCCCCTACTCTTATGGTATATTTACAAATGAGTTTCTTTATGTTCGTGATTAATTGATTTATGTATTTGGGTTTTTCCGTGTTTGGAGCATAAGTGTGTACAATTGTTAGGTCTTCTTGGTGGAAAGACCCCTTAATTATGATTTAATGCCCTTCTTCTTCTCTTTACAGTTTTTACTTTAACGTCTAGATTGTCTGATATAACTATGGCTACCCTGGCTTTCATTTTGTTACCACTCGCATGATAGATGGTTCTCCATCCCCTGACTTTCAATATGAAGGTGTCTTTAGGTCTAAAGTGGGTCTCTCGTAAACAGCATATAGATGGATCTTGTTTTCTTATCCATTCTGTTACTCTATTTCTTTTGATTGAAGCATTTAGACTATTGATGTTTAGAGTGAGTATGGAAGGATATGAATTTATTGCCATTTTATTGCTTAGAGTTGGAGTTTCTAGTGATGTTCTCTGGTCCTTTCTAATTTTTGTTGCTTTTGGTCTTTTTCTTTTCTTTCCTTTTCTTTTTTCCCTCTTTGCTTCCCTCAGAGAGTCCCCCTCAAAATTTCTTGCAGGGCTGGTTTAATGGTCACGAACTCCTTTTATTTTTGTATGTCTGGGGAACTTTTAATCTCTCCTTCAATTTTGAATGACAGTCTTGCTGGATACAGAATTCTTGGCTGCATATTTTTCCAACTCAACACATTGAACATATCCTGCACTCCTTTCCGGTCTGCCAGGTTTCTGTGGATAGATCTGCTGCAAACCTGATCTGTCTTCCCTTGTAGTTTGAGGACTTTTTTTCCCTTGCTGCTTTCATGATTCTTTCCTTGCCTGAGTATTTTGTGAATTTGACTATGATATACCTTGTTGATAGTTGGTTTTTATTGAATCTAATGGGAAAATCTAATGCTTTCTGGATTTTTATGTCTGTGTCTTTCCCTTGTTAGGAAAGTTTTCTGCTATGATTTGCTCACATCACCCTTTACCCCTTTTCTCTCTCTTCATTTTCTGAGACCTCTATGATTGTGATCTTGTTCCTTTTTAATGAGTTACAGATCTTTTCTAATTCTTAAATTGTGCTCTTTTGCCTTAGTCGCCCTCTTTTTTTCTGCTTCATTATTCTTCATAAGTGTATCCTCTATCTCACTGAGTCATGGATCTGCCTCATCTATCCTTCCCTCCATGGCATCCATTCAAGAACGCAGATCATTTATAGCATTTTTTAATCTCATCCTGACTACCTTTTATTTCTTTTATCTCTGCAGAAAGGGATTCTAGTCTATTTTAAACCCCAGCTATTATTCTTATTATCCTGATTGTAAATTCTGGTTCAAACATCTTGCTTGTATCTGTGTTGATTAAGTCCTTGGATGTCATTTCTTTCAGCTCTTTCTTTTGTGGTGAATTCCTTTGTTTCATCATTTTGAAGGAAGAAAAGGAATTAAGAAGTAAAGAAATTAAATTAAGAAATTAAAAAAAACATTAAAAAAGCAGATAAATGATGCTAGATTCTAGGTCGTTTTGGTCTGGTTATTGATAGATTAGAGAAAAAAGAGGAAAAAAATTTTAAAAAAAGAAAAAACATGAAAACTTTTGAAAATTTGAAAAAAAATGAATACAATGAAATAGAATAAATTGATATGATGGAAGTAAAATAAAATTTGAGAAATTTACCAAAGAGTAAAACTATAGTAGAAAAAAATTAGAGAAAATATTTTTAATAAAAACTGAAAATAAAAATACATTTTTCCCTTTTTGTATTCAAGAAAAATAAAGAAAGAAAAATTGAATAGATGGACCAGCGACCAGACTGAAATACGAATGAAATTACATCATTTTCCCTTAGAAATCAAACTCTGAAGAAATTTATAGTCTGTAAACTAAGCAGGTGAAGAGACTTGTGGTGTTCCTGAAGATCTAGGTTGGCCTAGTTGGGTGAGGCTTGATGCAACAGCTCTGTTATACACTAGATGGCGCTGCATAGCTTATTGGGATATGTTGTGGTGCTTGTAGGTGTGTACGCACACCTGCGGGAGGGGTGAAAATGGCGTCACTCAGCTACCCAGTTTCTAGTATCGGAACTCTGTTCTCACGATCGGCAATCCTGCACCTGTCTTTTGTCTCCGGCTCAGTCCACTCCCCGCTTTTACACTGTCTGTGACCAAGCCCTCAGGTTGCTAGGCAGCACCTCCCTCCTGAGTTTTATCTCAGATGCGCCTGTGTTTCCCGACCCCTAGTTTCTGAGGAGCTGTGGCTTTGACCCTCTCAGATCCTCTGGGGGAGGGTCTCACTGAGCAATGGCCAGGTGCCAGCTGCACCCAGAAAAGTCGAGGGACCGTGCTGCTGCCGTCGCCCAGAGTCTGTGGCTGAGTACCAGCCCGCCCCAGAAAAAGTTCACGCGATCATGTAAGCAGCAGCATTTCAGGGATTATGAAAAAACTCAACACACCTGGCACCAGGCGTCACCCTTAACGACCTTCTTCCAGCCCTAGTGAATGTGGTTGTTCTCTGGGTCTGCTGGGACTGGGTAGCAGCACAGTCTCTACCAGATTTCCCGCCAACAGGGCAACCGCCTGTACCCTTGTGGCCTGAGGACCCCCTGGACTTCACTCTGCTCCTGAGAATTCGCCCTTCCCACCAGAGCACCACCAGGTATTGAGCTGCGGACTTTCAGACTCTGTGCTCTCCGTGTTTATAGAATCTTAATGGAATTTAAACCCTCTCCTTTCTCCTTTTTCCCTTTTTAGTTAAGTTCCTATGGCTGTTCCCACTTTTCCACTTTCTCTCCAGCTGCTTTTAGGGCAGGGTGCTTTTCCCGTACTCTCCCCCACCCGTCTTTGTCCTGTCTCTACAAACGAAAACAGTTCCCTGCCCTCTGCAGCTTCTCTCTCCCCCAGTTCACCTCTCCGTGCCATGTACCTGCTGAGTTCTGTGGTTCAGGTTGTGCGGATTGTTGTTTTAATCCTCAAATCAGTTTTCTAGGTGTGCGGGATGGTTTAGTGTTGATCTGGCTGTATTTTTGGACGCAAGAAGCAAATAAACCCTTCCATGCTGTTCTGCCATCTTGACCCCTTTCCCTCCCCCACTATATTTTATTAAGTAACTTCTGGGAATTACCTACTATAAATATATATGACAATTATAATATTTTATGTGTTGATTGATGCTCTGAAGTAAACATAGCAGGTTAATAGGTTTGGGTGCACTTTAGTTAGAATAGTGAGAAAAAATTCAGGAATTGATATTTAAACTTAAAACTAAATGAAGGGAAATAACTAGTCTTACAGAATTCTGGGGAAAGACTATTTCGGATAGAATAATACTTAAGTGCCATGCCCACTCAGAAGGAAAGAGACTGGTGTATCTAGAAGCTTGAAAAAGTTTAGCTGGCACATAGTACGCCAGGAAGAAATAGGTAGGAAATGAGGTCAGAGCTCTGTAGGCTATTATATACCATAGAGGAGATTGAGTTTTATGCCAATTGCAATGGGAGAGCAAGTTAAGAGTCTTAAGAGGAATTGATATTACCTGATTTGAAGTTAAAACATCATGCTTGCTGCCCTTCGTCCTGTGTGGGGGAAAGAAGGCCAGTTAGGAATCCAAAACCATAGTCCTAGTTAGACATCATGTTGTTTTGGACTATTGTTAGCAGTGGTGATGATGAGTTCAGGATATGTTATAGATGGAACACTGACAGGATATGTTGATGAATTATATGTAAGAGATGAGAGAAGGAGTGGAATCAAGAATGGATTTTTGAATTGAACACCTGAATAGTTAGTGGTAACATTTTTCTAGAGAATACTATAGGAGAAACACTTGATATTTGAACGAATTTGTATATGTGGGTTGAGGGCAGTGAGTGTGTGTGTGTGGAAATCATGACTCTTCTTTTGCTAATTATTCAGATAAGACAGTGTTCCTTAGGTAGAATCCTATGTGATAAATTCCTTAGATTACATTTCCAGGAAAAAAAAATATTCTATAATTGCCTGTTTACTTTCTTCAGTCAGTCAGTGAGTTTAGTGCACAAAATGTTTCTTCTTCCAAGTTGGCTACCTGGAAATGGAGGAATAAATTTCATACTTAATTTCAATAAATAATTAATTCCAGAAATATAGTACATTGCCATCCTTTTCCTTCTTTTTTTTTTAAATTTTTTAAATGTTTATTTTTAAGAGAGAGAGAGACAGAACATGAATGGGGGAGTGGCAGTGAAAGAGGGAGACACAGAATCTGAAGCAGGCTCCAGGCTCTGAGCTGTCAGCACAGAGCCCTATGTGGGGCTTGAACTCACAAACCGTGAGATCGTGACCTGAGCTGAAGTTGGACACTTAACTGACTGAGCCACCCAGTTGCCCCCCATCCTTTCCCTTCTAAAAAGGTTTTGAGAAAACTTTATATTTTAATTGGCTTGCTTCATATGTGTTTTAATATTCTGTTACTTCATGCTAGTTTGGGGACCAATTACTCCATAAATCATGGATGAATTAATAAGTCTGTGAGTGAATTAACAAATATCCATTTCTTCAAACTCAGTTTATCAACAAATTGGAATCAATAGCAACACCACATACAAAATGCACTAATTAAAAAGATTAATAGTATCTAGCTCTTGATGAAATGAAGCAATGTGCCAAATTTCACCTATGAATCATAAATTTCTTCTCTTTCCTGAAGAATTAGCTTTTGGATAAGTAAGCATATTTGCTAACTGAATTGACAAAGAAAGTTGGAAAAATGCAGAAACAGCCACTGTTCGCTTCAGAGCCATCCATTTAGTGTAATAAAGGGGGCAAGATATTGTTTTAATTCATATACAGTCAAGAACAGTCCTGTACACATGGTTTAAGAAGTACCACTTGAGAATGTTAATTTACATAGTCCTGTTCAATGGCTGAGATAATGGAGAAACAATGCGTGCGTTTAGTTTTCGCCTTAAAAGAGATGTATAAAACTTCTTTTACTCTGTTATGTTTTCAGAGAAGCTAATAATTCTGGCCCTTAAGTGCTTTGCAAACACTGAACTCACTTGTTCTCTGTCAACTCTGGAATAATAGCATAGCTCCACACCCATTTCAAAGAAAATATTGATTGCTTCTGGCTCATTTCCTCTTCTTCTTTGCAGCAGAGGGCTGTGCAGCCAGGCTGCCTTGTGAAGCCACTGGTTCCTCTGCACACTAGCTCTGTGCTCTTGGACAAACTGCTTGCTTTCTGAAGCTTCATTTCTCGTTTGCAATCTAGACAGGATATCGTTTTTGTTGTTGTTCTTACAATCATTGATAATAAATAAATCACCTATTATAATTATTGGGAAAAAGTAAGTGCTAAATTAAAATTAGTGCTATCACAATACTGGGTTCTGTTTTATTGTGTTTTTTGTTTTTCTTTTTTGGGGAGGGGGAAGGTTCCCTTCCTAATAACAGGAAGGCTCACCGGAAGAGCAAATGATGGCAATTAATTCAAAGTGATTTTAATAATTTCTTTGTAGAGACTGTCTCCAGCACAGCAAACAGCAAAAACCCTTGACTTATACAATAAAGTCATAAAGTCAAGGTGTTTAGAGGTCACCGAGGAAGTGTCAGGCGCGGTAGTAAATGAGCCATAGTTGCGTTTTCCTCATTTAGATTTACATTAGGGAAGATAAAACAGACAAAATATTTGCTTGAGAAATGAGACTAAGATGCAGAATATTGGGGAATGCATAACAATCACCAATACCTTGAAGAAATATATTAGCTGTGGTTTCAGAAAAACACATATAAATAAACTAAATGAAGAGAGAGGGGGGAAAAAGAGTTCAAAACAGGAGGAAGATCAAAGAAACTATATAAACAGCCAGAAGCATATGGAAAGGTGCTCAATATCACTATTCATTAGGGAGATGCAAATCAGAAGCACAGTGAAATACCATCTCACATCCCTCACTATAATAAAAAAAAATGTAAAGACACAGAAAAAAAAGTGTTGTTGAAGATGTGGAGAAATGGAACCTCTATGCACTGTTGGTGGTATTGTGAAATGATGCAACGATGATGGAAATCCTTCAAAAAATCGAAAATTAAAATTCTATATAATCTAGCAATCCCACTTCTGGAAATATATCCAAAAGAATTTAAAATAGGGTCTTGAAGTGATACTTACACACCCATGTTCATATCGATACTATTCACAATAACCAAGAGATAGAAACAGCACAAATGTCCATCCGTGGATGAATGGCTAAAGGAAATGTAGCATATACATAACTGAAATACTATTCAGCCTTAAAAAGGAAGGAAATTTTGCCACATGCAGTATCAGGCATGATCCTTTTTTTTTTTTTTTTTTATGTTTATTTCTGAGAGAGAAAGAGCGCGCGCGCACACAAGTGGGGGAGGGGCAGAGAGAGAGGGAGACACAGAATCCAAAGCAGGCTCCCGGCTCTGAGCTGTCAGCACAGAGCCCGATGCGGGGCTCGAACTCCCGATCCTGAACCAGAAGATCATGACCCAAGTCGAAGTCAGACACTTAATGGACTGAGCTACCCAGGTGCCCCTGTATTATGCATGATCCTTGAGAACATAAGTGAAATAAGCCCATCAGAAAAACTGACAGCTGCTGCTAATTTCATTTACATTGTTAAATTTATAGAAACTAAAAATGTTGGTTATCAAGGCCTTGCAAGAGGGGCAGAGAGGAGTTGCTGTTTGTTGGGCATAGTTATGGATTTTCTTTCTTTCTTTTTTTTAATTTTTTTTTTAATTTTTGAGAGAAAGAGACAGAGCATGAGTGGGGGAGGAGCAGAGAGAGGGGGAGACAGAGAATCCAAAGTAGGCTCCAGGCTCTGAGCTGTCAGCACAGAGCCCGATGCAGGGCTCAAACTTACGAACTGTGAGATCATGACTTGAGCCAGAGTCGGAGGCTCAACCAACTGAGCCACCCAGTTGTTATGGATTTTCAAGCTGAAAAAGTTCTGGAGATGTTTTACAACAATATAAACATACTTAACACGACAGAACTGTACACTTGCAAATAGTTAAGATGGTAAATTTCATATTATGTGTTTTTTACCACAATAAAAATGCAAACAACCATAATAACCTAAAACAGGACAGAGAGTGTTGCAATTAGTCCACAGAGGTGAGATGGATGTCCTCACCTAAAATTTATTCAGATGTTGAGAGTGATGACACCATACGTGTGCTACGAGGGTACGAAAAGGTTTACTTCTCACATAATAATGAAGTTTTTGGAGGGAAACAGAATATATTCCAAAACAGGCCCAAGAATTGTATGACAGAATAGGAACGAAAAGTGGCTTGAGGTTTCATGGTGGCAGGAGAAGGCAGGAAAAGGTTCTCCATGTGGGTTGGGAATTGTGTGGTTTACACTTTCCTATAGTACCAAAGAAGGGAATATCTGAACTTTCTTAGCTCATACAGATGTGAGGCAGAACAGGGAGGAGGAATAGCAGAGCTTGAAAGTCATCCGTATATAAAAAAATAGAGTCAGCTTGTTATAATTCTTAATAGTTACAGACAATTAGAATTCATGACGTTTGGCTGGTGACTGAACTATGCCATATTTCATTTAATTATATCTGGGCTCTTTTAAGTAAGCCACTACTATCCTTTATAATACTTGTAGCTTTGAGGCCATAAATGAGGTGAAATTTCTGTTGAAAGCCTTGTTTATGAGCTCATCATTGTTGGTTTTGTATAGTGTCTTGAATTGGGGCTTTATATGTAAGGAGACATGTTTGACATTCATTTATAGTTAGGATATATGTGAAATGAGAGATTTCTAGAGTTCTTTACCCCAAAGTTTGGATAAGAAATTGTTGCTGGGGCGCCTGGGTGGCTCAGTCGGTTGAGCGTCCGACTTCGGCTCAGGTCACGATCTCGCGGTCTGTGAGTTCGAGCCCCGCGTCTGGCTCTGTGCTGATGGCTCGGAGCCTGGAGCCTGCTTCGGATTCTGTGTCTCCCTCTCTCTCTGCTCTTCCCCACTCATGCTCTGTCTCTCTTTGTCTCAAAAATAAATAAACATAAAAAAAAAAAAAAGAAATTGTTGCTGACACTGGCCACACCAGACAGCCAAATTACTGCACAAATGTGGAGATGGGGCAAGAGTTGGCCAGGGCATCCAGTGCTAAGATGTATGAATTTAACCAATTGAGCTGATCCTCGGGTACCATTCTGGATTGGGAATAGCCTGGTTAATGAAAAGCAGCAGCTCCTCAAGAGCTCCACCATGTGTATGGTGTATGGTCAGGATGGGGATGACCTCACCATCCAGCACCATGGTGTCTGGCAAGGGACTGACTTCAGGAAAGGCCACCCTTCCTAAAGGCAAAATATGCCAGAGAACTGAGGCTTGCCTCTCTTTTAGCAAGGTGACCTGCTGAACCTGGTGACCATTCCAAGCTTGCAGAAACTGCAAAGCATGCTGGGCAGCTAGGTATCAAGGATCATAGACTTGGATTCTCTGTTTCCAGAAGAGCACAGCAGCAGCCAGCAATTGCCAGTCTAATATATGGCCTGAGGCTGAGGAGAGCAGTTTATTATACCAGAAACTCAGACAATTTTTTGGCAGTTATGAATAGCCCGGAGATTCTAAGATCTATAAAAGAAGGTTACCGAAGACTTTACAGGGAAGGAATTAGGTCGGGGGGAGTGATACTAATGGGAGTATTGTTGTATTGCAACTTGGACAAATTCTAGAACTTTTGTTGTAGGGGACCTCATTCCATGTGGGTGAATTTTCAAGTAACAGCATAGGTAGGCTTAAGTAAAACTTAAGTAAAATAAACTAAGTAAAATTGCAAAATATATTGCCGGTAGAATCTAAGAGACATTGGCTTTGTTTTACTTTTTTGGATGCTAAGAAGGTCAATAACTGTTTCTTTACAATGTGAGGGATAGAGAAACCTTTTATTACCAAATAGTTCTCAGGAATTTAACTGTAGTGGCAAGGCCTTGTACTATGTATGGGGCAAGGACCCATCTCCTTTTCATGAGTTCCTTTGCGAGTATTTGTATGCCCAGAGAAATAAGCAAACTGCAGCTGCAAGCTTGTTGACATGGGCACCAGATAAAACATTTTAGCCAAATCTATGACTGAAGTGTATTTTGTACACTGAAGTATTTTACCTGTTGCTGATTAGGTGGCATAGGTAATTTCAATAAGATTGACAAATAGATAGAGACACCAATTGAGACACATGCCAGGATCACTTTAAGGAGAGCCTTATTTTCCATACTCATTCCTAAACAGCAATTATAACTTCTGATTTAGTTTGGGATGAATCTGTAATGGAGGCAAACTAGAACCCAGAAAATGTAGCACAAAAGAGCACACATCAGAGTACAAGCTTGCCACCAGGCCACAACACAACCAAAAACATGCTAACAGCACACAACAGCTAGCAAGACAGAGGAAGAGAATAAGATTTCCCGGGGGCGTGGTCATTGCCCAGATTCCCTGGTCTCTGTGCCAGTAGCTGTGTCACCTTGCACAGGCAGAATAGACTCACTCAAAATCTGGTTTGAAACTAATGATGCAACACAAGTATCATGGGGATTGAAGGACATTTATTACTCACGCAATGAGGCTGTCTGGAGAGAGTAGGGTAGGATTCCGCACAAATCCAAGAATGTCATGAGACAGCAGGGAAAAGAGGTTGGCTTGGGATTTTTTGGTGGGTAGGAGGTATGACAGGGGTTACAATTCCCATACACAGGTCAGTGTTTGACTGGTTTGAATTTCCCACAGGTGCCAAAGGAGAAAGCATTCAGGCTTTCTTATCAATTTGCTCAGATGTGGGCCCAAAGGAGAAGAGGAAGTGGTGGAAACTGAAAGCTGTCAGTAGCGGAACATCAAAACTGGAGTCAGACTCTTTTTTTTTTTTTTTAATTTTTAATGTTTTTATTTATTTTTGAGAGAGAGAGTTCAAGTGGAGGAAGGGCAGAGAGAGAGGGAGACACAGAATCTGAAGCAGGCTCCAGGCTCTGAGCTGTCAGCATAGAGCTCCATGTGGGGCTCAAACTCATGAACTGTGAGATCATGACCTGAGCTGAAGTCAGATGCTCAACCGACCGAGCCACCCAGGTGCCCCTGGAGTCAGACTCTTTTAAACAGCATTATCAAGTCACTGAGGTGACTTGAGAACATACAATTTTGAAGGAAATTGGAGTGTGGCTAAGTGGTAAGAGCAAAGTTGGAAATAAAAAGAGAAGACTATGATGAAATCTGTTAATCAGTTTAATACATTTTTTATAACTGCAAAACATCCATTCTTTGCAATGAGAATAAGAAATCTATATCAGAATGCATAGGAAAATATTTTTACTACTGTTGGGATATATTTCATATTAGCTTCATGAAAAACTTCTCTACTCTTCTCACTCTCTGAATAGAAAGGTTCTATAGTATCCAGAAACAAAAGGAAGAGAAAGTAAAATGTGTTCCTGTCTAATCCTGCTAACTTGCAGCTTTTTTTTGTTGTTTTTACTTTATACACATTCTATATAGTTTCTTTTTAAATAATGCATGTCAACAAATGGGATGTTTTTTCTTGTAATACACACACATTTCTTGTGTACACACATAAAATTCTAAAATTTGCAAAGTAAGATGAACACAGCATTTCATGTCAACTTAAAATATTTATTTTATAATAGTGACTAGCATTTGCCTACACAATGGTTTTTCATAGGACTTTTGCACACATTATTATGTTTACCTATAAAAATAATCTCATGAGAACAAATAATATATTGACAATCTGTGTATATGTGTGTATACTTATCTGTGTCTGTTCTTTATCACTCATTTCATATATAAGATCAAAATATACACTTTATTTTGCTCAAAATTAGGTAACCAGAAATAAAATCTGTATCTGCTAACTTGCATTCCAATTTCTTCTTAACTATGAAACATTTAGAGTATTAGAAAAAATATTAATTTAAATTGACATTATTTATGTATCAGAGTCCAGTCAAAAACAGAACCCACACTAATTATTTTAGAAGAGATTACTTAAAGCAGGGATTTGGTTATAAAGATGCTAGGAAACTGTGGCCAGCAAAAAGTTAACTGGGAGATAACACATAGCAGGGAAGGAGATAAAAGGGAACCAGGACTTGAAGTTGGGTCCTGAGGAAGTGGAGCATACCACCAATGGCAGGGGAGTACTCTGCTGCTAACTCTGTTGAGGGCTTGTGATAAGATTGGTCTGGCAGTGGAGAGAATATCAGAACTGAAAGCAGGAAGCAACTGCCTCTGTTGGAATTAGGAGCCATTGGCTGAGTGACTCTACAGGCACAACAGACAAATCAGAAGGGAAGAGCCCTTTGTCTGCCTGCGGCTTTCAGATCTCCTCAAAGGGCTCTTGTTGGCAGAACCTAATGGGGAGTCAGCTGGTAAAGAGGGAAATGTAATTTGCAGAGTCTCTTCCCCAGCATTATACATGTGTAGTTGGAAGAGTTTGGGGCTGAAAGATTCTACCTTAATAACCAGCACAACTTAGTAACTCAAAATCTATTCAGTGTGTTTATAATGTAGTTGGCCTTAAAAGATAAATACTATGTTTAGGGAAAAGTCCGCTATTTTACACTCGTGTAGAGAAACATATAGCGCATATATGTAAGGATGAGCACTTCCCTCTGTCCCCTTTTCCCTTTTATCTTTGGAACTAAGGTAATTTTTGATAATCTATGCCACTAGTCCATATTATAAGAATGCTTTTAATTGAGTGCTAGACTATCAATACTTTATAGGTCATTTTTTGTAACCTTTCAGATACTACTTTTAATTTGTAATGGTGTCATATCGATTATTCAGTAGGTGTATGTTGAGCATCTACAATTTCGTAAGTGTTATAGGTGGCTAAAATAAAGCATTTAGAGGTCCTAAGAAGAGAATAGATTTGTAAAGCCCATTTCTCCTGGCATATAATAAAAACATGAATTATTAATATCTGGAATTTATAGGCATGCTAAAATGAAAGTAGATTTTATTATCAAATTCTGGATAAGTCAAAAATCCAAATTAATCATCTTTCTTTGTCTCTTCTTGTTCTTGCTTCTACAAGTCCCACTTTACTAGGGAAATGGTCAGTGTGTCATTACATGGATTATATTTGGATTTCATCCTCAGTAATCCAACATGGCCCCAGAACCTCAAAAGTCAGCAAGACTTAGGGTTATTGCTCTTGTGGAGCTTATCCACGCTGCCAGCTTCCAGATGATGATTCTCTTTTCCTGCTAGGTCTAAGCAAGCAAAGAAGTATTGCTTTCTTTTTATGGTCTCAACACCATAAGGGGAATTTGTGCGGCCTGTACAGAAATGAGCTCTGACTATAAATTAAAGCATAACCTACCAATTTTAATCATGGCATACTTCAATGTCCTTCTTACCTACTATTTTAAAAGCTATAGTTTTAGGTAACAGACATGAAATATTAGTTTACAAAGACCAGCTGTATATGATGTTGTGAAGTTTGGCTAGAAAAACTGTGTTTTAAGGTTTTAAAATAGTCATCTATCTTTAGAAGTAGGAGGTTTTGTGCTGCACTTCCTTGTGTGTCTCCCCAATTCTTCCATATTTCCATCATCTATTCTGTGATAGATGTTAACCTCAAGCAAATTTGTCCTAATAGAGCTAATTCTGCCCTTTCACAACTAAATAGATGGGATAGCAAGTGAGGATAAAATCAATGTTAATTTTCAGTGAATTGTGTTCATATGAAAATAACCAACTGTTCCCATTACAAGGAGACAGAAAAAGAAAAAACAAAGGAAGAAGTAAGGTCTCCGCTTATCTTGTTCATTTGTTTGTTCTGTTTCTATTATAAAGAAACTAACTCTCCAATGATCTGTTCTTTAATCTTTTTTTGCCTAGTCTCATTATATTGCAGTGAATTAAGTAGTGAAAGAACATGATCCAACTGACATTTAGAGGATCTGCTTTTAATTATGAAATGTACAGTGTTTCATATATATAACATATATGTGATATATACATGTATGTATACATGTATATATCACATATGTATGATATATATGTAAAACAGGTATATTTTTTAAATTGCCTTCTGACTTGTTACCTACTCCTGCTTTTACCTTTGCACTTGTCTTTACTTTAATCCTAATATTTGTGAATCCTGTGAAACTGTTTGTAGGAATAGTACCTAGGTATCAAGGTCTAGGTCTCTATTCCTTTCCAAATCCAAGTCTTTTACGGGTATATGAAATAAGCATAGCAATCGGGGTAATTGTATACAGTCTTCACTTCAATATATAAGTAGGATCACAGAAGACTTTCCTTCCACTGAAAAAAATTAGAAATAATGCGCAGGTCCCCAAAGACTCTAACAATACCTTATTTGACTAATAGCATGCATTGGTAATTAAAGGAATAATAGTAGAAAACATAGAGAAGCAATGTTTTCATGGAGAAAGTCATTCAGAGTTTAACTTATGTGCAACGTAATACTCTATCCACAAGAGGGGAAGCTTAGATGACCTACCTAAGACAGTTTACTCATTTATAAAATATGGGCAATGACATCATTTATATTTGAGTGTGAATGTGAGAAGTAAATGTGACAATATGTGTAAAGTACTTATCACCAGGTCTGGTATTAAATGAGCATGAGCTATCACCATGCTGATGAGGTCAGTAGTTTGCCCTTTCCACGTGCCTTGGGAAATTAGAGATCAAAATCGCTGCAGGAGCTTTGTTCAGGTCCAAGACTGTGTAGATATGGGTCTTGGTGTGGTAATAAAATTGGACTGGAAACATGGTATTTTGGACTTTGTGGTAGACAAAAAATAGCCTTAGACTTGAATCCAGGAAAATTAGACCAGAGTCTCAATGCATGAATCATTCTCTGTAAACTTTAATTCAATTACTTCATTTGAAAATAGGTGTAATAATAACTAGACAAAAGGCATGGTAGATGTCATATTCACATCTGCTTATAAAAATTATGTTAACTATAAAATGTTATAGAGATGCCATGCTCTATTGTTACTATTACTACAAGTGATAGAATTATCATTTAGACCACAAACAATTCCTTAGTCAACCTTTTATTTTCCTTACAGAGTTTCCGGAACAGATTTGTCTGTTTTCCCTTAACTATCATGATCCAGAATATCAAATTGACTTCTTTCTTAATGGATACACCATAGTCTTATAATGTTTATCCAACCTTTAGTTTCTAAAACAAATATAGCCCATTCCCCAACTTTGTTCAACCTCCATCTTTCTTTCTTTCTTTCTTTCTTTTTGTCTTTCTTCTCTCTCTCTCTCTCTCTCTCTCTCTCTCTCTCTCTCTCTTTCTTTCTTTTAGGTTTTATAGATTATTTTCTACATTAAATAACAAGAGAGCTGCTGAATTGTGGATAAAAGTAGTATATATAAATAAGTACATTTACAGGAAAACAGATATAATGTTTTACTTAGATCACCTGCGGGGGGGGGGGGGAACCAACTCCCTATTCCTAGTTCATAACTTGTTTTCAGAGAAGAAATAAAGAAGGAAGGTTCATCCACATTTATAAAGGAACTACTGAGCCTTCTTTTTGATAAGCCATATCATAGAAGTCAAGATTCTTTTTTTTTAATTTATTAATATTTATTTATTTTAACAGGGGAGAGGCAGTGAGAGAGAGGGCAACAGAATCCCAAGTAGACTCAGCTATCAGCACAGAGCCCAACACAGGGCTCAAACTCACAAACTGTGAGATCTTGATTTTTGAGCCAAAATCAAGAGTTGGATACATAACCAAATGAGCCAAACAGGTGCCCTTAGAAGTCATGGTTCTTAAACAGAAGTCATTTGGGAGGAAATTTAAGACCACTAATCTGGAGATAGGATCTTCTGAGACTAAAAATGAGAAATTAGGATATGAGGAAGGGTGTAGGGCTACCCTAGATTATATTTTAATTTTTTCTCTGCTATAATATTCTAGCAATTGAGCAATTTTCAAATTAAGTGCCCTTCTCCATTTCAGTAGATACACATCTACTATTGACCAATAATTAAAATCTTAAAATTTGAGTTGGGAAAAGTCACAGGGGTCAACAAATTATTTCCAAATTTGCCTGAGCATAAGAGATACTAGGGAACTTATTCCCTGGAGATTCTGATTCAAAATGTCTGTGATGTGCCCCAGGAATTTGTATTCTCAACAAATGCCTAGGTGATTCTACTGATCTAGCAATTGTAAGAATACTCTCTTGTTACTATATTGGAAATAAAAACTTTGAGACTCAGCATAGCCAACAAATGAATTGCAAGATCTCATAGACTGAAAGGAAGCTGAAACCAGTTAGTGCCAGACTTACATTACGGATCCATATCTCCTAACTTTCAGACCAGAGCCCTTTCCTCTTTTAATTCAGAGTCTGACTTGTGTGAAACAACAGTGCATGTCTTCACCTCATAAGAACAATGCGTGTCAAAATAAGAATTTTTTTTTGCCTCATGTACTCATGAAAAGCAGAACATCCTACCCAAAACCATTTTAACAAATTTTCATTTGGGAGGTAAGCTAAGATTTAAAACCAGAAATTGACAAGTATACAAGAAAAGTTATAAACTGAAATAGGCTACTGAATGATGCTTTAAAATCCTTTTCCCTAAGGATAGTTAATTATTTTGGTTTTTTTGTTTTTGTTTTTTTGTTTTTGTTTTTGTTTTGTTTTTATATGTTATAGAACCAACAGATAGTGGAAAAAACAAGTTGACTCACATCTGGAAATGTACTCTAGCACTATAATTTTATAATTTACCAACTTTCCCTTTTGCTTCCAATGTTTCTTCATTCATGAGAAAAGATTAATAATTATTTGCATTTATATAAGACCTATGATTGAATACAGGTGAAAAACACAGATACAATATCTTAGATTTTAGATTAAACATGTCATTTGCAACCAAGAATTTCCAAGAAGATGAACAGAAACTCCTTTAAATTTATCCACATGAAATTTCATGCATCTCTCCTTGCCATCAATACTTACAAGACAATTTTAAAAAGACAAAGACATCAATACTACTATGAGAAAAATATATACACAGATAATAAGAGAAAAAAGCAGTTGTAAAAGGAATAATCCTATTTAACACTATGAGTAATCATATATTTGAAAATCAATCTTTTTCATCTAACAGATTTTCAGTTTTTAAAAAAAAATTAATGATAAATTTTTGAATAATCACTGGGATGTATGAAAGGAACACACAGACTTCATTGGAGGGATAGTAAATATTTACAGGAAGACAATTTAGCAATTTGTAAAAAGTCTTAAAATTTTTAATAGTTTACACGTGCCTTGGTATTTCAGTCACTTAGGTGTCCAACTCTTGATTTTGGCTCAGGTCATGATCTCAAGGTTGGGGAGTTTGAGTCCCACATCAGGCTGGCTGTTCACTGGCAGTACAGAGCCTGCTTGGTATTCTCTCCCCCACCTCTCTCTCTCACTCTCTCTCTCTTTCTCTATCAAAATGAATAAATAAACAAAAACATTTAATAGTCCATAACATGGTAATTCCACTTTTAAAAGTTTTCTAAAAAATAATTGGACAACTTATCGAGGATATAATCTTTTTATTAATTTATTCACTCAAAAAGTGTTGAGCATCTGCTATGTGTCAGGCAATCAATGTTTCAGTCACTGGACATATGTATTTGAGAAAAATCAAGTATAGCTCATACTTTCATGACACGTACAGTTTAATAAGTGAGTTGAGAAACATCCAATGGTCAAAAATGGATGCATAACTACAAGCAGGAAAACTCTGTGAAGTTGAACAACATAATGTTATCAAACACTACTTCCCTTCAGGATAATTTCTCCTTAGAAAGCAACATTTAAACTAAGATTTGAAGAACAAATATGAGTGAAGTAGTCAAAGACAGTTTTGGAGAAGGAACAGTACTGCAAGGCCCAAGATTGGCAAAGCCATGTTCTACTTGAGAAATTAAAATATGATCTATATGGAGAGTTAGAGGGAGTGGGGAGAAAGATGAAGCTGGGATAGGAAACAGAATAGGGTGGAACCCTGGCAAGTCATCCTATAAATATTTTTTTTAATCCAAAAACAATGGAAATACAGTTAAGCAGACTTAGGGAGTAACAGAATCCAATTTTTCTCTTGAAAATATCTCTCCAGCTTCATTATAAAGAACAGATTAGAGCGAGTCAAAAAGAAATTGTAGAAGATCAGTTAGTGGGTAAATATTTTACTTTGAAGTAGAGGTGATTACCTTATATCAAGGTGGTATAGGATAGACGAAGAGAAATAAATGAACTCAAGAATTATATAAGAAGCAAAATCTTTAGGATCTGTTGTGGGTTGGATATAGGATAGGAAGGAAAGGGATTCTTTAGGAATGACTCCAAGGATTGGTGAAATGGCTGAAAGGACAATAGACCCAATCAGAAAAATTAAAGAATCATGGCTGAGGACAGAATTTTGGTAGACTGTGGAAGGGGAAATATCAAGGGTTCAGTTTTGTAGAAATTGTGAACCAGTTGGTTCTGAGAATTCTGAGTAACCATGTCAGCAATTCACTTGGGTATTCAGGACTAGAGTTACAAGGAGAAATCTGAGATGGAGATACAAATATATTTTTACATGTATTTGATAATTACTGAAATTATAATCATGAGTAAGATCTGTCAAAAAAAATGTACAGTGAGAAAGAAAGGCGTGGGACCTTTGAGTTCTTTGAAGACTCCAACGTAAATAGTAGTGGAAGTTCTGCAGAAGAAACTGAGAATGACAGTTACATTGCCAGAGAAAAAACCAGAGGACAATGGTGACAGAGAAGCTAATGACCAGTGGAGGGAGTCTCAAAGAGCAAAAAGCAATCAGTACTTATAACTGAGTTTTTATAACAAAAAAAGGTGAAGACAAGGAATTTAGTGAGTGAGAGAAGTAACAAGGTTTTGAGAGTGGAAAGGAGGGAAAGCCATGGTGGAACGAGTTGAAGAATAAATAGTTGTGTGAAAATGGAGACACTGATGATTGAAACACTACTAAAACAGAAATAAGTTGGCTTTGTAGTTGAAACAGGATGTGGAGTTAAGGAAGAAGTTTATGGTTGTTGTTATTTTTTTCCATTTGTTTTGTTTTAAGGTAGTAAAGATATGAGATAATTCAGTGGAGATGGAAGAAGAAGAAAATACTGATAATGAGATTTCCTAAGAAAATAAGTATAGGCTCCCCTGTGTGAAATAAATGTGCATCCTTTATGCTAACAGAATACATGTATATTTAGCTCATTAAATTGTGGAATTTTGTTTTGTCTTATTTATTTGTTTTTGTTCTAGGGGAAACTTAGACGTTGACTAGATGTTAAGCCACCATGGAGTTGCTTAAATAAAATATTGTATAAATTTGAAATAAATTATAATTTGGTTTTTAAAATTATAGTTTTATTTATTGAGAAGAAAATGTTTTCACAATAGTAGTACTTTCTACATTTTTTTTCTGTCCCATGCTTAGCATAATATTTTTCATATAATGGTTGTTTATTTTTTTATTTTTTTAACAATTTATTGTCAAATTGGTTTCCTTACAACACCCAGCGCTCATCCCAACAAGTGCCCTCCTCAGTGCCCATCATCCACTCTTCCCCCTCCCACACCCCCCTCACTTCTCAGTTTGTTCTTAGTATTTAAGAGTTTCTTATGTTTTGTCTCCCTCCCTCTCTGTGTCTTTTTTTCCCCCTCCTCCCCTCTCCTATGGTTTTCCGCTAAGTCTCTCAAAATCCACATCCACCTATGCATGGAAACATATGGTATCTGTCTTTCTCTGACTGACTTATTTCACTTAGCGTAATACCCTCCAGTTCCATCCATGTTGCTTCACATGGCCAGATTTCATTGTTTCTCATTGCCGTGTAGTATTCCATTGCGTGTATATATATATATATACACATACATACATACCATATCTTCTTTATCCATTCGTCAGTTGATGGACACTTAGTCTCTTTCCATGATATGGCTATTGTCGAAAGTGCTGCTATAAACACCGGGGTACACGTGTCCCTAGGCATCAGGACTCCTGTATCTCTTGGGTAGATTCCTAACAGTGCTATTGCTGGGTCATAGGGTAGTTCTATTTCCATGTTTTTTTTCGAGAAACCTCCACACCATTCTCCAGAGCGGTGGCACCAGTTTGCATTCATGAGTGTTTAAAAAACACTGACTAAATAAGCAGAGAAATACACTATATAGAATAAAAATTCCACTACACAAATAGGTATACAAGGAATATTGACAGATTTTCATTTTGTGTAAATCAGTTTAGTTTTGATGCCAAACTCTTATTTCATGGGGACTTATGACGGATTCTTTCCATGTCCTCCTGTGGTCTTCTGCTTCCAGAAGCTGTGGCAGAGTTTTAGGGGGTTACCTCTGCTCATGGCAATGTTTACCTGTGGGTTAGCTACATTCTGGCCTCTGTGGCCCTTCCTTAAGTGTTATTTTGTCTCACGTAGGCAGTAAGAATCTTGGACTATAGTCCCAGGTGCAGGGTCTGGCCTTTTAGTAATCAAGTATCCTTGCCTCCGGAGAATACCTTGAGTCCTGTCAGGGTATGTCCAGAGAGTTAGCACAGGCCCCATTGGCTTATATGACTCATGCCTATTTCTCTCATCTCCAGAAATGTTTAGCCCGTCAAGCACCTCCTTTTCATCCTCATTCTTCTCAATGTTTTGGACTTTTGATGACAAAAGACGGCTCTAGAATAAAACTGCACTAAATCATAGAGCATGCCACCTCTTGGGAATGGGGAGATTTTAGGGTCCAAGAAAGTAATATCGCAAATAGTATCTGGTCAAATATTTTAACTTTGTGAAAAGGTCATGAGAATGTGGGATGGGTAGATAGAGAAATGGAAAGATTGATGAAGCTTCTGTGTAGTGAGACAGTGTGGGATTTTTAAATTTTGTTGTTTTACTTGACTCATTTTCCTTTTTCTATTCTCTTTAATAATTCCTCTTATAACATATTATCAAATAAATAAAAAATAATGGAAAAGGAAAAAAATAATTTTAATATTCTAGAAATATAAATAGTTTTCCTTTGAAAAGTACAGCACTGCCTAGAGCTGATACATGGCAGAGTCCACTAATAACTCCAGCTTCTGAATAGCCAGGAATAAAAATGTAAGAAATCCCTATTTCATGTTGGGTCTTACCAGCTGTATGCAACTGTTGCCTTGGGGATACACTATATTAATTACATGCTCTACTTTTGAGAGCATTTTTTTTCTAAGTAGTCATATTGTATGTGTTACGTACTGAACAATACCATATTTTTTTCCAATGGACCTCATCCTGCTTTGCATTTAGGTAGTTTTTAGATATTTTTGAAAAGGTCTCCAATTACAGGTGGAGGGCAGAGTTTAATAAATCACAGAGGAGGGAATTTTTTTATGGGAAAAAGCATGTTCCATACCTTTGCCATTTCTAAGCTTTATCATTTATCCATAAAAGGACTTGTGCCCATTGATATCCCTTTTGAGCATTTTCTTTCATTGACCAAGTTTAGAAAATGTAGGCTCTGTCTAGACTGTGATACTGTCCATGCTACTTGATCTTCCAGAATTTTATTTAACTTCACTCTCTAGCAGAGTGAGATTGGGAATAAGACTTCTGTTTTCTTCTTTTCCCCTTAAGTAATCATTTGCTTTGACTAAATTCCTCTTGGTAATGCTGATGGCCATGTTGCCAACAACAGGGTGTTCACTGCTATTGCTACTGACCCTGCTCTGCTGGACTGAAGGCTGTGCACCAAAGGAGTACACCAAAGGAGACATTCTGATCTCCTCCCTAGAGAAAGCCAAAGCAAACCAGGAGATGATAGCTACCTACTGTTACTTTAGTTTGATTCTGAGAATTATACATGACCAATCATTAATCTTCACTTGTATAAAATTCTCCTTGCTCCTGAGGCCAATGAACTAGGAAGACTAAAGCAAAAGTAAATCCTGTAAATATTCAAGGCTAATGACTCTTTCAAAACAAAATCTCACCATAATGATCCTTTCGCATACATCTGAGAGGACTCTCTTTTGTTCCCTTGTGCCTTTTGTGAATTCAGTTCCAGAAAATAGCTGTCAGCTATCAGGCCCAAAGTTCAGTTTAAGGATTTGGACAGCAGTCACTAGATACAGAAGCAGAAAAGAGAAGCTGCAATTAGAAGAGCCAGGGATTCAGTGAAGCTGAGCAAAAAAACCTAAACAGTGATCCACAATAGGCAAACAAACAAACAAACAAACAACAGGTATCCAGAGGCAAATGCAGATTGAGGATCACCATACTATAGCAGCTCGAAAGTCGTGTTGTTAAGCAAAAGTTCCAGGCACACGGATCCTGGGGAGTCGTGCTAAAACGGAGCTCCCAAACGAGACCCACAACAGGGAGGGAAGCATAGAAGATTTAAGGCTTTGCTTCGAGTCACTATTCAATAAAAGTGAATTAAATTGTAATCACTTCATTTTTCCTTTAATTACCTTTCAAGACTTTACAGAGAAAAAGTCGCAATTTAATGCTATACGTTTTATAACTCTCCAGTAATTTATTTATTTTTTATCAGAAGGAGACATAGTCTCTGATTTGGAGGCTTTAGATGCTGTGCTTTTTATCATATGTATTTTATATTATCTTCTATTATGGCAATTAATATTTTCCATTTTAATGACATAAATTGTTCTCGTAAACATACTTAAAGTGAATTTATTTATTTAATTATTTATTCACTAAAGTGAATTTATTTTATTTATTTATGTCAGGTAAATAATAGTTTTAGTAGTTTTCATGAGCTGATACTTAGATATGGCAGAAGTACTAAAGATGACACTCAGGTGATAGCATTTGGGATACAATGTTCCGAGTATGATGATACACACTCTTGCACGTACACCGATTTCCCTCAATCTGAAGCTATGTCTATTTTCACAGAAGGCTAAGAATACCAAACACACATATGTACACAAAGAACACACAAATAGATATTTCTGTGAATTGTTAGGAGGAGGGGAACCTATTTCCAACTTTTATTCTTATCCACTAAAGGAATTTGAAATCAAACAGTAGCATCAAACAATGCAAACAACAAAAAACTATCTTATGTTTACAACGCCTCTGAGTTAACATGCCCACCTAAGGAATCCAGTATCAGGTGGTCAACAGCATTCCCCTTGTTATGACAATAGCACTGAGTGATACTGATATTCCGATCTCAGGAAGTATTAAGATTTAAACATACTCAAAACAGTATCGCTTTATTCATAGAGTTGTTAGACTAGAAAGCTTTTTATGGAATTGAAGTGTTTGTTTGCTTATTTATTTATTTATTTATCTATTTATTTATTTATTTTGTTGGTATAGTTGACCCACAATATCACATTAGTTTCAGAAATATAACATAGTGATTCAACAGTTCTATACATTATGGTTAAATCTATGAATAAAGCAATACTCTTCTGTGATGCTGTGAAGCAAAAACAAGTTAGAATCATAGTCGACTGTCATAAATCAGCCTCCATTCTAATAATAAGAAAAGAGCTGTCTTCTCTTTCATATTCAATAACATATTTAACTTTATATCTAGTAGTCCTGTCAATCTAAACTCACTGTGTTTTTTAACAAATGAAATGTAACATACATACAAAAAAGTGCATCCCAGAATAGCCCAGTTCAAGGAACTTTTACAATCTAAACATGTTTATGAAACAATCACCCCATCCATACTCATTACAGTCACCGTAGTCTGACAAGGGTAACTGATATCCTGGCTTGTAATAGTGTAGATTAATTTTCACACATTTTTTAAATTTACATAAATAAGATAAAGTTGAATATACCATTTTATGCTTTTATGATTTCTTACATTCAAAAATATATTTTTGAGAATTATGTTTTTGAGTGCAATTGTAGATCATTCTTTTTTATACTGTAAATTATTTTCGAAAAGATGTTGACCCTCACTCAGGAATTCCAAATTTAAACTATATTGAGATAATATTTTTCTCTATCAGACTGGCAAAATTCAAAAAAATTAAGCAACAATATGGTAATGATAATACAAGAGTGCACATATCTTCAAATTCACCAAATTGTGTATATGAATTATATGTGGTGTTTTGGAGACCAATTATACCCTTCAATAAAGCTGAAAGAAAGATGAAATAGGGAAGTGACACTTGTCTGAGTATGCCTTCTGGTAGTGTTTCATTTTTTTAAAAAGTATATAGGAGAAAATCGAAATGCCATTCCAACAAAAACAAATTAATTTATATTTCAAATAAATACCATAACTACTCGAAAGGTTAATGAAAAAACTAATCCCGAATACAATATAAATTAATATATCAAAATTAATAAATGAATAACAAATAAACAGAGAAAATAAGAAAGCTCTTTTTTCTAATATAAGGCCAAGTAATAAATGTGGAAATAATTATTAGATTATGATGGCAAAACCATGGTAATAGATTCAAGCAGGGATTATTAATAAATGGTAAAATGAGTAAGTGAAAATTTGAGAATTGAGAGTTATATATATGCTCTTAAAGTATTTCTTTATGTGTATTTATTAATTACACAGGGAAAAATATGTGGATAGTGAAGAAATTTCACAGACAACCTCCCTAACCAAGATATCCAAGTTAATATTACCAATAATGGGAAAAACTGGCCTCACACTCCACATGATTTTATTGCCGAGAATACTACATCATTCTTGTGATAACTTGGTCCAAACTGTATCATCTAACTGTAATCATGAGAAAACAACAGTGATCCCAAAGTGAGGAACATTTTACAAAACAGTTGTCCTGTATTCTTCAAAAATATCAATATACTAAGATTCAAGGACTGCAAATCTATTTCAGAATCGAAGGGTCTAAAGAATCAACTGGACGCAATACAACACCTGGGATTTTAATTTTTTATAAAGGGCATTCCTGGGAAATGGATTAAATCTGAATATGATTCAGCCAGTTAGAGAAGTGAATCATATAATTACCTGACTTTTTAAAATTACTATAGTTATGTAAGATAATGTACTTGACCTTTAGAAAAGCAAATTTAAGTATTTCAGATTAATGGGTATCATGTCTGAAAATTCTTGTTCAGTGGTGGTGGGGAAAATATTCATCTATGTCATACACAGAGAATATAAATCACAAAATATCAACTACCATTATATGCACCCATATGTATATGTATACATATATGCATGTTTTATGTATATATGTGTATGTATATTAAATATATGTACATATTTGTATTTAAATTTAAATAAATTTAAATTTGGGGTATCTAAATGGTAAAAATTATTTAAAAATACAGGAGAAGCACACAACTTTTTAAAAAAGTGTCAAAAGAATAGGTGTCTTTCCTTAGTAGAAAATGGAATTATAGAATTCCATCCCATAGAATGTAATAAAGGAGAAGTTAGACAGGTACTTAGGGATCAGTTGCCATGGCAAACAGTTTGATTTTGCCTGGTGTCATTTCTTTCACCCAGAACTTTTTATTAGCCATGAACATATGTGCCAAAATGTGCACTCTTGTACTTTAAAGTTGTGGCCTGGAACTGGACAAAAAACTCCACGTTTCTTTGAAAATGCTACTGAACTTGATGACTTATTTATACTTCGGCTCTACCGATGACTAGAAAGGGGACATTAGTTAACTGAGGCAGTCTTGTACATTCTTATTTTCAAATATAAATTTCCCTTCAGTAAAATAATCATGGTGCCTTTTATAAAGTTTTTACTGGCTTTTATATAATAATAATGGGCTTAAATTTGCAAGGTTTGCTTGACTTTTACAAGTATTTTCAAATGGACATAGAAATCCTTTCAGTGTATCTACATAATTAGTATTTATTTAAGGCTGATATACAAGCTTAATTATTTAAAATACAAACAGGATTTAATTAACAAATATGCTAATTTTGCTAATTTAGAAATTAGGCTCAATTCAGTCTTCTTTGGAAAACTTTGAAAGGGAGTGGATTGTAGTCAAATATAAAAGATGTAAAAATACCAGAGTTTCTTTGACATACGTTTCTTGATTTCAGTATTTCATTGTTAGTATTTAGAACTTGTGTATTTTGTGTGAAATACCTGTGTATTTTGCAAAGTTTAAAAATGTCATTTGACATTATCCCAGTTTATTTTTTTTCAGTAGGAAATACACAATAAGACATGGCTGGAACAGCCAAGCTGACCTTTAAATTAAAAAAAGAAAAATTTAAAAAAGCAAACAGTGTTAGTGTTTTTGATTTGACAGACCTCAAAGACAAGTTAAACTTCTTGCTAACGGCTAGAAGGAAAAACAAAGTGAGGTACTGGCTTACAATTACAACCTTTGCTGAAGAAAATGATGACTCTGAAAGCCAGCACAACAAAGCTTTCACTTAGATATTCATAGCTATTATTTCTTATATCGGTAAATCAGTGGTGACAACAAATGATAACTATTCCGAAGGTCTACTGAAAATAAAAATTATTAATTTGTGGCCACAGGACCTCAATAAAAAGACTTTCTTGACAGGAAATTCCTGACATGGATGGATGGAATACTAATCTAATTTGCCGTAGCTTCATGTGAGACTTCTGGCGAATGTAATCTAAGTAGAGGCACCTATAGTCAAAAGATTCTTATTAAGTACCTGCTATGTGCCAGACTAATCTGAAAATATTTCATCGAAGACAGTTTTTTTAATATTATGTCAGTGTCTGAGTGATCAGCTGTGCTGATATTTATGGAAGAGTATGTACAGAATACAAAACAAATTACAGAGTTTTAAAAAAAATGACAGGAAGACAGCGTCGATTGCCAGAGACTCAGATTATTGCACCTCATTTAGAAGCTAAATTAATCTGGGGTATTTTACTTAATAAATTTCTGATTTAAAGAAAAACTGCTAGTCTCCAGTATGTCAATTTCTCAAAGCCTTTCTTTTCTTTACAATAGGTTTTGTGTAGTTTATATGAAATACATCAACAGGTGCCTTTTCTTATCCAATTGGGTTAAAATGAGTATACAATTTTTCCATCACACTTAAGAATCTAAACACCATAATTCACTGCATTGAAGATTAGCTTTGTGTTATATTATTTCTATCCCATACAATGTATATGTATAATTATGCATTTTTCAGTCTTTTTTCTCTTCCTTAATTGTATTTATTTTTTAATGTTTATTTTCTTTTTGAGAGAGAGAGAGACAGAGTGCAAGTGGGAAGGTGCAGAGAGAGAGGGAGACACAGAATCTGAAGCAGGATCCAGGCTCTGAGCTGTCAGCACAGAGTGCAACATGGGCTCAAATTCATGGACCTAAGCCAAAGTCAGGCGCTTAACCAACTGAGCCACCCAGGCACCCCTCTCTTCCCTAATTTTAATTAAAATAAGTGTCATTAGACTAGTCAGAAGTTGAAAAGAAAGGAGGCCAGATAATGTCTTCTACAAAATGAAAAAAAATATGGGAGTGCCTAGGTGGCTCAGTTGGTTAAGTGTCTAAGTTTGGCTCAGGTCATTATCTCATGGTTGGTGAGTTTGAGCCCAGCTTCAGGGTCTGTGCTGACAGCTAGCTCAGAGCCTGGAGCTTGCTTTGAATTCTGTCAAAGAATTCTCTCTCTCTGCCCCTCCCCTGCTCGCCCTCTGTCTCTGTCTCTCAAAAATAAATAAAACATTAAAAAAATTTCAAAATGAACAAATAGAAATTTATGTAACAAAATTACATGGATTTGATTTAGCTCTTTATTTGCATTAAGTAAATATTATGCTTTCTTACTTTATTTTAAACTAAAGTTTTAATTCTTTAGAAAACTAACAGAGAATAAACAATGTTTCATGAAATTATTTATTACTTAGGAATTTTAAATAATAGAGCAAAGGAGAGAGAGATGAAAAAATAGGAGAGAGATAAATAGGAGTTTGTAGAAAACTAACAATGTTTAGGGAAAGTTTGTTGAGTAAACATGGGAGGAAGCTAAATGAATCTTTGTTTTAAAAGCTGGATCTTAAGAATGGCTAAATGAAGCATCATATTCTTTGATTCCTGTGAAGAGCAGATAAAGCAGAAGAAAATAAGACTCTCTTGCTTGAAAGGATGAAGGTGGCTCCCACCACACTGAATCAGTTAAAGCAAACTTTATATTGGTTTTCGTTCACAAATGTCATGTCCACTGCATTTTGACTTTGGTTTCCTTTCATTTCAAACCCTAGGAAACCTGAAACTCAAAATAAAATTCCTACCCTTTGCTGAGCTCTGTGGGTTTGGAAACTTCTCTAGGGTTTAGTTCATTTTTTCATTCTTACCAACTGGCATAAGAATTAGACACCAAACCCAAAAGAAACCACAAAAATTGGTCTCAAAACAGCCCTGACTATCAGGAGAGAGCGAAATGTTAAGTTTATAGGTTCACTGAATAGTTCAGGGGTTTGGAAACTATTCACATTATACTTGGCCCTTTTTATCTCTATTTTCAACCCCAAACTAAAAAATCCCTCAGAATGTAAGGTTTTAGTTTTAGGATAGAAACTTGGATCTCAACATGAGAAATTTTCTTACATAGATACTCAAGGAGAGAGATTGTATGTTTGAATCTTATGAAAAGATAAATTTAAAATTTATATAAATTTATAGCAGAAAATAACTATGAAAAGTTGTAAAATGAAAACTAATCCTATCATAGACTAAGATTGATGGAATATCAATGACTCATTCACTAGATTACCCAAACTATGATGAGTTGTGTACAGTTAAGTATTTAGATACTTAAATAATTTAATAAAATTAAAATACGCCTAATGTTTTTAGAGTAGTTTGTTAAAATTTTAAGCACAATATAAATAAAGTTTATTATTGACTTCCACTGAAGACTAGGAACTAAAGTTGCAGTTACATTGGCTGCGATTGTGGGAATAAACAAAAGTAGGCAAAAGCAAGTCATATCACCTTTTCTACTCTGAGAATAACCTACCTATTTTCTTTTCTGAGTGATGGAATGAAGGTCCTCAGCTGCTCTTCATGTCTGAGTTCCACTAATGTCTTCCCATTCAAACCTGTATTATTTACATTTTTTATAAAACCAGCATAGGGTGGCTTAGTCGGTTAAGCTTCGGACTTCGGCTCAGGTCATGATCTTAGGGTTCATGAGACTGAGTCCCATGTCAGGCTCTGTGCTGACAGCTCAGAGCCTGAAGCCTGCTTCAGACTCTGTGTTTCCCTCTCTCTCTGCCCCTCTCCCACTCATGCTCTGTCTCTCTCTAAAATAAATAAATTTTAAAAAAAAAAAAATAAATAAAAAATTAAAAAGCCAACGTCAAAAAAACTCATCAAATTCAGAATATTTTCTAGTGACTAGCTGCCTTGTTACGATTCAATTTAGATTGAATTTGGCTCCCTAATTAGCCTATACACACATACAAACAAACATACAATCACATTTTAGTGTCTTAATGAAATAGGAGTTTTATTTCTTTATTTGCACAAACAAAATTTGGAGGTAAAATGAAAGGATAAAGTTGTCTAGGGCACTAATCAAGGACGTAGGTGCCTTCTTGCTTCCTGTTTCTTTTCTTTTACTGTATAGATTTTTCTTTACTTCCTAATTTTTTTTGTTAGGAAGAGCAGATAATAGTTAACAGAAAAAAACAACAACTTTAACTTATCTACCCTCTTTTTATTTCACTGCAGTAAAGACACACTCACATAACATGAGACTTTTCTTAACAAATTTTTAAGCATATAAAACAGTATCATTAACCATAAGTCTCTATCACTTAATGAACTTTCTTGGAACACCTAACCAACTGTCTACTTATTTTACTTTGGCCAGAATTGCATGAAATAGCAACTTTTAATAGGCAGGCAGTCTGTGGAGACAAGTATTTTTGGTTGGACACAATATCCCAATTTAAAAATAGGCATGCTTTTAGTAAGACAAAATAAAGGAGCCACCGCTGTCTATTGAGCCACAGCCGTCACTGTGTATTGAATACAGCTGATTTTTAAACTTCAAAACAGTAATTCTTGCCATTTATTTGTATATATCTAAGAATTAAAGGGTATGTAAAATGATAACTTAGTTGGGAATTTTCCAAAGATACAGAAAGATATTAGCATTTAGATAAAAAAAGTGCATTGAATAATATGATGAATAAATCCAAACCTACAAACTAGAGTGGAACTCTGGGGGTGGGGGGCATAGAAAAAAGATATCCTCCAGGTAACATAAGCGAGAAGGAAAAAAATCACAAAGGGAAGGGGGAAAATATCTACAAATTAACAATAATTTAATTAAGAGGTAAAGTATAAGTAAAACCAAATAAACATTAGTGACTAGTTGTGGGGAGTGACAATCAAACAAGATATAACTAAAAGAATACATTAAAATAATGTAAAATGTATATGGAAGGTAGTTTAAAATGTTTTAAAGACGAATTTTGGCAACAGAATAGACGTTTTGATCAAGTTTAGAATTTGTGATGTTGTAGGTATCCATGTTAGAAAAATAGGGTTAAACTTAAAAAAGATCAGATTAGAATATAAAGCACATAAGCAATAAAGAGTGACCTGGTCACTCCAAGAAAAAGCAGTAAATGGACAGAGAAAATAAAGTAAAGGCATAACACATAGAATACAAAATAAGATAGTAAGAAGAAGTATAAATGCATCAGTAATAATAAGAAACTCTTTAAACTCCAAAATTATTCCAGTAGAGCAAAAATTTAAAAATGTTACAATAGGAAGTTTACAAACATGACAAATGTGTCTCAGAAATATTGAAAGTATAAGGATTGAAATATAAATGAATTTAATAAAACTTATATATAAATATTAATGTCAGTTGCAGTCTTTTGAGAAAAATTATAGAAACAAAGAATATTGTTACTTTTAAGATTTCTTTTACTATCATATCATTCTTTTAAAAAGTCACATGATATACAGTGAAAATATTGAGTCCATTAAAAAATGGCAAATAATTCTTCAGGAAGAATTTTTAAGTCTGACCATGTTACATATATAATGAAAATTATAATTATTTAGATCTGAGCATTAATGCTGGACAGAGCAATTTAGCAATTAATCTAGACAGAGATAGATATAGATATAATGTGAGATGCATCAAAAGCAGCACACAGGGGCATTTATAGTCTTGAGTGCAAAATTTGAAAAAAAAATTGATGACCCAAGACTACGAATCATGAAATAGGAAAGAAGAAAAGAATGAGTGGAACCCAGAGGGAGATACAAAAGATGAAGAAAAGTGGGAGGAAATAAGTTATAGCAATTAGAGTACAAAATAGTTAAATAGAAAATAACATATTAGACAGTTTTAACGAAGTCAAAAGATAACTTATAGGGGAGAAAAAAGTAGGCGTGTGTAACAAACAGAAATTTAAATTGAAATTATTATGAATGAAAAAGAAACAGTGTATGGAATGAATATTTGTGTTCCTTCAAATATTTTATGGATTTATTAGAATATAAATTGACATATAAAATTGTTAGATGCTTAAAATGTACATCATTGTAATTTCATATACATATACATTGTGAAATGCATTATATTTTTATACATTGAATATAGGCATAGTTCTGAGATATTGTGGGTTCCTTGGAAATATTGTGCATTCTGTTACAGACCACTACAAATCTCTGTTCCTCTCCTGCTCACGCTCTCTCTCTCTCAGAATTAAGTAAATAAAACTTAAGAAAAAAGAATTGAATAAACCAAGAGCTCAGAAGGAGATCCAAATCATTTAAAACTTGATATATGACAGAAGAAGTACGGTGATTTTATAAGGAACAGGTGTAGTGGATACATAGTCAATAAATATCATTGATACTTTTGCAACACATATGAATAAATGGTTCCTATTACATAGTACTTGGAACAAATTCCACATGAATTAATGAAATGAATGTGAAAACAAAAACCTTAAAACATTTAAAACACATTATAGGAGTTTAAAATACCAGTGTCTTCCATATTACTAAAAAAGCCAAACAATTCTAATTCTAATTCTAATTAATTCAATTAAATTATTCTAATTCAATTCTAATTAAAATTAGAAATAAATATAAACAGTTTATAAAAGTGGATTACTAATATATATGTGAAAATATAATTATTTAGATGTGAAATATTCATTTTTATGTAAAGTTGTGTTTCCAAGGTTATGCAGTTTGTGCAAACCTGAGGACCATACTTTGACTAACACAGTCTAAAGAATCTATGTGCAAAAGGATGCCTATGATTCCTGTGGGCAATTGCTAAATTGGAAGCTTCAGGAAAAGTGAATCATAGGGGCACCTGGGTGACTCAGGTGGCTAAGCATCCGACTCCAGCTCAGGTCATAATCTAGCAGTTCATGGGTTGGAGCCCTGAGTCCAGCTTCGTGCTGACAGCTCAGAGCCTGGAGCTTGCTTCAGATTCTGTGTGTGTCTCTCTCTCTGCCCCTCCCCTACTTGTTCTCTCTCTCTCTCTCTCTCTCTCTCTCTCTCTCTCTTTCTCTCTCTCTCTCTCTCCCTCTCTCAAAAATAAACATTTAAAAAACTTAGAGGTGCCTGAGTGGCTCAGTCAGTTAAGTGTCTACCTTCAACTTAGGTCATGATCTCACAGTTCATGGGTTCAAGCCCCCTCTTGGGCTCTGGGCTGAGAACTCAGAGCCTGGAGCCTGCTCCAGATTCTGTGTCTCCCTCTCTCTCTGCCTCACCCCTGCTCATGCTTGATCTCTCTCTCTCTCTCAAAGACAAATAAAACGTTAACATTTTTTAAATTAAAAAAATTTAAAAAGTGAACTTGGAAAAAATTCTTCCACAGTGGTACATTGAAAGCATTTAGTTATTAAAGTTAATAAACCAAATTTAAGTGTATCAACCAGAATACATTTGGAAAATTAACATTGATTGTAAAATATTGCAAGAAAATACTTACACTATAATAGCATATTAAATTAAAACACACCCTACTGTCCTTTAAATGTAATTATGTGTAAGTGATCATCTACATAATATATAAATTATGCAAATGAATTATATATACCAACCTAAATATAATGGTTTCCTCTAGGACCGGATGAAGGAATGAGGGATGTGTGGAGTAGGTTTTATCTATAATTCTCCATGTGTTTACTAATAAGAAATATAATATATTATAATTTTCAATTATAACAAAATACTGAAAAATTTAAAATGTAGATGGTAATTACATAGGTATTTACAATATTACCTCCTGTATGTATGAAACATTTCATAATTAAAACAGTATTAGAATATAGTCACCTTATCAATAATAATTTCTCAATAAAATATAGATACATATTACTAAAATGATTTTTAATATAATGGCATTTCTTTATATATTACCTAATTAGCATTCTTTGGTCAATTGAAAATCAAATCTAAACGATACTTAAAACTTAGCTGTGTTGGGAAATGTAAATCAAAACCATAACGAGATATCATCTTATTATACCTGTCAGAATGGCTAGAAGCAAAAAGACAAGAAGTAACAAGTGTCGGCGAGGATGTGGAGCAAAAGGAACCCTTGCACACAGAGGTAGGAATGTCAGTTGGGGAAAACAGTATGGAGTTTCCTCAGAATATTAAAAATAGAAATACCATATAACCCAATAATTCCACTATTGGATATTTTCTCAAATAAAATGAAAACACCAATTTGAAAAGATATATACTCCCTTATTTTATTGTAGTATTACTTAAAATAGCCAAGATACGGAAGCAACTCTTGTATGCATAGATAGAAAAATGAACAAAGGAGGTGTAATCTGTATATACACACACACACACATGGACTTTTAGCCTAAAAATGATGAGTTCTTGCCATTTGATGTACATACAGGGTATTATGCTAAGTGAAATAAGTCAGATAGAGAAACACAAATATCATATGATTTCACTTATATGTGGAATCTAAAAACCAAAACAAATGAACAAATGAAAAGCAGAAATGGACCTATAAATATAGAGAAGAAACTGATGGATGCCAGAGGGTGGGCAAAACTGGTGAAAGGTAGTGGGAGATAAAGGCTTCCAGTCGTGGAATGAGTAAGTCATGGGAATAAAAAGTACTGCATAGGGAATATAGTCAACGATACTGTAATAACATTGTATGGTGATAGATAGTAGCTACTCTTGTGGTGAGCACAGCACACTGTATGAACTTATTGAATCAGTATGTTGTACACTTGAAACTAATGTAACATTGTGTGTCAACTGTACTTACATTTTTAACATAAATAAATACGTAAATACAGCACAGAGTAAGGGGAGACTTCCACTATCTATAGTAAGCTATCCGAGGAGGCTGAGCATACAAATAAAGAGATGAAAAATATTTTTCCTGGTGTTTGACATAAAATAAAATTGGTGAGTTAACAACGACAACAACAACAACATAACTGGTGGTTAATTTTGTGTCAACTTGGGTAGGCTATGCTGCCCAGTTAATCAATCAACACTCATCTCAATATTGCTGTGAGGAATTCTGTAGTTGTGGTTAACATCCACAGTCACCTAACTTTAAGGAAAGGAGATTATCCTCAATAATGTGGGTGAGGGATGCCAGGGTGGCTCAGTTGATTAAGCGGCCGACTTCGGCTCAGGTCATGATCTCACGGTCTGTGAGTTCGAGCCCCGCTACCGGCTCTGTGCTGACAGCTCAGAGCCTGGAGCCTGCTTCGGATTCTGTGTCTCCCTCTCTCTCTCTGCCCTTCTCCTGCTCATGCTCTGTCTCTATGTGTCAAAAATAAATAAACGTTAAAAAAATAAAATAAAATAATAATGTGGGTGAGCCCCATCCGGTTACTCAAAGGCTTTTAGAGAAAAACTGAGGTTTTCCTGAGAAACAAATTCTCCTTCAAGACCGCAGGCAGCTTTAACCCCTGACTGAGGGCTTTTAGCCTGAAAGACTGTTGTACAGACTTTGAACTGGCACCACAATTGTGTAAGCCAGTTCTTTGAAATTAATTATTTACGTGTGTCTGTGTGTATTCTATTGTTCTGTTTCCCTGGAGACAGTGACTGATATAAATGTAAATCATGATTCCATATCAATTAATTCCTAAAGAAATTCATTAAGTATTGTATAACTTTATTTTAAATCAGGTTAATTTTGAGCAGTTTTGTGTGAGAGAGTATGTGCTTACACAAGTATATGTGCATATATGCATTTGTGTGTGTTAAAGACTTTTTACTGATTTCTTTTTGTTTTTATCTTTTCTACAATTTCCTGTCTGCAAAAAGCTGTAGCTTAAGGCTGCAGCATCATCCCTCCCTTCTTGGCAAACAAAATCACAATTTGTTCAGGTTTACATTCCTAAGAGAGTGATTCCATGCCCAGCTAAGGAGTAAATCTTGTAACTCTGAGCCTATTGCGATAATACTATTTCTCTTTCCAGTAATTGATTAAAGGTTGAGCATATGACAAATTTGGGGGCATTGATACACACTGATAGATCTACTGGACAGTCTACAGGAAAACTGGAAGAGATCATTCCATTCCTCGCTCTGCATATTGTGTTGTCAGACGAAATGCCTGGAATTGCAGCAACCATCGTCCAGTTCGGATGGGAATCAGCCTGAATTAAACAAGACTTTTGTCCTCTTTCACATTTTATTCCTTTTTAGCCATTCTAGGCTAAGTTTTTCTGTCACTTGTAGCCTAAGACACCATAACTTAAATAAACTTTCATGTATTTCTTTAGAAATTGTGACATAATATGTAACACCAACTACCAAACCCACTGCATTTCAACTGATGGGGTAATTTAAGACTTGAACATTAAACACCAGAATATTACAGTATATTCAATGAAACCTAATATCTTGGAAAAGACTCTTCAAAGATCCAGTATGAGTGAATTCAACTAATGACACTTAATTGCAGATTTTTTTGGCTGGTTTCAGTCAATTGAAGGCATTATTAATGTGGAGTGCAAATGGATCTAAATTCAAAAAGGCATTCATTCCAATTCTATTCTCATAATGCTGATAGAGTATAGACCAATCTTTGTTAACTACTGAAAATACTTCTCAACCATATCTGATTAATTGAATAGACTGATAGAAATCTCTATTTGAAGAGCAGAATATTGCCTTATCAGATTGCTCACCTTTGATTCTCTTTCCAAATTAGAAGAATTTATAGAAGAATTACCTGAGAGGCTATGCCTCTAATAACCATTCATTTTCTTTTGTATACTGCCTAAAATAGGAATGTTAACTGTTTTATATTTTTTAATAAAAATAGAATATAATGCAGTCTGTACCTTACTATGGATCTAAGCTAAATATTGAAATGACAAAAATGGCAACAACAACAACTGAAACAACTTTTTAATCTCAAAGCTTTGTTTAAAGACCAACACCTACATAGCTATCTGTATGAATCATGCCTGTCTCAATTCACCTAATTATCACATATATTTAGCAAATTATATATTTTCAATACTTAGTAATGATTGAGAGTTCTCAATTGATTGTATTTTACTCTGTGTTTGTTGGATATTCTGTATCTCATCCCTGAAATTTATTATTAATTTTTTCACATTAAGGGATTTTGTTTTGTTTTGTTTTGTTTTTTGTTTTCTTTTTATTTCAAGTTAGTTAACATACAGCGTAGTCTTGGCTTCAGGAGTAGAACCCAGTGATTCACCTCTTACATGCAAAACCCAGTGCTCGTCCCAAGCATCACCCATTTAACCCATTGCCCCACTCACGTTCCCCTAGCAACGCTTAGTTTGTTCTTAGAATTTAAGGATCTCTTATGCTTTGTCTCCCTCTCCATTTTTATCTTATTTTTCCTTCCCTTCCCCTTATGTTCATATGTTGAGTTTCTCAAATTCCACACGTGAGTGAAATCATATGATATCTGTCTTTCTCTAACTGGCTTATTTTGCTTAGCATAATACACTCTAGTTGCAAATGGCAAGATTTCATTCTTTTTAATCTCCAAGTAGTTTTCTATTGTATATATAAACCACATCTTCTTTATCCATTAATCAGTCAATGGACATGTGAGCTCTTTCCATTATTTGGCTATTGTTGATAGTGCTGCTGTAAATTTTGGGGTTCATTTGGTCCTCAAATCAGCATTTTTGTATTCTTTAGATAAATACCTAGTAGTGCAATTGCTGGGTCATAGGGTAGTTCCTAGGTCATAAGGCCATAGGGTAGTTCCTGGGTCATAAGGTATTTCCTCCTTTCGGAGGAAACTTCATACTGTTCTCCAGAGTGGTTGCACCAGTTTGCATTCCCATCAACAGTGCAAGAGGGTTCCCCTTTCTCCACATCCTCACCAACATCTGTTGTTTCCTGAGTTGTTCATTTTAACCATTCTGACAGGTGTGAGGTGGTATTTCATTGTGGTTTTGATTTGGATTTCCCTGATGATGAGTGATGTTGAGCATCGTTTCATGTGTCTGTTAGGTGTCTGGATGCCTTCTTTGGAAAAATGTCTATTCATGTCTTCTGCCCATTTCTTCACCGGATGATGTGTTTTTTGGGTGTTGAATTTGGTAAGTTCTTTATAGATTTTGGATACTAACCCTTTATCAGATATGTCATTTGCAAATAGCTTCTCCCATTCTATCAATTGTCTTTTAGGTTTGTTGATTGTGTCCTTTGCCGTGTAGAAGCTTTTTATTTTGCTGAGGTCTCAAAAGTTCATTTTTGCTTTTATTTCCCTTGCCACTAGAGACACGTCAAGTAAAAAGTTGCTGTGGCCGAGGTCAAAGAGGTTGCTGTCTGTTCTCTCCTGTGAGATTTTGATAGTTTTCTGTTTCACATTTGGGTCTTTCATCCATTTTGAATTTGTTTTTGTGTATGGCCTACGAGAGTGGTCCAGCTTCATTTCTCTGCATGTCGCTGTCCAGTTTTCTCAATGCTCTTTGCTGAAAAAGACTGTCTTTTTGCCATCAGATACTCTTTCCCACTTTGTTGAAGATTAGTTGGCCATACATTTGTGCATCCACTTCGGGGTTCTCTATTCTGTTGCATTGATCTGTGTGTCTTTTTATGCCTGCCCTATATTGTCTTGATGATTATAGCTTTGTAATACAGCTTAAAGTCCAGAATTGTGATGTCTCCAGCTTTGGTTTTCCCTTTCAACATTACTTTGGCTATTCAGGGTCTTTTCTGGTTTCCTAAAAATTTTAGCATTGTTTGTTCTAGCTCTGTGAAGAATGCTGGTGTTATTTTGATAGAGATTGCATTGATTGTGTAGATTGCTTTGGGTAGTATCAACATTTTAACAATATGAGTGTGGAATGTTTTTCCATTTTTTTGTGTGTGTCTTCAATTTCTTTGACAAGTTTTCTGTAGTTTTCAGTGTATAGATCTTGAAGCCAGATCTCTGTGGTTAGGCTAATTCCCAGGCATCTTATGTTTTTTTGGTGCAATTGTAAATGGGATCGATTTGCTGATATATTTTTCTGCTGCTTCGTTATTGGTGTATAGAAATGCAACCAATTTCTGTACAATGATTTTATATCCTGTGACTTTGCTGAATTCATGTATCTGCTGTGGCAGTTTTTTGATGGAGTCTTTAGGTTTTCCCTGTAGAATAGCATGTCATCTGCGAAGACTGAGAGTTTGACTTCTTCCTTGCTGATTTGGTTGCCTTTTATTTCATTTTGTTGTCTGATTTCTGAGGCTAGGACTTCCAGTACTGTATTGAACTACAGTGATGAGAGTGAACATCCCTGTCGTGTATGAAAGGCCCACATCTAATACTATCCTCAATGGGGAAAAACTGAGAGCTTTTATTTTTTCAGTGTGCTACTTAGATAATGAAGAAGTTGACTAAATTCAGTATTCAAGCAAGCACATAAAGGAATGAGTCACTAGAAGTTTAGAGTTCATTCAGTGCTTCCCTACTGATGGGGATATATCATAAGAGATCAGGCTTTTTCCCTAGGGAGCAGCCAAATGTCATTAGTTTCTCATGTTCTCTCTTATGTCACGTTAGCCAGAGAGGAGTCCTATAATCTGCCTCCTGAGAGTTGATATGGAAAGGGTGGATCAGTTTTAGATTGGTTCTTAGAATTTATTGGGCTGAGGTTCTCACCACTCAGTTTTTCTGTTTTCACCAAGTCTTTTCAAAATGCTCCCAAACTCCACACTCTGCTCTGCTGTCCATCTCTGACGGAATGAGAGAGGCCAGTTTCCTGCCCACATATCCGGGGGAGGTGACCTAACTTCTGACACCAGCTTCTAACTAATCTTCCTGTGTTCAACCAATGCCTACATCCTGGCCTTCAGCAATACCAGGAACCTCAAATTCCTGAGGATATCTGAGATTCTGTGAGCTTAATGGTCTTACCCTGCCACAGTTGGTTAGATTTAGATGTTCTTTAGTGTGAAATGTAGGTTTCCATGTGTCCTTCATTTGTCTAATTTCTGGTCAACAGTTCTCTAATATTCTGTCCTCATGGTCTTTTTGATTTTATACTTTTTGATAGTTCCACTGTTATTTCTGTGAGGTATTAGGATGGAGTAGAAGTAAATGCAAAGTATCGATAAAATGACATCATCATACTGCCAGGCACTCTTTCATTTATATTACGTGTTCTTCTATGCTTTACATTGATTATAAAACAAGGTGAATTAAATGTATTAAAATTTATGGCATTTGGCATTTCACAAGGCTAATTTTAAATATATATTTACCAATATATGTTGTGAAGTGAGTTTTATTTTTTTTAATTTTAAAAATATTAAATGGTATATATTCACATTAAAAACAAAACAGTAGGGGTGCCTGGGTAGCACCATCGGTTAAACCATTGACTTGGTTTTGGTGCAGGTCATAATCACACAACTTTGTGGGACTGAGGCCTATGTTGGGCTTGGCAATGATGGTGCAGAACCTGCTTGGGATTTTCTCTCTCCCTCTCTCCCTTCCCCTCCCCTGCTTACGCTCGCTTTCTCTCTCTCTCTCAAAATAAATACATAAACCTTAAAAACAAAACAAAACAATATAAGTAATGACATTAGTATTGAATAAACACAGTAGGAAGCATCATCACTGCATTCTGTCACTCTCTAATAAATTAGAATTTAACGGCTTTCCTTTACCACGCAGGCATTACGTTTTTATACCAGATCTGTTTTGAAAACTGATAAAATGCACCTGCAAAACTTACAGTCTTGTCTTCGCTGATTTACTAAGTCTTGTCCTACTATGAGACATAGTAGGACTGAAAACTGGAATACTATAAATTTAATGAATGCTCACAGGTTTTAATATTACAGTAAATACATCACTTGGGCAGAAGGCAAAAAAAATCTTTGGCCTAAAGTGAACCCCAAAAACTGAGACTTTCTTATACATTGTTTTCTAGTCATTGAAACCAAAGGGGTCTGTAAGAATATTTCACAACAATGCTTCTTTATTTCAGAATCAAAGTTCTGAATATTCTTTTATAAATGCTTTACCTCCTAAGTATGGGATAATAGTTACTGGGCATCGTTACTGTTTTTAAGCCTGAATAGTTTTAGTATTATCCTATGCAAAATGATAGACTCCAGTTACCCTTTGTGTGCTAATACTGTAATTTCTGGCAGCATAACAAATGAAAGCTTGTGACTCAGACCTCCATAGGTTTTTCATAACACATGCAATTGAGAATCACTTTTCACTGGTTAACATCCTATGATAATCATCATTACTTATGGTATTAAACATTTTTTCTTGGGTAGCTTTTTTTGGGACGTTCAACTAAAAGTCTCATATTTAGTTCACCCTTTGAAGTTGAGCATAGGAAAGAATGCTTCTTACAGTATTTATTGTCAGTTAATAATAATATGAAATATATTGACTGTATGGAGCCATATTTGAGTGTTGTAAACTCTTGTTCCTAAGTTAATCCAATTGCTATGTTTTTGAAAGGATTGTAGTTCATTATTTTTATGCAGAATCAGTTACACTAGAATTCAAATATGTCTGATAACCTGACAGGAGAGGTGGAAAGGAATGAACTGAAACTTGTATTTTTTATTATAACATGTTATACCCTCAAACCTGTAGCATAACAATAGAGAAGTCAGCGTCTTGTTTATGCCAAATAGTAATTCCCTGGACAGAGATAGCTTCATAGATTTGTATCTGAGAGTCTTGGAAAGAGAATTATGAAAAGAAACAGTGGATTATTTTTTTGTCACTCTCTTTCAGCGTAGCTGTTTTCTTGTTTTAGCTAAGTGATCGGGGCTATAGGTCTGCCTTCCTTGACCTTAGCTTGCAGAATAGAGACAGAATATCAGGGATTGAGAGACAATTTTCCATTGCATCACACTGCCGTGTGTCTTGTGAGCTTCTGAAGCACTGACTGTGTTCTGGAATGTCTTTTTAAGATATCAGAAGACAGAGATAGTGTCATCATTTAGATCAAAGAGCAAGTTTGCTTCTATCCGTGGAAAGCAAACATAATTTCATTCTCTGGATAGTTCTCTTGATACTCTCTGGAGCAAAAGGACAGACACGCTTGCTGTCCATAGTAATCCATTGCATGTACAGATATCATTTTGTCTTTTTTACATTTCCCTGGGGAATCTGGGCTTGAGAAAACAGCACAGGAAAATGCTGTACTCTGACTACTGTTATTACTGTGAGTGATAAACCATTCTTTGTCTCTGACTGAGGTGTCTTGTGTCTTCTGTCAGTGCTCATTAAACTATCATAGATTAGCTTGTTAGCTTGCAAGTCAGGTAAAATCTCAGAATCTACACTTGTCACAGAAGAAAACCTCCTTTTCCCTTCCTTCAAATTCCCCATTCACCTTTTCTCAATTTTTTACAAGATTTCACTAAGTATTTACCTTCACTTGTTGCTTCACTTTTTTGGAAATATTAAAAAATATCTTGCTTAATTTAAGAAAATCTACAGTTTCTGAAGATAAATCATCTCTTAATCGAAGACAGAACTAACTTTATGAAAGATAGTTTCGGTCAATAAAGTTAAAAATTATATTCATAAAACATTGTTTCACCACAAAAATTAATCGCATGTAGCTTTTCAAGTGTGCGAAGGCTCAAAATTTATTTTTAAATCTTTTTTTTTTCTTTGACCTTAAAACAATTTAGTCAAAAGTGCATTACCACCCAATGCTAGAATTCACAGTCTCTCAGTAGGAACATTTGAGTATGAGGAACTACAGGTCAACCCCATTTCAACATAGCTTTTGTCAGTACTACAGATCTAGTCAAATTCCAGTCGGCCTCGTCATATGAATTCTCTTTCAGCTTCATACATTCTAAAGCGGCATTCATGGCAGTGTGAAATGTTCTTCTCTCTGTTTCTAATAGAATTAAAGGCATTTGAAAATCTGCTATGAATGCAAGTGACACTAATTTGATTTCTAATTCTGATATGTGCTTTGGTGCATATTCATGCTTATTACTTGCATTTAATGACTGCAGATGGGTGGAAAAGTCATACGAGTCAGTGTCTTTCTCTCTTGGGAGCTAGTAAATGAAACTCTGTTACCTAGCCTTGGGTATTAATATCTGGCAAAAAACTCTGGCTTCTATTGTAATTTGAATTAATTGTTTTCGTTATAAATTGTGGTTTCTTTATTATTCAAATAAAGTTTCAAGCTTTGAGATGTTCTATAAATTAAACTGTATCACAGAGACTAATGGTACGCTTTATGAAATTATGATATCCCCACCTATTTTACAGACAAATTACAAGTATACGCCTATATGTATATAGGGATATAGACCTCATGGTGCCATCAATATCGCTATACATGCTTTACAAAATACCAAAAATAACCTAGACACTCATCTGTTAACTTATTGATCTATGAGCAAATGATATACTACAAAATTGGTTTTAAAATCTTTAAACCAGAGAGGCCTGTGTGGCTCAGTTGGTTAAGTATCCGACTTTGGCCCAGGCCATGATCTCACAGTTTGTGGGTTTGAGCCCCACGTCAGGCTCTGTGCTGACAGCTCAGAGCCTGGAGACTGCTTCGGATTCTATGTCTCCTTCTCTCTTTCTGCCCTTCCCTCACTCATACTCTGTTTCTCAAAAATAAATAAATGTTATCTGTCTTTCTCCAGTTCCATCCAGTTTCCATACATAGGTGGACTTCATGAGACTTAACAGAAAACCAGGGGGGAGGGGAAGAGGGGAAGGAAAAAAGCCACAGAGAGGGCAGGAGACACAACATGAGAGACTCTCAAAGACTAAGAACAAACTGAGGGGGAAGGGGAGTGTGGGAGGGGGGAGAGTGGGTGACGGGCACAGAGGAGGGCACTTGTTGGGATGAGCACTGGGTGTTGTATGGAAACCAATTTGACAATAAATCATCAATAAAAATAAATAAATAAATAAATAAATAAATGCTAAAATGTTTTAAATCTGTAAACCATCTGTTTTTGTCAAGTTTTAAACTTATAAAAGTTTAGGGCATAAAAGGGTATCTAATACTAAAATTCTGATTCAGAGTACTGTATCAATGGCATCAGAATTACTGCAGAAGTTTAAGTTTCTCTCTCTCTCTCTCTCTCTCACACACACACACACACGCACCTTACTTGGGCCCATTCTAGGAAGTTCTGTAATAGCAAACGTAGGATCAATGTCAGATGCTAGTTTTGGAAACACTGCTCCACCTAACACTGCCTCTTTCAAGAGTGAGATATGTTCGCCCACTAGATCTCAAAAAAAAGAAAACATACTTCAAAAGGAAATGAATGCATCAAACAAGCAATGTCACAGGGAAGTTTTTGAATGAGGTGTACACTTCGTTAACAGTCATCTTGTGGGCAATCTAAGATACTCTGAAGTTTCCCAAGAATCTAGACCTTTATTGTATCAGGCTTATATTCATCTGCTTCATTCAACAATGATATTTTGGAGCATATATTCTTGGCAGAGATATGGCAATGAATAAAAATATACTCAATATCTAGCAGGGGGATATTTAAAAATGATTTTACTAATATATAATTATAAGAGATTTTCTGAAGGACAGATGAAAGTATAAAGCAAAATAGAATTCAGAATATGGAATATTTCCTGAGAATATTTTGATGATCTAAGGCCTAGAGGGTAAGTAGGAGAGCTAACAAAGATTTTGAAAAAGTTCCAGTGAAGGAAGTATTCTTGACATATTCAAGGAACAAGAGTAACTCAAGTGGAAAGAGTGTGAATATGTTGTGGATAGAGATGAGAAAGCAACGATGGGATGGATATTCTTAGAAAAGAGACTGAGAAGAACTCCAGAAAAAAAGAAGATAAATTACATTTGTTTATTTAGAGCATGTGCATTGAGCCTTGAGTATGGGCCAGATACTTGGATCAACATTCTAGTATATAAAATGTTAATGCAGTTCACCTTCTGGAGCGCCTGGGTGGCTCATTCAGTTGAGTGTCTGACTTTGACTCAGGTCAGGATCTCATGGTTTGATAATTCAAGGCCCAAATCAGGCTTACTGCTTTCAGCACAGAGCATGCTTAGGATCCTCTGTCCCCTTCATTCTCTGCTCCTCCCACCCTCGTGTTCTCTCTCTCTCTCTCTCCCTCTCTCTCTCTGTCTCTCTCCCTTTCAAAAATAAATAAATATTTAATAGAACAGCTCACCTTCTAAAAAAGAAAAAAAAACTCACCTTCTAATTTAGAAGATTAGATACATATTTAAAATAAATTTGTGAACATAACTATAAAAACAATTTTTTCTATTTGGGTTTCATAGTTCGCTAAAATATTACATGGCTTTCAAAGAAAAGTGAACAATATGGCAGTATTTAGAAAGTACTAAACTTTAGTACACAAACCTTTGCTGTGTTGTCAGAGAGTAGCTTTTTGTCTTTAAGCATTCAATATCCCTGTGTATCAGTTAGCATATGCTACTGAGAGAATGACAAGTACTGGTTAAATTAAATGGGGAATTGCTTACAGGGAGGGTGGCAAAGAGAGGTTCTATTAAACTTACATTTCTAGACACTTGTATTACTAACAATACAGCTACAGTTTACTGGGTTCAATTATCATTGCAAATTGGCAAACAGCACTTGCCAGCCTTCTAATCATTCAATATATCCTTTCATGTTCAAGCTCAGCTGACAGTTTAGTTGAATAGTTAATGTCAAAAATTTCTTCAGTTATATCCAACCGTACATACATAGTAGTTAGATGGCAATAGGAGAAAGGAAACTTTTTCATCTCTGTTTTCTATTTTTCAAATAGTTAAAATGAGTGGTAGATTGCCTATGTTGCTGGCTCAAATTTGGAAATATAAATGTAAGTAGAATTCTCTAACTGGACCTGTTTTCTTCCAAGTGCTAAAGTATGCAGGTTGTAGTGAGATTTTCACATATTGCTCAGATTTGTAGGGCTTATTCCCTAGCCAGTTTACCAAAGGTCAAGATTATGCTTTTGCCAATAAAAACAATAAAACTACATTTCATGTACTTTGTAGAATCGTACTCCATACTTTATAGACACAACACGCATAACTCTCTCTGTCGAAAGAGATAATAGATTGTTGCCCAATTTTTATCTTTCTCTTTGACTAATCTTTTGTCTTCTCTGTCCTTCCCCATGTGAAACGTATTTTTTAAATCAATAAGTCGTTGATATTGTTTGACAATCCATTGAATTATGTGATCACCTAGTTTCCTGACAGAATTTAATTCAAACTATAGTTTTCATATTAACAGTGCAGATTGGAAGGAACTCACACCAGAGGAGAAACATGTTATGTTAATAGATCATAAGTATGATTTCCAAAAAATGGCTCTGCAGGAAAATAATTTCGAAATCTTATGATGAGGTCAGGTCTCTTGTATATCCCTTCAGTTTGACCGAGAATTTGTATTTTTCTTTTTCCTGAAGGAAATGCCAAGTGGGAGACCTAGTATGGCTTTTAACTTGCACCTTCTATTTGGGGAAGTGTTCTGTAACACCTCTCTTGCTGTGACACTTGAACTTGGCCTTGAATGTCCTTTGCAGAATGCAGGCTTCTTTATGCAAAATTAAATTTGTAGTTTTAATAAGTCACATGAATTTTTTGATTCATTTTGTCTAAGATACTAACATATTACCAAATAGAACTACAATTTAAGTATTTCTATCTAAAACATGAGGCAATTAGATACTGAATTTTTTCTGCAATTTACCATCTTTCTGCTTTGTTTGGGTGAATACATGCTACCTAATGAATTAAATACACTTTCTAACCTGCTGATTCATTTTCCAGGGTTAGATGTGAATGCTCAATGATTTCTACCACAGTTAAAATAAACACTGACCTGATTAAATGCAGAGATCCCTATATGCCATTAGATGGCCGCAGATTTATCACGTCTGCCAAGGTTTTGCTCCTGGGATCTGATTAAAAAGCATGGGCCAATGTCTGCTTTTATCTACTTACTTTGATTTCCTATTTGGATCCCTTCACTGGCACTCTATTCATGCCTCCTTGCTGTTTACATGCTTTCTAGCATTTATTGTCTTGGTTTTCCTCTCAGTGGTACCACAGTCAACTGCATGACATACTTCCCTATACAAGGATAAACCACACCATCATCACTGAACCATCCTGAACATGGTTATAACGCTGTCGTATAACAGGGAGGAAAGCAATCACCAACAACCCTAGGATTTCCAAGTTGGTATAGAATGCTAAAAAATGCACCAAGTGAGCCAGAGTTTATTATCGAAATCTATGCAAAGCTTTGAAGGTTTGGTTTAAACGATGATGTCATCTAGAATAGTCTTCTGGAGAAATTAACGGACAGAGTCCTTATTACTGGGTTGTTCAAACCCACATGGGCACTCTTCTTACTAGAGCATTTATTTAAACAACTGACTTTTGCTTCCTAATGATCAGCCTGAATTTATACCTCCCTTAAATAAAGAAGGAAAGATTGATATGTTAGGAAGACGGGATCTTTGGGTATAAATGATAGCATATTATGCTAATTTATTAACATTATAATATTTGATACGAAGAGAGAGAGGAAATAGCAGAGAGTTATTTCTAAATAATGTGTGGACAGGTTGTTTCCTTCTATAACCACCAAAAATATGCATTAAATATTCTCTGTATAATTTAACACTGTCCCATTGATGTAGTTTCTTTTTTTGTGTGATTTTGATATTTAATCACTATATTTTATGATTAGTATCCATATTCCATTTCAGAAGATTCAACAATTAGAAAAAATTGCCATGAATATATAATTATTATTTAATACTCACTTAACTTGAATTCATTAGAGTAAAATGTATTATGCACCCAAAATATGAGAATAAAGGGGCAATTGAGCTTTATAAAAAAATAGCAATATTTTGAGATCTTCTGTTTGTACCATGTTTTGAAATACTTGTTCATAGTCTCTTTCTATGAAAGTTTGTATTTGCACATGTGGGTGAAAAAGTACTGTTAAAATGACTTAGTAAAGAGCATGGTGAATTCAGAAATATGTGTGATCCCATGGAGTATGTTCTATTGCATTGCATAGTGAGAGATAATTATGCCAATTTTGTGTTAATATGTTAATAGATATATGTATACGATATATAATTAGTAATGTATGCCTTTATATAATAGAGTCTGATTCTCCTTCTCCTTTGGCTATTTTCCATTTTACCCAGTATTTTCAAAGTACACAGGGCCCACATGGAAACAATATACTTATTAAAGTCAGCAAAAGAAAATGGACAGTTTTATGGGGTCATTTGAGAGAGTTTCATTGTATTGAAGGCAAAAATGACCTGAGTACCTATTGTCATAGTGTAAGAAAAATAAAATTCTCAAAAAATATAGCATATTCAAAATAGATAAAATTTTCTCTTTCTGAATATATAGATAGATGATAGATTAGAAAAATAAATAGATGATAGATAGATAAATAGAGATATGTAGTTGTGTATACACATAGTTAGTTAGTCAGCTTAATGTCTCATTGCCTATGGGTCTCAAACGCATTACTACTATCAAAAAATTAGGCAATTTTCTTTTAGATTTGTTTTAGGATTTATCACATAATTCTTCTACATTATATTATTGAACGTTAATATTTTGTAATTAACTACCCGGGATATATTTAAGGCAAAACTGATTACTAAGACTTAAAACAATATAGACATATGATATGCCCATAAAAATGGGAGTGTAATGTTGTGTTATTATAATACAGATTTTATTTTATTTGAAGCATTTCTTGTTTCAGGCAAATGCTGAGATGCTTAAGATTAACAAAGACTCATTTAATTTGCCTTGAGTTTGAAATAAGAGGTTAATGTCTTAAAGCAGCATTTCTGTAGATAGGATTTCCCAGGTCACATTTTCATAATCCCCAGTCTTCATGGGGTATCCACTTTTTACATCACATACTAATTTCACACTTGGGACAGTCCTTTGTAATATCAGATTTGAATGCGACTGTTGTTTCAGAGCTCCTGGAATAAAAAAGGGGTTGTACTTTATCCCTGCCACAACATAGCCTATGATGATTAGTTGAATCCTAAATTTCACCCTATTTTGATTATTATATTTGGTCTGTTAATTTATCATTTGCTTTTCATGTATTTTACTTGTAACTGAATACTAGGGCTAAATCATATAAGAATAACAGTAGGTAAATAGAAAGACAGTGAGGCAGATAGATAAATGGAAATGGTAAAGGGTCTATTGTTTCTCCCTGTCTTTGGGAAATCTCGATGCCTATACTCTACATTTTTAGAAACGGACATAAAATGCGTAGCCACTGGTCACTGGGAAGAACTCTGAAAAATCTAATAATCGAAATGTACATCCTCAAGGCTAAGAAAGTAAATATTATGTTATTATAAACCATATGTATTGGTTCAGAGACAAATTTCTGCAAATATTGTTCACTCCTTGTTTGACATCCAATCAATGAGACTGCTGGACAATGAGAAACCGTTTCCTTCCTCTATATTTGCAATCTGTAAACTCTTATTTTCTTGGGAAGATGTTTTCCTATTTATTTTTTTGATGAGGCAGTTACATAGGAGGCATAAACTTCACCTCATTTCAGAAGAACCACTGTAGAAACAGTGCAGAATGTGGTGTATGATTCTGAAAAAATTCTTACTTTGGGAAACATACTAATATTGGATTGCTATTCTCTTTGCTATGGTCCTAGTAGGCACAAGGGCAAAGTCACACCTCTATTGGTAGGAGGTAAAGTTCTAGCTATAAGGTATGGACATTTGCATTGTCAGTCAATCTGGAAAATAGTAGATCTTGCATAATTTGGATAGCAAAGAGTCATAAACAATTTAAGTTTCAAATATATTATCATCAACATAATCATGCTCAAAAATGTTTTATTAATTGAGGAGTATTTTCATTGTTACCATCAGCGACATCATTTTATCATTACTATCATCATTCTACCCATTCTGTAGTGAGAAATCTCTGGATTGGGGCTGGGAACTTCTTAATTTGTAATGGACTCCTGGAGCTACTTATGCTCCTTAAAATAGTTTAACCACTATTTAACTTAATGCTCATCTTCTAAGTTTCTGTTTCTATAGCTACCCAGTGTGGACTAAGAAATCAATAGCTGGGAGGAATCTGATGTAGATGGTCGATGGGTGGTGCAAATGGAGCCTGCCTGCCTGCCTGCCTGCCTGCCTGCCTGCCTTCCTTCCTTCCTTCCTCTTCCTCTCTCTCTCTCTCTCTCTCTCTCTCTCTCTCTCTCTCTCCCTCCCTTCCTCCCTCCTTTCCTCCCTCCCTCCCTGTGCTTCTGAATTCTGGATAAATACATGAATCATTTGAGTGAGAAGCAGAGGATAATTGGCACCCGTCCTCTATAGGAGGCTGGGAACTATGTCAAAGATTCTACCAGCAGATGAGTGTGTCCATGTTATATCACAGAAGGCACATCCAGTTGCAGTTTGATGTTAATGTCTACATTGTATCTTTATCTTGTGACCCTTTCAGGAAAATCTCTGGGAAAGATTGATACTAGTTTGGTTTGGAGAAGCTTAGTCTGAGATTTGGACTGAGTACTAAATATATAAAGTCAAAGCTTGAAACCCATCTGTCAATAAAAGTCCACAAGTGGCCAAAAGATTAATGAGAGATTAAGAAGTAATGATAGTCTAAGGATAGGATAAGTGGATACTTCTTTGAGATCTTTTTTTAGTTCAGAAGAAAGATAAGAAAATTGTAATGAGGATGATTATAAAGGGAAAGACAGAGGAGGGCAAAGAAAGATGATTTTCTGCAATCATTACTCTAAATGATAATAGCAATTCTCAGCTATATGCATACTATTATTTATATGTATGTACAGTTTACACTATATTTTCACAATAGTTCATCTCATTTTATTTTCACAGAACCCTCACGAATAGGTTTGGCAAGAGTTGCCTTCTTTTTTTTCTTAACGTTTATTTATTTTTGAGAGACATAGAGACAGAGCATGAACAGGGAAAGGGCAGAGAGAGGGAGACACAGAATCTTGAGGCAGGCTCCAGGCTCTGAGCTGTCAGCACAGAGCCTGACACAGAGCTTGAACTCATGAACCATGAGATCATGACCTGAGCTGAAGTTGGCCACTTAACCAACTGAGCCGCCCAGGCACCCCAAGGGTTTTCTTCTTAATTTTAAAATGAAAAAAATTAGAAACCTAAATTATTTCCCCTGCTTTCCTTCTTAGTCATAAAGCATCTTAGCCTTTTCCTGACTAGCTAGGTGTTAATAAGGGAAAAATACTTGGAATTATAACCCCCTAGTAAGGATTACACAGCTAAAGCTTGTAAAGTCACTGTTTTCACATTCGTATGATCAAAAGACTGATATACAACACCTATAAAGTAAATGTTGTAGAAGGAAAGATCATGTACTTTACCACTGCCAGCTAAGTTGAATAATAATAATATGTTCATGTTTAAGTCTATGAGGACAATTATACTACGTTGGGAATGAAAATGATGATGTGATATTCAATATTGACTTTAATAATTCTAAACAAGATATGGGTTTGCAGCATCAAAGTACCCACATCCAAGTTCAGTAATGAACTTTTAGCCTCAAAACTGTTCTTTCACTTGCTTGTTACATCCATTTTTTTTCCATTTAGCCTTCTTATTATTGAGTAATAAATGATATGAATGTGAACATAAAATTGTCTGAGGTTGTAAAGTGGCACCAGATATTATGAGAACCTAGAAGAAATTTCATATACTACTAAGAGTATACCATCTCTTTTCTTTCTATAATGCCACAAATGATTTCAATGAAAATGAGTCACAGTGCCCAAGAAGAACTAGATATTGAGCTTTATAAAAGTACAAGCAGACCTCACTGACAGGCAGTTCATCATGCTTCTACATTTAGGTATTAATTTCAATTTCAATCTCCCTGTAAAACAAAAAGGAAGAATTTTTTATTATGGAGTAATGGCCTTGCTGAAGTGACATAAATTATAGTTGAAGACATTAAAGTTACACACTAAAGGCTACTTCCCACTCCTTTACTCTGTTGTATTTCTTTCCAGGACAGACTGATTGCTTCTAAAAATAATCTAGGTTTTTGTCAAATCAGGCTATTTTCCATATAGGATTGCTACCATGTTCTTAGGCAAAGATTGTCAGAGGCAATTGTTGTGTTATTTTGCCTCACTTGATGGGATATCACATATCACACAGACCCTCTGACTCTGATGTCGCTATCATCAAGGAATCTGAAATTTGCTAAAGCCCTACGTTGGCAACCAAGGGCAAAGTCAAGTCACAGATAAAATTATTAATTAGATAAGTAAAACTTCTGGTTTATTCTGTCTTTTCTTGTTTTTCTTTTTCTCCCCAATTATATTTCCTAGACATTTTCTACATTTTCCTCAGAATTCCTTTACGCCACTGCCTATTTTATTGAGTATAAATGATACCCTAAAATCTATTTCAGCTGCAAGAGTTAAAATTCCGAATGTGGCAATGTGGTTTTCTTCCAGGAGCTTTTGGTAATGTGGAGGAAACATAAAAGACAGACATTTATAAAATAATGTGATAGTACCATGAAGGCAATGAGTGTAGAGTGCTTTGATATAGGGGCATCTAAGCAAATCTATACAGTTCATGCAAGTAAGTTCCTAGCACAAGTGACGTGGAAGTTGAGGCTTGAAAGATGACTTAGGGAATAAAAGCTGTCTGGAAGAACAACAGAATTGGAGGATACTGGGCTGGCAAAGTTTCAAATGTAATGGATAATATGGGTGCTTTGGGCATTGTAAACAATTCTATTTCAATAAAAAGATTTTTTTTTAAATCAGCTTGAAAGATATTAAAGTAATTTATAAATGGTAAAAATTAATTAGAGCAAACTAATTTAGAATAGAAAATATGTGTCCCTTAGAATATAAGATATCAGTCTTACATCCCTAAGGTAGGAATCATCCACCACTTATTTTGTGTCGTTGAAGTCTGTTTCAAACCTCTCCAGGCAAAAGCCTATTTATACATGAGTACAAAAGCTTCTGTATCATTTTTCAGTAACAATATTGGCAGATTTTATATATCAATATGTGGAATTTGCCTTAATATTTTAGACCGAATAATATTTCTATTAGATATATTTATTAGATTGTTCCAAAAATTAGTTTTCATTTACTATAAAAAGAAACAATGCTGTATTTAATGTCAATGGGTACAAAAGTGAGTGGATCTAACCCCAAAACTTAATTTCAATTTTACTAGATACTGCCAAAGTCTGTTCAAACTGCTTATTCCAATTTAGTTAACAAGTGGGAAGTATTTGCTTCCATGATGTTCTGAAACTCATGACACTTAGGTTGGAAACTATAAAATTGTGGATTTGTACATTTTATATTTGTTGACTATAACATTCAATATAATATTAAAATATTTATATTTGCCAAAATTCTAAGTGAATTTTTAAATTGCTATAGCAAAAATAAATAAAACTATTTCCAAGACACTTTTTCCATATATCTTTCATATCCTTTGTATATTTTTCTATCAATTGTTTACCTTTCTCTCTTATTAGGTCGTTCATTTTTATGATTCATATAAATAATTTATAGAAATTATTACTATCATAAATGTTGCCATTTTTTCTGACTTTTATTATACTTTGTTCACTTTGTTCAGAGTGAGTTTTATTATAGAACCTGTAAAAAATTATAAACAAAATTGTTATAGAGTTTTTTTTCAGGTTTAGAAAAGTCCTTCCCGCTCCAAGATCGTGTGTGTGTATCTGTGTATGTGTAAATCCATCATATTCCTCTAGAACTTTTATTTTTTGATTCTTTTAAATTTAGAATATTGATTCATTTGAATACTTTATTATAATAGGTAACAGAATGATTCAATCTCATTTATTTAATAACATTTATAGACTTATCATTTAATATCAGTAATTAAATAATATGTTTTTCTTCAGTGATTTGAAATGCAAATTGAAAATATACATGTCTAATAGTGGTTTCTTTTTTGGTTCTAATAGTGTTTTTATTCCCCCCTGGTTTTCTATTAATATCTTCTGATCTTTTTGTCTGTTTATCCCTGTTCAATTAGTGTATGTTTAATATTAATTTTGGAAATTACTCAGTAAAACTTCCTTGCATGATTTCGTCCAGAAATTTTTATACAACTATTTTTCTTCATAGAGTCAAGTTTTTTAAAGTTATATATTCACATTTATAAACAAAAATCCATTATTTTTGAGGAATATCTACATATCTACATACATGTATGTGTGCATAAGGAGAATTGATAACTTTATTATAGAGATGCTTTAAATCCAAAACAATCATATTTTTTCATTTATGAACATCTCCATTTAGTGCTCCAGGGAAATGCTAAACACTTTATATAATTCTTTCAATACTTTTTTTAAAAAAATCATCATAACTAGACATATATTAGTTCTAAAAAAAAAAACACAAAGCAACAACAATAATACCAATAACAACAACAAAGACAGCATTCTGCAACCTCAGAAACTTACCAGCAGTTTCAGGCTCCAAAGGAAAATACTTATAAATATTTATAAACATTTCTTCTGTGAGTTTCCTGGTTGTTATCTCCATAGTATGTCTATATTTCTCAATTAATCAAACTTGTAATAGTTCTTCCAGATATCAAAGACAGTGGATTATACTAAGTGAAATACATTGTCTAATCTCTTTTTATCATTTTTATTGTTATCTTTATATCAGTTCTTTGTAACTCTATAACCTTTAATAATAAAATTCAAACTTTATTTCTTGCATCTCTTTAATACTCTCTGTGTTTCTTTCTTTGTCTGCTACCTCCTGTTAACTATAAAATAATGTTTTAACATCAGAATTATAACGTTTTAATTCTGTTTTCCAAGCATTATAGAAATTTTGCTATTTTGTTTAGACATTGATTCAAAAAATTAAAAAAAATCGAATAAGGAGTATTTATAATATAATTTGAAGAAGCCAAAATCAATCCAGAATTGAAAGAGAAAACTATCCCAGGCTGAAAAGAGAAAAAGCAGTCCTTTCCAGTCAGGATGGGGAGAGAAGGTAAGCCAGTTGCAAAGTTAAAAGAAAACATCATTTCTTTCGCGCTCATGCTCAAATGCTTTAGCAACAGCTTATTGAGTGACTATTGCTTTCTTACCAAGGATGCCTCAGACATCCTTTCATTTATCATTATAGATACCCAATTGACAAATTGCCCTCAATTCATGAAAGCACACATTCACTACTTAATTCCCATTTCTCGCTTCTAATCCCACTTTAGGAAGCGCAGAATTCAGAATGGATCCTCCTTCTTTTAGACCCTCTTCAAAAACGTTCAGCAGAAACTTTACTTTGCAAAAATTGTTTCCCTCCTCTTTTAGTTGAGTAGCGTTTCAGGGTTCATCATGATAGATTTATTTGTTTCTCAGGATATGCTTTTTGGTCGTACTTTGTTCTTCTTTTGGAAATTTTGTCTTTTAAGGCTTTGATGGCATGTATTTTCTTTTATATGCCTAATATGTTATCAATATATTAGAGGAGTCTCTAGGAAGGGACTGGCCTATCCTGATAATTTTACTTCTAACTGGCCTAGAGCCAAGTTAAGAAAGCCTCTTTAGTTAGGCACCCTGTGGAAACATTTACTCTAAATCACTTTTTTTTTTAATGTTTATTTATTTTTGAGAGAGAGACCAAGACTGTGCGTGTGCATGCAAGCACATGCACACACACACAGAAAGGGCAGAGAGAGAGGGCGACAGAGGATCTGAAGCAGGCTCTCTGCTGACAGCGGACAGCTGTATGTGGGGCTTATGGATCTCACAAACCATGAGATCATCACTTGATCCGAAGTCAGACACTTAACTGACCAAGGCACCCAGACTCCCCTCTAAGTCACCTTTTAAAAGCCATATAAGGACTCTCCTCTGTGCTGCTTTTTGTGTCCGTGAAACATCTTTGTTTAGGTCAGAGTTTTTGTCAGAATCTTGCTGATGGCATTAAAAAAAAAAACAAAAAACAGAAACTAGATTGTATAGACAGGAAGTTATACAAGAATCATTTTTACCAAGTATACATTTCTCATTGGGTCATCTCATGTTCAGCCTATGTATCTACTGGGTTGGAAGCCCATTTTTCTCATGTATATATACTATTATACTAATTCATTTGCTTATCTCTCCAATCAGCACAATCCAACTAAGGACAATCTGGTATTACTGTTGCCACAGGAACATGGGGAATTTTTAGTATCGGACAAGAGTTTTCATTTATCAGGTGCCTTAAGTGAGATAGTGAAAAAATGTATCTGCTTTAGTATGATAAAGTTTCTAAAGGCAATTAAGACTCTAAGACGATTTCCCTAAAAAACTAGCAAAGGTGTGGTGGGTTGAATTGTTTCCCTTTAAAAAGATATGTTCAAGTCTTAGTACCCAATACCAATGAATGTGATCCCTTTTGGAAACAGTCTTTGCAGATGTAATCAAATTAAGGTGAGTTCATACTGTGCCCTGAATCCAATGACCAGTGTGTTTATAAATGAAAGGAGAGGGTGGCTTGAATATGGAAACCCAGAAAAGAAACACAGAGGGAAGAGACCAGGCAAAAACAAGGTCAAATGCAGTTATAAAGCTAAGCGGTGCCAAGAATTCCTGGCAACCGCTACAAAATGGAAGAGACAAGAAAGGATTCTTCCCTATATGCCTCTGCTGGCAGCTTGATTTTCAAATTCTAGCCTCCAGAACGTTCACAGAAATTTCTGTTATTTTAAGTCACACAGTTGTTGTCATTTGTTACCGAATCCCTAGGAAACTGATCCGGACGGCAAATAAAAAATAAGAAAAACTTAGACTGAATCTCTTATGGATCCTTCTAAATTCTACTCCCCTTACCTTTATCTTTGCCTTTCTCCATCTCTTACTTTTCTCAACTTATCAGTAATTTCCTATCCTTCTCCCAGAACCCCCGGACCGTGCCTGGTACTCACTGATGCTTTGCTTCTTTCTCTTTCAACTGCACCTGAAACCCATGCAACCACGGTTTGTATTATAGCTGTCTACAGCCACAACATCTCTCACCATTTTTCTATTTCTCGTTTTTATCCTCACTAGGGAAATTTAAAAGGTAAATTGATCAGAAAAAAGCAATCTTTTTGTCATTATGTGAACACTCTAGGAATATCTAGTTCAGATAAGTGGTTAAAAATGTGTAAGAAAAAGTTAATTAACTGTGATTCTTTTGCTTTAAGAAATGTGAACAAGTAAATTTAAATAATAGCTTTTGTTACTATAGTTACAAGATAAGAAGAAAAGGCTTTGGTTCAAGATAAAAGAAGAGCCTTCGAAAATGATTTAAAGATTCTTTAACATTTTGTTCAGGAATATTAGATTTATAAATTGTATTTTTGAGGTTTATGTAATATTTCTGATAAATGGATAAAATTTTGAACTAATTGAAATGAGTTAGCAATCTTATTTTAAAGATAATTCTACCTCTTCTCTATGTTTTTTTATATGAAGTAACATTCTTGTTTAAATAAGACTAAATCTAAACCTCTCTCATAATTCAAAGTTCCTAAATCTACTATTATTCTTTCTAAAAACTGTTTATAATTAAAATCTAGAAAATAATATTTGACTATATGATATTATGATGATGGATGTGTTTTTAAATGATTTTTAATAAGACCTTTTTGAAGGATAATGATGTGCAATAAAGTACACATATTAAACATGCAATCGATTCGTTTGCACATACGTATACACTCATGAAATCACCGCTATCAGGATAAAAACCATATTAATTACCCCCAAAAGTTTTCTTATCCCCTACGGTAATAGCTTCCGCCTACATCTCCACACACCGCACCCCCCTTCTCCAGGAAACCACTGGTCTGCTATCTGCCACTATAGATTAATTTACATTTTCTAGAATTTTATAAAATTGGAATTTTACAATATGTGTTTTCTTTTGTATGAATTTTATCATTCAGCACAATTATATTGAGATTCATCTACTTTATTTTGTGTATCGATATTTTATTTCATTCTATTGCTGAATGGTATGCGATTATGTGGACATTCCGTAGTTTGTGCGTTGGCTTTCATTGTAATCAGGTCAACTCTCCCAGGTGTCCTTGGTAGCTTCTCCTGTGAACTGATAACTGGATATTCAGTGTGCCTCAGAATACCTCCCCTTATTCTAAATTCTGCCTTAACAAGCTGACATTATTATATATCCCAAGGGACTCACATAATACACAGTGTAATCATCAGTACCTAAGAGCAGGCTTCTTCAACATTCTCTTAGAAAATCTTTGCAAAACCTAAAACATGGAGATGTAATTTTCTTCACGTGTTCGAAATGACAGCAGAAAAAGACTATTCTTTAAATTTGACGTAAAAGGACCTTATCAGGTACTATTAAAAACCAGCCCAACAGTGAATGTCCTACAGTCATTATTCTTGAATTCATGCCTCTCAACTAAAGTGACATTAAAAAATATTCAAATCACTATTCCAGAAAACTTTCCTTATTAGAGACTATAAGCTGAGGGTTCTTAGGCACACATACCTTCCTACCTTTAAACAGATAATCTTTAGAAGGAGCTCACTCCACCCAAGAATTTCAGATCAAGGAGATGACTGCATGAGATGTAGGAATTTATACCTGAGATCCACAGGACATGATCACAGATTGCTGTTTTAATCTTCATTATTTTCTTTTTTAGTTTTCTAGCTTTTTCTTCTCTTGCTGGATTATGGCTGCTTTTAGCAGTGTTGCTTACAGGACCTCCGTTCTTAATGTTGTTTTTTATGTCATCAATTACCTCTTGGTATGAGTTAAACATCTGTCTACAATTTGCTCATGATTTGGCTAAAACATAATAGTTAAACTGACTATTGGATTTCCTTTGAATGGCATACAGTTTCCTTTGGTACCAATTTCTTATAATAGATCAATTGGCTTCCTAAGTATTTGCACTCAACCATTAAGATGCTTTTTAGAAGGCAAATACCACAATGATCCAAAGAACCAGAAATCTAATCACCCTGTTAGGTCATATTTTCTCTTCACTGAAGGAACGCTCAGGGCCCTTGTGTGGCATTCAGCATTTAGAACTGGACTTTCACAGATAACGAATTGGAGGAAGTTCTAGGGAACACAAGGCATATATTTAAAGGCTTCTTACTTTTCTAAACTACATAAGAAACATGTAGTATATAGGCTCAGGCTTACATTTATTTGGTTTAGATTTACTTAATGGCCTGTATTTGAAAAGCATCACCACTTGATGCCAGACCACACTTGATAAGTTGCATCAAAGCCATATAATTCTATATGGCAAGCCCAGAGGTTGCTTTGGCCAAACAGGCCTTTAGGTGGCCCCTAATGACTGGTAACACTATTCCAGCACAAACACTGGACATCACTCAGCTCTGGGTTGTCCCTTTCCTCATCTCCTTTTCTATCCATGCCCTTTTCTCCCCCATCAAACCTTACTTTTTCCAGAATTATATGCAAAGGGAATCTATTGTGTTTGGTATTGGCTTCTTTCACCTAAGAAATCTGAGATTTGTTTGTGCTGTTTATATTAGTCATCTGTTCCTTGTATTGCTGAGTATTACATTTTATAAATGTAACATGATAGGTTCTTGAAATTAAAAAAACTCTAGCCTTTTTTAGCACTGAGACATAGTCTTCTCGTTTTACTTTCATTATTTCCTTCCTTTCTTTTTTTATTGCCTATTTTCTAGTACTCTCTTTTTTATGCTTGGTTTTCTTTAAATATTTGGCAAATCTGTGTTTTCCAAACATATTTAAGAATTAAAGATTAGTTTAATTAATATTAATAAATTTAAAAATATTAATAATTGATGAAGTTTTCCTTTACCTTTCTTTACAATGTAGAGAGATGCAGTATTTTCTTTTTTGATGTCACCCTGGGAAAGATATTTCTTGCAAAGGAAGTACAAGAATACAAAAGAGGACCCAATAGGGAGTCTCATTACCACATTAGAACTCCCAGTTTCTGGGGCACCTGGGTGGCTCAGTCGGTTGAGACTCCAGCTTTGGCACAGATCACAATCTCCCGGCTCATGAGTTCAAGTCCTGCATTGGGCTCTGTGCTGACAGCATGAAGCCTGGATCCTGCTTCAGATTCTGTGTCTCCCTCTCTCTCTCTGCCCCTCCCCCACTCGTACTCTGTCTCTCTCAAAAATAAACATTCAACAAGAAAAAACAAAAGGGACTCCCAGTTTCCCTCAGGAGGATTATTTAATTCCTTTAGAGAAGAATACTCAGTTATATGTCTGGGTATAAATAACCGGACTGCCAAGTACTATTCATGGAACCAAGGGCAGAAAGGGTGATAGTTGGGGTAGCTTCTCCATAGATAGTCCTTGAAGTGAACAATTCTTTCATTACCAGCTGCTCCTACTCTTTGTACACATGCTAGCAATTCCACTGCCGTCTTATTGGGAAACCCGTTTTATCTCAGCTCCGGCATTTGCCTCTTTGTCCTCCAGAAAATTGCTTCTTTAATATTCATTTATCTGTCTAAATGTTCTCATTTGCTTTCTGTCTCTTATTTTCTGACCTTTAGGACTTCTCTGATTTAGTCTCAGCAATGTAGGATTTTTCTCTTTTCAACTCTCCATGCCATTCTTAAAATGCCCAAATATTTATAAAATCTAATTATTGACAGAAGAGAAAGAAAACACATACTGCAATACTGTAATATTTATTTTTGTATTCACTTCAACTTTATCATAAAAAATCTGTAGCTTAATTATTCTAAGTATGTGTAAATCATACAGCTACAATTTGATTCTGAACTAAATGTAGACAGAAAGTATTCTCTTTCTGGGGCACCTGGGTGGCTCAGTCAGTTAAACTGACTCTTGATTTCGGCTCTGGTCATGATCTTATGATTTGTGAAATTGAGCCCCAAGTTGGGCTTGGCACTGGGCAGGGAGCCTGTTTGGGATTCTCTGCCCTCGTCCCCACCCCCCTCAAAATAATTAAACATTTTTTTAAAAAAGTATTTTCTTGGGGACATCTGAGTGGCTTAGTTGGTTAAATGTCCAACTCTTGATTTTGGCTCAGGTCATGAGCTCACGGTTCATGAGTTTGAGCCCTGCATAGGACTCTGCACTGATAGCACGGAGCCTGCTTGGGATTCTCTGTCTCTCCCTCTTTCTGCCCCTTCCCTATTCATAATTTCTCTCGCTCTCTCTCGCTCTCTCTCTCTTTCAAAATAGATAAATAAGCATTTTTAAAAAGTATTTTATTTCTGTATATTTATATATAAATTATACATAGCTTATTATATATAATAAAGTGTACTTAAGCATGAAGTATTTCACATTTTAACTGGTAGAATATTACAACCTATGGTGTCATTAAATAAATTATTGATTTACAACAGAAATGATTTCTCCCTAGCATACTCCCTTTTATAGGTTTCTTAAAAATAAGTTGTATTCACTATACCACTTTGATTCAGTCAAATTTATATTGCATCATTATTGAAAAAAAAAACAAATCATTTTATCTCTTACGTTTAACTTTTAACTAATTTAGATCAGCATTTAGAGTGGCATCGAATGTTTCGCCTCAGACAGAATAAACTTCCACGAGCTCTACTTAGATTCCATGAGTTGCATGAACAAAATCAAACTATCTTGAAATGAACTGCAGTTTTCTTTTAAGATTTTACTTTTGAGTAACCTCTACCCTCAACATGGGCTCCAACTCATGACCCCGATATCAAGAGTTGCATGCTCTGCTGATTGAGCCAGCCAGTTGCCCCTAAACTATGTTTCTATTTGCAGGATCTGACAAGACGAAAAAGTGGCATCATTTAATTGTTTGTGAGGTTCTTCTGCCACTAATGGAATCAGTGTATTTTTTTAATGTTCTTTTTTTTTTTTTTTTCTTTGAGAGGGAGAGAAGAGGAAGGAAGGAACGAAGGGAGAGAGATCGTGCACACACAAGTGGGAGAGAGGCAGGAGGGGAAGTGGACAGAGTATCCAAAGCAGTCTCTGTGCTGACAGCAGAGAGCCCAATGCGGGGCTCAAACTCGCAAACCAGCAGATCATGACCTGAGCCAAAATCTGACACTTAACAGAGCCACCCAGGTGCCCCAGAATCAATGTATTAGTATCGAATGCTTCACCTTTCATTCCTGAACAAGAAAATATGGAATCAAAACTAAATGAAATTAGGTTAGAAGAACAGTCTAACTGAAAAAATCATGCTTTTCCCAGAAGGAGATGTATATGTATGTATGTATAAATAATCTGCAGATTAACATAGTAAAATGCCCATTTCAAACATATTCTTCACAAAATAGCTATAATTTTTTGAAGGAGAGGCTAGTGTGTTTCCATCAGATATATATCCTTCAGTTCTCGTATTCAGTGATATCGCTGTGGCCTGACAAATACTTTATGCAAGTTACACTTCATTTCCAACTTTCTTAAGAAGTGGAAATTCATTAACTTTTCATTAAACACGGACTTTCTCCTCCGCCCCATCCGCTTTGTAGCTTGTGGCTGTTGAAGGCAATTATTACAAAATAAAATACAGTCGGTAGATAGTAAAATAAACAAACAGTTATACATTTATCGCATACAATAAATGACACAACTATTATGGCAGAATATTTGGACTGTTATTAAACTGTTTTATTGAGATATTTTTTACATACTAAAACACACTTATTTTAAATGTTTCAATGAGTTTTAATAAAATTACAGAGTTGTGCAATCATTACCACTACTATAATTTTGCAATATTAACATCATGGCAGAAAAGAAACACATGCCCAATTGCAGTCATTCTCTGTTCCTACCCCCAGGGCTGGGAAACTGCCAATCTATTCTTTATATATTTACCTTTTCTGAACCTTTCATGTAAATGGCCTCATACCATATATGATCTGTGGTTTCTGGCTTCTTTGGATAACACTGCTTTCAGGTTCAGCCATGTGGTAGCCTGTATCAGTACCTGGTTCCTCCTTCAAAGCAGGAACTTTGAGACTCTTGTGTTCCCCTATCTTTTCAATAACAGCTAAGTTTCAAACTCTCACAATTGCCCTTGAATATCCCACTGACTAACTTCTCCACGCACCCCTCACAATTCCATAGCCAGCTGACCCTGACCCCAGTGGCTGGAAGAGTCAGCCGTGTCACTCCTCCCGGCACCCCTGGGGATGGAAGACGTTGGCGGTCAGAAAGCGAGAAGGCGACCCTGAGCCTCCTTTAGGTCTCACTACATTAAAGTGAGAACTCTGTTCACTGTGCACTGCACGTATTTCTACACCGTGACTAATGTCGAGAGTATGAGACAAGACCTTCCAAACCTATTCCGCTCTACGTTAATGCTATTACTGCGAAACACTGCTTTAAATTTAAAACTCTGGATTCGGTGTCAAGGGGCATAAGCTGAGACCGCCCTGCACCAACTGTCATGTCTGATCACCCTAAGCCTAGTGTACTATCTCCAAATAGAAGTCGGTCTGCACTTTTCTCGTTGCATTGATTGTAATCATTGTTGGTGTTGTGGTATTTTTTGCATATTCTATAATTGTATTGTCTTATTTATTAAATATTGCAAATGTCGATATTTGCATTTTAATGTTGCTGCCTAAAAACTACCATATCCTTCTATTTTATCTGAAGATATTTTTGTTGCTTCCTTTGAGTTTTCTTATCAGATGCAGGTAATACACACATTCATCAATTCAGAGTAGATATGGAGAGGAAAGGGGGGACACAGAGGTCTATATTACTGTATCTAAAGAATAAAGAGAAAACGGAAAGGTATGAGGAAAATGGGAGATGTGAGTCATCCTGGGAAATGTCCTGTAATTACGAGCAGCAGCCTGACATTCTGTGCCTCTGCTGTGAGACAATCTCATCCTCAAATTTCAAAACAATGCAGGTCTGGTTTATAAAGCCAATCTAAAAACCTGTTGTCAAGTGCTAGGTGAAGAGCCAATCAAGTTACCAAAATCTATTTCTACCTAATCGTATAGCAAGAAGAAACAGAAGAAAGGAAGGAGGTGGACATCGCCTCTGCACCCTGCTTGTCAATCAAAAGAAAAGCAAATGTGTTGATTGTGGTTAGAAAGCTATCACCGGGACAAGGCAGCTTCAGGTTCGCATTAAACTTGGGACTCTGCAAATTATTTCTAGCAAGTCACAAAGAGATGCTAATGAGTATCATGGTGAGAAACCTCTATTGCTCATCATGTGGCTTCAAAGCTAACATTAATCCAGAGGCTGTGTGAATACTGCTCACTAAATATAAAAGACTTTCTTCTCTTAATTCCATCTTTTGGTATTTTCTATTTGGGACACAGAAACACAGTTTGCAGCCATGCAAACTATTTTATATCAGGCAGGGGCTACAAGAGCAATATGCTGAACAAAGAGACAGGTAGAGTGAAAAACAAACAGACGGACAAAAACTAACAGTTCAAAGATCCTCTGAACAAATTCTAATATAGGCAACAACTAGAAAGAAAAGAAATGCATCGCATGACTTCAACATTGTGATAAAGATGAAATGAATGAAATACACATTAAGGGGAGGAGGGGTAAAAGGCTTCTTTATGGGAACCTAGATCTCTCAATATCAAAGGAAATTTGAAGGGGAAATAACTTGAGCTATGTCAATTGCAGGCATATTTTCAAGATAATTTGACAGATCTTCGTCTTAATGCCCCTTATTCATAGGACCCACCATGACCTCAAATTGTCCCCCATGAACCTGATTGCTGTAGCCCCTTCTATGGATAAGTGTATCTCTGTTCACAGTTTCACCCTATTCCAATCACTTATGTCAATAAAATACCACAGAATGTTAGTCCTTGCATGCTGTGGGTAGAATAATAAAGTTTTAAAAAGCACTGGAATTGGTAACTAAAGGACGGATTTTTCTGGTACAACCTATTGCATATTATATTCTATTTTGCAACCCAGTATCTATCAATAAGGATGGATCATAAATAGTCTTATACTAGGTTCTAGTATCAGTCTGTAGACATCCTCACTAAGGAACACATGAAAGATTTTAACTCCATATGGCTAAAAATATCTCTAAGGGATCAGTTAATCCCTCAAGGCACTTATTACAATGTCCTTAGTCTTTCTATTTTGGAGTTATCTAAGTTCACTTAATAAAATGATTGTGTTCTTAATTCACTATTTCACTTATTTTTAGATATATGAATGATCCATGGAGGTTTCTTAAAACAATCGTATAATAATAATAATAAGGCCAAAATTTTAGTCCACAAGCCAAAATTTACCCACAGATACATTTGAGTAAATGATCTTGGAGATTTTTTCTGTGCATTTTACATTTACTTGTATACAGCTAGAGATATGTCTGAGGGTGTCCATATTTTATGTATATGTTCATTTTATATGTACATATATTTCTAATTCTACAACTTTCTTTTATATGGAAATTATATGCTTTAGAGTTTTTCTATATTACTGCCATTTTTTTCTGCCTCATTCTTTTTAGTTCTTATATAGGATTATATAGTATGGCTACAACATAATTTATGTAGCACTTTCTCCTGGAATGCAAATTAAGGTAGCCTTAACTTTATTTAAAAAGTTGCCAAAATGAACATCCTTATATACATCTTTTGCAAACATTTCTTTGAGGGTCTCTCTTTGTGCCTCTCTCTCTCCCTTTGTCTTTGACTTTCCCTTGCTTTCTATGTATTATCGTATTGTAGTTTATTATATTATATATTATATATGTAAGAGAGAGAGCAAGGAAGAGAGATGGAGAGACAGAGACAGAGACTTAGAGAATGTTCACATAAATATTATTTTTAAGTATTTCTGGGTAATAAACCATAGAACTCCATCATTAGATGCCGTTATGTTGTTGTTACTTCTAACTCAATAATCCAATCTTGTAATTAATGCTGTTACAATGAGGCTACAGTTTTGGTGAATGTCAGAAATTGCAGCTGTGTCTATGTAAAAGTCATAATATCATAGCCCACATTTCCCAGATACTTACCCCTGCTCTAGGAATGAAGATATATTTTCCCAGGTATTATAATTTGATTGGAGAGAATTCAAGTTAAAAGAGTCAGACATTTTAGAGTCTGACAAGTTCCCAACTTTTGTTAGATATTTCCTGGAATTAGATGAGGACAATGGTATGTAAACTTATAGTATTGTTGAAATTTTACTAAGACAGGAATTCATTAAATTGAATGAAAAATACTTATTCTGTATCTTCTTTTAGTTTTATCACTTACTTGGCAAAATTACATGCCAGAGATTAACATTTAAGATGGAGACTACAAAACCCCTTCAAGATTGACTAATGAAGTTGAAAGGTAGTTTAATAGCTTGGAAAGATGAGAAAGTACATTAATCTTTTATTTTCTGAAATCACAATTTTCTGAGGTAAGATAACAAATGTGGTTTTATTTCATATTTTTAAACTCACATTCTGATAACCTTCTGGTTAACTTTTGTGCGTCTAACAAAAGCTGTCTCTTCCACTTCACATTGGAATCACTAAATTATGATGATTTCTCTAGAATAGTAATTTCTATGTGAATAGAGACTGAAAATATTCAATGATAACAGCAAAATCAGTTTTAGTCTGACTTCCATCTCCACTAGGTCAGAGGTTCAACAGAAAATGTCAGAGAGGATTCCTCATAAGATTTGTAAAAGGAAATATGGTTGAGCTTTTGAGACAATATAATCTGAATTTGATTACTATATTTTTTCAAACCATGTGATCTTGGGTAATTTACTCAACTGCTCTGTACTTCAATTTTCCCTTCTGAAAACAGGGGATAATAATACCATTATCCTCACAAAGGACTAAATATGCTATTTCATCAAGTAAGTAGCTTAGCACAGTGTCTGGAATATTAAGTACCAGATAAGAATTTGTCTTCCTAACGTTAGGAATTACGTAAAAATTACCATTCTTACCTAACTAAAATAATTAAAAGTTGCCCTAATTCTTATCCTTCTAAACTTGAAATTTTCACTGTGATACAAATCAACTTTACTGGTGTGCAATATGTAACAAACTACTGTTTTACCCCACAGTGTGAAAACAGTGACCGCAGGATAGTGCTTAGGCTATGGTCGGTGCACCATAATGAGTGAAGCAAAGCGTAGTGTTGGAATCATTGCACTTCGTGGGTTCTTCTTCATATTTTTTAGGAGTTTGCGTGATACCTAACATCGAAGTGTACAATTAAAGCTCGTGCAGTCGTGGGTTTATGTTTAGCTTCATGCAGGGGATGCTCTCACTTCCTACACTTGCATCAGTTGGGACACAATGGGAAAAGTTAATATTACACTCAAATATTTGTTCAGTGGCTGAAAAATAACACAATTTTTGTTATTTTATTCCCGATTGAGAAGAAATGAGAAGGATGACACATTCTTTCCTTTTGGTTGCTGCCTCCAAATCTCACTTTCCGTCATTCCTGTAAAATTTGCCTTAAAAATTGTGTCTTTTACAAATTTAAATATGTATAGATGTTGACAAACACAAAATTAATATTTTCTTAGGTTATTCCAGATATAGGATGTATCGATATCGATATAAGTATAATGATCATATTTTTGCTACAGAAACTCAAATGGATGCTGTCTTTGAAATACATATATATTGAATATATTTAAATGTATATTAAATTAAATTATAATTTAATTATTAATTAAATTAAATTATATTATTATATATATTATAATATATAATATTAATTATATTAAATTAAATTATAATTTAATTATTAATTATATATATTACATAAATATATATAATATATTTTAAAATATATATATATATTTAAAGTATGTATAGAGACACACGTTTGCCCCAAAATAATGAAATTATTTTTGGTTGTTGTTTTTTTGTTGTCTCATGGATGTGTTTGATTTCTGATGAGCTTGCTTTTTCTCTGATCACTGCGTCACTACAGACACTGCGAGCCCATCTATGTTCCAGTTACTGGCAAGTGGAAATGGCTTCTCTTTTGCCTCGCTGAATCGTTCGCTATGGTTTGCAAAGGACAAATTATAAAATTAGAATATTCTGTCTGACAAACGTTTTCTGAAACTGGACGTAGTCCTTTTTTAGATATTCGATATGTACATATGTAGATTTTTTGTGATATGTATTTACATTTTCCCGTCAATTCTTCATCTCCTAACTTTTATCCACTTTCTATTCTGAGAGTAATGTATTACTTTTAGAATTATCACCACATGTACTTTTACATTAATTCCCTCTTGCAGATTATTTTTAATTTCTTCATTTTATTTGATTACTATTCCAGTATGTGGTTTTTATGGCTCCAATTTAGTCTATGTAATGTTCAAAGTTCGTGTCAGTATCAAACACTTGATTATGTTTTTATTGATATGTCAAAGGTTAATCAACATGCCTGGAGTCATAACAAAACGGCTGTGAAAACTGGTATTTAAAGGTGGAGTGTGTGCACAGATGAGCCTTTTGAGATTCACAATGGCAGTTGTGCAGTTGAGACAATGTCAAAGTTATATATTCCAGGGCTGTGAAGGACCTAAACAAATGATGTTGTCTCCTATAGTCTGAACCTTATATGGCGAGTTTGTTTGTTTGTTTCTTTTAATTCTTTCAACAAGATATTCTCGTGCTCATTTTCAGATGAGACCATTATGTGTGAGAGATGTTAAGTAACTTTTCCAAAGTCATATGGTTAAAATATTGTCCATATGGAAAAGTTCCCTATTTTTTTCTCTTTCGGTGTTCCTCTTACTTTTGTGTCCTCTTAATGTAAGAATACTTTAGCCCATCTCTCTCGAAAAGGATATGATTGCAATGCGCGATGTGCTGAAGAGAGAGCTGAACAAACAGAAGGCATGCAGTTTAAAGTACCTCTCCCACTTATTGATGCTATGATATTACATATTTAACTTTTCACTTCACCCTTTCCTTATCTGGAAAATGTACAGGTTTTATTAGATGACTCTAAGCTCCCCTTGGGCTCTGGTGCTGTAATTCAGATCGATACTCTGTCATTAACTCGTTTCTCAAATTGCAACAGCCGAGCTCCAACTCAATTGTACTCTTCAGATGTTCCAGGCTATCGTCATATGTTAGGACCTGATTTTATGATCATATTCATGCTCTTACAGGATTCTGAAAATTTTATTTTATTCTAAAGATGCAATGCTGACTGCCTGGGTTGCCCGTAAATCCTCTTAGGCGTGGCTTCTCAATCTTGGCACTATTGAGATTCAGGGCTGGATAATATTATGCCGTGGAGAACTGTCCTTTGCATTTTAGTACGTTTAACGCCACCGTCAGTGTAAGCAGCACGGAATGCCAGCAGCATCTATTACCAGTTGTGACAAATACGTCTGCAGAAATTCTTACCTATTCTTCTCATGATAATCAGTGATATACTCATAAAAACATACATGGAATATAGTTGTGTTACCCTTCTTATTGCTTCTGTATTTTAACAACAGCAACAAAAAAGAATTCTCCATCTTATGGATAGATTTTAAAACTTTGCCCCCAAACAAATGTAATTGTCCCTGACAATAGGCACCTTGGGTTAATTTAGGGTGACCCTAATTGTCAGCCTATTAGCTACCACAGTTGTCTCCACGACATTTGGGAATACATCCCTCGAAACCCTAATGATTATTTATCCTAGGCCTTTCCTAGTTTGGGGCAGGTCTTAAATCTCTACTCCAAAATCAGATCAGAACAGATGATACGAGTCCCTTCTAAAACAAAAACAAAAACCTGCTAAAACAAAATCTGAAGTAAACACAAGAGTTAATTTTCTTTTCCCCCTTTTCTTTCTCTCTATATGGCATTATGCATTAAGCATAGACAATCAGCTGAAATCTTGCTTGTTCCCAAGCTCTTGTGGTTTTTCATTAAATGCCTAATGTTATTTAAGAGAGACTTTTGCAGCTCATTATAAAAACCCACTGCCTTATATTACAACAGGGGCTCCCAGGGAGAAACACATTTTTTTGCTATTGTTCCCATTTACATGCCATATCCCTTTTGAGAAATTCACAGCACTTTTCCGTCTTTAAATAACTGAGTTATGGTTTATGTGGAGGTTGGGGGGAAGAAAGGAAATGAAACAGAGACAGGGATAAGGGGGCTAAAAAGATAGAGATCAGAAAAGTTTAGAGAAAATATTCCTTTAAAATGTGGGTAGACTCAGAAACAGTCCATTTGTTTATCTTCCATATTGGGAAACAAGCTGAGAAGGGAATTTTTCTGACAATTACCGCCTTTGGTTTCTTGCATATAGAAACAAGGGAGCCTGCAATCAAAGAGCAATCCCTGCCTCCAGATTCCACACATGTGTAGCGTTCATTGTGGCCCTCTTTTCTACTTTAGTGACTCATACGATTTTCTTTATGCCATCTCCTTTCTTCCTTCTCTCAGGGCAGTTCTAATGAACAAAGTTCTTCCTGCACATAAGAAATCTGGCCAGAGAGAGATTAGCAGAGATGATGCCGAGAGCCCAGTCTTCATCTGCGCATAAAATCAAGGACTGGGCCGCAGGTCCAAGACATCCTCTGCATTCATGCTGTGTTCTGTTAAGAAAGAGAAGGGCTGACCCAGAAGTCATGTTTCTGAGTTTTGAGTTCCCATTCTCCTTGTGGGGTCTAAGCTAATTATTTACTGCTCAGGTGCCCATGGGCTCCAAATGGTTCCCACGGATTAAAGGTGTTTCTCTGGACCTTGGGAATGGTCTGTGAATAAAGGCACTTTTCATAGTAGGGATGATAAAAGCAGTATTATCTCTAACAAATGATTGTAAGAGAATTTGGGTCTTTATAAAATATTAAATATACCTAATCATGATCTATTACACACTGTTTACGTCTCAACAGAAGAATCGATATCTAAAGCCAGACTACCTCTTTGGTTTTTGGCTATTTTACTAACTTAAAGTATCAACATACTAGCTGTAGCATACAGTGTTTTGGCGTTTTGTTTGTTCAGCATATGAGTCAAGTAAGGCTTTCTTCCATTGTCACTCTTGTTGGCATTGTTCTCAGAGAAGGAGTACACATGGCAGAGGTGGAATGGAAAAAAAAGAGAGGGCCACCTTCTAGAACAATCTCCTACCATAACATAGTGACCTAGCAGGCTACATTAGAAGAAGAAATCAAACAAAGTAAACAAAAACACAGGAACAAAGCAAAATATTATCATAGAGTTGCATGAAAAAAACATAGAAAGAACTTATATTCAGGTGCTGAGGGTCTTGCTAAAATTCTGACTCTTATTATATCTGCGTAAATGTAAATAGCACATAATCTGGTGGAATTTGAATTTTCTAATCTAAAAAGGATATTCTAATCCCTACAAACTTAATTTAGTAGTCCAAATAAAATAAGGCCCCTATAAATATGAAATGCTTAAATACAATATAATATAGTATGTAAAATTATATATATACATACATATTATAGACGTATTTTATAGAACTCTTTCAAAAGATTTGTTATCTTTAGTTACTCATTTTTATTCTAAATATTTCTTTTAAATGTGGCATTGTGAATGGACTCTTATGCTGACTTAATTTAACACTACAAAATTGTTCTAATTAACATGCTAGGTTAGAGATTGAATTGATTTGAGATTAGAAGAGAGTCATTTCAAAATATGGTCAATATTGTATAAAATCCCTGAGATTGGTTGAAGTCATCTCAGAAAACAAATTTACCTCCTTTTTGATATTGGGCAAAAGGAATTAGTCTGTTTATTTATTTGCAAATAAAAGTGGACGTTACCTACTCAACTTTTGATAGGTTTGTGGGGAAGAAGATATTACATTTTATATAGGAAAAGTCCATTTTAAATGTTAAAAGTTCTATTAATATGATATGTTGTTATTATATTAAGTCCCTTCCTTTATCTTTCTTAATTCATTCTCAATGCATCCTTCAATCTTTCTTCTCATTATGGTGGTCCTGTAAAACCATACAAATCCCAGTGTGTGTGTGTGCACGTGTGCGCACACTTATTTAAGGAAATTTCCTGGTAGCAACCGTGTTTATTTCTTCACTTCCCTACTCTTCTGTGCTCTCCAGTCTAACTCTTCCCCACAAATTCACCCAAAGCAGCATGTACTAAACTCATCAGGAAATTCCAAGTCATAAATCCAAAAGGAAATTTTCATTGATCACTTCTTTGCTCTTGTCAGCAGTTTACAAGACGTTGGTCACTCTCCTTCTGAAATAGTCTATTCGAGAGGTTCCCAAGACAAAACAGTCTCTGGATTTCCTGTTTCTTTCTGACTGCTTCTTGGTCTTTGTTTCACATTTACTTTCCCAGTTGTCATTAAAGTTCTTCAAGATGGAAACCTGAGCATTCTTTTTTTTTTTTATTTTTTTTAATGTTTATTTATCTGAGAGAGAGACAGAGAGAGAGAGAAATAGAGCATGAGTGCGGGAGGAGCAGAGAGAGGAGACAGAATCCGAAGCACACTCCAGGCTCTGAGCTGTCAGCACAGAGCCTAACACAGGGCTTGTATGTGCCCGATGCTCAACCTGACTGAGTCGCCCAGGCACCCCTGAAGCCTGAGCATTCTTTTTCAATCTATTTTATCAATTTAGTTGATGTCAAGCACATGTAATGCTTCATTTACACACTATCTATTGATGGATCGCAATGTTTTGTTGAAAGCCCGATCTTTCCAGGATCTCCAGACCCGTATGTAATGAGCTCCAGAGGCATATTTAACATGTCATCTTGGAAGTTTCAGTGCCAACTCATTTCAACATGCTTTACAATCACAAACATGGTCTTCTAGATCTTTCCATCTCATTGAGTGGTATAGTCATGTCTCTGCTTGCACAAAAGATAAATCTAGGCTTTTTTAAAATAGTCATTCACTCTCACTCTATCTAATATATCCAATTTTGTCTACTTTTTCTTCTAAATATCTCTCAAGTCTAGGAGAGAAACCACTGGGGACTCCTCAATAAAAGTCATTTGTGTAACAAACTTTAGCAATCATGTCACGTTTACTATATCCTGCTGCGGTAGATTAGAAACGTAGCCACAGTAGATTTTTTACTGATACCCCTTTGTCATGTAATATTTTGTGCTCTCCTCTTCTAACTGTGGGTTCTCCCATGAGATTTACTTTGGGTACTAGGATGTTAACAAATGTTATATAAAAAGAGACTTGAAAAACATGTGTATAAAAAGACTTACCTTTATTTTCCTAAGACCCCTGCTTTTGACACTACATGAGGAAGACTTAGCTAGCCTATTGGATGATGAATTTGATACAGTCCAGTCATCTCTTGCAGCAGTCAAGAGACAACCAACCTCTGGAGGTAGGGCAGGTGCATGCACGAGCAAGTCCAGCTGAGTTCAGTGTAAATTGCTGACCCACAGAAGTGAGTTAAATAAATGATAATTGTTTTAAGCCATTAAGTTTTTTGGTGTTTTTTAGCACAGCAAAAACGAACTTTTAAATTCGTTTTTCTTAAAATCTCTCTTCTAAGCTTTTTCTATTCTGTATCTACAAATATTTTTGTAAAACAATCTGGCAATGCCATCCTTGTGTAATCATCTAAAATAGCTACCAATCACATTCAGAATACAAACTCAACTTTATAACATGGATTAAGAAGGCGAGCATATTGTGGCTTCTACCAACATCTCCAGTTTAATATCTTACAGCGTTTCCCTTGCTCTCTGTACAAACTACTATAGGCTTTTTCTTCTTTTGTGAGAGTTCTATGCCCACTGCTCACACATGGCCTTTGCATAATCTGAATTTTGCCTAAACTAATCCCCACAAGTAATTTTTGTCCATTTAGTCATTATGCATCTTTCGTATTTCAAATTGATCATCATTTTTACAGGAAAGATTACCCTGACCTCTCACATAAGGTCAAATCACACCATTTGATACATTTCCTTACAATGGAACTTTCCTTCTAGAATGTATTCATTGTGATACTATATTTATTTGGCTAGTATCTCTGTTATTTTATTAGAATGTAAGCTCCTGGAAGACAGTGACCTTATCTTTCTCACTGTCTCATTTCTAGTGCTTTACTGTCACCCCCTGGGGGTCTATACCTTGCCAGCCAGTTTCAAATACACTCCCATAAATCTATATCTGACACCCTCCCTTCCCCTGTAATGAAGTTTGGGGGTAATTGCACTTCTGTCTGACAGCAAGAAGCTTGTGGTACACTGATGGACTAGTGGAAGGCAGTGGGCCTCTGACCACAAAGCCAAGCACACCAGGCCATGTCCTGTCATCATAAGTCAGCCCTGTCATCCCCTGGCCCATTAGAACAACCCACTGTTATCGGGCATCCCTTTTCAGGCTCAGAAACCATGGTGAGGGGCTTTGCAGTCCTGCACAAGAGAAACTCATTCCCTTTTTTGGGGATGGTGTCTGCTTATTAGGGGACATGAGCTCATTGAAGGCAAAGCCCATATCTTAAACAGGAGCACACATAACCCTAAATGTTGTTTCTTTGTACTCTCCAAGGTCCTTGATAAATGGCTGTGGGGTGGATGTGCAGTCATCATCATTTGAAAGATTCCTAAGTTCCCCTTCCCATTCCATCGAGTCCAGGAATGGGGGGGCTCTGCCCCCAGTAAGCATGTTCTGTTTTGTTTGTCTGTGTGGGCTGAGCCAGGGAAATGGAACCTCACGTGAAGTCATGCTCTATGTACCTGACTTTATGTGCTGGTAGTTGACAAAGGCTGCTGCAGAAACAGGATGGTTCAGAACAACAAAGGCGTCGTCTTAGTTCTGAAGGCACAAGTCCAATATCAGGCTGTCAGCAGGGTGGCCCCTCACCAGGGGAGGGTTTGTTTCATGTGTCTCCTGTTGCTTCTGGAGGTTGCTGGCAATTGTTGGTGCTCCATGGCTTCCAGAAGCATCACCCCAGTCTGTTGTATCTTCACATGGTGCTCTGTGTATGTGTGTGCCCCTTTCTGTAAGGATCCCAGTCATACCTAAGGCCTGCCCTTCCTACTCCCGTAGGCTCCCATCTTAACTAATTACATCGACTGCAGCCTCACTTCCTTAGAAAGTCACACTCTGATATGCCTGGGTTAAAGTTGTGGAGGTTGGGAACACAGTTTAGCCCACAACACCAGATAGTCCTGCAATGCTGATCTCATTTCCAGTCTGCAGGAGGATCAATACAAACCATAGCTGGCTCTCCATTGCACTGGAAGCATGATTCAGACCCAAGCTAATGCTCCAGGGTGGGGTGTCCTCGGCACAAGAGTCTTTAAAGTTTGTATCCTGAAAAAAAAAATATAGTAAGCATACTATAATTGCTGACAGAATAAATGAAAGAGGAAATTAATGGATTTAGTTGAGACATGAAATTAATGGATTTAGTTGAGCAACATGTTCAGAGTATAATTCTAAAACTTGTTAATATTAGACTAACAATGAGACAATCTAGTTTTTAGAAGTAAATAACATCAATTCTGCATTATGGGACCATGTAGGTTGCCAAAGTTTAGTAAGTTTAAGAATCAGCTGGGTAGAGCGTTAAAGTAAAAATTCCTGATCCACAGATTCAGAGGAGGTAGTAGGAATTTCTGAGACAATGTCTTTGAGACTATGTTTTTATTAAGCCCCCCTAAAGTGATTTAAATGTACATATTTAATGGAATTTACTTTGAGAAATACCAACTATTGAATTTTGCTCACCTACTTAAATACCAGGCTATTTTATCTATTCCACTTAGAATATTTCTGGTTACATATTGAAATGTGCTCAGAAAATATAAATTGATTTTAATATTTGTCTAAAGAAACCACAAATGAGAAAATAAATATGTGCTAAAAAACTAAAATAACAGAAACAAAAATATCTATTCGGCAACAAAGTCTTTTGGATTAATTTGTTTAGATTTATTTATCCTATCTCTCCCCTCCCCCTCCCATTATCTTTGATATGTGACAGTTAATCGCCTATAAAGAGAGAAACCCATCTTGTTCTAAGTCACAGAGAATCCGCTCTTTCTTAAAGAGTATATAGATTCATCCAATCCTAGCAGTTGAAAGGGATTTTAGGTCTTTTCTAGTTCAAGTGACAAATTGTGAGTAAATGTCCTGATGGAATTATTTCTGATCAAGATGAAGGGTTCAGTTGGGAATGATTTAGTTCCTAGTGTCCTCAAATTGCAAACTATTCCCTCAAAAAAGAGAAGATTGATATTATTTTGTTGTTACTGAATATACAGACTCAGCTACATTCCTTAGTCTAAAGGCCTCTATGGCATTTCTTGGGGGACATGTACATGGTGGTTTCTTCTTAGTAATAACGTAGGAAGAAAAAAAATCTAATATATCATTTATTGGTCTCTGCAGGGAATGTCCAGAAAATCAAGATAGTGAGAGAAATACTGAGTAACTTCCCTACATTTGCTCTTTTGACTCTTACATCTTCTTCTTTTTTCTTTTTCATATCTTGTTTTTGAAGCTTTTCATTTATTTTCTTAATGTCGTCAAGTTAGCTAACATACAGTGTATACAGTGTGCTCTTGCTTTCAGAGGTAGATTCCCATGATTCATCGATTACATACAACAAGTGCTTGTCCCAACAAGTGCCCTCCTCAATGCCCATCACCCATTTTCCCTTATCCTCTGTCCCCTACATCAACCCTTGGTTTGTTCTCTGTGTTTAAGAATCCCATATGGTTTGCCTCCCTCCCTCTCTGTTTGAAACTATTTTTCCCCTTCCCTTCCTCATGGTCTTCTGTTAAGTTTCTCAAGTTCCACATAAGAGTGAGAGCATATGATATCTGTCTTTCTCTGACTGACTTATTTCACTTAGTGTAATCTTATCTTTTTCTTTATAGTGATTTTAAGTAGTATATCTGAAGGTAGGAGATTAATAATGAAATGACCAGATTACAGATAATGAATTAGGGAAAGAGACGTTTGTACCTTCCGTGTGTTCTTGAGGAGACATATCTGTATAGACGTCAAGGACAGAGAAGCATATTATTTTTATTATTATGGTTTGTATAGGCAACCTCTTTTACCCTATAGAGTAGGCATCTTATTTAGTCTGTTTGCTAAGTGAATAATCCTAGCTGCTAAGATCTTATGTGCTTTTTTTCTTTCCAACAAGCTAGGTTTCATGTCTGCTTACAGTTTGCAAAATGCAACAGTAACAATCTCAAATAACTGCCACCTAAGAAGAAGGAAATTGATTGCTTCTAGTAAAAGAATGCTTTTCAATCAAGGATACCCTTGTTACAAAGTGGGGAGGTACTTCATATGGTGGCACCAGTAGATACTCAGTGTATCTTGTCTTTCCCTGACTAAGGGCTTCTTTATGTCAAGCTGGCGTGTCTATGCCAGAATGAAGCCAAGAAATGGACTGAGTGGCCAGGAATCTACTGGTAAGAGGACAAATAGGATCCTTGGCTTATTTAGAGTTCCTATCTCAAGATACTTTTCTAAGATGATGTAATAATTTCTGTAAAACTATTTCTGTCATGACAAATAGGCCCACATGCCTGTCATTGAAGCATATAATATTGTTACCACAGTAACCAGCAAGCACAGATCAAGAAGTATTTATCTGTAGCCTGTACTTTGAGCTGTGGAATAGTACTGGTTTACCTGTATACTGGTTATCATCACCGGTGGGAGTGGGAGGTAGCAACGTGGAATTAAAAAAAAAAAAAAGTTCCCATGTGTTTCTGGGAAAGTTTATGTTTGTTCATTACCTTCTGCTTCAGAATGTAGATTATTACTTTGATTATCAAGGGAAGTCAAACAGGCTGGCTAAAAGTTTATAATGACTAATTCCATCTTCTCTGTGTGCACACATCCATATATGTGTATGTGCATGTCTGTGTGCATCAGTATGTATTGAGTTTTGAGCCTTGTTAAGTACTACAAGTGAAAAGTCTCTGCTACTTTCTTCCCCTTTCCCGTGAGCTCATAACAACGTGATAATGTTGAAATATCAGGGGTTCCTTTGATCAAGTGGAAGATATACATAAGAAAGGATGAAACAAATAGTTTCTCATTTAAGTTCTTCATTGACTCAGTGCAGTCTTCTCAATAAAGTTTATATATTTTATCTTAGAAATTCTTTTTCACTCATAGTTAACTTTGCAAATCTCATGACCTAATGAGATTTTATGATACTCCCTAATGTTCTAGAAACAATGCATTCAGATCCTTAGGAACTCATCATTCTTGCTCAGGATTATCCACCATTTGGCCCCTACTCCTTATATTCAATGGAAATCAAGTTACATAAGACAAGTAGGTTGCTGAGGTTTAGGCATATATGTCCACCATGCCCTTGTTTGAAATTTGGTTTTTATTTGCTGTCAAGAACTATGAAGTACCTGAACAAGTTAGCGTGGCACAAGTCTCTTGGGTCAGAGCCCGATTTCCACAGGACGGTGTGAACAAGGCAACACTATACTTCCGCATCCAGTGAGTTTTGTACAGGATGTTATTGTACAGGAACATTTCTCATAGAGACTGTCTGCCCTTTGCTTTGGAGAGAGACACTATATAGTCCAAGGTTACTTCCTATACAATATCCAATTTGTTTAAGTTTTCCTACTGGCCACTAATTATATGGTAGCACTAAGAAAATTAACAAGGTAGTGAGGTCCATCCTGCTTACTGTGTAAGAAAATATACTGGCTAGGATAAATTCATTTCTCCTCTCTCTCACTCTCTCTCTCTCTTTTCTTCCTTCAGCTAGTATAAAAACAGATTATGCATTAGTTTCAAGGAAAATATTCGCCCGTTTCAGAGTCATGTTCTTTAAGCCCATTATATAAGGTCATCAATTGTCTCAATTTTATGAGGCCTAGTGTGGGCATGTATGTACAAAGTGTAGTTTTGGCTGGAGACTGCCTTTCTGTTGATCTTTAGCTATCTCTAAAATTGGTTTTAAATATTTATTCCTTCTCAATTTCAAAATGTTTCTCTGTAATCACTCAATGCTGTATGTGTTTCCTCCAATGGCTAATTCAACAGTTAAATATTTTAAAAATTCTTTATAAAGACAACAGGGTAATAAATAATGACTGATACAGATGTCATATAGTTGATATAACTCTTATTGATGATATAGTTCTTATTGAGAAAGCTGTATTTTCTTGCTTTCACCCTTACTTCCCCAAATATCCCTTGTCTCTATTAAAAAAAAAAAAAAAAAAAAAAACCGGACGCTATGAAGGAAGTTTAGTGGCTGTTCCTAGTACCTCATATAGATCCCTTTCACCAGACAAATAAATCCATAGCATCACTGTTGTGAATTCAGTTACTACTGGGCCTAAATAGCTTTCCTTTTCCTGCAAAATTATCTAAGGAATTCCTTCAGGCCAGAGGTTCTCAACCTTTAGGGGGTAACAGAATATTCTGGAAAGAATGCAAAACACAGATTGCTGAGCCCTATTCCATTCTCAGATCTGGAGTGAGAAATGTGAATTTGCATTTCTGACAAGTTCCTTGAGACGCCCGATAGTGCTGGTCAGGGATACTAGGCGTAAGGAAGCTGCCTTGCCAGGGTCACTTTGCCTTCTTAAGGTGGAATGTTCCAAAGGGTAAAAGCATAGGAGATTTCTTGGATGTGATCTTTTCTCAAAAGGCATCCTCTGGCTCAGAACAAGACTATGTCTTTTCTGGATCCGCAGGCTTCCTCAGCTCTTTCCTCTTCACTATATCGCTTCCCTTATTCCTTACAGGGCTTTTCCTGGAGCACATTCTCTGAATAAATCACGTGCTAGAAGTCCTGGCTCCAGCTCAGCTTCTAAGAAACAAACCTAAGGGGCGCCTGGGTGGCTCAGTCAGTTAAGTAGCCGACTTTAGCTCTCAGGTCATGATCTCGCAGTCTGTGAGTTCAAGCCCCACGTCGAGCTCTGTGCTGATGGCTCAGAGCCTGAAGCCTGCTTTGGATTCTGTGTCTCCCTCTCTCTGCCCTTCCCCTGCTCATGCTCTGTCTCTATGTCTCTCAGAAATAAATTAAAAAAAAGAAGTCTAAAAAAAAGAAACAAACCTAAGAAAGACTAAGATAGTTATTTTTCTTCAGATGGTTTATGTGATTTTAAAAATCTTCAGATTGTCTTGATTCCATGTTGTTATTTTTACCTTGACTTGTCAGATTTGTTGAGACTGGAATATAAATCCACTGTTGTTGGGATCGTGCTGAGATTTTATACTAGCAGGTGTTCAGAACTTGTTACCAACTAAGTCAAAAGAAACTCCTGTACTTGGACTTTATTGCCTCCCTACCTGTCCCCCTCTCTTCCCAACTAATGTTGAACAGAAAGATAAGTTCTATTGACTTATTAGGCACGTAAGACAAGCCAAAACTCATATTTACAAACTTAATTAGCTTACCTTAATGGAGATAAGATCTATAGAATACAATCGTGTACTCAATGTGTTAAATATACCAGCCAGCAGGAGACCTAGGAATATGAATATAAAGAATAAAAAATAATGAAAAGAAAATGTATCTGATTTTCATTAGTCTACATCTATTACAATTACTACCCAAATTATGTACTTTTGGTCAACTTTTATAATCTCCTTTCTTGATATTCAAATATTTACATATTTTTCTGTAATTTGTTCTCATTCTGTTAATTTTTTTAACAGAAGTACTGGGATCACTATTCATTTAACACATTAGGTTTTATGTTTAATTTATAGAAATTAACATGGAGTAGGGTCTTGTTCTTTTTAGGCAGCTTCCTAAAGAAAGTAGAAGGAGTCATACTGAGAGATCAATGAGAAACTTCTATAAATAAATTTAATAAACATAGGACTTCACAAGTTATAGGAGAAAGGAAATTGCTTGTGATGTGGTTACAATACATATATTGTGGCTTTCACAGACCTGTGGAAACAGGAAATAGACACACATACACACACACACACACCATGTTTTATGTGGTTATGAGGCCACATAAAATATGGATTAAGAAATATATGCTGTAGAATAAAGTCTTTAATGATTACATGAAAGAGTAAATTATACTGATAAACTTAATTCTCAGTCCCATGACAGGGAAAATATTCAGAGGAGATATGTATTTGAGTTCTATTTACTACAGAACTGATGAGGAGGCAAAAAGTGCATGACCCATCAATGATTTATTAATTATAGATTTCCATCTATTACTTGTTTATGTAGGATTCCAATTCAGCCGTTTTATCTAAATAAACATTAGTGCAACCAGTGGAACAGACTCACGAGGAGTATAGAAAGGAAAACTATCTTCCCTGCTTGCCAAATACGCCATCAATAGAAGAGAAGTTGCATATGGTTATAAGCTTAAGTTCTGCTTTTCAAAGGAAGCTGTTTTGCTTTTTACTTGATTGCAAATATTATGCACTTTGATTAAACAGATAGCAGACATTTTAGGATTTAAGTGCCTATAAATTGTAGAGAGGGGTGTTTTTTGCTTTTTGTTTTTTAAGATTTTTCTCCTTGAAGGGGAATGGGGAGTGCTTTCTCTTTTTTATTTTTTTACTTTTTTTGTTATTCTCAGTCAGGTTTTTACCCTCTGAGGCAAGCCTGTGTAGCTTCGGATTCCAATTCCAACACTTACTACCTCTATAAATGGATGTTATTTCACATGTCTCAGACTGTGAAGTAGGAAGCAGAACACTGACCTCACAACTGCGGTAATGACTAATTCAATCTCTGTGTGCCGAGAATGTCAAATAGTGAGTGCCTATCACACTGCTCCGCAGATGCATTTGTATTTGTTGTTATTGCCATTAAGTACCCATTTTCCAGGTCTTTTTTTTTTTTTTTTGGCTTTTATGTGTCAAAAGAAGCACTTATTTTAAATTCAAATGCATTTGTTTTTTTTTTGGAAGATAAAATGTTTAGCTCTTGCAAAAAACTGTCAAAACCACGTTTCATTTTATCACTTGTAATGCAATTTTAAAAAGGGAACACGAAAAGTACATTTAAGAGTTAAAATGATTGTACTAGAGTTTTAAATATATTATCTAATAGATTGAATAAGAGATTTGAAGTTATGAAATTTATGCTGGCGTTCTAATCTATTCTCCTACTCTCCACCTTAATAATAGTTTTAATAGTGAACATCTTCATAAGGATATATGACTTTTCATAACTTCATAAATTAATACATTAATAAGTGGTAGCTTTATTTTTCATCATATGTGAACAAATCTTTTTGCGTGCCTACTATATAACAAAACAGAACCCAGGTTTTAGAGCTTAAGTTCTAGTGAAGGGCATACCAAAAATAAAAATGTTAACAAATGAAGTTTCAGATATTGATATGTGCTATAAAATAAAATACCTGGGCAATGAAACAAAGAATAACATGTGGAACGATATAAAGGAGTTACCTCAGACATTGTGGCCAGAGAAGGACTCTCTCGAGACCTGAAAGAAGAAGCCAGGTTTGGGACACTGTTGTAGAAGAACAATCCAAGAGGAAGAAATCACAGCGTAAAAGACCTAAGCATGTTGAAGGGACACAGTAATGACCAGTGGGAATGACATGTAACGACTGAGTGGGAGAGAGGAAAGAAAAGAGATCAGAGATATAGGCACCCATCAGAACGCATAGTATCTTGCCAAACAGAATGTAAGTTGATATATTCATTCTGGTTGCAATAGGAAGCCACTGGAGAGTTCTAGGAAGAGAACTGTGTCATGAGATTTGTCTTATCCATAGCTACAAACAGCAGACTCTCAGAGATCCTATGAGAGCCCAGCTTATTAAAGTCCCATCTGTCAAATTGTAATATATTTATCATTTTAATAAGCACTAATCGTATTTTGAAGATATTATACATTCAGAAGTTATCTTGTAAATCATTGGGTTTTTATACCACTAACAACATTTGGACTCAGAGGTACAAGTTTGGGGAATAAAACTTTGGTAGAAGAATCACCCCACACATCTCTAATCAGCCATTGTTCGTAATTAGCTAAGCAACTGTTCACATAGGTACCTTCATGTTGCTTCTCTCTCTAGGCTTGGAAGCCTCAGTGGAAACTTGTTGTATTTATTGAGTAGTAAATTAACATCACAGTGCTTCAAGCAACAACATGTTTTTTAATTCTGTTACGATTTCAGCCCGTCTGCCTTCCCTGCTGCAATCCTCTGACAATGGAGCCAACTCACAAACTGAATGCTGAGATAGTTTTGTCAACTTGGTAAATCATTTTATTTTTCTCCCCTTGTATGGTAGAAATAACTAGATGACTCTGTTAGTATAAAAAAAATGAAGAGTAGAAATTGTACAGAATCTTAATCCTTGAACATTTTATAGAGGCAATACTGGATCATCCCCTTTCACAACAAGAAAAAGCCTTTGCTACCTCAAATGCTCTAATTCCCTTAAAGATCCATTCAGTACACTTTGTGAGAAACATCAGTTGCAGTAGAAAGAAATCTATCAAAAGGACCTATTTTATAAGGTTTAAATGGATAACAACACTCATACACTGATACTATACAGAGCAAGAAATCACCATTATAAAAGACATGAATGTTCTTAATCCAAGTATCTTTCCCGAGTCACTTACAGAATAGGAAGAATGACTGGGAAATTGACTGCTTTGAGCTAATTGAACATAGCAGAAAAAAAAGTGTCAAGGCAACCTCCTGACAGGGCCGAAAACTATGTCAAAAACTAACGAGTTAAATTAAAAACAGGAACAAAGTAGTATTTGAACTTTGAGGCCAAATGGAGAGAACTCCAATTTAAAAACAGATGTCTAGTAATGCTAAATCAGACAACAAGAGTCTGGCTAGAGTAGAAAATAAAAAGGAGAAGAATAGTTCCTCTGTTTCTCCTATGTTGAGAGTGGGATGGGGCAAATTTACATAATGATATTATCCCTTTAATACTTATAGGTATGATTTCGTTTTGCTGAAAATTCACCTTATCATCATAGAAAGGGCAGAATTGTTAGATATAGTCCATGATCTTCAACCACACATACTGATAAAATGTCAGTTACATTTTAGCTCAATTGCTTCAACAAGTATATCTCAAGTATAATTAACTATGATTTATATACAGGGAGCTAAATGAACAATCCACATTTTATCAAATATCTAGAATGGGGATAAGAATATCTGCTTTTGTTTCTACAATCTATGCCAAACATACAAACTGTAAACTACATTGCTAACTCAAAATAATGATAACTGAGGGCATTTACAACTATGTCTCAGTTTTCAAGTGCATGTGACTATTGAATTATAGAAAATGATAGGATTCTGGTTTTTTTTGTGTCTTCAGGGGTATATTTACTTTATTAACCTTACAAAAGAATTGTAGAAAAGTAGGTGGCTTTCAGTCCGCATTTTAGCTTTCACACTAGATTTCAAAGTTTTAATATAGTGCACCTTTTATTTGCTTTATTTCTTTTATGCAGAGAGTTATGGAAAGAACTTTGCTTTATATTTCTTAGGCAAAATGCTTTTATGAAACCAAACTCATCGTGATGTATTAAGTACCTTTCCTTGGGAGTGAAGCATGTCTTCCTGGTCCTCTATTTGTTCAGGTAGTTGTTCAGATAGGGGGAAAGCCGCCATCGAAACCATAATACCATAAAAGCCTCAAGAGTGGCGAATGTCCTAACACTGAGGCTTGCTCATGTTATTCACTCAATATAACTGACTGAATCGAATTTTAGAAAAAATAAGTTTATGCCTAGAAGGTTTGCTGCTTAATACCTACCATTATACAAATATCTGTTCCATACAAATATCTGTTGTATATGAGAGAGTAATCTTAAAACACAAAACTAGAGTGTAAACTTTGTGGAAAATGTACATGAGAGAGGTTTCATTGAAGCATATTTATGTGTTTTAGGGTTACACAATTCCAGTGTATCTAGCATTCCACATCATAACTACTTTCTAAAATGTGAAGCATATTAAAATTTTGTATTCTATATATCTGAAATATTTTAGCATAATAAGATACACCTGTTAAGCTGGTGACACAAGCTTGTGCATATTGTCAATTTCCACCAGTGGTCATATGGGGGAGTAGACTCTGATGGACTCTTGAATTTAATACAACTAAACCACGAAGGACAGTAATATGCTATAAATGCCCAAGGCGATTTTGTAAATATTAAATGAAGATGCTTATAATACTTACAATAAAAATTGGAAATAAATCACAAAAATTAGCTAATGGTAGGTTTTATTAAGTTGTTGAAAGAATTTGGAGAACTTGAAGAGAGTACAAAATGTGTATGTAGTTCTCAGTAATAATTTGCTGTTAAGGTAACAATAATAATCATGTGTTATCCTAGCTTACTGATGAACTTAGATATATATCAGTTAGGAAAAACAATACTACCTTTTTATATTTTTTGCACAAATTTGACACATTAATAAATGTTTCATAGACATTTTACTACATGCGTAAACATTTTTAGAAGTTTCATGAGCAATACAAATTATATAGTGGCCATTTTGTCCTGGTTTGCATTCAATTAAAAGGTGACTTAAGCTGATGTTACTGATCATTACCATTATTTACATTTCTTAAATTTTTGAGCTTTTAAAAATATTATTTTATAGTTTCAATCCAGTAAATAAATAGATCACTTAAAATATTCATTAAAATATAAAATATGCTGAAATTATTATACTAATAATCATATTTTTAAAATATTACATGAAGTAGTATACACACAAATAGTAAACTGAACTCAGGAAATACAGAATATAAATTTGCATGTTCTGAGAAAGCGAAATATGCAAAACAAATAGTTCTACATAAGTAACTAAAATATTATAAAAAGAGAAAACAATGTATATCTTTAAAATTACATATATTAAACCAGCGCTGTATGTATTCACAGTTTCTATCATGTTTGTCTGTATATTACACAATGTTGTTAAAACTCATTAAGGTTTCACACCAGTTTAGCACGAAGTACAGAGATTGTTGTTAAAATTATTGTTTTGTGTGTGTGTTTTATTGAATAATCATGAAATGTTTTCCAGTACAAAACCGACATATCATTGTCACTGATGGCAAGCAATAGCCCAAAACTAAAAGAAGCATCATTCAACCTACTAATACAGCACTGTTTTGCAGGGAAAAAAATGAGTTTATGAAAAAAAATATTTATTTAATAGTAGAGTTTTATCGACAGTACTAAATCGTTACCCTGACTGCCAAGGGAAAAGTGGTCCCATGCATTTTGGTACTAAGAGAAGAAACAACATATTTACTGATGGTATTGACAATACACACAAAAAATTGGTTCTAGTTGTCTCATGCGATCTGCTACATCGCGTGATCAGGGTTATATTTAATACATTGTGTAATGAGAACCTATATTATCCCAGATAAAAATCATTCATTTTAACATTGATGATGAAAATTCAGTTGTTTAAAGCATAAACTCTGATAGGAACACTTTGAAAACTAAAAGCTTGACTCCTTCCTCCTTTTTTAGACTATACATTGGTGATGCATTTTTGGGTGTATTTTTAAAAAAGATCTAAATATGCCACAAGAATTAGAATGCTCTTTTTCACTCTTTAAATATAAATATTGATTAAAGCCTTCTTAGGTTCTGACTTGCAAATTGAAATACTCAACATTTGAAAGTTTAAATATGATACATATATCATGTTAGCATATTACATAAGATTATTAAACATTTTCAGGGATAAACATTTCTTTACTCTTGAGTCCATGACAAGTATTCATATTCATATACTAAGGCCACCAAGCATTTACTGCCATTCTCCAGCCTGTACCTGTGATTTGGGACTTTCAAATAATTATAAGGAAATAATTACACAGAAAAGAAACTGGATAACAAATCTGAACTACACTTCAATATGTCAATTACCAACTCTCAAAAAAAATCACTTAGAGTTCATTGGGCAAACTATATAATTCTTCCTGAACATATTAAATTATTAGTTTAATTAATATTTTCATATTAACAAGACATATTTTATCCATTTTAGTTTGGAATAATTCTTCTATCACCAAAATTTACCTACAATGGGTTTGAGCATCAGTTCCCACACTGAAGAACTTTTGTCGACCTCAGTTGCAAAAGTTTGAGAAACACTGATCTAAGTGAACTGGTAAAGAAAAGAAAATACAAATTTGGTTTATAGCATAGTATATTATTAAAAATGGAACATTTCTGATTAATATATTTTTCTCCCCATGGTTATCTCTTTAGACTTTATCATTGAGGTTATTATTTTGCTTCAAATCTCACTGTTATTTTGTGTATGATTTGCCTACATACATACTTGGAACATTATAAAAGGCAATTGACTTTCTTATAATGACTAAGGGAGTTTATCAGAAATTCTATTCTTTGTGTGTGTCTTTAAGAAACACAACATTCTTTAAAAGTATAAAAATACTTTAACTAATCTTATTAATTGACAATGAGGTCGGTGTTCTGGTCAGAGAAATACATTTTAGTGGCTCAATATAATTCTTTGATGTGAAAAATAAATCTTTGGGAAAGTGGGAAAAACTAGATATAAATGTATTATCATTTAATGTAATAGGTTTACTAAATTATGTTGAATGACTATGACCATGCTTAATTAACTAACTCTATGATTTTTCTAAAAAACTAACAAGAACAATTTTGTTCATGTCTATATTATATTTAGTCAAATCCATTTTTATTATCTATAAAGTATACCTATCTTCAATTATCTTTATCACACCTTAAGGAATTAATTTTAGAATTAAAGGAAATGCCACATTCAACTTGAGGGAAATGTCAGTAATAAAATCAGACATATTAAAATCTGGTCTTTCCAATCCACCTGTATGTTTTTTTCCATTCTATTTATTTGGTTAATAGTAATGGATATCTTTTAGATAAAGTATTTTTCATCAGTAAGCTTTGAGATACATAAGGAAGGTACCTGAGATAGTTATTCTCACACTAAAACCCAAAAATAACCTGAACAAGCTAAAGTAATCATAGTTTGGCAAAACCAAAATTGATCTCTCCCTCTCTCTCTCACACACACACACACACACACACACACACACACACACACACACACACACACACACACAAGACAAATACACTCCAGAAAGGCTCAGGTTCTACTCAAGAGAGAACAGACTCACAACTATTCTCATTCGTTGTAGAACTGTTCAGGAAGAGAAATCCACAAGAAAAGTGGATGAAGAGACATCATTATTTGGATTTTAACAAACATTTAGCAGTGCTATGTGGGCTGGTGTGGTAGAACAGAATCTGGAGCATTCTACAAAAGAAAAAAATAGCATCTGTGTGCACTCCTTACTTGCTCTTCTTCATTTATGTGATGGTGATGAAGGAGGCAGGAGTTCTGAGAGAAATTCATTGACATCCCTCCAAGTCTTTGGCTATAGAAAAGCTCTGGTCTGTCAAGGTAAGAGAGGATGAATAACACCTTGGGCACTCTGAGTTTTCACCTACAAAATACTGAGGGGATGGCAAGAAAACTGATAGACGTACTTCTAAAGAATGTTTATACCTAAAAGTCATACAATGCTGTATGTCAATTATATCTCAGTAAAACTGTAGGGGAGAAGAACTCCACACATACAAGAATCTAGTCCTACAGAAGTTAGTAAGTGGCAGCTGAACTGGAAGAGATTTACTAAGACTCAGAAACCATAGGGTAGAACTACAGATTTAACACTTCCACAGAAATCTAAAAACCTCGCAGTGAAGCTGTAAAGAAGCATGAGATTTTGCACATATTTGAATTACCTGTAGAACAGAAAGATCTTTGGAATCCTCCCAGTGTTCAGATCCCTACTCCTAGTTCTATCCTAAAAATGTTTCAGAGCAGTTGTAATCTGAACCATATTAAGAATGGACCCAGAATAAATATAGGTTAGATCAACGTGGACTCACTGTTTTGGGGTAACAGGAAAGAGATATGTCCTTTTCTTGAAATTAACATTATTTACTTAAGTCTCCATTATTATTCTATAGACAAGTTTTAGCAGAAAATGAAATATAAGATATATCCCCCAAAGCAAGAAAACAAGAATATGACCCGAGTTAAAGAGGGGTCAATAGAAGCAGTCTTAGAGATGGTCCAAATGTTAGAATTAACAAACATAGACTTTCAAATAATTTTGTGTAAATAAACAATCGAATAGTGTATTATAAAAAGTGGAAAACTGTGTTACCAGATATGAACTTTCAGCAGAGATATGAACACCAAAAATGAACTTTCAATGGAATGTGAGAAATGAAAAATATATAAGATTATATAAGATGAGAAGAAATAATCTGCTAGACTTAAATTCTGACTACATCTAGCTGAAGAAAAGATGAGTGAGCTTGAAGAGAGGAAATAAAAAATATATCTGATTAAAAAATAGGATAAGTAGTTATAAAAGCAAATCAGAGAGTCTGAAATCCTTGGGATACTTTCAAACAATTTAACATTCTATAATCTAAGCCCCAGAAGAAGGGAGGAAAGATATGGGATAAATAAATCATTGAAAAGGAAATGCCTGAGAACTTTGCAATTTGATGAAGGATAAAAACAGATTCAAGGATAAAAACAGGTTGAATAAACTCAATGAATTTCAGTCAGGGTTGTAAAGAGAAAATACACGCAGGATTATTATATTTTCACTAGTGCAAACTACAGATAAAGGAAAGATATTAACTGATTCCAAGAAAAAAATCATATCAGGGAAGGAAAGATATTAATATTACTAACTTTCTATTAGAAGTAAAGTGAGAAAGAACATAATAAAATGACAGTATTAAATTTGGGCAGGGGAAACTCAAAATAAGTAAAATGGTAAAAATAAATAGGAAAATGAAAACACAATTCACAATGGAAACGTGTCAACACCATTGTTTTTCAGGGAAATCCAAGCTAAAATATTAAACAAACACTACCTTATACCTAGCAGAGAAGCTAAAATTCTTAAAATATATATTGACAATAACAATGTGGGTATAGATATGAAGCGCTTGGAACTCTCATGTAGTGTTAGTGGGTAGATAAACTGGTAAAACCTCTTCAGAAAAGTATTTGGCAGCTTTTAATTAAGTTAAGCATCTATCTACACTATAAATGAGGAATTATTTACTAGATATTCATCAGTACCACCACTATTATAAATGTATGTCCAAAATAAGATTTCTACAAGAATCTTAATAGCAACCTTATTCATAATAGCCAAAACTAGAAGCAACTGGCATGTCTATCAAAAAAGAAAAAATAAAAATATCGTGGCATAGTCACACAATGGAATACTACTCAGCAATGACAAAATAAAAGTGACAAACCACCAAAACATGCAATAGCAACCTAATAGAATCTCAAACATTTGATGTTGAGCAAAAGTAACCAGACATACAAAAACAAACAAACAAACAAAAAACACCCACATATTATGTAATTTTACTCATAAAGTTTAAGAACAGTCAAGGTCTATCTACAGCATTAGAAATAAAAGAATTCAGTTTGGAGACAGGGAGAGGGAATTTATTGGAAAAATACATAAGGAAACTTTCTAGAGTGATGGAAATTTTTGTATCTTGGTATGAATGGTGGTTAGATAGTTATGTAAAATTGGCAAAACCTTCAAACTGAACTTCTTACTTCTGTGTTATTTTATTTTATAGCAATGATATATCAGTAAAATTATGTAACATTTTGCATTTGGAATTATATCATGCTAAGTATGTAACGTTTTAAATATAATTCATATAAGTGGCTAAAATGAACAAATCAGGAAACTATAGATGCTGGCGGGGATGTGGAGAAGCAGGCACCCTCCTACAATGTTGGTGGGAATGCAAACTGGTGCAGCCCCTCTGGAGAACTGTGTGGAGGTTCCTCAAGAAAAATGGAAATAGAACTACCCTATGACCCAGCAATAGCACTGCTGGGAATTTACCCAAGAGACACAGGAGTGCTGATGCATAGGGGCACGTATACCCTGATATTTATAGCAACACTTTCGACAATAGCCAAATCATGGAAAGGGACTAAGTGTTCATCAACTGACAAATGGATGAAGAAGATGTGGTGTATATATATATATACACAACGGAATACTATGCAGCAATGAGAAAGAATGAAATCTGGCCATGTGTGGCAACATGGATGGAACTGGAGGGTATTATGCTGAGTGAAATAAGTCAGTCAGAGAAAGAGAGATACCATATGTTTCCACGCATAGGTGGCTTTTGAGAGACCTAGCAGAAAACCATGGGGAAGGGGAAGAGGGGGGAAAAAGAAGCCACAGAGAGGGAGGGAGACAAAAGAGGCTCTTAAATACTAAGAACAAATCGAGGTTTGAAGAAGATATGGGAGGGCGGAGAGTGGGCGACAGGCACTGAGGAGGGCACTTGTTGGAATGAACACTGGGTGTTGTATGGAAACCAATTTGACAATAATTTGATAAAAAAATAAATATAATTCACAAAATTCTGTGAATTTTTTATTTCTTTCATATATAAACAATTTAATTTTATCAGGGAAGATATTTTTCTCTAAGTCCTTTGGATGTAAATATTTTAAATGTAACTTATTTTTTTCAGCTCTTAATTGTTGCAAGAAACAAGAGTAACTGAATAGTGATAAATTCTTATCACTGTTAAAAGACAATAGTGTAGGGTAAAATAATAAAATGTTTTCTTCAGATTTACAATTTTTGTTCCCACTTGTTTACATTTGTTTTAATATTTTAATAATAAATTTATCAATATTTTACAGAAGTTATTTTGTAAATGGCATTTAGCTATATAAGTATGCTTAACTTATTCTAAACCCTTATGTATAAAAGTACTAAGATAAAAGATACCTTAAGGGAAAGTACTTTTCTGTTCATTAAACACACAACTATCTATCACCTGTGCACTCTAAAGCCCTTGGGAAACTCATATCATGACAGGATGAAGGAAAGGAAATAAAAAATAAGAGATAAAGTGTTCTTAATGTTTGCTTTCTTTTATTTTTCTTTCTGTTTGTGTTTTTAATTATATGAATTAAACTAAGGAAAGAGGAGAATGATTAAATTCTAGATGCAGAAAACGAAAATGGAATTCAAAGTACATAGAGAAGAGACTTGGGAAAAATAAATCAGAAGGCAAGAAGTTAAGAATGTGAGCGTATTGTATACTAGTAATATGAGCCCCTCAAAACACTTACGCCTGCAGGCTTCTCTCTTTGGAAAGTAAGGGAAGTAAAATCTCCTAGCGTAGGTGAAGTTCTGTGATGAGACTATGTCTTACATTTTTTTCTCCCTGCGGGATACACTGTCAATTTACAATATGGAGTATCCTGAAGGAGACACTGGTAGAAAGCTTTTACTCTTTAATAGCCTACTAAATGAGCAAGAGTGATACTTTTCCTATGTTTATTTGGCCAGGAAATTATAATTGTATACTATTTGGGTAAAAACTGCTATCTAACTTATCCCAGATTTGCGAATCCTTATTTTCTGGAAAGTCATCTTCACTATCAAAAGTCAATGAGACTGTTAACTTTATAAATATAAAATCAGAAATTTCCTAGATGAATTAATGTATTTTTTTAATACACGTAATTTTGAGTGTAGTTCTGATTTACTCATGGTGTTATAACAAGGAGGTTTGGTCAAAACATTATCTTTCACGTCTGTCATCTTACTAAATCAAGTTTCCATGTCTGCTAATTGGTTGATGGGTATCGATTAAGCTAGGAAATTTTAATTGGAAAGAGTTACAATTTCCCATGGATGTAAAGAAATACATGCAGATATTTTTTCTATCTATGGAAAATTATATATACTGTACACATATGTGTATTGATGCACTGAGGTTAATTATACTGTAAAACCTACAGAGAATTATGGCAACAAATGATGTGTTTAAAAGTCTTGGTTATCAAAGCAGTTTTAGAATATTTACCACGACTTATCAATGTTCTCAGCCAGGACAATCTAAACAAATATAATATTTTGATTTTATTATTTTTACTTGTCTCTGGATGACTTTTGTTTTTATTTCTTCTAATGGTTTTCCTGTTTTCCTTGAAAACCTGCTGCAAAACATCAATGGGAGAGTAGGATAAGGCAGGAGTACATCTATAAATGAAATTAAGTCTTCATACCTTATATCTGAAAATACCAAGAGTATTTGACATGAAATTGTAGAATCAGTAGAAATATAAAATAACACTAGATAATTTTGTGAAATTAGAGAGAATTGTAAATAACCCAATTGCAAGTGGGCAAGTTTTTTTAGGATTTCCACTTTAAGGAGAAGGAGAATTGGTAAGCTTGACAACACGTGCTGAAAAATATTCTACACTAGCTGATAAGCATATAAGTTGAAAAAAAACTTAAAAAAGCTATAATCACTATAAATAAGTATGAACCTATCAAAAATTGATATCCACATGGTAATTAATAATAACAATTACTAAGGTAGAAGTCACTTTAATCTCTAACCATTTCTGATCACTCTATTCCTAGGATAATTTTAAAAAAAGGTAGACACAACCCAATTTGTAGATAGCTATAGTTTCCAGGTGGCATCATTAGGAAACAGATTTTAGTTTAGTTTAAGAAAGAGCTTTTGAAAAACTCGGGCTATCCAATGGAACAAATTTCCATGGTAAGCAATAAAATACTACATTCTAGAGGCTTGATGGTTTCTTCTTGAGTTGTTTTCAGACAGGGTTCCTATCAAACCATTTGTCACAATGTGTGGCATGTATATAACACTAGGTAATCAAGATGATTTTAAGTGGTAAATAAAACACGATTGGGTAGGGGTGCCTGGGTGGCTCAGTTGAACTTCTAGTTCTTGATTTTGGCTCAGGTCATGATCTCATGGTTCATGGGATCGAGCCCCATGTGGTACTCTGTGCTAACATTGGAATGCCTTCTTGGGATTCTCTCTCTCCCTCTCCCTCTGCACCTTCCTCAAGCTCTCTCTCTCCCTCTTTCTCTGTCTCTCAAAATAAATAAATTAACTAAAAAAGCAATCAGGCAAATATATATACACAAGTACAATTAACACATTGAATCTGATTTCAAGGATGATATTTTCTAGGATTAGGCTATAATAGGTAGTGATTACATGCCCTATTAGCTATAAATGGAAACATTAATTTAATAATAATGAAATTATTAAGTAACATAAAAGTGAGAAAGTGATAATAAGATGACTAAATTTAGAGAACGTGCTAAATTCTCAGATTCTTGAGGACTTGCTGACTCCTAAATCTTTCTCATTTTATACTATCTTAGCCTTTAAATGATGGTTCTCTATTTTACTCTTCTCAGATTTTGCTTAATTAGTATTTCCTCCCTTCCCCTGAATACATATTCAGTAAATAGTAATTTATTTTAGTTGATTATGTGTGTTGAGAAAATTTAAAATTTTCCAGATGTTTTCTTGTTTTCAAAAAATAATTTTATTGGCTTTACAAAAGGAACAATTTGATATAATTTATGGAAATGAAATGGAAAGTTATCAGATTTCAAAAGTTCTCATATCAATCAACAAACTGAAAATGTGTCCCCATAGCAATCGAACTTTTAAAATCATGAAGCTGAAACAATACCGTTCAGGTTTAAAACCCCATTGGTAAATATTGACAGGACTTTTTATGGTTTGAAATAATTAAATCATCTTGGAAAGTATGATTCCAGATTCATAAGAGATCAACAAAAATGTTGGCAAAGTGTTTAAACTTTTCATTGTCTTCCTTATGACTGATAACAACTTTAATAATATTGGCAGGCCTCAAAATTACAAATATATTATGTTACTAGAGTTTATTTTGATTATTTATGACTTTGAACATATATTTCAAACTTGTTCAGTTCTCAGCCTAAATACATACAAACTCTAATGTAGCAAAAATGAAATGCTCATACTGCTGACCTGAATTCAGAATCCTACTCTGAGAAGACAATAAAGTACTAAAAGGAATAAGCAGAGATTCCTTATTTTTCTGAGGATGGATTAAATATTAAACAGCATTATGTTATTATTCATTATCATTTGTACTATTATTTTTGGTATCTGCTCTTCTCTTTTTCAGCACCCTTTTCTCACCCAGTTTTCTTTCTCTAGGATTTTCTGAGTTTTACCCTTCCCGAAAGCACCCATTGTGTATCCTCTACTAAACCCCGCTCCAAAGTGTTCCATAGATCAATGTCATTGCCCTTCTACATGATTGAAAGTCCTGTTTATCAAGGGCTACAGATGTTTATATTTTAGGAATACTATAATATGATTTAACTATTTTACACTAATATAAGATTATTGCCTCCTTAAAAGCCTTAAAGATTACAACAGGTTATGTGTGTTTTCTTTCTTTTTCTTTTTTTAGTTTACCATGATTATATCTAAAGATCATCTTTGTGTGTTTTTTTTTTTTTTTTGAAATTGATTTCTGGATTTATTTCCCTCAAGGCTGTTTGTTTGCTGAATTGGTTTGAGTCACATCATTTGTTTTATTATCACACTTTGTTTTATTATCAGTTTCATTATTCCACCTCTGAATTTATAAGACCAAAAATTCCAAGTCTTATTTCTCTCTCACAGAAGCTTATGTAGCCAACATGGTGAGCTCTGGTGGCTTGGGGAGAGTCAAAGGGAACGGGGCCAGGGAAAAGTCTACGGGAGAGGTAACATCAGTCAAAAGCAAAGGATGTTTGCAATAGAAATTTTGCAAGTGTATTAATTAGGGTTCTCCAGATAAAGAGACCCAATAGGGTGTGTGTGTGTGTGTGTATGTGTGTGTGTGTGTGTGTGTCTGTGTGTGTGTGTGTGAGAGAGAGAGAGAGAGACTTTAGGGAATTCGTTTATGTAATTGTGGGGGCTGGCGAGTTTAAAATCTGCAAGGCAGAAGGGCAGACTGGAGAACTAAGGAAGAAAAGAACTGATGTTGTAGCTAGAGTCTGAAGGCACTCTGAAGGGAGAATTCCTTCTTCCTTGAGGAGCTTCAGTCTTTTGCTCTCAAGGCCTTCAACTGATTGAGTGAAGCAGATGATTACAAAGGTTAATCTACTTTACTCAACATTTACTGATTTAAATGCTACTCTTAGGACACCTGCGAGGCCCAGTCTGTGAAACATCAGACTCTTGATTTCGGCTCAGGTCATGGTTGTGAGATGAAGCACCACATAGGGCTCTGCACTAATAGCACAGAGCCCTCTTGGGATTCTCTCTGTCTCCCTCTCTGTGTGCCCCTCGTCCACTCATTCTCCCTATCTCTCTCTCTTTCTTTCAAAATAAGTAAATGAACATTAAAAATATTAATGTCCTCTAAAAACTCTTTTACAGCAATCCCTATACTGGTGCTTGACCAAGTACGTGGGTATCTTAGCCTATTCAAGTTCACACTTAAACATAATCATCACAGACTCACTTCCAAAACTATAAAAATGATGCTTTATGTTGGGGAGTCTGAGTGGCTTGGTCAATTAAGCGACAAGTCTTCATTTCAGCTCAAGTCATTGTTTCACTGTCGTGAGATCGAGCCACACACGGGCCGCAGCACTAGGCACTAAGCCTGCTTAAGATTTCTCTGCTCTCTCTCTCAAAAAAAAAGGTGTCTTGTTTTTAAATATATTTAAATGTAAATATAATTACTCCTGTTTAATGTAAACAATAGTATCTTTGCATTTATACAGTTCAATTTTATAAAGTAAAAATGTAGGGACAGAAAACAAACTAATTACCATTTTGGAATTTAGTACTAGCAATTTTTAACAGTAAATGGCCTATATCATTTATACTTTAATAATTTAGGTTAATCATTACAAACTCTCCTTTGTGAAACTGAGGGAGGGTATACCCATCATTCCCTCAAAACATATATATGGAACTCACATAAAAGTAAGTCAAATTGAAAATACTTCTTAAAGTGAATCTTGTGGTTACACCATCTTGAAAAATGAATGTAAGAGTAGAGTATATTTATATTTTGTAACTGGTTAAAATTCAATTTCAACTATGCACATTCTCAAAAATAAAAAATAAAGAAAAAGAAAAAGGAAAAAAATCCAATCTTTGGTCTGAATCTCCACTCTAATTAATTTGGCAGCATATTTAATTTATACAGCACAAACTTTTTTTACCTAGAGTGTGCAGCTATTACCATCATCATTTCACTTCTCTTTCAACAATAAAATGCAGTATTTTAAGGTTTAAAATACATATAGATTTTTAAAAATCTAAACAACCAAACAAGAAGATGCTAAAAGCTCTTGTTCGCTGATATTATAATAAACACAAATACACTCACAGTGACATTTTATGTTTAATGAAGTTCCTTTCTTTAACAGATTATAATAAGGAAAGATGCTGATTTTTAAATGAAATACTTTTATCTCTGTATCTATGGCAATATAAATCACTCCTTTATGGTTATTATAATGCTGAGCAATGATAAAGTCACATACACACATAATGAATACAAATGAAAGGTAATAGTTAGCTAAATAATGTGTGCCACATAGATGTATGAAACACTAATTTAGAAATTTCCAGCAACCAAAGGGAATATCAATGAGAAATAACCTAGAGCAAGAAAAAAATCAGTTTGATGAATTGGGCTATATTAAAGAAGTTCTGAGACTTTTTCTTTTTTCAACTCTAGCAATAAAATAGACAAAACTTTCATGTGAGAAAGTAATATTTTACTCTTGGAAAATGAAAACTTCGAACCTTTTCCTTAAGGGAAGAACTTTGCATTTAAACCATTGGCTCTTTAGAGACGTTTTCAGGATGAAAAAAAAAATCAAAAGATTCATTTTACTTGGAGCATTAAAAAAGATGAAACACATGGGGCTTCTGGTATTCCTCTCATTTAAGTTTAGTGTCACGATGGTTTGATAGGGCCTGAACATTCATTTAAAAAGATATGCCAAGTAATTAAAAATATTGCAGGTAAGTTGAACATTTGACCTATTTGCTTATTTTAAGCTCTGCCTCGGGATCACTCCTATTCCACATTGTAGGCTATTCCACAGAAGTTATAGGCCATGCATATATTTTAGTATGATGAATGCTGGTATTAAAAGGCTACGGTATGTCCCATCTGAGGCAGCACTTTATATCAATATAGAAACTTAGTGTGAGATTGAGGGTTACTGCTGCATCCTAAGGAGTGAAGAAAAGTCGTAGTCTAATGTAATGAATATTCAGAAGAAACGACATGTAAATATACCATGTTTTCTCAACATCCCTAAAACAGGATTGCATGTTCTAAAAGAGTACATTTTCATTTTGATAGCCACACTTGCTCAATTTTATGCTTTAGTTCATGTACTCATTCACTTCTACACCTCTTCATTCATTCAATACATATTTATTGAGCAATTATGTTTCCAGGAGTTCTCCTAAGTCCTGGGACACGGGCATGAGTAAAACAAAGAGGAATCTCCAACCTCTGTTAAGTGAGGGGAGATAGAAAACAGTGAAATAAATAAATAAAATCTATGGTGTCTTAGAAGCATAACGGGAATAGGTAGTGATGGATAGGAATGGTGATAGGGAATTTTAGTAAATACAAATAACAGAAGGCCTCAGTTAACAGCTACCTTTTGAGAAAAGATCCAAAGGATGAGAGGAGACCCATCTGTTGATAACTGAGAGAAAAACTTTCTAGGCAGGGAAAAAAAAAAAAAACAGGCACGAAGGCCCTAAAATGGGAATATGATTGGAAATTCAATAAACAGAAAGACGTCCTGTTGTTGAAGTAAGAAATGAATTCAGAGAAAAGGGCTAAACTTTCCAGAACTTTGGAGACCTCAAGAACTTTGGCTTTTCTTCTGAGCTTTTCTTCTTACTGGAAACTATTCAAGGACTTGAGCTATGGGGAACAAGTTGTGACTTATGTCTTAATAGTAACATTCTGACCGCTGTCTTGAGAAGTGATTGTATGTAGACAAGAGAAAAAGCAGTTACAACACTTACAAACCAATTGTAAGGATAAATAAAGAAGCTTCCCAATAATTCGGGTGAGAAACGACAGTGGCAGATCAAGCTGCTGAAAACTAGTCAGACACTAAATCAATTTAGACTGTAGAGCGAACAGAATGTAGGCACAAGAGGGTTCCCTGCTCCTCCCTCAGGGGCTGGGTCTTTGCTTCTACCTAAGGTTAAATTCGAATGTCATGTAAATAATACATCAATTTTTAGTATAAGGATGTCTAATAGAAAATGCTGTTTATGCAAGCGTATCCCATGCAATAAACAAACTTATACTTAAAAAGTTTCTTTTGTATTTGAGATTTAAATTTAACTGGAAGTCATATTTTTATTTACTGAATCCAGCAACACTACTCCTATCCTTTCCGCAGCTACAATGGGTCCTCACTTGTATCCAGTTGGTGAGGGTGTTGTTTTATTTCCCCAGATGCAGATTCTTCCTACCAACCCTGACCCCCCAGAAGAATGGATTTTGCCTGCCCTGAGAGGGGGAGAGTGTGCTGTCCTTCACAGTGGCCTGATTTTTGCATGTTTTGAGGGAAATGGACATGGTTTTGGGTCTTTCTACAGCAGCAGCTCATCACCTCCTGCATCCCGTACTGTGGGGAATGATTCTTTTTGATTTTCTGCCTCATCCCCACACCTGCTTTTTTGTTTGCTCCTTTTGTGTTTTGTTTTTTTGTTTTCTGGTCCTCACACTTTCTTATGAGCACCCTTTGGAGAGCTATAAATCCACCTTGGGTTTGGGACCCTAGCTTTTCCAAACTGTCACATGGCCATATCGCCCTTAAAAACTAGTTAACATTCTAGTCAATTTCTTCTTACCTTTTTGTCAACACTCTCTTTCGCATGCTCTTCTGAAGGTAAAGAAATTTCTTGTGCCTCATCTCTTCCAGTAGTGACTTGTCACACTTTGGAATTCAATTTCTTTGGTTACCCAGTGGCATCCTATGTCTAGTAGGTTCATAAATGTTACGGTTTTGAAGGTTACTTGGCCTTTTCTTGTTAGTAGAGTAGAAACAATATTCTCTTGCAGTTCCTTCCTGCACAGTGGAAAGAGACTATTGAAAGCTTAAACAAAATTTAGACACTTTATCACACTACTTTTGTTTCTCTACACCTTCCAGAAAGACTAGAGATAGGAGTGTTGACTTCATCTTAACCACTGAAAGCAAATAGTTGGAAGGGCATGTCAATAAAGAGAGCAGAAATTTAGATAATTAACATCTAGGGGTATAAATAAATAAAAAACAGGGCTTCCTAAGACAATATTCTGCTTGTGTCTTTACTTCATTTCTTGTGCCTGTTCGGGCTGATATTGCTGGAAATGCTCATGGTAACGTGATGAGTATCCATGTAATAATTTGTTTATCTTGCCTCTTTTTTTAAATTTATTTTATTATTTTATTTTATATTTTTATTAATATTTTTAAAAAATTACAACCAAGTTAGTATACAGTACAACAATGATTTCAAGAGTAGATTCCTTAGTGCCCCTTACCCATTTAACTCACCCCCCCACAAACCCTCCCATAACCCTCTGTTCGTTCTCCATATTTAAGAATCTCTTATGTTTTTGTCCCCCTCTCTGTTTTTATATTATTTTTGCTTCCCTTTCCTTATGTTCATATGTTGTATCTTAAAGTCCTCATATAAGTGAAGTCATATGATATTTATCTTTCTCGGACTGACTAAATACACTTAGCATGATGCCCTCTAGTTCCATCCACATAGTTGCAAATGGCAAGACTTCATTCTTTTTGATTACCAAGTAATACTCCATTGTGTATATATATATATATATATATATATATATATATATATATATATATACCACATATTCTTTGTCCATTCAGCCATTGATGGACATTTGGGCTCTTTCAATACTCTGGCTATTGTTGATAGTGCTGCTATTAATATGGGGTGCATGTGGCCTTTCACAACAGCATACCTGTATCCCTCGAATAAGTACCTAATTATTTATCTTAACTCTTAATCTCTACCCAGAAATCTTTTTATTTGCTTTAAATGGTTTCTTTACCTATAGAAGTATCTTTAAATTTTCTATTCTTTGTCAGATCTTTATTTTAATGTCATATTCAATATCATTCTTTTCTTTCCAGAGAGAGCCATCCCACCTAATTTTTTGAGGATGGAACTCATTTGCATAAACTTTCTCAATTACACCCTCACATCATTGCTTTTTTTCCTCCTGCTTCAAAAGTTGATTCTTCTTTTCTGAAACCAAACTACTTCCTCTTACCTTTTTTCAAATTCCCACATTTAACAAATTAACATTCGAATTTATTTGCGATTGATCTTTCTCCTTATAACTAAGTACTCCCAATTCCTCTTTTCAGCCTTTTACATTGCTGTCATTCATTTTATTTATAAAATATATTTGTCTAATATATTGTTGCTATTATTTTAAATATACAGCTCTGTTAAATCAATTAAGAGAGAGAAAAATAAAATATTTTATTTTACCATTCTTGCAAGATCTACTGGTGATAAATTCCCTCAGTCTTTTGTTTGAATGAAAAAGTTTTTCTTTATCCTTCACTTCAGATAGTAATTTGAATGGATACAGAATTCTAGATCATTCTTGCTTGAATACTAAAAATTTTATTCCACCTTCTTCTTGCTTATATAGTTTTTGAAGAGATGTCTAATGTAATTCTTTGTTCTTGTATAAGTAGAGTAATTTTTTCCTTTGGCTTTTTTCAAGATGTTCTCTTTGTCTTTGATGTTTAGGATTTTTTTTTTATAATATGCCAACATACAGATTTTTTAGTGACTATACTTCTTACTGTTCTCTAGGTTTCTTGCTTTTCTTTTTGATTTTGGAAAACTATCAGCCATTATTAGTTCAAATAATTATCTTGCCCTTTCTCAGTCTTTTGTCTCCCCCTGGATTCTCTATTATGTTTATGTTACACCTTTTTTAATAGTCCAAATGTTCTTCAGTATTCTGTCCTCTTCTCTCTCTTTTTTTTTTTTTTTTTCATCCATTTCTCTCTTTGTTTTTCAGTTTGGGAAATTCCTATTTGCATATCTTCAAGCTCACTGATTTTTTTCTTCACTTGTGTTCCCTCTAATGATGAATCCATTATGGGTAGTCTTTGATTCTTTCATTCAGTCTTTGATTTACTTTTAATATTTTCTTAGGATTTTCATCTCTTTGTTACATTACATATCTGTTGTTAAACACTGCCAGTTCTTTTCACTGGAGCCCTTAGCATATTAAACATAGTCATTTTAAATTTCTTATCTGATAATTCCAAAATATCTCCCTTATCTGATTCTGGACACGTTTGTCTTTTCAGACTGTGGTTTTTCTTGCCTTTCTACCACATCTTGTGATTTTTTGTTGAAAGCTGAACATAATCTATCAGGAAATAAGAACTGAGGTGAATAGGCTTTTTTGTGAGAAGTAATTTTGTGTATCTGGCTAGAGTTTATGCGACATTTAATGTTTGCTGTAGCTAAAAGTGTCAGAGGCTTTAATTTCCTCTATGATCTTATTTTTGTTTCTACTATTTCTCTGGGTTTTCCTAGAAGCTCCTTTGATAGAGTCTGTCTTGAAGTTCCCTCAGTAATAATTCACCGTTAACTGTTCAGATCCCTCTTGAATTGGTTATAGGTATTTAGGAAAAGAAACAGTCTCTAATTTTATAATTAATTGTCCATTTTGGGGGGATGCCTCTGTCTCTATGGTCTGACCTTTAGGAGCATTTCTTAGCTCTTTTTTTTTTTTTTTTTTTAATCTTCCCCTCGTTAGGCCTGAAGGCTACTGGGTGTTGCAATTTTCTATTTCCTCTTCTCCTCAGTTGGATGAGGCTCTGGTAAAGTATTTTCCCTTGAGGGCAATTTGTTATGGGGAACATAGTGGTATGGGCATATCTCAAAGCCCTTATCTCCCTATAATTCTCCATGACTGGAAGTAGGAGGTAATTTTTCTTGGACCTTCAGCAAGAGAACCTGGTAGAACTCCTGAAGGAGCTCAAGAAAGTACAGGGATCTTTCCTAAGTTTGGACCCCCAGCAGTTTTTAACTCTTAAGCCATTCCGCATTTAGTTCGGTCATTTGTGAATTATTGGTTTAGTATTCTTTCCTATTACTTGCTCCCCGTAAGGTATGATTCACTGTATTATTTCTGTGTCTCCAAATTTTAGGGCAGTGGGTTAGTCCGTGACCTCGATGTTCTTTTGGATCTATGAATTTGTTTAGTTTGTTTCTTGTTGCGAATATGAGAGTGATTTTTTCCAAGATCTTTACGTATCAGAGCAGAAACTGGAATTGTCTCTTAGTTTTTAAAACCCACAGTTTATACTAGTCTTGGAATGCTTATCATATATTGTAGCATAAAATATATTTTTGTATATATCACACTTTGTGACACTTGCTAAATACCTCAGTTAATTGCAATATTAGGTACATTTTTTCTATCTCTGTACTCTTTAACAAATAAGTCCTAAAGCTAAGACCATGTCTTATGTGCAGAAGCCTTTCAATCTGTGTCATTTTTGCAGTACATATGTGTAGAAAACATGTTGCAATCATGCCTGAATGTAAATGTTTAACTTAGCACCAATTTCTCAAACTTGATAGTTATTTTTTTTTATTGTCAGAGGTAGTTTCAGATATTTAAATTTCTTCTTAAGTTAAAAAAATGATTCAAGCTCAATACTAAATAGATTCTTACTGACATATAATGTCTATTGCATACAAATTTTCTTTAGTTTCTTAACTCGATATTTAATATCAGCATTGTTTGACGACAATGCAATTTTTAAAAATTTGGTCTTTGCCGCTTCTTGAACAATGCCTACCTTAACAGATAGGATTTTATAAGATTTCCCCTAGAGAATTACTTCAAGCTATTTAAGCTGCCATCAGTTTCTGATTTAGCATTTTTAATAAACTTCCTAGGGCAAAGGATTAATTTCCCTGGACACTCTTTATCCTCGTTGTAAAAGTATAATGTTTAATCGAGGATGGATCATTGTTTGCCTGCTGTCTTCCCTGTGTGTATGAATAAGTAGATACAAGTTCAGGGGATGGAGGAAATCCAGGGCAAAATAAAAGTATTCCCAATCCTTAAAATTTGTTGCTAAATAAAAACAGCAACTAATACATATGAATGTAAATGGAATTACTTTTACCACATTAAAGGGAATGCATTAAAGAAACATATGTCTACTGAGGCAGTTTATAGCCAAATAGTTGCATTAAATTGCTTACATGCTTATTGATCCTTATCTAAAACTCATCTAAAAACAGAAGTTCCATTATCTTAGCAAAACTGTGGTTCACATAGTGACCCAGAAATTTGGGGCTATAGCATTATTAGATTAGTAAGTCAATGCTCAATAGTTCTTAACATTATAATGGGAAATAAGTCTAAGAAAATACGTATAATTATTCCTACTATTACTACATATATACATGTTAATAACCAGAACTCAGTGATTTCACAACATAACACATTATTATTTGTAAGATTTCCTGGTATCAAGTTTGAACCCTTTATAAGATAAGAAGAAACTAGATGAGAAGCCATATATTAGCTAGAAACACATATAAGGTATGTTGGCAAAAACATATATTACTTAAAGATACTTTTTGTTAAAATCAAACTTCCTCTCAGGGTTTCTAATAAGATCTGATAAAACTTATTTATGATAAAAATCCTACCATGATGTCACGACTCAAGCACTAACTAGAGCCATTGATAACACCTTTCTTAATTATAACTAAGGATGATATTATATTGCATTGTCACCGTTATTTCTATTGATGGTGACAATATAATTTATTGTCTAAATGAAACACATTTGAAAAGGATGGACCAGATGATGAAACAACAGGCTTAGCTTGAGAATATCTCAGGAAAACCAAGATATATTTGGTAAAGTATAGTACATTTCAGCCTTATTTTTAGATGATTTATTTTCCTTCTACCAAAGCAGAAGTGTTCGAAAATTACCAATATTGTCTATGGTAGAATGTGTAGGCTAATGAATTGATTAATTATGAAATATTTTTAAAAGTAATTTTTATCCATTTTTAATTTCTTTTAAAAAATTATAACAAAGGGGCACCTGGGTGGCTCAGTCAGTTGAGCATCTGACTTCGGTTCAGGTCATGATCTTGCATTGGTAAGTCCGAGCCCCACGTTGGGCTCTGTGCTGACAGTTCGAAACCTAGAGCATCTTTGGATTCTGTGTCTCCCCCTCACTCTGCCCCTCCCCCACTTGTACTCTGTCTCTCTCAAAATAAATAAACATTAAAAAATTAAAAAATAATAAAAAATAAAAATAATAACAAAGCAATCATTTTCATAAGAAACTGGTGCTACAGCAGAAGGATTTAAACCAAATCCTTGGAAATACATCTAGTATGCGTTTCGCATATAAAAATTCCATCATCTGCATACTATTACAAATTAGAAATTCATATCTAGAGTCTTTGACAGTTTCCAAACAGAGAGATTTAATGGGATATGAATCCATAATGGGATATCGATTCACTGCACACTTTTTAAAAAATATTTCTTAATTTTACTTTTAAAAACTAATAGACTTTTTCTGCTGTTGTAGGGTTAAAGGCAAATTCATTGAAAAATATAGAGAGTTCCCATAACTCTTATTTTATGGGTGTATAACACCTTCACACCTTCACACTACCCCTATTAGTATCTTGTTCTAGTGTGGTACATTAGTTACATTTGGTGACCAAGAATTGACTTTATTATTTTTATTATTATATTGTTATTTTAAGTGTATTTATGTATTTTGAGCAGGAAAGGGGCTAAGAGAAGGGAGAGAGAAAATCTCAAGCAGACTCCATGTTCAGCACAGAGCCCAACATAAGACTTGATCCCATGAACTGTGAGATCACGACCGGAGCAGAAATCAAGAGTCAGATGCTTAACCAGCTGAACCACCTGGGTGCCCCAGAACTGACATATTAACTAACGTCCATAAATTACATTAGGATTTACTCTTCATGGTATACTCCATAAGTTTTAATAACTATACAACATGTATTCACCATTACAGTATTGTACTGCATAGTTTGACTGCCCCCCAAAATTACTTGTGGAAAATGAATAAAAAGTTGAACTGAACAACACCATCAATCAACTGGATTTAATTGGCATATATAGACTACTTCATTCAATAATAGCAAAATTCACATTTTTCACAAATCGTGTAAAACATTCATTAATATAGACCACATTCTGGGCCATAAAACACATCTTAATGTATTTAAAATAACAGAAATCATGCATATCTACTCTTGGATTATGATGAAATTAAACTAGAAATCAATAACAGATAACTGGAAAATTCCATAATATATGGAGATTAAAAAACATAGTTCTAAATGATATTTGGATTAAAGAAGTATCAAAAGAAATTTAACAAGAGCTTGAACTAAATAAAAATGAAAACACAACCTATCAGAATTGGTGGAACACAATGAAAACAATATGTAAAGGGAAATTTATAGCTTTGAATGTATATATTAGAAAAGCAGAAAGATCTGAAATCAATCACCCAAGTTTCCATGTTAGGAAACTCTGAAAAGTAACTCTAAAAGGAGTAAACTCTAAAAAGAAGAGCAAATAAATCCAAAATAATAGAAGAAGAAATATAACAAGAATTAGAGCAGAGATCAATGAAATTGAAACCAGGAAATCAATAAAGAAAATCAGTAAACTAAAAACTGATTCTTTGAAAAAATTGCATTGATAAGCCTCATACTAACTAAGAAAAAAAGAAAGGACAAAATTTACTAATATCAGAAATGAAAGAGAAATCATCACTGCAGTTTTCATGGAAATAAAAAGGATAATAAAAAGAATAATATGAACAACTCTATGCCCACAAATTTGATAACCTTAAGAGACCTGATCTGTCAAAACTCACACAGGAAGAAATAGAAGTTCTGAATAGGTCTGTAGCTACTAAAGAAATTGAGTTCATAGTTAATAACCTTCCAAAACAGAAAGCAACATGCCCAGGCAGAGAACAGAGAATGTTTTTTGAGGCAGTGAAAATACTGTTTAACGTTATGATGATTAATATATGTCATTACACATTTTTCAAATGATCATGGGATCTGTAAAAAAACTACTAGAACTGATAAAGGAATTCAGTAAGGTCACAGAATACCAAATCAATGTACAGAAGCCCATTGCAATTCTATACACGAATAATGAAGCAACAGAAAGAGAAATTAAGAAAGAAATCCCATTTATGACTGCACCAAAAATAAGAAAATGCCTGGTAATAAACTTAACCAACAATCTATACTCTGAAAAGTATAGAACACTGATGAAAGAGTTTGAAGAAAACAAAAACAAATGGAAAAGTATTCCATGCTCATGGATTGGAAGAATAGATATTGTTAAAATGTCTACACTACCCAAATTACAGATTTAATGCAATCGCTATCAAAATACCAGTAGCATTTTTCACAGAAGTGGAACAATCCTATAATTTGAATGTAACCATAAACCCTCAAATAGTCAAAACAATCTTGAAAAGGAAAAACAAAACTGGAGGTTTCACAATTCCAGATTTCAAGTTATGAACACAAAGATGTAGTAATCAGAACACTATGGTACTGTCACAAAAACAGACAAATTGATCAATGAAACAGGATAGAAAACCCAGAGACAATCCCAGGATCATATGATCAATTAATCCTCAATAAGAGACAAGAATATGCAACGGAAAAAAGACAGTCTCTTCAACAAACGGTGTTGGGAAAACTGGTCAGCTACATGCAAAAAAATGAAACTGGACCACTTTCTTTCACCATACACAAAATAAACTCAAAACGGGTTAAATACCTAAATGTGAGACCTGAAACTGTAAAAATCTTATTAGAGAGCATAGGCAGTTAATTTCTCTGACATCAACTGTAGCAAATTTTTCTAGATATGGCTCATGATGCGAGGGAAGTAAAAGCAAATATAATATACTGGGACTATATCGAAACAAAAAGCTTTTGCACACTGAAGGAAACAATCAACAAAACTAAAAGGCAATCTACCGATTGGGAGGAGATACTTGCAAATGACATATCTGATAAAGAGTATCTGAAATATATGAAGAATTGATGTAACTGAACACCCCCAAAACAAATAATACAATTTAAAATGGGGAGGGGCATCTGGACAGCTCAGTGAGTTAAACGTCTGATTTTTGGCTCAGGCCATGATCTTGCAGTTGGTGAGTCCAAGCCCATCATCAGGCTCTGCACTGTCAATGCTTGGGATTCTTTCTCTCTCTCTCTCTCTCTCTCTCTCTCTCTCTCTCAAAATAAATAAACTTTTTTTAAGTGGGCAGAAGACATGAACAGACATTTCTACAAAGAAGACATCCAGATGGACAACAGACACATGAAAATATGTGCAACATCACAAATCATCAGGGAAACACAAATCAAAATTACGATGAGTTATCACCTCCCACCTGTCAGAATGGCTAAAATCAACAACACGAGAAATAATAGGTGTTGTTGAGGATGTAGGGAAAGGAAAACTCTCTTGTACTATTGGTGAGAATACAAACTGGTGCAGTCTCTGTGGAAAACAGTATGGAATTTCCTTGAAAAGTTAAAAATAGAACAACCCTATGATTCTATAATCACACTCCTGGATATTTACCCAAAGAATATTTTTAAAAATGTTAATTTGAAAGGATATATGCACCCCTACGTTTATTGCAGCATTATTTATAATAGTCAAATTCTGGAAGCAGCACAAGTGTCCATTACTAGATGAATGGATAAAGAAGATATTCAGCCATAAGAAATAATGAAATCTTGCCATTTGCTAAAACATAAGTAGAGCTAGAGAATATACTGCTAACCAAAATTAGTCAGAGAAATATGAATATCATATGATTTTACTCATATACAAAACTCAGGAAACAAAGCAAATGAATAAAGGGGGAGAAAGAGAGACAAACCAAGAAACAGACTCAACTAGAGAGAAGAAACTGATGGTTATCAGAGGGGAGATGGGCGGAGAGATGGGTGACATAGGTGATAGGGATTTAAGAGTACACTTATCAAGAGAAACACTGAATAATATATAGAACTGTTGAACCACTGCATTGTATATCTGAAACTAACATCATACTGTATGTTAACTATACTGGAATTAAAATAAAAAACCTTAAGGAAAAAAACAAAACAAAACAAACAAAAAAACGTTTCTTTAAAAAATAATAGGAGATAAGATTTAAAAAGAAATACTGATGTTTGACCTAGGGAGGCATTGTTATTTTCCTTTTCACGTGAAGCTTATTTTCACATCTGGAAAAAAATGCATTAAAAAATTAAAGTCACTCTTTGTACTACTATGTTAGAATTTTCCTCCCAATGTGACCCAACTTCCTACAGTAATATTTTTAGTGTTCTGGTGCTGTGAAGAATATTTAATTATGTGATTATTTTTATGATGTGTGTAGTTAATTGTCCTTACGTCAAATGTAAATGATTTTGAACAATAAAAGTGAATGAGTAATGTTCCGGCTGTGAATAACAGATGTCATGTGGATTTTGATTTCCTAGTCATTTATAAATATTTCTTTTCAAGTATAGAAAAGCAATTAGTGAAGATTACAGACTAATACCCATTCAAATCTAAGTTTAAGAATGAAAAGCAATATGAATCATGGAACTACAAGACACTACATAGGAAAAATAATATATTCATATTCTTTAAAAAATACAAATTATGATTTTTATAAATATGGATACCTAGTTATAATTCCTGAAAACAATTAACGTATTCTCATATGAAGCAATGTCTTTCTCTGCTTCTAACCAGTTCCTAATTAGGTCATGCAGACAACAATCTGTGTTTCTTGAATGGTATATGGAAGAATAAGAAAAATAAGGAGGTGTACTTTTTGAGTTTAGTGGCTGTTTTCCACTAGCTGACAGGCATTTTTCCCCTTTTATTTGAAAACAGAACATATTTTCTCATCTACTTTGAGCTCACATAATTTAGGTAGAGTGACTACAATTCTGAATCCATGGTTAGTCATGTGACACAGATCCAGTCAACAAGGACATCACCTTCCTCACTCAAGAGTATTTGGCTCAGAGATGGTAACATGATTCATGCAGTGTTAAGCGCTTGGAACTTTTGCTTGAATGATTAGGAGAAAGGCAGAAATTCTGCATTGAAATTATTGAAGTGACCAGAAAAGCTTGGAACTCAAGGAATCACTAAGAGGAGTCATTTTGCTAATGAGAGAAGCCAAAACAGAAGGAAATAGAGCTGTGAGGCAGAGAAAGAGGAATATTGATAAGGTCATAGGAGCTTCTGAATTCAGCCATGTGATACTTCCTTCCCTAATTTGAGAGGATGATTCTTTTCTGACCAAACTCTAGCCAGGTTCCTCTGAGCCCTTTCTTGACCAGGTTTCATCTCTGGTCTATAAAGACTTGAACAAACATGAATAGTTTCTAATACGTCAAGGTTTTATTCCTCAGATGACCTTAGTATCCCCTTATAATGTTTTTCAGAAAACACAGGGCTGCCAAATGAATTTAGTGTTTGCTCCAGCCAACACCTGAAGATAGGGGTCCTATCTCACAGTCTTTGTGGGATGGTAGGAGCCTAGCTTCCAGAAGCACTAGTTAGCAAATGCAGATGTGTTTCACATGGACCTATTCTACACTTGCTTTTTATAATTTTTCACTCCCCAGACTCCACCGAGCCCTGCTTACTCCCCTTCCTACTCCTGCATTCTCCCTTTAGGGGTCCCGGTCACTCCTGTACAAGGTGAAGTTCAGTCCCGTTATTGCTAGGCTCCTTACCCCATTGCAATAACATATCGCTGATTAAAATCTATCCTTAGCACGTTAGTGTCCGGCTTTGTTTATCTTTGACATTTGTTTATGGGAGCCAATAGCCTGCCATGTGGCAAATTGAGTTCAGTTTCTTTATCATCTGCAGCAAAAATAATTAAAATCAATTTAGTGTGTGTCTTACCTGCAGTTTGATATCCCCTCTCCACGTACCTGTGTTCATATTTTGTGAAGACGATCACGAAGATACTATTGTGAGAGAGTTCACAAAGATCGCTCTTTCTTTCTAGGGCGAAATCTTGTTTGATAGTTACGTCGATATTGTCTAGATTGGAGAAAAAGTCTAAGTTGTAGGAAAGACACACTAAAATATTTTCTAGAACCCTTATGACTGACAGCTATGACTTGTATTTTCACATTGACAAATTTTAAGGAGCTCTTCCTCTTATTAGTTTCCATTCAATAAAGACCTTAAGATTCTTCTTCTACCTTCTTTCTCTTTTTCTCTTTCTTTTTTTCCCTTTTTCCTCCTTGTTTCTTCCTTCCTTCGTTCCTCCCTTTCTTCCCTCCCTCCTTCTTTCCTTCGTTCCTTCCTTCATTACTTCCTTCCTTCCTTCCTTCTCTTCTTTTTTATATACACAGGTTAACTAGAAATTGTCTATCTAAACACATATGCAAAAGTAACAGTCCTGTGCTTCACAGTGGTAACAGCTACCTTGCACTGCATGAATTAATACTAACTCACTTACTCTTCGGATTATGTTTGGAGAAAGCCAATAAGGACTCTTTATTTTTCCTCTTTTTAAATCACATCCTTAGTAAAATATATGGTCAGTCCGGCTTTAACTGTGGAGAAAAGGAAGGATCAGACATGGGCAATAGAAAGAAGTAAAGGAATGTAGCTATTGACCTCAGGTACAATGGACTTAAAAATAAACAAACAGTGAGCTGTCCCTACAAATATATACTGTATCATCACATCGAGGAGTCACTGTTTCTATGAAAATCATGTGTTGAAAAAAATGATACTAATCTTTAGGAGAGCAATGGTTTCTGCAAGTGAGAAAAGGTTTGCGTAGAATAAGAATGGCTTTTGGCATTGTTACTCTCCAACTCGATTGCACATTGGAATCAAAAAGCAGATTTTTTTTTTTAAATGCTGATGCCTCATTTTTGCTCCACAGACCCTGACTTAATTAGTCTGGAATTAAGGCTGACTATTGAATTTAAAAAGAAAATATCTCCTCAGATGGGGTCTAAGGTGAATCCAAGGTTGAAAATTACTCTTTTGAGATCACAGGTCAGGGGCAGGCATCGAGGCTTTTCTACACTGAGGCATTTCTACAGTGGCCTCCAATGTAACTGCTTAATACTCAGATATTAGAGATTGGTGATTGAATACAGAATGAATGTTCTTTTAAGGTTTGTTTGGCTCCCCGTTGAGCTAAATTTGCTTTGTATTTGGGACTTACAATATCTGTATTATTTACATAGGGAAAATGTGAATGAGTTCCTAACGAATTTAGAAAGAAAATATGCAATGCAACCATTGTGAGTTATGGGACCCCTTGTACACTATTAATTCAATACAACAGAAACATTCCTTTAATGGAAACTATTTAAAATACATTATACAGCTTAGAGTATGTTTCAAATTCTTAGATAAATTGCTTCAATTGGGAAAATTATAATGTATGTTAAGTTGAATCCATTTGTAAAATTTTAAAACTACTTGATAGTAATTTTTTTTGTGGATAAATATATGAACTATTTTTCAGATTTGTCTGTGATTCTGGAAATTGTGGCTAGGTATATTTTCATGATGTAGCTTTTTAGACTTTATTTCACATGTGCTTATAAAATACTTAAATTACCTATAAGATACATTTAACTACCACAATTTTTTTCTTTTAAGAGTGTATCTTACATTCTCTGAGAAGAAACATATTTTATTGTCAGATACTTTGTAATTTTGTAAATCCTTTTAAAAAACAGTACCCTAAAAATCATCCCTTTTTCAAAAAAGTATTAGCAGTATTTAATAAGTGTATATTATTTATTAGTAATTGCTAGGAAAATAATTATTACTCTCAAATAAAGTTAACATCTAGATACTCCATTCGAGTATTAAAATTTTGTCACTTAAAATATATTAGCAATTAAAAAATAATGTATGCATACATAAAACATTCATAAGGTAGTGAAGGATATTGTTTAGTTCAGAGTCCTTACTTGTGAATAAAGACTAAATTCATGGAAATGGAGTCGCTGACTCAATGAGTATATGTTATTTTAATTTTGAAGGACATTAACAAGTTATCCTGCATAAAGTTTAAACTAATTAACATTCCAACCCCAAATAGGTAAGAATAATTCATCCCCAGCTCTTGTTAGCATAGACACTAAGCTGATAGGTATAAATATTTTTACTAGACTTCTAACATGCATGACTTAATCATAAGTACGTTTTCACATATTTACCAATTTATTTATATGAAGGGTTTGAATTTTTTTAATGTTTATTTTTGAGAGACAGAGACAGAGAGAGAGAGAGAGAGAGAGAGAGAGAGCACAAGGAGGGGAGGGGCAGAGAGAAAGGGAGACACAGAATCTGAAGCAGGCTCCAGGCTTTGAGTTGTCAGCACAGAGCCTGATGCGGGGCTCAAACCCATTAACCATGAGATCATGACCCGTACCGGAGTCAGACGATTAACCGACTGAGCCACCCAGGTGCCTCAGGCTTTGAATTTTTTTTTTTAAAGGTCTATAGTTGTTATGTATGTGTGTGCATGCTTGTATGCCTGTGTGTTGCAAACATGTTGCAAATACGTTTTTCTGGTTTATTGTTTGACTTTGAGCTTCTTGGTATCTTGAGAAATGCAAACCTTAAAATGTATCATCAAAATTATCAATTATTTTTATGGAGTTTTTTTCAACTTTATATCTTGCTTAGAAAAACCTTCCCTGGGGCGCCTGGGTGGCTCAGTCAGTTAAGCGTCCGACTTCGGCGCAGGTCATGATCTCGCTGTTTGTGAGTTCGAGCCCCGCGATAGGCTATGTGCTGACAGCTCAGAGCCTAGAGCCTCCTTCCAATTTTGTGTCTCCCCTCTCTCTGCTCCTCCCATGCTCATGCTCTGTCTGTCAATAATAAATAAAAATGTTAAAGAAATTAAAAAGAAAGAAAAGAAAAACCTTCCCCATTCTGAGACTATGATAATAATAATGTCCCATGCTTTCATCTAATATTTTTATGGTGTAAACTATCAATTGTCTTTTCAGTGAAATATAACACTTCGCAGGAGAGAGAGAAACAAAAATCGAAGAAACATTTAAATGACTGCAACCTGTATAAAGACAGGGAATGTTGCCTCTATATTTGTTTTCTAGGTTTGGAGTAATGAATTACCACAAATTGGGTGGCTTAAGACAACAGGGATTTATTCTCTCACAGTTCCAGGGGCCAGAAGTACAAAAGGTTTGAGCTGAGTTGATTTCTTCCTTTTGAGAATTCATGGTGAAGTTATCGGGTTTTCGTTTTCCTTTGGGAAGTACCAAATCCATTATATTTAACAGATATAAAATTAATCAAAATTTCTATTTCTTTATTTAAAAATTTCTTCACTTGTGCTTTTTAAGAATTTGTCCATTTTAATTATTCAAATGTAGAGTCATGGAAATTCCATTGTAATATCTTCTGAGTACCTAATTTTAATGTGTGTGGGGTCTGAAGTAGTACCCCCACTTTGGGCTTTATAAATGTTCTCTGTAAAATGTTTGTTTCGATTTTATTATTTTCTATACTCTTTATTCAATTTTTCTTTTATTGAAGATTCTCTAGGTTCAATTGGCTGTTTCAGTCTAATTTTTAAACCATAAAATATATGCCAAAATAAATTTCCTCATAAACATGGTTTTAGTTTTCCTTGCATGTGTTTTTGTACGTACTATTTTTATTATTCTTCAGTCAAAATTATTTTTTAGTTTTCATTCTGTTTATTTTTTTTGACCATAGTTTAAGTGTTATTTTTTCTTAATTTCCAAATATACCCTGTTTTATTTATGTTTGTTCTTTTTAATTAATTTTTATTAATCCAATTCTTTTAGGTGTATTTATTTTTTGTGTGTGTGTGTGTGAGAGAGAGGGAGAGAGAGAGAGAGAGAGAGAGAGAGTGTGTGTGCACACACACACCAATGGGAGAGGGGCAGAGAGGGGAGGGAGAAAGTGAGAATTTCGAGCAGGCTCTGCACTGTCAGTGTGGAGCTCCACGAGAATCTTGAAGCCACAAAGCGTGAAATCATGACCTGAGGTGAAATCAAGAGTAGAGGCTTAACCGACTGAGCCACCCAGGTGCCCCAATTAACTTAATTCTATACTTGGATGAGGATTTCCTTTTCTCATCCAACAGTTCTAAGGGTTTAGATGCATAATGTCATGTATCCCTCATTATGGCATCATACAGAATTGTATCTCCATCCTAAAAACCCTAAGTGCTCCTCAGTCTATTCTTCCTCCCCTTCATCCAGCCACTTGCTCCACTGATGTTTTGACACTCTCTACATTTCTGTTCTTTTGAGAATGTCACGTAGTTGGAATCATACAGGATGTGGCCTTTTCAGAGTGGGTAGGTTTTCTCTTATGTTATCTTCTAGGAATTTTATGATTTTGTGCTTTGAATTTAGGGCTATGATCCACTTTGAGTTAACTTTGTGAAAGTTGTAAGGTCTATGTCTAGATTCTAGATTCTTCTTTTTTTTTAATGCAGATGCCCAAATGTACCATTTGTTGGAAAGATTATCTTTTCTCTATTAATTTCTTTGCCGCTTTGTCAAAGATAAGTTGTCTCTATTTGCATGGATTCCTCTATTTCCCCTTGCTGTGCTTTCAATTTTACCTCCCATATTTGACACTTTCTTGTTAGGTACATAGGCTTTCCGGATTGTTCTATTTATTGTCTTGTACAATTAACAACTTTATCATTATTTAATGATAATGCCTCTCTTTGTTCCTGGTAATTTTTCTTGTTCCGAAGTCCATTTTACTTAAAATTAATATAGTTACTCTGGCTATCTTTTGTGTTAGTGTTAGCATGGTATTTCATTCTCCATCCTTTAAATTATAATCTATATGTTTATATGTAAAGCAGATTTCTTAAAGACAGTGGAGGTTTTTTTTAATTCACTCTCTTTCTCTCTCTCTCTTTTATTTAGTATATTTAGACCATTCTCATTTCAATCGATTATTGATATAGTTGGATTATTATCTACCACATTCGTGTTTTATATTTGTTGCAGTTGTTCCTGATTTCTTTTTATTTCTTTTTTTAAAACTTTTTTAGAGAGAGAGTGAGTGTGAGCTGGAGAGAGGGGCAGAGGGAGAGAGGGAGACTCAAGCAGGCTCCACTCTCAGCTTTCTTTTTCTTTTGCCTTCTCTGGTTTTATTGAACATTTTATATGGTTCCATTTATTCTCCCCTCTTAGCATATCAATTACATTAAAAACTGATTGCCTTAGAGTTTTAATATACATTTGCGATATAGATTTATACATACTTGTACAAATACTTATAAATCCATTTCAAAATACACTGTACCACTTCAAGAATAGTGCAAATAGATTATAACAGAATATTCCCGCTTCTTCCAGCCCTTCTGGTATAACATTGCTGTTATTCATTTCACTTATTCACACTGTATACTTTTCCATTGTTGCCAGTATTATTTTGAATAGAGTTATCATCTCAGTTAAAATGAAAAATAAATAAAATACTTGACTTTAGTATTCCTTCTCTAATGCTCTTCCTTATTTCGTAAATCTGAGTTTCTGATGTATAAATTTCATTTTCTCTGAAGAACTTCTTTAACATTTATTGCAAGGCAGGTTTACTGGAAACAAGTTTTCTCACTTTCGCTTTTCTGGGAAAGTATTTCTCTTTTTCTCCTTCGCTTTTGAAGGATAATTTCACTAGTTACAGACTTCTGAGTTGGCAGCCTTTTCCTTTCTACTTATTTCTATCTATTCTTTTTATTTCTAATCTAAAATAATAATTTTAGATTATTTCACTCCATTTTTGTCTTATTTGTGTGGTTTCTGAGAAGTGTGATGTCATCCTTTGTTTCTGTATAGATACTGTGCTCTTGTCTTAGAGCTTTTCAATATTTTTTTTTCTTTTTTCTTTTTTTCTGGTTTTCTAAACTTTGACTCTGATATGCCTAGATATAGATTTTATGTATATAAATATGACTATCCTGCCTGATGTTCTCTGACCTTCCTGAATCTATGGTTTGGTGTCTGCCTTTAATTAAAAAAATAGTTGATCAACTGTTAGAACATAAAAGAATATTTCAGTCCCTTTCTCTCTCCTCCTTCTAGAACTCTCATTTCATATATGTTGCCTCTTTTGTGTTCGTCTCACAGTCTCCAGGACTCTGTTGTAATTTTTCCCACTAAGTTTTCTTTTCTCTTTGCATTTCGGTTTCGGAAGTTATTAATCAGATATCTTCAGGCTCACTGATTCTTTCCCTCAGCCATGTCCAGTCTACTAATTAGTCCATCAAAGACATTCTTCATTTCTATTATTGTGCTTTATTATTTCTAGCATTTCCTTTTGATTCTTTTGTAGAGTGTCCATCTCTCCACTTGCATTACTCATCTGTTGCCTGTTGTCCACTTTTTCCATTAGAGCCATTAGCATAATCATCATAATTATTTTATATTCCTTGTCTAATAATTCCAAGTTCTCTGCCACATCTGATTCTCAATCTTTGCTTTGTCTATTTCAAATGTGTTTTTCTTACTGTGTTTTCTTGTAGCGTGTCTTATAATGTTCTGTTGGAAGTCGGATAGGAACGTACTGAAATAAATTGGTGTTTAGTGTTAGGTTTTTATTTTCTGGCAAAGAAGTATATGCGTTTAATATTTGTTGTAGTAGGTGTCAGAGTCTTCAATTTAAAACTCTGATGTCCTTATTTTTCTTCCCTGTTGTCTTAGGTTTCCCTAGAAACTCCTTTTTAAATAGAGTCGGTGTCATGTAGCTCTCTCAGCTTTAATCCACTATTTTTATACTATTATACTGGAGCCCTGTTGATGTGATCATAAGGTACACAATGATCTATATAATCTAAAATCTTATTATTAACGCTTTTTTTTCCTTAATGATCTAGAGTACTGGGGCTGTGACCTTTAGGAACACTGCTTAGTATTTTTATTCTCTCCTCTTTTGTAGATAAGAAGGCTAACAGGGAATGGAGTTGACTAATGGCTCTTCTCTCAGGTCAGTTAAGGCTCTGGTTAAATATTGTCTCTTGAGTGGTGGCCTTTGTTATGAAGAACAGAATGCTCTGGGAATATTACACCCTATTTTTCTTTCTTTTTTTTTTTTTAATTTATTTATTTATTTTGAGAGAGAGAGGGAGAGAGTGAGCATACTAGCGTGCGTGAACCTGTGCAAGTCTGTGCGAGCTGGGAAGGGTCAGAGAGAAGGAGAGAAGGGAGAGACAGAGACTGACACTGAGCTCCAACTCAGGAACCCTGAGATCAGGGCTTGAACTCAGGAACTGAGTTCAGATCATTACCTGAAACCAGATCAAAGGTCAGATGCTTAACCGACTGAGTCACTTAGGCATCCTTACACTTATTTTTCTAAGAAACAAAGCCCATGAGTATCAGAGATTGTGTTATATATTCCGAGTATTAACTATGTGATACTAATCCTTTAAATTATTTTTGGAAACAGTCTAGTTTAGTTTCAAATAGTAAATATTGCTTATTTCAATTAGTAAATACAAGATCCTGAAATATGATCTTGTTACAACTTTAGTTTTTAATGTTTTTGTCTTTTTACGTATTCTAGGGCAACATGAGTTCTTGCTCTATGAGCCCAGGCACACAAATATCTTTTCTTCTCTTCAGAAGAATCAATGTCCTGCTGTTTTGGTATTTGTGAACTTTTGCACATTATTGTATATTTATTGTTAAAAAACGTACCAAAAGAAAAGTCTCTCAAAGGGCTAGAAAAGAAAAATTGAAAGCTTTAAAGCAGCAGAGTAAAATGCATATTTCATGTCATAGTGGTAAGTGCTGCATTATATTAGCAATTTAGCTATAGGATCAGTGACTTTTCTGTCCTTTATTGAATTTCTAATATCATAAGAAAGTTACTAATGTGATAAAAGTCTTAAAGTATTACTGACTTTCTATCATGCTCTTGAAGTGAATTTTTATAGCATTAGCAAAAACAGAGTTTCAGAATACCATATAAACTGACCAAGATGATAATAAAAAAAGCTTAAAAAATCAATAATACAGTTTATTCAGCTGATCTATTTGAAGCTTCTCATATTTCATTTTCAGATCTTTCTCTTTACGTGGCTCCTATTCATTGATAAGAGTAAAGTTGCAAAATCCCAACTTCCTCCAAAACAACATGTAGTTTTCGATAGATTGTCTCACTAAAAACAGACTGAAAATGCTGGTAGTTATTATTTGCAGGAAAAAAACGATAACAAAGTACTTGTAATACAATAAATATTGCTGTCAGGTTTAAAAAAATTTTAGCAAAAATATAATGCAGTGAGTAAATCACACTTGAAATGTTATCAGCTGTCGTTCTGAATATTTTTTTTTCTGTTTTAAGTCTTGTACATACAGAATGTTTCGGTTGTGACAGACGGAATATCATGTATTAGGGGAGTTATTTTTATTTTCTGTAAACATAACATAGAATATGAAAAATAAGAAAAAAAGGAAAAATGTTTACTTCTCTCCAGTCCTATAGAGATCTGGTAATCTTTATTCTTTACCACCCATTCAATTTTACTAATGTAAAGTCATTTCAGTTGTTTGTAATTGAAATGGAACATAAACTGACCACAACAACAGGTTTTACAAATAGACACATGCTCAAACTACTTTTCACAGGTCAAATTTTCCTTAACAGCAATTCTGTATTATTTGACAAAAACAAATTTGCTTACTTACTGAGGATTTTATGCTTTCTTGTAAAATAGCTACTTTGGGTTACTCGCTGATTAGTGCTACTTGTTCAAACATTTTCTAGTATACTCCATGCATAATTAAATGCCAAACTGTAATTTGGAAGACAAAATTTAAAAAGAGTTAAACATGAAATTAAACATTTGGTCCTATAAATTTCAAAAAAAGTCACAAAAATTATTCCTGCTCCCATATTCTGTTTCTGTATTACATCACAAATGGAAATTGGTGATGTTAGTAAAACAAGTAAAAAGAGCTTTTTTTAATCTCTTGGTAATTTCGCATTTCTTCTCAAATAAGTATACATCATTGTTTGATTTTTGATCTTCTATAAAATTGATTCTTAATATATTTACTTGTGTTCTCTGTATATTCTCCTTGTAGTGAATATCTTTTAAAGACTGTATTAGAACTTTATAGTTTCCCACAGTATTTTAGTGTTTAGTAGTTTGTATTTGATTAAAACATTGAGGGCAATGAAGTTTGCCAAAATATATATTATAGCAAATATTGAATCAAGAATTTACACATCATTTCATTTTAACCATCTCTGTGTTCCTTTAAAACTTTTTCATGCAGTGCTCATATTGTCCCTGTAACTACAGTTCTTTGCACATTTGTTTTCCTTACTGGAACCTGAGCCATATGTGGGAAAGTTCTCAATAGACCATGACACTTATAGCTTAACCCAATATGATCCAGGGAGTACAGAACCAATTTAAACACATCTCAAAAAAGCAATTTGAATTAATCTGATCTTTTATTGCCTAAATCACCATTTTTTTTCACAGAAAACTGATGTGTAACTCTGTTTAGTCTTCCATAATTTTATTCTACGTTTGTTTATTCGATGAGATAAAAGTTATAGTGAGCATATGGGTATATTAATACGAAGATGAAGTTCCCAATAATAACATGTTAATCACTTCTACTCAAAGACCTGCTTGAACACACCTACAGTGTAACAAGTTGGATTTATTATTTGTTGCAACAAAGAAGATGCTTCTTGGGGAACGATGAGAAATCTCAGTAAGAGAATGTTAGAGATGATTTGAGACAGGGCTTAAGAAAGTGGGAACTTGTTCCAGATTGTATGCTGTCAAGAATTGGGATAAATGAGTGATTGGGTATTTGAATATCAGGAGGAAAGACTACATAGAGGGTAAAGATATAATTTGTTAACAACCAGCAGTAGGAGATGTTTGCAATTTTGTGGTGGACAATTATGTTCAGACATGATTACTTAGTGGTCTTGTTTTCTTTTGATTCACCATGGTCAGAGTAACTTTATTTGATGTTGATGTTGTTTGAAATTCTTTAGGTTCAAAAGGAGAATATTCAGACTTAGTTGGTTCATGGTTAACACCAAAGTCTAGCTGACATTACCAGGAGAATCCCTAGATGTCAAAGATCACTTTTCTCTTTCTCAATTATTACTATATCATTTTAATATATGTACTAGTAAATAACTCATTAAATATATTTGGGCTTTGTATTAGAAAACATGCATTGGTGAGACTGCCTTAAGAAGATTTTTGTAATTGTTTTTTCCTGAAAATTATGTATAATATTCATTTTTTTCAAAGTAACCTAGCAAATCAATAGAAGTAGAGAAGCAAATCTAAGTAATTATTTTGCATGGGAGCTTAGTCCCCGTATATGTCAAACAAAGCAATTTTGATCTCTATTTTGCTCATATTTTGTCATTGTTTCTAACAAAAAAATGCAAATGTACATAAAAACAGCTTTCCATGTTCCTGAATGAGTCTGATTTATAGTCTTTAATATTATCCTATGAATTGATGCCAGATTTTGAGGCAGTTTGAGGCTTATTTTGGGTGTTCTTTTAATTGAATCTTCTAGAGGAGAACCAGATTTTAGCTTCATCATTGTGTGGATCAACTATTGCCCCTCTCAGAAAAATTGCATTATAGATACAGAAAAATCATTATGAGCTTCTAATTGTCAATTTAAATATTATTAGTTGTGTTAATTATAAGAAAATGTTCGACAAACCAAGTTCAAACATAGACTCCCGTGTGGGAGGCTTGCTAGTCTCTGTATGAGTATTCCATCACTGCAGTCCTGTTTTGGAAAAATAGATTAAAGTTTCATGAATGTGAAATTTAAAACCATATTCCTAGAGCTCTCAGTGAAAGATCTTTTAACTAATTTAATAAAAATGCTTCTTCATATGGGCCTGAGGAGTAAAGTCCCAGAAATTGATAAGAGACCCTGCCTAAAGGCAGAAGAAAAGCCTGAGCCTTAGTGAGATTATCATTTCCACAAGTTTAGAGAACCAATAGTAATTTTATTTGCTTTGTAAATCTAGAAAGACGACAGAGCCAGTGTGCAGGGTTGAAGACAACTATTATCATGCAGCCCAGGTGCCTTGAAGTGCCTGATTCCATCCCAGCAAGAATTCAGACTTCTCAGTTATTTTTGTCATCCTTTTTGCCAAACCTCCCACACCTCAGTATTGCCCAGTAGGACTGAAACAAAAGTGTTCACATAGAAGAGAGGATTTATGGCTGATGTTGAATGGAAAAAATTAATTGGTTATTTTCTATGTAAGGGCACTGCTGCAATTGCTAACTGTATTCTGGTCACAGAAGAAGCCGTGTGTCCAGGAACATGATGATATAGCCCCTATTACTGGTCAATTAAGAGATAACAACAGTGTGGCAGTAATTTGCCTCTCCATCTGCAGCAATCTGTCACTAACTTTAAAAGCCACTTATCTTAGGAAGACAACCCTAAAATAAACCTCAGAATTAAGAATAATATATAACTAGCAAAGGAATATTTCAGGCAAGAGATGTTGAACAGCAAAATCAATCTGACATTATTATACTTTATTTTATATGTTCTAAATATTCTTTCTATTTATATATAGGTTGAAGTTGAATCTTGCCTTAAATTTATGGGAAATTACCTTTTAACAGTGGTGGAATATTGGAAATAATTTGTAGTTTACTATTCGTAAGAAAAGTTTCAAATCGGTAGGTAACAAACATTTTGATTTCTCAGGGTTACTTTATGTTAAAACAGATGTACTAATTTTCAATGACATTTAACCATGTCTTTCTATCATATCGCCCTGAAAATTTCCAGAGAACATTATTAGGTGTCATTTTTCTCATATTAACTAATTAATAAAGTGAATTTATTCTAGTTTAATAACAAAAGAACTAACTCATGTATATAGATAGATAGATAGATAGATAGATCTACTTAAGCTTTGTGGGACGGTACTATGTTTATTTCCATTTTATAAATATGGAAACTCATCTGTAAAAATGGTTAAATCATTTGCCAAAGATTACATATTTAGTATTTAAACATACTACAATCTTTGTACATTATAATCTAGTAAGAGTAGTATCAAAAATGTAGTCACCCAGTGAACACATGATAACTGTGCGGCTAATCTCTTTAACAAATTTATATATAAATCATAAATTCCCAGTTGACACAGGATAAAGATGCATTAATTTCCCTAACAAATGTGAATAATAAATATTGAAAAGTTATTCAATAAAAGCAAATTATTAAGGACTTCCCAAATTTGTTTTCGGTGATATTTCATTTATTTGCATGAGGGTGTAAGGAGTAGAGTTAGTAAATAATAGGTTAGCAAGAGGTTAACACAATAGTAGTGTTGAGTGACAATAAGACAATAAATAACAACAGAAATATAGTAGTATCCTATTTCTTTAGGCTATTATACAGAAGTGTCAGAAGAAGGAATTTCATTAGAAGTTTATTTGAGTTCAATGTAGTCAGGTTTTTTGTGATGCAGATATACAGAAAGCTTATCTTCTTCTCCCTTGATCATCTCAAAACCAAATAGTCTTCCCCTAAAAAGAAATAAAGTTGACTTTATGTACTAGAATGGAGATCTTATATTTCGTAAGACATGCTGTTTGGTTATGTTTTCTGGCTTCTCACAATATAAATTTCCAAGTATATCATAAATAAAAAGACCATTTGCAGAGTTGGGGTGCCTGGGTTGCTCAGCCGGTTAAGTGACTGACTCTTGATTTTGACTCAGGTCCTAAATTTAGCTTTGTGAGATTGAGCCCCACGTTGAGCTCTACACTGAATGTGTAGCCTGCTTGGGATCTTTCTCCCTCTCCCTCTGCCCCTTCCCCATGTGCATGCATACTCTCTCTCTCTCTAAATAAAATAGGATAGAATAAAATAGAATAGAATAAAATAGAATAGAATAAAATAAAATAAAATAAATTAAAAAATAATTTTCAGAATAGAAGTAACTACTCATGATCTTCCTTCTTTAAATGTCTTAAGGATTCTAAAAGTAGAATCCTCTTAAGAATTCTTCTTAGGGATTAGCAAAGTTGCCATATTCATTTTCAACCAGAACATGAAATGCTGTTGAAGCTTGAAACCCTAACATTTCTTTGCTAAAAATATTTGTTTGAAAACTATCAACTATTAAAAGGTAAGAGAAAAAGAACATTTAGTAACAAGATCATATAATCCTATCAAAATCTTCAAGAAAATAACACACTCTTCTCTTTTGCTATTTCTACCAGATTTGTACATTTTACATTACTTTAATGGTTGACAAATGCTCAGTAAATTTCTGCGTAGGAAATTTATTTTCAATCTTCAAATTTACATTTGACATTTAAAACTATCATTATAATTCTCACTATTGACACTTATCATAAATTATTTTCTTTACTGTAGCTTCATGCATAGAAGAACCCACTGTTAAATTTAAAATATCAAGTTTACAATTTTTCATCTCATCAGGTGAACTATTTGAAGCAAAATTTCCTGTCAACAGTATGTGAAACATAAATTTGAAGAAAATATTTTTCAATTAAATTACTGTAGGATTATATGTTTCAATTCAACATTTCAAAATACTTCCAATCTTTTCTAAATTTCTGGTTTCATTTGAGACATCGTTTTTGTTTTCATTTGAGATGAGAAAGTAATTATTTTTGTTTGGGGGTAATTGTTTTTTGGAAGCAAATAATGGGTTTGCTAATGCTAAAATTTGCTTCTGGGAATGGATACAAAAACAACTTGAATAGCAACAGAAAGAATAGAGTGCTTGATATTAATTGCCAGTGACAGTCATTTTTAAGGAAACTGCTTATATATAGAAAAGGAAAAACAATCACTATGCAATCAATGATCACAGTTGATACGTGTTCTTTTGTTCAATCCATAGTAAATTGTATGTACTAAATATTCTATCAACAATTGCAAAAATAAATTGATACTGTTATTTAATTTGTACTACCCCTCCCTTCCAACTACTTTGATTAAGGTTTCTAAAGTATATAAAGGACATCTTTGAATGCATCAGGCATATTTTGAACAGACATGTTCTGGGTCTTGAGGTTTGCTTCACATATTATTCAGGCTGCTGTCCTCCCAGAAGGGGTCAAAGTATACTGAAGCTCATTCTTGTGCATATCACTTGAGGAATAATCTGTCTGATCTACCATGTTAGGAAGCGATTAAATCTTAACCAAAAGAAGGACAGGTCTGCTAAAAATCTAAAGCAATATTTAAACATCTTAATAAATTAATGTGGTACTCATAACAGATTTTTATCCAAGTAAATCAGTTTCTCAAAGCTGTATATCATAGCAAACAGAAAAGGTGTGTGTGTGTGCGTGCGTGTGCGTGTGTGTGTGTGTGTGTGTGTGTGTAACTTATTCGATTCAGGTAAGCAATTTCTAAGAATGCTTTTAAGGTCATTACAATGTGTACTAAGATATGAACTTAAAGAGAAATATCACATATAGTTAAATTTATGTTCTCATTTAAGAGTAGATTACATTTAACTTGCTTAGAATTGAAGATTGGGTCTGGCACAAATTATTCCATCTTTCGAATTGCATCCCCAAATTCAAATTTACTACATTTAAAAAAAATCTCTATAGATAAGTAGAAGGGCTATATTCCTTTAAAGAATGTTCCGTGAAATAACACGAAGCACTGATTGCAGCAACAAGAGAGCGTAATTGTGTTCTCATGGGGACAAACACCAAGATCAATTTCACTGAAGAGTCAAGAATCACCACTAAGGAAAGGAATGTTCTACCATAAAACCTTCACCAAAGTACCCACACATAAGGTCACACCAGATACATTTGAACAAATGTAGATGAAGATATTTTGTCAGAAAGTATTCATTGTTTCCCACTTGAAGGAAAGACTTGACAAAGATACCAGGAGGATCTTTTGAAAATCAGGATTAAAGGGGAAAGCTTTTTAAATTTTTTCATACAAATGGGGCTTTGAAAACTAGCAATCACTACATTTACTTACTCTATTAATTGAGCTCGTATTATACTTTATAATATATGCAATATGCATGGAAACCTTATATATTCAAAGACACAGATAATTGTGCAAGACCACGTTTTAAAGTAAATACTACTCTTTGCATGTGTGTGTATCTAACATATGTATATGTAGTTATATGTGTTTGCATGGGTGAGTGCATAGATTCCAGTTTCTTTGTAGAACTCAAAGTGAGAAAGAAACCTGTTTCTCCTGATAGTGACACACTTGCTACTAGTAGATAATAGACTAAATATACTGAGTTTCAATTGTGCCCTGAATGTCTGGATGCTTGCACAAAGGATAGCCGAAAGCTACTATTTTATTCAACTTTTCAACTTCTGTAAAGGTCCTCAAAAAGATTTAAAGAAAACATTCCTTTGTTTTCTGTTTTACTTCATGTTTTTATTTTAAAAACTTTTTTAAATGTTTATTATTTTTGAAAGAGAGAGGGGTGGGAATGGGGAGAGAGAGAGGAGACAGAATTTGAAGCAGGCTTCACGCTCTGAGCTGTCAGCACAGAGCCAAACCTGGGGCTCGAACTCATGAGCTGTGAGATCATACCTCGTGTTTTTAGAGTGTTTCTTTTGCCTTTTAAGTTAATACCTTTCTGTTTAATATTTACGCTTATACTGCCTCGATGATTTTTGGTAGTTTGTTATATTGGATACAAGTACCAATCGATAAAAAATATTTCTTAATTAAAATAAGATTCAGAAATGTGATTTAAAGAAAATGAGAACTAGGCTCAAACTTAAACTGTTTTTAAGTGTTTCGGACACACAGTTAATTTGTAAATAGAATATAGAAATATAATATTTGAAATAATGGTAAAAAAAACAAACTACTAGAACTACATTTTATTATTTTTACATTGTATAAGAACTTTAATTCTACCAAAGACAACACGCATATTAGCAACAAAAAAAAAAAAAGATGAAATATTTGAAATGAAAAAAGGAAACATCTCAGGAGCATATGTTGAATTTTCTCTTAGGTTTTCTGTCATTTCTACACTTTATTACTTTCTTACCTTAAACATTGATTCACTTCCTTAAAGGAGAGTTTCTAGACTTAAAAATATCTTAAAAGTTTAGAATTGACATGTGAATATGCATAATATATAGGCATTATAACTATTTTTTAAATCTTTTATTTATTTTTTATTTATTATTCTGTGTCTAATCTGCTGTCACCCCAATTTGTAGCTGCTAAGTTTTTCTTTCAGCATGCCATCATTTCAAAGGAAAACTATATTAAATGACTTCAGAATATTGAGTGTAACCATTCTTTTTTTTTTTTTTTAATAGTCTTTCGTTTATCTTTGAGAGAGAAAGAAACAGCACAGGTGGGAGAGAGGCAGAGAGAGAGGGAGACATAGAAACCAAAGCAGGCTCCAGGCTCTGAGGTGTCAGCACAGAGCCCGATATGGGGCTGGAACTCACACACCCGGAGACCATGACCTGAGCTGAAGTCAGATGCTTAACCGACTGAGCCACCCAGGCACCCCTGAGTGTAACCATTCTTAAGCTGTGATCAGATATGAAGTTTTAATGCTTTTGTACACACAAAATTCAAGAACAGAAATTAAACTGAAAAACCAGAGAAGGCAATGATAATTTAATATGCTGCAACTTAAAGAAAAAACAAAGAAAAATAATGAAGGTGTTTTAATAAATTTTCAGTGATTCATAACATTTCTCTTTGCAGAAAATAGGTCATGTTACCCAATGTTGCCTTGCAAAACATGTGCCCAGGATTGAACTTCAAATTTATTATAGGGCTATAATCTACATCTCCTTTATTATAAAATGAGTTCTTGAAAATGAAGCAAATTATAATCATAGGTTATGAGACCAAATGTTTAATATGATTTGGAATAGGAAAATAGTGTAGTCATATTATCATAATTAAATTAAATTTCACAAAGGGATAGTACATTTTTCTTATTTTGTATGTCACTGGACTGCAATATTGTTTTTAAAAAGAAGCTGTGCAAAATGGAGACAAAATATGATGCTTTTAAAGTATGATGAAATTAAACATTAATCACAAAGTTAGCTTCTCTATCTTACAAACATTAATATATATTTTTAAGTATTTAATTTATTTTTGAAAGAGAGAGAGAGAGAGAGAGAAAGACACAGCGACAGCAGGAGAGGGGCAGAGGGAGAGGGAGACACAGCATCTGAGGCAGGCTCCAGGCTCTGAACTGTAAACGCAAAGCCCAAGGTGGGGCTGGAATTCACCAGCCGTGAGGTCATAACCTGGGCCGGAGTTGGACACTTAACTGAGCCACCCAGGCGCCCCTAAACATCAATTATTTTAAAAGATCTCAGTTTTTGAATTCTGAAGGGCCAAACCATCATAACTCTGTTATCCTTATTCTAGACTGGATTAACCTCTTAATGCTTCTATTTAAAAAAATTGGGGGACAATCACGTTTTCTTCTTGAAGAAATGAAAAAAAAAAACAGTGTTAGGTGTCCCAACCCCTCCCCCCTCCCATCAGTTAAATATGTCTCAGCTGCAGGGCATTTCTATTGTTTCCGAAACTTCAAAATCAGTATCAAAAGAAAGGGCCTCAAGTGTTAACGTGCAAAGCCACGAGGCGGGCCTGGCGAAAGCGGTGCCGCTCAGCCTGACTGCAATCCATCATCTCCAGAAGCCTGCGGGGAGCACGAGGCGGGCGAGGAGAGCGCGAGGGCTCTGCTGGGGCGGATCCTCCGGTGCGCGCGCGCGGGGGCTGCCGGGAAGGCCGCCTACAATTTACCCCGGAAGGTTGCTGGGCTGCTTTACCATCCCGGCCTCAGACCCTTCAGTTTGCACTCCGACGCTGCCGCCACCTGGCCAGGGCCGCTGGCTCGTCCGAGGGGTTTCCCGGGCAGTATTTGGCGTGGTCAAACATGTACTGAGGAAAGCTTCGCTGCAGGTGTGAGACAGCAGGTCTGTGGTGAAGCCAAAGCCCTCCTCAGCAGGCACTTAGGGCTTCGCGGCAAGTATGAGGGGTGCCTGCCACCCTGGACTCTTTGAAGTCATGGCCCCGTATCCTTCAGGACACCTTATGTCAGTACCACTTGACCCTGACGCTGGATCTCCTCTAGGTAGGTGGGCTCCAGGAGCCAGGGCTGGGCGGCAGGTGTGGAGGCAGCGCTGGCAGTGGGGATAATACGGATAGTATCTGCAGGCTGGGTATTATTGTGGAAGAGAGTGCTCCGATTGTTCGCCTTGTGCAGTGCTCCGCTTTGTGTGATGTTCTTGCAAGGCATGCGCTTGATGGGCTCCCATAGCAACTCATCCTAAGGACTGTTCTCTGGGTCAGTTTCTGGGTCAGCCTGCTTCTTCCTGGCCACGTAGTTGGGGGCCTGTATTGTGGTGATCATTTTGCAATATATGGAAATACAGAATTGTTATGAACTTCTGTCCCAATCTTGGGCAGCCATCTCTCAGGGGCATGATAGTGATTTCATATTTGTGTGGATCAAACAGCAATTGTGGTCAATGTGATCCCAAAAGTGGGAAAATAAGTTGTGGTTGTCCCAAGGATGGAGGTGATTAGACCTGTTTTACAAGTGGTACTAATTAAAATGCCAAATCGAGGAGTTCCAGAGTGTTCCTTAGAACATGACTCAGGAAAGGGGCTAGTCTTCCCTCTGATTTGACATGGATTTTGGCCATTATAGTAAGTGAATGGTAGTGACTCGTTTAATTTTCATTGTGTTTTCATATGCTTTTTTACCCTCCTTATGTCATCTTTGGTGAGGTGTTTATTAAGCACTTTTTGGCCCATTTGTAAAAATCAAATTGCTTTCTTACTGCTGAGTTTTAAGAGTTCTTTGTATATTTTGGATAATAGTGCTTTATCAGTTGTGTTTTTTGAAAATATTTTCTCCTAGTCTATGACTTTGTGTCTCATTATCTTCACATTATCTTTTACTGAACAATTTTTTTAATTTTAATAAGTCAAGATTATCAATTATTTCTTTCATGGATTGTGCCTTTTTTGTGTCTAAAAAGATACCACAATTCTGAAGGTCATCTAAGTTTTTTCCTGTGTATTTTTCTGGAAGTTTTATAATTTTGCATTTTACATTTAGGTTGATGGTCCATTTTGAGTTAATTTTTATGAAGGTTGTAAGGCCTGTCTAGACTTGTGCTTTTGATGTGTCCAATTGTTCCAGTACTATTTGTTTAAAATACTGCCATTGCCCCATTGTATTGCTTTTGCTTCTTTGTGAAAAATACATGCACTACATTTACGGGGATTTATTCTGGTGTCCCTATTATGTTCTATTCATCTATTTGTCTATTCTTTTACCAATACCACACTGTCTTGATTGTTGCAGCTTTATAATAAGTCTTGGAGTGGAGTCAGTCATCCAACATGATTTTTCTCTTCAAATATTGTATTGATTATTTTGCGTCTTTTGCTCCCCCCTACCCCCCATGCAAACTTTAGAATCACTTTGAAGATATCTACAAAATAACTTTCTGGGACTTAGGGAACTGCATTCAATCCATAGATCAAGTTGAGAAAAACTGACAACTTTACAATATTGGGTTGTTCTTTCCATGAACATGGAATATCTCCCCATTTATTTAGTTTTTTTATGTATTCATTCAATAGAGTTTTGTCTTTTTTCTTCAATAGACCTTGTTAATATTTTGTGAAATTTATTCTGAATTCCTTCATTTTTTTTTAATCTTCCCTTTAATGTTTATTTATTTTTGAGAGACATAGAGGCACAGCGTGACAGGGGAAGGACAGAGAGAGAGGGAGGCACAGAATCGGAAGCAGGCTCCAGGCTCCGAGCCCTCAGCACAGAGCCCGATGCGGGGCCCGAACTCACAGACCGTGAGACCATGATCTGAGCCAAAGTCAGGCCGCCCAACCGACCGAGCCACCCAGGCGCCCCTGAATTCCTTCATTTTAGTGGATGCTAATGTAAATGGCATTGTGCTTTTAATTTCAAATTTCAGTTTCTAGGTGTTGGCATATAGGAAAGCAGTTGACTTTTATATATTAACCTTGTATCCTGCTACCTTACTATAATCATTTAGTAATAGCACAGTTTTTTTTTCCATTCTCTCAGATATTCTACACAACAGTCATGTCTTCATTGAAAGAAGACAGTTTTATTTCTTACTTCTCAAATGTATATGTTATAACAAATAAAAGTATTCAGTTAAGTTGCAGATAAAAGATCAACATACTAAAATCATTTGCATTTTAATACACTAGCAAAGAACAATTTGGAAATTAAATTAATAAAAGAATTCAACACAAAGTATAAAAACAGTAAGCTGATTTGAAATAAGCTTAACCAAGTATAAGATTTATTCTCTAAAAACAAAACATATGGACAGAAATTAAATATGACCTAAATATATGGAAATTCCAACCAGGTTTTTATGTATCCAAAAATTTAATATTGTTAAGAAGATAGTATGCCCTATGTAGTTCAGTGCAATCCTTATCAAAAGTCAAACTGCATTTTTTGAAGAAATGGTTAAATTGATCCTAAAATTCATGTGGTATTGCAAGAGGCCCAGAATAGTTGAAACAATCTTGCAAAAAGAAGAAAAAAGTTGGAGAGAGAACTGACTCTTCCCAGTTTCAAAACTATTCTGGATCTTCAGGGTCCAATTTAATGTGATCCAGGATTAAGAAAAGTCATATGGAATTATATAATAGCTTGAAAGTCCAGCAATGAACCCATACATCCTTGGTACATTGATTTTTGAGCCAAGACCTTTCATAGGATTGTAGGAAAAGTACAAATGAATTTGGTTACCCTTACAACAGAATGAAATTAGATATGGTAAATTTTTATGACTTTAGGTTTGGTAGTGGGATTTCAGATATCATACCAAAAACATAAGCGAGAACAGCTGCAAATAAAAGAGAAAATAGACTTCATTAAAAAATTACATCAACATGTGATATCAAAAAAGTGAAAAATCAACCCATAGAATAGGATAAAGTATTTTCAAATCACTTTCACCTGAATTATTAAAAGACAACCTAATTTTAAAAATGGACAAGAGTCTTGAATAGACGTTTCTCCAAAGAGGATGTACAAATTGCCAGTAAGCACAAGAAAATTATCCTCAACATCATTATTCATTAAGGAAGGCAAATCAAAACCACAATGAGATTCTATATCAAATAAGAATAGAAAACAAAACAAGGGGTTCCTGTGTGGCTCAGATGGTTGAGTGGTGGACTTTGGCTCAGGTCATGATCTCACAGTTTGTAGGTTCAAGCCCCATGTTGGTCTCTCTGCTTACGGCTCAGGGACTAGAGCCTGCTTCCGATTCTGTGTCTCCCTCTATATCTCCCTCTCCCCCATTCACACTCTGTCTCTCTCAAAAATAAATAACATTAAAAAAAAAAAAGTGTTGGCAAAGATGTGGGTAAATTTGGATCTTCATACCTTAGTTGTAATAACAAACAATGGTTCAGCGACTATGAAAAACAGTTTAGCCTTTCTTCAAAAAGTTAAACATAGAGTTACCATGTGACTCAAAAGTTTCCTCCTATCCTTAAGCCTAAGAGAATTGAAAATGAATGTCCAGGAGCACCTGGGTGGCTCAGTCGGTTAAGCATCCAACTCCTGATTTTGGCTCAGGTTATGATCTCAACATTTGTGAGTTCGAGCCGTACATCAGGTTCTGCAATGACATTGCGGAGCCTACTTGGGATTCTATTTCTCTACCCCTCCCCTGCTCATGTCCTCTCTCTCGCTCTCAAAAATAAGTAAAATAAAACTTAAAAAAAGTTGGAAATGAATGTCCAAACAAAAAGTTGTATGTTAATGTTCTTATCAGCATTATTTGTGATAACTAAAGGGTAGAACAACCTAAATTCCCATAAACAATACATGGTATTTCATAAAGTGGAGTATTATTCTTCCGTAGAAAGGACTGAAGTAACTGATACATGCTACAACATGGGTGAACCCTGAAAATATGATAAGTAAAAAGTCAGATGCAAAAGGCTACATATTGTATGATTCCTTTTATGTAGAATGCCCATAATAGGCAAGTATGTATAGACAGAAATGAGATGAATGGTTCTAGGGCCTGGAAAAAGAAGGGAATGCAAAGTGACTGATTAATGGATATTGGGTCTTTTGGGCCTGTTTAGGGAATTATGAAAATATTCTGAAATTAGATAATGTTGGTGGTTGCCCATTATTATGGATATCCAAAACAATTAAATATACATTTAAAAATAGTTAAACTAGTGAATTTTATGTTATGTTGATTGTATCTCAGTAAAATAAACAAATAGGTTTTAGAATTATAAAGACAATAAAATATTATTAACTTGTAATTAACTAGTATTTAATTTGAAGTCATATGGACTTGAAGATAATTTGATTTTCAAAAGTTAATGGGCAACTTAACATGCTGTCAAGTAAAATACACAGGCAAGCGGGGAAGACCTTATTTTAAAATACTGTTACAATGGGGTGAATATTCCAACTACAAGATTGGAAGAGTAAATAAAGCTAGAAAGAATTGGCTGTCATTTGAGTTGGGTAGGCAGGTACTGAGTTACTAAATAGGGAACATTTTTCTTTGATCTTTATAAAAGGGTCTCTTAAGTTTGGTCTGGGTTCCAATGCTTGCCTTAGCTTAAGTGCGGGCCTACAACTGGGGCCTTTGGGAAGGAGAGAAGCTTGATTTTGGTCAAGTTCATGGATTTTTCATCCATATTTGTCAAAACTAGTATTATGAAATATTACAGAGGAAATATATCTAATTATTATATATTAGATAATATTATATAGTAACAAAAAAGGATAATCTGTCACTTAATATATTTGTAAGTTTCTAAAACAAATACAGAATGAGAATATGCTTTTTTAAAATCTGCATCTCATTGGTATAATATGCCCAAATGAAAGGTCTATGCCTATTTGCTAAGCTTTTTCTGCTACTGCAGCTACTTGAAGTCACTAAATGTATACTTCTATGGAAAAGACTCCATAGTTCATATAACTTACTAATTCAAGGAGAAGTTTCTTCCAAGTTATTTCAAATTAATGAGGCTAGCTAAAAGCACTTGAAAAGATCATAAAATAATCAAAAGGTAGACAGCAGTTGAGATTAGTGGAGTTCACGCATGTGCTAATGATGAATAAGATTGCAGACATTCACACAGGTAAGTAGAAAATGATGAGGACTTCAAACCATTTAAGAGTGTTTTTTTTTTTTTTTTTGTATGTTACTTAAACTGTATTTATTATCAACTGATTTTGTAAGTAGCATGCAGGAAGAGGTTCTGGTAACGTAATGGAGGCAGAATTCCTATAAAGGCAAGTGGCTTTACCTTCATGGGTCTTCATTTTCATTTCATGGCCCCTTCTTAGGCCCTGGGAGGAGCCTTGACAATGGGTTCACAAGGTCATATGTTTTTGTAAATTTTGTTGAAGTATGATACTTTAACTGTAACTATTTAAAACCACTGTTTCTTTCCACTCTGACTTCCCCTCATTTTTACTTCCCCTCGTGTCATTGTTCACTGATGGCACCATGAGTCTTTTTTTTTTTTATTTATCTTTTATTTTTTTTTGGATCCAGCTAAGGGAAAGGGAAAGTTAATTTTGGAATATATTCAGTTTGAATTTAAAAGGGTATAATCACAGAGTTCACATTTCTTTTATGTATGGCTAAATTATTGTTAGTTGCCTAACGTAGGGATGGGGTCTAGAAATACTTCTACTGCAGCTCATTGTGTTGACTACATAGCATTGTATCAAGTCACAAAGGGACTAGGTGGCATTGTGATATGGATGAGTCCTGTGGTGGCTGGTGTGGGGAGAGTGGGAGGAGAACCAGATGGAGCCAGAAACTGGTCTGTGCAAAAAACTTCCCAGTGTCAATTGTATAAAGTTTGGTTTACACCAAATTTATCAACATCTAGTCAAAAGAGAAGTTCCTTCTTGCAGGGTATGTAAGTATATGCTCCATCTGATTTTTGATAGAATATCAAAAATTCATAAGGCACAAACCTGGATGGTGTGTATAGACATGTACGGTATCACATATTTTAGGCATCCCAATTGTTGATGATAAGAATAATATAAACATGTTTTGATTAACTGTGGTAGAGGAAAGAACCAGTCATATTTCTACTGTCTAAATAGAAAAAAATATTGTGAAATGTTGTCATATGAAGAATCAAAGAGCATACTGACAAAAAATGCAGGGGAATATATTATAGCAGTGTGAAAGGGGTTAATTCATGTAAATATTATGGTATTCATCAATATTCTGTGATGATTGTAATGTATCTCCTAGTGGCTTGCTGAATATATATGGATCCAAATACCTGGAACCTGTGAATATTCCTTACGTAGCAAAAGAGATTTTGCAGATGTAAATAGTTAAGGCTCTTCAGATGGGGACACTAACCTAGATTATCCAGATGGGACCTAATGCAATCAAGAATGTCCTAGAAAAGAGAGACGAAGTAAGAATGACACGGAAACAGAAGGCAGTGTGACGATTTAAACAAGTTACAGTGCTGTTGGTTTCGAGAATGAAGGAAAGGGACACAAGTCAAGGAATACAAGGAATGTAGATCAAGAGGCTGGAAAAGGTAAGGAAACAGATCTTTCCCTAGAACGTTTAGAGGGTTCGTGGCTTCCTTGATTTTAGCATGAAACTAATTCTGGACTTCTAGACTTTAGAATTACAAGGGAATGTATTTGCATTGTTAAGCCACTAACTTTGTCATAATTTGGTACGGCACCAATAGATATGATTTCACAAATTGTTTCACAAATTGACCTCAAAAAGCCAGTTCGAATCTTGGGTAGAGTTGCACAGAAACTTTGAGAACATCCATCCCTGTTCATCAATGCTGCCGATAAAGTCATGAATGTGAATACATGCCAATATCTTGTTCATGTGAGGCGCGGTGCCTGCAATGATGGGGAGCACCACAACAATAACTGAGACCGATATCTCATCTTAAGTCACGCGGAGGATAGTGGGACCACGAATTGATCTGATTCTCTTGTGATTCTGGCTTTAGGTGGCCCCGTACTACGTTGGGCAAGCTTTAACATTAATCCTCATCATGAATATATAGAAATTAGATTGAAAGTAATTACCATTCTGCCTCTATGGTCCCATTAAATATTTCTTTGTTATTTTTAGACTCCTGAAGTACAGGAATGTAAAAGAGATAATGTAATATTAATAGTTGTTTAGTGACGTTTTTGTTATAACCTACCATTTTACTACTGATAGGATATCAGAGAAGCTAAAAGATATGATATTGTAAAACAATATGAATTCTTTGGAATGTCAAATTCAAAATTAGTTAGCAAGGGCTTTTATAGATGGAGGAAGATATTCAAAATATACTTATTTCTGAGAAGAGAGTAGTACCTTTTTTTCTTGTCCTTGTCCTGTGTATTTAATTCTTAGTCAAAATAGGGTATCCCTTATTTTGTGTACTCATCTTTTTGAACAGATATAGTTTCTCTCTCTCTCTCACTCTCATCGTATCTCTATTTCTCTCTGTTGTTCTCTAGGGAAATGTACGAGCAAAACCCCTTATAAGAGTTATGCATAGAGAAATAGCACAATTTCTGCTGGTCAGTGTTTAGGATTTCTATTTTATCATATAATTAGGACTAGACATTTTCTTGATGGAAAAAGAAAGGAAATAAATTAAAGTTAATGACACTAAGGAGAATGATGTTTCACAAATTAGTTCTTAATTTCTCTTTTATCGCAAGTACACTAATAAGCAAGCTTGAATAAGTTCTGTTATGATTGCTTTATCTCACCTCTCTCTTCTCAGGGGTAGTAAGAGCAGAAGTGTGATTTAGTGAACTAAAAAAATTTTAGAATGTTTATTGCCATATATATTCACATACATAAATAAAAACAATAAGGGGCACCTGGCTGACTTAGGGTCCTGAGTTCAAGACCCATGTTAGGCATAGAATACTTAAAAAACATAAAACAATTAAAAAAATCAAATAATGTTCTTTGTAAATATATTTGTGTGTGTGCTTGTTTTTATATGTGTATACATTTGTGTACATGTACAGGTACAGGAATATAATTAATGCAGAAAATATGTCTCTCAGAGGAAAAGCTGTTGCTATATTAACCGAAATTTACTCCATTCTTTGTAAGAATCCTGATATTTAATTAACAGTAAATATTAAGTTCTTTAAAATTTAATAAGTTTTATTAAAGTATTGAAGGTAGGATCAACATGTTTTTGCTTTGTAATAGAAAATACTTGCCAATTTAAAGACTCACAAATGTTACCTTTTGTTAAGCATTGTTTAAATATTTCTACATGTCAAAGAGTAGGAACTTAGTTGAAACAAATAGTTTTAAATAATTTTAAATAAATTAATAGAAAATTTTAAGAGACTGTGGCAAAACATCGTGTTTCATGTTATATGCAATTTAATAGTAACTCTTGGAGAGTTGACTATTTCATTGATTTTTCTTAAAATAGACCTGAGGTAGATTATGCTTTTTTTTTTATACTAGACTTGTGTAAATTGCACAACTACCAAAAGCACACATATGCCAAAGGAAGAGGGGTATTTTACTAAAAAACAAATTAAATGGAGATTCACTATAACAGCTTTTGTGAAGGGAATGAATGTGTATGTGTCGTATATGAGTGTGTGTGTTGTGTGTATGTGTATATAAACTTGAGGCACTAAATAGAAGGGGAATTTATCTTTTTAAAAAATGCATTTCATTGAAATTTCAGATATGAATATGAAAATAAGAACCTTAAAACATTTAGAGGAAATCAACTTCTTAGTCTTGGAGTAGGTAAATATTTCTTAAATTGGTCACAAAACTCTAGTCAGAAAAAGCATATAAAGTGGACTCGAATAGACAAAAGAACTTTGTTCTTTAAGGTACTCCATCATGGGAATGAAATGGCAAAAGAATGTAAATTCAGTTTAAGAAAAGATGTCACCACAAATCATTAAGAGAAAGACAGTTGAATAGAAGCTGGACAAAAGTCTTGACTGGACAATTCACAAAAGAAAACTCGAAGTGGTTAATTCACTTAGGAAAAGATACTCAACTTTATTACTTACCATGGAGGTGCACATTAAAAATGCAGTGTGGTACCACCGCACCCTTAGCGGAATAGACTTAAAAAGAAAACATCTGGCATTGGTGAGGATGTGATCCAAGTCACACCATGAAAGTGCAACTTGGAAAAATCACTCAGAACTTTTCAGAATTTTCTTGTAAATTTAAACTTGCATCTACCCTGTTTCACAGCAGTTCAACTTCTAGGTAGATTTCTAACAGACCTATTCCCAAATATTCACCAAAAGACATTGATCAGATTCTTCATCACAACATTGATTCCAAAAAAAAAAAAAAAAAAAAAAAAATTGGAACCACCAAGTAAGTAATCTGGAGAATGGAACAACAAACAACAATATGAATGAATTTCACAGAAGATGTCATACACAAAAGAGGGCTGTTCCATTGATACAAAGTATAAAAGCATGCAAACCCAATTGACAGCACTAGAAATCAGGTTAGTAGTACAAGTTGGGTGTGGAAGGTCATGGAATCTGAGGTGGGTCCTTAATCTGTGTGCTGGGTACAAGTGGTAAATTTGATTTGCAAAAAAAAAAAAAAAAAAAAAAAAAAATTCATCAGGATTTATACTTAATACATTTGATTACACATAATTTTTGCTTCAACAGAAAGTTTTTTTTTTAATGTTTATTTATTTTTGAGAGACAGAGCGTGAGCAGGGGAAAGGCAGACAGAGAGAGAGAGAGAGAGAGAGAGAGAGAGGCAGACTCTGAATTAGGCTCCAGGCTCTGAGCCATTAGCACAGAGCCCGATGCGGGGCTCGAACTCAGGGACTTGAACTCACAGACCGTGAGATCATGACCCGAGCTGAAGTCGGACGCTTAACCGACTGAGCCACCCAGGCGCCCCATGCTTCAACAGAAAGTTTAAAAGTGTATCCCTAAATCATTTCCTATTTTCGATAAAGTGTGAGACTTCGGAAAACCACTAAAGGAATAAAAGCTATTGTTTTCATTGCTCATTCCTGTTATTTTCTCTTTACTCCTCGTATTTAGCTACAATTTCTATATACCCAAATCTTCCAGATATAATAATGATAACATGTAAAAAGTTCAATCCAGATAGGGAATTTCAGGGTTGAAGGCAAAGAACTCCTAATGGAATACCTCTTCCCATAAGATTCCATCCTATATTGAAGTTAAGTGTTGACTTTTTTTTAACAAATAATGAGCGCCCAGGACATGGGAAGTACATTAAAAAATACCAGTTATGAATGTTAGACTTGAAGTTACTTGAATTCATTTTCTAGATTAGATCATCAGTTTTATATGACTTCTGTTTTTTTGTTTTGTTTTGTTTTGTTTTTTGTTTTTTGTTTTTTTCCTTTCATGCTGGGAAATGTGTATTGTTGTGAAACAAATGCTGAGCTCAGGAACTCCTGCAAGAACACTGTCTGACTTCTAGCAAATGATTTTTGACACTGTTTTCTGGTCCAGTTATTCTGAAAATGTCTCAGTATGCTCTGAATTGCTTATTATTTTAATTTTCCAAAACGAGTGTAATTATTCAGGTGGGGCATAGCAAAGGTCACAAGCAACTCCATCATATCAATTTATAAATTTTCTTTTATCATGTTCCACAGAGTTCCAATTTTTTACATGAGGGAAGATTCTCACCTATATTAATGCACAGTAGTAACATGCATTGGTTATTGGAGAGAAATAATTTGTGTCCATACACAGTCACTCAGAATTCAGAAGATTCACCTGGACCCTGCTTTTCTTTACCCATGCAGGTGAATATGATAACTATCTCCATATCCCAGTCTGGCCCAGTTGGATTTTGGAGAATTGCTTTTTTTCCAGATACAATGAGAACAGGTTAACTCTGCCTTTGGACCTAAACACTCATACCTTCTTTGACCTTTGATTAATTACTGATGACAGCTAGGTGACCTGAAAGGTTCATATAGTGACATTAATGCCTAAGTGACACAGAATGCTAAAATCCTAGTGTCAACATCCATAGCACTCACTTGAGTGTTGATCCTTTCTACTGGAAATTTACAAACTGAATTTTGTACAATAAAATATAATTGTTGAAGGTCTTCCTAATAGTGAATTAAACTCTAGTTTGAAAGTAGTTGGACACTGAGCATTCGGCTTTGTTTTGTCATTTTAAATGCTCTTGGAATGTCCTGGAAAGTGCACATTATTTTTCTACTGAAGTTATTTTTTATTTTATCTTGCAAACTTCATCCTGTTATATGTAAGTGGAAAGAAGTTAACATTTATCGGCCCCTCCTCTAGATGTGTTTTGTCCCTTGCCCTCCCTCCCTAAAACTCCTGTGACAGCTTAATCAGAGTCCACAGTAGACTGAAAATGAGCGATGCTGATTTGATTCCTGGTTACTCTTTACCTGGAGGCAGTTCTCACCATCCAATAAAACAAAGATCATTGTGGAGCTGGGACATTCAATCCAGCAACTCAGTACTGTCACCTAAGAAAACAGAACTGGTCTTGCATTTTCTGTATATATTTGAGAAAGGTCAGATCTAGAGAAAAAAAATTCTTCAGGAATTCCTATCACTCAGTGCATTTCCTCCCCCCTGAAACATGAGCCTGTTTTATGAGGTATAATTTTCACAGTGTTCTTCAGGTCTTTCTTTGCTTCTTAATCCCAGATTTTTGGTCAGAAGCATTATAGCTTGTTAGTTTGACTCTCCTTCCAGTTAGCCTTTATAGTGTGGAAACAGAGGTGAAAGTTCATGCTAGGTGAACCATATTCATCCTTTTATTTTAAAAGTTAAATAATCCATAATCTTTTATTTTTTAGCTTTTTTTAAATGTTTATTTATTTTTGAGAGAGAGAGAGCAGAGCAGAGGGGAGGGACAGAGAGAGAGGGAGACACAGAATCAAAAGCAGGCTTCAGGCTCTGAGCTGTCAGCACAGGGTCTGACACTGGGCTCAAACTCATGAACTGTGAGATCATGACCTAGGCTGAAGTCCGACACTTAATCAACTCAGCCACTTAGTGCCCCTAAATAGTCCATACTCTTAAAAGAGTCATTAATGTCCTCATACATGGACAGAGCTTTTTAGTTAACACTGGACTTTTACATACAATTATATTCTCATCCTCACTCCGATAATAATTCTGGGAATTTTTCCAGGGCACTGTGATTTTTTCTGTTTTCAATGAAAGAAAATGACCATCACATAACTGAAGTGTTTTCTAACCCATCCTTGATTCCAGTGGGTGTTATTATTTTAACCATACCATTACAGTTAGTAGGTGTAGCTAACTTGCCCTCCTTGTGAATTGCTTACGGGCTTCGACTGGGTCTTGCGAGGGGTAGCCTAGGATATGGCATATTGTATGTGTTTATAAATGAGTTCTAAATATAATAAGCAGAGTTGGTTAAAGATACTAGTAAGTGGCAGAAGTATTATTTAAATTTGGTCATCCAACTGTATGTTTTGAGCTCTTTTCACTGAAATATTTTGCTGTCTAAACCTATAATTAGGCAACAAGCCTAATTAAGACCTGTGTTTTAAATGACGAATACTTTATATAACCTAGTTAGCCAATTGTCAGCAGCAAAGGGGTAAAGAGCAGGAGGATCCTTGTAAAAAGCGGTTGAGTCTTGAGTTCTGCTTCCCAGTTGAGCAGGTCAACCATCCACGTCACTATTTTTATTTATTTTGGTGGGTAACACTTGAAACTCTTCCTTTTGTTATTGTCATTTTATATTTAAGCTGGATTGCATTTTATCGTCGCAGAAAATATGTCAAGAAAAAGTATTCTTTCTTATTAAAAATGAAAGCTGCATACCAAATGACTTATAAAAATTTGGGGGTGAAAATTTGCCTGGGTTGAAGAAAAGGCTCAAAGTGAATCCAGAAGCAAGTGCCTTATTTTTGCCTACTTGTGAAGATAATTCAATGGGTAAACTGATTTTCTTCCCCAATAAAGTAAAAAAGAAAGAAAATGAGGTAAAACTATTGTTGGTTAGCTTGAAAGGATTAAATGTTGGTTGAACGAACTTCGAGATTAATGCTGAATTCTTAAGAATTATAATTTTTTTTCTCTACATTCAAAGCAAGAGTATCATCAAAATGACCGTTTTACACCTAAGTTCATAAACTTTTGGAATAATACTTTTTAAAACTGATTGTAGTTTGGAACTATAGCATTACATATGTGCGTTTTATCCAAGAACTCTTTCAATAATTGAGTCAAGACACTTAGCTCCTCATGTTTTAAAAGCATTGACATAAAATGTTATACCACAGAAACTATGAATATGTGAACCAAAGAACATGATGTATCAAATATAAATTTAGTATTTTTTAGAGAGAGAGAGACAGGCTGGGCTGGGGGAGAAAAAGTTTTTGATTAAGGCTTTTTAATGAAGGCTGTTCTCTGTATTTTTACACCCAGAGGGCTGAACTGAACCTACAGAGTCATCTGGTTCAGCCCTCTGCCTTGGGGTGGAAGTACCTCACTGAAACATGAGCATCAATACTGTTTGTTGAGACCCTCCCCAGAGAAGATCATCTCTGGACTCCTTTATAACTTTTGAATCTTTGTCTTGTGGCTATTTAAAATCCATATGTTTTTCTGAACCCTTGAGATTCCTTTAAAAGCAATGAAAAAAGCTTTTGAAACAAATCACTCCCCTTTTAAGGAGATCTTTGATCACATGTCTAGATATTACTTTAAAATATGCAACCAGAAGAGAACCACACAATTTAAATAAAAAAAGAGTCACATGAGAAATCATTAGCATACATAAATAAAAACTGCTTAAATGTTACTACTTAAATGGTTTGTTCATTTAGTAGGTCAGACCCACTATCTAATCCTTGGTAGAAAAAATTTAATGGTTATAAGTATGTTGGTGTTTTAGGTTGAGGAGGCCTTTGAAAGAAAAGTCTAATTATTTACTTCAGTAAAGCCCTTTTCCATGTGGAGTAAGTCAGAGAAGAAAACTATTTACCCAAACCCAGTAAAATGTTGAAAATATAACTGAAATTACAAATAATATGTAACTCCTATTTATAAAAGCTTATTGATAAAAGAGCGTTTTAAGGAGCTCATATTTACATTGAGTTCTAATTAATAATGAATTATTCTGAGACCCTGAGCTACGATTATCTTCATGCTAACATGTCATATATTTCCTAACTTCAAAATCAATAAACCTTGGGGCGCCTGGGTGGCTCAGTCGGTTAAGCGTCCGACTTCAGCTCAGGTCATGATCTCGCAGTTTGTGAGTTCGAGCCCCGCGTTGGGCTCTGCAGTGACAGCTTGGTGCTTGGAGCCTGCTTTGGATCCTGTGTGTGTGTCTCTCTTTATCTCTTGCCTGCTCATGTTCTGTCTCTCTCTCTCAAAAATAAATATTAAAAAAAATCAATAAATCTTAACTTCTTATCTTGCCTTCAAAGTAGTGACACTATCATTCTTCTATTAATTTCATACCTGTTCTTACTTTCTATCCCTTTCCTGGAACACATGCAGATATAATAATATTTGATGCCATACATATCTGCCAAATGAATGATGTAATAAATGGATTTGTATAATTTAACTGTGTTAATTTTTGCAGGATTTTTTGGTATAACAGTCTTTATGGTGTTTGAAACCATCTTGGACAGCCATACTTCAGAAACTTATAATCTACAGTATGCAGGATTCTGTAGTAGTGCATTCAGAGTTTACACATATTTTCATTGCTCTCGAAACTTTTTGTATTTATGGTCTTTATGTTTATTTTTTAAAAACACCACTTCATTTCGATAACTTTTGCTTTGTTCTTTTTTAACGATGACAGTATTCGAACATATTAAAGTAGGGAAAAGAGTATAAAGAACCTTACTGTACCCATCATCCACCATCAACATCAAGTTATCTACATATACTTAAATTCTCTTACTTCCTTTCCCTATACAGTATTATATGAAAGACTATACAAGGGAATATGTTACCTTCCCTGTAATAACTTAATCTGATTTTAAATGACAATAAGGTTAATCACTCAAATTTCAAAATGATCTTTCTGTGAAAATCGATAGTACCTTAAATAACTCACTTTTATCTAGGAAATATACTGTTCCTGGAACTATGTGACCATAAGGAAGAAATAAAAATCAAGACACCTGGAAAATTTTGAGAGAAAGATGGCTCATGATCATAAAATGTGCAATTAGATGAGAAGTAGAGATGGGATTTGTGGACTAAGCAAATAGGAATTCAATTTAGGTTTGATTTTGGGATTAATCGGGCCCATATGACATTAATGTCTTTAGATAAAAATTCATAAGGAATTAGTAATTTGATAAACACTAGTGTTCCCTTATATAAATTTGGGGAAATCTTCAGCAATTCATCAATGGGTAATTGAGAAAGAAAATTAAAATTTTATTACATAGGAAAATTAAAGCAGAACAACTTTCCGGAACTATTCTAGAGAAAAACAAAGAATTTAAAAGATAATAGTTCATTTATATAATTACCTTAGACAAAGACAACTAGATAAACTAGAAATAGTTAAACCTATAAAATATGTAGTTTGAATATTAGGCCAATGTGAGAACAGTTTAAAAAATAGCAATTTTGTAAAATCTCTTGGAAACTATTGGAAAATAATCATTCTCAATCTTTTCTGAGATACTCTAGTGGTTCATTTGTTCCTTTTATATTTGCTTTGACACAGCGCTGCCTGGGCAGCTTTGGAAACTTTCACTATAGCCAGTGATGCTCAAATATAATGCTCAAGTGGAGGTTGGCTCCATAAGTCTGGGGCTCTGTAAAGTAAAATTTCCTTCAAGGGATATATGTAGTGGATATTCAAAATTCAGTATCATGGTATAAAGGTGGTGTTATAATGCAGACTTTGAAGAAAGTAAAAACAAGACCTAATCAAGAGAAATGTTTCAGTGTATAAGAACATAGGTAACAATATATCTAATTATTGTAGTATAGTTTTACATACTTACATGTTACCAAATGATAGAAATCTGGATTTTCAGCACAGTGATAATGTAGAGAGGTATTTGTATATGATGCAGCTGTATCATGAACTGCCTGCTATCCAAATATTCTCAATTCTAGTGTTTAAAGTGTCTAAAATATATTCTCAATAAAATGATCCATGAATATATTCTGGTTTTTAGGAAAGTGAATCATGCTGTTACCAAGCTTTCTTTCCAAAAGGAATTATGGAAAATGCTCTGCAATTTTGAAACAACCAGTGTCCTAAAGTTCATTGATTTCTGTAAGATTTTGCATAGCCATCCCTCCCCCCTTTAATTAGGTTTATTCAGGGAAGGTATAATCTCTTTCAATGGAATCTTCTTTTGAGGATTGTAAGGGAAATCCATGGAGGAAATTAAATGCTGATTTAATGATAGGACTCCTTCGAGACAGTGATATCTTTTTCTTTCCTCAGCTATCATGTTATTTCAGACATTGCTGGTAGAGCTTTGTGGAAATTAATGTGCAACTGAATACAATAGTAAACTTTTTATGAAAAAGTTAATCCTGCCTTCATTATGCCATCTTTTGGCCCATACTAAAATTTAGAGACTTATCTAACCTGTAATCCTAATTAAGGAAAGGTGAGGTTTTTAATAAAAATAATAATAGTTATTTAATTATTCCAAATTCTAATCCATATATAATACATAGAGTATATAACCAATTTACATATTGTATATACAATATATATGTATAAATTGCAATGTATGTGTGCATACACGTATATACTTTATACAGTATATAGAGCACCTACCCTCGTGAGTAGAATGGATTAGAATTGGCACTAAATAAATGATACACACACACACACACACGTACACCCATACTGATATATTTATAATAATACTTTAAAACTATTATTATCCTTATTTTCCAGATGCAAACATAAAGCTTAGGAAATCCTGTAACTTTCTCAATATCACGTCCCATTTAAGTGGTAGATAGATATTAATAAAATCCTACTTTGCTTGGCTCATTGCCCAAACTTCCTCCCCTCAGTGGTATAATCAAGATTGGGCTAATCCTTAGGACAGAGGAAATTTATAGGTTTAAACGGTGTCTATCATTTTTCTATTTTTTTAAGGAATGAGAAGAGCCTGCAGTTGTAGGCAAAGGATCTATCATCTTGCTATAACAGAGCGGAATATACCAGTTTGCCCGGGCATAGAGAAAACACAGAAACAGAAAACAGAAAACAAATGCGTACAAAAGATTAGTATTAGCAGTAACAGGATCCTTAGGGACTAATAATAGGATAAACTGATTTTCTTCCTTCATGCATTAGAACCAAAAGAAAAATGGATTATTTGATCAGATTATTTGATGTGATGAATCTTTTGCTGTATGGAAAGTACAAATCCAGTTAGAACTTCAGCTCTCATCCAGTGTTGACAGTCTGCTGAAGAGCACCAGTATTACCATGTTGTTAAAGTAGCTAAATCTTTTCAAGCAGATAGTTTTCTAGACTCTTCCTTTAGGCCTGTGAGGAGGATTCTGCCTCAGGCCAGCCCTGAACATCCTTTTCTGAACCAATAATGGAAGGATGAGTGACTATATGGCAGGAGCAGCGCTCCCCTGGAACTTTTGCAACCTATCATTCATGTTTTCTGATTAATCTATGTCCGTGCACAATAGTGGTTATGTGATTTTCAGCGCAGATCACTTTGGTTCAGAAGAAATAGGTAGTTAAAAAAATGAAAGGAAAGGGGTGCCTTTGTGACCCAGTTGGTAAGCATCTGACTTTGGCTCAGGTTATGATCTTGTGGTTCGTGAGTTCGAGCCCCATGTCGGGCTCTGTGCTGAAAGGTCGGAGCCTGGAGCCTGCTTTGGATTCTGTGTCTCCCTCTCTCTTTGCCCCTCCCCTGCTTGCGCTCTGTTTCTCTCTCAAAAATAAACATTAAAAAAATATGAAAGAAAATATTTAACTTATGATTAGATGAAAGGTTATCTGAACACAAAAGCAATGGAAGAAATTTCAAAGATAAAGTTCAGTTGTTTTTACAACCTGTGTAACCTGTGTATACAGATTGTACATAAAAAATTAGTGGCCATTGGAAAATATTCCAAAACAAAAATAACAGGAAAAGTATTAACATATAAATTTCATAGATTTAAATATAAAAGTAATTGATCCTCAAGTAAAAGAAAACTAGAAAAATATGACCATTTACTGAAAAACCCAAATTAACAAGAAATACAATTTTCTGTAGTATAACTTTGCAATTAATCAACAAAATAAAAATTACTACAACAGGTGGCCCCTAGGTGGTTCAGTTAGTTAAGCCTTCAACTCTTGATACCAGCTCAGCTCAGGTCACGATCTCATGGTTTATGAGTTCAAGCCCCATATTGGACTCAGTGCTGACACCATGGAGCCTGCTTGGGATTTTCTCTCTCCTTCTTTCTCTACCCCTAACCTACTTGTGCTCTCTCTCAAAATAAGTAGCCTTATAAAAGTTACTACAACAGTATATAATTTTCAAGTAAGAATTTATTATAATTGATATCTGTGAAATTCTCAATTTGAAACATCTCTACTATTTTTCTCACAACTGCTGTAAGATACTCAACTGTCACTTGACAGTAACCCTGGAAAACGTTTATAGTTTTTAAGGAGGTTTTGTATATTTCTAATTGTTGAGGAATAGTTTTTATACTGACTAATGCCGTACCACATAAATCATTATTTAAAATGTTACTGTCTTTAAGATCGATAGGTTGTACAAGTGAACTAAATGAAAAATGTCAACTCCTGGACAAAACCTGGTTCTCAATATCCTTTTCAAAATCAAGGTGCATTCTTAAGACTAATTGATAATCATATTAGTATTAACTATGATTAGAACATTTTCTTTGATTTTAATATCACATTGAAATTATGGTATACCAGATTTATTATGTATGTACATTCTGTTTTATCTTTTTTAGAAAGAAGTATATATACATTTAAACCTATAAATTAAGTGAGAATAAGTTTGAAATATTCTGTCTTTAATTTTTTTAAGAACAGGTAGTGAAAACAGTTTTTGCTTTTAGGTTATTCTCAAGTAGTTTTTAAGAAAGAGGACCTTAAGAGGACCTTCTGCCTTATCTGCTCTACTGTTTTCCAGTGGAGTGTCACTGTACAAATGTGCTGTGTTAAAATTATAATTGCATTTCTTTTCGCAGTAGAGGTGTGAATCATTCATATTTGAACCACAATGCATACACTTCTTAAAATCCCGTTTAAAAAAAATTATGCTTCTAAAAAGGTTGTTAATGGAAATATGCATCACTTTATAATTAACCAAACCTACAACAAATTAAAGTGCTGATTGTGAAGGCAAAATAACACTAATCTATAATTATAATCAAGAATAGCGGCAATTGGAAACCATAGCCAACTCAAGACAATTTTTATGAAATACAAGAGCCACAGGAGATTTCTTAGTAGAATCTAAAGCAAACTATAAAAAATACATTCATAATATATACTTTTAAAATTTATGTAGATCTCAATCACTTATTTAATAGTGTACTGGTTATTTGTACATAAAAACAAATCCACAGGGAGTTTTCTGCCATGTTTCCTATAAAAAAAGAAAAAAAGAAAAAAACAAACAACAACAACAACAACAAAGCCCACAAAGGACTTGAATGTTTACCTCAGTATCCCCCACTAAGAGAACTTGTTACTCTAGGCTGGCATTATGCCATAAAAATCACCACTCAAAGACAAAACCGACAAACCAAGTAATGAAACAAAAGAAGACCACGTACTTCAGTACTGCTGTTGTCAGCATATCATGGCACGTTAAATTTAATTCCTATATATTGATATCATTAATTGAACATTTTTCTTCCTAGAGACGAAAATGTGATACACTGATACGTATGTTTAGTAGATGACACTGACTTACAATTTTTAGTGGCAAAGTGTAGACATTTAGAGGATCCCATATGAACTTTTGCTAATAAACATGCACTTCTGTAGGTAGAAGTTAATTGATTTAATGGTTAAATGGTCTGGATTGCTTATTAGATTCAAATGTGATTTCTTCCAATTCCTAGTTGTTAACTTATGCCTCTAATTTCCATTTCCTCATCTTTGGGGAATAACAATAGGATCCATCTCCTGAAATTGCTGTGACGATGAAATGGGAAAACAAATGTGTACTCTTTTACATCATATATGGCATACAGAGCAGACTCAGGCAATTTTTTCATGATTTTCATTGTGTACGGCGCTGTTACCATTTTCTACCATTGCATGAGAAAAATTATAGAAAACTCTAAAGTTTACACTTTAAAATATTGACTGCATCTTCCTGTTTAATCCAAAATCTTTTTGTTTAAACATCATGACACATTAGAGAATTGATATATCTCAAAAAATTGGCTCAACTCTGCCTTTGTTTTGAATTAGAGTTCATAAAAAAGATGTTATCATGTTTCTTCAATGAGAAAGAGATGCTAATCATTCATAGAATTGTTAAATATTCCAAAAGCATTTCTAGTGGTTTTACTCAGTTTGTGAACAAGATTTAGAACACACACATGTCAGCCAGATATGTATTCAGAGTATCACGTTTTGTTTTTTTTTTTTTTTCTCATTGACTCACATGCACATTACAGATACACATGTCCTTAATTTTCTTTGATAAAATCCTACATCAAGTCCAAGAAATAAAAGGAAGGAAATCTAATCCTATGATAATAATTTCTTCCCAAATTAGGTAATCTTGTGGAATGAATGAATTGATGTTTCCATTGTAAATTAAATGCTTAGAAATTTGTGCTTAGAATAGTGCCCTGTCCAGGCAATATATTAATTGGCATGTATTTCCCTGTAGGTCCATAAATAGCATTTTCTTTTTCAAATTCATGGTTAGCATTTAGTTTCGGGAAAACTTGGGATTTTGATGGTCTTTTTATTTATTTTTTTATTTTATTTATTTATTTTTACTCTTTTTTATTTTTCATTTTAGAGAGAGAGAGAGAGAACATGAGTGGGGGAGAGGAGGAGGAGATGGAGAGAGAGAGAATCTTAAACAGGCTCCCTGCTCAGCATGGAGCCTGATGTGGGGCTTGATCCCAGGCCCCTGGCATCATGACCTGAGCTGAAATCAAGAGTTGGATGCTCAACTGACTGAGCCACCTATAGTTTCTCTCATGATAGTTCTTTTCAAAAGGCGGGAACAATCATTGATAAAACCATTAGCACAATGCTTTATGTATAATAGATTTTCTATAAATCAAAGAAGGATTGGCTGATTTGAATGGCTAAAAGAGGTATAAAAATTTATAAGATTATCCATGAGAAGATGCCACCTTTCTTTGGAAAGAGGTGAAAAAAATTTTTTTTACTATAGAGACTATGTATTATTAAAATTTGTAATTAAAGGTTATTTGCACAAAAGTTTGCTTCGTTATTAGAATGGAAAGTAAGTTATTTAGTAGGTTTTATTTATATCCAACCTTTATGGGCTATTTGGTTTACTCATTACAAATTTAGCTTTATACAGCATTATCAACAATAGCCAAATTATAGAAAGAGCTGAAATGTCCATCAAAAGATGAGTGGATAAGGAAAATGCAGTGTGTATGTATGTATGTACACATACACAAATACATACTTGTGTACATAATGGACTATTACTCAGCCATCAAAAAGAATGAAACCTTGCCATTTTCATTGAGGTGGATGGTGCTAGAGTGTATTATGCTAAGTGAAATAAGTCAGTCAGAGAAAGACAAATACCATATGACTTCACGCATATGTGGAATTTAAGAAACAAAATATGTGAACAGGGAGTAGTAGGGGGATAAAAAGGCAGGCAAACCGTAAGAGACTTTTAACTGTAGAGAACAAACTGAGTGCGCCTGGAGCGGGGGGCACTAAATGGGTGATGAGCATTAAGGAGGGCGCTTGTTGTGATGAGCACGGGGTGTTACATGTAAGAGACGAATCACTAAATTCTCCTGAAGCCAATATTACACTGTATGTCAACTAACTAGAATTTAATGAGAATTTAAAGCAACAATATCCCTAATTTATAAAGAGGTTTTGTAAAAAAAAAAGAAATAGACAAATCATATTTTTAAAAGGGCAAGAAACATGAATATGAATATGAATTGAAGAGAATATAAATTGCTAATGAGTATGTTAAAAGGTATTTTGACTTATATAAATTAAAAAAAACTTAAGGAATGAAAAATATTAGCTATAAATTAACACAATCTTTGGAAATAATATAGAAAGTTAGAAACACAATTATAAAGCAGAAGGTGGATTTTATACAATGACATAACCGTTTTCAAATTCCAGAAGTTTGAATTTGTTTCCTCATTTATGGATGGTAGAATTAACTTTAGTATGCATGATTTTGGTGGTCATTTATTCCATATGTTTCCAGATGATGGTCAAATGTACTGTTACAGGATTGACTGTAAAGGTATTACCTAAAACAATTTTTTAGCGACCCTCAATCATGGAGAATACTTAGTAACTCTGAAGTGGAATCTAGAAATCTGTATATTTTATTCTTACTTGGTTCTTCTAAAAAAAAAAAAAACATAAACAGGTCAGCAGCTCTTTTTTCTTAAAATATCAGAAACCTAGAACCCTAAGACTTTAAGAAACTTGTTCAAGATCACAAAGCCTTGAAGAGCAGAATCACAACTAGAAACAACTGATCTTCTGTTTCATCGTTTTACTCTACCATTCCAGTAATAGCATATTATTATTTCTCCCAAAGCTAATATTTATATTATGCTCCAATGCATGCATCTTTCTATATCTAAAGCAAGGAAATTACAAAGAAAAAAAAGTTCCTTCTTCCGTGTTTCTTTTTTTCCCTAGCTATATTGAGATAGATTGACATATAATACAGTTTAAGGTATACAAGCTGATGGTTTGATGTATGCATCTATTTCAAAATGATTACCACCTTAAGTTTATGTAACATATTCATCACCTCACAGAGTTACCATTTTGTGTGTGTGTGAGTAGATTTAAGATCTACTCTCTTAGCTTTCAGTTAAACAGTGCAGTATTGTTAACTATAGTCACCATGCTGTGCATTAGATCCCTGGAACTTACTCATCTTATAACTGAAATTTTATACCCTTGACTTATGTCTCCCAATTTCCCCCAGTCCTCAGCCCCTAAAAACTAATAATTTATTCTCCATTTCTATGAGTTTGGCATTTTTAGGGTTTCTGCATATGAGTGAAGTCATGTGGTCTAAGTCCTTCTCTATGTTATTTCACTTAGCATAATTAAGGTTCATCCATCCTATTACAGATTCCAGATTTCCTTTTTTTATGATTGAATAATATTGCTCTGTGGGTGTATGTGTTAACACATACGTATATATCAGTTTTCTTTATTCATCTGTCCATGGACACTTACTTGGGTTCTTTCCATGTGTTAACTATTGTGAATGGTGCCACAGTGAACATGGGGATGCAGGTATCTCTTTGAGATCCTGATTTTACTTCCTTTTAATATATATAACCAGAAGTGGGATTACTGATCATAGGCTATTTTCAGTTTTTATTTCTTGAGGAACCCCCTCACTGTTTCCCACAGTGGTTGCACCAATTTACATTCTCACCAACAGTACAGTTCCCTTTTCTCCACATCCTTGCCGGCATTTGTCATCTAGTGTCTTTTTCATAATAGCCTTTCTAAAAAGTTTGGCCTGGTATCTCATTGTGGTTTTAAGTTGCATCTCCTTGATAATTAGTGATTTAATGGTATACCTGTTGGCCATTTGTTTATTTTCATTGAAAAAAGTCTCTATTCAGTTTCTTTGCCCATTTTTATATCAGATTCTTGTGTGTTGTTTTGTTTCTCTCTCTCTCCCTCTCTCTCCCTCTCTCTTTACCATTTAGTTCTATGAATTCAACAAGGGAAGTTTCTTACTCTTCTCATATCTCTGGTGCTGAGGAGAAAGAATGTTAAATAAATAAATACTAGAGATTCATGCTGAATTAAATTGCTATTTCAAAGATATTATTACAGAAAGAAAATGAGTTCAGTATTACTACAACATACACTTGAAGTTAGCTTGTCAGACTTTGATGGTCTGAGGGTGCCGAGGTATGGAGAATTAGTTGTAAACATGCTGTGTTTGAAAATCCCCAAGTAATTTGGACAAATCCCCACCAAACAAAACTTTATTTTCTTCTTGAAAATCATTGGTTTAAAACACATGGTTTATTTTGGAATCATGTCAAAAGAGGCAGTAGCCATAGAGTTTCCTAGACCCCTTTTCTTAATTTAATCAGTGCTAAAATATTTTATTTTGCTTTTTTTTCCAGAAAGTGAGTGCACCTCGAGTTTATCGATTCTATCCTAAGATGGTCATGTGCATTTTTATGAAATTTTTAAGTATTTCTTTTCTAGATGCTGGACATATTTTACTTAGGTACCGTCTGTGTAGAAAATGTGTTCCTTTCGAGCAGAAAGTTCTAATACATTGAATGATCTTTGTCCAACTTTTTGTCTTCTGAGACCCCTTTCTCTTTTCATTGTATATACTCTTCCTTGGTAATATCTTCTATTCCCTCAGCCCATTTAAATTGATAAAATTTGTAGATGTAACTCTAGTTTAAATATCTGTTAAGGTTTAGATATATACTTTAGGCTGAATTTTATACAACTCAACTTGGGTATCCCTGAGGTGATTTTAACTAGCCTGTTTAAACTCATCATCTTCCTTCTAAGAATGGTTTGCCTTTGAATTTTCTATTCCAGTCAATAGAACTATCTTCCGTTCTGTTGATCAAAACAGAAACACAGTATTCCCTAGAAATGCTATATACAATTCCAATTATTTCCATTTAATAGCCATAAGTATGTCACTCTATCTTTAAAGTTCTCCTTTGACCTAATGAAAAATTCAAACTCCAAAGCAGGGCCGGTAAGAACCTTTATGAATTTGATCTTGCTAATTCCTTCAATCTCTTCTGGATATCTGTACAAGTTTTTTCTTCTAACCAGAAATTTCCACCTTTCTTTACCTGCCAGATAATTTATACTCTTTTCGTAATTCCATGTAAACTTTAGCATTGGCATTAGCTCTCACTTCTTCCAGGCAGATTCCTCTGGGTGCAAGTGTCTGGATTAGGTCATTATTCAATACACTGAACATATTCTATTGTATTTGGAAGTATATTGGTGAGGATCCTCATCCGTGTTGAAATATGGGACATTTCATAAAATAGTCTTACTTTAATTGTAATCCATGACCTGTTGCCAGTTCACAAGTTTACTAATCTGAGATGAAATAAGTAAAGAAATTGAAAGAGTTTAGAAACTCTTTTGGCAGTATGACAGCGTAATCTTATGTATGATGGATGTAATCATAAAGAATTTGGCCACGTATTTCTATTTCACTTCGCTGGTAATACATTTTCACTGTGTCGTACAAAAAGTATCAGTTCTTGATAGTTTGGGAATCACTGCATTTGAGGCAGGGACTTTGTGGCCTTGTATCTGTCAGTAGCACAGTTAATATTACCATAACCCACCGCAGAGCTTTACTCATAGTATTTACATTATGTTTATTGATTTATTGAATGAATAAAAATTCCAATGAATGTATTATATATACATATTTATACATACATATAAAATATATTCAGACCTCCCTTAAATTTGGTAACCAATGCTTAAACGAAGCAGATTTGTCAATAAATATTGTGACCCACACATTCATGAAAAAGCATCTTCTGTATTTGGAGCAGCGAGCAGCTTTCTTAGTTGCAAATATTACTTTCAATATACTCACTTTGAATAAAGTCAGATTTTAAAATACCTCTTTCCCCAGAAAAGTTATTATTTTTGATATATTTTATTTTCTAGTCTTTTGTCAAAAATTACTACAAACTCTTAAGAATTTTTAACACTTTAACTGATAGAAATTTACATACTGCCTTCAAGATGGGCAAAGAGTCCAGATAGGTTTTATAACTTCAGTGAGTCTTTTTCTTATAGACTTGTTTTCTCAAAAATCTCTTTTATTTTCTAAAAACTTTCCCCTCCTTCCATATTTACATTTTCCTTGTCTTACCCAGAACTTTAGAAAGGAGCTTGTTGAAAAGTACTTTCATAAATGAATGGAGTATGTTCTGTGAAGATGAACAGTTTACAATTCAGCTTTTGCTGTTAATGCTGTAGTAGATGATGTAATTATCCATTCAGATCCTGCTTAGGACCAAGGTGCTCATTTTCTTTGGTACTACGAGGGTTTTTAGCATAATTCACAGCATATTCCCTTCCTAGGAATTGACTTTGCTGCTGATGGTTGTCTTACTTGAGGTTCTTCTCTTCCTGGAAGTTCCCTAATCCAATGACTAGTGATGTGGGGGGACAAATGACCACTACTATTGCTTCAGTTTGAAACACTTGCAAGTGTCTCCTAGTTCCTTTGCATCTCATGGATGGGCTGAGGTCTTTGTTATCATTGTACTATGTTTCAATTTCTCCCTCTACTCAAACCTGTTTTTGCCTTCCCATACAGGAAGAGTTTCTGAGAGCACTCTCTAATAAAGTACATATGTACATCTCAGATTCCATCTTCTAGGAGAAACCAACTTAAAAGAATGAATAAAACATGTTAGAGTGGGATCATATCTTATAGAGGCAGTCAAAAGACAAACCAAACTAAGTTTAAAAATAGGGTAGAAGTCACACAGGAGAAGCTCATAGACCGGTGGTTCAAATCTATACCAAGCCTACTTGCAAAGTATTAAAATATAAATAGAACGTCTGTGAGTAAAAATACAACACTGCCTAACTGGAGCAGTGATTCTGAAACTTCATTAAATAAAAGCATTATGTTGAAAACTAACAAAAGATTCTGGTAAGAAGGTACACAGTAACAGGAACTTTTCCTGTCAACTGTAGCTGAAGTCCATTTGTGTGTCCCTAGTGTTGAAACAAAAGAAGAAATAGTGTTTAAAAAGTGAACTAAAAAGAAAGCAAGAACAAAATGGGGAAAATTTTTGTGTTAACTTTTTTCAATTGAATCATAAAAATTTTGCTTAGCAAAGTTTATTTTGGCCTACTATGTAAAAAACAAAAACAAAAACACACACAAAAAATCTTTCCCTTGAATAGGAATTAGAGTGATTTGTAAAAGTTTATCTCATATTGTAGAATTTTGAGTACAAACTCTGGACTATGTGAAAATCAGTTCTGGCATTTTAGAGTGAGAACAATTACTGTTTTTCCTTTCAAAGAGCATGTATGTTGGTAATGTGTGGCGTTTTGACCTCAGTGTTTTCTTAATCTACAATTTTCCCCTTGGTAATCTTAATCACTTCCATGCCTGTGGCTACTGCTTTAGCCTAATGACTTCTAATTGCTTGCTTCCAAATCCAGATCTCCCATTGGGATGCCAGATAGAAATATATTTGGCTGCTCTACTTATATGATGTCTCATAGTCTTTCCAAGTTCATCACATTCAAAAGCTTACTTTATTGATTCATCCAAATGTGACCACATCTTGTATTTTACATTCGAGATGATGTAATCTCCATCTACTCAACTGATCAGACTCTTCACCTGTTCCTTTTCTTCCTCATTAACTGCACACAATTGGGTGTTAAATTATTCCCGAAGACTTTATCTCCTAAATATCTTTGGATATAATCCTGCTTTCTTCCATTGCTGACACTGACTTTCTCAAAAATCTCTTTTATTTTCTAAAAACTTTCCCCTCCTTCCATATTTACATTTTCCTTGTCTTACCCAGAACTTTAGAAAGGAGCTTGTTGAAAAGTACTTTCATAAATGAATGGAGTATGTTCTGTGAAGATGAACAGTTTACAATTCAGCTTTTGCTGTTAATGCTGTAGTAGATGATGTAATTATCCATTCAGATCCTGCTTAGGACCAAGGTGCTCATTTTCTTTGGTACTACGAGGGTTTTTAGCATAATTCACAGCATATTCCCTTCCTAGGAATTGACTTTGCTGCTGATGGTTGTCTTACTTGAGGTTCTTCTCTTCCTGGGAGTTCCCTAATCCAATGACTAGTGATGTGGGGGGACAAATGACCACTACTATTGCTTCAGTTTGAAACACTTGCAAGTGTCTCCTAGTTCCTTTGCATCTCATGGGATGGGCTGAGGTCTTTGTTATCATTGTACTATGTTTCAATTTCTCCCTCTACTCAAACCTGTTTTTGCCTTCCCATACAGGAAGAGTTTCTGAGAGCACTCTCTAATAAAGTACATATGTACATCTCAGATTCCATCTTCTAGGAGAAACCAACTTAAAAGAATGAATAAAACATGTTAGAGTGGGATCATATCTTATAGAGGCAGTCAAAAGACAAACCAAACTAAGTTTAAAAATAGGGTAGAAGTCACACAGGAGAAGCTCATAGACCGGTGGTTCAAATCTATACCAAGCCTACTTGCAAAGTATTAAAATATAAATAGAACGTCTGTGAGTAAAAATACAACACTGCCTAACTGGAGCAGTGATTCTGAAACTTCATTAAATAAAAGCATTATGTTGAAAACTAACAAAAGATTCTGGTAAGAAGGTACACAGTAACAGGAACTTTTCCTGTCAACTGTAGCTGAAGTCCATTTGTGTGTCCCTAGTGTTGAAACAAAAGAAGAAATAGTGTTTAAAAAGTGAACTAAAAAGAAAGCAAGAACAAAATGGGGAAAATTTTTGTGTTAACTTTTTTCAATTGAATCATAAAAATTTTGCTTAGCAAAGTTTATTTTGGCCTACTATGTAAAAAACAAAAACAAAAACACACACAAAAAATCTTTCCCTTGAATAGGAATTAGAGTGATTTGTAAAAGTTTATCTCATATTGTAGAATTTTGAGTACAAACTCTGGACTATGTGAAAATCAGTTCTGGCATTTTAGAGTGAGAACAATTACTGTTTTTCCTTTCAAAGAGCATGTATGTTGGTAATGTGTGGCGTTTTGACCTCAGTGTTTTCTTAATCTACAATTTTCCCCTTGGTAATCTTAATCACTTCCATGCCTGTGGCTACTGCTTTAGCCTAATGACTTCTAATTGCTTGCTTCCAAATCCAGATCTCCCATTGGGATGCCAGATAGAAATATATTTGGCTGCTCTACTTATATGATGTCTCATAGTCTTTCCAAGTTCGTCGTATTCAAAAGCTTACTTTATTGATTCATCCAAACGTGACCACATCTTGTATTTTACATTCGAGATGATGTAATCTCCATCTACTCAACTGATCAGACTCTTCACCTGTTCCTTTTCTTCCTCATTAACTGCACACAATTGGGTGTTAAATTATTCCCGAAGACTTTATCTCCTAAATATCTTTGGATATAATCCTGCTTTCTTCCATTGCTGACACTGACTTGGTCTGGGCCTTAGTGATCTCTCATTTAGATTTTTGCAAGTCATTTACTTGTTTCCTTATTCCCAGTTTCTCCTTTCAGTGTCCCAGGGGGCCAAGAGTTACATTCCTGAAAGTTCTGAATATGTCACTTTTTATTTAAGAAATTAAATTCCTTAGTATATTGTAATGCTCTCTTTGAAAACTTTACCCTACCAACTTTTCTACCTACATCTTACACCAAGTTCTCATGACTCCAATGCTCTGGCTATGCATTTCTGTTTTGCCAATGGCCATGGGTAGATAAATAATTTATATTAAAATATAGTAGTGAAAAATTTTAAAAATATTTTAATTGATTTCTTTAAATATAAAAACAGACCATCATATGGTAACATAAATATGTTGCATAATCATGAAAAGTAACCATAGTTTTAGAAACATATAAGAAAAGATAGCCTGGATTTTACAAATCTCTTCCATGTCTTGTTTTTATAGAGAACACTTGGATTCTTCCATTTGCTTTTACATTCAGCCTATTGACATACTTTGTTGTGGCTGAAGTAGGTGATAAAAATGTAGCCTCATGCCTATGTATAACTGGAAAAGAGAAAGGATTTTAATAACATTTTTGGATATTCATGGGAATTTTTCTTTGATGTTATATCCCATTTGTCCAAGTAGTAGTCTTTCAAAGACTAGTTACAATATGGAATCTGAAGACATACAAATGAATTTTCTATACTCTGTTAAATTAAAATTAATTCATCTGTCTTACACTTTGAGCAGATATTTAAATCTGTCCTTCAGAAAATATTGGCTTATTGACATACAACTTTTCCAACATTTGATGCAACCTATTACAAATCCATATACAGATAAAAGTTTTCCAAACTGTTGTCTGTGTGGAGGCTCAAATTGTATCACTGAGAAACCATCATGTAATTTTTTTCTCTGTGATGTAACTCACTCATTTCATTTATCTTCAAGAAACTTTCTGCCAAATACCCATCTCTGAATAATTTTGGTTTTTTGATTAGCCACCCTTTTGAGTTAAAATAGAATTTAATGAGCAAAGTGACTAGGTAAGCTTACAACTCAAACAATTGAAAAATTTTTATCCCTTGAATACAGCATTGGTGGTGTGGTATCCATTTCTTCATGCATACTTCCAGTTTATCGTGCAGCATATTAAAAACATGTGTATTCAAGAGCCGAGATTTACTCTGCCTTATTGAAGTTGTTAATGTACCTGATGGTGAAGTAATGCAATGGCTACTAATACAGTATTGGGCACTGTCTTTGATTCATGGTAAGACACACGGCAATTTTAGTCACCAGTACTTTGACATGCTGCTTTGGAGCCTGACTCGAAATGAGGTATGTTTGTATTCTTGCGTGTTTCATGTATATTTTATATATTTTAATTGTATATGCATGTGTTTATAAATGTCTTAATGTATTTTAAGTATTAATTTTCCAGAATTTTAATATAGTTTAAAAATATTGAAATACTGAAATGTTTTTACTCAGGCCTCAATGCAATTCAAAATTTAAATTTTTCTGCCTCATGTATTTTTGCATACATTTTGATTTTTTAAAATATTGCACTAAAATATCATTTATCGATTACTGATTTTTTTGATGTTCCCTTAAATTTTGCATACAAGGTGAGTGTCTCAGTTACCTCACCCTAATCTTTACCCTATTAATCCACTGTTGCTTTGGTAATAACAATAAAAAGTCAAAACAATAAAAAAGGCAAATGTCAAATTAGTAGTGTTATAAAAATAATTTTGACCTCATAGACCTCCTGAAAGAGTATCAGTGACCATCTATAGGTCTTATTTTAAAAATCACTGCTTCAGACTAAAATAATTAAAGAGTCACTTAAAATCACTTTAATATTTAATAATTAACCCCTCTAATTCAAGCCTAGAAAATGAAAGCAAAGCATATTGGCTTTCAAGATTGTCTCTATTCAGTATGAGGAAATATATCAGTTCTTTTTTTTTAAATATTTATTTTTGAGAGACACAGAGCAAGAACAGGGGAGGGACAGAGAGAGAGGGAGACAGAATCCAAAGCATGCTCCAGGCTCTGAGCTGTCAGCACAGAACCTGATGCAGGGCTCGAACTCATAAACGGTGAGATCATGACCTGAACCAAAGTCGGACGCTTAACCAACTGAGCCACCCAGGCACCCCTGAATATATCAGGTCTTTAAAATATCTACATGTTTTAAAGACTTGTTATAAGGGACATTGATTGCGGATATTGAACAAAATAATTGGAAACAGTCTCAACATAGGGTGAGAAAAAACTTCCTCTATCCATTTCTTATAATGAAGTAAAGTCTGTAAGCCTATATACTATTCATAGGTAATTCATGAAGGCCCTTTTTAGAGTAACTTTCTGAATTTTGGACATGACATAGATTATTATAATTTTGTGGTTCAAATTAACAGTCTCTGTTGCTCATTATGATTATCATTAGAATGAGATTTCCAATTATTTCTAAGATTATAAACACCTTAAAATTAGGATCATACTTTTTACACCTTGAGATTCCCTACATCATTAAGTATCATGATCTAAACGTAAATGTTTATTAAGTTGAATTGACTACATACGCTGAAGGTTTACTAGCTAAGGTGATAGGATTTTATTTCCAAGCCCTAAGAAAATACAATTTGTGAGACCAAAAAGACAGTCTATTTCTAATGTTACAGTAAACTCACATGAAACTCTAGAAACTGGAAAACTTATTTTCAAAAATGTATCATGAGTGGGGCGCCTGGGTGTCTCAGTTGGTTGGGTGTCCGACTTCAGCTCAGGTCATGATTTCATGGTCTGTGAGTTTGAGCCCCACATCAGGCTCTGTGCTCAAGGCTAGGAGCTTGGAGCCTGCTTGGATTCTTTGCCTCCTTCTCTCTCTGCCCCTCCCCAACTCGTGATCTGTCTCTGTCTTTCTCTCAAAAATAAATAAAAGTTAAAAAATCTAAAAAAACTAAAAGTGTGTTATGACTAAGAAAAAATAGCCCTTAGCAAGAAAAACAAATGTACATAACTACTAAAATTATGTTAACTTTTACCTTTGCTGACCAACTTTATATGTGGATAAAGTATATATTTATAATAAAGAACTTAAAAAAATAACTTGTGTGAATTAAATTTTATAGCTGAGCAAATAGAGATAGCCTTTAAAATTCTGAATTTTCTTTATTACAAATATTTGGTTATTGGTTAACCCTTTATTCATAATAGTAGAGGAAGGAAAGAGTTAATATGTTATGATAATTATCTTGCTGTGGACACTAGCTTTGTGTGATATATCAAATTAAGAAGTTGAATTAGGCCATACTACCAGAGAGATAGAAAAACAATTTTGCCTAATTAAAGTACAATTTATTATTAGAGTGATTTTTAGGCCATTTGTTAAGTGAGAAATATCGGTGAACAATGCCAGAATCATAAGAATCCTATGACTATAGGGTATAATATCAATAAGAATTTGGATTCATTTTAGGTATCATAGATGTTGAGTGTTGACAGTAAAAACAAGACAGTGTTCTAGTAACTGCGATAAGGAGTAGGGTTGGACAGTTTTAATCACTCTGTGATTACAGACTATGACAACAATAAAACCGTGGTTTTATTCTACGAAATGCTTTCTAGTAATTTATTCCATTCAACTTACCTCAGGAGGTAACAATCTTACTGTTGGATGGAAACGGAAAGACTAAGAGCTTCACATAAAGGAGAAAGCCAGAGGATTTATAAACTGGCGTTTTATTCCATAGGGGTTTTTATATAGACTCACTACATTGCTTACTAAGGAAAATTCTTTTAGCTCACGAAAGGATTTAGACCAGAGTTCAAAAACTGGGCATTTTTTAAGTGTTTCTACTTCCTTAAGTGCTCAGCTTTATGAAACTATATCAGGGTTAGGGTGGAATGAAAGTTCCTCTTTAACAAGATAAATGCAATCAGTTTAATGACTCTTTTTGGAGACAAGGATGAGATGGAAGAAGCTATTTGTTCATTATGCTAATTAAAAAAGGGGTTCTAAGGTCTATGAAAACAAAACTGATTAAAGCATATCCAGTTTGTCTGCTTAGAGTTGGGAAGCACAAAATCCGCACATAGCATACAAGCCATGGATAGCGATTTGAATCTGCACATAATTCTTTTCTTTGCATGTAGTGAATTTGGTTTTCTGTTCTTACCTATGATTGTTTGACATATTAAACACATATGGAAAATAGAAATTCAAGAAGAGGGAAATCATTGAGCAAGCCAGAAGGAAACTCTTACTATTCCATTACAATTAAGCAGCACATAAACTAAGGCATAGAAAAAAAAAATCCTAATGGTTTTCTTTTATGAAACTGCTAAGAAGTCCAGTTGAAACAGTATTCATAATATATAATGCTGGCTTGACAACAGAGAGAAATGTTTTTCACCAGCTTTTTCCCATTAGTCAGTCAGAGGGAGCTTACAGGGATATAAGAGTTTAATCATCATTTAACAGCTCTTTTTGATCCACCCCAGATCCTTGGTGAGGGCTGGAAAGTGTTCCTCTTGCCCTCGTAGTTTCAATTGTTAACAAAAGTTCTAGTATATGAATGAATATGCATGACATTGAACTCTGAGCTGCTGAAAAGAGAATAGAAAGTTTATTTCTGAATGGGGTTAAATGTAGATCAACCTTTTTCTTAAGAGTCAAGAGATCATATGGACAAAAATTTGGAATTAATTCCATATAAAACTTAATATGTCATATCAGAATAAAATGACAATATTTTCCAAACATTTTTATGAGATAAAATAAATACATTTCAAATCATAAATACAGAATTGGTGAAAACTCTGGAAATCTTGCAAGCCCCCCCTTTTAATAGTTTGATAGAAGTGATATGTATTTATTAAGTAAATTTAGTACTTCCCACTACTTTATCAGAAGTATTTCATATAACTTATAATTTTTTCTAAGAACAGATAGAAGCCAGTTCAAGTTCCATGCTATTTTAATAAGTTCTTTTAGTGTTAAGACTTTGCTTAAGCTTATGTTTCCCCATCCGGTTTTATTCAGCATGTATGGCCAGAATCAGTTATATTCTACACAAATTTAAAATGATCTTTCCTTTTTGGATTGCAAGCCTATTGGAAAGACCATTGATATCTGGGATTCCCAAATAGTAAATTATATCGACAAAGTAGCAACAAATAAATGATGCTACTGTATCAATATTAGTTAAATTTCTTTATACCCTTGAGCTTTTATGAATACTAAGATAATGTGATATGGTAATGAGAAAAGAAGATATAAAATATGGTAGGAGACAAGGATTTCTGAATAGATTAGAACTTAAAAATTGGGTAAAATAACTTCAAAACGAGATTTTTGAAAACGAAACTACAATAGTGCAATGCCTTAGCACTTTGCAATTCTAAATCTCAGGGGACTGCACATTACCTTTTTAAGCCCCCCAAAAAGAAAATAAAAAATCCATTACAAAAACAAAAACAAAAACAAAACACCATAATGTGATATGGTGAGTAGAAGCATGAAGTTCAAAGTCAAAAGACTTCAGTTTAAGTTCTAAAACTAACACTTAACCAACCTTGGGACATTGAATAATGCATTATTTCTCTGACTGTATTTCCACATTATTAAAACAGAAGAATAACCAAAACAGAAGAATAATCAGACTCTTTCTAACTCACTGTGTCATTCAGGGACAGTATATCCCAGAATGTAGTCTGCGAGCTCCCTATACAGGACTCACTTGGTTGCCTATTAAACAAAGAGATTCTGAGGCCCAGAGATGACTCACATAATTAACATTTAGGGACACACACCAAGAATCCATTTTTTTTCTTTTTTTTCTTTTTTCTTTTTATAATAGTTTATTTTCAAATTGGTTTACATATAACACCCAGTGTTCATCCCAACATGTGCCCTTTTTAATGCCCATCACCCCCTCTCCCCCCTCCCTCATCCCCCTTACCCACAGTTTTTTTCTTAGTCTTTGAGAGTCTCTTATGTTTTATCTCCCTCCCTCTCTGTGTCTTTTTTTCCTTTCCCCTCTTCCCCTCCCCCTAGTTTTTGCTTAGTCTCACAAAGTCCACCTATTCGTGGAAACATATGGTATCTGTCTTTTTCTGACTGGATAAAGAAGTTATGGTACTTATATACAATGGACTACTATGTGGCAACAAGAATCCATTTTTTAACAAGTTCTTTCGCTTGAAGTTTGAATTGTGATTTGCAATATAATTTACAAGGAAGAATATATTATGCAAGTGATTAATTCTGTATATCGTTTATACTTTTGTGTTAGTAGAAATGTTACATTTATGCTTTTAGAGCTCTTACTTTCTTCAAGAAAGGTATACCTATTAGATAATAGGCCATTTCCAAACTTAGTGTAAAAGCAACACTCTTCAGTCTTCATCTCCAGCTACATAAAGAGTTTCCTTTACTGTGTTGTCATTGTTATTATTGTTTTTATAATTATTATTTGGCTTTGATACATGATGTAAGTACCATACACTGTGAATCTTGAAAAGCAAATCTTTTAGTATTTGAACCACTCAATAGCATCTTGGTTTTATTATAATTATTCTCCAAGTGTGGACCCGGCACCAAGCATCATCATTTTCACTTGGGAATTTGTTAGAATCAGAAAACATGGAGCGGCACTCAGCAAGCTCTGTTTTTATCAGTCTTCATAGTGATTGGGATGCATGGTGTATCATGGGAGGCACTGTTCTAGCTTAATTAGACTAAAAACTAGTGGTTAATTTCACTTACCCCTCAGGACGTAGCCTACATTAAGCCTGGCTGATCTTCAGTGGGAAAATGGTGCACATGTATTTGTCTTTTCTTAATTCAGGGTAATTGTGGTAGGACCAATGCTGTTTTTCACAACTTACCCTATTGTCAGGCCACTCCAGTCATGTCTCCTCAAAGGCAGCCCAGAGTCCTCTAATTCTTACATTTGAGGATAGACTTTAGACAACTCCTGATAACCCTTAAAGATAAAATTTCTGGCAGGAGGTATCTGGTTCTTTTAGAAAAAGCCTTGATCTTTTCTCTCTACTTAATTGTACTGAAAGATTAGCTATCTTTTCTCTTCTATTGGGAACAGAGATAAGGAAACTAACTGGAGTTTATTTTCAGCTGGAAGCCCATAGGGAAATGAGAGTTATGCTAATGGTATGCTGAGAATTCTATTCTAACATGGTTTGAGAGCTACATCTAAAACATATCAAGCAAATTCTAAGTGGCTATTTTTTAACTAGTCTCTTCACAATTTGGGAGAGGTAATTTATGATAAAATTAATTTTCTTCTACCAGTTTTTTTACCAGGCATATGATAGAAAACATCTATGCTATTATGAAATTCTGTAAAAGAAAATCATTTGATTTTTTTTTTTTTTTAATATTAAGGATGACATATTCTAGGCCAGTGTTCATTTTGGTACACACAGAGCAGAGCTTATAACACTGGTTTTCTTGGGTACACTGAAAAAGGTTTGGCGGAAATGCACAGGTGAGAGGCTGACGTTCTGTAATCATTCTTCCTTTCCTTTTTCCGTTTTCCTTTTTCCTGTCCTTTCTCCCTCTGGCACTGGTTCTGCTGTTCTGAATTCTCCTTTTCCTAACTGGGCTACTGCTGCAAAATACCTGGTTTTCTCTGCATCACCAGTGCCTACTTGTATTGTTTCTCCTTGGCTTGGCTAGGTATTCAGGAAACTTCCTAGTTCTAAATCCTCTCCTGCGCATCACCAGCAGCTCCTGAGTCTCCAAGCACATAGTTAAGATAGGAGAATACAGACTAGTCCAGGATAGACCCATCATCCAGGGCCAATATAGTTTTCTGTTTTGGAAATTAGAAGAACAAAGATATTAGAACCATAGTCCAGTGGATCAATGGAATGCAAGGGAAGTAAACTTGGAAGCTGGGGTTGTTGGTGACTCTTTATGTAGAATAGGAATCATAGAACTGTTCGTCACAGACAGAGCAGTAAAGTGCCCAGAGAGTTGAAGGGGACAGAGACGAGGGAGAAAGAATCTTGACGTTCTTTTAGTTCTGGTTCTAATTAATTCCTGATGTTAGAATTTACCCCTATGTGAGCGTCTTAGAAGTAATATTTAAATAAATTTTCTTTTCGTGATAAGCTAACTCAGTAGGATTCTATTTCAAACAAAAACCCTGAATCAATATAGTTTTATCTTTGAATTTTCATTGCGAATGCAGCTAAATTGGTTTTTATGAACTAGGATGTGAAACCTGAAAAACATGTCTCACAATTCTGTGCTCAGATGAGTTCTGAGTTCAAAACATTAATAAAAATTAAAATTTGGAACCACAGCCCTTCTTTTTGACATAATTTGTTTATATTCTTTATTAATATTTTAAAATATTGTGTTGAGTATAATATTCTCGTTCCTGATAATTTAAAATTATGTTCCTTTTAAACATAGATTTTATAGTTTATAAAGTTAATTATATTTTAGGTATTTATTATATATCTAAGAGTAGATATATAAGAGATACATGATATAATATACTCCTCTCATAAATATATACGTTACTGGATACTTTTATTCTGATCCACAAGTATATGAGAATTGACTCATTTTCTAAATATTTTTAGTTAGCATTGTCTCAACTTAGTATACTTCTAGATGTTCAAAATCATCCAAAAAAGAATACCATCAAAGTTAGAAAGAAGAAAAAGTCATGTTTTATATTTTAGTGTAAATTAAATGACTCAGAAATTTAACATCCAAAATTGAAAAAATAATAATGTTAAAATGAAAAAACTGGCAAAGAAACATTTTGAATTTTACTACAATTTCCAGAATAAAATAATTTTTGTAAGTATTATACTGTAGTAGATAGAAATGTGTTCAGTACGTTTACATATAATTTTTTATTCTTAAGACAGTTGTAGATCTGAGATTAAATATGTGAATATATAACAAGAAATTATAATAAAGGAAAGACAAAGTTTTGTTAGGCACTGATTCTGAGACACTTTTCTGAGATCACATTTCCCTTCTGAAGTGGCTTTGTTTATAGTTGTTCCTCTAAATGGCGGTCATGTGTTTTTTTAAACTAGGCATAAAAATCTTGTTGTTTATCTGCATCTCATTTCCCTGATTTTTTGGCCATCAAATTTAGTCTTGGATTTCTAGATTTTCCATGTGTTTCTGGATAATGGCATTACTTTAGATAGACTTCTTACAATTTCTACTTAGGAATTTCTGATTAGGAAAGGAGGGGACTTGGCATTTTTTGATTCCTTATTGAGTTCCATTCAACTTGTATGGATTACTCAATTATGCTAGCCATATAACACATACTCATAAATTTAAATCTTGAGATTGAGATTTTCCTCTAAGTAAATGAGACTCAGAGAAACTGAAAAGCTTGCTGAAGAATTCAGAACTTTGAGAATTAAAGCCAGGATTTCAGTCACAAGCCTGTGCTCTTCCTAATACATCTATCACCTGTTTCAAGTAAACACTCATGTATCGAATACATGGAACTGAATTTCATATCACTAAATGAATGGTTTGATACAAACATTTCTGTAGTGGTATAGGACAAACTTTTATAATTTCAAACCCTTTTATTTTGGCCAAGTCAAAGTTTGTACATTTGTTGAAGTCAAAGGGGGGTTGTGAAAGAAGAGATGGCTGTGCCTCATTAATTCTACAAAAGTAAGTTCTAGAACTTCTGATTCCATGACAAATTGGTTTGGTAGTTTGTTTAAGATGCTTTAGGGTTTATATTTACTTTTCTCTTACAACTACAAGACTAAGTATGAGATATAAAATTAGCCTTATTAACTCATTTCTTTTGCCTTCAGTAGGCATTATACTCTACTACTTGAGAGTTAAAGTGTTCAATATATGTAATCTGCTTCTAGGAAAAGGTAGACTTTGGTATTAATATATATTTGACATTTCACTTTTAATTCAATCATCTGAGAAAAAAATAATCAGTCATTATAATGAGATCACTAAAATTTAGATTTGAGCTAAGGTTTGAATTACATGTATGTTTTGTATATTAGCAAATAAAAAGTAATGCATTCTACACTCTTGAATAAACACACTTTTACTCAGAACAAGGTAACCAAAATAGCCAGAATTTGCTGACATCTAGTTTCTCAACAATGTCACAACAAAAAAGATATGCAAAAAAGGCAATTTTAAGTTTGGAATTTTCTAAGACAGAGTAATAGCTCTCTTCTGAGGCTTTATTTGGGTGCCCCAGAAGACCTATTTTTGTGTTGGGTGCTTGCCAGCGGTATGGGAAGTTTCTTCCTGTATGCTGAATTCATATAAGGGCATGGAGTCCAGGAAGTCATCATACCATGAAAGTGCTGGAGTACACAAAAATTGAGGGTCAGTTAGAGATTAATAACATCTTGGCAAATGTTTTGAAAGAATTTTATTTTTTTTATTCTTTGGCCTTCCTGATCTAAACAATTTTGGGAGAACCTGAGCACATAATTTGGATGAAAATGCCTCCCTCCTAGTTAAACTCCAGATAAAAGAAAAGAAAGGAAAGGGAGAAGGGAGGAAGGTAGTAAGAAAGAGAGAATATGAGATCATTTGATCAGTTTAGAATCATTAGAAAATTTTAGGTCTAGCAGCAGTCTAACAAATCCTTTGTACCTTAACTTTCAAATAACTTTCTTCTATGGTGATACCTTTGGTTCCCTTTTACTTTCATTTTCAGTCTCTCCTGACTTCTTATATCAGAGGCAGGTATGATTCGGATACAACTTTGTTTCAGATTCTTATTCTTTCTAAGTTTCAGCGCATTAACAATCTTGCCCTGAACAACTAGAAGTTTGAAGGGACAAAAAAGGCAGCCTTCTTTCCTTGCAGTGCTAGGCATTTGGCTCCCTGTACTCACATTCTTAATCAGATCACTTATCTAGGTGTCTGTGAATTTCAGTAAAAGCTGAACATCATATTGAATGGTTGAAACTTACTCTGTGGAAATTAGAATGATACACATGCATATCCCATTCACAACATCTAAAAATATAGTGTGTTTATCTCATGCATTCTTCTAAGGCATTGCTTGCTGCTTCAATACAAATGAATGATACTTATGTATCTACACAGAATAGAAAGTAGTATTGATTATTTTGAGTTATTATAAGAGCAAAAGCAATTTCTTTTTGTATATGTGTTGTACCTTTATTTTTTCTGATGAATTACAGATTTTTTTTCTAGTTTGGCTAAGTTTTAATGACATTCCATATTTGTATGTAGTACAAACATTTCAAAAATTGTATATTTTCACAATTTCTTTTGTCAAATATAGCACAAGCCTGTGTCTTTCACTCATATCTTTGTGCTTAAGACTCATGTCTTTCACTCCTATCTTTCTCTTTGTAGTGGTATCCACAGTTACCAAGGGGTAGACAAAATGTCTTTTTGACTTTAGGATCAATGATCTATATTGGTAAAATCTAAAATCTAACATGTGTCATTTAAACATCAGTTTCTCTTTGGAAAATGTACACAGAGCTGTTTCTGTTTAGTCAGGAGCAGCAAGAGCACCAAGAGCAATTAGGTTTCATTTCAGGAGTGAGCAGAAGGTCCGCTTGGCCTACCCTTATAGAGGAGGTATGTAAATGCCGACGTTTAGATTGGAGCCCTGATATCTATCTGTCTCTGTCCTGTAAACAGCTATATTATGATGCCTCATGTTAGTTCATATAAGCACTCTGGGCCATAATTTTTGCTTTGGATTTTGCATGACTAGTGGTCTTTGTGTCTTTTTCTGGTGTTTGAAAACTGATGCTAACTCCAAAAGTGATATACCATGTCTGTGAAGGAGAGGAAGCAATGCTGTAGGGATATATTGCCACAGTAGTGGTATATAACAATGTCCCCTCAAAATTCAGTGACTTAACAATAAGCATATATAATTTTACGCACAAGCATACATGTTTGATGGACCATGTTTCTAGTTGGTTCTCACCCACATATGTGCCCATTAGCACTGAAGCTTTGCTCATCTTTGCTACGTTCTTTCCTATTTCTGGTTTTCAACTGGAACAGCTAGACCGAATTGGATCTGCTCCATACGACTCCTCTGACAGTATAGATCAGCTAGGAATCCACAAGAAGAAAAAGAAGACAGAAAGCAATGAAGGCCATTAGGCTCAGTTTTGATACTGGGATATCATCACTTTCACCATACTCTGTTAACCAAAGCAAGTCAAAAAACTGTCTTTGAGTTATTATGTAGAGAAATAGATTCCTCTTGTGAAATCGCTTCATTGTGGATAGCAAGAGTCATGGAGAATTGGACTCTTTTTTCAATAAATATACCATAAGGAATTCTACATGTACTTTAAAAGATAAAAAAATATTTCTTATAAATATTCAGTCATTATTTATAATCTTTACAGTTTACTGATAAATTATTTGAAATTAATTTCAGTTATCTAAATAAAAATTTTCAACTAGATTTTTCTATTCTTAAAAATAGAATCCTTATATGCTAATGTCACCAAGTGAGCATCATTAAAGTTACATCTTTGTGTTTCAAAAATAATAGTAAAGTGTATAACCACTCATCTCCTAAAACAGTGAACTCAGCAACTTGGTGTTATGCTCTAGGAATCCCTCTTTGGAACACACATCAATGTAGCAAAACATTGTTTTTAATTAACAAAATGCCAGGTCCATATGTTGCCCATGTTCTCACTGAAACTCCTGTTGACATCAACAGGAATATTTTACACAGCATATGGTCTTAATAGGTAACAATTTTTATTTTGAATAATTATTTTAACTCCCAAACAATAGAAGCTTTTAATTATAATTTTACTTTTTCCTTCAATTATCATTCTTTTAAGGGGTCTTAGGTTTATTAGCAAAAACATCATAAGACATTTTAAAAGCCCATAAATTTAGACAGAAGGTAGGTTTGCAATGCTGATATATATTAAAATAAAATTTGATGAAAAAGTAATAGTTGATAAAAAAGTGTTAATTATAGAAGTAAAAATGATTCCCTATACGTTTATTTACTCAGTTTTAACTTTTCTGATTTATTTATTTAAAATTGTTTAAATGTTTTCATTTATTTAAAAAATAATTTTTAATGTTTATTTATGAGAGAGAGAGATAGAGACAGAACATGAGCAGTGAAGGGGCAGACAGAGAGGGAGGCACAGAATCTAAAGCAGGATCCAGGCTCTGACCTGTCAGCACAGAGCCCGACATGGGGCTCAAACTCACATACTTTGAGATCATGACCTGAGGTGAAGTTGGACACTTAACCAACTGAGCCACTAAGGTGCCCCTTCATTTATTTTTGAGAGAGACACAGAGTGTGAGCAGAGGAGGGCAGAGAGAGAGGGAGACAGAATCTGAAGCAGGCTCCAGGGTCCGAGCTGACAGCATAGAGCCCAACACAGGGCTCGAACTCACGAACCATGAGATCATGAGCTGAGGTGAAATTGGACGCTTGACCGACTGAATCACCCAGGCACCCTCATTTTGTTTTTATACATGCTTACTATTTGAGGAAGAAAAATATAGATGAGTTCATAACTAAGTTCATAAGTTTTATCTGAAAGTAAAATGGACAGATATTTACATCCTAGACAATATATGAGTTATTTTACTAAAATGAGTTTTAGCGGATTATCACCATCTAAGAATGAACAGAAAAAAATAAGAGTTCAAGAGTTCAAATATTAGTATCTGACAGAAATAGGTATTAATTCAAATTCTGCAGTAAAATGAGCTGGATAAGCATAAATTTTCTTACCAAAATCATAGTATTTTACCTATGGTATGGAAAAACAGTGATTTCATAAGTAGATGATGACATGAGGATTAAATGACCACGTGCATAAAGATTTTACTTAGTACTGGACAGAAAATATCACCTAATAATAAGAAAATGTATACTAAGTAAACTGAAGTCTTTGTGTTTTGTACCTATTTTTGTCGTTATTGGTGATAACCTTCTAATATAGTTTTACTTTCTACTTCATCTTTTCCTTCTTCTGCTTTCCTCTTGTTCCTCCTCCTTCTTTTATTTTTCATTACTAATGTTAATGTTGAAAATATTATCACTACAGATATAATAAAACTAAGCTTATTCACTATTTATTATTTTATAATTTTTCCCTTCAAGAAAACAAACAGTAATATATAACATCACATATATAGTTTCCTTTTGGTAAATTGGCATGGGTTATTATTTCCTCATTTTGGTTGTAGATCTCTCACAAAAGGCTTTTCATACATCATAGGCATCAACTGACTCCAGAGAATCACAGGAATGACCTAGCAAGTAATTCACTCTCAGTTTTGCAAGTTACAAGAGCCCGTTAGTGAGGTGGAAAATGAAGATGACATTTAAGATTGGTTTCCTTTTAGGTTTTCTTCACTAAAATATTGGACTGATGAAAACTGAGTACTATGTGGTTCATGATAATAGGACAGCAAGTGAATTAATTATGTACAGTAATTTTTCCTTTTTTAGAAACAAGTCTATAAGCTATATAAGAAATCATTTTGTTAAATACATACTATTTACGTAGCCCTAAATAAATTTATTTAAAATGTAATTTTTAAACTATCATAGATGAAATGCTTCAGAATAATTTAGCAAAAAGGGCTTCCATTATCAGTGGTTGTCAGTTTTCTTAATCAGCCTATGTAATGGAAAAAATAAGATAAATGCTACATCACTATTCCAAGTTTGTGGAAACAAGTATTTATAAATATAAAGTATCTTTATGGACTGAGACCAGATAGATAAATACTATTCATCTGGGACTTGGAAAAAAAAAAACAAAAAAACATTTGACTCATAAAAATAAATTTCTGCTTCTGTTACAATATGATTATTAGGATATTTAGAGTTTGGTTGAAATTCGAGTTTAGTTAATTGGCTTTTTAAGTCTGCTGTGGAAATAGATTTCATAGCAATTTATCATTCCTGTTTCATACAAATATGCCAATTGGTAATTCATTGCTTACCACTTGGTGAGTTTGAAGTTCACAGTGATATGTGGAAGCAATCATGGTGTGGTATCTGTTTGTGGGTGTATTTATACAGGAGAGTAGGGAATGATGGAGGAGGAGAAGTGTGTAAGGATGTGTCAGTTTCCAATTCAGTTAAACTGAGCGAAATGGAGAGATTTTAGACAAACAATATTCTCTGCACACCTAATGAATTGGGAATGTAGGTCTCAAAGCACAAAACTACCTGGGAAACCGAAAATTCCACCTATTTTTCCAAAAAAATAACCACCATGTTTTCAAATGAATAATAATTTTATACCACACTGTAATTTTTAACCTCTGGAAAAGTGTGATCAAGACCTTTTGTGGTTCTTTTAATCAAACATATATAATATATATATAGGTTTTAAGTTATGACTAGAAGAATTTTAAAAGAAATATCAAGACTATGTTGTGTGTATTATGAAGGTTTAAAGTATATAGATGTATATTTATATATCACGTAATTACAGATCCCCTCCTACAGCTAATCATGCATGCATATCCATTACACTCAAAGCTTCCATTCCTTAATCAAGCATTCTGTGATTATGCAAATTTGAAAGATAATGAGGTACACCCTGTAAGAGATAGCAAATCAGTGTTGTTAAATAAGTCTTGAAAAATGAGAAAATTGACTCTTTTGGTCCTGAAAATCTTAGGGACTTTTATAATTAGTGAATTATTCACATAGAGGAAAGTGGCACATTGTTATATCTTGGTTTTCTCTTTGCATTTGTTTGGTTCTTTTCGTATTCTCTGTAACTAAATATTCCCAAAGTTTCTGGTCACATATAGTGATCAGAAAAATTAAGAAGTACATACAAGAGTTCTTCAATCCAGATACATACTTGGCATGTCTCTAGCCTATTGCTAGTTAAGGATTGCTTTTAGGATTCACTTCCATAGAGTATTTGCCTAATGAAAGTGTGATACTTTCAAGTCAATGCAGAATTTTAGGTTTTAGTATTTTCTCAGCTAGTAATATTTGAGAGCAGACTGTTTTACAGACAACAAGCAAATAACTACCTTTTTTTTTCATAATTTGCAATTTTTTGTTTCACTGTTGATCTGTTGCATGTAACTTAGCTTTAGTCATTACACTGGACTATGCAATGGTTATTTGAGATTTGAAGGGCATTTTCGTTGAAAGTTTTCATTTCTCTTCCTTTTCAGAAAGGAACTTAGAGCTTGAGAAGTGTTGAAACAGAATGTTAATGTGTTATTTTATTGAACTCTTTGTGTTAATAGGTCTTTGTTAAAGAATGGGTTGGTAAATACTTCATCTTCAAAAACTGGGAAAACTTCACAATATAAACATTTTCTATAAGATATAGGAAGAGTGTTACAGATTATTTTAAGAGTGCAGTAAGTATTCAGCAATGTAATGTGCCTTAGAATTACTAAGAGACTTTTCCCATCCTAGGACATTTTCTCTAGCTGTATGTGATGGAGCCTGAAATATTGGTTACTCTTTCAGTTAATATGTTAGTAGAGACAGACCCAATGAGCGAACCATGCTAAGATTCCGGATAGTCATTCTTCTTCAGATTAATATTAAATGAGATATAGGTCTTGTTCTTAAGAAGGGAGAGGAAATGAACCTTCAGCTGTCCGTGAAGAAAACAGTATTTCAGAAGATAAGATCAGATTCTCTCAAAAGTTTGTTTCATTGACTTCAAGACGATAACTGGAAAAATTATTAGAATGTTAGAATATTATATTATTCAAATATATAGTTTAGAATATTAGAATTTAGAATACTATAAATATTAGAATAACATGTGCTTTATTTTTTTATGGAAGAGGCATATTCATTTCAGGTGGAATAGAAAGTTGAATGCATTAATAATAATATCCAGTTGCCAGTAGTTTTGGTCTTTATTTGTTAAGCTGAATTCTTTTGAATACATTACACTTTGTTGCTTATTTGCATCTGATAGTTAAATTTGAAGAGGCCCAGAGTGTTTTACTTTTCTAAAATTCCCATTTTTTCTTTCTTCAGTAGTCTTTGTATCTTTTTATCATTAGGAAGTTTAATTTATATTTCAAAGCCTTTTGATCCCTACTGCAATGTTCCATTAAACTTTATCATGCAATAATATTTTAAGATTTTTTAATCAAGGTATTTTTATTTCTCCAAATATTTCTTACCATTCAGCAAATGATATTTCCCTCCCCTTCAGGAGGTAGTAGGTAGAACCTAGACTAAAAAAAGTCAGAGTAATGAAGAGATGTTTTACCTTATAGGTGGTACTTTGCTTTGGGGTCAAACACTTGAAATGAACAGTACCTGTAGACATGCATGTGTTGAATTCAGAGGCTCACTTTGGAATATTAAGGCAGGATCTATAATGCTAGAATCTAGGTTATTGGAGAGTAGATTTAATGAGGAAAAATTGTAGAGTAGGGATGGTGCAAGTTAAGCCTCTGGGGCATGAGGACTGTGGAAAACATATTTCTAGGTATCATGAGGGTAAATCCAATATCAGATGGCTCTTCCCTGCTTGCCATATAAAGACCATCTTGCTTCAAAATTGGAAAGCCATGGGTTAAATCTTACATTTTAATGAATACATACTCAAAACAGTCTAAGTTTAGGACAGAAATGAGTCCACATCTATTAGTAAAGACCATTATAAAATGGCAGTTTTAACGCTTTAATATATAGTTATTTATTGAGCATCTAGTATAACACGTAGAAATAAAATAATGTCCCTGTTCTCATGGAACTCACTTATAGGGAGAATAGGGGGCTGAAGTTAAGAGTTTTTAGATATCAACAGAATTAAGTTCTTCTCGGCCTAGTTGAATTTGTTGTAGGGAAGTAATGTTATATTTCTGTACATGTGAGTCATGAATATATATTTAGATTATAAATTTAGAACTTATCCATATTATCTTAGGCTTCTTACACAGAGTTCTCCTATTTTCATCCTTTATAAAAGTTTTAAACTTCAGAGCAGTAAACAAAGGCTCAGAAGCAGAAACAATTATATTTTTTAAAATTATTTTTTTTAATGTTTATTTTTGAATGAGAGATAGAACTGAGCAGAGGAAGGACAGAGAGAGACACACAGAATCTGAAGCAGGCTTCAGGCTCTGACCCGTCAGCACAGAGTCTGACGTGGGGCTCAAACTCATGAACCTTGTTATCATGAACTGTGAGATCATGACCTGATCTGAAGTCAGAAGCTTAAGCTCCGACTGAGCCACCCAGGCACCACACAGAAACAATCTCATTTTAAAAAGAATCACTACTGCGTGTCAAGAATTGACAATTTTTCATTAACAGCGGTGGTTTTCACATGACTCCTCTTTTTTTCCTGCATTCCTTGTATGGAGATATCAAGAAAAAAAATATGTCTATTGAAACTTAAGGAACCATTCCTACATATTTTATATGAAAAAAGAGAGTACTTTTGAGATAGATAGACAGACATAGTTTTGTTATCTTAACAGCACCTCCTGGAAAACAGACTCAGTAGTTACTAATACCTTGTAGATGCTTATGTTATGTTTTAAATGTATTAGCTACCCATCAACAGTTATGAGATGTATTGCACTGTGCCTAAGTTTATAATATTTACTAATTTAGTGATTTCTGTATATGTGTTTTTATCTTAGTTGCATATTCCCTGAGGAACTATAACTAAAGTTCAAAAATTACCATTGTTCTATAGAATAGAGGAAGGGTCTTGTTAGTCAGTAGCATTATACTAATGGGGGGCTAGAGTTGGATCCCTGATCTTTTAAAAGGAAAATGAGGTCATTAGACTTTACGTAGAAACCAGAAACAGAAGAGAGACACACTGAGAAAGTTGGGGGAGTACCAAAGACATGCTTTCCTCTATTATGCAATTTTGCCCAGGGCTTGCTTTGTTTTCCATTTATGATTTATGACTGTGGGAGATCCCCAAGCACTTACACGATTTCACATTATCATCTTTCTGCTTTCTGGAAAGATTTAAGTACATTGGAACAGCTGACATGGACACAAAGTTTTGTTTAGCATGGAAGTGCTCCAGGAATTTTAGTTCATATGTGGGAGACTACTTGTCACCTAATGGTTTCATTTACATGAAACTTGTGTGGAGAAATTTACAATACTTAACCATCTGCAAATATGCATAAAACAATAGGGTGAGTGAAGACACACAACATACTTTAATTGCCCTTTTCTTCCTTAAAGTGTAAGAAGATTATCTTTCCTGTGTCTACCACACAGGAGGTCACTGCTGCTAAATGCCAACACTGTCACCCACAGTGTTCATCCAACATTTAGCCTTTATCATAAATGGAGCCAAGGCAGGAAGTTCTTGTTCCAACTAGCAGTGATAGCTGGCCTGCCCTCCTCCAAGAAGAACACTTGCAGTAAATGCAGGCTTTCATTTTATCAACAAAAGTCCTCACCCTTGAAACAGGGTGCCTTGAACAACTTAGACCTGATTGGTAGAAATGATTCAGAGAGAAGTTGCCAAAGGAAGTTTTTTGTTTTTGTTTTTTCTCTCTTCCTCTTCGTGAATAACTGATTGTATAGGAAAAGGAATCAGAACTAATAATTAGTGATAGAGTTAGAAAATATTACTCACTCAACTTTTGGTTAGTTTAGTATGTATAACTAGAAAATAAAACCTATTTTATGGGTTTAATATACCACAAAAGATAATTACTGGAAGCACATCAAATTTACTTGCAAATTTGTGAATAGTTTTGCATGACCCATTTTTAGGTTTGGGAAAACATCACTATAATCATTATTATTAACCATACAAATTTTATTAGGAGACTAAATACAAAAAGTCCTAGACTGCACTGTGCTATATCCAAGTAAAAAAAGAAATATGGTTAGATAAAAACAAAAGCTTACAAAGTAATAAGAATAAACATTTGCTTTGCCCTATCAGTTGCAATAGGAAATCATAGTGATTTTGAGACAAGCTGAATGGGAATTAAATTATACTTAATACATTTAAATCTTATATATTAGATTTTTTACATTTATAGTGGCATTTAGTATCGGCATGCTAAGGAAGAAAAATCATAGGATGATACCAGTTGAAACAGAAAAAGCATTTGACAAAACATTCCCTCTAACTCATTAAAATGGCTAGCTAACATTATACTTAGTGATGAAAAAGTGAATATTATGCCCCTCGTATTGGGATCAAGACGTTTTCAGTACAGCATTAGGAATTCTAGGTACGACAAGTCAAGACAAATAAAGGTATAAAAATGGAAAGGAAAAGATAAGCTGGTCTCTGCAGATGACATGATCGTATATGTAGAATATCTTAAGGATCTAAAAAACACCTATGCAACTAATAAGTTTGCATATCAGAGTTACATGATACAAGAATGTAATGAGGGGTTGGACTTCATTATTGATGCTGACTGTGAGAGCTACGTGTTGCTCATTCTTTATTCTCTTGTGGCACATTTGGACTAGCCAATGAAAAGCCTGTGTAGTCCATCCTTTGATACATATGAGGAATTCAGACCATGCAAGGAATTCACTGTATAGGAGCACTTTCCCTGGCCCCACCACCTAACTATGATATTAAGTTAAGCCAGCCTTCTTTCCTTGTTCTCTCAAGCCATTTTGGACTTACGTGAGAAGTCTTTCTTCTTTGCCTCAGAAACTTCAGTAATATAATAAACCTTTCATACCTTTCTAGTGTATGTGTTGTATTGTTGTATCAAAATTTGTTGTAGTGTCCATGTGCCTCTGCAGGTAGCTAGTAAAAAGACCAATACATTAACAAAGTAATTGCATTTCCAATATTAATAATGAACACACAAAAATGAAAATTAAAACCACAAAATCATTTATAGCTATGTCAAAGAAAATGAAATACTTTCGTATACACTTAATAAATATGTATAGGAACTATATGCTAAATTTAGAGAAGACCTAAATACATAAACATACCATGTGTATGGAGTGGAAGATTCAAGAGAGCAAATATGTTATGTTTTCCCAAACATATCTTCATTTAATGCAACTAATATAAAAATTCCTGCAGAGTTGCTGTAAACACACACAAAATTTTTCAAAAATTTGTATAAAAGGGTAAAGAAAATATAGTAGGTAATGCAATCTTGACTAAGAGTGAAGTGGGAATACTCCCTAAAAATACTGAGTTTTGCTATATAGCTACAGTAAACAAAAGAGTTGCTATTCGTGTTTTTATAGACACATAGATAATGAAACTGTTGTATAATCACACAGATATGCCCAGCTGATTTTTGACAAGGTGCAAAAGCATTTCAATAGAAGAAAGATAAGTCTGTTCGATAATTGGTGGTGGAACAATTGGTCACCTGTAGGTGAAAAAAATAACCTCAACCTAAACTTCACACATGATAAAACTAAAATGGATCACAGACATAAATATAAAACATAAAGCTATGGGGCATTTAGGGAAAAAAAAAAAAAGAACATGTGTGGGGCCTATCACTAGTAGAGTTCATTGTCTAAGCATGAAAATACCCTTCATAAAAAGAAACATATATTTTGGATCTCATCAATATTTATAATATTTGCTCTGTAGAGGCCAGTGTGAAAGCCCTGCAACTTAATAGTAAAAATAAAAAACAACAACAAAAAATCCAAAAAGAAACAAAAACAACCAGGTTAAAAATGAGCAAAGGATTTGAACAGGTATTTCTCTGAAGACGACATACAAATGGCAAACAGGTAGAGGAGAAGATGCACACCACCACTAATTTTCAGGAAATGCAAATCAAAATACCACTTCACACTTGTTAGGATGACTGTTTTCAAACAAAATAAAACAAAATAAAAGATAACAAGTGCTGGCAAGGATGCAGCAAAAGGGGAACCCTTGAACATTGTTGGCAGGAATGTAAATTGGTATAGTATCTATGAAAACAGTATGGATGTTCCTTTAAAAAAAAAATAGAACTTTCATATGATCCAGCAATCCTACTTCTGGGCATATATATCCAAAATAATTGAAATGGGAGTCTCAAAACAGTATATTCATTGCAGCATTATTCATTGTCACCAAAATATGGAAACTATCCATGAGTCCATCAGTAGATGAATGGATAAAGAAAATGTGATGTGTACATAAATGGAATATTATTCGGTCTTAAAAAAGAAGGAAGTCCTGCCATTTACAATAAAATGGAAGACGTTATGCTAAGTGAGATGAACTAGTCGCAGAAAGACAAATACTATGTGATTCTACTTATATGATATTTTTAAAATAAACTCATAGAAGCAGAGAATAAATAGGGATTAACAGGAATTGGAGGATGGGGGAAACAGGGAGATGTTCCATGGATATAAAATTTCATTGATCTGAAAGAAGTAAGATTTAGAGATATGTTATACACCATAGTGCCTGTAGTAAACAATGTGGTATTAATGTACTATTTATGAGGGACACCTGGGTGGCTCAGTCAGTTCAGTGTCCAGTTTCAGCTCAGGTCATGGTCCCATGGTTCATGGGTTCAAGCCCCATGTCAAGGTGTGCTGACAGCTCAGATCCTGGAACCTGCTTCAGATTCTGTGTCTCCCTCTCTCTCTGCCCCTTCCCCACTCACACTCTGTCTCTCTCTCAAAAATGAATAAAAAAATATTAAAATTTTTTGAGGGTAGATGTCACATTAAGTGCTCCTGCCACAGAAAAACAAAACAAACAAGAAACAAGAAAAGAAAAAAAAAAACAAAAAAAAACAAAAAAACAAAAGCAAAGGAAAATAAGAAAAATTTGGGAGGTATTTGATATGTCTGTTACATTGATTGTGGTGACAATATCACAGGTGTTTGCATATGTCCAAATTCATCAAATTATGCACATTAAACATATTTAGTTCTTTGTTTATAAGTTGACTTCAATAAAGTGGACTTACAAAAGTCCATGTGAAGAAAATGAAAGAAGCTACATTCTGGGGGGAAATATTTGCAAATATCTACAATAGGATCAATATCTATTATACACAAAGGACTCTCAAAATTCAGCTGTGGAAATTAAGTGGGGAAAAATAAGTGTAATTTGGAAATAGACAAAAGACATGAACAGCCATTCACTGAAGACGATACTCAGCGTCATTAGCCAGCCAGGAGAAGAAAATTAAAATCACAATGAGATGTCACTACATACTTCCCAGAATAACTTTTTAAAAAATAATGATAACAAATGCTGGTGAGAACAGGGAGAAATTGGGTCACTCATACTTTTCTCATGGGAATGTAAGTGGTACAGCCAGTCTGTAAAACAGTTTGTCACTCACTTATAAAACTAAACACACAACTACCAGGCAACACAATAGCTGTACTCTTGGGTATTTATTCCAGAGGAATAAAATGTGTGTTCCCACAAAAACTGATGTATTTATGTTTGTTGCAATTTTATTTGTAATAACCAAAAAAACTACAGTGTTCCCAGATGTTCTTCAGTAGGTGAATGGTGAAACAAGTGTGTATATGTGCACATACACCATGTAGTACAACTCAGCAACAAAAAGGAACAAATTAGATGTATTAACAATTTGGATGAATCTCTGTGAAATTCTGTTGAGTGAGAAATACCAGTCTCAAAGGCGAGGTATAATTCATGATTCCACTTAATCTAACATTTTCTAAATGAAAAACTTTTAGAAGTAGAGGACAATTTAGTGGTTGCCAATATGCAGGAACAGGCAGGAGGTGTATGGGAGAAGAGCAATTAAGGAAGTGCAGTAGGAGGGGGTCTTTGCGATCTTGGAGCTGTTCAGTATTTTGCGCTATGTAACTTTAGGAACAAATACACATACACAAATGACTACAAGTATAACAGGAGAAATCTGAACCAGATTGGAAGATTATATCAATGTAAATATCCTGGTTTTAATATTCATCTATAGTTTTGTAAAATATTACCGTTGGGGACACTGGATAAAGTGTGTGTGGGTTCTCTATTTCTTATAACTTGCGTATGAATCCAAATTCTTCAGTACAAATTTCAATTTAAAAAATGAAAGACCGAGAGACCAAAAAAATAAAAATGCTTTTAATTATATTAAAAATTTATTGATTCACTGTGTGTAACAAATGTTTCACTATCTTTCCTGTACAGTCAAAATATTATTTGTTGAACTGTGTGTTTTTTCAGCCATAAGTCAAGTTATTCCCTAAGGAATTCCAGTCATGTCTTTAGGACAGTTAGTGCCTTTCTTTCTACTTGTTCTTACACACATTGGATTTAGTGAAAAGTATATACACCTAAGATCCATTAAATCTAGAGATATAAGCAGTAACTTAATGATCTATAAGGGTAAAAAATAAAATACATTTTAGTAATTTTTCAGGTCTTCCAATATTTGGATTTTTTTTTTTTGCCTTTTGGCAATTACCTTATTGAAAAATATAGGGCGATTGTTTTGTAGAATATCCTAATTTGTTTTTCTTATGTCTCCTTATGATCTGATCCAGATTATGCAGTTTTTGCAAGAATATCACAGTCTCGATTTTGCCTTCTCATTGTCTTATATTCAGGAGGCCTTTGAAATTGGTTTGATGTAATATTGATAATGTTGTCTTTGATCACTTTGTTAAATATACTCTAAATTCTCCATGTATAGTTGTAATGCGTAGTCTTATAAATAGTAAGTGATTTGTGGAAAGATACTTTTAGACAATATAGATCTTGTTTTTCATCAACTTTCCACCCTACCTACTCTTGATTGATGATTATTTAATGTCATCTTTAGAAGAGATTTTCCCTCTTTTATTTATTTATATTTTATTTATTTGTATTAGAAAGAAATTGTTCCTGTCATTATAGAATTTAAAAAATATATATAACTTATGTATAAATTTATAAATATATTTAAATATTAAATGAATATTTATATATATTTAGAATTCCAAATAGATCTTTAAAATTTTTATTGTGTAATTAATTTCTATTTTCGTTGCATATTGATTTGATATTTTTGTGAAATTTCTTTATAGAATTTATTGATTTTTCTCTCAGTTAATAGAACATCAAATTTGAATGTTTTGAATTGTGAATATCTTACTGTATTGGAAATGAGTTTTATTTTCTATCATTAGTATATAAAGCATAACATGTATCCATATGATCTACCTAATATTGTGTACAACCAAAACTAATGTATTGTGTTTGAAGTTAGATTAGTGGTTATCTTTGGACATGATGATTTACTGGCTTTTACATTTCTGATTTGCGCATTTTCTACATTTTCTAAAACTTCATAAAAATAGCAAGAAATTTTTCATAGGGGTTATTGATATGAGCTTTGGGAAAAGAAAAAAAAAAAACTTTCCTCTAGAATGTGCATGGCAGATTTCTACTGCATAAATAAGGTCATGCAATTTCATTAGTATTTGAGTAAAATGTGTGGAAAATATATGTAAGTTACAGGGTTAAAATTAATTGGAAGTTAATGAAATATTCATCAGGCAACTTTTGTTGCTAAGCTTTAAGGCAATTAGGGCATTTTACAAAGGGATACAAGAATAAATATGACATTACTTCAAAGTATACACAGTTGAATGGGAGAGATAGGAAGGATAAAAAATACCGTACAACTCTCATTCTTCACATGAGGGTATTGCTCAAATTGTGATGTCAACCAGCAAAGGATGCTAACAAGAAGTTCTCAAAAAAGTTGGGAGGAGTGACCTCGGGGATAAGAATAACAAACAAAAGTGATGAATTAAAATAATACAAGAGGTCATTGAATGGTACTTTGAGGAAGAACATTTTTAGTGGCTGTTGGAGAAGAGGAAATATTATGGGAAGATGAAACATACTTTTTTTGTTGAGTTTGAATAGAAGAAAAAAAGAAATAAACTGCTTTTTTAAAGTTGATAATTATAAGAAAACTTAAGGTAGATGGTGACTTGAGGGTAGAGATACCACCAGAAAAGAATAAAGAAATTTAAAAAATAAAGCTTAAATACTTGGACTGTAGTATTTCTGGAAAGACTGTAGAGTAGGATGATTCTCATAAAAAGAATACCTTTTGTCAGCATATCAAATACAGTGACAAATAGATGCAATTAAAGAGACTTGAATTAAAAAGTATTTCCTGGTGTTCTTAGTTTTGTCTTTTCCTATGAATCCTTGACCACAATTACCCATTTTTTTTCTATTACTCCCACACACTTATTCTTTCTACCTCTGTTTTCCTTTTATTTAGCACCTCCAATCCCTTATTTTCACTTTTTTTCACCCTTTACTAGTCTTACCGACTCTGCCACTGGACAAGTACCTGATTAGTTACTGTAACTTCTTTCAAATTCTGTATTATCCCATCAGTCTTAAATTCTTTCTTTTATTGTCTCTTCTATTCTTTGACTTCTCTCTGCCTCAAATAGAAAGCTATAACTTTCGTGTCTCCTGGACTAGGAAAGCTCCAGGTTGAAATCATGAAAGATGACTGGACTAGACTGGAGAGTAGACCATTACTGTGAAATCAGGCTCCCACAACAGTGGAGACGTTATCTCAGATGGTGCTGAAAGTTGGATTCAGAAGAAACAAAACTGTAAATATGAGTTTATCATCTAAAGGTTATAGTCATAAGTAGGAGTTTGGATAGGATTTGGATCTCAAACCATATGAGATTCAGTGGGGGAAGATTTCTTTATTGGTAGGAGATGGTGAATTGTCATTGGAGACATGGAGCTGCAGCCTGACTGATGCACGAGGGAAGGAACAAATTCTTTTTCAGAGAGCTCTCAAGATACTGTTTTGAGGGGAGAGGGGTATGTAGAGCTCCTGTTATTGCAAAGAGGGGATGGGAAGTAGGAGTACCTTCTAAGTTCCCAGTATTTCCCACAAAATATTTCTTTGCAAAGTTGGCAGAGATTCTCATGAGCTGGCCAAGTCTTGTCTTCAACTTCCAAAGCATTGGGAAGCTATCAAAGATCTCAGAAAGAGCATGCAAGGGGAATCTATGGAAGAAAGTTTTTTTTTTTTTTCCCTCTTTTTCCTTTCTAGCATTCAACTACAGAGGACATCCTCTGTATGTATCACTGTACATTCATGGCCTGTAAACTGTGGGAATGGAGAGAAAATGTGTTCTTATTAAGGATCAGGGAATATTACAGAAAGATTAGATCAGAACTCAGACCTACTCTTCGGTACTCTTCTTACCAACCATAGTTACCAAAACATAACAAGCAGTAGAAGGTAGTGATGAGAAGTTTTAAAATAGGAACTGCTGAAGAGGTAAAGAGAACCTGGATTATGAAATCGCTGCCTTCCTTTATATCTAGTTCCTTCCTGTAGGTCCTGTTCAAAGCTGGTTGCCTTCACAAGAGATGATTAGACTCCCTTGCCATGCCCACTCACACACTTGTTTGAACATAGGGCAATTTAGATGCTGTTGCTTGTCTCCTTAAATGTCTTTCTAAGACCATTTACTGTTTTTATGGCCAGATTTAATGTGCTGCCATGTTTTTGGTACTTGGCAGCCAGACACTGTTTTAATACTGGCATATCTCTTCCAAGGAAGCAACCTGATTCATTATTATTATCTTTTTTTGGCAGTAAGTTCTGCGTGGCTCAAAGATTATGTAGAAGAAGAAGAATGTCCTTCCACAATCATGGTTGCCTCCTTGACGTTTCTCTGATAAACTTGTTTTGTATTATCTTCTGTTCTCTTTGTACAGCTTTTCTTCCAAGATTTCATTACAGTCAGGGTGACAAGGATTTTGTTGTTGTTGTTTAAGTGAGGTGGCATGTGCTAAATTGCCTCTGATAGAAGAAGAACTCAATCAAAACTGACATTGTCTGTCTGGTGCTTCACTGAAAGTCCACTAGGTTGTGATATATTTTAATGTTTAGACTTCAGTTCTGCAGTGAATATTAAATCAACAATTCTGGTTTGCATACCAGTTCAGAGAATTAGCACAGAGCTCGGAAACTCTTGAAAATAAGGTGTGACCCTGCTGAAGATAATTCTGGCTTCCAGGCTTTCGCGGAGGATATATTAATTCATTAAATTATTCAAGCATGCTGCATACAAATGCTGACAGGGACTCAAAGGTTTGTTGTCTCCTATTAATCACTTTATTATTCATATCGTTCTTTCACTAGAGGCATTAGAATATGTTTGATTAATATCTTATTTCTCTTGTTTTTGTGAGCAATGTTCATTGGCTCTGCTCTAAAGAACTTTGTTTCCTTTCAGGTAAATGTGAACAGAACAATAGGTGATTATAAAATCTTGGTGTTGTTTTCTGTGATTGTACAGTGTCTCCTAACAACCATGGCTATCTCAGCCTGTGTTTAGGTTGGATGGTAGTGATAGGTGGTGTCTGATCTTAACCTGATGAGAAAGGAAGAGTCTCTGAAGATCACTTGACTTAAGGCAACTCTTAGCAACCTCTTTATGTTCCCCGGCTACCTCATTGTTCTCTAATTTGTTGGCTTTTATACTGGGATCTTATCCACTTGGTTTGAATGTCAGATCAGGAGAGACCATTTCTACTAAACGTAAAGAGAGTTGAGGGAAATTCTCGAAGACTCTCGATGCTCCACATATTGAGTTTAGGATTGCATATATCCCTTGCTCTGATCTTGAAGGCATAACCATTAGGTAAATCTTAATGGTTTATGCGCCAGGTAAGTCGCTTTGCTTTTTGAAGTATAAATTATTCTACAGCATGTTTTGAATTGATATAGAAACCCAGTTTTGGTTGTGTTTCATGTACAAATGTTATAAATCAGGTTTTTGAGTATTATTCTTAATTAATTTTTTAATAAGAAAAAACAATATTTACTATAAAAAAACAGGGTGAGCAAACGAAGCCTGGAGAATAATGAAAACACAATGCACACAGAAGCATGTTTGGTAGCCCAAAATATCTATTCTCACCTGCTAGTTTTTTTTTTTTTTTCTGTATCCCTAGATTCAGCATCTATTTCACTTAATATAGGTAGTTGCCCCTGACATTAGGGTTCTGCTCTCTCCAAACTGCCTTGCCTTTTATTCCCTGGGCTGAGTGGCTCACCACAGGAAGCTCCACAGAACATGCTGCTCAGAGCTAACTCCTCCACATCCATATGGCTGGATCCAGGTCCTTTACAAGCTTGATTGCATGTACAGTGTACCTGGTATTTATTGACCCTGCTGCTTTCCTTCTGTTTACCACATTGCCATTGTATGCTTGTTCTTTTTCAGCCTTCCTGAAGTTAATAATCAGACAACTAGGAAGACAATTGCCCCACAGAAGTCAGTGCCATCTCACTTATCCGGATTTCAGTTTTCTGGCTGTCTTAATTGTATACAATTTAGCTATAAACAACCCCAAATGTGGAAGAAAAAGTCATCGAATAAGAGCTTAGCCTTATAAGTGAGGTCAAGGCAGCATAGTAGTATAGGGGAAAGAAGACTGTCAGAAGCACTGCTGCTTTGGGTAAATTATCTCATTACCTTGGCACCACTATTCATAATCTTTGGTGTTTTATTGGAAGGCAGGTGGGGAGAGATAGGAAGATAGATGGCACTTAGGGAGAGGGCATAGTATAATGGAAAGTTCATAATTTTTTTCATGTTTATTTGTTTTTGAGAGAAGAGCACAAGCGGGGGAGGGGCAGAGAATGAGAGGGAGACACAGAATCCGAAGTAGGCTCCGGACTCTGAGCTGTCAGCACAGAGCCCTATGGCTCATGGACTGTGAAATCACGACCTAAGCTGAAGTTGGATGCTTAACAAACTGAGCCCCCAGGCGCCCTGGAAAGCTCATAGGTTTAAGTTCAGAGACACAAAGTTTAAATGTTGGCTCTGTCACTTATGATACTGGCCGTTTATTTAAACTAAAGTTTTATTCTCTTCGTCTGTTAAATAGAAAAATATTACTTGCTTTATGCTTATTTAAAGGTTTTTGTGATTTAATCTGAAGTTTTTGACCCATTAATATATCCTCAGTGAGTGAAATTTTATATTTCCTTTTCCTTAGTTTTATTAGTCCGTGTTCCCCTTTCTTGAGAACATAGGTCATTTTCCTCATTGTATCTTTCACATCTGGGAGGTGGGAAGAACCCAGTAAGTATGCGTTGTATGAATTTGCGAGTTAATATGTAATCCACAATATTCCTTTAAAGAAATACTGGGCTTGTGGTAAGATATCTTTATAACTCCTAATCTTTTCTAATAAGGCTAGTTATCTCATTTCCCAAGATTGAGCGAAAATGGAAAAAGTAAATTAGACTCAAATTTACAGATTCCTAGTTAGGCACGTAGACAGTAGTAAAAGTTACAGCTGACAGGTTGAGGATACAGAAAAACTGAAAAACACTTGAGTGTGACCTGGTCTAAAGCTCCCCAAGACACACTGATCCTGTCCGCTGTCATATTACAGGTTAGGTTGGCATTCATGTAGAGAGACACTCTGAGCTTTAATGGGAGGGTAAAATTATATTCAATTCATTCTGCTTTAGAAAGCATAAATGTGTGTAATATGTTTTAGAAATATTTCTATTAAAATGGTTACTTTCAGTGCTTGAAAAGTTAAGCTTCAGTTATCTGTAAAATTAACATATGTGTACAGATCATTCCTCGTCAATGTCAAATTAATAGAGTGCTCTGGCTATTGCCCTTGCAAGTCATTCTTCCACCACCCTTTAGTATTTTTTCCCGTACCGGTGTATGCTACAGTGACGAGTAGATTTTTTTTTTTTTAAGAAGATTCCTTTTATGAAAGCTAAGAAGATCTGCTTTAAAATTAGCAAAAGCCATCCTAGACCTGGTTCATGTGATCATTCACATTTTTATATTTCACTGTGAGGTCAAGGAAATTCCCAGGCTCAGCCTGGCATCAGTGCCATTGTATGCTTCGTAATCTGAGCCAGACATCTGTGAGTGAACTCAACAAGCCCCAGGGCAGGAAGGCTGGCATTTTTCCACCTGAATGACTATTTAAGTAAAAGCAGGACAGGGGAGAGAGACAGGGTAGTCTGTTCTCTTTGTAATTGGTGCTGGCTTCAATGTACGCAATTTATAAACTGGCTCAAAGACTGTTCATTTTCAAGAATACAATGCTTTCACATAATGTAGCAATCATCAAAGAGCTGGAAGATACAGTAAAGTTTTAAACATATGAATAATTTAGACTTTTCCTTATAGATTTTCGTTCATACCACAGCTCTCCCCTTCCCAAAGAGACCGCTACATCATTCACTACATACATACACACACGTACCTAAAGTATGTGGCAATTCCTTTGCTTTCTTAGCTTATTTCATTATATATATATATAAATATACGTATATATATATACACATGTGTATACGTATATAAATATATATATGTATATATATATATATAATGTATATATATATATATATATAATGTGTGTGTGTGTGTGTGTGTGTGTGTAAAATATTTTACCATAAAAGTAAGTCCCAAGTTCCTTTTGGTGGCTTACTGGGTTAAAACAATTATAGATGGCCTGATGAATATTGAATATGAATGAAGAACTAATTATAAAAAACATTATACAAATATTTTGATAGTCCTCTGTAAGTTAGAATTTAGAAATTTGTAAGAAAGTAAAAAGTGATTAATAGTGTCTAAAAGTAGAATGTAAGTGGGAGGCTAGTGTCAGTAATAATTTCTGAGAGCACCTTTAATATATTGCTGTGAATATTAGGACAGGTTATTTGGTATAGGGCCAGGCAGAAGGATCGATTTTTGGCAAATTGTGGAGAGGCATTCACTGTTGACAACAGAGATAAACATTCTACGTGGGACTGTATATGGGACTGTATCCTAGCAATGGGACCCTCCTTTATTACTCTCACTTTTTTATGGGTTTCGTCTTCAGAGAATAAATATTTCGGGCCCCAGCATTAATGAAGCTTAGCCTAATTGCCAGTTTCAAGGACACTGCCAGGAAATGCTGTCTGCCTGATACTTGCAGACTTTAGGGGTCTTCAGCTTCTGTGCACAAATTGAATGTGGGCGAATCGCTTCCCCTGAAAGGGGGAATGAGAAGTTCCCAGTCCCAGTTAGGTCACTGACAGATAACCTGTAATGAATCTCTGTAATTCTCATCTTACTTTCCTAACTGCTTGTTTTCCTAAAGGGTTATAAAGTTACTGAATATCATGTTTAAATCTGAGGTTTTAATATTGCTATTTTAAAGAAAATATGAATTTGATGAAATTTATTTAGAAAGCATAGAATTAGGAGGATACTATAATTTTCATCAAACCCTTCATTTTGCATGTGAAAAAAAGAGAGTTTAAGGCTTAAGTACTTGTTGGGAATTTTAACCTCTCTTGGTTTGTACTTATAGTCCAAAACCATCTTCTCAATATCTATCCATTTTCCTAAAATAAAGTAGTTGCACATGTCTCAGGCTTTGCCAGCCATAGGTCACCTTTTTCCTTCTAAGTTTTATACTTTCTTTTTATACTAATTCTGAGTGAAATAAGCCCCCACCGGCTTCACTGACACAAATTAACTTCTGTTAACACATTCTCAGTTACTAGGAGTTTCAAGAAAGGTCTCCAGCTCACACACACAAATTAGTCTGTCAGTTGAAGTAACTGTGTGGCACGTGCCCTCTTTTCCTCTATTACTTTGACATTTTCTTTTTAATATCTGATCTTGTGAATCCTCTTCCTTGGGTCTGCTGAAGTTTTGATCTACAGAAGAAAGCCAATGGCAGTTTTAGTTAGTCCAAATTCTTCAGTCATAAGGGTGCAAAATTATTTCTGTGTTTTCTGAAAAGGCTAATAAAATGACCTCTCACATGCCCCAAGAGCCCTATATAATAATGTTTATTTTAGCTCCAAAGCAAAAAAAAAAAAAAAAATAGAAATCAAACAAATTTTAAAAAATGCATCAAAGGAGCTGACCAATTAAACCATGGTAATGTATATCTATACTAAGGCATAGTTATTCAGATTAGGAAGTGGGTCTGTGGAAAAATCCCCATGTTATTACATTAAATAAATAGATGGTTTCAGTATAGTATTTGTACATAAAGAATAACGAAAGTCTGCCATAAAATACAATATTTATGATTTGGGTACTTAATGAACTAAATACATATAACAAAAAGGCCAGAAAAAATAAAGAGCAAGTTAGAAAAATAGTTTCCTCTGAGGAGTAAGGAAGGGAATAGGGCTGGGGAAGCTGATCAAAAGGATTTTTATTTAATTTACTTATTAATATGCGTTTACAGATTATCTTCTAAAGCAGTACACAGACAAGTAGGTCTTCTTCTTCAGTCTCTCTTTTTTTCTGTAAACTTCAGTTAGCACTTTCTGTAAATTGCAATATCAACTCCAGGGAGTTTCAACTGTGCCAGTGTTCCAGGAAGGCTGATTTTTCACATGCGCCCTCTGTTGGGCAATATGCAGAGAATCATTTTACTTTGTACCTTTAGTTGTCATCTGGAGTAAAATGGGAGTAAAAGAATTTCTTGACTAATCAGAGAATCCCTTGCTTGAGGACTACAAGTGCCGATTACTGAGTAAACATTACATTTATTCAGGCAAGCGGTCTTGAACAAGTTTCTCATTAGTCTCCCCACAACTGCATTTTGAATCAGGAACTCCAAAGCTCTTGGTGATACACCAAATTGATGCTTGTTAAACCCCACCCCTCCCTATCCTTTTGGCGAATTTTCCCTTATTCTGCCCTATGGTTCTGGTTCTCCTCCTCTCCCCATAGTCTATAGGGGCAAGACCCCTGCTGAATAGGAAACAAATTTAAAGATCAACTCCTGCTTGATGAAAATTTAGTAGCTTGTTTTTATATGTTTGTTTGGTTTTGCTTTTTAGTAACCTAAAGTAAAAATTTCATACTCAGCAATGAAAGTATCTAAAGTTACAGAGGTGAATTCTTCGCCAAAGTCCTAAGCAAATAATTCAAATAAAGACTCAAGATCTTTCATTACAAAATGTCAAATGAATTTTTTCCTTCAGATAAAACCGGTTAAGTTCATGACTGTTCCTTCTCATACCTTCTCTGGGGTTTTAATTCATTGAACGTTTTCTCTTTCTATTTCTCTGTACTTCTCTCTCTTGTCTCTCTCCAGTGAGCTGTCCCTCAACTTCTAAACATACTCAGTGTCTCATATGTAACTAATGACCTGTCTCCCACACGGAATGTTCCTCACCTATTCTTTACTCTCTTTTGCTTCTTGGGGTGCTTATTTCCTCATCTGTCATTCATTTCATTCCTTAGTTAACTGTAATTTGTTTTGATTTCTCTCAGTGAGGCAGGAGATTTTTTAGGTATTAAGGTAACAAATTGCTCTGAGAATCGGTTTAATGATTTAGGGTCCACCTGCCAGGGGGGAAAATGCATATACCCATCGTATACTCACAAACAAAATTTGGCAGAGAACTGTCTGCCCTGACATTAATTAATCCTCAATTAAATACTTCGAAAATAAAATCCATGAGTCCAGGAGACACAAATTTCTTTTTCTCTAGTATATCCTTAACAAGCATACTTACCAGAAACTAATAGGCATTTAATAAGCATTAAATGACTAAATCAGTGCCCTGGTTGCCATGGGTTATGAGTATTTTTCCCTATTAATAACTAGAATTTATTGAATAGTAATCGGGGACCATGCAATGAGCTAGCTTTAATTTTTTTTTTTTTTAATGTTTGTATATTTTTTAAAGAGAGAGACAGAGTGCAAGTGGGGAAGGGGCAGAGAGGGAGGGAGACATAGAATCCAAAGCCGGCTTCAGGGCTTCAGCACAGAGCCTGACCCCTGGTTTGAGTTCATGAACCTTGAGATCATGACCTGAGCCGAAGTTGGAGGCTTAACTGACTGAGCCATCCAGGCGCCCCTGTACTAAGCTTTTTATACAGATTTTATATGTGTAAATCACACATGTTTTAGAATTAGTATTTGTCCATTATTATTACCTGGTGAGCATTCAAACCATTCAGTTCAAATAGCTACAAGGAAAAGACAATCATTCCAGTCCTTATTAAAGCACATTAAAAAAAAATGCAATTCTTAGCCTCCAGCAACATTTCTCAGTACCTTAATTTTCACACTTCTCTGAAACTTTTTATTCACTGATAACATCCTAATTTCTCTCCCCCGAACTGCCTTCTATTTATTCTATTTGCTTTCATCTTTTTTTCTCCTCAGAATTTAGTAATTTAGATTGGCTTAATCTCTTCATCTAAGTAATTTTCTTTCTCTTCAAGGGTTAATGACTCTGCCTTTTCGTGTTTGTCATATTATACTCTACAAATTCAGGATTTGTCTGACAAAGATACACAAATTGGAAGAGAGAGGAGGGGGTATGTGAAAAAGAGACAGCATTCTATTTCTGAACCCTAAGTAACTGTAGGCTTTCTTAATACTTTTCTGTAACTTACCAGAAACAAAAGCTAAAAGATAAAAAGCTGCTTGCCCTCAGACTCACCAGGACGACACCAAGAGTCATCCAGAGCTCTTTGATTAAAAAAATTAGAAGCATACTTTTACTGCCCACTTGAAATGGTATTCATTCAATACATCTACTGTGTCCCAGGGACACAGGATTTAACAGAAAACTATATAAATATCTGATTTTCTATTGGGGTACACAAAATAAAGAGTAAAAATAGCAAAATGTATAACATTTACAAGTACTACAAAATATAGAAGGATGCAGAAGAAAATAAGGGAGCATCTGCGGCGTGCGGGCTAGGTGAAGAGAATAAGGTTTTAAATTAATCTTTTGAAGTCATCCATATGGGAAGGGGACATTTAAGCAGGGACTTGAAGGCAGTGAGAGAGCAAACCAGAAAGATAATGCCAGGAGGGTCATTACTGGTAATGGAATTGTCAGTGCAAAGGCACTAAGTGGTTCTGGCTGTTCAGAAAACAGCAAAGAGGCTACCATGGCTAGAGTGGAGTAAGCCAAGAAAAGCATAAGTTATAGAAATGTATGAAATATTTTGTGTGTTTGTGTATTTTCCTAAGTTAATGGCACATCATTAAGTCCTCCAAAGAGTCTTTGAGTCCAAAAAGCTAAATGTCACTGCCTTGAAGGAAAGCGTATTGGTAGAGGATTGGGGTACTCATCTTATGCACATTAGCTGCTAAATTAGTGTATTATTTGCTCCCTGAAATTCTTTACTCTTATTTCTAAGATCCACTACTCCTGGATCTCCTCCAGCTCTTGGAATTTGCAATTTATTCCCATCATGAGCTCATATTTCTCAGCCTAAGTGGTTGGAAAATGTTCATTGAAAAACTAAAGGAAAGAGAAACGAATGAATCAAATATTTGGAACCTGTGTATTTAGCAACAAAACAGAATATTGAGTTACATGAACCTAGCAGAGAATTGATCCATATATTGACTTTGAACACTTGTCACAAGCTTTCTGAGACTGACATTTAAGAGAGGCAGGCTTTCTTTATTCACAAGGTTTTGTCCTTATCAAGAGTTAACTCACCAGACTGGCATTCCTGAGTTAAGGTTTCAGTTGTCCTTGACTTTTAAAATGAAATGTTTGTAATAAAGTATCTACCTGAAAGGTGTATTTTGTCTTGGGAAATTATAATTCAATATATTTTAGATTTAGCTCTTGTTCCCTCTTACATGAGTACCCATTTGACATAGTTCTTCTGGAACTCATTGCAAGGAAAGTATTTGTTTTACACATTAACTTTCATGTTATTGTATTGTTTTGTTTTGTTTTAATGAGAACAACTTAAGCCCATCCTCTTTCTTATCTGCCTGTCTTCTGTAGAGCTTAAAACTATATTGAATATTTATGGAAAATCTGTAATATAGAGGATGAAGATTGGCATAGAGATTGACTGGACAGTGATACTGTTTTCACAAAGCCTGCAGCACAGTGTTATATTTTTGCATGACCAATCATGGCACAAGAATAAAGTGATGATGACTTTAGCGAGGTTAACGAGAGAGATTACATTCAAGAGTAGAGAACTAGCGCAATTAAGTAATTTAATTTATTAAATAAAATTATTTAATTAATTAATTAAAATAAGTATTTTATTTAAAAAATGTTTTTCCCTTTAGTCATTTTATTCTGTATGCTAAAGCTAATTTACATCCTTTCCACAGATAGGCAAGGGATATATCATGGCTAATAGACATTGCAGACCCTTATACTGGCAAACCCCTATGATGATGACAATATAAGGACATCACACATCCCAATCATCTTCTATGGAATTTTATTTTATTTTATTTTAATATTTATTTTTGGGAGCGCACGTGCGAAAGAGAGAGAGAGAGAGAGAGAGAGAGAGAGAGAGAGAACAGAACATGAGGGAGGGAGGGACAGAGAGAGAGGGAGACACAGAATCCAAAGCAGGCTCCAGGCTCTGAGTTGTCAGCATGCAGGGCTCAAAATCACAAACCACAAGATGACCTGAGCTAAAGCCAGGAGCTTAACTGACTGAACCACCCAGGCACCCCTCTTCTGTGTAATTTTAAGATTTGTTCTAAATTGGATACAAAGACAAATGTCACTCTCTAAGAGTGATGAAATAAGAAAAAAAAAGATTAAATGAACTTACGAAGGTTTTTCAGGAAAAGACACATAACAACCTGTTTTGAATTGTATAATTGCTTACCTTTCTGAAGTTAAAGAAATGAACCAGATAAATAATACAGTCAATTGTTTCCATCGGTCTCTTTGTTATGCTGTTAATTCTCCAGGTTACGGTAAGGGAAATCGCTGTCTAGGCCTGAATCTGCATGCAAATGACAAGGGAAGTGTGTGTGTTGTCCTGTGTGTCTCCATGTGTCTTTGTGTGTTTCTATGAGTCTGACTTCTGTGTCTATATAGGAAGTTTTGCTTTGACCGGAATCTGGAGTTTTATTCAAGCTTTGGTTGGCTTTTGAGTAAGATTTGACTTAGTGTGAAATAAATAAAAGCAGCAACAGGACAGAAATAATAAAAGCATGCTTTGAGAAATAAGAGAAAATAAAGTAAGTGTTTTCGAGGAGGCAGAAGTAATTACATGGTTTTTCATGGAGGTAGCTATCTCAGATCCTATATGCAAAAGATGGAATTTTGGTGATTTCTGCATTTAACATTCAGTTTTTTATACATTAAGAGAACGTATGCACTTTTCACATGAGTATTATTTGTTCCATATCTCATTTAATTTCAAAAATTATAATTTGCTGAGCACCACAGTATTTACATGAAACCCCTACAGAGATATATTGACCTACTCCCTGATAGAGATAATAGTTAGATGTTGTTGAGGAATTCATTATTACTGGTCAGAGCCTGACTTCGTTGACCTTCAGCACTAGGGCATCATCTCAATTTCATGATAAATAAATCTAAACCCCAAGGACTAAACTGCTTTTATGATTAATTGTGTGTGTGTGTGTGTGTGTGTGTGTGTGTGTGTGTGTACACAAAAAGAGGCATGGTTGCTAACAATTCCTGAGTCAGTCAGTGTCTAGAGACTTTTCCTGGTCCACATTTGCCACTTGCCAATGCTGCAGTCAAGGCTCAGCTTCCCGTTATGATTTAGAAAGCCTTTTATAATGGCATGATTCCATAAATGTGATAACCACTGCTAAAGAAGCCTTGGCTAGCTAATTCATCTCATTTCACAGTTTGAGGTGGGGGCAGGGTAGCTATGTTTAGAAGTCCTTTAAAATAGGGGTTCCATGGCACTCTTTTTGTCTATACAATAAGCTCTCCGTGATGAAAGAGGATCTTACATAAAATACATTTATGAACTGAAGAGTACATTCTCATTACATTTTTAGATCTCCATTTCAAAGACGTCAGGCCTACTTTCCTCTCATGAAGTAAGACCTCTCTAAAGAGCATCACAAATGGGCTGTCATGCGCTGGGTCACAAACTGCATATTGGTTGATTAGAGAAAAATAAAAAGGTAACATTAGGATTTGCTCCCCTGGAAGTTGGTATTCTTACCACTGACTTTTACCCTTACCTGTCTTTAGCACCTCTCTCAGCACCCCTTCTCATTTCTTTGAGATCAAACTGGTATAAAACATCCCTGTAGGTGGCTTTATTCTCACGGTAAGGCTTGTGAATTTGAGTTCTTTGTTTCACAAAAGCCTGACAAATTCGGCTTTCACTCAGCCTCTGAACACAGTTGTAAACCAACTATACAAGAATAGCAAAAAGCTGACAGCTGACAGCCTTTGCATAGGTTTTATCTGGAAGTAGATGTTTCAAAGAATTTGAGCCTGATGATTTTGATGAAAACTTAATTAATTTACACCATACATTGTTATGTCAGCTGCACTTGAATACTTAAAGGTTGGAGAGATTGAGGACTAGGTCAGATGAACCTGAACGACAAAATGTCTTTGTATTAAAATAAAGTAAATTGAAAATGTCATATCTCAGTCATTTGTTGGTTTCCTCCAGAAGTCAGTAATATCTCAGACATGCCTATCCCATCTCCAAACAGCGGTGGTCTCTGTGCTCCTTAAAGAAAAAGACAAACCAAAGTAAAAGTAAGTAGCTGGGTGAGGATGAGTACAAAATGAGAGACTTGTGAGACTGGTTTAAATAAAGAATACAGTAAGTGGGCTTATTAACAACAGGTATATTATTGGAAACGAATAACCAAAACTTGAACAAGGAAACGCAAAAGTTAATTACTCATGAAAACACAGGTAAGTAATAAACAGAATGTTGTGAAGTATTATTAGCATGACCATTGTATAAAAATGTCATCAATTGTGGAAAACATCTAGAAGTTGTATGTTAAAAACCGGATAATAGGTTAGAAAAAAACAGTTCACTAACATCAAAATATAGACTAAAGACAACATATAAATTTAAATTGTTCTTTCATGAAATTATATTTCTCATAAATTATGGCAGGTTTTAAGTGTGTATGTGTGTGAGCACGTGCGTGTATGTGCGTGTTTTTCCAGATTACTTTTAAGTGGTGGGGAGAGGAATGGGATGGGAGCAGGTGTTTGGCAATATTTTGGGAAAGAAGTTAATTTTGAAGCAGCTGCTGGCAATTTTCCTACAGTATTATTCATCATTTAAAAAAATTAAAATGATTGTAATTACCCTGATATGTCACATCATATGTGACTGAAAAGAGGAAATGATGGAGATAGAGAAAATGTCCATATCCCTGAAGTAGATGTTCATTACCTTATTACCTTCTACACTCCTGAGTGACAGGCTTCCATGGGATGTTACCCCTATGAATGAAGCTCAGGTGAGTAATAAAATCGAGCAGAAGGCCTGCAAGTGCCAGTGGCCACCTAATCGGAGCTCATTTAGTGATTGTCATCACTTTGTAGCAACCATGCAGTTAATACCCAGTGTATTTGACACCTGCTATGTTAAATTAGTACTTGCAGAATTAACACCTGCTGTCAGCCACCCAGCAGGAATGTTGCTTTCTTCAGAATAAAAGGGAAATGAATTATTTCCCTAGAAATTTGTGTAAATTATTTTTGTAGTTGGAGAATTACTTGGAAAGATCTTGGGACTGGCAGTCAAGATTCCTCATTTTATTTTTATAGAGTTGGCACTGTTAGTAACTTAGAGTCTTTTTTTGGCTGTCAGAGTAGAGGTCTCAAAGTGAGCTTCATATCACTGAAATGTGTTTTCTAAAGTATAAAAACCTACGCAGATGTGATGTATTATGATAACATAGTGATACGTTAATTGTTCAATAATAATAATAAATATGCTATTTAAAATTTTTACTATTTGTTAATAGGAAAATCTTTATCTCTTGTAGTGCATTTTCTTAGAGCAGGGCATAAGATAGTTTTTATTGATATTTCTATCTCTTTCCGTTTATAGTGTATGAAATACTACCTTAATGTCTTTACTTAAAATGCTTTATCTATTATAAGTGGTATTAATATTATGCAATTACATATTATAAAATACATACACCTCTGCATAAACAATGGGCAGATTACTTAACTTTGCTAACATGTCTTCCTATACATTAACAGTAATAATAATGGTATTGTATAATAAATAAAAAGCACGTTAGCACAATGTGTAATATTGTAGAACAGCATTTTCCTGAACAAACCATCAAGCAAAATAAACAACAGAAAACAAACCCAAAACACCATTATACTGAGAAAACATCTATGGAACATATAGGAAATAATGAATGTGTAATACTTGAAACTTAGTTTTGATTTGCTTCTTCATTTTGATTCAATAAAACTGTATTAAATGCTGTGGGAAATAGTATTAAGGATAAGATACAGTTTCTGATTTCATGCAGCTTGAGATACCATTGGAATAGTAGGAGGGCTTTTTTTAATTGGAATAGAAGTTTTATTTCCTATAATTCAAGGAAAATTAAGTATGTACTCAGAAGGAACACAATAACAAGTAGAAGTTAGAAAATTTTATTTTGAAAAATAACATGACATTTATTAAGAGCTTGGAATTAAAACAAGAAAGTTGCATTACTCCTAAGAAAGTAACTTTTTGGGCTTGAGTCTCTTTATCAATAAAATGGGGATGTGACAGTATCCGTGACTTGTTAGCAGGTGGATTCAGTGTGTGGAACAATGAGTAACACATAGTAAATATTCTAAAGGTGTTCATTACATAATTGAAAAGTGGGGAATTTGAGAAAGGCTTTATCAACAATTTTAATTTGGGACGGGCTTTGGGAAATTATACTTTTAATCTACAGAATCAATGGGAAACAGTGTGAACATAAGTAGAAGACTTGGAAATGCCTGACCATCTGTATATTTGGTATAAACCACATGGGGGATAAATCTGGAAGGCAGAATGGGGGTCTGCCCATGGAATCCCTGAAAACCATAATGAGAAGGATACTTTATACTTTATAATCCATAGGTGATAACAGCCATTGATGATTCTGGAACAAAATACCTCTTGTTTTCAAGGGAAACAGAAGTCAAAGAAATTTAGGAAATTTGGGGGAAAAATAGGTGTTATCAGAAAGAGAGTTCAAGAACTAGCCCAACAATGATAATAGTTCCTGGTTTCCTGTCAGAATCTAAGTCTCCTCAGTAATGATTACTGAGACAATTACATATAAACAGGCCGGTGCCTGGAATCCAAAATGTAAACCCATTTATTTGTTTATTTATTTAATTTTTGTCTGATACTCACACCATGGTCATGACCTCTAGGCACCTCTTGAGTATTAGCTATGTGGAGAATTCTGTCAAGAACTCATTGGTATTGTAATGTGAGGGCTGCAAAGAACATATGAAACCTGAAGAAACAACAGTTTTAGATATTCAGTTGCCCCAAACCTATCACTGTAAGTAGCTTATAGAAATATTCTTGGTTGGATCTTCGAGGATCAATATTAAGAACATTTTTATTTGAAAGCTATTCACAGGAATGGAGAGATGCAAGCTTTTGGAATTCAGTCAAATCCAGTGACTTTAAGTCTAAGATCAATAACGTTTTTATAAAAGAATCAAAAACCTAGAGTTAGACCAGACCAGACTGGACAACTTCTCTTTCCTGAAGTCTGACTGAGAAAAAAAAAAATGAATTAATTGAACTAATTAATGGGAATTATCATCCCTGCAGAAAATGACAAAAATTCATGTCCGAGTTGACTTCAAGAGCTCCACAGAGGGAACGTATCTAGGAGAACAATCTTAATGAAAGAATAGGATTATAAGTACAATACAATACCAGTTATCAAATCTAACCCTTCTTTTGCCTCCAGCTGTGGGTTTTAGTCCTGTGGAGAGATAGAACATACAGTTTTAAAAAATATAAAAGTGATTTTATTAAACTCTGTAGTAAATTGGGGCATAGAAAGTATTGTATTGGAAACCCTCTGGTATAGATTACTACTCAGCTTGAGATTCCTGAAATGGTATTTATGAATCACGATGACCAGAAAAAAAAATTAGAAGTGTTAAAATGGCCTCGTGGAACACAACAGATATCTACAAGCACACGATATGGGACATATACCTTGTCGACCCCCAAAATATTTGGGACATTTTGCAGAGGCCTGAATTGCTAACGTTTAAGAAATGGATATAATTGCCAGTAAATGATGTAATATGTCAGTATGACTTTCTGCCCATTAGACCCTTCAGTGGAGTTCAGTCTCATTTTGGGTAAATTCAAAATCTTACAATGGCTTTCAAGGCCCGACTCAGCTGGCTTCTTCCTTATCTTCTCTTCTTATCTCCTCCTCCCAGGTCAGCTTCCTATACATGTGACCATAGCTTGCGTTTGGTACAGTGTTCTGCTGCCTTCTTGAAATTCTTAATAACTTTATCCTTGAACATGTGACTTATAAGTGAAATCCAATGGATAAGGGAGCAAGCGAGGAAATTTGCACAATACGTACATTGTTCCTTGCAGTCCCATTCTCATATAGCCTTTGCAATGGCCCGTGAACACAGAATCACAGTGTTTGCATAGTGCTTGAATCTTTACAAGATCCAAAGTGAGAATAAGGTAAGTGGTTATCTCTGTGACTGTCAAGCAGTATGGTGCTGACAGCTGCAAGAGGCTGCTTTTCCAGGGGCGCCTGGGTGGCTCAGTCCATTGAGCATCCGACTTCTGCTCAGGTCATGATCTTGCAGTCTGTGAGTTCGAGCCCCGCATCGGGCTCTGTGCTGACGGCTCAGAGCCTGCAGCCTGCTTCACATTCCGTGTCTCCCTCTCTCTCTGCCCCTCCCCCGCTCATGCTCGGTCTCGCTCTGTCTCAAAAATGAATAAACATTATAAAAAAAAAAGAGGCTGCTCTTCCATTTGAACGATAACTTACTTTGAAAGGGGGAAAAAGGCGGTGGTATTGTAGTCTGAGAAACAGGCATGATTAAGGAACCCTCTCATTCCTTCTCCCCATGTTCATATTCACGTAAAACACTTCTGTATTAACTAACCACTTACACTAACAATGGTGGGAAAGAAGGAGCGGGAAAGACAACCCATGGTTCCTTTTCTTTTTTGTCCATCTTTACTTGTAAGCTGAAGGTAGAGGGTTGGGAGAACATTTGTATATCAGGAAGTGACATAAGGAGAGTTGAATTTGTTGCACTGTTTTCACTGTTCTGATGTATATATATCAAAATATGCATCAGAATATATATATATATATATGCATATATATACATATATACATACATTTGAGATACAAAATGCAAATTATATAACTCCAGTGTTTCCACATATGAATTCAGTGTCCGTATGTTTGCATTTAAAACGGCTGTTTCACAGTATAATCTGTAAAATTAATGTCGATAATCTAGAAGTTTAATTTCTCTTTACTTAGGACAATATTAAAAAGTAAACAAAAAATAACATGACAAGCCAAAGAGACCTTGAGAAGAAAGGAAAAAGTTTTAAATTGCAGTGTCCTTACCAGTACTTTTTTTTCAGGCTTTTAAACAACGAATCTCATATTTGTATTTTTCACTGGCCAAGCAAATGTTGTAGCTAGGCCTACCTATTGCTTTTCAACTAGCTCACCCTTCCTTATGCAGCTACATTTGCTATCTTGCTTTTCCTTAAACATACGGGTATTCCTATCTTTACCAGGCCTTTATTTTCACTCTTGACTTTGCCTAGGATGCTCTCTTTCCAAGTGTCTATGTCCGGCTTCCTCACTTTGGTCTCATTATTTGTTTCAATAAAACCTTCCAATTAAAGCCATCCACTGTCTACTCTGTTAAAAGCGTAATCTCTCTCATCAAAGGAACTCTCAGAAATTTATGGTACTTACCTTTTAACTTATTACGTATTTTACTTAATTAGCTTATTAACTGTCTACCCTATAAATACTTATTGAGAGAAGGGATGAATTCCATCTAGAAACAAAGGTCTAGGGAGACACAGGCTAAATTATTCATGATTTTCCCTAGAGAAAACATTATTTTAGCCAAACAGCAAGTTTTAGCCTCTCACGTTTTAAGTCAACATTCAAAATGAGAGCAAACATGGTGGCCAAATGGCATCTGAGCCTTAATGTAAAAATTTATTTTTTGGAAATAGAGTAGATTCATACATTACTTGTGAAATGTAATTTAATTAAGACATATACAAGTTAAGATTATAGTTTATTTAACTTTAAACCTTCAACCACTGTAAAGTCTCTAACTTTTTAGTTTCTCTTTGAAATTAGTGAGTAGTAAGCATTCCGAGTGGCAAATGACAGGTGTTCATTGTAACTTAACAAAGCAGGTGTCAAATATTGTTTACTGGGGCTAGCTGCTACTCTTTCTGGAAAGCTCTTTACTTTGGGGTTTCTCCTAATTAAAAATATCTAGCCATCACCTGTCAACTTTGTCTCCATGGAACAGTGAAACCTTCAGGGAACATGACTTGAGCAATCTTTCAGATAAAGAAATAAAGGGGGAAATGCCATTAATTATTTAGAGATAATTCTTTCTCTACTGTCAGAATTATAGCTGCATAATATAGTTCACTCTTTCTGGAAAAATATTTTTCGAACTCTGATTTCGTACCATCTGATAAGTAAATTAAGTCCCAAAGATGATGCATAAAAGAGAGCCAAAATGCAGTGTTGGATTATAAATTTCACATGTCTTGCATTATTCTGTTTTCTATAAAACTTCAAACAACTACATACAACTAGTATGTTCTGAGAATAACCCAGAAAGACACAAAGACATCAAGTGTATAATTAAATAATGAGATGTATTTTCTAATAATAGACATTTTCCTAGTTCTCTAACTATGATCATACTAATTTCCAGATAACTAATTTTTAGATCATAGCTTGTACTCCACTGTGATTATAGTATTTTAAATAATTTATATATGCTATGATGTACATTGCAAAGGCAGAGCTTGCAACTTCGTTTTTACAAAATAAAACTTGGTTAACGGAACCATTTTCATAGAGAATGATATTGTGAAGTTAAGGAGAATTTTTGTCTTTAGTAGCTGACAAATGTTTATTAAAAAGTTTACATCTACTTATTAGGTATAAGTCAAGTTTTTACTAATTTTCGTCTCATCTTCATTGAATTCTACCCAAATACACAGGTATATTGTGCTATACTTTCTAAAATATGTAGGCCTCAGTGTCGAGTTCTATCAATTTCATGAAATGTGTATTAGGTTTAACCATAAAAACTAAATGAGATAAACACTGCCTATTCAGTATTTAACCCTATACATCCTTGCTAGGATTAACTGAACATTGATTTTCAAGTAAGCTTGATTCTTTCTTTGTTCTTGGGAGGGATACCTATAATAACATAAATAGGGAAATGAACTGAACGAAGCGTTCTAAAGCAAACTAAATAAAATTGATAGAAATTATTTTCTTTTAAATCAGTATTTGAACAACATACATGTAGTCAACACACCCTGTATTTTCCATGGACTTGGAGATTTCATACTTATTTTTTCTCGGGGTGAGCTATAGTAGCAGCAATCACACATGCACACACATTCAAAAGTTGCCATCACATTGAAGCTCACCTCCTAATTGTATGTCCTAAGCAGTAGGTGTAAGATCTGAAATAAATGTCTCAAGGTATTTGAATTGACTGCTGAATTAATTCAACACTTTTTAGAAATTAGCAAAGACAGTTTCCTCTCAATCCTACTAACCCAAAAGAAAATTTATCAATGAAATAGGATCCAAAAAAGTAAGCAGTTTGGTTCTATAAACAAATTCAATATAATTCGTAAAGTTAAGTTCTAGAGTATACAGTACAACAGGTTCTTAATTCCATTGGATGTTTAAGTCCATATTGTCTTTTGTTATCTTGGATTTTTTCTTTATGTAGTTGGATAGAAACTTTATCTTTAATGGATAATATTATTTTCATGTTCCGGGAGTTAGTTTTTGCAATCCTCCTCTGCTCTAAAAGCTGCAGTGGCCTTGATTTCAAACCGATAGTCAAACACATCAAACATAATAGGCTTCACCCAGTTCAAGCTTACTTAGAATTAAAAAATATATACAGATCTGAGAAAAAAAGAGCGTATACATTAATAGCATAAAAATTATGCTGTGACTTCCACGCACAGCTTCTGGTGTCCCTGTCATGCTGTGACATATTACAAGAATGAGGCTGACTGGGTGTGCACTAGCTCGTGTCAGTGAAACCATCAGCTTGGGATTCTTTCAGCTGTCAGCCCTAGTTGGTCATGCAGCCTCTAATGGGATGTACTAGCTCCCATCACCCACTCAGCTGCACATTTTTCATATAGGCCACTCATTATATAACACATGGTATCTGCAGTGCAGTGTAGTACTTGGGCCTATACATGATCTTTGGTGGGCTTTTCATTCATCTCAGATTTGATGAATTTCTAACAATCTTGGGAGTTAATGTTGTAGGAAGAAATGACAGAGATTACATCCAGAGATGTCTCTGAGGCCACAGCAAAGACCCTGAACCAGTTACTGACCCTTCTTTTACCTGTATAAAAGGTGTAGTGTGTATAATGAGAGTGTCTGCTAAGATTAGAAAGAATTAAAATGGATTAATTATTTCTGTACATTTCAGGTTGAGTTATAAAGATCCCAGAGGAAGTAAAGCCTTCATTTTTTTTTCTTAAAATAAAGTGATAGAATTAAAATTCTACAAACTGTTACTCCCTTATTATTATTATGTAATGGTATAATGTAAATGATAAATTTTTTATACTAGGTAATTTAATTTTTGAAGTATGTATAGTAATCTCATGTCAAATTGAATATCATGTGCTTTCTGTATAAAAATTTGCTTAAGCATACACATAAAGAAATGGTAAAAAGAAGAGGAAGTAATATTGTACATATATTTTCTTCTCATATATTTGCAAAACACTTGGTCCAATGCATCAATTCCAAATATACTTTCATATAAAAAGTGCACATTTTAGTAACTTTATTTGATGAATTTTCATAGGTTCGTATTGAGGGTGTACTTTAAGGTTGTCACTGTTGTTGCCTCAGAGAGCTATAACTTCTTTTAAAAATAAAAAAGTCAGTTTTTTATACTAAATACTATAAAATGTATTATAAATACTTTGACAAAATTTATTATCTTTTATTTTCAAAATGAAACATCTTGGTTTAAAACTTTTTAAAAATGTTTTTATTTATTTTTGAGAGACTGAGCACAAGTGGGGGAGGAGCAGGGAGAGAGGGAGTCATGGAATCTGAAGCAGGCTCCAGCCTCTGAGCTGTCAGCACAGAGCCCAATGCAGGGCTTGAACTCACGAACCACAATATCATGACCTGAGCTGAAGTCAGATACTGAACTCACTGAGCCACCCAGGCGCCCCATAGGAAACATCTTAATTTGAGTAATGCGAGTTTGGTCGCAGTTATCTTGTTTTTTCTCACTTGAATGTGTTAATGTATTGGTCAGAAAAATACATAACTTGTTTCAAATCTTTTTAATAGATTCAAGAACACTCATGAGATTTCTAGATACAGTTTACTGATAAAAGGGTATAATATTTTAGAATTTTAGAAATCTATTGATAAGGTGGCGCCTGGGTGGCTTGGTTGGTGTAGTGTCCGACTTCACCTCAGGTCACGATCCCACGATTCATGAGTTTGAGCCCCGTATTGGGCTCTGTGCTAACAGTTCAGAGCCTATAGCCTTCTTCAGATTCTGTGTCTCCCCTTCTCTGTCTGCCTCTCCCCGACTCATATTCCCTCTCTCAAAAATAAAAGAATAAACATGAAAAAATTAAAAAGACATCTAACGATCACCAACTTACAGCTTTGGTATTCACTGATGAAAGATTCACTCAGAGAAAGAATCTTTTTTTTTTTTTTAAATTTTTTTTAATGTTTATTTTTTTTTTTTTGAGAGACATAGAGACAGAGAGTGAGCAGGGGAAGGGCAGAGAGAGAGGGAGACACCGAATCCGAAGCAGGCTCCAGGCTCTGAGCCGTCAGCACAGAGCCCGACGCGGGGCTCGAACTCACAGACTGTGAGATCATGACCTGAGCCGAAGTCGGCCGCTTAACCAACTAAGCCACCCAGGCGCCCCAAGAGAAAGAATCTTACTTATATATTCAGGAAAGTGATGAACCAGTTTCCTTTACTGAGGGAAGAGTATAGGGCACTTAACATTCTGTTATCTTGCACAGGAAAGTCTCTAGTGTTGCTAATTCTCTTGTATTACTGTGCAAGTGGAGGACTTTAGTAGCACTGGAAACTATGGATCTCTGTTTTGTTACTTTCATTCAGATTATACAAATCAGAGAGATTCCACTTAACTACTCAACTTACAGGACCATGTTTATAGAGTATCATAGTAAAAAATAACCAAGGCATAAATAAAAATTCAACAATAACAGTTGGCTTTTAGTAGATCTGATGTGAATCTAGTCCACAAAAATTAAAATCAGTTAGTGCTTCAGGTGTAAGTAAGGGCTAACTTGTATTGTTATAATCACAAAGAGTGTGCTATAAATGTCAATAAAAGTTATCAGATTACAAAAACCATGAAATTTATCAGAATATACTATCATCAGGTAAACAAACATCTCAGCCTTTTAGATGGGTGAAACAACAACTATGTAATCATTTATAATTGGTTTTGGGAAAAATCATATATCACAGAATTATTATCTTTTATCATAGTATTTGTAAGGATTACCGAATAATGAAAATTCTAGACTATAAATTGGATGTTTTAGAGAATAAATGAGTGCATAAGTGAATGATGCATCAATCCAAATGGAGTTATGATGGTTGAAAAAATCCTTTTCACTAAAACTACAGTCCTAAAAAATTCATAATAGTAACTTAAAACTGCATTTACCTTGTACAGAGTTACTTGATTTTAATAAATTCAGAATTAATTTAATAAATTGTTCTAGGAAATTCTATATTATTAATCACTTAAGGATCCAATAACCTGTTGAATAGAATAATCAGTAACCACACACTATTCTTTTTAGTAAAATCACAGAGCATTTCAATATGGTGAAAGTAGTTCAATATTGAAGTTTATAAAGGTAAAATTTTATCTGATTTTATCTTCTTACTGCCCTCAATAATGGTCTGGTTATTTTATTCACTTAAATATTAGAACTACTCACTTGAATCAGCTGATTATAATAAGATTGAGTGCTTGGTATTTGACATTAAATAGCCAATCCATTTTATTATAAATATCCTGCCTTAGGTTCCCCTTATAGCTATTAAAATTTAACTTGTCTTATAATTTAGGCAATGAGGGATCTGTTTAATCAGTTGTAATAATTTTAAGTGACTGTGTTTGACAAGCAGTCCTTTCTGCTTTCAATTAGTCCCTAATGTAGACAGCCAGATCTGATAATTCAAAAGTGTGTGTGTGTGTGTGTGTGTGTGTGTGTGTGTGTTTAACCTGAATTATCTGGTTTGGTTTAGTACATTGGCTGAGTTAATTGAAAAATTGCCAAATATCCACTTCATGCTGTGCTGTGCAGACAGAGCAATAACCTACTTGATATACCAAATGATTTCATGGGTAAATATGACGAAAACAAGATACTTTATTGCCCTGTTTATCTTCAGACCTTCAAACAAAGCATGGCTTCACAAATTTGGTTTCCCATTTTGGTTATCATCATAATTATTGCCATTTGCCAAAACTAAATTGATGAGTTGACAATTTATAATAATTATCTAGGCCAATAATTTATAATTCTTATAAAAGGATAATTAGAGAAATTACTGCCTTCAAAATGTATACCTGATTATTTAGTCAATTCATTTAACTGAATATATTTCTTACTTTGGAAATTTGGTTATTAGATGATCCTTTCAGACCTCTTATGTTTTTTTTTTTTAATGTTTATTTATTTTTAAGAGAGAGACAGACTACAAGTGGGGGAGTTGCAGAGAGAGAGGGAGACACAGAATCTGAAGCAGGCTCCAGGCTCTGAGTTGTCAGCACAGAGCCAGATGTGGGGCTTGACCTCACAAACTATGCGCTGATGTTGGATGCTTAACCGAGTCATTCAGGCACCCCATTTTATTTAGATTTCTGTGGATATTTCCTTTACAGTGTTGTTTGATCACACTTGTCAACTGGTAATACAAATACTATTCACTGCTTAGAAATTTTTTAAAAATGTGTATTATAAGATCATATAGCTCTTTTGACAAAGCTTTGTAAATAGAGTTATCTTTGCTTCCCTTATGCATCTTTTTATGAAGCTTGTCAATGACTGGTGTCATATTGGCATTTAGAAACTATACATATATATGTCATAATAGCAAATTGTTGAAAAATACAGAAACAAACGAGAGGATGCAAGCTTTCATGATTTTTTAATACTGATTCTCATTTTTATAGAATGAATATTTGGTTTAACTCACTACAGCTAAGTTTCGTCATTTTTTATTTGCTTAAAACAAAACACAAGTTGAACACTCCTGTGAAGGAGGCAGGAAAATTGAATCTTACAGATCTTTTCCCAGCTGATGAGACCCTGTGGGAATTCTGAGAGGAATGGAGTCCAGAAAAACATGGGCACTTAGTTCATACTGATCACTGTTCAAGTTATCCTTGACCTTGACTAGTACAATCTTGGCCAATTCCCAAGTCAGCAACCATTTTCTTCCACTTTACCATTAAAGTGACTCACGAGCTCACTCTCAGCCATTAGGTTTTCCACCCAGGAGTCAGACTACAGTTTGATTTTTCTAGCTTACTGCAGAAGATACATATCAAATTCTCAGAAGAGTTCTCTTGAAGAGAACTCTCCATGACATAACAGGTGAGATGTGGGTTCCCTGGTTGAAATTGGGGGAATGAAGGAAAGGTAGAACTCAACAGCCCAGCAGCAGCTTTTCTTAATACAGTTCCCTACAAATAAATACCTTTGAAACAAATTTTTACTATACTTATTTATGAGAATCAATCACCTAACTGGGTCTTGGCCTTATTTTGAAAATTTCTAATGATTATATATTTCACTTGGTATTTGCAAAATATCTCAGCTCAAACTCCCATTTTAAGAAACTGTGCTTCAGTTCCTTCATCTCCCCAAGAATACATTTTAAACATCTATCATGGAAAATAACTTCTTAGGATTGTTGTGACAGTTAAATAAGTTATTTTATTCTTGGAAAATAGAACTTTTTTAAAAAATTAGATTTCTTTTTCCTCTAAAGCTTTGAAGTCTGCCTGATGCAAGCACAAATGGTTAAAAATGGCTAGGAATGATTGGACATAGCATGGTTGTAGACAATTACTCTGAGTTATAAATCTGAAACATGTTCTGTATTTACTTTCCATCTTATCAGTTAATCTCATAGATTCTGATTTCTATGTTTTGGTACAGATTTCTTTTTACCTGATGTTAATTTGTAACTGTGCCTTAGCAAAAAACCTGAATCTTGTGTCTGCTTTTGTCAGTTTTAATAATTATACAACAGAGAATCTGAACATTTGGACTATTTTTTTCTGAGAAACTTAATTAGGATCCACCTATCTTACTATCTCAGATAAAGGATAATATGTGATATAGCAGGCATTGGTGGTTGCTTACATGGTCTCATATTATTGTTAAAAATTATTGGTGTTTTGGGTGCCTGGTGGCTCAGTCATTTAAGCGTCTGACTCTTGATTTTGGCTCAGGTCATGATCTCAAGGTTCATGATATCACTCCCCACACTGGGCTTTGTGCTGACAAAGGCAGCGCCTGCTTAGGATTCTCTCTCTCTCTGACCCTCCCCTGCTCACAATCGTGCTCGCTGTCTCTCTCAAGATAAATAAAAATTTAAAAAATAATAATTGTTTACTTTTTAGAAAATTATACTTCCTTGTGCAAATGGTATCAAACTAGCTTTAGCCAAAGAAATATGGCCAAAAGCGATATGTCACACTCAAATGTTATGACACTAAATTGCTAATTTTTAGTGTATTGGTTAAGTTTTTACATACAGACACTCATACAATCACATGGATCATGTAATAAATTATGGTTTTGAAAACAGTCTAGTAATTTCTGGATTTGAATAGAGAAATGAAGCCAGTTTATAAAAACCACCTTCATATAAAATCGGGTGAAATTAAACTATGAACATAGAAAATAAAACTAGACCAAAGAAAATACCAGGAACTCTCAAGCTAAGGAAAAGAAAAATTGCCATAAAATACACTTAGACATGTTCTTTATTGAAAAAAAGAGAGACAACTTCAGAAACAAAGACAATTCTTAAAGCAGTACTGGGAAAGAAAAGGATTTGTCTGGAAAAGTTGAAAGATCTAATTGATACCTTATTTTGGTCCTGTAGGTTAAGTTGGAAGCCCCACAGAGAGGCATAGAATTCTCTCTGAAAACAACTGACTTACAAGAAAAAAATTAAAATGACCACAATATTTTTTTCTGTTTTAGTAGGACAACAGATGAGAAGGATCAGTAAATAATGATGATTACACTAACCTATTTATTTAACAAAAGAATAAGTTAGGTGAGTTGTTGACTTCTGAATAGCATGCGAAAAGTTAAGAAACCCTTGTCCTCAACCTAACACAAAAAAACAAACCATATGCTATAAAATCATAGCTATTAGGAAGCAGAAGATGGAAATAAAACCAAAGACCTGAAAAACTAAAATGCAGAGAGTGACTTTATAGGACAGAGATGACCTACAACTCTTTTCAGCTGAATTGGAAAAATGGGACAAGGTGGAATCCTACATGGATCCCTGGAACATATGGGTAGATTAGATTAAGTAATTTTGATTCAGGCTCTGAAATCAACTATGGTGTTGCAATTAACTATTCAATCATCACATCCTAAAGAGAACCAAATAAAGATAGAAGTTAAAAGAAAAATAAGATATTAGGAAGTTAGGAAAATAAGAGTTGCTAATCATAAGGAAATGATAGCCAAATCATTAATGTTTAGACTGGCTTGTTAAAAAAGAATCCTGAATTCCGCCGTCACAGAGCAAGTCTGCAGCTATTTGTCATTGTTTTCTATGGACATTCCTGAATGAATAGAGATGTCACCTGGTCAGGACAGGACAGGCGAGCAGAAAAACAGCCTCTGAGATACGTGAGAGACATTCTCTACCTACAGAGCAGTGGAAACTAAAGCTTGAAGACAGATCAGAAGGGCTGATTCAGAATAGGCAATGTAGACTTTTTTGTTCAGAGGCTACTATATATGGGTCTTTAGCATTTCTGCATATCTTGTGATTCGAGATACTGACAGCCTTTTGTCCTGGATTATCTTTTCAAGGATGTTTTATAGCAAAAAGCATTGAAAGGAAGAGATACCTGTTTGTCTGTAAACACGAGGGCTGATATTTTGCTGTCCAGTATAATAAACACGAAATCTCCCTTTGGGGCAAGGGTTCTACAGTTTGCTTGCAACCATTATTAAAGATTTGGGTTTCTTAAGCTAAATGTTACTAAATTGTGATGCACATCCACTGTGTGCATAGCATCCAGCTGGGTCTACTTCCACCTTGTAACCATAGGAGTTGGTGGGGAAAGGAATCTAGTGTGAACATGCAATTCATTTACCTGCTATCTCGTGACCCAGGAACTTCCTGTCTTTTTCCAGCATACATGAAATTGTAGCAGGATAATATGTTAGCTTGCAAATAGAGAGAACTTTCATACTTCTAAGAATTCTTGATAATTTTCACCAGTTATAAGGCATCTGTTATTAAAACCTGGGGACAATAAAGCAGAAATGAGAAAGATTTCATGATGTATGGTAAGACCAAAGAGATTATGGAGACCCAAAAGAACTTTCCAATGATATCAAAATATGACAGATAATTGGAAACCTCTAAAAACGATCACCATTGCACAGACTTTAAGCTTTGCTGAAGGGAAAGTTCTGATCTCACGTTCAAAATCAAAGCACTGGTGAACTGTATCACACTAAGACTGCAACAAAATCCAAATGCAACTGAATTAAATAAGAGACAGAGTCAGTGCTATAAACTACTAGTTCTCCACAATAAAGTGTGTGCTCTTTTATGAAAATATGTGATGGAAAAATATTATTAATTTAATTGAATCTCTTGGCCAAGAGAAGAAAGCATCAGTAAAGGAAAATCAGAAATTGCCTAAAGATTGGAATTATCGGAAAGCTATATGAATATTGATAAATATAGTAATACATAAAGGGCGAAATATGGATATTATGTATTGGTAAGGGTGCATCAAAGGGAGGAAAGTACTAACTATGTAACCAATGAAAACAAATTAGGGAATAGAAGTATAGAATATGAAAAAAATTGATGTATTTAGCAGTAATTCACACATAAAATGAATGAATCTGTGTGGATAAATATAGAGTCAATAGAAATTATAAAATTGAAATATCAAGAGAATAAATGTGAAAAATATAAAAATGTGTATTTGACATATGTAGTCAATAACAATTGATATATGTGCAATAAAGTACTCAAATAACAGGAGAGACCAAATAAGATATTTAAAAAAAAAATCATTAAAAGGATTTTCCAAAACTGTGGAAATACTTTAAACAACAACAACAACCACCTAAAACAAGCAAGCAACAAACCTCAGCATCTACACAGAATAAATACAAAGAAAGACACGCTCATTGGTTAAACATCTGACTTTGGTTCAGGTCATGATTTTGTGAAAGGAGACCCACATCAATCTCTGTGCTGACAGCTTGGAGCCTGGAGTCTGCTTTGGATTCTCTGTCTCCCTCTCTGTCTCTAACTCTCCCCCTCTTGGATTCTCTCCTCTCTCTCTCTCTCTCTCTCTCTCTCAAAAATAAACATTTAAAAAACTAATTAGAAAATTCCTAAAGTTGTAATCTACAAAATTAATCTACCAAAATACTTGTTTTTATCCAATAATAACAAACTATCTGAAAGAGAAAGTTAGAAAATCAATTAAGTAAGATTTATGAAATTATGAAAATGACATTTATACTAGCACCAAAAACAATAAAATCCTTATGAGTAAATTTAACCAAGGGGGTGGCAGATCTGTATGCTGAAAACTATAGAACACTAATGAAAGAAATTGTAGAAGACATAAATAAATGGAAAGATATCTTGTTTTTAATTGAAAGAGTATTATTAAAATGTCCTTTTTATCTAATCTACAGAGTTAATGCAATCCTCATCAAAATTTCAGTGACATTTTTTCTTGTTTTTTCTAATGCAATCATCTCCTAATTGGTGTCTTCTTTCATTTTGTCCATCTAAAACCCCTTCTCTGCAGAACAGCCATTTTGATTTTTGTAAAGCTTCAATCAAATCACATTTCTCCCTTGCTCAAATCCTCAAATGTCTTTCCATTACAATCACAATGCAATCGTCATTTTCAAATGTGGCTCACAAGGCACTTCACAATTTTGCCCCTACTCTCTCATCTCATACTCCTTCACTTCATGATCATTATGTTTCAGCTATATTGGCCCTTTTACCCTGCAGACATACTGAACTTGCTCCCATCACAAGTGCTTTTACACCTGCTGGGTTTTATTGCAAATAGCCAAAGCAGTCTTGAGCAAGAACAAACCTGGAGCTTTCAACTTTTTTATTTTAGACTATATTACAGACTTATAGTTAACAGAGGTTATGGTACTGGTATAAAAACAAAAACATAGGTCAATGGAACAGAATAAAAAGTACAGAAATAAACCAAGCATGTACATTCAACTGATCTTTGACAAGGGTGCCAAGAACGTACCATGGAGAAAGAGTAATGTGTTCCATACATGGTTCTGAGAAGACTGGATATACACATACAGAAGAGAACCAGATCCCTATCTTGCATGGTTCTGAGAAAACTGGATATACACATGCAGAAGAGAACCAGATCCCTATCTTGCATGGTTCTGAGTAGACTGGATATACACATGCAGAAGAGAACCAGATTCCTATCTTACATTACTGATAAAAAGTTTTCATAATATGTTAAAGACATATAAAGGTAAGATCTGAATCATAAAACCATAAGACACCTAGAAGAAAACATAAATAAAACCACCTTGACATTGGTCTTGGCAGTGTTTTGTTTCCTTCTTTTGGATATGACACACAAAAAAAACAGGCAACAAAAGCAAAAACAGTGTGCAACTACATTAAACTGAAAAGCTTTAGCACAGCAAAGGAAATCATCAACAAAATGAAAAGGCAACCTACAGAATGGTAGAAAGTACTTGCAAACCACATCTTAGATAAAGGGTTAATATCCAAAATATGTAAGGAACTCAAATAATTCAATATCAAATAAATTAGTAAATACTGATTAAAAATGAGTAAAAGGCTTGAATAGACATGTTTCCAAGGATTTCATAAAAATGAACAACATGTACATGCAAAGGTGATCAGCATCACTAATCTCTAAGTAAATGCAAAGTCAAACCATAATGAGATCTTACTTCATGCCAGGTAGCATGGATATTATAAAAAAGACGGGAGATTACCAGTTTCCATGAGAATGTGGAGTAAGGAACTCTTGGACGCTATTGGTGGGAACGTAAATTGACATGGCCATTATGGAAACACTATGGAGATTTCTCAAATAAATAAATAAATAAATAAATAAATAAATAAATAAAAATAGGACTAAGTATAGTGAACTTTGTGGGAGGTGGAAACTTTCAAAATAAGGATTGAGTGTGGCAGGTAGTCTAAAATTTTTGAGGCAAAATTATCTTAATTGGCAGGCACCTTGTATGGCTTTTTAAAAGAAGTCTTTCTAATGTTTGCCTGGAGTGAAGTGAGTCCTTTAGCCTTTATAAATGTCTTTCAATTATGAATTTATTATTATTTCTTTTCCAATCACTTTGTTCTCATCCATGGTGAACGTATTAGTTTACATTGTCGTTAGCAATGCATGTGAATTCCATTTTCTCTACAAACTTACCTGGATTTGAAATTCTCACCTCTTTCCGAATTGTCATTGTTAATGCACTGATCTAAGATGCTAACATATCTATATAGCAATTTCTTATATCTGTTTCAGTTTCTGGGCTTCCTGTTCTGTTAATCTATTTTCCTAATACTGCTGAGGTTACTGCACAGATTGTGTGTTGTTTTAACACTGTGTCTTCACAAAATATTTAAATATTTGTTAGACTTTGCTCCTCTATGGAAGAGACTCTTAGAATTCCCAAATAGATTTTTTCTTCCTTTACACAGATAATTGATGATATTTACTAAAAACAATTTCTTTTCATGGACAATTGCATGCACCGGCTAAGCTATCAAAAACAGCGTTGAACAAGACCTTGTCTTCTAACTAATTTTAGTTTTATGTTTGGGAAAGTTACACCATTTAGTATAATGTATGCACTAAGTTTTGGTAGTTATCTCTTGCCAGATTAAGGAAATTCACTCCTACTCTTTTATTAAGAGGTTGCTTATTTTTGTTTCTTTGTTTCTTTGTTCATTTTATCATGTGGGTGTGGGTATGGGATTTTATCAAAACACTCTTTAAATTTAATAAGGGTGTCTAAGCAAATGAGAGGAAAAATTGTTCAAAAGTTATCTTATATCATCAACTTCTCTAATACTGAACCATTTCCCTCCATTTTTTTCCTTTCATATTTTTTGATACTTTGTCAGACCCAATTTTACTTTTCAGTACCTTTTTTTCCTGTTATGTAACTAAAGTTTTCTTCAGTGCTTAAGTGATTGGTTGGGTTTGTCTCTTATACATTTCCTGAACCATTTCATAAATTGTAGAGAGTCTAGTTCATGAATGTTTGGCATATTGTATGTATAGAACTGTTTAAGCATGTTTCTTTTGGGGTACACTATTTTTTACCTCTTTCATTCTTAAATCTTTACTGGCTGTGCCATCATCTTAAATATCTACAAATATACTCTACCAAGTGTACTGTACTTTAATTGCAATTATTGCTGAAAAAATTATGGTTTATAATTTTATATATTTATTAAAATGGCATTCTTAATATTCAACTAAATAAAATAATTGCTCTATATAAGATGGTTAATTTATGATAAATTCTAGGAATTAAGTGGTGGTCCAGAGATTGTACACTATCTTAGGATTTTCAATATATCTTACCAAGTCACCCTCTATAATTTTGCATTATGAATCCCAAGTGTTTTTTTGTTTTGTTTTGTTTTGTTTTGCATATTCAATTTCCAAAGCAACTAAGCTGCTGAAAAAAAAAAAAAGTGTTACTTTCTGATTCTTTGCTGGGAATTTAAAAGAGTTCATGATGTTTGTGAAAGTTAGTTACCATACACATTTTGACACTAAATACAAAAGACTAGGATTGTTCAGTGGAGAGTTGAGCTAAGTGAACAAGAAGAAAACAGAAGAGTTGTTCTATAGACCTGAAAGCAGTGTCTCCTGAACCCTACTCAGTAACTCAGGAGCTGTATCTAAAACCCTGGAAAGGTCAGAGCATGGGGATATGAATGGATGCTATATTAAACAACCTTTTCCACTGCAGTTGTAATGAATAGAGAATAGGTACTTTAGCTTAACTTTTGTCCTTCATTTTTTTTTCAAAGCAGAATAAATTGTTATAAACTCTCAGTCTTCATTTATTTTCTTAACTGGGTACTATTTTTAAAAACTGAAATATTGATTTATTCTTTTTTTTCTATTTTAATCATAAAAAATCAGGATGCTCCTTCTCACCATAGCAAGATACATACAATTCTAGAATAACTTTGAAGTCTAAGTTCTTAGTGCAGGAAAAAAGTAAATACATAAAATTGTTTGCTGAAATTCTTTTGTGTCCTCTCATGCCGGAATGTTGCTGACGTATGAAATACTATCATGTTTGCATAGCGTGACATCTTTGCAAAGAGAGGGATTCTAGGAATGCTTTTCATCTGATATTTTCACCTAAATTGTGTTACATGCATAGATTTTAGATTGCAGGAAGTTTATGGATAATTTTCTCCTTTATGTTGAATTTTACTTTATGAGAATTTAGTTATTTTTGTTAAGTATATAAAATGTGTATTAAAATGGATAATCTCAAACAAATTATTGCTAATCAGTCCATCTGCAACTTAGCAGGGGGATTTAGAGTAAAAAAAAAAAAATCACACACGACAATATCAAAACAAACCTACTTGTTAGAACCATGAATTCTTAAATGTTGCTATCTCCCAGTCTGTGAGAAAAGGTCTTGGGTAGTTTTGATGCTAGCAGACTGGAATCAAAGACCCAGAGTGGGTCTCACAGGACCAACCGAGAGGGTCCTTGGCTTCCCATAGGATGGAAATCAAACATAAGCCAAGAGGAAGTAAGAACGGAGTTTATTGAAAACATAGAGCAGATACAGATAGAATGTTTAGGAGTCAGAAAGGAAAAGGTGCAGGGGTTTCACCTTTGTTTGGGATCTGGAGGTTTTTTTTGAGGAGAGTGCCCTGGTGAATGTGTCCTCTTAGGCGTCCAGAAACTGATCAAACAAGGAAAAGTGCTCTAATGTCCTCAATGTCATTTATGCCCTGGAGCCAGGGGTCTTGGCTTCAAGGTGTTTGGAGTCAGTGGTCATGAAAAATGTTCATGACAGCTTCACCTGGAACATGCTTTTTTTGTGTTGGAAGATTCCAGGGAAATTATTAACTAACTCCTTGACCTTTACATGGTGGGCATTCATTAAGCCATGTGGAATGTGAGGGTACATGTCCAAGCAAGAATAGAAGCAGCAAAAGAAACATAGGAAACAATCAGCTTTTTCTTTCATGGAGTCCCTTTGGTTTCCCTTTCTCAGTTTCACACACTTCTCCTTATTCCTATAGATTTCTTTGCAGCATGAATTTATCTTTGATATTAGTGGAACCAACTCTGGTATATAGTGGATTAGCTCTGTGAGTATACCAGGTCCAAAGAGAAATTGGCTTATTTGACTGTGCTTGGAAACAGTATATATAAAATCCCACCAAAGAGCTACTGCCCTGACACAGTACCACATTCTGGGTGACTTCAAACAACAGAAATGTATCGTCTCATAGCTCAAGAGGTTGGAAGTGGAAAATCAATGTGTTGGCAGGCCGTACTCCCTCTGTTACCTGTTGGAAAGAATTCTTCCTTGCCTCTTCTAGCTTCTGAGAGTGGCTCAGTCCTTGGTGTTCCTTGGCTTGCAGTCACATCATTTCAGTCTCTGCCTACATTGTCACATGACATTCTCCCTGTATGTCTGTATTTTCACATGCTACTTTCTCCCAGCAGATAGCATGCACAAGGACTCTGTTACCAAATAAAGTCACATTCTGAGGTACTGGGAATTACTATGTCAACATGTATTTCTGAGGGACACAATTCAGTCTGTAGTGCCATTTTATATAGCAGGTATAGAGCCTAAAAAGACTCTACTTATAATTGGCCCTGATGGGTTGAGTTCTTTGCATATGAGACAGGTAAGGACGGTTACATTTGGGCTAATACACAGAATCTGATGTCAGATACTCTAGAAATCAGTTTAGTTACACAAAACTAATAAGAAAAAGTATCTGAGACCAGCTTTGGCATTTTCATTTCTAATGTACCCCCAAATTATGAAAGTTTTCTTTTATCTTCTGTATATTTACCGTATAGCTTTCTTGTTATTCGAAAATAAAGTATTTTATTTCTGAAAATATTCCGATAAAAACTTTGATTTCTTAAAATGGCACATGTCGACTACCTGACCTCTTGTTCAACTCTGTCTGATATCCACTGATACTGTTAGGTAACCATATTCAGTTTTTTTAACATAAAGTTATATAACAGATTTTTTACACCTTATGTATAGATAATGAGTCTATTTTTATTTTACTGTCAGTGTAGTCATATCATTTTCTTTTATCACGGTTAAGCCGAGAGGAATAATAAAAAAAGGCATATTGGAATGAAAGAATAAAATTGATTGTTAAGTCATAAAGGAACCGTATGCATGGTAAGTACAGTAATATTTCCTAAATGAGTTTTCTTAAGTTCGGTGACCTAATAATCAGCCCCTAAAAATATTGTAAAAATATAAAATTTCAGTATTCTAATATAAGTCTCAAATATAAGCTACATTTTTAAAAAATCTCACTTTTATCTAGATGCATAATTCTATTATGATTACCTTAAATCACCCTTGTGAACATTATGTCTAAATCTTTTGATACCTTTCATCATACTTCAGAGAAGTCAGTGGAAAATTTGTATATTCAATAATTATATTGGGAAGACTCACACAGAGAATATTTTTCTTAGGCCAAATTAATAATTACTTTGATATTGGAGTAGCATCATCATCATAGAATAAAAGAATCCCTAAAGGCAAAAGGTAAGCAAACATCACTTTGCCACCCAGTTTAGTAGCTGATACACAAATCCCCTTTCCAAATTAATATTGGAGTTAATAGTATTGACAACAAAGAGTAGTCAAAATATTGTGAAGGGACAAATAAAGTATCAGAATGGGTAGCTCAATATTTGAATAAATATTGATGATGCTCTGATGACCCAATTTGCTTACTAATTGTTTTCCTTTGATCTTCAAAATCATACCATTTGTCTACCCTTTATTTTCACTATTCTCTATATTAAAATAATGGAAAAGTAAAGTGGGAAGGGAGTTCGTCATCAGTAATCAGCCAAAGTAGACATAGATGGGACCCTAGTCCTGTGACTGACAAAGAAACTAAATTAGAATTACCAAAAGGAAATAAAACAAACCTATGATAGTTTAACTCAAAGCTTATATTAATTTTAAATAGCATAAAATCCACACCGAAGATGCAGAGAGACTCTATCATAACTTAAAACATTTATAAAAAAATAAAATATGTGGTTTATCTACTGGAGCATAGACATTCATATTGTCTATTAATAGTAGGCAACTATGGCCTACTGAGGAGCTGTCAAGCTTATGACCATATTCAACACCAAATTCATTTTAAGATTTGAAATTTATATGTAGTACACATGAAAATTCTGAATTGAGATAAAAATAAGGGCAAGGTAATTTGTAAGTCTTTTTAAAGTAAGACAAAACACGTCATAAGGAAATCATATCTAAGTTGAGAAACACAGAAAGGGAAGGAATGTTTCTTTCTGACACCTTGATAGATTTAGGATTTAGTTCTAACAAAAGTTTTCCTTTAAGCATTTTATAGTTAGAGTTGGCAAATAAGAAAACAACTCTAATGAATTATCTTACTGTCCTTTTCACAAACCAATCAATAACAACTCTTTCCCTCTAGAGATAATTAAAGTTGATCTAATTAGATTGTCTTCACTTACAAACATGCCATGTAAATTAAGTTAATTTATTATCACACCTAGTTCACCTCTTGGCATTATTATAGTGTAATAATGAAATTATTGTTGCAAATCTTACAATAGACTATATATAGATGCCTAATATTTTTGCTTGAGGCAGGATCCCTTCTTTCTTATGTTATAATGAACAAGTATAGTTCATTCTCTGTCACATCATATAAACTTGGGCTGGCACACCCAACTACATATCCTTAAAACATTCAAGTTTAAATAGTGAGGACAGCTGATATTTTTTATACCAGGAAACTGTTTGTGTGAATGTAGTATTATTTAACATCCTCTGCTGTGTTTTGTATTTATATAATGAAATAAGAATCACTATCAACATAATCTTTTATAATCAAGGGGAAAGAAATATATTTAAAATGGAAATATTTTATATTGTTACTGAAAGCTTTCAATAATTTGGTAAATGCTTCTTGAGATTATATTCTGTACTGCAATATGTCAGTTAATAGTTATGGTAGTGAACTATAATTATGATCCTATAATATGTAGGGTATTTATTTCAGAACTTAATTGGCATGTGTCCAGATTGAAACCAACAGATTAAGTAAATACTTTGATATTGTCTCATGAAAGAGAGCAAAGGGTCCCGAAAACAGCCATTATTGTACTGTCATCTTCATATATGCCAAGTACACACATTACCTAAGATATTATTTATTTTTAAAATTTCCTTCAAATTGATTTGCGTATAACATATATTTTAAAAACTATATCAGTTTACTTACATATTTATTACTTTCTTTGTTCAACATTTCTCTTTGTACCCAAGAATTTCCTTTTGGAATACTTTTCTTTTTCCTGAAATAGTTTAAAAGCACTTTTAATAAGGGAATTTTAATAGAATGATCTCTTGAGACTTTTACTTTTATTTCACCCTCATTTGGAAACTGTAGTCAATTATAGCTATCATGTAATTGTGCATCATGAATAATTTGTCTTGTTTCTAACTTTTTTTGTTGGTTTTGAGAAGTCTTACTCATCCTACTTTTCATTCCTTTATAAGAAATCTGTCCTTGAATTTTAAAAAATCTTCTTTTTTAGAAAATTGTTTTAAAATATTTTTTGCTTAAGGTATTCTATTGATATTTATTGTTTGTGTGACAATATTTATTGTCTTTTGTTTATCCATTTGGGATCTATCTTTCTCAATGTAAGGATAGTTATGTTTAATTATTTATGAGAAAGTCATAGTCTTAATCTCATTGATTCTGTCTTTTCGCATTTCTCTCTCTTCTATCCTTCAGGACTTAGTCCTGAAATCTCTCCATCCTGAGACCAAATCTTTTCTTCATTTTACCATTTTTTTTCTTTTTTTTCTGAGTCTTGAGTCTTTCTGGGTAATTTCTTCATACTATTTTCTCTTCAACTTTGTCTAATGTAGTATTTTACTTAACCTATCATTTGAGATTTGCATATTAATACTTTATTAATATTAATTAATTAATTAATTAAATTTATTAATTTCTGAAAGTATATGGCTTTCCTTCAAGTTTGCTTAATCATATTTTATCATTTCTTTTTCCTTAGTAATGCTTATTTCATATTTTATATATAAAATATTAACATTTGCATTTTTAGTATTTTATTTTGCAGCATTTCCCCTTGCTAGTCCTCTTTCCATTTCTCGTATTTCTCAATTTTCTGATTTGTCTTTATTATTAATCTTTTTTTTCTCTTTCTCAGGCAGTATAAAACTTGGACTTTTATCTATGAGTAATCTTTAAACAACAGATTTAAATGTATTTTCCAGTTAGGGCTTGTCTTTGCATGTATTAGGCTCCCAGGAACATTACAGACCAAGATCACTTGAAATGAAATTTTCAGCTCTCATTTTTCAGGTGTCAACAGGTAGAATAAATTCCTGTCTGAGGGTTGTGCCATTGGGAGCTCTCAGAGGATGGTTTTTTATTTTTGTTTAATTTAAAGTTATAGTCAAAATGGGCAAACTTCTCAATAGCTTCATCTGCAGGGTTGATTTCTTACTAGCTCACCACTGGAGTGTCATGTTTGGATGATTCCAACTGTACTGAGGGATCTCCACATATAGCGCCCAACTTCCTGTGTCCCAGATTGATCTTTCCTCCCACATGGAAACCCAAGCTCTAGGCTACCAGGGATCGGTAGATGCCCGTTGCACTGCCTATTACCTTTCACTGACCTTTCTGCGTTTATATTTGCCATTCTTTCTGGGCTCCAGACATTTCCCTTACTCTTCAGTTAGTTCATTCAAGTATTAAAATATACATATGAAGATGTAATAAATCAGTTTTAAGTGTTTGGTAGTGAGAGTTTTTCTGTGGATAACTGGGCATCCTATTCCTGAAAGGGGTGCCTCACATGATATACTAAAAATGAAGTTAGCCTGGTCTGAGGCAATAATATCTGCGAATTCACCAGTTGGCTACTCTAGTCAATATGTTATTTTAAAGTACACTTGAGAAAAATACATGCACTTACAAAGACATGTACCTGTATGTTTCATAAAGTCCTTTTAATAGCTGAGATATGTGTAACACATTTGTTGAAATGTTGGAATAATAAAGAGGTCTAGTCTGAATTCTATTTTCATCACTAAATATCTGTTTGGACTTTGGGAAAATACTAAAAAACGTGTTTGTATTTAGAGTTTATTCATACAAAACCAATAAAAGTGTATTTACTTTAAGATATTCATGTGATTTTCAAATAGCGTTATTTATATTAAATTCTTAGCACCACTCCTAAAACATAGTAAGTGAATAATTATGCCTCTTTAATTTACCCAAAACATGTTAACTACTTCTGTCCATGTCTAGGTATTCTTTTAGATGTGGTGAATACACAGGCGCACAATATAGACACATCCCCTATCCTCTTGAAAAGACAGGCAATAAACTTATATATATATATGTATATATATATATAAACTTATATATAAACTTATATATATAATATAAGGCAATAAACTTATATATATATATATATATATATATATATATATGTATAATATGCCTCTTTAATTTACTCAAAACATGTTAACTACTTCTGTCCATGTCTAGGTATTCTTTTAGATATGGTGAATACACAGGTGCACAATATAGACACATCCCCTATCCTCTTGAAAAGACAGGCAATAAACTTATATATATATATAAACTTATATATATAATGTATGCTATATTCTGCATAAAAATAGAAAAATGATGCTGGACAGCATTGGGAGTGACTAGGGAAGGAACACCTCCTTACATAAAGTAGTTATGAGAATGCTTTGTAATAGAAAGAGGCCAGATCATCCAATGTCTTGTAGATGATGTAATGGAATTTCTATTGCATTCTATTTTGTCTTGGAGAAACTACAGGGAAATATTGAGCATAAGGGTGACAGGATCTAATTTAAGTTTTATACAGATCAATCTGGCTGTTCCAGAGAAAATAAAATGTGGAAGAACTACAATAGTGATCGCTCCTAGAGCAGTTAGAAGGCTGTTTTAGTAATGAAAGTGAGAAATTATAGTGACTTGGATTAAGAGAGGTTGTGGAGGTAATGAGAAGTATTTGGATATATTCAAAGATGTTAGAATTAATAGATTCATCATAGATAGGAGTCATGGGAGAAATGGCCATGCATGTCATCTCAATTTGCCTAGGAACGTCCTGTATCCTAGCCACTTTCACATCGTTCCTAGATTTTAATTTTTTAAAAAACATATATTTATATTGCTTTCATTCAAATAAGCTCAGTTGGTATGATAGACCTTAATTTTGTACTTTTACTTCTGCCCGGGTCTTGTTTAATAGTGCCTTATTGTCTTGTCTGAATGCACATGAATTTTTCTTGTAGTTATATCAGTGTTTGCTTCACATATTTTGAAGCTCTATGAACTGCACATACATTTGTGATTGTTCATTTTCTTGATTAAGTGAGACTTAAAAAATATGAAATTATCTTATTTATCCCTGGTAATATTATTTATTCTGAAGTAAATTCTGATACTAATATAATTATCAGTCCTCACATGGCATAACTTTTCTATTATTTACTTTTAACCTATTTATATTGTTATAATTAAAGTGGGCTTCTAGTAGGCAGTTTATAGGTGAGTATAATTTTTAAAAATCCACTTTGAGAATCTCTGTTTTTAAATTGATGTACTTATGCCATTTGCATTTATTATAATTGTTGATATGGCAGTATGTAGGTTTACCATTTTATTATTTGTCTTCTCTTTATATTTTTTACCCTCTGTTTCCTATTTACTTTAATATTTTTATTATACTTTACCATATGATTTTAATCTATTTACTGGCTTTTAGGCTATATTTTGTTGTTATTTTAGTTTGCTAGTATTCATTTCAGGGAGGAAATACACATAGTTTGGTCTCATTAGAACTAATATAAAACCACAAGTAAAACATAGAACACGGAATTCTACACACCTTTAAAATAACCTACACAATTTTATTTTGTTTTCATCAGCCATACACACTTAGAACACTTAAAATATAACTACAGACTCTTATATGTTTCCAGATATTTACCATTTCTGTTGCTTTCTTATTCCAAAAGTTCTGTGTTTCTCTTGGGCATCATTTCTCTTCAAACTTTAGACCTCCTATTAGCATTTATTTTAGAACAGTTTTGCTGGTGACAGATCCTTTTGGTTTTCCTTTATCTTTATTTATTTAGCTTCATTTAAAGAATATTTCAATTTGATGTAAACACCAGGTTGACATTGCATCTAACACTTCATAGACATTGTTCTGCTATCTTATGCTGCCATGGTTTTGTTGAAAACCTGCTATTTGAGTCATCACACCTTTACATCCATTATGCCATTTTTCTTTTATTGTTTCAAGATTTTTTTCTTTATATTCAGTTTTCTACAATTTGATTATATTATGTCTGAGTGGGCTTTTATATTATTTTTTGTTTCTTTTTTTTTTTTTTTTTTTGGAGTTTGTCATCTGTGGGATCTTATGAGCTTCTTGGATCTTTCAATTTATTTTTTTTACACAATTTACAAGTTGTACACAATGCATTTCATTAGATTCTTGTGATATGCCAGTCACCTTATCCTGTCTCTATGAGACGTCAATGACAACTGTATCAGACCTTTGATATTGCTCTATAGGTCTTTGTAAATCTGTTCATTATTTTGTTGGTTTCACTCTGTTCTTCACATATGCATCAGTTTCTTGGGGCTTCTGTGACTCAGTACCAGACACTGTCTGGCTTAAAACAACAGAAATATATTTTCTTATGGTTTTGGAGGCTAGAAGTTAAAAGCCAAGATGTCAGCAAGGTTATGCTTCCTTGAGACTCTGGGTAGCATTCTTCCTTGCTTCTTCATAGCTTCTGGTGGTGGCCATCAATCATTGGCATCCTTGATTTGCAGCCACATTACTCCCATCTCTGCCTCTGTCATCACATAGTATTCTTCCTGTGCATCTGTCTCCTCTTCTTATAAGGTCACCAGTCATGTTGGTTTAAGGGCTCACTCTACCCTAGTATGACTCAACTTGAATAATAGTATCTGCAATGGCTCCACTACCAAATAAAGTCACATTCTAAGGTTCTTGGAAGGACCTGAATTTTGGGGGGGGGTGTGTTAGCTAACCCAGGACAAAATTGCATAATTTCTACTGATATGTGGAAAATTCAACTGGTCCACTGACTACTGTCATCTCCATTCTGATATTGAGCCTGTTATAGTGAATTTTTTATTTCAGATATTGTAATTCTCGGTTAAAAATTTCAATTCTTGGGGCACCTGGGTGGCTCAGTCAATTAAATATCCAACTCTTGATTTTGGCTCTGGTCATGATCTAATGGTTCATGAGTTTGAGCCGCATGTCGGGCTCTGTGCTGATGGTGCAGAGCCTGCTTGGGATTCTCTCTCTTTCCCTTTCACTCTGTACCTCTCCTGCTTGTGCACTCTCTCTCTCAATATAAATAAATAAACTTTAAAAAATTAACTTCTTCCTTTATCTTATTTTCTAATTTACCTTCCATACTACATTCCTTTTAACATTGTTCATTTTAATGTTATGAAGGATAATTGTGATAGATGAATTAAAGATTTTTTAAATAACTCTAACATCTCAGTCATTTCAGATGATCCACCATAAGTGCCCGAAGATCAATGCTAAAGGATGGTTTTTAAATTAAAGAGAAATGAGATATGACACACATTCAGCAAAATTCAAGTGGTTTACTATGGCTAAAGGGATGTATATCTGTGAGTGGTAATTTGAGGACACTAGCAAGCTATATGTTATTGTTTGAAGGAACATATATGTTCAGTAAAGAATGTTTACTTTATTTTTAAAAGCTGTAGGAAAGTAAAGTTTCATGTTTTATACAGATAAATGACTGGGTTAGATGTGTTCTATCAGACCCTCCATCTTTCACAACTACTACAATTACTAGCAGTGTGGTAGTTCAGTAAAGAGGCAAGAACATTAATTATTTAAATCCATGCCAGAAATGATGTGAGTTTAAACATAGTAATAGCAGTGTAAATGGAGAGAGGGGAAAATACTTTTGGGGATTTAGAGTAGATAGGATGTGCAGAGGTGAAAAAGATAAAAGAGATTAGGATGTTACCTAAATTTCTTTCTTGGAAAAATTTATGGACCCTGATGAAAATCATTCAGGTGAGAGCTATAAGAAGAGAAACAGAATAGCCCAAACAGATTAATAATTATGCTTTCAACATGCAAAAGTTGAGTAGATGTGAAATATCCTAGGAGCTATTTACAGTAGGAAGGTGGATATACACATTTTATGCCATGAAAAAGGCCTGTACTAGATATAATTTGCTATTTATCATAGTTTTCTGAGGCTTAGAATATAAGCCTCATGACATGCCAAGACTGTCTGCTTTGTTTACTACTGTGTTCCAGCACCTAGTAAAGTATCTTCCCCAATTAGGTATTTGATAAACATTTGTTGAATCTGTGAACCAGTTTGTATTTAATATTAATTTATAGCTCTTGATGAGATCACCTGAGTATATAGCAGGAGAACAGAGGACCCAGAGCACAGCCATCGGGAAATGTCAATTCCATTGCATACAATTGAAATTTGGAGAGAAATAGCCACTGAGATAAATGGGAACCCAGAAAATGAAGTATGCAGAGGTAAAGACAGAGAAAGTTTTATAAAGTTTGTCAGAATTAAGTTAATGACTACCGAGGTCACATAAGGAAATAAACAGGGACTCCTGATCTGGTGTCAAAGATTGGAGATGACCATATTGACATTAGCTATTGGAATAATTAGACAGAAGTTAGATCAAGGTATGTCGAAGAATGAAGGAGAAAGGAGCAAGTGAAAAATGTTAACTTACTTGCGATGAAGGGAAGTCAAAATATGAGTCATAGCGAAAGCAAGATACAAAATTTGCTATTGTATATATACTAAATGGAAGGAAGGAATAATATGAGAGGATTGGAGGATGCAAGAAAAAGTAGGCATCAAAGAAGTGTAAATTTACAAAATTTAAGTTCAAACACTATTACTCTGTTGATTTAATAGTGCATGTCTGAACACACGCACATTGTTGAATGGGCAGTTATACATAGGAGGATTAGACAAAGTTTTAATTAAGAGGTTTTTCGGTCAGTGTCTTGCAGTGAATGCTAATGAGGTATATTGCATACATTGAGACTGATTTTCATTTGTGCATCAACCCTTTTAATAAGAGTATCTAATTAAGACATTCATTAAAAGTCTATAATGTTAACTTAATGGGAAAAAATTCAATAGAAGTCCATTAGGTTCTCCTTGTTACCTTAAAATTATACAAGTTTAACAAATGCCTTAATTAGTAAAGGAAAGAAATATTAAACAATTTAATTTAGTTATTTAATATAGAGAATAGCATTTTCTCGTGCAGATGCTTTATTTTATTGATATATAATATAAATGTATTTTTAAATATCAAATAATTTATTTCATTTTAGGTCAGTAATACATGTTTCTATGGAGGATGTAGAGCTGTGATGTATAAAATAAAATTCTAGAGAGACCATCATAAAGCCTTTATAGTAGTTCTTGGGTAGGTGTAATTCTCATTATTTTATTTCCTTCAGAACTGAAAGTTCAAGTTGATAATAGATATTTGCCCAGTTTTCAAAGAGTGTTGACATCATGTTTTATTAAAACAAAGAAGAAAGAACAAAGCAAAAATTTTGTTGAGATAAAAGACTGGGTTTTCATGCAGTAGCTGTAGTCATGATGCTTTCAGTTCCTGTTGCAGCGGTGGTTGCATTTTTTTCCCTCTATATTTAATCCAGTGTTTTTCTGTTTCCTCCTAAGGATTATTTGGGTTAATAAAAATTTATGATTAATCATAATATTAGTAACAGTATTCACCTGTAAATAGCCTTTAATAAAAGATCTGACACAGACATAGAACTAAAATTCAAAGATTTTGGAGAAGGCTTACTTCAAGGAATCTGATATTTGAATGAGTATTGAAGGTCATAATACTTCTCAGCAAGTTCTGAATGCTAAAATTTAATCAAAACTAATGATTGCAGGAAACTGACTCTTACTTTTGGATTCTGATGACATTAAAAGTCTTAGAGAAAATACTACATGAAATAATCTGTTCAAAGCCCAGTAGTTCCTATAATCTGATACAGTTATGAATATCAAAGAATTATTTCATGTTAGTCTGGAATTTAGACTGGCTTTCTATAAAGTTTATGCCAAAGATTTACATGAAGTAAGTTTCCCTAGAAAGTAGAGCCCGAGGTGGGGAGTCTTGATCAAGTGTTGTACTTCTATACCAGAAGAAGGTGAGATGAAGAAAGCAAGTAGAAGAAGGAAAAACAGCAAAGAAAGAAGGCTGTTTTAGCTCGAAACTAGCTGCAGTTTGATTATACAGGAACGTGCTGACACGTACATTGCACCATGGAGTTAGTACCACCTTGACATAAGAGGAGAACTGTTTATATACTCTTCTGTCTGTCAGTCAGCTCAGTGCTGCCTCAGAACTGGAAAAGGAAGCCAGAGTCCTCAAACAGGTAGCACTCATTCACCTAAGGGCAATTTCCCGGGTAAGGGAGTAGCTCGAAGTTATCTGCCAACACTCACAGCATCTGTAAAGCATTTCTGGGGGTTCTTCTTTGAATAGCAATTCTCTTTTACTTACTTAAATATCCCCTTAGTTCTTGACTTTACCTAGACTTTTTGACTAATTGTAACTTATATTGAGTGTTTCAAAATGCCGTAAGTTGATTTTCAAACCATTCTACATGCATTTTATTTTTCCTTTTATGAAAGTAGAAACATGATATCCTCTCAGATTTGATATTTTATGCCTTTTTAATGTTTATTTATTTTTTAATTTTTACGTTGAGAGAGCACAAGCAGGAGAGAGGCAGAAAGAGAGAGCGAGCGAGAATCCCAGCAGGCTCCATGATGATGATGTCAGTTCAGTCTCATGAACCATGAATTCATGACCTGAGCGTAAACTAAGAATCTCATGCTTACCTGACTGAGTCACCCAGGCTCATAATTTCTGAGTAATACACTCTAGAAATAATAAAACTGTCTAACATATTGTGATACCGATTTCATTCTGTTAAGATTTTACTAAAACACATGCCAAAGAGGACGATGTAGCAGAAGAGCTAAAACAAACATAGAAAAAAGTGTATTGCAACACATTTTTTCTAAGTTGATGAAATATTTTATGTCAGTAGCTGATTCTACTCCAGAGTATTTTTTTTTTCATTTTTTACACAAATATGTGGTGGTGTTTTTATTTCATTACAACTTCTGGAAAACCTTTCTACAGAAGGGTTTGTGGGACAAGCTACAGACTTTGATGTAGTAATTTGTCCTGAGTGTACACGTGATTCTCTTTACCTTTATTTCGGAGAGCATACTTAAACCTTTGAAAGCAGCACTAATCTCTGTCATTCACCTCAGAGATGTGGAATTGTTGATTTACTCTCTTGGTGAGCAGCTGTGTGCGTGAGAAAATAGTTTCAACGTGTATAAGGCAACATAGAAAGTAATTCAGAACATAAGAAATTTATTTAAACAGGTCAATTTATGCAAACAAACCAATAACTACAAAGTCAAACACAGAAACCCTTAAAATTAAGGGAAATGAAAAATTTCATCAAAGACGTGAAAATACAATATTCAAAAAATAATAAAAATTGGACAGATAGACATACGTACTTTGTAATTAGTTCATTTATTTTTGTGAAAGAAAGAGGGAGGGTATGAGCATGGAAGGGGCAGGAGACGAGAGAGGAGAGAGAATCTTAAGCAGGCTCCATACTCAGCACATTGCGGGGCTCGATCTAACAACCATGAGATCATGACCTGAGCCAAAAACAGGAGTCAGATGCTCAACAGACTGTGCCACCCTGGCACCCAAGATAGTCTGAAAATACAGAGATAAAATATTGTCACTGTATGGGAGCAGACATATGAAATGCATGTGCAGTGAACAGTAGGCCAGGTAGCTTGGAATTGGGTGCCATTGCATAGAAGGAGAAAAACAAAAACAAAAACCTTACAGTAGAAAAGGAATTGTATGGAGTCCTGCATAGTAGGCTCAAAAAACTCTGCTCTTTTAGAGAACAGAAATATTTGACAGACTTTTGAAATATAGAATGACATGAACAGAATTAGTCTTGTAAAGATGGACATGGCTACAGCATTACTCAGTGTGTATTTATGTGGTCAAGAAATAGTTTAGAGAAGTAAGTTAAGTAACCGTTTAATGTGTTCTCAAAGTAGATACCCCACAAAAGAGTCAAGATTTAATTTCAAAATTGCTATTGAAAAAAAAATGCAGATGTTCCAGTCACATTGCATACAAATTTCTTTTCATTACCACCACCTCACAGAGGTCACTGACATGCTAAATCCTACCTCTTCCTTCAAGGAAATAAGAAAGGGTATACATATGTGCTTCATTCATTTTCGCTGCTCCTTAGACTGACACCAAAGAACATGTGTACATATATGATATCTGTAAAATTTAGGTTCCATGAATTCAAAGTATCTTTAAGGTCATAAAGGTCATTACTGTGATAACAAATCTGGACCACCTTAACATTTAGGATATATGTTTTGTGTGTGTATATATATACGTATACACACACACAATCACCTTGACCTTTAGGATACATATATATTGTGTGTATACACCCTCACACGCGCACACACACACACATACACACACACTTATTTTCATTCTTTATTTCTTGGAGCTCACAGAATCAAATAATTATTACAGATTGGTGGGTGAAAACTGAAGACAGTATTTCAAACAAGTCCATGATAGGAAAGAGGAAACACGGCGATCAATTAGCTGTGTCAAGGAGACTGTAGATTAAAGAAGCCTCCGTAGGAATTAAATTATTTTGATTCAATGTTTCCTTTTATTTATAAGTCATCTTTCTTTGACACATAAATGACATTGTGAACACTGAGGTCAAAAATGGTGTCTTTGCAACCATAATATATACTATGTGCAGAGTTTTCAAATAGTGTGTTCTAAATTGAATTATTAATATTTAATTGAATAAGTCAGAGAAAAGAACAAAAAGAGGTTGTCTTCAACGTACAAAGGGGTTAGGTCCCTAAAAGTCACATAAACTGGTGATGTAGAATAATAGATGCATGTTTGTGATCACAATAGAAAAATTGAATTCATTCACTTATTCATTTAAGCAATTACTCGTTGAATACGTACTTAGTCACTTTGCAAAATATTACCAAAAAAAAAAAAAAAGGAAAATATATTATTCCTCCTCTTAAAAAATGCCCTTTTAGTTTAGTGGAGAGGAAAACATGACAGTTATTTCAATCAACATAACCTGTCAAATTCATAGTATAATAAATGTATAATTGAAGTGCAATGAAAATATAGAGTCAGATGATTTTTTTCTACTGAGGCAGACACAAAAAGGTGTGCTGACTGCTCAATGGCAATGTCACTCTTCAAAGCTTGTGGAATATTAAAGGTAGATGTAGACAGGAAGGGACTGAGAAAGAACATGCCAGACAGAGGAGAGAGCACATGCAATGGCCTAGGTGATTAGATATAATGACATATTTGTGCAAAAATAATGTATGTTTGAACAAAAGGGAAATTGGCAGAAACTTAGGCTAAATAATAAGTGATTGAGGAGTCATTGAGAAGTTTTATGCAATATGATTCCAAATAATCACTGTCCCTTGGGAAAAGATTAAAAGTGTAATCATTAAGAGGCTTCACAGTAGCCAGGAACAACAACAACAACAACAACAAGAAAAAACAGTGGGCACATGAACTAAGGCAGTATCATGGGTAAAAAGGAATATTTTTGTATTTTTTAAAAGAAATTAGGGAAATTGGTGTTAAAGGGAGAGGATGAAATCCAGGATATTTTTCACCTTGATGGGTTAAATGGCCAGTTGGCTGGATGGCAGTGTTTTATACCAGCCTATAAAGTTTTAGTTAGTCCTCAGGACTGCTGAAGTATTGAACTTTTATACGCACAATCTGAAGTCAGTGCTGTCCTCCTATGGTCCTAGAACACTGGACCATAGAGTCGAAGAGAGATTTCTCTGAATTTCCATGTTTCTGTCTCAGTGCTAACATAGCATGATAAAGCTGTGGTAGTTTTCTGTCTTTTCTTCTTTCAGTTCCCTTATTGGAAAGTATTTGTGCTGAAGCCTATTTGCTTCTAGGGTGCCCCTATCTTTGTTCTTGTGTGTCATAAAAACTTAACCCGCAGAAACTATTATATAACTGATGACTATGTTCCTAGGTTAAGCTGCATTACATGTATAACAAAGTTTTGTTCCTCATAGGGACATCTTAAAAACTTTGAAATTAATACAAGTTTTTCCAGAGAGAGTGAACATTATATAATCAGGAGTTATAGAGATTGGAGCTAGACACAAGTTTCTTGCTTTTCTGGATTTATAAGTGAAAGTACGTGAAACATGGAAGATGTAACGCAGATTGAGTGGGCATTCTGAAATTGGCCATGCCAGTGTACTTCTTTTTAAACGCCTTGTCACTTCATATTCCCATTTTCTGTAGCAAATTCTTTCTTTTGTTGATAAGCCTTATATTTAGCACACGTTGTACATTTTACTGTCAGATACCAAGTTAAGCTTTATGTGAAAATGAGAAATTATCATCAAAGGCTCAAACCTTCCGGGTGATACTAAAGGGAACGTGAGAGCACATAAGCAACAGATTAAGTGTTTTTAGTGGGGAAAGAAAATGATCTTCCACCATGTTTCAATTCATGGGTGTTTCCAGGTAGTAGTGTAAAATAGTAAATCAAGTAAGACATAATGAATATGCAACTTATTTGAAATGATATCATGGCCGACTTCAAATTCAATGAAAAAAAATGAAACAAAAGCTGTAACAACCAAAAGATATATGACTTAAGTATCCTTAATTATGAAGCTTTTATTTTTCCCTAGATAATTTTGATTTTATCCTTAATTAAATGACATTGTGTTATATTACACAGACTCCACCCAAATCTTCCCAGTTTTTTAACCGAGATAGAACTAATTAAGCCATGCGTTATTCTACTTCTAATTACTATTCAATTATATTTTTATGGTTTTTCAATCATAAAGCCATCATCATAAGATAGGTGCCTTATTCCCAGGCTATAGAATTAGTGTGTGCATTGGATCATACTCAGGTAGTTATTCTGTTACATTTACTTAAATTTCTTTCTCTAGTACGATAGATTTTCTACTCGGAATTCTTTTATGATCAGTATTGTCCACTCTAAAGGAAAAAATGAAAGACATTATTTTAGTATGTTGTAATCCATTTAAGTATGTACATTCACAGATTTATCCATACCGCTGCAAAGTGTGTGGGAAAAATACTATTTCTTCATTTCATTATAAGTTATTTCAATATAAGAAAATATCAGTTTGGCTTGACTCCAGTAATTTTATTTTGATCTTGCAGCTTGATCATTTTTTTTAAGTAACTCTCTCCATTTTAGATTAATGTTCAGTATTTAAGAATCCCTCTCTCCTCCAAGTTAAATTCCCTCTTGGGTCCTTTTGGTTGAGGGAAAGAAAGTGCTTCTGATTTGTGCTTAATATTCTTGAACTGTTCTCAGTTCTGGTATCTATTGTGACTATCAGTTTCTTTCCTAAGAATTAGGTCAAAATTAGCTTCCAAAAGTTGAAGCAAAAAGAATCCATGATTTTTACTCTCTCTCTTTATGCTTAGTATTATTCTGTAGTCTCCTGGGAAAGGCATTGGTCTAACTTTGGTTTTGCTTCTGCTACTAGTGCTGTGAATTTTTTTTTTTTTTAAGTTCTATGAATTTTTTTTTTTTTTTTTAAGTTCTACATGGTACCCTGCTCAGGCTTTCTGCTCTACCACCCTCCTTTACACCACCGCTTTGTATCTGATGGTGGAATTTCACTTATTGGAAACTGATTAAAGGCCCTCACCTAAATACCATGCTTCCCACAGGGACAGTCAGGAACATCCTGGTCTCTTCTGTGAATCCTGGGAACTAAAAAAGCTCAAGACATCCTAGACTTGCAGTGGTGTATCAACTAATTTATTCTGATGTCCCACATTCACAATAAATGCTCTGGATATACTGTAGCATGATCTCTTTGAGGAGTCTCAAACATAAAATCTGAATTCAGGCAAAAACCCTTGGACGTGCCATTTTTTCTTAAAGTAACCTCACACACCTTCATCACATTGCACTGAACATCAAAGAGCAGAGATCACTGCCGTGGAAGTCTTTCCTTCCATTTTTTTCTTTCTTTCTTATATAGTAATCACCTTTGCTAAAAGAAATTCAGTTGTTCTTTCTTCCATTTTTAATTGGGATTAATCAATTTTATATCCTTTACTCCTAGGACAGAGGCCCTCATGACTTATACTCTGGGTGCAAAATCTATCCTGTCTACAGTGAGGCCGAAAGTTGATATAAGACATGCGGTATTAAATTAATATGATAAAGAAATTCAGAATCATTTCTCTATATATACACATGGCTTTAAAGCATATGGGGGTGCTGCAAAATAGGACTTTAGATAAAAGAATTTGTGCTTTTAAAATAAGAGTACCCATATTAAGGGTATTAAAAGGTATTAAAAATCCTATTGGATCAGAATTTGAATATTTTTCTCTTTCCTATTAAAATACCTCTGAAGCATTCCATTTCTCTCTGCCCTACCTGCCTTATCAAAAACAAATTAAACAAAAACACACAAACCTCAGAAAATTGGATGCCTCAGGCTAACATCAGCAAGATTTGTTAATATTTCTCAAATTATTACCCATATTTTAAATTTTATAATATGTTATGTGTTTATATCCTGATTATTTCAGATTATTTTATGATATGAACATAAGACAGTAATATAAACCTAATTCTACTTATCTAATCAGAATATTTACCAAACCATTCCCTTGTGGTGCAAGTATTGTTTACTTCTGAGTCTATGAGTGAATTTTGGCAAAGAACCTTCTAAATCTGAGTGGAGAAGTTTTGTGTGTGTACCTTCATTAATCATTTCTGAATAAAAGAACAACATTTTCATCAGTTTCTAACAGGAAACTATAACACACAAAATATTAAGAATCTTTTCTTTGAAGAGATAGTAAAAAAATTATAAAGAATTAAGAAAGCCAATTAAAATAAGAAATAAAAACTGAAGAGGGAATGCTCATTAAGGCATTAAAGTGGCCAAACTATCGTTGTGTTCATGTAAGGATTATGTTAGAATTTCCCCTCTGTCCAAATGCACTGGTCTTCTGCTCTGTCTCTCCCCAGTGTCCACTCATTGGTTTCTCTAATCCACTTCCAGCACAGCTGTCAGAGACATCTAAATGCCAGTCTGATCACATCACTCCTCCCTTCATAAGTAAAGCAAGAAATGTATAAATCTTATTATTATAGTCTCATTTTCTTGTTTAGCATTTCACAAATGTTTGCATATTAATTTAATAAGACAAAGGACAAAGTATGAATGTCAAACAGAGGAACTGGAGATATATATATTTTAATGTAAATAACTGGTTGGTCTTGATGTATTTTTGATTACACCTTCTTCATCCTCTATTGCCATTGTCAATTTATTTTGAACACTAAATTCATGCCATTTAGTTATTTTATGTGTTAGCATCCTAAAAGATAATGGATTGTCAGAATAAAAGAAAAAAAAGATAAATGATACAATTTTAATAAACTAGCTGATTATCAAAGTGTGGAACAGGTTAATGGAAATCAAGAATCATGGAGTACTTTAAGGGTGACAATGGAGAGAAACTAATGACCACATCTCATGAAAAAAAAAAAAATCGAGAAGCAAGAGTTACAAAAATTCAGAGGAAGCTGGTATCTGTTAGGAGAGAGCCAGGCACACAGAACCTGTGGTGTTAGATAGAGGAATGGAGATGATGCCAATCCACAGTGGGCCAGATGGGAGGGAGCTAAGACAAGAATATCTTGGGCCTTTGGTTCTCCTTTTGTTGCATATCATGAGTCAAACCCAGTCAGAAACCAGAAAGCAAGGGAATCCTATTGATGTAGTATGACAAGGTTCAAAGTATAGACCACAGAGTTTGGTGGAAAAGAGTGAAGAGTGAATATGGAGGAAGAAATGAGTAACTAGATATTAAGTATAGGATCAAAGATGATGAAGAATCAGTCTGACCTTGTGAGAATATCTTAACTTGGCTAAGTTGTTAGTTTTTAATATCTGTTAACAAATGGTCACAATTAGTGACTGTCATTTTTTCAATTCAATATTTATATTGGTGTATTCTCATATTATATCTCTTGTTTCTGTATACCCAAAAGAAATCTATTTAACTTTTAAAAGTAACTTTTTAATTATATGGTATGCATGTGTGTTTGTGCATGTGTATGTATTAGCATTGACTCTATTGCTGTTATTGTTTAACCCTTACACACATTGATTTCTGACTAGCTAATAAATGATTCAGTTATTAAGATAGATGAAAATGTTAACTTATGCTGTCATTTAATGTAGTTACATGTTACTATTGCCAAATACGATGCCATCTATAACTTGATTACAAATTTTATATTAAGCAGTCAAATTTTCATTTAAAATTAGGTATTTATAAAAATTCTAGCCTAATGAAAGTATAAAGAAGAGATTAGTTATATTATAGAAGAAGAATATCTATGTTGGAATTAATTTCTTTCAGGCTTTAATCCATTTACTTAATGTTTTCTATATTTATCATTGAAAAATCAAATACAAAATATATAATTATTTAAATACATTCTATAACAATATAATTATATGTATTATTCCTGAATTAGTATTTATTATTCCTATTTATATGTTTTCCTTAATAAATACCTTACCTAGGATTCGACTTAGTTCATCATGCCCAAGGAAAGCTATTGTTTTAGTTTTTATTTGCAACTGAAGTTAAGCTTTTTCTACAATTTCTGTGCAAGATAGTGTACACAAATTACCAGATTTGCAAACAGAAGATTTCTACTTTTTTTCCCTAGGTGGAAATGTGAGGAAATAAAAGTCATACTGCATTATTAATTAATAAAAGTCGTACGTATACATTATTTAATGTATATGTACTATACATTAAAATATATAGTACACATGATTATAGGGTCCTTACTTTCTGACTCTTTCTCTAGGCACTGCAGAAAGCCCATTCCAGGCTGATGATACCTTAAGGAATTTGATGTAAAATCTAATGAGAGACTTCATATCTTCTTACTATGTATTTGAAAACTGACCCAGAGACAAATGGTTAAGCAACAACAGTAGATTTATAAATGAATGGACAGAGATATAGAATAATCCATTTGTTAGATAGAAGAGAAGAAATTTTTGACATTTAAGATCCTTAGAAGTATTAACTTCTACATTTCCTTTAATTTTTTTTCTGAAATACTTTATTTGTGTCTTAATAAACCTTTTATTTGCTGTTCTGCAGTATAATTTTTTTCCTTCTTTCTTTCTTTCTTTTTTTTTTTTTTTTTTTTTGCTGTTCCCAGAATAACTTACTAAAAATATAATCAGATACTGTCATTTCCCTGGTAAAAAGATGTACGAGTGATTCTCCAAGACTCAGTATATTCAGGATTAAATATAAACTCAGGTTTCAGGATTAAGTACAGACGCATCAAGTTGATAACAGAGGCAACTGTGTATATGTAGGCATCATTGCTTACTGTATTGTATACTACAGAAAAAAATGAATATAATTACACAAATATGTATGGATATGTATGGATACATATGTATGGATATGTATGGATAAATTATCGACTTATTAAGAAGACATAAATAAAATATAACAGCTTTCAGGAGATAAATTAATAATGCTATGCTGACTGCATTTGGAGAGAAGTGGACCATGTAGTTGACTATATTTGAGGCAACTGCATTAAGTTTAGAGTGAATAAAGGGACATGCCAGGGGGTTGTGGAAAGGCAGCAACATTTCAAGAAATATTTCTAGGAAACCTTCAAAAACCTCAGTGTTAACTGGATAAGAGTGGTCAACTTAAGAGATAACTAAAAACTAATCTTAATTTTTAGTTCTAGGAGTAAGAAAATAGCAGTAGAATGAAGAGATTTAGACTACGGGTAGACGGTCTTAGTTATGGAATAACATGACCAGTCATATTTTAGATGTTTTTATTTTAAGGTAAAAATGAAACTTTCAAGCGTAGATTTAAATTATAAATTGCACTTATAAAATTAGAGGCCAAACTAAGAATATAGAAATTATTAACATAAAAGATACAGCATTTCAACTGAAATAACAAAATAAGAATATTGCTAACGTGATAAGAAGACAGAGAAAAGAACTGAGCCTTGTCTTCATTCTTTTCCATACTGTTCTTTTGAAGCCTCAGGACCTATATCAAATAGCATGAAATGTTTGTAGTTTTTTTTTCTATTTTTTCACTAAATAATTAATACATGATAGAGAGATAATAGAAAAATGATAGACTTTCTCATTTATGTTTCTATAAAATTGTTTCTTTAATTAAATGCTTCAAATTCATATATAATATTTTTGCACACATATCTCTCTTTCTGATTTTACATTAAACCACAGAAAGTAAATCTTGAGATTTAATGTAATTTCAGAATAATCTGCCATAGTTTGTGGATACTAGGCCTTGTTTTATAAATATTTATCCTACCACTCAAACACTAACATAGTTCCTTAAATAATAAAAATATATATTTTTAATATGAGTATATTTACCAATGAATATCGGAATAACAAGACCCCTCCCAACACACAGATAAATATGATGGGATTTTGTAACAAGGGCTCACTGTGAGTCATATTTACTCAAAATTACCAGTTTTCATACCACTTACCAAATATGTTGATTTTCTGTGCTTTAAAATTTTAAAGTTGAATTCTTAAACCTGTACTCATTCTTATTAAGTTAACTGCAGCTGATGAACTTCAGCTAAAATAGGACCATCAGACAAAAGCTACCTAATCTTTCTACCAACAAATTTGTTATTCTATTCCCTAATTAGTTTCTTTCCTTAGGTAATGATAGATTGTCTCTGATCCTGTCTCAGACTAGCTGTTCTGGATCTCAACCAATCTCACCTCGAGCACTTTCCCCTTTGTCTAACTCAATAATTTCTCCCTCTTTATTGGATCATTCCCATTAGCAAACAAATATGCTATTTCTTGTCTTAAAAATTAATACTCTCCATTGATTCTACATCCTCCAGTTGCCACACCATATCTCTAGTCTACAACACAGAATCATGAAATAATTGAATAAATTCTTACTTTGCAGCCTTTACTGGGATACTATTTTACTAAACCCATGGCAATTATGTAGTAAATATACCAGTAGACACCTCTCTTATTTAATCTCTCAAAATAAATCAGTGTAATTACCTCCTCCTCCTTGAAATTCATTCTTCTCTTACCCTCTGTGATGCCACATCCTTCTAAACTTTCTTCTACCTCACAATGTACACTTATTTACACTTTTGCCTGCTCCTGTCTTAGGTTTCACCTCTAAGTGTCAGAGTACCCTAGAAACTTTGTCCTGTACCCTCTTCTTGATTTCTTTTTGTGACATCATTTGATTCGAGGTGTTAATTGAAATCTGTTTGTCATGCGTCCGAAGCCCTGGACACACCCATGAAACTTACATTGGTATCTTTAACTGCCATTTGACCTGCCAATCAGGATTAGAAATAGCATCTCAAACTTAATAAACACCCAGTATTTATTTGCATTTCTCTATCCTTCATAGTCTCCCAAGCTCAGCCAGTGTTACCAGCATTCACTAAGTTTTGTTTAAGGCAACAATCTAGAAGATATTCCTGGTCTTTGATTTCACCTAAATCCCTACATTGGATTCAATTCCTACTGATTATTTTCACAAAACATATAATAAATTTTTCTGCACTATTTGTCCTGGTTTATAGTCATTGTCTACCTCAGCCTCTTTGCTCCAGTTGCACAGATAGTTTTTACTTTCTGTTAAACCAAACCAGTTTTAAGGAACATTTATTCTCTTTGTAATGCTGTTATCCTTGTTATTTGCTTAACTGGCCATTAACTGATATTCAGATCTTAAATTAAGCTCTACCCTTACTTAACTAATTTAATTTAAATTGAACCAGAGACTTTCTCCTTGATCAAACTTTAGATAGACTTTTTAAAGCCCTCTTCTCAACTGGTCCTGAACTTTGCCCCTAGTCCTTGGCAGCAAGAATCCTGCTAAGCCAGTTTAGACAGAATCCCCCATCTTTGATATTCAATCACCTTGTCCTGTCTTCAGCAAGAGTCTTGTCAGGTCAGTTTAGCAAGAATCCCTCTACCCTTGATGTCTCCTCTGAGAACTGCCCATCGCGGATCCCTCCGCTCTGCTCATTAGCTGTAAATCCCCAGCTCTCTTTTCTGGTTCAGAGTTGAGCTAGATCTCTCTTCCCTATTACAGTATTCTTATTGAATGATATTGAATAAAGTCATACTTGTTTTTTAAAAAAAAGTGTCAGGGTATTTTTTTAAATAAGGTATAACTACATCATTCAATCTCAACTACTCATCCAGTTACTGTCATTCCCTTCATATTAATTTATTTATCTATGTAGCACTACCACTGCCAGGCAGGTTTTTTATTTATTTACTTGTTTATTTGTTGTTTATTTATTTATTATTTTGAAGAAGGGAGAGAGAGAGAGAGGCAGAAAGAAGAGAGAGGGAGAAAGCCAAGTAAATTCTGTGCTGTCAGTCCAGAGACTGGGGCAGGGCTCAATCTCACAGATCTTGAGATCATGACTGAGCCAAAATCGAGAGTCAGATGCTTAACTGCTACTCAGGAGCCCCTGCCAGGTAGTTTTAATATTCTTTCCTACGTTTCGTTCTTTTATTCTTCCTTTCTTTCTCCCTTCCTTTCTTATTTCATTCTTTTCCTCTTTTATTGCTATATTTTTGCTTTATTCTCTTTTCCTTTCTTCATTGACTTTCGCCACCCTAAACTTCATATATGCAGGAATATTATATCTCTTTTAAGTAGTGTATCCTCAGTGATTGAAGAGCAATTGCCGTAGAGCAGGCCAATAAAAACTTGTTAAATCACTAATTGAGTCATTACAAAATCAAAGTACTTATTAAGATAGGAATAAAGATGAAAGACCTAGAAATTAGAGCAAAGATAAGGAAATATTTCTCCACAATGGAAAAGTACTACACAAGACATTATAAATGATTTGAGGGATAGGAATAGGGATGTATTATGCATCTATGGTAGGAATTAACTGAATAAAAACAAATACAATAGTGTAAGATGGACTAGAAATCACTAATTACCACTTTCTAAATCTAGCTTCTTCTAATACTTTTCAAATTTACACCTTGATATTTAATAACAATAGGATATTAAATATGCTTGCTTCTTTTCCTATATCTTACAAATAGAATTAATATAAAGAATGTTTGCTCTAGTATTTTTGATGTATCTCTAAAATATTCAATTTAGAACCATTTCATTAAAACTGTTAGCTGCTGATACAGATTAAGTAGTGTGGAGAGATAGAGTGACTAGCTGATTGATCAGATACAAACTCAGCGATATCTACGTCTTACTGCAGTCACCTGAAGTCCATAGTTCTATTTTCAGTTTTTTTTATGTCCAGAACTACAGTTTATATGATCTCCAGGGTGACTGAGCTCTGGGGGATTAAATGATACATGAACCCACTATGATAATCTTTATAGCAATTTGTTGATTTAAAATGAAAGTGTAACTACTGAGGTCACACAAATGTGCCTTCTTTATCCCCAAATAAAATGTATTTAGGAAAGTTACTATTTTGGAACTTATTAAAGCCAGATTCAGAGTAAATGACAGCAGACTATGGCAGTCGGTTGCATCTAGCTCCATGACGTGCCAAAAAATTAAAAAATAAGGAAGTAATACTACAAATAAATATAAATAATCCTGTTGACAAGAATGGTAAGTTTTTATGCCTAAAGTTTTATTTATTTTAAGTGTGATAAGAGGAAAAACAAATTATCAAGAGCATAATATGTAAATTTACCCTTGATAGTCAATCTGTGTCTAGGAACTTAAAGTGCAATTATAGTTACTGAGTTTGTTTGGTTTAATGAACTGACATCTACACGTCTGAATAACTGCTCAAAATGAGATTAATCTTGTAGGGTAAATATGTACTCGAAATGCTCATGTGGCCTAGTCAGAATTAGGTCAGGTTTGAAATACATCTTGTTGGTGATTTGTTTTTTCTGAGGCTCAACTATGCCTTTCAAAAGGAACAAGGAAGGGAAGAGAGGAGACCTCAGTTGTCTGTAGAGCTCCAGACAGATTTCCCTCGTGGAAAAACAGAGAATAAAAAGCAGAGAGTTGTTCAAAGTGTTCCTCTTGATTGGCTCAAATGTGGACTATGTTGCTACTATTGTGCTTTTTTTTCTTTCTCATTTTTGTCCAATAAAGCATTTAGTTTCTTTCCTATTTTCAAGTTACTCTGAGGCCATGTATTTGCCAAATATACTATCATAAAGTAACAATGTTGGAGTCTTTTGTTTCCATTGCTTTAGCAAAATATTCTCTACCTTTTTGTTAAAGAAGGAAGTTTATTCAAAATCTATTTCTGGGAAAACAAAACTATGACTAATTCAAAAGACATTTCTTATCATCTCTGAAAGCGAATTATAAGGCAAAAATCTTTGATCATTCTCTTCTCTTATCTCCCCTTTGCTGCAACAATGAAGCTATCATTTAAGCAGTGCCGTGACAGTAACATCAGTAGTCCAACATCCTCTACATTTACTCATGGGGCACCAAAGTCTGTGACAAGTAGAGTGAAGAATTTAGTGAGATGTTGTGACAAGTTGAGTGGAGACTTTAGTGAGATGTTAATCATTTTCAGCACACTCTTACTGAACTGTAGATTCCTCCATTGTTTCTTCTCAAGAGTAATTCTCCTAAGGTCTGACATAATATAGCTGATTCAGAACTAAGCACATTCATGGGATATAAAATGGACCAAGGATATAAAATGGTCTCAACAAAATATGGCCATAATTTCCAATAGAAATATGTAATCAGTTCAAAAAGGTATGTAACCAATTCATTCATATATGTTGTTACATTTTTAACCTATTTATTGAGTGCTTTATTTATTCGAGGTTGAGGGGTATAAGATGCTAAAAGAAAGTACTTCCTCACATGGTGCTTAAAATGAATATGGAAGATACAGAAAAATAAATTACTGTACAAATATGATAATTTTTAATGGTATCAGATGTTATGAAGGTAATCAAACTGGATTGATATGGGGAGAAAGGATAACTGATGGGGTTAACTACTTTAGATACGGTGACAGGTAATTTTAGGCAAGATGATACCTCTGAAGAAGTAACATTTGATCAGATCTGACTAAAAAGAACTGACCACACGAAAACTTGGTATCAGAAAATTCATGCAAAGAGAACAATGAGTGTACAGACCATAATGCATGAAAGACTTGGGAGTTTTATAGGTTTAGGAAATAAAAAAGCACATGTTACTATAATACAGTATACCAAGGAAGTGTAGCAGGTGGGGAGGTCTCAAAGGAAGTCAGAACCCAAGTCATGTGGCATTATGCTTGTTGTACCGGAATGGGAATTTTACTCTATGCACAGTGAGAATTCATTAAGGAATCGTAAATAGTAGAATACAATGATCTTATATATAAGTTTTAAAAGACACAACTTTATTTTTCTCTTTTTCATTTCCTCTCTTTTATTCTTTCTATTTCTCTTACTTTCTCAGTCCTTGATTAGTATGTACAGTCTGTGTGCATGCATGTGTGTATGTGTGTGTGTGTGTACACATATATAATATCAGTGTTGCAGTGATCTCTGGGCCTGTGAAGTTCAGCCATATTGAGCACCCAGGGACTCATCAACATTTTCTTTTGACTAATGATGTGATGTGTCCCAGATGTTAAGTGAACCCATTCCCAGATGTCCTCCATATTAAACAATTTCAGATCTAATGAATTGTAACTTTATAAAGTGTGTTTTTAAGATTAGTGAAGTAAATGGAGTGTCAGAGAGATTTAGTTAGGAGGTGGGAAACATATGTTTGCTTTAGGGTCACTTTTGAATATGTGTGAGGGCAATAGAGCCTCCAAACATTTTTTTAAGTCTGTTTTCATTAACGGGGTTGTGTAAGTAGCCAGGGGAGTTTTCATAGGTTCCTTACTGCCGCACAAGTGCAGATTGCCATGGTACAGTATGGCCCCTTTTTAAAAGTAAATATGCAGTTTAAAACCTTGAATAAACTTATAGAAGCTTATCAACTCCATATATTAATGGTTCGGTTTCACAGACTTCTGAATACAGCAAATTAATGTTTGTATGTGTATTGTGTACACATTCGAACCATTGTGATTCAATTAAATCAAAATAGAAAAATCCAAATTACAAGAATGTTATGCTTCATTAGAAGATCAAGTGCCTGAGGATACCTGCTTAGTTTCTAGTGAGAAGTTACAGTGGCTCCACACCTCACTCCGAGAAGGCCCGCAGGGAGATCTGGACCATCACTTACCTAGTGAGATGATCCTCCCTTAGAGAACTCAAGGCCTTTCTTTTTTATCTACCTCATTCATCAGACTTGGGAAAACACCCAAGGGCCCAGTAACAAATAGGGATTACTAACATTGCTTAAACTTTCTTGTTCTGCTTCTCAAGTCGTAGATGTTAGATACACATAGAAAATACCAAAATAGATCTAGAAATCTCCATTCTCAGTTGCCAGTGAATCCACTCTTTCATTGAAATCCTTAACTATTCTCATGGATCAAAAAGAAAGACGCTTAATATCAAATTATAAGTAAGGTTTGTAGCTCTTGAGGCAAATAAGGCAAAGATTATAGGAAGTTAAATAACATTAAACATTGAAAACTGAACTTGCAAAACCCATTTCTCATCCATTTGAGTTTTGGGGCATTCTGATTTTGTTATGAAAATATATGACATGTGTCTTAATAATATCTCTCCGCAACCTCAGAATTGTTTCTTAAAATACTTTTCAATACAAAATGAATAATTTGATTCGCAACAGGGATTTATCTGGAAAGAAAATTCTAATAAATCTTCCATCCCACTGGGGTATTTTGACAAGTGCAATAACAAAAGCTGTGGTTGGCAGTCTACAAGTGATATCTTGGCCTGTCACCATAACTCTGACCATAGGACTTGAATTAGCTTCCACACAGTTTAATAATAAAAGCTTCGCCTTTGACCCTTGAGGAAATGCTTATGAATAGGTAAACTAGTTGTTTGAATTAGAAATCTTTTTTTATTTTGTCTTAACTGTTTCTCTTTCATCATTTTCATTTTCATATAATTGAACTTGTGGGATATTTAATGAAAATCTATTGAATGATAGTGAAACTAGTTAATTCCTTATTTTCTTGGGAAGATATATATAATTTAGGATTAAAAAATGTATGTCTATCCCTTCTTCATTGTCCTGAGGAGGCAGAATGCCTGTGTATAAGCAGCATGGAGCGTCTTAAGCTGTTTCAAAAGATGCTCTGAGCGGGGAATATGGGGAGAATACAGGAAGAGCTGACTGTGATGACCCTCTATTGGCGGAAATGTGAAGCAGCTGAACTCCTGCTCACTTTGCCTCATGCCCATGCTATGTTCAGCAACGCACACCAGAGGAGTTACCACACCTAGGGGTCATGATGAAAGTCAGGGGGCAGTGTTGCTTGCCATAATATTGGGTATTCTACTGGAATGTAGTGAACAAAGGCTGAGGATATTAAATGCACTGTGAGGAGTAATCATGCCTCCTACTAATATTCAAGTAATATTCAAGTAAGTGCAGAATTTATTTATAATTACAAAGTAATGTTAGGTGAATTTTAATATGTAGTAAATTTTCCCTTAATACAACTAATGTGTGTGTGTGTGTGCGTGTGTGTGTGTATGAGAATTGTACTTTGTTATATTTGGAATTTTGCCAATAATTATTCACCATTGTGAATTTGGAGTCCTCAGCTTAATAAATTTGTTTCAGTAAACATTCATAGTCATTCTACATATTGCTGCAAATATCTGATTCCTTCAGTATATGTTCTAGGGTTGTCATTTTTAAGCACACATGTATTGAAATACACATTATTTTATTATAACTGTATAACTGTATTCTTCTATGCAATGAGCATTTTATCAATTACTTTGAAGTTGTGTAAGTAGGTACCTTATTTTGTGTGTGAACTTCATTTAGGGAGAATAGACAAAGATTTCTCAGATGGCATCTAGGTGAATGATAGGGTTGAGAACGAATGCTGATAGATATTGCACAGGGTATAGATACTGGAAAGAAGAAAGGTACCTGAGTTGAGTCAGAAGACCTGGGTTACAATGGGTCTGCTCTGTGTAAGTTTCTGTGCCTCAGGGGATATTTGAAATTTTGAGCATAGGATTAGTCATCTGTGAGATAAAATAGATACGTATACATATCTCTTATAATTTATGAGATATAATGAAATCGGCATTTGGAAGTTATTTTTGGTAAATTTTAAAGAATGATACAAATAGAGGCCATTTTTATTACTCCATAAGTTTTGCAAGTGCATTTTTCTCTCTATGGCTTTATTTAATTTCTAAGATTATTAATCTCTTTATCATGGACATTGGGATTAACCATGGTAAAAGTAACAGAATTTTCTCTATTCCTAAACCAACATTTCTCTTTTTTTTTTTTTTGTAATTTATTTTCTTTTTTTTTTTAAAGAAACTTTTTTTTAATTTATTTTTTTTAATGTTTATTTAGTTTTGAGACAGAGAGAGACAGAGCATGAGTGGAGGAGGGGCAGAGAGCGTGGGAGACACAGAATGTGAAGCAGGCTCCAGGCTCTAAGCTGACAGCACAGAGCCCAACGCGGAGCTCGAACTCACAGACCGCGAGATCATGACCTGAGCCGAAGTCGGACGCTCAACCGACTGAGCCACCCAGGCGCCCTGTAATTTATTTTCAAATTGGTTTCCATACAACACCCAGTGCTCATCCTAACAGGTGCCCTCCTCAATGCCTATCACTCTCTCTCCCCTCTCCCAAACCCCCCATCAACCCTCAGTTTGTTCTTAGTATTCAAGAGTCTCTTATGTTTTAAACAAGCATTTTTAAGCCCATATTTAGAACCAGGTATTGTCCTAAGCCCAGAGGATAAAAAGAATGAGTATATCACATGTGTTTTACAGTCCAGTTATTTTTATCATCTATACATAGTCAAATTTAGCTTCTTACAGAAAAATTCACATATACATTGTGACTTGTAGTGCCTCTTTTAAATGTGAAATTCCTGATTTTAATTAATGTACACATCATGGTAAAAAGTTTGAATTCTGAATAAATAACAGCTATATAGATAGGTGAGGATAGACATAGATATAGGTGTAGACACAGATATGAATAGAGATAGATGGCTTTATCACAGTCCGTTAGGAACGGCATTACTGCATTACCTCTAGGAGGAACTGCTCTACACATTCACCCAATGATGTGATCCGATAAACTTCTACTTAACAAATCTCTGAACACTTTTAAAAAGTGTGGTTACATTATACCTTTGTAGACATAAATTTGTTATTAATTGATATTCTTGTTTTTAAACAGTTTAAATGACAGATAATACAAGTAACTGGGTGTTTCATATATAGATCAGGAAAAATAAACCTAAAGCATTTTTAGACTCGAATATTTTGGAACTTTTTATCCACTTCTTATTGACAATACATGACTAAGTTTGTCATAAATTCTAGAATGATGCTGATAGAATTTCTTCTAAAATTGGAATATAAGCAATGTTACAGAAAAATCTGTGCTTTGGGTTCTTTCAGGGAGAATGCTCAGAAATTCTTGGTGTTATATTGCTTCCATATGATTTCTGAAGTGTTTATTTTTCTATTTTTATCTCATTTTATTTTAGTCCATTCTCTTTGTTTAAATTGCTAATGACTCAGACATTCCAGTTCAGATGCAATTTAGCACAGCTTTCTTTACACCCATCAAACTAGTCTCTAAAATGGAGTCCTTTTGTCTTTTTCCATCATTCCAGTCTTACCCAAGGAATTCCCACCAGAAAGTGCAAACTTAAAATATGTCCGTTCCAGTCAACATGGTAGAAATCCATTTTAACATTAAATTTGTGAATTCAGAAAATAATTATTGAGATCTACTTTATTTAAGATAGTGTAGAAAACATTGTAGGAGTTGAATTGTGTCTCCTAGAAAGTATATAGTGAAGTCCTCCTCATTACCTCAGGATGTGACCTTGTTTGGAAACAAAGTAATGTAATTAGTTAAGACAGAGTCATTAGGGTGAGTCTTAATCCATATGACTGGTGTCATTATAAGAAGTGAGAAACTTAAGCATAGAGACACAGGGAGAATGCCATGTAAAGGAGGCTGAGACTCTATAAGGATTGCCCTTCATCACCAGAAGCTAAGAATGAGTCTTAGAAGAAACTTCCTCTGAGCTCTCAGAAAGACGCGGTCCTACTCACACCTTGAATTTGGAATTTTAAGTATTCAGAAGTGTGAGACAAGGCATTTCTATTGTTTTAAAACATTAGTTTGTGGTACTTTGTTACCATACCCCTAGGAAACTAATATGAATTTTGGTATCTAAGAGAAAGATGCTGTTGTAACAAATAACTAAAAATATTGAAGTGGTTTTGGAATTGAGAATTAGGCAAAGGCTTGAAGAGCTTTGAAGTACATGATAGAAAATGTTTAGATTGTTTTGAGGAGATGGTGGGTAAAAATTTGAATGTTAATGTCAGTTCTGCTGAGGGCTTGGGGACAGGCAATGAATCTGGAGAGGAAGCTTATCTCTAATACATAAACTTATACATAGCATTGTCTAGATGCACATATCATCATGAATGGAGTTTTGCTAGAAATATGAACATTAGGATGGTTCTGATAAAATTTCAGATGGAAATAAGGAAAATGTTATTGGACATTGGAGGAAGGTGATCTTTGTTATGAAGCGGCAGAGACTTAATAGTGTTCTGTTGTTCAATGGTAGGAAATAGAACAGTTAAGTGAAGAACTTGGATATTTAATTGAGATATCCAAGCAAAGTCTGGAAGATGCAACTTGTTTTATTTTGTCCTGCTCACAGTAAAATGCAAGAGACAAGAGATAAACTGAAGAAGGGATAACTAGGCTAAAGAACTATCCCTTAATGATTTGGAAAAGTTTTAGCCTATCTAGATAGCTTGTTCTGGACACAGGGCCAAGGGTGCAGATGAGCAATGATTTGCTAAAGTGATTAGGTGTGATTCTTACATCCAATCAACCTTTTCTGCAAAAGCCAGGACTAGAGATGTGGTTATCCAGGAAGAATCTATAAGGTCACTGTTGTATCTAATAGTGTGAATTCCCTTTGACATCCCACAGGTCACCCACAAGGTTATTGGAAATTTTATACCAGCAGAAACACTGCCATCTTGGAATATAAAGGACAGACACTTCGCAAAATGGAGGAAGAGTAACACCCCAGGCAGAGTGCTGGAGTAGAGGCCTAGGACTGTATCTCCTGGCTTCCAGAGTGTGAGGCCAATGCCCAGGACTGAGGGGTTGAGGTACTTCTATAGGCTCAGAGGACAGAGCATCAAGCCATGGAAAATTATTCTCAGGTCTTGAAATGTAATGGAATTTGATCTGCCTGGTTTTGGACTTTTTGGGAAACTATGGCCCCTTTTAGCTTCTGTTCCTTTTAGAATTTCTTTCTTTTGGAATGAGAATGTCCATCCTTTTTTTTTTTTTTTTACCACTGCATTTAGAAAGTAGATATTTTGTCTGATTTCAAAGATTCACAGTAATAGAGGAATTTTGGTCAAGAATAAATCATATCTTGTCTCTTCCATAACTGATTTGGGTAAATTAGATCATGAGATTTGGAACTTTGATGATATTTAGATGAGATTTTGGATTTAGGGTTGATAATAGAATGGGTCAACACTTCTGGGGATATTAGGATGGATGAATCTATTTTGCACATAGGAAGGACATGAATTTTGAGAAACCAGAAGAAAGACTGTCATGGGTTGACTTGTGTTGTCTAAAACTATATGTGGAAGTCCTAACCCCAAGTACCTCAGAATGTGACCTTATTTGGGAGATATAATTAATTAAATGAAAATGGGTCCATTAAGGTGGGTCCTAATCCGATATTACTGGTGTCCTTATAAGAAGTGAGAAATTTGGATATAGACACAGGAAGAATGCCATGTGAAGATGGAGGCATAAATTGGGGGGATGCATTTACAAACCAAAGAACACCAAAGATTTGTGGTGACCACCAGGAGCTAGGAGAAAGACATGGGGTAGATATTTCCTCAAATGACTCTGAAAAACCAACCCTTGCCACATCTTGATTTCAAACTTCTGGCTTCTAGAACCATGAGAGAATAAATTTCTGTTGTTTTAAGCCTCGAGTGTGTGGTACGTTGTTACTATAGCTCTAGGAAACGGATAAAGCACTGCGGAAGAATTGGCCTCTGTAAAAGTTACACTTAATAATCTGATCAGTAATGTATGGTAGAATTTACTGATATACACAAGTAACAATAACATTATTCAGAATTAACAGTTATAGTCCCCAAAGAAGAAATGAACACCTGTGGAGAATTGAATCACTCACGTAAGTCTAAAATAATCAAGAAAATTAATCTGGAAAAAGGGCTATCTGAGATCTGCAGGATATTATCTTCATATAAATTTTAAAATATATTTAATTGTCATTATGTACCTACTACTACAAAGTATACTGATTTTAAGTATGGATCTAATAAATTTTTGAATGAAATTTTATTGAGATCATTATAGATTCACATGCAGTTGCAAAGTATAATACAAAGAGATATCTTATACATTTTGTCCATTTGGCCTGAATATAACATTTTATAAAACTATAATATCATAACAATGTTATTAACACAATGCAATGATCATATTGAGTTTTCATCAGTTTTAATTATGCTCATGTGTGTGTCTGTGTGTGTCTGTGTATGTGTAGTAAGCCCTGTAGAATTTATCATTTGGGTAGTCATGGTCCTGAACAATTCCAAAACCACAAAAATCCCTCATGTTGCCCATTAATCATAAGCGCTGCTATCCCATCCACCTTATCCCTAATCTATCACTAATCTGTCATTCATATCTAAATTCTGTCATTTGAAATGCTACTACTTATTAGGTGTAACTTTTTGGATTTTTTTTTCTCAGAACAGTTCTTTAAAGATTAAGATATTACCTTAATGTGGGTGTATCAACATAATTCCTTTTTATTACTGAGCAGTATTACATAATATCTATATCTACCTGCCTGTCTTTGTCTATCTATCTCTCTGCCTGTCTACGACAGTTTATCGATCTGTTTAAAGACATCTAGAATATTTCCAATTTGGGCATATAACAAATTAAGCTACTATAAACATTAGTGTACAGGTATTTGTGTAAACATAACTTATTCCCTCTCTCTGGGATAAATACTCAAGAATATAATTGCTAGATCATGTGGCAGTTGAATCTCAGAGTCAGCTATTAGCAGAGGAGGCGCCCTGGCGGCTCAGTTGGGTAAGCATCCGCTTTTGGCTCAGGTCATGACCTCAGGGTTCCTGAGTTCATCCCCACGTCAGGCTCTATGCTGACAGCTCAGAGCCTGGAGCCTGCTTCGAATTCTGTCTCCTTCTCTCTCTGCCCCTCCACCACTCACGTTTTCTCTCTCTGTTTCTCTGTCTCTCTCTCTCTCTTTCTCTCAAAAATAAACAAACATTAAAGAAAAAAAATTTAAAAAAGTCAACTATTAGCAACCTCAATAAAATTTATATCTTTAATTCCCTTATGCCATGCAATTCAACCCATTCACATATTCTGGGGATTATGATATAAACATCTTCAGGGGGCCCTCATCTGCTTAATGTAATTGTTTTACTTCTTCTAGGGCTTGCACCTTAACATACATTTTATAAAAAGCTTGTCTGTTTCTACAAAAAAAAAAAAAAAAACTTTGCTGCAATTTTGATAGGGATATATTAATTTGGTAATAACTGGCAAATTTACCTTGTTGAGTCTCCCAATCCATGAACATAGTCACTCTATTTCCTTGAATATTTCTAAAGTTTCTTTCTTAAGCATTTTGTTAAATAGCTACTGTACATATATTAAGTAATACCTAAAATGTTTAATTTCATTTTGAGCAATTGCAGTGGTGTTTTTTTTTTTAATATTGACCTCTACTTGCTCATTGCTAGTACACAGAAATTTTAAAACCTAATATCTTTTTTAATGTTTATTTATTTTTGAGAGAAAGAGATAGAGTGTGAGCAGGGAAGGGGCAGAGAGAGAGGGAGACCCAGAATCTGAAACACGCTCCAGGCTCTGAGCTGTCAGCACAGAGCCAGACTCAGGCTCAGACTCGCGTACTGCAAAATCATGACCTGAACCAAAGTTGGATGCTTAATCGACTAAGCCACCCAGGTACGCCTAAAGTTTTTAAAATACGAGCTTTATTGAACCGTAACTCAGATTACATAAAATACACACTTCAAAGTAGACAATTCAGTGGGTATTAATATGTTCATAGTATTATATAACTATTACCACTATGTAATGTTAGAACACTTTTATCATCCCCAAAAGAATCCCTTACCCTTTTTTAAAAACATGTTTGTTTATTTTTTGAGAGAGAGAACACGCTGGGAAGGGGCAGAGAGAAGGAGGAGAAATCCCAAGCAGGCTTTGCGGTGTCAGCACCGAGTCCACTGTGGGGCTTGAAATCTCGAACTGTGAGATCATGACATAATCCGAAACCAAGAGTTGGACGATTGACCAACTGAGTCAGAATCCTGTACTCTTTAACCAGTGAATCCCCTGTCCCATCTCCACTAAAAGCAAGTGGCAACCACTAATAGGTTTTTGTATTGCTGGGTTTTTCCCAATCTGGAAATTTCATATTAAATGATTATATAATATATGGTTTTCTGTATGGCTTCTTTGGCTTAGTATGCTTTCAAGGCTTAACTGCGATGTTATATGGATTAATATCTTTTTGGAATTCAAATAATATTTCATTCAGTATACCACAGTTTGTCCACTTACACGCTGATAGGCACATATTTCCACAGTTTTGCTACTGGGAATAATGCCGCTAGGCACAACTAAATACCGGTTTTGTCTTGTCATATTCTATATATGCCATGTATTTTCAATTTTCTTGAGTGTATACCTGTGTCGAATACCTGGGTATATAAGCTATTTAAGCTAGTTACTATATAAACATAGTAACTCTATGTGTAACTTATATATTATTAAATCTACAAGAGGATTTTTGTTTTCTAGTGAAAGTGTTTTGACTTTAGTCAGAGTTAATGATATGATTTTCTCTTTCATTTCTTCAGTATGTTTTGTTATATTACCTTATTTTCAAATGATAAATTAACCTTGAAATTTGGAACAAACCCTTCTTGATTAGACATATTAATCTTTTTATATCTGTTGTTGGGATTCTTTACATGGTATTTTCTTAAGCGTTTCTAGATATACTTATGAGTAATATTGGTCTATAATAATCTTTTTCTAATTAACGTTTTCAGATTTTGATTTATGGTCTTGTAAACTGAGATTCTTTCTTCTGTGTGTTTCTGTAAGTTAATGTTATTTCTTCCTCATGTGTACTTGTCAGAATGTACTAGCAAAGTTAAACTTTTTTAGTGGAAAGTTTTGAAATTTGTGCAGTTTATTTATTTTGGGGGTAATTTTTATTTTCTCTGTCTTATTTATTTAATTTTGAGGGAGAGGAGGGGCAGAGAGAGAGAGACAGAAGAGAATCCAAAGCAGACTCTGAACTGTCAGCACACAGGCCTACATGGGACTCGAACTCACTAGTTACTGAGCCATTTGGATGCTTAACCCACTGAGCCACCCAGGCACCCCATTTATGTCTTCTCATTTCAGTTTGATAAGTCCACTTTACCATAATATGTCCATTTTTGTTGTCTCATTTATTGAAAAAAATACTGGTAATGTACTCATCTTTTCAGTATCTGTTAGAGCTTTATTTTTGTCCTCTTTTTGATATTGATGTTGAGAATTATGTTTTCTTTTTTTTCTAATCAATCTTGCTAAGAATTTCTTGTTTGTGTATTTTTTTTGTTTTTTAAGAGTTACTGATTTTTAAAAATGTTTATTCATTTATTTTGAGAGAGAGAAATATATATAGAGAGATGATACTCTAGTGAGTGGGGAAGGGGTTGAGAGAGAGGCAGAGCCCTATGCGGGATTTGATCTCACGAATTGTGAGATCGTGACCTAAGAAAAAATCAAGGGTCTGATGCTCAACCAACTGAGCCCCCAGGCACCCCAGGAGTTACTGATTTTTAAAGACCTTATGAAGAAACATCTTTTTTTTCTTTTATGATAGTCATTATTTGTTTGTTTCCTCTTTCATGATTAATCTCATATATTTATTATTTGTTTTGTTGTTGTTGTTGTTGTTTTTACTTAGCCTAGAGTTAATTTGCTGTACTTTGTCGGTTGGCATTTAAACATTTGTTTAAATTCAGATCACCTTCCCTTTTTTACACAATTGAAGTTGATTTTACTCCACTTTCTCCAGTAGGATCCGAAGACCAAATACTTCAAAGTCTGTTAGACCTCAGATTAGAGTCTGCCGGACCTTGAAATTGTGAGATCACTTGAGTATAACACCTCTAACATATTGTATTAAAACTGGACACTTAAAAAAACATATAAAGACCTCCTTTTGCCATGGGTCCCAGATTCAGAACACCTGCTGCTCAACCATACAGTAGGAGGGGATATGATGTAGGTACATTAACATGGATTTGGTGAAATAAATTACTGTTGTGGCTGAAAGTACATTCTCTCTAATTAATTTTGGATTTACCTGTGCTGTCATGTTAGGATTGGGTAGGCAACAGTGAGGCAATTAAGGGTTAAATTTCCTTGGCAGGATTTAGTAATTATAGATATTGATTACTTTAAAACATCATTGAGCTGACAGGATAAGAAAAGGCCCACTTGTCTCACTGTTTGGTCCTTTTATTTCTCACAAGATGGATGAGTTAATAAACAGGGAGCAAGCGCTCCCATAAATTCAGCATCTGTAATATTTGTCACCTTTGGAATTACTTGGATGAGAGGAACATCCTTTATGTGAATCCACGGGAGAGGACTAGCAGACTTTCCCTAGAATCTGTATTCCATACTGTGATTAATGCTATGTTGATGTTGAAAAAGGCAGTGTCGTTAGGCAAAATGCAGTGAGAAAGAACCATGTTTCCCAAACATGCATAGCAAACATGCTAACTAATGCTCTTTGTACAAGTTATGGTTTTGCTCAGTAGCATGGTTTTATTACCTCTTATTTCTAGTAGCGTACATAGTACTTAAGAGTAGGAAGTTCAACTGCATATTACACACACAGACACAATTTCTTAAACTGGAAAGTCTAACTAGTTGTCTCCAAGTTAGAAATAGGATTAATGGTTATGTTCAATGTTAGCATAAATTTCAACTATTTAAATTCCCTCCTTTTAAAAAGAAGGGGACTGAGACTTAGAGAGGGCATACAACTTTTCTGAGGCTACAGGAGTATTAAATGGCAGAGCCCCTAAACACTCCCATCCAAGTGTAGAGGAATTAGGCTTATTTGACAAATCATGAGTAGGGGGAGGGTCTCTTCAGATATTATAAACATCTAAATTTGACTTAGTATATGGATGAAATGCTTTTTTTTTTTTTTAAGTAAGTAAGTATCCATGCTTCTCCACATTTGGAACTGAAAATTTTGAAAAATATCTAGAGAAACTAAGGAGGGTGTGGTTTCCTAAAATGGGTGCTGAGTCAGTGGATATCTTAATGTAAATAAAAAGTTAATATTTTTCAAATGATATGAAGTTTAAAATAATAAAAGAATCAGAATCCTTAATCTATAATTGTGCCTATTATAAGATGAAGTGATCTGGGATATAAAATTAAATATTTGTTCTGCAATATTTGACATTTCATTGACTTCTTGTTCACCTGATGCATATCTAGGTTCTCCTTTCATACCAAATTATTGTAGAAACAGATTTATGGACACACTTAGTATGGAGTTTTATTTTTCCATTTGAGTGGTCATTGGCAGAATCCATTCAATAGTCAGTAAGCCTGGCAGTAAATGTAAATCCTTACTCTCAGAATGACTCTTCAGAATAGTGGACATGTGTAATGGCAGGAATTTAGTACAGTCTGTATTTTTACATCCCTTTTAAAAAAGATGCCTGGAGGGTAAACATATTTACTTTAGGTGTCTCTATAATTCTAATTTAGTTGGTCAATATTTGTCATAAAAATAATCAAATATTCATTATTAGAATGCCTCATCAAATGCAAAAGTGAAAACTCATGACTTTGTTTAAAAGTTAATTTTTTCCCTCCCCCAGCATCTCTTCCTGGCTTGCTTGAGTTTAGAAACATGCAGTGCGGAGAGAAGGGGTGTGATCAGCATCTTCTCTGTGCTGTGCTCCTTATTACCCTTTCTTCCACTGTGCTGCTGACCCTTCCAGAATCTCATAGAGGAAAGAGCGAGAGAGAGAAGAGGTAACATAAAGAAACAAGAACTTTTTTTTTTTTTTCTAAGTAGCTAAAGAAATATGGGTTTGGTAAATGTTTAAAGTAACTTTTCACTTTTTATGATCACATTTCTTAGTAAGAAGACTAAAATCAAGAAATCCAATTTTTAATAAGCTGGAAAAAATGGTGATCCTACTCTGAACTTAGACAAGAGATAGTCACATGATCCAACTGACTGAAGTTGATGAATAGGGGGAAGTATGCGTTTTCGGAATCTGACTTTTGTGACTGAGTGGTATCTGGAAGTGTAATTTAGGGCATATGTAGAAAGAAAAAAAATCCTGAATAATGAGCCATCTCAGGTATTTTATCTTTCTGGTGATTCTGTCCACCAAAATAATAGTCGTGGTATGTGCTTGAACTCTTCTTTGTCAACACATACATCTATTTAAGTATTTAGGGGTGGGTGGAAAAGCGGGGTAAGGGGTTCTTTATAAAAAAGAAAAATAATAATTACATTGAATAAATGGACTCAAAATAAAGGAAAGAGAACTTGGAACAGTAGCTTTATTATGAGTTGTTGAGTGAGGGAGTGGTTTCTATATTTGTATCACCTTGTACCTTTTACACTTACCCTGAGTAACCTCTGTTCTCTGGAACTCTGTTTTCTTCTTCCTTGCCCTGGAGGTGGACAGAATGAAGATGGAGGGCAAAGGTAGGGATGTTACTTATCTTCGGCTCTTTCTAATGTGAAGGACAACTTGCTACATTGAGTCCAAAATGACATTTATTCCCTTATTAGGCAGATATACGAATGTAGTAATGGTAACATCCATTGTATGTCTTCATCAGCATAAGCAATTACATTAGAACAAGTTCACGCTCACATTTCTATAGGTCATAAGAAGGAATTCAGTTCATTTTATATTGTTTGAGGAATTCTATTATTAATTAACATTAAAAAGTAAACCGTAGTTTTATTTATTTACTTAAAAATATTGACTTCAACATCAATGATCATATTATTGAAATCCAGGCACTTGTATGCTAGTAATAGCTTATTTTGTCTATTATATATAAAATAAATTGACAGCTTTTAAAGTTTTAAATATCCATCTATGTGCCTCTTAAATCATCTAAAGTATCCATCCTGAGAGACAGTATTCTGGTTTGGAAGAGATGACCAGTAAACTTCCTTACAGCCACAAGATTTCACAGTTTCCTAAAATTTACATTATGTATGTACTTCAATTTTTACATTTTGTATATTCATATTTTCATATTTATGAGCATAATTATGTATGGCATATGTGATATTGGTGATTAATATTTAGGTCTGAGCATGGTTGCTACTGTAACAGTGTTGGTAATAAAAATGTATCTATTTCCTCTCGTATAAACTGGTATAAAACTAGCTTGGCAACACTTCACTGCTTTATAAATTAAGCCCACTGGGTATTGCTGCTTTAAGCAATGTCTTCACGCAGTAAGATATATTGTAGTCTAAGTTTGTTAACCTTTAAGAAAATAAATTTATCCACCAGTAGTTTCACGTGCTTTTCCTTGGTCTTTGAAGATCTACTGCCTCCCATCTCTCCAGCCTTATCAACTCCCTCTCTCACTTCTATTTTCTATTACCAATATACTAAGTTTGCTCTTGAGTTTTCTAAATATTTACGTGGTTTTAATTCTCATTATCTTTCCATTTGCCTGATGATAACATTGCTCTTATTGTACACAATTCCCACTATTCCACAGTAGGATACCTCTCAAACTGTCTTCTAACAGTCAAGCTATGTCTTATAGCAAGTGTACTAAACAATGCACTATAAATATATAAATATTGCCATGTACTCTCAAATCTCTACTTACCCTTTGGTAACAAGTAACACACCTGTAAATGTTCAGTGCCTGACTATTTCACTGGATGTTTTATTGACTTTATTTTGTTATAAAGTTCTGTGAACTTAACACATGGATAGTTTTGCAGGCCGTCATCACAGTCAATATACTAAATATTCCTCCTGTGCAAAGAACCCCTTGCTGTTTCTTTAGAATTACACTACTCCCAAACCCCTGTCTCCTTGAAACTACTGATTTCTCCTTCAGAGCTACAGTTTAATCTGTTTGAGAATGCCATATAAATGGAATCATCCACAGTATATGAATTTTTGAAACAGACTTCTTTCACTCAGAGTAATGCCTTTGAGATTCGTTGAAGTCATTGCATGTCTCAATAGTTCATTCCATTTTCATTGCTTAGCAGTATTATGTAGTATAGTTGTACCACCCTTTGTTCATTCACCTGTTAAAAAACGGTAGGGTTGCTTTTAGGTTTTGGTGATGACTACTAGAGTTGTCGTTTTCCCTACTGGCAGTACCCAAGAGTGTGATTACTGAGTTATATGGTGTGCACATGTTTAACTTTATAAGAAACTGCCAAATGGTTTTCCACAGTGGACTTGTCATTTTGCATTTCTGCCAACCAAGTATGAGACTACCTCTCAACTCCTTGATATTTTTGTTGTGTTTAATGTTAGCCATTCTCATAGGTATACAGTGGTATGTCATTGAGGCTTTATTTTGCATTTTTCTGATGGCTAACAGTGTCAAATATCTTTTTATGTGCTTAGTTGCCATGCATATATTGTATTTGATAAGGTACCTGTTAAAATTTTCTTCCCCCCTTTTAAACTGGTTTTGTTTTGTGTGTGTTCCTATTGTTTAGTTTTGGGAGTTCTTTACATTTTTCGAATACAAATTCTTAGCTAGATATATATTTTACAAATAATTTTCCCACTTGGTACCTTCATCTTGTCATTTCTTTAGGAAATGTCTTTGACAAAGCAAAACTTTGGAGCATTTTAATAAACTTTTTACTTTAGTTTCAGATTTACAAACAAAATTACAAAGATAGTAGGAAGAATCCCTATACACCCAGCATACAATTTTCTTTGTCATTAACATCTTATGCTAATATAGTACATTTGTTTATTAATGAACTGGTATTGATACATTCTTAACTGAATTCCATACTTTATTCAGATATCATTGGCTTTTATCTTTTCTCCTTCTCCTTTTTCTCTTCTAAGATTTCATCAAGGACACCATGCTATATTTAGCTGTCGTATCCTTAGACAGTTGACAGTTTCTTAGACTTTCATTGATTTTCATTGATTTTCATGCCCTTAACGGTTTTGAAGAGTAGTGGTCAGGTATCTTGGAGAATATCCTTCAATTGGAATTCTTCTGATGTTTTATCATGATTATTCTTAGATTATTGGTTTTGTGGAGGAAAACTAGAGGTAAATAAAGTATCTTTCCTGTCATATCATGAGAGCACACATTATCAACTTGAGTTATTTTTATATTAATGTGGATCAACTGTCTGAGCTAATATTTGTCAGGTTTCTCTCATCTAAAGTTACTCTGTTCCCCCCTTTATATACCATACCTTATGGAATAAGTCACTATATGCAGTCCACACTCCAGGAGTGGGTAGTTCTATCCCACCTCACTGAGAGCAAAATATCTACACAAAGTACTGTATTTGGAATTCTGCATAGAATATTTGTGTATTCTCCTTTATGCTTGTATTTGTTTGTATAACTATATATTTATATCAGTATAGACTGCTAGCTAACCAACACTTTATTTATATTCTAGTTCAAATTGTTCACTTTGGCCAATGGGTGCTTTTTCATTTGGCCTCTGTGTCCTTCTGATATCTACCCATCAATGTGGGATTTAGTAAAAATTATAATGATAAAAATAAAAGTTCGGCCTCATTAGGTTCTTTTTTTTAAACCTAATTATAACAGTGATCACTTTGTGCTAGGGATAGTGGCCAGTTGCAAGAATTTACTGAAGTTTTTATTTCATTTCATAGATGAGGAAACATATTTAAAGCAGATAAAGTAAAATGGTGGGACCCAAATAATAATGAATTTCAAAAGTTTAGTAGGTGATTGTATCGACAGTAGTGAAGTCATGGCCAGAGTGAAAAGTGAGGGAAGATAGATTTTGACATGGTGCACAAGAGGTGGCCAATATGCTCTTGCTGACCAACACTGAACATTCATCTCCTAAACTTGTTTAGACCCATACAGTTCTCTGTATTATTATTATCATAGTTTGATCCTTTATTGTTTCGTTCTTGAATCCTGGAAGAACCCATAACTGGTATTTCTACTCTTAGTCGCAGCTTTCTTTTCTTCTTCTTCTTTTTTTAATTGTTTTAAATGTTTATTATTTTTTTGAGAGAGAGACAGAGCATGAGTCGGGGGAGGGGCAGAGAGAGAGGGAGACATAGAATCCAAAGCAGGCTCCAGGCCTCGAACTGTCAGCACAGGGCCTGATGCGGGGCTCAAACCCACAAACTATAAGAACATGACCTGAACAGAAGTCAGATGCTTAAGCAACTGAGCCACCCAGGTACCCCCTAGTCTCATCTTTCTTAAGACCATTGTCTCTTATTATTTCTACCTGTAATCTCATCTTTCCTAAAACCATTCAGAATATTACAAAGGCACATTTAGTTATGAGGGACAGTTGGATATTATGAAATATTACAGACTTTGGAAAAAGATGGTATTGGTTTAAATTCTTCTGCTCCCTCTTTGAGCAAGTTACTGATCTTCTCTGAGCATCACTGTCCTTATGTAGCTGTATTTGCTAAGCATAGGGTCATTGCAAATACTATAAAAGTAGCTAGTATCAATATTATTACTGCTGTGGGACAAACACTGTTTAGTATATTTTGTTATTTTGTGAATTCTGGTTGCATACCTTGGCATGAATATCGAGCAACATCATGACTATTAGATCATCTTTGATTTTATATCCAGACATTCAGACCCATCTTTAGGTTTGTCACATTCTCTGTGTTGTCTCACTCCTTCTTGTTACACACACAGACACACACACACACAGACACACACACAGACACACACACAGAAAAATGGATATATAATGACACGTACAGAGTTATGACAGTTTATTTATTGTTTTGTCCCATAATGCAGCAGGCTGTTTTATTGCTCTTTTCATACATGCTCATTCTTTTGTCTGGAATGCCTCATGACCCTTTTAAGACTGAATAGTACTTACTATTTACTTAACATTCATATGAAATGTTTCTTTCTCCAAAGAACCTCTTCTAACCTTCACCCAGATACTCTGTGTTCCCATATTCTGTTATCGTAGCGTATGTCACTCTATATTACATTCTTTCTTTTGTCAGATTGCCCTTTAGGCAAGAAGCCTCTTGAAGTCGAATACTATACATACATGCTCCTCTATAGTTAGGATACACTATTGAAACTACAATTATTAATAATTAATAAATGAACTGACATTATAATGTAATGGCTCAATCCTCTAAATATTTCAGAACAAATATTTTAAATCTGAACTTATAAAATTATATTATATAAAAATCCACATGCTTTTCTATTTGGTAATATAGCGGGTAAAAGTGTTTCCTTATATCCAGCTTCTCACCAGTTTCCTGAGTTAGAAACCTAGAATTCTACACAGAGCTTACAAGAAATCAGTGATTAATTTTTAATGTTACACAAACCAATGGTTTTATAAATTATGCTTAAAATTAAGTACTATGCGTTTTATGAAGGGATATGAGCAGGATATAAAGTCCATTTTTGATTCAACCTAAAAGGTACATTTGATTTAAATATTTGATTTCTTCATTTTAACAATATGTGGCACAAAGTATATATGTACACACATACACACATTTCCATGTTTCATTTTATTGTTACTTTGACTACTTTTGGCTTATAATTCAGTAAGTAGTCTTATTTGAACAAACTAATGCTAGTATCTACAGAAAGAATCATAGGATTCAAAGGGTGACGACCTCTTATGAACTTTTTCATAATTACTTATATGTTGAATTGGCAAAGAGTGGAACCAACCTGGGAGATATTAGTCTTTCTAATACAATTAAAATCACCTTTTTAAAAAGCTTCAGATTGTCTGAGGAATGCAACAAATATTAGGATAAAATATTATTAGAGAAGCTAACAGAGGATCAGTGTTAATAAATATGCTAATTGTATTCCAACGACTTTAGAAAAAAAGAGTACCCTTGGTACTAGAATTCAAAATAAGGAATTAATTTAAAAGTACGCCGTCACTAATACAAATATGTACCATCACTAACTGCCTAGACTCATGGTAAAATTCTCCATGGAATAGTGAATAAGAGTTCCATTCATTTAAACAAACCTTAACATATCATAGTGAACTGAATCCTCAATAGCAAATAAGAGGAAGTATATATATATATATTTTATAAGTAGAATATATATATATTATAAGTAGAATGATCATATATTTGACTGTGTCACCTTTACTAAAGGAACTGGTGCCTCCCCCTTACCTTAGTACACCATTAAGCCTAAATTTCCCATTTGTGGTTGGTGTACAGATCTGATCCCAGAGTGAAATGGAATGGATTAATCACTATTACAAATCCGGTTTGGAACTCACCCAACTGGACATATTTATGTTGTTTACTTTTTTTCCTTTTCCTTTTCCCAGAAGAGTCAAGACTGCATATGAAAAATATACCGTACTATGTTGCCAAGTTAAAACGGGGTATTAATTTTGTAATTTAAATGATAGGACATCAAATTAATATAACTGTATGATGAAATAAATTTCATTAAAACTTTATTTAATATTCTTCAGTGTATTCAATTAGTTATATAGAGCACATAATTAATGTACATAATGTTTACATATTCAGATAAAATTCCATTTTCATATTTTAAAAACATATTTCAAATTTTGCCACTAATAAAATGAATGAAAAAATTATTGTAACTTGTTCAAGAATTTTATTTAAAAGAGACCTGTCATATGGATAAAGGGGAGCCGTCTTGCACTGTTGGTGGGAATGCAAACTGGTGCAGCCACTCTGGAGAACAGTATGGAGGTTCCTCAAGAGACTAAAAGTAGAATTACCCTACAGTCTAGCAATTGCACTATTAGGTATTTACCTGAAGGATACACAACAACAGATTTGAAGGGATACATGCATCACAATGTTTATAGCAGCATTATCAACAATAGCCAAACTGCGGCTACCCAAACTTTGGAAAAAGTTCAAATGTCCATCTACTGATGCATAGGTAAAGAAGATGTAGTGTGTGTGTGTGTGTGTGTGTGTGTGTGTGTGTGTACAGGCCATCAAAAATAATGAAATCTTGACATTTACAACAATGTGGATGGAGCTAGAGTGTATTATACTAAGCAAAAGAAATCAGTCAGAAAAAGACAGATTCCATAGGATTTTGCTTATATGTGGATTATAAGAAACAAAACAGACGAGCACATAGGAGGGGGCAAAAAGAGAGGGAAACAAACTGTAAGAGAGTCGTAATGATAGAAAACAGACTGAGGGTTGATGGAGGGGTGGTGGGTGGGGGATGGAATAAATGAGTGATGTATATTAAGGAGTGTACTTGTTATGAGGAACACTGGGTGTTGTATGTGTGTGATGAATCATTGAATTCTCCTGAAACCAATATTGCACTGTATGTTAACTAAGTAGAATTTAAATAAAAACTTGAAAAGAAAAATAAAACAATGAATGAAAAAAGCCTCTCAATCTAGGTAAATAATTCCATAATAATAGTGGTTGGCCTTATTAAACTCTCTCTTTATTAAGTGATTAATGTTCCCTTGCAAATCTGGAAGAAGCAGTTGTATAAGAAAAGTATAACTTTTTCTTGTAAACCATATTTTAATTTTGGAATTTTTTACTATCATGTAAAATTTATCCCCCATATTAAAAAGTAAAAATAACAAATTTGCACAGTTGTTAATTTAAAATTAGAATATACTTCTAGTATCACATCTAGTTCTTGTTCATAATGAGTAGTTAGAAATACAGAGATTATAATCTACATATTTAATTATAAATTTTAGGGGCATCTGGGTGGCTTAGTCAGTTAAGCGTCCGACTTAGGCTCAGATCATGATCTGACGGTTCGTGAGTTCGAGCCCCATGTCAGGCTCTGTGCTGACAGCATGGAGCCTGCTTCGGATTCTGTGTCTCCCTCTTCCTCTCGCCTCCTCCACCACTCTCTCTATCTCTGTCTCTCAAAAATGAATAAACATTATAAAAAATTACTTATCCCATATACAGGTGTCTTAACTGAGATGACTTTTGAAACATTACATATTTGTTTGAGAATTAATTAATTTATACTTGGAATTATGCATGAAAATATGATTTTCAATAAAATCTCATCACTACATATAGAAGTCCAGTTTGGTAAAAAATGTTCAAAGGATACTTGCTTTGAATAGACACGTATATACACAACCCCTCAACACATTCTACTTTACATGATCTAATAAAATTCAAGGATTCGGGTTTTTATCCTAATCATAATGATTCCAAGTCTCCTAAATTTGTCTTTTCTCTGTGGAGTTTCCTTCTGACAACAAGATTAAGAATTTCAGATGTGATTACACTGTTGAAGTAGTCACAATAACTACTGATACACAGAGAGGGAATTGAAATGTCTGGTCAGCCTGTCAAATGAGGCTTTCCTCCTCTGCCAATGCTGCTGTCAGCATCATTTAATTTTTCTGCTAGGTTTCAGCTCTCCAAGCAAGGTACTACTAAACGCAGGAATCATCTCTACAGACCCTTTCTAATGAAGGAAGAGTCACATTCACCGAGATCTTAGCCACCAACAGAAACCATTATCCTTAATAATTCTTCAGTAACATTTCAAGCTCCTGGGGTCAGAAATACTTTGTCTTTCCCCCAGTGTTGGGTCACAGAAAGTGTTCCTACAATGCTTTTTCAGTTTGTATCCACATGTGCACATCCTTTTTACCCAGATTATGTGATGAGTGAGGCGCCTTTAATGCAGTACCAAGACCTGCCTAACTAGTGAGCTCATGTCACTCTTATAAAACTTTTCCCTTGGGGCCTTTGGGAATCTGAGACATCAGAAATTTTAAATACTTTAAATTTACATTAAAATAAGAATGTAGGAGTATCAATATTTTTTCTTGTCAGAAGAATCCTTGCCTCTTCTGATACTATTCTATACTCCAAATCACATATTCCAATGAATATGGGGGGCATAGTGAAATGACTCTTTCTTATTACAGAATAAGGCTCACACCACTTCCTGAACGTAAAATCCACCCTTCACACTGTGTGCCATAGTCCACACATACACATCTGTAAGTAAAAATAAGGGCCACACTAGAGATTCCTGTAAGAGTAATGAGGACCTAGTTCTCAGGGCCATAAGCTAAAAATGGAAATGGTTGGTCATTTTCCCTTTTGATCATTTGCTTTGGAATTTAAGAAACCAAACAAATGATCATAGTTGAAAAAAGAGAGTGGAAAACCAAGAAACAGACTCAAAAACAGAGAACAAACTGATGGTTACCAGAGGGGAGGTGGGGGGAGATGGGTGAAATAGGTGATGGGGATTAGGGAATATAATTGTGATGAGCACTGGGTGATGTATGGAATTGTTGAGTCATTAAATTGTACACCTGAAACTAATATTACGCTGAATATTAACTACACTGAATAGAAACTTAAAAAAGAAAAAGAAGTGGGTGGTAATTTTCAATGTTCAGTTTTATTGACAATTAGTATAATAATTATAATAAAAATAAAAATTCCATCTTACAAAGTGCCTTGTTTTGTGGTAGCTAAATATAATACAGTGGTCAGCCTGTGTTAGGGACGGTGGTCATTTGCATACTTTTACTTAGCTTGACTCCATTTTATAAATGAAGAAATGTAACTAAGGTAGGAAAGGAAAACAAAACACACAATCCAATCTGAAAAATGGGCAGAGGAACTAAATAGAATAGAAAAGAACAGGTATATCTTCTTTCAATAGGTATATCTTCTTTCTCTAAGGAAGATATACCAGTGGCCATTTGGTAAAAAGGTCCTCAACATCAGTTATCATCAGGAAAGTGCAAATCAAAATCACAATGAAATATCACCTCACATCTGTTAGAAAGGCAGTCATCAAGAATATGAGAGAAGTGTTGGTGAGAATGTGGAAATGGATGGATGAGAGCCTTCTTTCACTGTTGGTGGGAATGCTGATTGGTGCAGCCGCTGTAGATACAGTATGGAAATACCTCAAAAATTAAAAATAGAACTACCCTATCATCCAACAATCCCACATCTGGATATCTATTCAAAATATATGTAAATAAAGTATCAAAGTGATATCTTCATTCCGATGTTCATTTCATCATTACTCACAATAGCCAAGATATGGAAGCCTAGGTCTTTATCAAGGATGAATGGATTAAAAAAATGTGACTTTATACACACACACACACACACACACACACACACATATATACATATGCATACATATATATACATACACACACACACACACACACACACACACACACACACACATATATATGTAATATTATTCAACCACGGCAAAGAAGGAATTCTGCCACTTCCAACAACAATGATCTGGAGGGCATTATGCCAAGTGAAATAAACCAGAGAAGAAAATGACATGCACTGCATGGTAGCACTTATAAGTAGCATCTGAAATAAAAGTCAGACTCAGAGAAACAGAGAGTAGAGAAATGGTTGCCAGGGGCGGGCGGGAAAATTAGGACAGGTTTGTAAAAGGAAAAAAAATCTATATATACCTTTAATTAATCAAACATTATTTTTTTAAAAAGTAAATATATCATTTTACTTTTGAAACCATCCCAAGTTCAGTATATTGATTATGTATTCACTTTGTGGCATCAATATATTACCAAAGTGACTTTTAAAAGCACTTAACAGGAAAGAGAATAAACAGGATCCAGTACAATTACTTTTGAGATACATAGAAGAGGTCAGAGGTTGAATTCATTTTATTTAATAGATTATTTAAATCTATTGTACAAATATTAACATTATTTCACTAGTGAGTAGGATAAGGGGTGGGTTAGCCTAAAGGATACATTTGAAATAGAATCAGATTACATTTCACAGTATCAGACAGGAGGAGATATATCTGAGAATTTGTTTCTTGTTCTGACATTTAAACTCAGCTCTGGCCTTTTAAAATGCTAAAATGTCTAAGTGTTATGTTGACTCAGTTGCTTTGCTGGATTCTGTTGCTTAAAGGGAATAGAAGTCTTAATGGGAAGCTACCAAAGTCATAATTCATATCCCGCTTTTATCAGCAGACTGTCAAGGTGGCAAGCACAGGCTTGAAAAATAAGTGTGTTGTGTCATCATCATAAAGGAAAGTTTTAGTTGCTGAACCTGAGGCTTCTGCACCCCACACATTATATCAAGCAGTTTTGGTGGCCTTTTGATCTGTCACAACAAGGAGTAACTTTTCTTAAAGTGATACTGGCCCAAACCTTGTTGAGGAAACAATATACAGGGGCCACTCACATGAACAGTATTTGTGTTTCCCTCTCAACATCAGCGGGAGATGGGGTAAGGGATAGTGAAAGTTTCCTATGTCAGAAATACCACAGATTGCTAATGAAAAAGTGTGTCATACATTCCAGCCTGAGAAAGTCTGAAAACAAAAATGATTGACCTCGTAAGCAGAAGTCTAGGGAAAGCAGGAATACCCATCTATGCCAGTGGGATCCTTTATTTTACTAGAGCAGCTTTCAACCATGGTTGTTTGAAAGCTCTCAACAGCGTCTCAAGAAGCTCTCATTTCTCCTGTAGGTAGGTGGTAAGTAAATGCCGTTCATTAGCTCTTTCAAAACAGAGTGAAAACACTCTTTGCTGTAGATGGCTTTCTGAAAGAGATAAAGGAGAAAGAGTTTGAAAGAAGGTTTTACTTTATTTTCATTTCTTTAACTTCCATTCTCATGGAAGAAGAGAAGAATTGACCACATGAATTCATGTCATACAGTGTTGGCACTGGATTTGTTAAATGCAGGACAAATGTACTGTAGGGATGGGTTGGAAGGACCCTGATAGGATAAAAAAAAAAATCCTCTTGTATAATACTCTTCAAGCATCTTGTAATTATCTTTTATACGAGTATCACTTATAATTAACATACACAAACATAGGATTTATGAAGATGGGAACAGTGCGGTTCCCTGCTCTGATTTCAGGGATTTGCACTGGGCCAAGTGCATTTTAGGAGTTCAGGTAATATTTGTAAAATGTTTGAAGAAATAGCCTATGGCATTTTTGGCACATTTTACCCAATTTTTGTCTTTAAATATTTTTACATATTCTATTTTATTTCGCTTAGCTTAGAACTCATGAATTGGCCTCTCTCCCCAGAAGCTATTTTTTTTTTTTTTTTTTTTACTTTCCTTTCATTGCAGGAGACACTCGAGGTACCCATTATTCTATCTATGTATCCAATAGCTTCTTTCCTTAACAAAGCAAAATATTGAGGTTCTTTTCTGTGGAAATATTTTCTTGGAAAGACTGAGTAGAGGCTTTGGTACAATCTCAAATGCGCTACCAATCTAGATAATCATCATGTATGTATCTGAGCAATCTACCAATTTTGTGTGTATATTTAAAGCAGTTGTCTCATGTATATCTTTCACTCTTTCTTAACTCGATTGTAGACATCTAATAGGAATACTGAGTGTATCTACATCTGCAAGATTATATCTTCTTAATTTACTTTTGTAAATCAATATTATTAACTGTATTGTATGGACTTATCCTTGTTACTTTTGTTTCTTTAAATCAATTAATCTTTGTAGTTATCATTCCTAGATTCAGTAAGAAAAATATATTTGTATATGGCTCTTATTCTCTGTTTAAATTAGAGAATTTTACTTTATCCAACCAGGTGTCTGATCTTAGACATTTAGAATGATTTCATTCTTTTGATAATTAAATGTACTTTGTAAAGTCTTATTTCAAAAAATCAAAAGAGAATGAGTTTAATTTCAGTTATTGCTTTTCATTGTTCAGGTTATAAATCATTTCTTTATAACATGTGATTGCGGAATTTATTTTAAACTTGTTTATGGTAATATAGTGGGGCTTAAAGTTAAGTGTGATGACCGGGATGAAATCATTTGAGATTAGAGTTTGAGTTATTAGAATGCTGGGTAACACCTTCCTTAACATTTTTGACATGCGCTTGTTGATGGGATGTAGACTCAGTAATAATGAAGAAACCTTGCTACTAATTCACGATATTCATTATAGTTGAAGTTGACTTGTATAAACAGAATCAACGTTTATATTTGTCATTATTACAGAATACAAGTTAAATATATCTAAACTCGTTTAAAGAAAAAATATAATTTCATTAGACTCTATTCTGAATCTTTTTATGAAGTTTCAAAAGAAGACAGTATATGGTAAAATTTTCTTCCATCTTAACTCCAGGGGCATTGTTAAGTTCGCCTAACACATTTTGTAGACTGAAAAAAAAAGTTTACCTTTGTCATTACCTTTATAACGATTAACTGAATACATGCAAAATACTATATTAAATATTAACATGTTTTCAGACTGAATGTTCTCAGTCAAGAGCTTTGAATTATCTGTAGGACAATGAAAATTGAAACAAATTAAGCAGAAAATTAATTCAAAATTAGTAAATTAATGGGCTGTAATTATTTTTTAATTGAACTCTGACTTGAATTATAAACCTAAAAATGTTAGAGGGGAAAAATGTTGTATTTCATTAGAACTCTAAACTGTTTCTATGTTAAAGAAAGGTAGCTTTCCAACAATTTTTTTATTTTTATATTTTTGAGTTCGGTGTGTATGTAGCAGAGGATGTCAGTGTTCCACCTGGATGTTTTCAGGTCTCTTTACATTTTCATGCCGTGCTTTTACTTCTAATGGCCGATATTTGCAAGAAGAGCTAGAGATAACTAGGCATTCTGTATGTTTGTCATAGGGTTCTGTGTTTCTCTTGTTGCTCTTGTGTGTCACAGCTCTGAGTATGACACAATTTATGCCATGGCAAGGCACAAATGATGCCTGGCACACATCTGTCCTTATGAGATCTTGCTTTGCTACACAGCTCTTATGTCTGCATGAGTCTGATGAGTATGTTTGCATATTATGTATATGGAAAAGAGCAGGAGTGGGGAAGAGTGAGTGAGGATTGATACAGATGTTTGTATCCGAAATTTTCCTAAGTAGTAAGAAATGTTCTACGTCAGGAAAGAATATGATGGGCCAAGTCTGTGCTTGAATGTCTGTTATGAGGATACAGAAAGTCCAACAATTCCATAAGTCAAATGAATACCAGTGTCCGTTGGTAGTGACCTGGTACCGAAGGGAAAAAGGAAATTCACACAAATTAATTCCTTAGATTATTACTGTTTCTTGTAAATCACTTGTGGATTCACAGCATAACCTCTAAAAGTCTCCATTGCTTGTTTCATTTTCTTTGCTTATCAGAGGCATAGCAAGACTACACAGGAAAGATACAGAAGTCCTGTCTGATATTCAAGCCAAACAATGGTTCTGTCAGTCAGAAAAGGACATGCGACTCCCAAAAGTCTTACTATTTTGATTCTCTAAAGAATTGTTGAAACAAATTCAACAAATATATACAGAATGATTAAAAATAATATTTAACTTTTCTAGGTTCTGGTCTCTAAAACGCCAAGGTGTTATCAGTGCTTTTAATCTTAGCTGTTCATAGAACTTCTGAAAAAAAAAAAAAGTTTATTTCCAGCTTCCCTGTTATTGAAAGTAATTCTGTTTCCATTAAACCCTCAGTGTATGTGTTTGTCAATTTGAGACACCAGTGCAAATTTAATTAAATAATCTTAAATACATGTACTTAAAAGCCACATGAAGAAATTAAGGTCCAGCCATTCACCTGCAACTGCTTAATTTATGCTGGGTTCTATTTAATTGAAAGTCAGTAACCTGGAAAGGAAAAGAATATTCACTTGAGATTGTATTAGAAACTGTAGAGCATGATCAATTGCATGATTCACAAGTGTGTCTGTTTACTACTTTGTTTCAGTTTAAAGTAACACTTTTTGTCTTCTTGAAATATGTGTAACAAATGTATGTGCCATTTTAAAGTAATATTAAAATTACCAATATTTTAAATTATGTTTGAAAGCAAATATACATATAAACTATCAAAAGCTACTCGTACTAATGCCACACATATTTCAGTTTTTAGTTATATTTTATTGCGAGGTATATAAAATATTTTTAAAACATTTATTTTTAACATCATACTAAAGAGAGAACTAAAATTATGCCTTAAGCATGAGGTCTCTTACTTGAACCCACATGAATATTGTTTTTACATAAGCTTTGTGTTTAGTAATCATCCTGTATCATTTAGTTGAGTCTTGTCTTTTATCTCTATCATCCGTGAATATACTTGTGCTCAGTGGAAGGCATAACAAATCAAAGTATTTTCACCTATTACAATTTTAAAAATCGTTTAACTGCAACAGAGATTTATCTAACTGGGAAGGAGATTCTTACAACGTTTCCTAGTGAGGACGCTTGGAGTCTCGAGCTAGAATATTAGGCCTATATTTACTGTGTGGTTTTGGATAAATTGCTTGGCTTCTCTGTGCCTCAATTCCTTTATTGTAAAAATGACATAGTAACTAGAATATATTATTATTTACTTTTATTTGAGATGATTTTCTGTAATAATACAGGAGAAACATGGTAGTAAATACTTAAAAGTTAAAAAAAAACTTGTGAGGGTCTTTATCATATGTATGATGTAGAGTTGGGATATGAAAGCTGTAAGGGGAGCCAAGATGTCATTTTTTTTGTATGGAATATTGAGCAAGATTAACTTACTTTTTTAAATGTTTTTATTTATGTTTGAGAGAGAGAGAGAGAGAGAGAGAGAGAGCAAGGGAGGGGCAGAGAGAGGGGAATACAGAATCCCAAGCAGGCCCATGCTGTCAGCACAGAGCCCAGTTTGGGGCTCAAACTCACAGACTGTAAGATCATGACCTCACCTGAAACCAAGAGTTGGATGCTTAACTGACTGAGCCACGCAGGCACCCCAAGAATTTTAACTTTCTTAAACATCAGTTTCCAATTTTTTTTTCTCATAGACTCATTGAATAAATGGAATAATGTATTTTTGAATTACTTATAAGTTATAAAGTACAAGACATCCTTTTCTTTTTCCCTTTTCTATATTAAAGGGAGAATGAGCGCAGGTCGGGGAGAGGGGTTGAGGGAGTGACAGAGAGAATCTTAAGTAGCCTCCAGACTCAGCACAGAGCCTCATGTGGGGCTCAATCCCACGACCCTGTGATCATAATCTGATCCCAAATCAAAAGTCGGATGCTCAACTGAGCCACCCATGTGTCTCCAAGGGTTGCATCTTAATTTAATATTAATAATAGTAATCACCAAGATCTGGTCATGTCATGTTTCTTTGGTAAGCAATTCTTTTCAGACCTGACAAGCTTTTACAAAAGTTAACTAAATTAACATAAAAATCACAAAATATCATGGAGTACTGGATTCTACCAAAAAATATGGCTACTGTATGATGAATTTGGAAATTAGATCATGTAATCAGAGGCTCAGTTGCTAACTTATTACAATTAAGTTCTATTTCATGGTATGTTTATTAAATACACGTACATAGCCTTTTACAACTATGACAGCATAGCTAGTGTTATAATCGTTGGTACCTGAACTTTCAATTAATCGGATATTCTAAAGTTTCAGATTATTTGCTTAAGAAGGGATGCGATCATCCTGAGTATGAAACCTAGCAAAGATTGAGTTTATATGCCTCAGGTAATGTATTTTTTATCATATGCCAATAAATTGTACTATTTTCATAAGTCACAACACAAAAAAGCATGAAGCATTTGGGCTAGATCTTAGATTTGTTTTTGAGATTAACTGGCAGATTGATGAGTCCAAGAACTAGATTTCCCTTTTGGGAGGACAGAGGAACACAGAGAAGAAAATGCTTTGTGATGTTTTTTCTTTCATGCTTTCTGTGAGTCTTCCTGTGGCTGATAGTTTTCTCTAATGTCTTCTCTTCCTCATAGGCTTACCCTCAGGGGAAAATATTTTACCAGAGTCTAACCTGCTGGGTTTTTTCAGGAAACCAAACTTTCTGGGTAAAGGGAAATGTACAACTCCAGTGCTTCCACCTATCCTGTCCTACCTAAGGAGAGAAAAACAAAACAAAAACACCTGAGAGCTATGGTGAAATTCACTATCCAAGGACCTAGGTTGTCCAAAAGATTGAGGTATACTTATAAACTATATAATGGTTCCCCTTTCTCCACCCCCCGCAACCACGTTATTAAAGACCTATTACAATTCCTTTTACCTATAACATCATGTTCTTCTTTCACCAAAAAAAAAAAAAAAATACAAGATAATAACAAAACCATTTGACTGCATGAGCATCAGAACCAGAATCAGATATGGCAGATGTTGGAATTATTAGACTAGGAATATATGACTATATAATTAATCTTTTAAGGGATTTAATGGGGAAAAAAGTAGACAACATGCAAGAACAGAAGGTTAATGTAAGCAAAGAGATAGGAATTCTAAGAAAGAATACAAAAGAAGTGCTAGAGATCAAAAACACTGTAACAGAAATGAAGAATGTCTTTGATGAGCTCATTAGGAGACTGGACACAGGTAAGAATCTCTGAGTTTGGGGATGTGACAGAAGAAACTTGTAAAACTGAAGTGAGATATGAGAAAAACAGTGATAAAAAATACACTGAAAAACAAAATAATAAAGGCAATAGAGTGGAGCAAAGATAGTGTCTTCAATCAATGGCACTGGAACAAATGGACATTCTCATGCAAAAAAAATGAGTCTAGACACCAATCTTATAATTTCCACAAAAATTAACTCACAGTGAATCATAGATATAAATGTAAAATGCAAAACTATAAAAATTTTAGCAGATAACCTAGGAAAAACACTAGATAACTTTAGATAAGCCAACAAATATATGATTCATAAAAGAAATAATTGATAAGTTGGACTTTATTAACATTAAAAACTTTGGTTTTGAGATAAACAATTTCAAGAGAATTAGAAAACAAGCCATAGTTTGGGAGAAAGTATTTCTGAAAGAAACATCTGATAAAAAAAATGTTGCTCAAATTCCACAAAGAACTCTTAAAACTCAACAGAAAGAAAACCAATAAACTTATGTAAAAAGGACCAAAGTCCTTAGCAGACACTTCACCAAAGAAGTACAGATGACAGATAAACATAATGGAAAGATAGTTCACATAACACATCATCAAATAAAGGCAAATTAAAACAAAGAGATGCTTACTGTTAGAATGGCTAAGTCTGGAACATTGAAAACACCAAATTCTGGTGATGATGTGGAACAATAGAAATTTTCATACGTTCTCCCGAGAATGTAAAATGGTACAGCTAGCTTGGACAACTCTTACTATGCAATCCAGCAATTGTGCTTATTGGTATTTACCCAAAAGAGGAAAAAATTATGTCCACACAAAAACCTGCACATGGGTGTCTATAGCATCTTTATTCATAACTGCCCAAACTGGGAAGCAAGCACAACTTCCTTTAAGTAGGTGAATGAATAAATAAACTGTGGTACATCAGATAATTGAATATTATTAGTACTAAGAGTAAATGCTTTATCAAGCTGTGAAAAAACATGCAGGAACCTTAAATACATTTTCCTAAGTGAAATACATTTTACTAATGTATAAAAGATAAAACTGTGGAGACAATAAAAAGATCAATAGTTGCCAGTGGTGGAGGGGGAGAGGTGAATAGGTAGAACACAGTGGATTTTTAGGGTAGTGGAATTCTCTCTGTGATACCACGATATGCATTTGTCTAAAAACATTGAATGATACGACATCAATTATGAACTCTTAGGTAAATTAAAACACTTTCTGAAAATAAATATTTTTTAATTTGGAATAAAGATATCTCAGAACTTTCACCTGGAACCTATAGATTTAAGACAAAATAAAGCTTTCATTAGCTATTCTTTAAATAAACTCTTAGACATATGTTCCCCTCTCTTTGAAATAATCAGTTTACTGCCTCTGTTTGTATTTACTTCAACAATGTAATATTTAAGACAATCCCCCAGCACCTTTACTCAGCATCCTGTGAAGTCTTTTAGGAGGCCATTTTATAGTCAATATTTAATATTGGAAAAGTATATATATGCAATTATTAAATTTCACAAAATGATTCAAGAATTTTCTATATTTGACTTTACATTTACTGATGTATTTGCAGTGCCTTCTTTGGCATTTGGAACAGTTTTCATTGATGATGGCTCAATCATGTTTCTTTTATTAATTGTTTATTTGCCTTCTTATCCAAAATATGTATTTTCACACAATATTTTAAATTCATCTTACACATTTCAGAAATATGGAATAGTTCTTTGTCAAAAATAGTCTATAACAACACAAGATCAAGATTAATTGTAATTCTTAACACTTGAAGGTTTAATATACTTTTTCTCACCTCAGTTTTCAGTAATTATATAAAAGAAAATTAACTGTTTACATTTTTAGAAGCAGAAATGTCCAAATAAGATCACTTCTCTGTGCTTATTTTTAAGAGTGGTGAGATTAATGGAGATATCTCCAACAAGCAAACTCTATTGTCAGTTTTCAAGCCTTTCATAGAATCTAATGCCATTTGCTTTTTAAAAATTCCATGTGTTGATAATCCACTCATTGCTGAAAATGATTCTTTTCTCCCTTTCTGCATGTAAGCCTGGGTCAGCTTCTGCAAAAGAACTCTATCAATGTCTTAGTTATGATGCACATTAGTGAAAGAGAACAAATATTGGTGTTAAACCTTATCTCGATAGTTACCCATGTAAGTTCCCTTCTGTTAACTGTGATAAAAATGACTCAGAACACTGGCTTTTTCATTGTTACCTGGAGCCTATTGTTAATATTTAAGCATTTAAAATAATATAAATATTGGTTAATTATATTAAAAGTAACAATATAAAATATTTAGAAGACTAGATTTATATTTTCATTCAATAAATCTGAAAACCTTCAGAAGGACCTTGATACTTTTTTGGTTGTATGTTTACTATATGACTGAACTTTGAGTGGAGATGTTAACAGACACTGAGCTTAGATAGGTTCTATATAAAAATATATTGGCTATCTGCAATAGAAAGAAACTTTCGATTTGAGCACTTATTTCCTAAGTTTGAACATCTAGTTCTTGAAGGCTTAAACCATAAGAATTTCTCAGAGTACATTTAAAATGGACAAGTACAATCATTTAAATGGATCATACTGAGATCTTATTTTATCATATAAGTGAAATGAAAATACAGTTTAAACAAAACGGGGAATATAATCAAAATAATTCATTATAGGTTTATTTATAGACAGATATGCCAAAATTAAAGTAAAATTTTCATAAGAGAGTATTCTTCTTTTGCTTATAGAACATAAAGGTTTTATTATAGTCATATGATTTTTTCAATCAAGCCCTTTTCCTTTCTAGTTTATCTCTTAATACTATAATTTAGACTATATTTATTTCTTTTCTTATTTTTTGATGATTATTTGTTTATTTTGAGAAAGAGAGAGAAAGAGAGAGAGAGCGTGCATGCGATCAGGGGAGGGCTGAGAGAAGAGGGAGAAAGAGACTGTTAAGCAGGCCCCATGCTTGGCATGGCGCCTGAGGCAGGACTGGAGCAAATGACCATGAGATCATGACCTGAGCTGAAATCAAAGGTCAGGTGCTTCGGCAGCCGAGCCACCCAGGTGCCCAAGACTATATTTATGAGAAAAACAATTTTATATAATTAATCTTTTCATTTGGCAACATATAGTTTTCCTAATTACCTTTGCAATTTTAACACTTTTTTCTTTTAAATCCTTTCCACTAATGAAAATGCACTAGATTAAATATGTTTTGGGGCACGTGGATGGCTCAGTTGATTAAGTGTCCAATTCTTGATATTGGCTCAGGTACTGATCTCATGGTCAAGGGATCAAGCCCCACGTCAGACTTGCACTGGACATAGAGCCTACTTAGAATTCTCTCTCTGCTCCTCTCCTGCTCCCACTTTCTCTCTCAAAAAAAAAAAAATAAATAAACATTTAATAAATAAAAAAAATAAACTATGGTTTTATTGACATAGTCCCCACATCAGACCATAGCATGGTTTTTGAAGACCTATGTTTGTTTCCACTGGATTTTCTAATTTTTAATTACACTTTCCTAAGATTACAGACTTGAATATTTTTTTCCTAAATTGGACAGAGATCCCGTTTTATCTGTTTATCATGTTATGCTTATCTCCGGTTGAAATCTAGGAGATCAATAAATATGTGTTAATAAATTTCAGCTCATCAAATTGGTACTGATATTTTTGGCATGCCAGTTCAGAGGGGGCATGAGATGTTGGAATCCAACATTAGAAGGGATAACATTCTATTATTTATTTAAAATCACACTGATTTTCATGTTTTTTTTAACAATCTAAAGAAGCTCAAAAGGAAATCTTCGTACCTTCTTTCTATTCTGCATTCTCATCTTAAATCTCCTTTCTTCCTTGGGCCTGGGTGAATGCAAGTAATGGAAAAAAAATGCTGCCCAGTAGTGCAGCAAGGTACATTTTAAGTGCCTGGAGTCAGGAAGAAGACAATTATGTCACACATAGACATAACTTCAGGTGTCAAATGCCTTGAAAAGTCTGGTCTACTTATCCATTCAACGAGCATTTGTTTTGCTCCTTCTGTGCTCAAGACACTGTGTTAGGCATTATTCAGAATATTCAGGATATACAGATGGGTCATACAGATATTTTCCCTTAAGGAATTTATTTTTTATAGTATGGCAAAACATAATGTAGTCAAGAGGATGTCATAAACTATGTATATGAGAGTCATGTTTTCATCCAAGCTTTTTTAAGCTATAGATCATGTCTAGTGTTAGAACATTGTTTTTTTGCATATTTTAAGAGGAAAAGATTTAAATAAAAATTGAGGACTTTATAGGTCATTATTGGTAAAACCAAATTTTGTTGGGAAGACCTTTAACATTAAGTGAAGGCATTGGATTATTACCAACAATAGGAATTAGACATTTCCTAAATTTCAGGTGTTGTACTTTATATTCTAGCTATGTTTAAAATTGCACATTCTGTTCATTCTATTTTTTCTCTTTTGCATTCAATTCCTTTATTTCTTACCATATGCAATGTTTCAGTATTTTCTTCTTTAATAATTCAAGCACAGGAATTTTCAGTTCACCTTTCTGTATTATAAAGCTACTAATTAGTATTGACTTTCACACTACAGTATCTGTAGTAAAATCTCATTAATTGTGCCCAGTTGGGAAATAAAAGGTGAGTCTAATTCATAGGACATATAAGAAAAAATGGCATGAAATAAAATATGTATGAAATAATCTGCCAACAGCAATTGATTAATATAAGAATCAATCACAAATGTGAGGAAAACAACTTGTTTAAAAATACTCATCAATAAAGCTCATTTTTATTACCATATTCAATAGTTGTCTAAAACCATTGCTAAAGTGGCTTAAAATAAATGTTCTGGCTTTTACTTGAAAATCGGCTAAACATTACCCTTATTTACACTTTAATTAGAAAGTAATCTTTTGAGGGTACACATTTATGTTTTAAGTAAGCTTTCCTTAATTATCATAATTTCCAATTTTTAATTAAACAGGTTTTTATTGTTTGGGGAGGAAATTCATCTAAGACAAAGACTGTAGCATAAAAAAGTTCTTGTCCTCTATGGAAAATAATTTTTAACTTTGTAAACTCTTTAAACTGTTATTAGATAGTACAGTTGATGACTGATACCATGTGTAATATTTTTGTTTTCTAAGGAAACATTTAAAATTACATTAAAATTACAAAAATTTTCCAAGTACATTTTAAAAATAGGTATGCGCAAAGATGTAGCTTATGTTTATTTACCAATTTGTTATCTTTTTATTTACTTTCTTTGGCAATATTTCAAATTTTTTGTTCGCTTCCTTAATTCCTGCTAAATTACTCTGAATGTAAGCAAGCGGTAGAAGCTCCTGGTGAAATAACAGAACCATGTACTCAGCAACAAAGGCTAGGCTTTTTGAAAATATTTCCAGAAACCTTTTATTCAATTGGGAATATGGGAGAAGATCTTAAGGGTCAGTTTTGTGCAAACACAACTTTTATTGAGTTTAGGAAAATTGGAGGGACCAGAAAAGAATGAAATTGCAGTGACAGAGTAGTGCCACTTAAAGACTCAGTTGAGAGCAGTTATGGAAATAGGAACTTTTCTTTCCTAAGAAAAAATACTCCCGAATTCATGATAGAAGAGGATTTAAAAAGGAGGAAGTCAGCTGTAGTGTAGAATATCACAGGCACCTAAAAGCCCAAGATAAAACCATTGTCCTCGCTAAAGGAGTTGTAGAAAGGAGACTCTGTGGTCCACAGAGTGGGGAAAATTCCCGTTATTTTTTCTTGTTTTCTTATAGCATGGGAAGCTAAATTCCTGAGGAAATAAACAAACAAAATATTTCTGTCCAGAAGACTAGGTAAGGGGCTTTTGGGAGTGTATCGGGGAAATCCTGAAGACCAGTGAGGCGGAGAAGAGAGCTCCTGAATTCTGTCTATGAAAGTAAATGAGGCTGGGTTCATCGCTGAATAACTTAATATAGCAGCCCAGGAGGCACAGCAAAGGATGTGAAAGCCAAACTGACACTGGAACCACTTGAAATGTCAGTTTAATTAAAATATCAGCAAACCTCTAACCAGATCAACCAGGAAACTAATACTAAAAGAAAACAAACAAAAAACAGAAAAGGAAAGATTCATTCCAACCTAGAATCCTGTATCCTGTAAAAATACCCTTTTGGAATGACAGCAAAATAAATATATTCTTAGATCGAGGAAACTAAAAGACTGTCATCTGTCACTAGCCCACTGACAAAAAAAAAAAAAAAAAAAGGAGAAGTTTTTCAGGCTAAACATAAATGATTGCAGAATATATCTCATAACTTCAGGAATAAAGAAAGAGCAAACAAAACAGTAATTATCTGAGTTAATAAAATAGACACCATATACAGCATATTCTCTGACTATAATAGAAGGAAATTATAGATAAAGAGCAAAAATATATCTGGAAAATCCCAAAGTAGTTGGGAATTAAATAATACATTTCTAAATAATCTATGGGCCAAAGAGGAAGTCTAAAGAGTATAAAAAATATTTTGAATTAAGTGAAAACAAATACAATGTATTAATAATACCTGCGGGATACAGTTATGACAGTGTTTTGAGGGAAATTTACAACATTAAGTACATGTATCAGAGCAGAAGAATGACTTAAAACCAATAAACTAAGTTTTCACCTTAAGTACTAGAGAAAGAACACTAAAATCAACCTGGAGCGAGGCAAAGGAAGGTAATGATTAGATCATGGATCAGGGAAATTGAAAGCCAAAAAAAGAAGAAAATTAATAATCCACAAGTTTTTTTAATCAATGCAATTGTTAAACCTAGGGAGACCAACAAAGAAAGAAGACACAATACGTGTCCCTCTAATATTAAAATGATAGGACAATATTATAAACAATTCTATAGTAATAAGTTTAAATGAATAGATGAAAGAGACCAAATCCTTGAAAGATACAAGCTACCAAAATTTGTTCCAGATGAAATTAAACCACGAATAGTACAAAATCCAACAAAATAAATCCCAGTCCCTGATAGTTTCACTGGTGAATTCTACCAAACATTTAAGACAGAACTCCTATCAATTCTACATAATAAGCTCTCCTGAAAATGAACTGAAAGGAAGTATTCTCAAGTTAATTTATCAGTCTAAAATCCATATATCATAAGCAGATAAAGATATCACAAGGAAAGCCACTACAAATATCTATCATGAATACAGAGACAAAATCCTCAGGAAAATGTTCACAAGTAAAATCCAGCAGTGTATAAAGTAATAATATATTAGGACCAAGTAAAATTTTTTTAGTAATGAAAGACTAGTTCAACATCTGAAAACCAGGCAATGTGATTCACCATACTAACATACGAAAGAAGAAAAGTTGTATAAAAATTTCAATAGACATAGAAAATACATTTTATAAAATTCAACATGCGTTCATTAAAAATTGCTCAGCAAAGAAAGAATGGAAGAAACTTTAACTAGTAGAAATGTGAATTCCTAAAGGGCAAGGACTGTGGGTTGGTTATTCTTTTTTTTTTTTTTCAATGTTTATTTATTTTTGAGAGACAGAAACAGACAGAGCATGAGCAGAGAAGCGCAGAGAGAGAGACACACACAGAATCAGAGAGGGAGACGCAGAATCAGAAGCAGGCTCCAGGCTCCGATCTGTCAGCTCAGCTTGATACCAGGCTTGAATTCATGAATGGTGAGATCATGACCTGAGCCAAAGCTGGATGCTTAACCAATTGAGCCACCCAACTTTCCCTGGTTATTTATTTATTTATTTATTTATTTATTTATTTATTTATTTTTACCAGTACATATTAGCATAGTTCCTGTTACAAAGGTAAAAAAAAAAAAAAAAAAAAAAAAAAAGATTTGTGAAACAAATTATTTATAAATACATAAGTTAACAGTGCCCAATTAATTTTTGTATTTAAAAATCTTTTTTTAATGTTTATTTTTGAGAGAGAGAGCTTGTGTCAGGGAAGAGCAGAGAGAGAGAGAGAGAAGGAAATACATAATCTGAAGCAGGTTCCAGACTCTGAGCTGTCAGCACAGAGCCTGATGCAGGACTCAAACTTGTGAACTGCGAGATCATGACCTGAGCTGAAGTTGGACACTCAACGGACTGAGCCACCCAAGTGCCCCAATAGTGCCCGATTTAAAATACATACACACAGACATATACACTCTAGAAAATAAGAATATAAGTCTCTAGTTTTCTGTGCAGTGCCATGATATGAAAATTTTGTTTTAGGAAGCTGATATATTTTAATACCTTTTGGTAATTTAAAGTGGGTTGGTCAAAGGGCTAAAACCATGTAGGGTTTTATTCTAAACATGAAGATCAGTGTCTTGGTGGCAGATTTGTAATGAAGATGGATAGATAAGGCAAACATTAGCAGTTTTTGTTTCTTCAATATTAAAAAGAAAATAAATCAGGCTATAAGTAAATATGTGTTTTCATGAGAGGAGAGGATAAAAACCATTCACTTAAGATAATTATTTTGTTTTCTGGTAACAGTTAAATTCAGCTATAGTAACTGATATTTTATAGTAGATGTTCATTCATTCATATGTATTAATTTATACATATTCATACTTACTAAGTTTACATTTGTATTCGTATTTATCTAGTATCTTGTTAGACTTTATGTGCATTATATTATTTATTAGACCCCATATTCCTATATTTTCCCTAATACAATATATTGACTTTCCAAGCTATTCAGGACCATCACATGGAAGTACATAAATAAATTGGTGGTTAGGCAGGATTACTTGTTGCAAAGAACTAAATGGCCCTATTTACTCTAGCTGTATCTTCCTCAGCCAGGATGTATTTCCTAAGCTTACTGCACTTGTAACAGGATGTGATTAAGAGGAACATCTTTTTTTTAAAGAACTTAAGGTGAATTCCCTTATGGGCCAAAGATCTGCATCCCACTGAGAGGGCAGATGAATAAATGTTTGGTTTATGGGACTAAAAAGAGATGGGCCGGAGATATACTTCTGAATTAGAGATTCCAGCTCACCTTATTATCAACTGTATAAAAGTCTGTATGTCTCAAGGTAATATCTTGTTAAAGGTCTCCTTAGCTTTATGCCTTTCCTGTTCATTATTTTAAATTATACTTCACAAGGGAAAGATAGATTTATAATTTGATTTTTTTAGGTGTTGAATGCAGAAGTCGAATCTTTTGTAATTGTTGCTTCATTTTATTAATTTTCGAAGTTTATTTTTCCCTTAATTTACAAGCAGGGCGAAACTACGTAGGAATGTATGTATTTATACATCGTTTTAAGGAAACTGTAATACTGTTTCAACTTCAAATACTGAAAAGAATATTTTTGGAACCTCATTGCCTGAATTCAAGACTGTAAGATTCTCCACACTATATTTTTGATTTTCTTTTTTGTGAGAATGAAGTCTCCCACCGACTATAGGTACTGACTACTATTTACTAGTAAACCAATGGCAAGACAGGAACTAATCATTGTTACTATCTTTTCAGTTACTCCAGGACGTAGAACAAGGATCAGGTCAAAAGTAAAAATAAATAAATAATAACAAATCTAGGAAGACCCAGTAGGCAAGTGAAAAATACAAACAAAACATGGAATAGGCAACTCCTAACAAAACGGAACTGCACTTAAAAGAAAAATAATAAGAGCGCCAAAGGAGATTTAAGTGTAGCAAAAACAAAATTATGGAACTGAAGAAACAGCTGCAGAAATAATAAATAGCAAGCCAAACTAAGATTTGGGAAATAATTTTTTGTCAATACTATGCTTCATGTCTGTTTTCATTTTGGATTCAACAGTAACACCTTCTAAATTCCCTTCTATATGCAGAGAAGAAGCTGGAAACTCGGTTTCCCAGAATCCTCTTTCCTATGTTTTACGAAGAATCACATGAGATTTGGAAAGTAGAAGAGGAGATTCCATTATTTTCCAGAGAAGGCTGCAAACTGATGCAGATTTATTATTGCTTCCTGGCACTTTCTTCTTCTTCTTTTTCTTCTGTGACACTTTCTTGAGAATCAGCTGCTTGCTGCTGCACACTGAGGCAGTTGAATACTCTTCTGTGTTAGTTTGCCAGGCCTTCCCTAACCAAATGCCACAGTAGATGATTTCTTCTGAAGCCTCTCCCCTTTGCTTTCAGATAGCTACCTTCTAACCTTTTGGTCCTAACATATCCATGCCTCTGTACACTCACATCCTTGATGTATGTCCCCACATCTCTCTGAATGTCCTCTTCTTCTTTCTTATAAGGACACTTGTAAAATTAAATTAGTATGTCTTAATCTCCTCCTCTTACAAGAACGCCAGGAAGATTGGATTAGAGAAGAATCTAAGACCTTATTTTAACTACTTCTTTAAAGGTTGTTTCTTAAGATACAGTCACCTTCTTAGGTAATGGGACTAGAGAGCTTCATCATAGCAACTTTGAAGAGAATGCAATTCAGTCCATAACACCTGCTTAGAAATTTTAGGAATTTCAGTGGCTTTTTACTAAGCTTCTGAGAACTACCCACTTTGGTGCTTCAAACTGAGGCCTTCAGTATTTGCTTCATTGACTTTTGAGGGTGCTTCTCTGAACTCATGTCTTCTTCCTTAGTTTCTGCATAGTTGTGGAAATGTCTAGTTCTTAGTTTTAAACACATACAAGTGGAAAATAGTGTACTTCCCTCCCCCTATCACTTTATCTACCCATCACCTCTCTCTCTCTCTCTCTCTCTCTTTCCCTCCCTCCCTCCATCTGTTTAGCTTGCTAGGGCTGCCTGTAACAAAGAACCACAGACTTTGTGGGAAGAATTGGTTTCTTCTGAGAACTTTCTCCTTGGCTAATAAATATGTCATCTGTCTTTCTTTGTCTTCCTTCTATAACTGTCTATGCTCAAATTTACTGTTCTTGTAAATATACCAGTCATACTGATTTTGAGGTCACCCTAATAAACTCATTATAATTTAATTGCCTATTTAAAGACCCTTTTTCCAGATACAGTCACACTCTGAAGTACTTTAGCACTTTAGTATATAAATTTTGGGGGAACACGGTTCAGCCCATTGCTATCTACCCATTTAACTTTGAACTAATTGCTGAACTATTTGAAAGCAACTTGCAGACCACATGATGTATTATATGTAGATACAAAGCATATTCATAAAAAAAAGAATTTTCTTCTACCTTCCATAGGACCAGATCATAGTGACTGGAAGGGGATTTAAAGTCAGAGAGACATATTCCTATTGGCTTAGAAGAAAATGAGCACTCAGATTGTGACCTGTCTGTGTGGGTCATATGTCACAGAAGTGGGCCTCTAAAAATCAAGAGTGGTTCCTGGAAACAGGTGGCAGGATATTGGGAACTTCAGTAACAGAACTATAAGGAAATGATTGTGCCCAAATCACTGAGCTTGGAAGAGAATCCTGATCCCTAGCTATGAAGAGCTCCAGCCAGCACTTTGATTTCAGCTTAGTGATATCCTGAGCAGATGACCTTGCTAACTAGACTCCTGACCATGGAAAGTGTGGCAAAATACATTTATGTTGTTTTAAGCCACTGAGTTTATGGTAATCTGTTCCACAGTACTAAAACTAAGACGCTCTTCAGACTAGGCCGTTTGGCAATGTCTAGATGTATTTTGGATTGTTACAGTTTGAAGGAGGATCATTGTTGCATCTAGTATGGAGAGGCCAGAGTGCTGCAAACCACCCTGCAACGCCCAAGGCAAATCCTCAAAGGACAGAATTAGGAAGCTGTAGAAGCTAAAAGTGCCAAGGTTGAGGACCCCTGGATTAGGCTATTCTATTAGATTCATTTCCAGTCGGAAGAGGAAAACTGATTTCGAGTTAGAATATTGAGAACATGACAACTTACTAGAAATAAATTAGAGACTTTAACCATATACACTTTGTTAGGGATAACACAATATTATTAAATACCGCCCAATAGAGAGCATCATTTTCAAGGTTTCCAAACTGAATCTAATACTTCTTACATATAAACATTAAGTTCTAAGTTATGTTTTGATATTAATGAGAAATTACCACCTACATGACACAAAGATCATACATATTAGAACATTTTTCTCGGAATATGTAAAGTGCTTGATTTTTTTTTCTCTGCATATTATACACTTTCCAGGATGTCATATTTAATGGCTGAAATGATTTAGTGTTTGGCTTCTGCACTCCCTTCACATTTCGTTTTATTTCTCATCAGGAAAGCTTCCTAGGCCCTTGGCAAAATATCTCTTTGAAAAATCTGATGCAGAATTCCAAAGTTTGTGGGTAATGGCATGAACACACAAAGAAGAGATTTTAATACCTTTTATAATTCCAAAGCAAAAGACGCTTTAGGACCTCAAAGACTTATATAGTAGAGAGAAAGATTTGTAATAGTAAATATATAAATAAAAGCTGGCGCTGGTGACTTGCTTTAGCTTCTTGTAACCCTTGGACATGATAAATTAAACATTAAATGAATACATGCTTTCAGTCCATTTTCTTCAGTGCTGTTCTTGATTTCTTGCTACTCTACAGGACTCCTTAGGATTATTGCATGTTCTTTGAGGAGAATTTTAAATAATTGATAAATATTCCAAAAGCACAGGATTCCTGTAAGTTACTACCAGCTGTCAGTCAATGAGAACTCCAAATTTGGTATGAATTCAACATTCTCTTTTTGACATGAACCATCAAAACATTTAACAGAGGACAGATAAATGAGTATGAAGAAGACAAGATTGCAAAACATATTGCATATCAAGTTCCATTTACAGGGGATAAAAACAATATAGAAAACCCGATCCACGTTGTTCATAAGCCTCTGTCTTGACGGAGTCTTCCCTGTCAAGTTAGTATTACAAAGTAAGATCTTCTTAGTCATATTCTCAGATCTCTGCAAAGACAGATGTCTTAACGTTCTGTGGTTATTCTTTACTATTTATAATTAGAATAGCCTTCAAGGAGAATAGAAAGACAAATAGCAAAAACTAAACTATGTAAATGTAAATTTTTATCCTGAAGTGATTTATCTCATAAGCTTAGCTATCTCAAATTTACAGAGAACATAAAGTATCAAAAGAATTACCAGAGCAACCAAACAAATGTTAGCATATGCATACATGAATAATATGGGTAAGTATATATAGTGTTTATTGTAAGTCAGATCCAGCTCTCAGGGCTATCTTTAGGTAGTAACTCATTTCATCTTCATAACAACTTTAGGAGATAAGCACTACATTTATCTCCAGTTGATAAATGAGAAAATTGAACCTGAAATGGTTTCAGTACCTTTTTTGAGTAAGTTCAGCCAGCAAGAGGCTTAGGAAATATTCAAAATAGAGTCCTTACTATTAGCCTCTTCAAGTGGTTAATCTCCAGTCTCTGTTTAGTCCTTATTGGAACATTTATTTAGTGTTTAGTGTTTATAGTATCCCAAGCTGGCTGCTGGGGATAAAGATAAATAAGACAGTTATGTAAATCAGTAAACCTCATTTTACTGTGTGCTGTGATAGGAACACAGGCAGGGATTGTCACTTGACACATAACAAAATGAAAAACAAGAAGGCAGTTAGATTAACAACGAACGGTTCTATAATTTTCAACTTCGCATAGTTTTATAGCAATTTGAACATACTCATATTGGCAGTTATATTCATAATGACGGCCACAAGTTACTAAAGAGGATTTAATCTGTGTTCACAGATTTGTTGGTTAAAACAACATTGGTTAAAAAAGAGGGTGGTACATTCATAAACTGTATATCCATACATTTATGGATAGTCTGTTCATGTTTTGGACTTTATTTTTAAGTTTTTCAGTATTCATTTTATTTTGTTATATTTCATTTCAATATTTCATTTCATTTCAATGTTTCATTATATTTTGAAATTTTTATGTTTTTGTGGTTGTTCCAGGGCTAACCACATACATTTTAGTTTACCAGAACCTACATCAGATCTGTTCTAACTTATTCCAGACAGAGAACTGCTGCTCCACTATAGCTCCATATGTTTTTTTCTTTCTCCAATTATCATTATCCATATTGCATCTACACAGGCTACAAAAGCAATGATACATTGCCACTACTTTAATAATTTCACATTGATTACAGAGACCGAGGAAAGAAAGGAAGCAAGTATATATTCATAGATTTTATTATGTTTACCACCTTTTTATACCTTTATGGTTCTTTTCATTTGTTCCTGTGAGTTTGGAATTTTTAAATTTATTTTTATTTTCGTTATTTTTATTATTTATTATTTTTTTATTTTAGTTAACATAGAGGATTATATTAGTTTTAGGTGTACAATTTAGTGATTCAACAATTCTATGTATTACTCAGTGCTCATTATAAGTGTACTCTTAAATCCCCATCACATATTTGACCGATCCCCCACCCAACTCTCCTTATTTTAACTGTCATTTTTTTCTCTGCAGTTGAGAGTCTGTTTCTTGGTTTCTCTCTCTCTCTCTCTCTCTCTCTCTCTCTCTCTCTCTCTCTCTCTCATTTTTACTTTGCTCCTTTGTTTTGTTACTTAAATTCCACATATGAGTGAAATCACAGTTTGTTTTTTTTTTTTTCCTGATTGACTTATTTCACTTAGCATTATACTCTCAAGCTCCCTCCATGTTGTTGCAGATGGCAAGACTTCATCTCTTTTATGGCTGAGTAATACTCCATTGTATGTGTATACCACTCTACTTTATTCATTTGTCTATCGATGGACACTTGGGCTGTTTCTGTAACTTGGCCATTGTGAATAATGCTGCAGTAAACATAGGATGCATGTATCTCTTTGAATTAATGTGTTTGTATTTTGGGGGTAAATACCCAGTAGTGTGATTACTGGATCCTAGGGTAGTTCTACTTTTAACTTTCTGAGGACACTCCATACTGTTTTCCACAGTATCTGCACCAATTTGCATTCCCACCAACAGTGCACAGGGCACCTTTTTTCCCACACCCTCACTGTTTGTTGTGTTGTGGATTTTAACCATTCTGAAAGGTGTGAGGGGTTATCTCATTGTAGTTTTGATTTGCATTTCCCTGATGGTAAGTGGTGTTGCACATCTTTTCATGTATCTGTTGGCTTTCTGGATGTCTTCTTTGGAGAAATGTCTGTTTGTATCCTCTACACATTTTGACCTGGTCTATTTGAGTTTTAGGTAAATTCGTCAGTTTTTATATAATTTGGATACTGACCCTTTATCAAATACGTCTTTTGCAAATATCTTCTCCCATTCAATGGACTTCCTTTTAGCTTTGTTGATTGTTTCCTTTGCTGTGCAGAAACTTTTTTATTTTTATGTAGTCCCAACAGTTTGTTTTTGTTTTTCTATCCCTTGCCTCACAAAACATATATAGAAAAACGTTGCTACGGCCAATGTCAGAGAAATTACTGCCTGTGCTCTCTTCTAGAATTTTTCTGGTTTCAGGTCCCACATTTAGGGTTTTAACCCATTTTGAATTTATTTCTGTTTATAGTGATAGTGGTACAGTTTCATTTTTTTGCATGTAGCTGACCAGCTTTCCCAACACCTTTTGTCGAAGAGACTTTCTTTTTCCCATTGCATGTTCTTTCCTGCTTTGTCAAAGATTAATTGATCTTTTAATCGTGGGTTTGTTTTGGGGTTTTTTATTGTGTTCTATTGATCTACATGCCTATTTCTTGTCAGTACCATGCTGTTTTGATCACTACAGCTCTGTAATGTTACTTGAACTGGAATTGTGATACCTCCAGTTTTATCTTTCAGTATTGCTTTGGCTATTCAGCGTCTTTTATGCTTCTATACAAATGTTAGAACTCTTTATTCTAGTTCTGTGAAAAATGCTATTGGTATTTTGATAGGGATTGCATTGAATGTGTAGATTGCTTTGAGTAGTATAGACATTTTAACAATATTTGTTTTCCAACCCATGAGCGAAAAAAGTCTCTCTATTTCTTTGTGTTGTCTTCATTTTTTTTCATCATTGTTTTATAGTTTTCAGATTATTGGTCTTTCACCTCTTTAGTTATGTTAATTCCTATTTTATTCTTTTTGATGTAATTGTAAATAGGATTGTTTTCTTAATTTCTCTTCCTCTGCTTCATTATTGGTGTATAGAAATGCAACAGATTTTTGTACATTGATATTGTGTCCTGCTACTTTACTGAATTATTAAATTTTTTAATGTTTATTTATTTTTGAGAAAGAGAGAGACAGAGTGTAAGTGGGGGAGGGGCAGAGAGAGAGGGAAACACAATATGAAGCATGCTTCAGGCTCTGAGCTGTCAGCACAGAGCCCAACGCAGGGCTTCAACTCTGCAACCTTGAGATCGTGACCTGAGCCAAAGTCTGATACTTAACTGACTGAGCCACCCAGGCACCCCATGAATTATTTTTTAAAATGTACCATTGGATTTGGTTTGGTAAAATTTTGATGAGAATTTTTGCATCTACTTTCATCAAAGATACTGACCTATAGTTGTCTTTTTTAGTGATGACTTTACCTGGTTTTGGTATCAGGGTAATACTGGCCTCATAGAATGAATTTGGAAGACTTTCTTCCTCCTTCATGTCTTGGAATAGTTTGAGAAGAATAGGTACTAACTCTTCTTTAAATGTTTGGTAGAATTGGCCTGTGAAGCCATCTGGTCCTGGACTTTTGTTTGTTGGGAGTTTTTGATTACTGATTCAATTTCATTGGTGGTAATTGGTCTATTCAAATTTTCTGTTTCTTCCTGCGTCAGTTTTAGCAGTTTATATGCTTTTAGGAATTTATCCACTTTTAGCATTGTCCAATTTGTTGGCTTATAGTTATTCATAATATTTTCTTATAACTGTTTGTATTCTTGTGATATCAATTGTTATTTCCCTTCTTTCATTTGTGGTTTTGTTACTTTGAGTCCTCTCTTTTTCCTTTCTTCTTTCCTTTCCTTTCCTCTTTCCCCTCCGCTCCTCTCCTCCCCTCCCCTCTCCTCTCCCCCTCCCCTCTCCTCTCCTCCCCTCCCCTCTCCTCTCCTCTCCTCTCCTCTCCTCTCCTCTCCTCCCCTCTCCTCCCCTCCCCTCTCCTCTCCCCTCCTCTCTCCTCTCCTCTCCTCTCCTCTCCTCTCCTCTCCTCTCCTTTCTCCTTTCCTCTTCCCTTTCCTTTCCTCTTTCATGAGTTTGGCTAGATGTTGATCAATTTTGTCAGTCTTTTCAAGAACCAGCTCCTCATTTCATTGATCTGTTGTATTCATTTTTTTTTTTTTTTTAGTTTCTATATCATTTATTTCTGATCTAATCTTTATTTCCTCCTGCTGCTGTTTTAGGATTTTGTTTGTTGTTCTTTTACTAGATCCTTTAGGTGTAAGTCTAGTTTATTTGAGATTTTTCTTGCTTTTTGAGGTTGACGAGTATCACTATAAACTTCCCTCCTAGAGCCATTTTTGCTGGATCCCAAAGATACTGGACTGTTACATTTTCATTTTCATTTGTTTCCATGCACTTTTTAAATTCTTTTTTTTTTTTTTTTTTGTTTTCTTGATTAGCCTATTCATTGTTTAGTATGGTGTTTTACCTCCATGTATTAGTGCTCTTTCCAGATTTTTTTTTTTTTTTTTTTTTGGTGGTTGATTTCTAGTTTCTTGAAGGCATTGTGGTCAGAAAACATGCATTGTATGACTGAAGTTTCTAAAATTTGTTGAGACTTGTTTTGTGGCCTAAAATGTAGTCTTTCTGAAGAATGTTCCTGTGCACTTGAAACAAATGTTTATTTTGCTGTTTTGGGATGGAATGTTCTGAATGTATCTGTTAAGTCCATCTGGTCCAGTGTGACATTCAAAGCCATTGTTTCCTTGGTTTTCTGTTGGAATGATCAGTCCATTGCTGTAAGTGGGGTGTTAAAGTCCCCTACTATTACTGTTTTACTATGTTTATGTTTATTATTAGCTATTTTATATATTTAGATGCTTCCATGTTGGGTACATATTTATGATTGTTATATCTTACTTTTGGAATTTCCCCCTTTGTATTATATAGTGTCTTTCTTCATCTGTAACAGTCTTTGTTTTAAAATCTACTTTGTCCGATAAAAGTGTTGCTATTGCAGCTTTCTTTCAACCTCTACTTGCATGATAAATATTTCTCCATCTCCTCACTTTCAGTCCGCGAGTGTCTATAGGTTGGAAATGAGTCTCTTATAGGCAGCATATAGGTGAATGTTATTTTCTTATTCATTGTCACCCTATTTCTTTTGAATAGAGTGTTTATTCCATTTACATTCCGAGTATTTGTTGATAGACATGTACTTATCGCTATTTTGTTACTTGATTTATGGTTGTTTGTGTATTTTTTCTCTGATTCTTCTCTTGGTCTCTTTCATGGTTTGTTGGCTTTCTTTAGAGATATACTTAGATTCATTTCTTTTTATTCTTTGCATATCCATTACTGGTTTTTGACTTGGGGTTTTATTTAGGTTTATATATAACATGTTCTGCATATAACAGTCTATATTTGTGGTTGTTTAAATTTGAATCCATGCTTTACTCCTCTCCTTCACATTTTAGGTACATGGTATCATATTTTACGTGCTTTTATTTCGTGAATCTCTTGACTGATTTTTATAGAGATACTTATTTTTACCACCTTTTTGTTTACTACTTTCCATACTCTGACTTGTAGTCTTTCGTTTCTACTCAGAGTCACCTTTAATATTCCCTCTAGGGCTGGTTTAGTGGTCATGAACTCCTTTAGTTTTTGTCCGAGAAACTATTTTTTTTTTTAAAGTTTATTTATTTATTTTGAGACAGAAGGAAAGTGGAAGAGGGGCAAAGAGAGAGAGAGAGAAGGAGAGAATTCCTAGAAGGCTCTGCACGGAGACTGATGTGGGGCTCAAACTCACGAACTATGAGATCATGACCTGTGCTAGAATCATGAGTCGGACACTTAACCGACTGAGTCATATAGGCATCCCTTCTGAGGAACTCTTTATCAGTCCTTCTATTCTGAATAGTAGATGTGGATAGAGTATTCTTGGCTGCATATTGTTCCCTTTCAGCACTTTTAATATATCTTGCCACTCCCTTCTGGCCTGCAGAGTATCTGCAGAAAATTCTGCTGATAGCCTTATGCGGTTTCCCTCATATGTACCTATTGTCTCTTGCTGCTTTAAAACATTTTTCTTAGAGTGCCTGGGTGCTCAGTCTGTTAAGCTTCTGACTTCAGCTCAGGTCATGATCTCATGGTTTGTGTGTTCGAGGCCTGTGTTGGGCTCTGTGTTGACAGCTCAGAGCCGCCTGGGGCCTGCTTTGGATTCTGTGTCTCCCTCTCTCTCTGCCCCTCTCCTGCTCATGCTCTCCTTGTCTCTCTCTCTTTCTCTCAAAAATAAACATTAAAAAATTTAAAAAATTAAGAAAAATTAAAAAAAATATGTTTTTTCTTTATCACTACTTTTTGCTATTTTCATTACTATGTGTCTTGGTGTGGATCTACTCAGGTTGATATTTTGGGAGAATCTCTGTCATCGGGATCTGAGTATCTATTTCCTTCTCCAGATTAGGGAAGTTTTCAGCTGTTATTTCTTTGAATACATTTTATTCCTTCCTATCTCTTTCGTCTTCTTCTGGGACCCCTAAAACTTGAATGTTATTACTTTGATGGAGTCACTGAGTTCTCTGAGTCTATTCTCATTTCACACAGTTTTTTTTTTTTTTTTTTTTCTCCCATTGTTCAGCTTGATTCCCTTACAATATTCTGTCTGTCAGGCCATTAATTCATTATTTTGCTTTCTCTAACCTATTTATTCCATCAAGTTTATATTTTATTTCATTTATCATAGTCTTCATTTGATTTAATCTTTTTTATATCTTTGTTAAGGGTCTCACTGATGTCCTCCACTCTTTCTTAAACACAGCAAGTATCTTTATGACAATTAGTTTATATTCCCTATCAAACATTAATGATAGCATTTCTCTTAGGTCTCTTGTTGTAGTCTTACCCTGTTCTTTCATTTGGGACTTATTCCTATGTCTCCTCATTTTATCTAACTCTCTATATCTGTTTCCATGTGTTAGGAAAGTCAGCTATGTCTTCGTTCCTGAAGGTAATGATCTTCTTACCTTCATAGAAGAGGCCCTATGGTGTCCTGCAGTGCAGTGCCCCCTGTTCCCCAGGACGTGATGCTTGAAGGAATGTCTCCTATGTGTGTTGTGGGATATCATGGCTTCTTTTTCCTTCAGGGTCACCTTTTGCCTGTCATGGAAGTACTTGATCCCCACCTGGATCAGGTGCATTTTAACAAGGTGTATACTGGTCTCCTTGTAAAATGATCTGTTGGTGCTGTCAAAACTGAGGCCCCACGTTAGGAGACTCTGTGTTGATAGGTTTTGTGCTGGTCTTTTTTGGGGGGGGGAGCAGGGGGCATAGCCCTGGCACTGAAGCAACTTGACAGGAAAGGGCAGATCCACTGAAATTTGGGGGATCGGTCTTCTTGTAACAAGTTAGGTAGTTACTGTGGGCACCAAACTGGTTCCCGAAGGTGGGTGTGTTTTTGATGGGGACTGGGGGAGAGAAATGGTGCCTTCCAGCTCCTTTGTGCTTGGAAGAGGAGCCTTTGAAAGCAAGAGGGTCAAATTTTACCAGTTCTTACAAACAGCAGAACTAGAAGTCTAGAGTTTCAAAAACCAGGGCTAGGCTCTGGAAGAGCTGGGAGGGCATTAGGAAGCTGAGTCCCCACCATCAAGCAGAGATACATCTTTGATAAAAAGCCAGGGTACACAGGAGGGAGGGTGATTTCCTCATCTCAGAGCATCTCTCAGAGAGGCAGGATGACTTGGAGACCCCTCCAGGAACAGGAGCCTAGGAAGATGGCTGAGTAGGATTCTAAGTTCCCTTTGTCCCAGGAAGACAGGTAGATAACACTCACATCAGTGTAAGTAATCCAGCAAACGACCCCAAACACTGGCAGAACAAACTTCACATCTAAAGGTAAAGGGCCACATGGAAGAAGGTAGGAAGGGTGCAGATGCAGTTTGGGAGTGAAGGGAACCATCCCTGTCCATGGTTGGGAGTGAGCTGGGGCACAGCTGAAGGTGAGAAACAAACTATTATACTGGTGAACCTGGAAGGGGAGGTGAATACCCCTATCATTTGAAGTCTACCTCTTAAATCTGGTATCTATTTTCTCTAGTCTCTTTGACTATCTCCTTCCTTGATCTCTCTGTTAATACCTGTGTTTCATTTGGTAATATACATCACATGTTAGGTTACTCTAATTTCTGGTTAATTGCCCTATGGTTTTGGCAATGTCTTGGTGCCACACTGCTCAGTAGTCAGACTCAGTTAAAGTCAGGAAATAAGATCAGTCTTTGAAATTTGTCCTGACCCTAGCAGAACTATTTTTAGCTATCTCTTCCTTGTTCTCTCTGGTGAACTAGATGATCTGCGGTTTAGCGCATTGTTCTTAATTAAGTTATTATTTGTAAGAGTGTCTTTATAAGTGAACTTTCCCACATACCATTTCAAATAAAGGCAGACTCCGGGGAGTGCTTTGGGGCTCTTAATTTTTGTGGATTTCCTGTCCTTCTGGGCCACTAGTCTATGTGCTGAAAGTGATTGTAGCCTGTGTTCTTCCCATCTTGCTTCTCCAAAAATGGAATGTCCACTCATTAAGCAAGCTGTGTTTTTGGCTGGTTATGCCTGATATTGAACCTCTATTCCATGTGTATGGACTTGGTAGAGGAAGGAAGCTCCTAACCTTTTTGGATGTACTCACTAGGTACTTAACGTCTTCAATATAGTGTTGGAGGGGATGAGAAATGTTGGTGGCCTGCCCTTTACAGTTATAGTAACTCTGGTTTTGGCACGGAGGACAAAAACAGCTCCGTCCTCTTTACCGCACCCACCCTGTACACATGTACCTTCCATCAAGGTGACCCGGGTGATAAGAGGTGACCTGGGTGAGAATAGCATAAACCCCCACTGTTCTTGTAGGATTTTAGGAGATACTCTAAAATAAATGATTTTTTCTTTAATATATGCCCTTAGAATAATTTTCAGAGGCCTAATGTATTTATATTAATGGTTTTCACCAACTTCGCTTTTTTCTCTAGAGAGAATTTCTGCAGATGCCTCATGGTGCCATTATAGGTAGCGACTAAATTCATATTTTAAAGAATACTTAAAATTATCTGAATATTTTATTAACGTAAAGAACAGTATCCTTCCTCAGTAATGTGAGATAAATGAAGTATAACCACAAATGCTGGGAATCAATTTAAGACTACACTAATTCTATTTCAAAAAACTTAAAATAAAATGAAAGACATTATAATTCTTTAATCTAATTTTCTATTACCAGAAACTGGGTCACATATTTACAAATATCATAGAAGTTACACAATACGTGCTTGAAAATTCATTATTTGCCTATTATTATAATTTTCACATTACATTTCCTTACCTCCCACTCTTTCATCTCACAGCCCACAGAGTTAGTTTCTTCAGAACATTTTGGAGCATTTCTTAATCATCATCAGTATCATCATTTTAATAACCTCTTTTATTCCTTTTATTCCATGAATTTCAAACTCAATTTATATTTCTCCTGGGATGAGCATCAAGAAAATTGTTCTAATCCATTTCATAAGTGGCTTAATAAATAGTGGTTTAGAATTAATGTATTCCATGAACATTGATAGAATTAAGGAAACTTATTGAAAGATAAGGTATGATTCTAGCTTCCAGTTAGCTTACTGTAATATAAGAAACAAAGAGAGTTCAGAAAATATACAAATGTAGCATTTTTATTTTGAAAAGTGAAGTATTTTTTAATTTTATGGGGTTCAATTGGTACACAAAGAAATGGGTGTTCAATTTTATTTGAATTGGAAACACTATACAACTTCAATTGTTGGTATGTCTTGACATAAGGATTCCATATTGTAAGCATAGTGCAAAATACAGGTAGTTTGAGATGGGCAAGTAGTTCTATTCAACTAGTCTCTCGGGTGTATGACATCAGAATGTAAAGACAAAAACTCTGGAGAGTTAGGCAATGACCAAATTTACTCTTCATACTTTACTCAGTAATTTTAACTTTATCTAGTAGATAAGAGGAAACAACTGAATGAATAGTTTGAAGTTGGGAGATAATCAGGATCACATTTTCATTGTTGTTGTTATTGGTTTTAGGAAGATTTCTCTGCCAAATTTTGGAAGATAGAACACCTAGACTAGTTAAGAGACTATAGTTATTATCCATATAACAGGCAGCACCAGTGAAGATGGAGCAGATGGTTATAGGATAGATATAAAAGTTATTAATAAGGTGAAAGAAATAGGACTTCATTACCAATTTATATAGAGACTGAGAGGAATAAAGGATTTAAAGACAATTCTAGGTTTCATGATTGTGTGACCACATTGATGGTGATGTTATTAAACAGTATTGATTTTTGGAGGAAAACTGAATGCTTTCAGTTGGAGACACAGCGGTTTTGGTATACCCAAGGGACACCAGTTACTTATGCCTGGTAGATAGTTGAATGCATAGGTTTGAAATGCAGAGGTCAGATCTGCGCTAGAGATAAATATTTGGAAGTCATTCACAAATATGAATTCATGAAGTCGTAAAAGTGAAGAAAATCTCTTTTTAAAAATACCAAGTCTGAGGGACAGAACTCTGGGAAAGCAACATTTAAAGGGAAAGCTAAGATAACTTATTTAGGAAAGTGGTCTACCTTTTTATATTAATGATTATCTAAGCTTTTATTTTTCATTAATTCATTTATTTATTAAATGATAATTTAGTGTCCACGGATCAATTTCCTGGTTTGTTCTAAGTCGGAAAACCATAGTAATACTTGCTAATGTAAGCTAGTATCTCAGAAAAGGCTTACATAGAAACTATCCAGATGTCATTAGAGAAACAAATTACTGTAATAAGGGATTCTTTTAAAATGTTTAAGTACATGTATGTATCTATGCTTGAAGAGCTACCCTAAAAGCTTTACCTAAGTGAATTAGCAGATATATCTAAAGCATTTGCCAAGATTTCAGTACAAAATGCCATAGTTAATTCTCCCAGACAAGTGAAAGCATATTTTGACCATTTATAGTCCTCTATTAATTCATTGGAATTTATATTCAGCTTACACTTTTACCAAAGTTTTTGTATATGGAGATTATATATTCAGGAGTTTAGATACATCATTGTATGAGGCCATATAATGGACCAACAAGCCATTTAATTTTTTCTAAATAATCAGTTTTAGAGAATCTTATAAATAAAATAATTAAAATATTTTGCCCATATACTATGCTGTTACAGTATATGAAGTTCTATACTTGATAATTTATAATTGTTTATAATTTTCTATGCATTAAAATTCTGTGAGAAAGCATTTTTTCAACTAATATACACTTTAGAATATATGAAATGCAAGTGATTTACCTGCATTCCATACTTAATAAAAGTGTAGAGGATATTTGAACCAGTTATGTTTGGTTCCCAGCCCTATCTTTTCTTTTAGTAATGTCATGACTTATTGCTAGTAAGTCTGGTTCTCTAGAAACTCAGAAGTCACAAAGAAAATGTATGTGCAACTCTCCTAAAAAATCCTTTTTATTGATCACAAAATTCATTACATATAGTTTCGCATTAATTATGTGATTTTTCAGTAATTCTAACATACCAAATTATTTATTCATTGGTTTCAGAGTTAGATAAAAAATGACTTCTGCTTTGAGACTATTTAGATAAACTTGGATATATATTTAGATATTCATATAGATATATACATACTTACACATACATAAGCATAGGCATAGCTATAAACATAAAGATATTTGGGTATCTTTGTTATAGTCCTTGAATAAGTACAAATAATTAAATTTCCACAAGTTTACTTCATTGTACTGTCTGCCAGTCTCTGGTTTCCCAATGAAGAATTAAAGTTTGTGTACCAAATGTTGTTAAAAGGTGGTAATGTGGTAACGCTCTATAAAAAGACTTTCTAAGCCTTACAAAGTAGAAGGTGATTGAAAATAAGAAAGAAAAGATAGATAGGATTTTCCTGTCAGGACTGTGTTAAAGTTCCTGCCTTGCTTCTCAGCAGTGACATGATGTCAAGACAGTTGTTTCGAAATAATATTATATGTTAATGTAAGAACAATATTCTTAGTGCCTTCAGTTTTTACATGTTTTAGCTTTTATACCATTGGCAATGTTTGGATTAGTATAGGTTTTTCCCTTAGTTATTCTTTGTGTGTGTGTGTGTGTGTGTGTGTGTTTAGAGAAAAGGGAGGGGAGTGAGAAGAGGGATACAGGGACAGGAGGGGCAGGGAGGGAGTGTGTGTGTTTGAGAGAGATAAATGCTGCAATGTATCAAATGTTCCTATACATTTTCAGTATCTTGCAGCTGTAAAAATATAGGTATAACTAATTACCTTGGAAATGTATGAAATTCTACTTTTGTATGGAGGCTGTTCACCAAAATTGCCATTTTTTTTAGTTAAAGCAGAACTTATGACTGAGTAAAGGAAATGTCATATTTTGATGAACATTCTGTTTGCACTAAAATACACAATATGATCCTGGATGAAAATTTGGGAGAGTTGAACTTTTAACCATAAAATAAATATACTTAAGTTACTGAGACTTTACCTTCTTCCTTTCTGAGTTGGAAGATTTCCATAACGATGCTTGAATTTGAGGACCTCACAACTAGGGTCTGTTTTCTACAGAGACTTTCCTGGAAATTCTACAACAGAAGAAAAATATTGTATGCCATATATGGTGATGCAGCCTGCTTCCTAGTTTTGAACCAGATGGACTAAAGATAAAATGATGAAATGCAAGTTTCTTCTTAGTATACTTAATAGTATGCCAACTAAAACTATTACCGTCTATTCATCTGATTATCTTTTGTTTGGAAATTATCCTTGCTGGGACAAAGGGGTTTGAAAAACCGGGACCTGGCTTTGGAAGTTTTTGAAAAGGGACCATTTTTTATTACTATTGCTATTTCCTTCATCTCACCAAAGTCAAATGTGAAAATTAGGGATTATAGGCTGTTACAGTTTTCACAAACAATATCTAGAAGAAGATAGAGAGCCAGGGGCAGAAGTACTGTACAGCCAGAAACATTATTTCCAATTCCTGGCCAGTGGACTGTGTTTTATTGGAAGATGTCACTACCCTTCCTCACTGTGAATATCATATACATTTTTTAAATTACCAAGTGAAATAGCAGCATTAAACCATCGTGAAAGAATGTTTTGTCAGTATCCCCTTCAAGAATTTGAAAAAAAATCTCTTTTTTATGATTTGATACATTTCTATAGATGTTTAGTTCAAGTAGACAGCTTGATTCTTTCCTTTGCACCTAGAGATCCTATTTCATTTCTTGTTCTTAACCTCCCTTACCTTCCGTTGATAAAGTGCTGCTATGATGTCTGTAATTTCATCCTCAGATCTTCATTATTAACACATTCATACCAAATGATTTATTATTATTTTTATTTTTTAAGTAATTTATTTTTAATCAATCTCTGTACCTAGTGTGGGGTTCAAACTCATGGCCCCAAGATCAAGAGTTGCATGCTTTAGTACTGAGCCAGCCAAGCACTAGATAGCAAATAATTTATGATTCCAGCATTATTGCTAATTGACTCATTCTAATCTTCCATAGTTTTGTGCCTTTGTACCAGTTATTTTCTCAACTCGAAGCTCCCCTACTTCATCTATCAAATATTTTATCAAAAGCCACTTCCATTAAGAGGAGTTTAAGGCTTTTCCAGGAAGAACAACCTACCTTTTCCCATATGGTTCTACAATCCTTTACATATACTGCCATTTTAGCATTTTTCATTATGTGTCCAGATGTGTCTAGAACTCCTAAACACTTAGAACACCTAGAAAACACACTCTACTCCAATCATCAAGCATAACTCTGGGTACAAAATAGGCGGCAAAAATCCTCAATACCTTATATATATAAAGAGACAGGATGTATGTGCTTTTATGAAGAAGAGCTGGAAAGGCATCCGGATGGCTCAGTTGGGTAAGACTCTTGATTTTGGCTCACATCATCATCTCACAGTTGGTGTGATCAAGCCTCATCTTGGGCTCAACACTGACAGCATAGAGCCTGTTTGGGATTCTTTCTCCCGTCTTCTCTCTTTGCCCTCCCCAGCTCTCTCTTTTTCTTTCTCAAAATAAATAAATATTAGTAGAGGAACTAGGGTTCATAGAAAGATGTAAGAATAGAGAGTCTGTAAAATATTGTCTATTTTATAGCTTTGTCTATGAAGAAAAGGCTATTTTATTTTTTTTTTATTTATAATAGTTTATTTTCAAATTGGTTTACATATAACACCCAGTGTTCATCCCAACATGTGCCCTCTTTAATGCCCATCACCCCCTTTCCCCCCTCCCTCACCCCCCTCACCGTCAATTTGTTCTTAGTCTTTGAGAGTCTCTTATGTTTTATCTCCCTCCCTCTCTGTGTCTTTTATTCCTTTCCCCTCTTCCCCTCCCCCTGGTTTTTGCTTAGTCTCACAAAGTCCACCTATTCGTGGAAACATATGGTATCTGTCTTTTTCTGACTGACTTATTTCACTTAACATAATACCCTCCAGTTCCATCCATGTTGCTACACATGGCCAGATTTCATTTTTTTCTCATTAAGAAAAAATGTGGTGCTTAAGTGGCTCAGTCGGTTGAGCATCCAAACCTTGATTGAGGCTCAGGTCATGATCCCAGGGTTGTGGTCTAGAGCCCCATGTCAAGCCATGCTCAGCATGGAACCCGCTGGAGATTCTTTGTCTCTTTCCCTCTGTCCCTTTCTCTTGTGTGCTCTATCTCTGTCTAAAATAAATAAAAATAAATAAATAATAAACACTGTTTTCTTCTTACACACATACCATTACTTTTATGTGTATTATCTTATTTGAATGTAAGACTATTTAAGGAACTAATGTTTTAATCAATTATTATATTGTTCATAAATTCATGGAGTCAAATGAATACCCCTCAAAAGGCACAGAGTAAAAAAAAATAAGCTGGAATAAAAGTACATATTTACTATAATTTCTAAAGACTTATTTTATTAAGAATATATTATAATTTGGTCCATGTATTTTAAAAGTGGTGTTATTATACCCTACATATTTTAAAGCCTAAGAAATTTGTGCTGAATATGTTGTCAATCTAATGGAATACACAGGAAATGCTAATTTAAGTAAAAATAAATAAGATTTTGAAAAAATTCAATGACCGCCAAAGACACAGACTGCATTTTCCTCCCATTTGGTTATCTAAGTATGCCTCATGTATTCCAAACTCCCTTTGAATACAATTTGATCCATGCTTATAATAAAAATAAGAATGCATATAAACAAACTTAATATAATTTGGTAGTTTCAATGCATAAAGCCTGGAAAATATGTATTATGTATACATATATATCTAGTTTCTATGGTGACCTGGTCACTTGGAATATAGTTTTGCATGAACAATAGTACACAGTCATCACTTTGAATTTCCTGACCTATCTTTTCTGCTTAAATGCTGCATTAGCAGATTTTAGTAGCTAATGTTTAGCATATCATATAAATTGTGTTAATGTTGTCTGTCTGGAGCTCAACAGTTACTTCAGAAAAAAACTTGAAGTCTCTTTGAAAAGTTTTATTTTAGCTTTAAATAAACCTCGAGATTATGACAAACAAAATATATATGAAGGATGCAGTATATTACACATTTTATTTAATTACCCATAACTTTTAAACTATAAATAAAGAGAAACTCAGTATTTATAAACCTACTAATTAAAAGACATTTTGAGGCATCCTTTAAAATTAACAGAGTATTTTTTAATTAGCCTGAGGTAGTATGTTGCAGGGTCAGTACAAAGTTGATAATACCTGAGAAAAAACAGTGACCCAGGCACCAGGGTCTCCATGTCAGATCTGTTAGTGCTACGTATGGCCTTATGATGCAAGATAATAAGCTTTTGAAATTCTCAGTTACCTTATATATAAAATTAGAAACAAAAAGATAAATTTTATTTTCTGTTAAATTCATTAAGTCCAAAAGCTTATATAAACTTCAAATGAAAAAATAGCAGTGTCTTTTTTAAAAAAAAATCTCAATGATTATGTGTTTTGTAATGGTAAAACTGATTTAAAAATATGCCTACATTGGGGAATGTTACATGATCTGTGACATATGGTAAAATAAATATTTTTCTTATTAAGTGACAGAAGTGTAGACTGCATAAAATGTTTATATGTAATAACATGTTAAAATGCTACAAAAATTGATTGTGTTGAGGCAGTTGTGTAAAAAATAACAGCTCATACATTAAGGTTCAAAGGTGTCAGGTTAACTTAAAATAGTATAGTAAAAATGTCATTTGCTTTTTGTTGCTTTTGTTTACGTTATATTGTACTTGGTTAAACATGTAATGCTTTTAATTTTTTTTTGATGTTTATTTATTTTTGAGACAGAGACAGAGCATGAGTGGGGGCGGGGCAGAGAGAGAGGGAGACACAGAATCCGAAACAGGCTCCAGGCTCTGAGCCATCAGCACAGAGCCCGACGTGGGGCTTGAACTCACAGACCACGAGATCATGACCTGAGCCGAAGTCGGACGCTCAACCGACTGAGCCACCCAGGTGCCTCTAAATATGTAATGTTTTTAAAAGAAAAATATAACTAGTACTTTTTTTGCAGTATTAATATAGCAATAAATAGAGGCTAAAGAACTTATTATTAGTTCTTAATTGAGAAAAAAGACAACTCTGAGCTGAGTGCACCCTTGATTGGGGTACACAAGTAGGATAACACAGTATCCTTAAGATCAAAAGCAAGTAAGAAGATATACCTTTGTGTCAGATGTTCTATGGGTTCACATAAACCTGGGTGAATTCAGACAAGTTAGTTAACTTCCATAAAGATTGGTTATGTCATATGGAAATTGGGAAGATAATATATAATGCTCCAGAAAATCAATTTGAAGGTTGTAAACATAATACCTAATTAGTAAATACCAACTTTTCAATATCATGCAGTTTATTGGATAGAAGATAAAGAATATCTACTCTTGCTTCTAGAGATGTAGAAACAGGAAGTTGTAATATGGTTATCCTAGTATTAAAAATGTCATGTGTTTCAATTTAGGCTTGGTGGTTTTTGCTATGATGCTTTATATAGAAGTGGATGTGGTTAAAGGATGATCATTTAACACAATGTAACATGAAATGTTTTTGTTTTTGTTTTCTTTTGGTTTGGCTTATCTATCTATTGCTAAGATACATAATGTAATTAAAAAGCAAGGAAATATGTGAATATAGTGTTTGTGGTAGCTAGTTGTAAAGGAAGATGATAGTAACTGTAGGATTTTGAGTGATTGCTTTAGGAAAATTGGAAGAAGTGAAATGATTATAAATTGCAATGAAGATAATTTAGGGACAAGAATTATTTGATACTCAGACTACATAAAAATGTCATCAGTCATTTAATCGTAAAGTTTTGTTGAAACAAGTAAATGTGAATATGGTTATAAGATTAGGGAAGAGTGATTAAAAATTATGTTAACTGCATTCATTTTTCTATGGTGAAAGTGTTGATGGGTGCATTTTCATGGATGGTCAGGAAAAGTAAGTGAACCGAAATAGGACGATATACCTCTACCTGACATTAAACACCAAGCATCTGTTGTCCTTATACTTTCTTATTTAAATCTTAAGGTAAAGAGTCATGTGTATGCTTGCACATGTGTGTATCTTGCATGTACACATGTATATTTGTATATGAGTGTATGTAGAATACAGTGTCAATTTATTAACTCCAGGAAATCAGACACTTCTTAAAGGAGAAACAAAGAGAATAGATAATATTACAACTTAGCACTTAAAAGTAATCATTCTGAAAAGTATGACTTTAGTGACTACAGTGTGGGCTTCTTTTTGCAGAAAAGAAGCAGAGGAGGGGAAGTAGATACATTGGAGATAATAAAGTATATGTGATAATAAAGTGTAAAAAAATAAGAGTGAAGAATTTTCAGCATGATCCATTTTACAACATCAATTATTAATTTTTATAAGAAAAAAAGTCATAAAGCAGTTAAGAAAGATAAAGTATATAAATTAGGTATATAATTTATTTTTCCTAAGAGAAAAGTCTTAATACATACTTGCTGGGATTCAAAGGAAAATGAAAGGTATGTTATATATATAATATATTATATATATGGAATATATATATATATACATATTCCTTTTTTAGGCTAATATTGCTAAAACCTTCTGGGGCTCTATAGGTGTTCCCAAATTGATAAGTTACAAAAATGTCTTACTTCTTATGTATATAGAGAAAGCAATGAACAGATATAGGCTGCTGCTATTAACACTAAGTGAGAATTAAGTGACATTTTAGATAATTGAAAGGAGAGAAAAGGTGTATTATTATTTTTAAATCTTTGAAAATTGGAACTGGAAATTCCAATGATCAGTCTGTGTTATACTCAAAACGTAGAGTTCTGTACAAGCACACTGAGATGTACATTGAAATATTCCTTTTATAAACAATGCAGGAACCATATCCCATTTATTTATTGGGCAATTACTTTATTCTACTGGAATTCTGTTCATTAAATATTAGCTTATAATAACTTAAATATCCAGGTGGAGAATATGAAAATCCAACTTAGAGGAAATATTATAGTGACAATGTTGTTAGTATTTGGCTTGTGTCTTGAAAATCAAAGGTTAAGTGGTCAAATGTATGCAACATTGATTTAAGGAAGGACTAATATCAATGAACTATGTGAATTTTGTCTAGAGAGTTCAGAGTACAAGTGAGGTATAGAAATGTAAATATAATTCATGAACTCTCCAGTCAAATTCTGGAAGTATTCTTTCGTCCATTCCTGTTCAACCCAGGGATGCCAGAATTGTCCAAAAGATTTTGACTGTTGTATCTCCATTGCTTAGCATTATATATCTCTCTCTAATGATTGATGTTGGAAAAACTGGATATCCACATGCAAAAGAATGAAATTGGATCCTTATTCTACACTACTCACAAAAATTAACTTGAAATGGTTTAAATGCTTAAACATAAATCCTGATACTATAAAACTACCAGAACAAAAGATAAGGAAAAACTAGATACTGGTCTTGGCAATGATTTTTTTTGGCTATGATGCTCAAAAACACAGGCAGAAATAAATAAATAAACATATGAAACTACATCAAACTAAGAAGCTCTGTGCAATAAAATTAACCATCAACAAAATGAAAAGGCAACATATGGAATGGGAGAAAATACTAGTAAACTCTACATCTAATAAGGAGTTTAATATCCAAAATATATAAAGAATTCATACAATTAATAGCAAAAAAAAAAAGCTGATTTAAAAAATAGGCAATGGGCCTGAATATATTCTTTCCCAAAGAAGACATGCAAATGACCAACATGTACATGAAAAAGTGCTCAACATCACTAATTATCAGGAAAATGCAAATGAAACCACAGTGAGATACCATCTCACACCTAGGGGACTGTTACCAACAAGACGAGAAGAATTTTGGTGTGGGTGTGGAAAGAAGAGAACTCTTGTGCCTTGCCGATTGGTACAGCCATTATGGAAAACAGTATGAAAGTTTTTCAAAAAATTAAAAATAAAATTACCAGGGGCACCTGTTTGGCTTAGTTGGTTAAGTGTCTGACTTTGGCATAGTTCATGATCTCACACTTTGTGAGTTTGAGCCCCATGTTGGGCTCTCTGTTGATAGCCCACAGCCTGGAGCCTGCTTTGGATTGTGTGTCTCCCTCTCGCTCTGCTTCTCCCCTGCTTGCACTCTATGTGCGTATCTCTCCCTCTCTCTCTCTCTCTCTCAAAAATAAACAAACACTAAAAATAAAATAGAATTACCATATCATCAAGCAATACAACTTCTGGATATGTATTCCAAAAGAAAATCAGTATTGAAAACAAATATCTGCACTTCCATGTTCATTGCATTATTCACAGTAGTCAAGATAGGGAAACATTCTAAGTGTCTGTAGATAGATGAATGGATTAAGAAAGTGTAATATTTATACCTGATGGAACATATATAGCAATAAAAAAGGAAGTTGTGTTATCTATAACACCATAGATAAACCTGGAAAACAGTATGCTAAATGAAATCAACTAGACTGAGAAAGACAAATACTGTATAATTCCACTTATATGTAGAATCTAAAAAAAAAAAAAAAAAAAAAAAGTTGAACTCATAGAGTAGAATTCTGTTTTCCAGAGTCTAGTGCATAAGCTAAATAAGAAGGAAATGGTCAAGAGTACAAATATCCAGTTATAAGATGAATAAATTTGGGAGCATCTCATATATAGCATGGCGACTATAGTTAATAAGACTGTATTGTATGCTTGAGATTTGCCACAGGGGTAGATCTTAAGCATTCTCACCACATACCCTCAAAAATGGCAACTCTGTGAGGTGATGGCTATGTTAATTAATTCAATGTGGGGAATCCTTTTACATCGTGTGTGTGTGTGTGTGTGTGTGTGTGTATCAAATCACTGTACTGAATAGTTTATACAGTTTTGTTTTTTAAATATTTTGTGTTTATTTACTTATTTACTTTTGGGAGAGAGACAGAGAGACAGAGAGAGTGTGAGCAGGGGAGGGGCAGAGAGTAAAGGAGCCACAAAATCTGAAGTGGCTCCAGTCTCTGAGTTCTCAGCATAGAGCTTGATGTAGGGCTGGAACTCAGGGACTACGAGATCATGACCCGAGTCTAAGTCCAGTGCTTAACCGACTGAGCCACATAGGTGCCCCTATACAAATTTGTTTTTAATTATACCTCAATAGGTTAGAAAATAAGGGTACTAAGTAAAATCTATTTGAAGAAATGAAATAAATATAAAATTGATTTCCTTCTTTTTGATTTCCTGTATTAGATAATTTTAAGCTGATGAATATTTAAAGTATCTTACATTTATAAATCAGTTACTTCTTATGCACCCACTAATAATATTTACTGACATAAAAGAAAAATAAATAAATGCATAAATTATGAGTTTTTCTAAGATCCCTTGATTTAAGCTCATATATTAAAAAAGATTTAGAGGGGCACCTGGGTGGCTCTGTTGGTTAAGCTTCCGACTTCGGTTCAGGTCATGATCTCATGGTTCGTGAGTTCAAGCCCCACATCGGGCTCTGTGCTGACAGCCCAGAGCCTGGAGCCTGCTTTGGAATCTGTGTCTCCCTCTCTCTCTCTGACCCTCCCCCACTCATGCTCTGTCTCTCTCTCTCTCTAAAAAAATAAATAAAACATTAAAAAAATTTTTAAAAAGATTTAGGAACTTAAAATATTTCTGTACTCTTCAGCAACTGCTTACAGTGAAAAGTGTTACTGTTTTGTTTTGTTTTTATCTCTCAACCACATTTTGGTAGAGTTTCAAAGTAGGAAAATGCCACTTTGATAGACTTTGTTTTTTAAAGATTTTCGTAAACAAATTTACATTCTCCATTGTTGACATAGAGGCTGCCTCTCTCCTCACATTTGAGCCCTACAAGGTAGGAAAAGAGTTCCTTGGAAAGTAGAGAATGACAGTAAAATATTTTATAGTACTGATTTATTTTTTTTGGAATGAATCGAGAGAGAAAGGAAATGAATGATGTTTTACATGAAGTCACATTTGGATATTTTTCCTTTACAATAAAAATACGAATTTTTCAGTTATGAATAATAAAATTGTTTTCAACTATTCCTTTCTTGAACGAGACAGAAATTGATAATTGAAAGAGTCAAGAATATGTATGGGGATGAATTGGAAGGAATACCTATTTTATAAACTTTTGTTGCTAGAAGTTTTAGGTTTTCTACTTGTCCTGACCTAACTTATACCATATTTTAAATAGGACCATGTTCTGATTCGTAACTTGTCTTGTTTCTTTTTAAACTTCCACACTTGGAAAAAAAATGACAATATCCATTTCCCCATTACCCAAGTCTTATTTTAGTTTGAGTAAGAAATGTTACATCAGCCCGTTATTTTTCCCTTATGGTATTGAGTAATTTTCTTTATGAGCATGTCCTCCAGCTAATAACTACATCTTCCTAAGCTGTAATCTTGAGAAATAATGCAATTCAGTCTTAAAAATTTTTTATATATGGAAAATTTAGTTTATTCCAGTGTTATAGAGTCCTGATTTTTTGTAACCTCTTTTGACGTAAATGATAATAGTTATGTTCTATATGTATGACATTAAACTCCTGAGTTTTTAATTACTTTGCTGATGTTTAGCTGTTATATTTTCCCTTTATATCAAAGATTTATTTAACTTTCAGTATTGGTTTTGTCCAAAACTGTAACATAAATAGTAGTTTCTAAGTAACTTTATACAGACTGGTTGTGGCTATCAAAACTTATTATCAAAGCTTAATTAAAAGCAGTATCTCAAAGCTGTAATGTATGTGGATGGGAAAAGATATAAATGCCTTTACAAAGATTATCATGACAAAGCCATCTCTTTATATCAAACCGAATGGTTCACAGCATGGATGATTATTAAAAACCATCAGATCTAAAGACTAATATTTACTGAATATGGGAAACATACCTTACTCAGATATATTGTTGCATAATATAACAATCAAAAAATAAGTTATATTATATGACAAAAAAAGATGAAAAAATATAACCAAGTGTTCAAATATTTTTCTTATGAAATATTAGTTATATCTACTCTTTGTGAATAACAGGGCTATGTCATTAGATGTCAGTGGTACTGAAAGATATGTCATATCTTAAGCATGGTCAAGTGACTGAGATTAATTAAAATACACACACACGCATGAAAATGGACAGTTCTCCTGTAACAGCAACACTCTATTGACCCACTAATGTGTGGCTGAAATTTTTACTTCATGTAAAAAAGCAGAAAGATGGTATTTAGGGAGCAGCATCGTCCAAAGCAAAGCCATAGGATTAAAACTGACTAATGCTTATTAATTCTATGGCTTTGGGCAAGTGAGCTAAACTTTGAGACACTAGTCTGCATTCCACTTTCTCTTATCTGTAAAGTGGGAAAATAAAAATTGCTTTTTAGAAGACCTAAAAGATGTAAATCAGACATGGAGAGCATGATAGTGGACACTTTAATATTGTTCAAAATTCAGTAACTGATTTTACAACTGCTGTTACTTCTACTGTAACTGCAAGTACAAAGTTTGCTGTTGGTAGCATTGGCTGTGATTCTTTTGCACTAGGGAATGATTTGTTTGTAAACTAACAAAATGGCTAAGAACTTGTAAGTTAAAACAGCCAAACATAGTGGAGTCTAGCCTTCAGCACTTCTTTTAAAATGCATCGTAAAAAGTGACATAAAGTTAGTGGGATGGTTTTTATAGTTCTTTAAAGATCTCTGAATCCTGAAATAAGTCATGCAAATATCTGTGCTAAGATCGGTTTTATTCTTAGAATCCATGTAGCTTTATGTTTCATAGTATCACTTTGAGAGATACAGTATATGAGTTTCTGAAAGGAACTACTCTGCCTACTCCTTGTTTTCACAAAGGAACAAGATTTAGAGTTTAAGTGTCTTGAACAAAGTAGCCACTCTGTAGAACCAAGGTTAGAACAGGTTGGTTCTTTAAAGTAACCAGGGACCACCTAATAACGTGATATGGTTGTTTCATTCATCTTCCATCTTGATTGTACTTGGCTCTATTTCTACTTCATCATTCCCTAATTAAAACATAAGGCAGCTATAACTACTGCATTGAAAGAGAGAAGTCTACAAGGTCCTGAGGACGTATTTTCACTCAGTATCTTGATAACACCATGCCCCATACTTCCCAGAGATATGACATTCAGTTACCAATGACAAACAAAAAGATCTCTCTCGAAATCATTGGCTCTATCATTGTTCTCTCCATTCCCAAATTTTAAGACTGTCTTAGTTTCACAGTTCCAAAATTCTCAGTTCCAAATAAAATTATAATTGATGTTATTTCACCAAATGAAAAACAAGTTAAAGTTTATATTTCTATAAGTTGTTATCAGTTTTTCTGGTTCCATTTTTTTTTCAGTTGGGCAGAGGAATATGTTGGGGAGCACTTAAATTCTAAATTAGTTATAACACTAACCAATCACTGCACACGTTGCTTACTAACAACAAATAATAACACTCAATTTTTAAACTAGTATTTTATGAGTCACAGTCACACTGTGAAAAAATACAGAACATATATAAACAAAAGAATTACCTAAACTCTTAACCCCAGAAGTAAACATTCTATTATTTTATGGTATGCGAATTTCTCTTTCTTCTTGTAACTGGAATATGTCTCTTTTAAGATCTTGAGATAATTTTAAATGTGCAAAATTTTGCAGAGATAATTATAGGACTCAAGTAATATTGGTATTTTGTTATATCTTCATGCTATGATTCTCAGTTTATCCCCTCCTTGATTTGTTTTAGCTTTTGAAAAATTATATATAGGGGCACCTGGTTGGCTCAGTTGGTTAAGCCCCTGACTTCAGCCCAAGTCCTAATCTCACAGTTCATGGTTTGAGCCCGGCGTTGGGCTCTTTGCTGACAGTGCAGAGCCTGGAGCCTGCTTTGAGTTCTGTGTCTCCCTCTCTCTCTACCCCTCCCCTGCTTGCACTCTCTCTCTGTCTCAAAGATGAATAAACATTTAAAAATTAATTAAAAGAAAAATTACATTAAATAGATAAATAGATACATTATAGATGGAGATACATAAGATAGATAGAGAGAGAGATAGGTTTTCTTCAAGTTTTTCCAAAATTTTCAACTCTATGTCAACCTCAGAGATAGGGTTTTATGATGTTCTTTTCTCTTTAGACTTGTAAAATTTCATAGGCCGATTATACTTTGTCCAGATTTTTCTGTACCCAGTGCTTTGAATCAAAAAATCTAAAATTTTCCAAATCTTATGATCCAGATTCTAGTTTTCCCTCCTTATTACTGGGTCAGAGATCAAATTTATTTCTAATTCTGTAATCCTATCAAAATCCACAAAATGTAGATGTACTAAGCAAATTTATTTGTAATATGTGTGATATTATACTTCAACAAATATCAGAATTGACTACATTATGCTGTGGTAAAAACGATAGCATTTTGTTTCTTAAAAAAGCAAGGGGTAATTCCTTGCTTAAGCTACATATCCATCATCAGTCAACTAGAAGGTTGTTAGTAATGCACTTATTTTCTTCACTCTGGGATCCAGGCCGACAGAATGACCATTATTTCTTAGGCAGAGGAAAAGAGAAGGAAGTGAAGCATGTGCTGACTTTTTAAGCTTCTGCCTGGAAGGGACACATATCACTTTTGTTTATGTTCAATAAGCCATATCAAGTCATGTAACCCAACTCCAAATGGAAAAGATGAATAAATTCTACCATGTGTCTGAAGAAGAACAAGCCAGAATACCTGTAAATAGCAACACATGTAGGTAGACAGCATGACATCTCTTAAATAATGTTTTTCTCATGATTTAATTAAAATATTTTACTCCAGTGTAACCATTTGCAATTATTTTAACTACACAATAGTAATATTTTTATGAATATAAACCATAATTGAGCAGATTTCTCAGTTTGTACCTGAAGACTCATTTACATGCTTAAAAATTAGAAACTATACTACTGCATTCTTTCTCTTTTATATATACAACTGCCCAAAACTATTTCCTCGGGCTTTACAGTTTTAGAAAAATAGCTGACTCATGGACTGTAGCTCAAATCACCCTTCACATAGAACCAATTGATAGCCCTACTGTAAGCATTGTCAGTTTCTTCATATCTTGTCCAAAAATGAGCATCATTTTGTGTTATCTTTTGTCACTCCGTTGTGTAAGGAATGTGACTTCAGTTTTTAATAGATATTTTGTTGATTACTTGTATATTTTGATTAGTTTTGTTTTAGTAATTTGGATGACCTATATGTATTCCTCCAAGTTTAAAAACTAATTTAAACCAGAAATGAAAATAACATATATTCTTGACATAAAGGTAACGATATATTAGCTGAAAGTATTAGGGAATGCAAGCACAACAAATATATTAATTTCTAAATTTAAATAAAATTAATTAACAAGAGTATATTTTTTGTTAAATAATTAAAAAAAGATTGGGTAAAATTTACTTAAAAATTACTAAAAAGTTTACTGTTTCATCATTTCTTATAAGTCTAACCATATTGAAGAAACCTTATTTAGATATGACTACTTGAGGGTATATTAGGATGGGGGATACTAATGCAGAACAAAATGTTCCGTTACATTTGTGTTAGAGCTTTTTTTAAGTTTATTTATTTATTTTGAGAGACAGAGAGAGCAAGGGAAGGGCAGAGAGAGAGGGAGAGAGAGAATCCCAAGCAGCCTCTCTTTTGCCAGAGCAGAGCTCAACGCAGGGCTTAGATCATGACCTGAGTTGAAATCAAAGTTTGATGCCCAACCGACTATGCCACCCAGCGTCCCTGTGTTAATTACTTTTGTTTTTAATTCACTTATAAAATTTTGTTATTTTGGGGACGCCTGGGTGGCTCAGTCAGTTGAGCGTCCGACTTCGGCTCAGGTCATGATCTCTCAGTCCGTGAGTTCGAGCCCCGCGTCGGGCTCTGTGCTGACAGCTTGGAGCCTGGAGCCTGCTTCGGATTCTGTGCCCCTCCCCTACTCATGCTCTGTCTCTCTCTGTTTCAAAAATAAATAAACATTAAAAAAATATTTAAAAATTTTTTTGTTATTTTGTGTTTTCAACATTTTTGGATTTTTTTAGGTGAATATTTTTTTAACAACATAATTATCAATACTCCTTTTTTCCCTCACTACAGAGACTTTTTGACTCTTGATTTTTAAGTTAAACCATTTCCATTTTTTTTTGCGTAACTAATATTATCCTCCCATATTATTTTATATTTTAGTGTATAGCCTTCTATTGGAGTGAATTTTGGGAAAATTTGTTCCTTCCCCAAACTTTTTCTTATGGGCTGTTATGAGTAGATACTGTGTATTTCTTGAACTCTATTGATTCTTTCCTTTATTGTCCAAATATTGTAATTGTTATGCAGATAATTAATTGAAACATTAATCTGAAATCCAAACTTTTTAGATTTCTTAGTCATGGAAAGGAAAGAGAATAGAAACAAAAATCACAAAAGATTCTGTATAACTACCAAAGGGACTTCATCTAATGGGATATTTCCCAAGTTGTTTTCCATTGTTTTGTAACTTTAACCTGAAAATGTATTATGTGACTGACAGCTGCCTTCAATCTTTGAGACACTTGGTTTTTGATTCAGTAAATATGTTTTAGTTTATTGTTTGTAAAGACATCATGACAGGTAAAAAGACATTGAAATAATAATAAACTTATAGAATTAATTTTTCTTTGATTTGCTGGAAAGCATACAATGACACAATGAAAATTTCATGGCTTTATACTTTTTTTTAAATACTATTTATTACATTTATTCATTTTTGAGATACAGAGACAGCATGAACTGGGGAGAGACAGAGAGAGAGAGAGGCACAGAATCTAAAGCAGGCTTGAGGCTCTGAGCTGTCTGTACAGAGCCCAATGCGGGGCTCGAACTCACAAACTGTGGAATCGTGACCTGAGCTGAAGTCAGATGCTTAACCGACTGAACCATCCAGGCACCCCTCGGCTTTATATTTTTTATAAAACGAGTTTTTAAAATTGGTTTGTATATTTCCCGAAGTATGTTGAAGCTTAAATAATTTGTAATTATCCTAAATATTACAAAATAAGCCTTTATTGAGTCATTTTTATATGCACAGTCAACATCCCAACAAATGTTAGTTGATCAATACCATGCCTGCCCAAAACTCCTTACTCTATCATCAAAGCTAAAATTCACAGACCCTACCCTGAAGCATTTGTATATGTGCATGTATCGGGGTGCAAATTTAGAAGTACGGAGGACTGGAGTTATAATGATTGTCTTCTTAAGAAGCACACATACAGATGCTGAAGATAAAACTACCATAATCAACTACAACAATAGTCTCTATAAAAGATTTTAAACTACAATGATAATGCAAAGCATCTTCAGGAGAGAAGCTGCATAACCAAAGTGCATTTTGAGTAAGGAATCTACATAATTTTGTTCTTTTTTTTTTTTTTTTCTAAAACTCTTGGAAAGATAACAGTGTTCTAATACATTTTGAGCCTTGTTGATATCACACTTCCCATTCATAAAATTTTTTGGAATCTTTAATTACAAAGCACAAAAAATATGTGCCATATTTACAAAAAATATTTAAAAAAATTACATGTATAAATTCATTTTGAAATATGGTGAGATCAAGTATGTGCAAATTAGTGAGTTACTTTCTTTTTATGTTCATTATACTAAGCAGTGCTAAGCGATCATGTATCAATGCCATTTGCTATAGACTTAGCTACTTGTGTGGTAGAAACCTGGAGGTTTTTTCTTTCTTTTTTTTTTTTTTTTCTGTCTCTCCATGTCTAGAAATGTTATCTATGAGAAATATGAGAAACCGCTCAAGATTTACTCAGATGTTTATACAAACTAATGATTTAAAGGAGGAAGTAGATAATAAGTGATGTTGGCTGATACTTTTAAGTGGTTTCTCTTGGTTAAAAACTTATTTATAGAGTTTGCAAAAAGTCCAGATAAAGCCAATAGCATACAGGCCAGCATAATAATATAAAAATTCCACCTAATATGGATATAGATATGTTGGTAAAAGTAATTCAGTGATTTTTTTCACAATTAGATTCTGATACATTAAAGATCTATTAAAGGAAGAAAATGAGAGGATTCATAAAATAGGTTATGAATATTATAGATACTTTCTAGTATGTAAAAAACAAAAGTTGAACTTAATGTAAAAATAACTAAAGCCATTGTACTGCATTTTATTTGGTGATTTCAGTGAAGGATTATGCCATCAGGTATCCCGAAAAGGTCAGTACTCATAGTCCTATTTATGAGAAAGTAAGTATATAAATATATTAGAGAGAAACAGTGTTTTCCTGTTTTCCCGAAATAGGAAATGAAGTGGAAACTGAATGAGTCATGAGAGTTCAAGAAAGATGTAGTAAAAATTGATCCATATCATTTCTTTACGGTTTTACAAAGTCTGTATGAAAGCCTTAGAAGAAATTAATATCAAATGCATTTGAGCAAATAAAAGGAAATACTTCACACAGCATTGTGGAAATATATTGCCTTTAGAAGGTCATAGAGTCAAAAACTGTAACTGATTAATAGGACCAATGATAATATTTGTATTGGCCAACATGAGGAAGTTGGGGCCAACTCCATGCTAGCTTCAGGGACTTTTCTCTGAACTTCATCCAAAAGCACTTCTAGCTTGGGGGCCCTGAGTGTGCTTAATTAACTCCGTCTGACCCAGTCTTATAGAGTAAAGGCATCAATCTATCAGATTGGCTCACTTTCTTCCAGGGAGTTGTAGGTGAAGGTCTTCTAACTACATTTGGATTAATGAAAACAAATTGCCTCCTCTTCTAACATACACACATACACACATATATGCACACCATAGAAGAAAAACATGGTGTGGTAAACTTAGCACTTTGATGAGTCCGTAATATTTCCTATCCTGATTCTATGGACACAATGTAGGATAATAGGCAAAATATAGAAGTAAGAGCCAGAAAATCTGGGCTAAAAAATGATGTCTTCCTTTACTGACTAAGTGACTTCAGGCAAACCATAGGCAGTAGTCTTCTCATAGGCTTAGTTTTTGCCATGAAAATAAAGGAAACAATTATAATAAAACTCCTAGAGATATAATCCTAAGTTATTAATAAAATATTAAATTATATTTTTATTGAAACATCTATTCACAATTGGACAATTCTCTACCACATATGAAGATAAAATAAAGCTTATTTTGGACCTTACTGTATTTTTTCTTTCTTGTGAGTTTTCACTTTTTCTAAATATTAATTCTGTTTACCAGATGCCAGAGTCTGTACCACTTCCTGCCCCACCAGTATTTATGCATATTTACTCCATATTATTTTATTTGAGCCATTCAAGAAAACTACTACCCTAATTAATAAAATGAATCTAGGTAAAAGGTTGATGATGGGAAAATTACCTACAAAGGAGGATATTTGACTTGGCCTCATCATTTCTTTTCTGAGATTCACTTTTTCCTTCCTTACATATTTCTCTTTTCACCAAGGTGGCTTCAGGAGTTGCCTCCTCCAACTATGAGTCATTGGTAACTAAATTATGGGAACTTAATTTAATTAATTAATTTACTTACTTTTGGTAAATATGGTAAAACAGACAGTAAAAAAATTGAACCCTCTCCCACAATATTAGTGAAGCAGCTGCTCAGTGAGATCCATTTCTTAACCATACCCCCTTCTCCTGTGATCTCCAGGCATCCAAATGGAGTGATAGAAAAATCATAACACAGAAAAACCCTGGTCTCTGAATCACTACCGAAAGGAAGCCTGCCTGCCAACTATAACACTTATATTGAACCACTTTAAGAATTAGAAGTAAGTTTTTATTGTGTTAAGCCACTGAAATTGTGGGATTTATTTTTTAAACCTACAAATATTACTCAAGCCAATACCCAGTTATACAGACTAAATAAATTTAGACCGTGCATACAGACATTTACAAGTGCTGCGAATAACAGGAAAAAGTGCACTTGAGATAGACCTTGGTAGTATGAACTCCCGCGGTTCCATTTTACTCAAGGTTGCAGTTACTGCCGTTGCATCCTATCTCCTTGGTCAACTTCCATATATCGGATGCTATCTTAGCATCTTCTACTCATAAGCCAGACATCTACCCTCTGAAAAACAAAATGCAGGAAAGTGAAGTCCAAAGAGGAAAAGAGGAATGAGTATTTCCTTTCTATCTACCTATGTAAAGAAGGTTACTTTATGCTTATTTTCATCTTCTAATTATCAGCCTCTTTTCAACGTAATTGAAAGGGGTGATGGCTCCCCTGTAGAGAAATATTCAGTCTACTCACAGAGTTAAGCTCTAATCCAAGGATGATGATAAAATAATCACTATCTCAACATTTTTAGAAACTCTAATATTCAAACTAGAAAAACATGTATAATATATGTTATCAGGAGTATAATTGCCTTACAACCCATTTTCCTATTTTCCTTCTATCTTCTGATCAATAAGAGAAAAATCAGAAAGCTTTTTTTTTTTTTTTGATAAAAAGCCAGATAGTAAATATTTTGGACTTCACTGAACATATACCCTATGTTACAAATACTCAGCCTTTCCACTGTAACATGAACACAGTTATAGATAATACATAAATGAGTGTGGCGGTGTTTTAATAAAAGTTTATTTATGAAAACAGACAGTGGGCTGTATTTGGTCTGCAATCATACTTTACCAACCTCTGATTTAAGAAACAAATTTATTCATTGTTCTATTTTTTGTTCCAATTCTTTTCCAGTGGTCTTTGACCACAGTTTGATTTCAAATAACTCTCATATCTGTACAGGATGCTGGAAGTTGGGCTTTGTGGATCTCAATAAAAAACTCAGCCCTTCCCCTATCCAGTTCCGATCCAGTTAAAAAAATTAAGGTATTACGTGGTGACTTAAAGATTATTCTGTTGCCAATATATCGATATTTGAATATGTGTTTTGGATATTTGCAAATTGAATTTTTATGAACCCTAGAACTCGGTAAATTTGCCCGCTCAGTTAGGGAAGGTGATGGGCCATTACAAGCTTCACTATGGAGGAAGACCGCTGTATAACAAAGTGTGGAGGAGTGGTGCCGAGCTGAGTATACTGGTTTGTGTGTATGCTCGGTCCTAATACTAAGGAAGGAGAAATGGGTGAATACAAATCTCTAGTCTTTTGTTAATTTATTTCCTTCTGAGTCCATTATTCCAGTGAAACCATTTTGGTCCAATATATTCTCATCCAAGGGTGAGAGCATAATGGAAATGATGGATGGGGCAGAAGAGGTCAGCCATCTCTCACGATAGTATGTTCCCAAGAATTAAAGAAATCATCCAGTTGAAAACAAGACACAGACAGAAATATCAGTTGTACTGCACAATACAGTTGCCATAAGTTACCAAAATCAAAGTTAAAGAGACTCATACTCTAAAGTCTCTTGTTTAATATCACAGGACATAGCTTGAACTAGACATTTTGCTTCTTCAAATGATACTTCATGTTTATTTTTCATCTATCTTGGCCCAATGTACCAGCTATTGCAGGTGTCATCTTCATATAATACCAGAAAAAAATGCTTTTACACTATGTTATCTGTATCTAGTTTTTCAAGAAAAGTATTCTGCACCTCATTACTTCCCCAGCAGATTTAATTGCTTCCTTCCCTAGTGTTTCATTAAGCTCTGCTGAAAATGCCAGAAGACAACTTTTAATAAAGTATTATGATTGATTATACATATTTGTTCTTCCTTACCTAGTTGACCATGATTAACATGCTATATTCCTACCATGTGACTCATGGTCAGTCAGGAAAAGCAAATATGTAAAATATCCATAATTCCATATATGGATGAATATTAATATATACTTATAAATGTATAATATAGGACTATAATGTATATTAAATATATTTATTAATTGTAATAGTGATAAATAATTATCTCTACGGAAGAAGGAAATGTATTGAAATTTCAGTGTCATGAAATTCTGTGTATGACTGGGTTTTGGGTATTGCAGGAAATGTTAAGAGCTTCCCAGTATCTCTCAGATTATGTCTCCATGATTACCACTGTAGATGAAATATAGGATATAAATTTTGTGCAGTTTTAAAGTAGGAGGTAGCAATTCAGGAAGATCATTTAAGAGCATACACTGACAGGACTATCTAGGTATATAAAGCATGAATGGTCATGAATTTTTCTTATATGGGATATTAATGTTTGAAATTTTAACAATTTTTTTAAATTTCTTAATGTTTATTTTTGAGATGACAAATTTTTAATTTATTAGATCAGTGTCTAAATTTCTAATTTCCTGAAATAATACTTCTTTTAAATAATAAGGAGTTTAATGATCTAAGATTTTTTAAATATTTCAGGTCACCTGCTAATAGTTATTTTCTCTTAAGTTATTTCAGTCTTCATATCTGTTTATATATAACTGATGTTTGAATGAAAAAAAAACGCACAAAGAAAAACACAATAAAACTAGTGTCCCGAAGAATTTTCCATGTTTTTGTCACTATTGGAAAACTGTTGAGACAATAATGACTGTGTGATATTTACCATGGGAGGTAAATAGTTTTTATTCAATATATGGTATATACCAGACCCCATTCATGTAATTTCATTGAATGAAATTATATTTAGCAAACAAACACTGAAGGTACTAAATGTCTCAAAGCAGAGAAGTGGTATAAGCCAATCTATTAAAAAAAAAAAAAAAAGAGAGAGACATCACAGTGGTAATGTCTATATTATGTTTAAGAACATAAAAGTGATAATTTTATATATATACTAAAATATCGTGTTCATCCAGTAGTTGTTGAGCTCTTTGTCTATCTGTAACAGACTTGACTTTGAGTCTATAGCATATATATTTTAAAATTAGATTAAAAATCCACTCTGACAAAGTATTCTCTTAGGAATTTAAATCTGTTAGTGTTTGTTATAAACATATTTTTCTTATCAAGTTTAAATAAATATCTGTTCTATTTGTATATCCCCATTCAAGAAGTTTTACCTCTGAATCAGTCCTGGGAAAAAAGTAGATCAGTTTTAAACAGAAGACATAAGCCGAAAGATCAGATAGATATGTTGGATTATATTTCACATCCTCCCTTGTTATCTCTTACATCACATTAATATCTTTCTTTTGATTGACTATATTGGATACTTGCAGTGTTTTTCATTGTCTTTTGAAAATTTATCATGATCTTGGGGCAGCCGGGTGGCTCCGTTGGTTAAGCGCCTGACATCAGCTCAGGTCATGATCTGATGGCTTTGAGTTCGAGTCCCACATTAGGCTCAGTGCTGACAGTGTATAGCTTGCTTGGGGTTCTCCTTCTCTCGTCTCTTTCTGCCCCTCCCCTGCTCTGTTCGCGCATAAACAGAACAGAGCCCTGTAAAAAGGAAAAAAAAAATCACTATTTCCTAGTATAAAATCAGGTCTATCCAAATTTCTTGATATCTTGGTATGTAAACATCAAACAACATAATTTTTGAAAATAAATACTTTTAGGATTTTGAAATCAATATGGAACAATCTAATGAAACAGTTTCATTAATATTCTAGTTTGTGTAACTAGTAATGCAGACTTTCAGTTGTTTCCTCGGAGCAAGTCACATGATGTCTTTCCCTCATCAAACGTTATTAACACCTTCTATTTTAATGCAGTACCTTTTCAGTCGGATTCTTTTTAAATAAACACGTAGTTTATTTGGAAGATTGTGTACCACTTTTTAATACTGTATATATCTATAACTTATGTGCACATAAATACATATATAGGGAGAAAGTTATGAGTAAAATATTATACAATAATTTGAAAATGAGAAACTGGATACAGAAAAGCGCTTCAGATTACTAGGGACAAATACACAATAAGCAGATCTGAAAGGACATTGAGTGTTATGTAAGCTTTGTTAGGCTCTTTTGAGGCTTTGCTTGTTACTTATTTAGAAAAATCTACAGGGGCACCTGGATGGCTCAGTTGGTTGAGTGTCCAACTCTTGATTTCAGTTCAGGTTATGATCCGAGGGTCATGGGATCGAGTCCCACATTGGCCTCTGTGCTGAACATGGAGCTTGCTTAAGATCTCTCTCTCTCTCTCTCTCTCTCTCTCTTTCTCTGTCTCTCTCTCCACTCCCCCCCGCCACTACTCCCTGCTCTCACTCTCTCTCTCAAAAAAAAAAAAAAAAAATCCACAGCATCTTCTGTTGTATAAGATTAAAAAAGAACACTCAGGGGCACCTGGGTGGCTCAGTCAGTTGAGTGTCCAACTTCATCTCATGTAATGATCTCACTGCCTGTGAGTTTGAGCCCCGCATCAGCTCAGAGTCTGGAGCCTGCTTTGGATTCTGTGTCTCCCTCTCTGTCTACCCCTCTCCCACTCGCTCTCTCTCTCAAAAATAAGTAAAAAACATTTTTAAAAAGAAGAGCATTCACAGGTAAAGAGTGGTACTGTGAACCTAGGTTTAGGTGCAAAATGTGTTCTCCCTCTCTTTCTTTAAAAGGTATTCTGTATGCTTTCAGCCATATAGCATTCCTTTTGAAGCCAGTCTTATTTTGTTATGGGACTACTTCATTAGATAGAGCTGGGTTCATATACATTCTCCTTATTTACTCTATCAGTCTTATCTACTAGGACCTTATAAAGAACATCTGTGATTTTTAGAAGGAGCTTGCATACCGCATTCCTGAGCATAAACACCTAAGCAAGAACAATTACCTGTTTCAGATTTATGAACAAAACTGTAAGTGCAAAGCTAGCCCTAATTTTTACTGATTATAGTCATTAGAGGATAAAAAAAGAAGTAACTCTGAGGACTGTGAAAAATAGGTAATGTGGATTTAATATAATCTAAATATGAGTTTTGTACATTAACTTAAATTGTGCTAAAGTGCTCCACTTAAAGTTTCAGTGGACATCAGGAGGTCAACAAAAGTTTACAAAACATCTGTTTTTTTAATATATATTTGTATATATAAAATTAGTGTCGGATTCCAAAGAAGTTGCCACTACTACAGAAAGAGGAATGAGAAGGGATTATTGTAATCCCTACATTTTCAGAACCCATTGAGGAAATAGCTCTTGGGCAATTTTTTTAAGTCTTTCTTGGTTTTTGGCATGTGACACAATCAATGATGTTTATGAATCGTGATGTGTGTGATCACTGGATCTTGTGCTAGATATTTGTGTTAGCATGGCGTCTGCCAGCCTATAGCCTCTTCTAAAATGATTTTTTTTTAACATTTATTTTTGAGAGACAGAGAGACAGAGCATGAGCAGGGGAAGGGCAGAGAGAGAGAGGCAGACACAGAATCCGAAGCATAGCCTCTTCTAAATGATCGTCACCCAAGTCACTCACAGGCCCTAATGGAAAAGGACCCATGACCATCTCATTATAACAATGTCTCTGGAGTTGAGTGGGCACGTGACCAAAGAACAGCCATTCAGTATATTAACCAACCCCCTATGATCTGATTTGTCAAAATTGGCTAAGCCAGTCAGACATCCACTTCTCAGAAATGTAAATTAAACATTTAGGTATTGGCACTTTATGGTGAAAGATGTTATAAGTACTCATAGAAAACTAAAGTTTTGAAGGAACATCGTTATAATTATGAAGAGGCAAAAGCTGTGGGTAAATCGAAGCTATAAATTAAACACATGCCCTCACACAGTGGAGGAAAACAAGGGATTTGTAGCACAAGGGAAAGGAGTACAGGAAGTAGAGAGGGTCTTTCCACATCAGAGTGAAATGCTTGTAGCTCTGTTATACTACTGTTCCTGCCCTCCTTGAGGCTGGGATGTTTGGCTGCTTACAACACATCTGAAATTGTGTTCTTTGCAAGCACGTGAACTTAATTAGATAAATGGTAAGGTACAATTTTTTTTTTTTTTGTTATTCTCTTGTTGGTTAACATACAGTGTACTTTTGAATTGGAATCCAGTGATTTATAACTTACATATAACAGCCAGTGCTCACCCCAACAAGTGCCCTCCTTAATGATCATCACCCACTTAACTTCCTCCCCACGCCCCGCACCCCCATCAAGCCTCAATTTTTTCTCCATATTTAAGAATCTCTTATGGTTTGCCTCCCTCTCTGTTTTATCTTATTTTTCCTACCCTTCCCCTATGATCATCCGATAAGTTTCTCAAATGCAATATATGAGTGAAATCATATGATATCTGTCTTACTCTGACTGACTGATTTTGCTTAGCATAAAACCCTCCAGTTCCATTCATGTTGTTGTTATTCCATTGTGTGTGTGCGTGCGTGCGTGTGTGTGTGTGTGTGTGTGTGTACACACACCATGTCTTCTTTATCCATTCATCAGACAATGGACATTTGAGCTTTTTCCATAATTCAGCTATTGTTGATCGCACTGCAGTGTATATTGGGGTGCATGTGCCCCTTTGAATCAGCATTCCTGTATTCCTTGGATAAATTCCTAGCAGTACAATTGCTGGGTCATAGGGTAATTCTATTTTTAATTTTTCGAGGAACCTCCATACTGTTCTCCAGAGTGGCTGCACCAGTTTGCATTCCCACCAGCAGTGCAAAAGAGATCCTCTTTCTGCATATCCTCGCCAACATCTGTTGTTTCCTGCATTGTTAGTTTTAGCCATTTATTTGACTGGTTTGAGGTAGTATATCATGATGGTTTTGATTTGTCTTTCCCTGATCATGGGCGATGTTGAGCATCTTTTCATGTGTCTGTTAGCCATCTGGATGTCTTCTTTGGAAAAGTATCTATTCATGTCTTCTGCCCATTTCTTTCCTGGGTTATTTGTTTTTTGGGTGTTGACTTTGGTAGTAGATTTTTGATACTAACTCTTTATCTGATATGTAATTTCCAAATATATTTTCCTATTCTGTCAGTTCCCTTTTAGTTTTGTTTATTGTTTCCTTAGCTATGCAGAAGCTTTTTATCTTGATGAGGTTTCAATAGTTCATTTTTGCATTTACTTCTCTTGCCTTCAGAGACATGTCAAGTAAGAAGTTGCTATCGCTGAGGTCAAAGGAGTTGCTGCCTATTTTCCCCTCTAGGATTATGATGGTTTCCTTTCTCATATTTAGATCTTTCATCCATTTTGAATTTGTTTTTTGTGTATGGAGTCAGAAAGTTGTCCAGTTTCATTCTTCTGCATGGTATAGATTTGTTTTGAAGTATAGTATAAGCAAAACCAAACCTTTGATTATCTTTAGAAAAATGAAGTAAAATGGGGGGAATTATTTTTTAAATTTAAGGAAACGGAAATATTAGTATGCTGAAGACAGTAAACTTTGGTGCCAACCACAAATATTCCACTTAATAGCTGTGGGAGCTTTAGCAGCTTACTTAACCTTGTGTCTATTTCAACATCTACAAAATGGGGATAAAATTCTCACCAGTCTAAGAAAATTTTAATATGATGAATAAGTATTATTACATCAAAAATGCTTAGAGGAGTATCTGAGGCATATAAACTCTAAGTGAGTTAATTTTATTTATTATTGTGTTATCATAATCACATGCTAAAGTACTTGTCATTTGTTCTTTTAACCACCAACACTGTCCTAACCTTTTATGTCAGAAAACGATGTTCTTGCATAAGAACAGCATAGACACTAATGATAAATGTTTGTTTCTATGGGAATTTATTCACATGAAATTAGTTTATATGGTTTTTTTGAATGAAAACAAAGCCAAGATACAAATGCTTTGTTTTTATAGTGGAGTTGACCATGGGAATAATACTTATAACTCTCTTTTGGAGAGGAAGTAACTATTGGCTGTAGTTCAAGTCACGAACCGTTACACTGAGTAAAGGAACTGCAGAGTATTAACTTACAGCCATTTCATTCCATGGGAGACACGGAGTAAAAGGGGACTTTTCTACTTACTGCGAGGCTTTGAACTACTTTGGACACACTTTGCATTCTTTAGTTAATTATATATTAGCAAAGCCACTAGAAGGAAAGCATATTGGTTGTGAATGACAACTGTTGATAAATAACCTCTCCATATTTAGCAGAATCAGGAAGGAGGCATCCCTAACCATCTGGGGGTTCATCAGTTGAGGGACATTTAAAAAAATTACTTGCCACAGTATATAATTTTAGGTTAAAACTCTGTAAAATAAATTATCATAAAGTAAAGAGATAAATTATAGCATATTCAATCTTGAATATATTTTAATGTTATAGCAATGAACATGTTCCAGGAAAAGTTTCCATTTCCGCTGTTGCTTGATTTTTACACTCCTATTGGTTAAATTAATCTTCAAATTATTGATTACCACGTAACATTGTGAATTGGTCTTCTATAGCATGAATCTAACTAGCATGTTTGTTTTATCATTAATCTTGTTGGTCATTATATCATTTACTGTTCATTATAGCAAGAGATAAATTGCACAAATGCTTAATATTGTTAGTTCAGCTTGGCTGCTTTCTTTAGTGACACTAATTCTACAGAGCATTTGGGCAAAATCAATGTCTTATGCACCATTTATATTAAATTATGCTTGTTATATGATTGAATCAACACTACATAGAGTTTTCTCAAGTTAATTGATCAACTCCTACGAAAAAAAATTAATATGATACATCAAACTTATGGAGTTGTCATCTGGAAAGAATATAATAAACACCAGTGCTGAAAGAAAACCAGTATTCCTCTTAGAGTACTGAACTCCTCAACCTTAATCAAATGGCTAGCTAAAAGTATTAGCAGAGAGATTGCAAATGTAGATTTAATGGGAGATAATTCCTTCTTTTCTGGAAAGAGTTAATGTATTTGTGTCAAGTGATGTAAGTGCACTTGTTAAAGCATTTCAGTGTTGTTTGCTCCCCCTCCAGTTACCTGGCCCTACCCAGTTAACAAACGACAGAATTTGAAAAATCACTTAGGAGTTCTTTTTTCCTTTGCTAGTTCAAATGTCCATAATAGGAGACATTCCCTAAAGTCGATCTTAGCAAATATTCTATGAGAGGCTTTCTATGATTTAGCCAATTAACTTAATTTTTATATTGTTATAAAATACATTTCTTTCAAGAGAACACAATGTCAGAGTATCCAACTGTGTTTGACTCTTACTAAGTTTTAAGATTATTAACATAAATTCATTAGAGTTCTGTGTGGATTAAGGGTGAGTATAAGAAAATTAAAATACAAATTAATATTAAATCAATTTTTTTCAAACCTAATTCTAGCATTTTTTGTCAACTTGAGATTTGAAAAGATTGAGCCATGGTAAATGGAAACACGCACACAAATGCACACAAACCACCGTGTGTGTGTGTGTGTGTGTGTGTGTGTGTGTGTGTGTGTGTGTCTGAGCAAACCACCATTATATATTATATATATATATATATATAAAACAACTTTTGCCTCATATAGGCAAGCATTATATAAGTAAGTGTAAGGAAGAATATGTAAATCCTATATGTCTGTATGTGAATTAAAGAAAAAAAATAATTATATGGAAAGTATTTTACTTTGTTTAGCTACAATGGTAAGTTTAATCATCTGGGTGCATTTAAAGTAACTAATAAATAAGAGAAGAAATGAAAACATTTAACATAAATAATTAGTGGCATCCAGCTAACTACCTGATACTTCACCAAGGAAATGAGTATACAACTGGAGGAAAAAACATGTTGGTCTACTTTAACTAGGTTTTGTAAAGATGATGAAAATATGAATACCTTTGAGCAATATTCTATTTATCTATATTTAAAGATATAGTGGCCTGACACTATGTATTAATTTAGCAAAGTTTAGTATGGGTCTCCCTTTCAGTTCTTTCCTCCACTCAATGGCATGTCATTTCATTGCTCTATCAAAGTACCCCTTTAGTGTTTAGCTATAATCCTTAGGAAAGGAGGCCCTTGATAATAAATTAGTCTTTTCAGTCTGCTCTAATTAACATCTAGTTAAAAAGTGTATGAAGTTTTTTCTCAACACACAACAAGGATATTATGCCCTCAATTTTTCTTTTAAAGGTGAATGACAGATTAGCATCTGTTGAGTGAAAACATAATTCCAAAGTATGTTTCTCCTGACTGTGTTTTTGGAACTTCAATGGGATTGCATTTCTGAAGGATATTAATTACAACCATTTTAAGTATCAGAGCCAGTCAAGAAAATATTTTGAATTTTTTATATATTAAAAATAAAAACAAAATATTTACCATGATAATATTATATCCTATATTATCAGTTACTTCAATAAAAATGAAATAGACATAATCCTTATAATTTTAGTTTATGTATTCAAATTTAGATTAGGCAATATGAGTTTATTTTAAAAGCACATTTCAAGTGTAAGATATTGTAATCATTTAAATTATATTGCCTACACACTTAAACATTAGAATTATGTATAATAAGATGTACTTTAAAATTCTATAAATAGAGCTAATATATTTACTACAAGAATCAATAAAGAGATGAAATAACTGTCGTCTGAATACTATAAAACATTGATGAAAGTAATTGAAGATGACACAAATAAATAGAAAGACATTCCATGCTCATGGATGGGAGGAACAAATATTAAAATGTCTATACTACTCAAAGCAGTCTACACATTTAATGCAACCTCTATCAAAATACCAACAAGATTTTTCACAGAATTTGAATAAAGAATCACAAAATTTGTATGGAATCACAAAGGACCCTGAAGAGTCAAAGCAGTATTGAAAAAGAAAGACAAAACTGGACGTATCACAGTTCCAGACTTCAAGTACATTACAGAGCTGTAGTGATCAAAACAGCATGGCACTGACCAGAAATAGGCACATAGATCAATGGGACAGAATAGAAAACCCCAAAAATAAGCCCACAATTAAAAGATCAGTTTGTCTTTGATACAGCAGGAAAGAATATCCAATAGGAAAAAGACAGTCTCTTCAACACATGGTGTTAGGAAAACTGGTCAGCTGTATACAAAAGAATAAAACTGGACTATTTTCTTTCACCATACACAAAAATAAATTCAAAATAGATTAAAGACATAAATGTGAAACCTGAAACCATAAAAATCCTAGAAGAGATCATAGGCAGTAATTTCTCTGACATTGGCAGTAATAACATTTTTCTAGATATGTCTCCCTATGCAAGAGAAATAAAACCAAAAATAAACTGTTGGGACTACATCAAAATAAAAAGTTTCTGCACAGCAAAGGAAACAAACAAAACTAAAAGACAACCTACTGAATGGGAGAAGATATTTGCAAATGACATATTTGATAAAGAGTTAGTATCCAAAACATATAAAGAACAGATACAACTCGACACCCTAAAATCAAGTAACCCATTTAAAAAATGGGCAGAAGATATAAGCAGACATTTCTCCAAAGAAGGCATCCAGATGACTAACAGACACATGAAAAGGATGCTCAGGGGCACCTGCTAGCTCATTCCGTTAAGCATCTGACTCTTGATTTCAGCTCAGGTTATGCATGACCTCATGGTTTGTGAGATTGAGCCCCATGTTGGACTGCATGCTGACAGCACCAAGCCTGCCCTCTCTCCCTCTCTCTCTTTCCCTCCCTTCTTCTATCTCTCTCTCTCTCAAAATAAATAAACATAAAAAAAATGATGCTCAACATCACTCATCATCAGGCAAATGCAAATCAAAACTACATTGAGAGATCACCTCACAGATGTCAGTAAGGCTAAAATCCACAACATAAGAACAACAGGTATTGGCAAGAATGTGGATAAAAAGATACCCTGGTGTATTGTTGGTAAGGATGCAAACTGTTGCGGCCATGCTGGAAAACATAATGGATGTTCCTGAAAAAGTTAAAAATAGAAAACCCTAATATCCCATAATTGCTCTACTGGGTATTTACCCCTGAAATATAAACACACAGATTCAAAGGGATACATGCATGTATTGGAGCATTTCTTACAATAGGCAAATTATGGAAGCAACCCAAGTGTCCATCAATAGATGAACGGATAAAGAAGGAGTGGTTTATATATATTAGAGTATTATTCAGTCATAAAAAATGAAATCTAGTCATTTGCAACACTAGGAATGGAGCTAGAGAGTGTAAAGCTAATGAAATAGCTTTAAAAAATACCATATGATTTCACTCATATGAGGAATTTATGAAATAAAACAAATAAGCAAGGGAAAAAAAAAAGAGTGACAAACCAAGAAACAGACTCTTAACTATGGAGAAGAAACCGGTTACTGGAGAGGAGGGAGGCAGAGTGGGGTGTGGGGGGGAAATAGGTGACAGAGTTTAAAAATCCATTTATCACAATGACCTCTGAGTAATGTATGGAATTGTTGAATTACTCTATTGTACACCTGAAACTTATACTGTATACTAACAATATTGAAATTTAAAAATGTAAAAAAAAAAGTATTCATATAATAAAAACTACAGTAGATAGAAGGAAGAAATAATTGACCGAAATACCTCTGTAACTGTAAAATTAGTAACTGATAATTGAAGATGTAAATTGGAATTGCTGCCAACACTATAAAAAACGTTATGATGAATAAATGGTACCTGTATACAATTTTTAGTATAAAATATTGATATTCCTATTTATATGGTAATATGTTGGCATGGAATTTCATAGACTGTTTACTCTTACTCCTCATAAAGGTTTATTGCAGAAAGTAGAGATACCATAACATTTTACTTTTATAGTGTCTATAACCAGTCGTACCTGATTCATAGAAATTGTAAGGTGATAGAGTAAATTAGATCATTAAGGACCCAAATATGTTTTATCCCTGTAATTTTCTGATTGTTATAAGTTAAGTAAATTTATTCTAAATGGCATTTTTTTTCTTTTAGCATAGTTACATTCTGAAGCAAGGATTAATTACGTGATGGATATCCATCTTTGTGTGTGTCTTTACAAAATTGAAATGAGATAAACAACATGCTTGCAAAATGCTTGCATGGCCTTTTTTATGTTTATTATTTTTGAAAGAGAGAGAATACAAGTTGGGGAGGAGCAGAGAGAGAGGGAGACCCAGAATCCAAAGCAGGCTAAAGGTTCTGAGCTGTCAGCACAGAGCCTGACGTGGGACCCAAACCCTTGAACCATGAGATGATGACCTGAGCCAAAGTCAGATGCGTAACCAACTGAACCACCCAGGTGCCCCTTGAATGCCCTTTTTTTTTTTTTAAATCTTTTATCTGGGTATTTTATACCACATAGACACAATGATATGAGACAGCATTTCATGTAGACTGGCATCTATATTTATATAGATTGGTAATTTAGGGGTTTGTTTTAGGGTATAAGAAAAAATATTGGCTTTACCATTTAATGTATTTTTTTTTTTTTTGTCCTTATGGGAAATTTGGAAAAACGTGGCTGGAACTGGTGAGGACTCCATAATACCATCAGGAATCTAGGGTCCTTTGAAATTTTAATCACTTAATCTTTACTTGTGAAAAATTGACTTAGTTCCAAGAACTTCTGGACATTAAATTTCCCACTGCTGGACATTAAGTCAGTTTTTCTGACCGGAAGGACAGAGAATAAACATTCCACACCATGCATTGCATCATCCTCCATTCCTTCACTCATACATTTTAAGGAGATTTCATCAAAGGTACAGTCAACAACTTCCATTTATATCCCATCAACTAGAATCATGTAATATGAGTACTACAATCTGCAAGGGAAATTGTAAAATGCAAGTTTATTCTCCTTGATGAGATTAGGATTATTTTCGTAGGTGATAGGAAAAAAATGGATACTGGTTATGGAAATTTCAGTCTTTGCCTTGGTCTGTGCTACAATTTTACAGAATAACTTTATTATTAATGTTACTATATTTGAATCATTTTCAGAGTCCACTCTGTCCAGAAGCTAGGTAACATCTGAGAGATGGCCTCTGAATAGAAGTGTTTTATCGACTAAAATCAATATGAAAATTAGTAGGGCAGAGGATTTCGATTCATTATTTGCTCTCTTTCCCAGATGTGTGAATTTAGGGAAATAACCTGATTGAAGTTGCCTCAGTGACTGTATACTTTTGTTGAGTGAATTAAATAATCTTTATAATGAATATGGCATATGGTGGTAGTCAGTAATTGTTACTTTCCTCCTCTCACCTATCTTGTATTCATTTTATGAATAGGACATTTAAAATCTTTCCTTCTGTAGGGGGCGCCTGGGTGGCTCACTTGGGTAAGTGTCCGGCTTCAGCTCAGATAAAGGTCTCTTGGTTGGTTTGAGCCCCACATCGGGCTCTGCACTTACAGCTCAGAGCCTGGAGCCTACTTCAAATTCTGTCTCCCTCTCTTTCTGCCCCTACCCCATTCACAGTCTCTCTCGCTCTCTCAAATATAAATAAACATTAAAACAATTATTTAAAAAATAAAAAATAAATAAAGTCTTTCCTTCTGTAAATCAATAAGATTTTCAAAAACTCCATGAATGTCAAATCCTTACTACCTACAACACCATTATCATTATCATAACAGTTTTCAAAATTATTAATAAATTAAATTTGAATAAAGGACTTGGAGTTGTACGTGTTTCAGTTTGCTTTTTTAGGAAGACATTTTAACTGACAGAATCTTTTGAACTGAAAATTAATTTGCAAGATGTTTTAATACATAATTTTCTTTTCCCTGCAACTACTGCAGTCTTCATCGTTCCAAATTATCAGGTAGCTACTCTTTGTTATTATTGAATTTTGTTTGTTTTTGAAATTACTGTTTGGTCCTTTTTGAAATTTCCATATATCAGATCTCAACCAACACAGCTATTATTAGTAATAAGTAGATCTTATGGTAACTTACTTAGGAAGAATATTACTTAAAAAAGTATAAAAAAACTAGACATATATGCCTAGGGACTCTTAATTTTAAGCCTCTCATACTTCTCACTCTTTGATAAATATATCAAAGATGTGTTTAAGGTTTCAGATATTTAATACTTTAAAGATAATGTTCCATAATTATATTTAAAATTAAGTAGAACTATTAGGCTTTTTCTAATTTTTTAAAAAATAACATTAAAATATGAAAGTATGTTTCATTTTGAAGCAAAAAGTAAAACAAAACAAACAAAAAAACAAACACAAAAAGTGAGTATTTCTTTTCATCTCAAAACAAACCAGAAAGATTTTATGGTTAGTGATAATAATGAATATAAATGATTTTTCCAGTAAAAATATTTTTGTTAAAAATTAAACGTAAAAATAATAAAATATCTGTCAGAAAATTGATTATCATAAAATTAAATAATTTTTCAATAAGCATAAAAATATTGAACACATAAGACATAAATGCTTGCCTATTTTTTGAATATATCATTTGATACTCAACCAAGTAGGACAAAGGAGGAGATATTCTGAAATAAACGTGAAACATACATGTTTGAATATCTTGGCTTTTCCCTACGGAGGTCGCAATTGTTTCAGCCTCACTTAATACTTATGTCTCCTTCTCTGTGATCTTTCATAAACGCTCTGGATTATATGGTTTCATCAGCATACCATGCAAATCGTTATTTTAGAGTTTTTTTTTTTTTTTTTGAGGCCTTCTTACTGTCCTGCTCCAATTTCAAGAACTATTTTGAATACTGTCTTTTAGTGGAAGCCTCCCTGAATACTTCAGTCTTTGGGTATAACCTGCTCAGTCTTCATAGACTTTGCTACCTTATAATGTTTTTCATCTGGTGTCTGTCTCTTCTCTGCAACTAAATCATAAACTCCTTACAGGCAGAAGTAATTTCGAATCCTCAAAGAATGGCACATGATTTATGCATACTTATTATTCCTGATGACATAAAGAGCAGTTTCAGCAAAAAACAAAACTATGAACTAACTCTGCAAGGGAGAAGCAGAACTGCAGAGGACAGATAATATTTAAATGGATGATGAAAAATAAAAGGAAAAAAAAAAAAACCCTGATATTTACATCAACATTGCTTCAAAGATGATTCATATAAGGAAGACAGAACATAAGTACATTGACTCTAGCCATTCATGAAAACAAAGACTCTTTCAGATTCTTTGAACTCAAAACAATGAAATGAGACTTAGAATCCATAAGAGGTACCAGACTCCATATCTTCGTAGTTTGGTTTACTTGAAAGATGCTCTCTGAGATTATATTCGATGTAAGCAGTTAAGATGATTCCTTTCACAGGAAAGACCAGCATTCTGGAACATTGTTTTGTCACAACACATAAAACAGGAAACTTATTGGCTATGTAAATTCATATTGGTATATTTTTACCCCAGATGGACCGAATTAGCAGAAAGTAATAAGCAAATCTGCTACATCATCAGAAACTTTCTGATCTTTTCTCATTTTTATTTATCCAGCATCTCGGCAAGTGTAGCTGGAATGTTTGTCATATTTTATTTTATTTATTTTTTTAATTTTATAATAGTTTATTTTTGTCATATTTTAAAAAAGAAGAAGAAAAGAAAGAAAAGAAAAAAAGACATCATTTAATAAAAATATCCACTCAAACAGTTGAAACAGAGAAAGCTATCTATAGAATTCCTATGTCAAACTACCTTTATTTTTTTTCCCTAATATTCAAAAAGGAAATAAGTGACAATGATGAGTTTTTCCTTTAGAAGTTTGGACTTTAGTAATTGATAAGAATTTTTTTCACAAAAATTTCTGAGTTTTTTGATGTTATTTGTAAGACCAATGGGAGATATTCATGGACAGAGAGCCATGTGCAGTTGCTTAAGGCCTCTTTGAGAAACTGTAAGTTCCCCTCTGTTCATGTAATATTTATGACCATAATTTGGTGAAGGAAGGAGAAAAATCCAGACTTCATCTTTCTGGTTTTTCTCGTTTAATTTTGATTTTGAGCAATTGATTCAGTCAGTTCCAGGCAACAGGTAAGGTAAGATACCTTTTTTCTAAATCCCATGATATTCATAGAATTTAGTTTAAGTTATCATAAATAGAAATGATTTTTTCATTGGTTTAATATTTTCTTCTCAACATATATCACATCTTAATGTTTAAATACTTATTTTCTTATGGTGAAATCACATCTGTTATGCTTTTTACTGAAATCTTCTCTTGCTTCTCTAACAGATTAAACAATCTGGAGTATGAAAAATAAGTCTGCTAAAAAAATCATAGATTTGGTTTTCTTTATCTTGGTTTACAATGCTACAAAATGATCAAAGGGAAAAAAAACAAGAAAAAGTTGATTATGGGTTCTCTAAAATCAGACTATTTCCATTAATTTTTATCTAGAATACATATTAACCCCCAAACTGAAATTTCTTATCATAGTGATAGTTATTCTTTGTTATTTTTGTACTTGGCAAATAGTGATCAAAATACAAAATGCGTCTTTTTGCATTTTTAAAAAATTTCCATGCTTTTTTTCATAAACTTCTTAATATTTTAACAGTGCATATACAAATAATTGACATACTGTCAAGTATGAATGTCAGCACAAAGAGTCCTTAAATCGGCTAAGTATTAAAGACATCATATTTTTTTGCCCACTCTTTCAGAGCTACTTCCCATTCTTTATTTATTTCCCTTAACTATTTTATCTCATTCAGCAGCCATCAGACTTAAAGTTCTTCAACTTTCTTCTTTCTTTTTCTGTAGAGTGGGAAACAACGGAAGCCAAGTCTGCATCACTGAAATTTTATCAGATTGGTCTGCGTCTTATTTTCTGATGTGGTCACACAGAAGAAAACCACTTTTTGTACAAAAGTTCTTTAGCTTTTAAATACCTGTGAATGTTCCTTTTGATTTTGAATGATTAAAGTATTAATCTAGATATCTAGGTATATGACTTCCTCCTTAATCCTCACCTAGATCTTGTAGACATTTTCGATATAAAACTTAAATATTTTATTCACTCTAAAACAATATATTCTATTCTTTATTGGAAAACATATCACCTTTCATTTTTTTTTTTGGTTTTGCATTTTCTATTAGTTGGACTCTAAAATTGCTAATATGGCACTTAAAATCTGTATTTTCCATAATTAATACATTTATATTGCTGTTTATTTCATCTGTATTTTTAAATGTTTTCAACATGTGTCAGAGATTTTTATTGGATTTATTTTAACAATTATACTTCTATTTTCCAAAGTCTGTTTCTTAGTCTTTAAATAGACTTTTCTTCTATCATCCTTTTCATCTTCTCAAAATTACACTGAGCTTATATACCAGTGTTTTTAAAGTTCTCTTCTTAAAGGTCTTGTTTCATCAACCATCAAGGGCTTTTTTTCTTATTTACAATTTTTCTCTTTCATTAATACATGTTTCCCTGAAGTGTGGTGATTCTTGTTGGACCATTAAGAATATGGGATCTTGCCAGAGGAGTTAAGAATGAAGAATTATATTGACTTTTCTAGGTGGGTTGTGGGGATTTCCTCAGCTGATTTTTCACATTGGTTTGATTCCCGTTAGGATTCCCTCAGGAGTGGGAAGCCAACTAGTTGCTCTTATGGAGTGGAGAAAGACTGCACATGTGGACTGTTATGTTGTGAACAGAAAGGCAGTCAAGTCATAGAACAATTTCAAAAATTAAGTTGGTATGGAAAAAGATTTACATTTTTGTGTTTATTTGGTAGGAGTGAGGCTCAGAAGATAACCGAGAAATTCATCACTGAAGATGGTTTATAAAACATGATTAATGAATGCTGTGGGTTGCCTTAAAGCAGTAGAAGTATACCGATAAATATTAAGATTGAAATTTAAGATAGGGGGCACCTGGGTAGCTCAGTCAGTTAACAGACTCTTGGTTTCTGCTCAGATCAGGCTCTCACAATTGCAAGATCGAGCCCCATGTTGGGTTCTGCGCTAAGTCTGGAGCCTGGTTGAGATTTTCTCCCTCTGTTTCTGACCCTCCCCCACTCACACATCCTCTCTCTCTCTCTCTCTCTCTGTATCTCTTTCTCTCTCTCTTTCTCAAAATAAAAAAAAAAAATAAACTTTAAAAATCTTAGAAAAAGAAATTTAAGATAGAACCTAAACATATCTAATTTCAATAAAGACTGAATGAGAGGTGGTGAATGAATGCAGTCAGTATGTCTCCTTTTGGACAATAAATCATTCATACCTTTATTCTATCCTGTTTTTTGTGCATGGTACAGATTGCTTGCTAAATTATCCAAATTATACAGTCCTGAAACCCACACTTCACATTTTGTTTTCCTGATTTTCTGCTAGATAAAGCCAAGAGAATATTGCCTCATCTGGGCATTCTTTTGACTCTTCCATGTACATGTAGGTATGCATCAGGAATAAACTATAGGTTTTGAAATGTTTCACAGAGAAGCACCCTCTCTTAGGCGCAGAGGTAGTCTCCAAAAATAAACATTGGTTACCTAAGTACACCTTAAATGGTCATTTAGTTTAATTTCTCACACCTTTGGGAACGCTAGGTGGTAATTGTTAGTAAAAGCTTATCATTCAGCTAGTTATCATGCACTACTTATATTAACCCAGATACTTCCTTACAGAACAATAGCTTATCCAGTCCACCATCTTTTGGAAAAGAGTTTTAGTGACTTCTAAAGTTTCTGTAAATTTACTATTTAGTAGTTTAAGTGGCTGGAGTCACTAGACATAAGAAACATTATTTACCACTCCCTCTTTTCCTGTATTGTCAGCTTTAAAATAAAGCAGAATTAGATTTTTGCTATTTATTTAATTGTTATTACAGAATCAATGACTTTACAAGTACTCAAAAGAAGAATGACTTATTTTGGATATGTATTATTTTTTATTTCCCTTAAATGACAATTAATCATCTCTCTCACTTTCACTCCTTTTATGTTGTATTTTACCAGATTGAAAGATACTATACATCACTCAGAAAAGTGTACTTCTAGAAGTTTTCTTATGCATCAGTGATTTTAAAATTGGCAAGGGTTGTTGGGGGCCCCTGGTCATTTCTTGTTTGTACTCTCTCACACACTTGTGGAAAAAGAAACCTATAACCTCAAAATAAACACTAGCTTCAACTTTTATGTGTTTTCCCTTCTTCTCAGATTATCAGAGGCATGTTTTTGTTAACAAAACTAACAACAAAAATTCAAAATACTCTCTGGAATTGGTGCCACTTCCTCATTTTCTCCTGTTAATTAATTTATTAAAGAAACATTTCCATATGATTAAGTGTATGCTCATACATACTATTTGCTAGTCTGAGCATGAGTAACTGCTTCTCAATACTTGCTTTCCCTCTTCTCAATTTAGGGAGCAAAAGTCCTCATCAAAGTGTGCCTGGGGTTAAGATACAGTAATTTTACTTTGAATGATACCTTTTGTTCTAGCAGCTGAGCTCCATTTACTCCTTCGCCTGCCAAAGACAGCATTTTTGTACCCTATCCATGACATACTTTTCTCTTTTTTCTTCTTCACTAACCTTTTTTCTTTTGTATGGGCTAAATTGGCCCCACATTCTAAGCATAATGAGTATGTACAGGTTGGCAGGCAAAAAAGAGTCATTTATCTAGAGGGCTGAGCCAGCTGCAAGGTACAGAGCTTTTATTTCATCTTGAGGAAATAAAACAAAAATACTAATATTATACTAATCTTCATGTTCACATGGGGAAACATTTTAGGAATCTTTGGAAAATATGGAATAGATTAGGGACACCATTAAAACCACCAGCACACTGCACTGGTTGACACCTAGTATGTATTAGGATCCAAAAAAAAAATGAAGGGAGCTTGTTGGAATCTGTATCAAATAGAATATATTAAAGAAATTGGGCATTATGTGAAGATTTAGTTTGGATATATTCTTCTTCAGGAGCTGTGCTTTAAAAATTAAATTTGAAAATATATTAGAAGAATAGCTACATAATGATTAGAAATAAGTATCAGAACTAAGAAAATCTTATTGGAACGGTCTGTTTAGCTACCATAGTGACTTTTGTTTCTTTCTTTCAAAATGATGTTTTATGATAAGTTTTTTTGTTTGTTTTTTGTTTGTTTAAGAGAGAGCACACGTGCGCAAATTGGGCAAAGAGAAAGGGAGAGAGAGAATCTTAAGCAGGCTCTAAGCCCAGCATGAAGTCCAACAATGGACTTGATCTCACAACTGTGGATCATGACCTGACCTGAAATCAAGAGTCGAATGATGAACTGACTGAGCCACTCAGGCGCCTCTGATAAGTTTTCCTTATTATGATTTAAGAGGAAATCTTTCTATTTTAGATATAAAATAAAGATAAATCAACAGAGATATAAACCTAAGGGAATGAAAGTAATTAGTGTGACTAATTTAGGAAAAATACATTATCAGAAATAGAAACCAACTTACACAAATTATAGTTGACTCTCATTATTTTCCATCTCTATAAAAATGATGTAAGGCTCTTATATATACCAAGGAAGTAGCTAGTTAGCTATATATACCAAACTTCTTCAAACTAAGCATGTTATTTATAATACCAATTCACAAATAGTTACCCCATTGCTCTTTCCTTCCCATAATATTTACATCATGTTCAAATGACTACCTAACAAGTTATTGAAATATGAAAATAATGTTCATTTTTAAAGACTTGTGAGAACCTGGCAAATTATATTTGAATATGTTTTCTGTACTATTCTTGACTTTTGTGCTTTAAGTGTTAAGTTAAACTGAACATCTAGGAAAGTTTTCAAGACTAATTGGTAAATCTAAGTATCCTCCACTGCTACTGTCTTCCATGATGCTTTCCTAAGTTTGTAGTCAGCTCTCAGCTTTCTTATGCCGTTTTGCTTCAGAGGAATCAGATTTAATTCATCTCATTCACTTCTCTGAGCATTTAAAACCCACGCTTTCATCGGTGTCCTCATGAAGTGGCATTTAATATACACATAGTGTGACCCAAATAACTGTAATAGATATACCCCGATTACTTTTGTCAGTGACTAAGACATTAGTCATCAGCACACTACAATGATTTATGGCATATGTCAATATTAAAAGCAGTTATTTTTATCATCTTAAAATTGTATCTAAGCTAGATAAAAGAAGTATATCATTTCCTCCTCTGCTTAGTACCAGTTTGGCCAAGCATCCACGACAGTTCTTCAGAACCCTCCTTTATCATCATGTTCCCAGCAGCCAGTATTAATTGTTCAATTGTGTGATGAAATAAAAATCACTTAACATTACGGCTATAAACATGGTGATCTTTGGGGTTTTGGGGAATGATTATGTTTTGTTTCATGTAATATTAGAAAGTCTAAGCTACTATCCATGATTGTGTTTTCCAGCTTCCTTTGTATCCCCACTCTCTCCCACAGAACAGTCGCTCCCACAGTAAACTCACGGAATCTCTACCACAGCCTTTGGTGGAATAGAAACATAACTGGATGGATAATCAAGAAAATTAGCTTTTTAGAACAAATTCTGCTTTCTAGGACTCAGCTTCTTCATAGGGAATCTATGCTTAACACCTAATTGTCAGTGAGTTCCTGTTTAGTCCTACAGTATGACAATTCAATGGTTTCTGGGAGGCATAAATAATTAGGCTTCAAAGTTTCTTACTTCTGAGCTCTTAATACTCAGCCATACTTTTTATGGTTTTATAGTATACTTTTTATGTTTTATCGTATGGTTTTTATAGTATAATATAAAAACAGTTGTGTAGCTATTTGAAACCTCTTAATTATCACGATGAAGCCTCTCCTAATATGATGATCTGTTTGTGGTGAAACAGAGTTGCTACTACAAAACCCTTCTGAAGGAAATTGTGCTGTGGGTAAAAATGTAAAACTATACTTTTATTACTAATGTATTATAATAATTTTTAAAAATAGATATTCCTGTCAAAATGGCTCTGTCTATATACATGCCAAATGTAGCAGTGCCTTAAAACTACTTAACTGATAAATTCAAGGCCCAAAGACCTCTTCTGCACTTTTGTTTCTTCCTTTTTGTGTAAGAAAATAAGCTTTGTTCTTCAATTCTAAAGGGAGAAAGAAGTAGGAAGGATTGTCATTTCCTTTTGACTAAATGCTTCATGTTACTTCAAGTTTTTCATGGGAAAATATATATGATATGCTATCAAAGAAAAAGTAAAGCATAAAAATTACACCTGTATAAACAAATGCATAGAAAAAAGTCAAAAGAAGATAAATCAGATATAACAGTAGCTTTTGGTGGAGTTAATATAGGTGATATGTTTTTTTTTTCTTTTTTCTGTAAATCTTTAATTTACCTTAACTAATATTTTTAATGTTTTTCCCCAATAACAACAAATGATTAAAATGTTGTAAATAATGTACTAACTGTAGTAATAGGTAAATGTAAATGAACGTTATTATAAAGTTGAAGGGTTTCTAAATGAAAGAAAAAATGAACAAGGGGTAAAGTTTCTTATGTTCACACCACGAGTGCCCTTCTGTCTTGGCGCCAGCATATACAGGATTCTAGTTAATTAATCTTCTTCCCCGTCAGGCCATCTATGTAGCCCTTTCTTTAATGCCAGATTAAGATGGTTTATATCTAGAATGTTTTCTCTGATTCTTTCTCCCCATCCCTTCCCTAACCCTTACTCTAGGGTATTACTCTCTTCCTCTCCACCCTGCTGCAGTCATTTCTCTTATAATTGGTAGCACTTCTGCTGCCTTGTGGAATATTTTTTTGTTTGCTTCTCTTATTACTTCAAAAGCTTTAAAGGTTCTTCTATTTGTCGGCCAAGTTTGATTTTTTTTCTGTACATCTGATTTGTTTAATACTAATTGGTATCTTTTTTTAATTTTATTCTTACTTTGATTTTATTAAAATATTTCATGTTTTAATTTAGATTATAGTTAATTAACACATAATGTAATATTGGTTTCAGGAGTAGAATTCAGTGAATCAACACTTACATGTAACACCTAGTGCTCATTACCACAAGTGCTCTCCTTAATACCCATCACCCATATAGCCCATCCCCCTGCCCACCTCCCCTCCATCAACCCTTGGTTTGTTCTCTACAGTTAAGAGTCTCTTATGGTTTGGCCCCCTCTGTCTTTTCTTTTTTCTTTTCCCCTATGTTCATCTGTTTTGTTTCTTAAATTCCACAGATGAGTGAAGTAGTATGGTATTTGTCTTTCTTTGACTGACTTATTTTGATCAGCATAAAACATTCTAGCTCCATTCATGTCATTGAAAATGGCAAGATTTCATTCTTTTTTGATAGCTGAAAAGTATTTCATTTGTGTGTGTGTGTGTCTGTGTACACATCTTCTTTATCCATTCATCAGTTGATGGACATTTGAGTTTTTCCATAATTTGGCTATTGTTGATAGTGCTCCTATAAATATTGAGGTGCACATGCCCCTTAGAATCAGTGTTTTTGTATCCCTTGGATAAATACCTAGTAATTCAATTGCTGAGTTGTAAGATAGTTCTATTCTTAACTTTTTTAGCTACTTCCATACTGTTTCCACAGTGGCTGCACCAGTTTGCATTTCCACAAATAGTGTAAGAGGATTCCCCTTTCTCCACATCCTTGCCAACATCTGTTGTTTCCTGTGCTGTTTATTTTAGCCTTTCTGACAGGTGTGAAGTGGTTTCTCATTGTGGTTTGACTTATATTTCCCTGATGATGCATAATGTTTAGCCTCTTTCCTGTGTCTATTAGCTATTTGCATGTCTTCTTTGTAAAAATATCTATTTATGTCTTCTGTCCATTTCTTAACTGAATTTTTTGGTTTTTGGGTGTTTGATAAGTTCTTTATAGGTTTTGGATACTAACCCTTTATCACTTATGTCATTTACAAATATCTTCTCAAGGTTAACTTTTTAGTTTTATTGATTGTTTCTTTGTGCAGAAACTTTTTATCTTTGTTAAGTCCCAATAGTTCAGTTTTGCTTTTGGATATCTTACCAAATTTTGGATAATTCTCACTTTGTACAAAGGTTCACTTTTTCTTTCTCACAATATTAGAGAATTAAGAAACCAGAAAAAATTGTAAATTTAATTTTTTTAACTAAATTCACCTTTTTTTTCACAAGTATTGGAAATACTAGAAACACCCCTTGTTTTTACTCTGGTGGCCTTTTTTTTTTTTTTTTTTTTTTTTTTTTCTGATGTGTTACTTAACCTGCTTTCATTGCATAGTTCTTTCACTAAAAGGTCTAGATAGTCATTTTAAATGTTGATAAAGTCACGGCAATATAAATGCTAATGAATCTTTCCTTCAAAAAATACCAATAAATATTAGGAATGAAGGAAAAAGTTGGGCACAATACAAGGGGGACTTACCTCTTTGGTGACTCTTCATTTATTCAAGCTATGAAAGTAAGATGTCATTACCATGGTATGATTTTGCTCAGATCAGCGATGAAACATCTACTGCAGAGAATATTAAAATTCTCATGACAGCATCACACAGCATGTTTAATCTTAGGAAAGGCAGCATTTTCAAAAAGTTTTACAACTTCCTTAGAAACTGTAGCATCGAAATCAAATACCAGTTAGCCATGTGTTTCTCAGTTATTCAAATATGTGATACCTTATTTTATAACTATTGATGTGCAATGGTGAGAGCATTAGGAAAACCTACAAGGTCTTAAAAAAAGTCATTGTTTCTTGATCTTGGGTTGGATTTTGTTTAATATCATGATTAGAATACTTTAGTGTTTGGAAGCAATATACAGTATTAAAATCAGTGATTTAATACTATTTCTTTAAACTTCATGATAATATAGACATTATTTCCTAAACTAGTATTTTAATAATTCCATATTTTTACTGTTTACCTTTATTTTCAGTTGAAATTTCCATAATCTGACACTAAAATGTTTAGACTAATTTTTGTTTCTTTTTTAAACATCTAAAACAAATCTCTCACATTATTTGAATGTCAGCTTTTTTGCACTTAAAAAAAATGTTTATCCCAATCCTTAATTTCATCAGTATTTTTTTTCAAATATTTACTCAGTAGAATCAGAGGTTTTACAATCAGAGTAATCTTATGAACATATTTTCTAAGCACAAAATATATAGTACAATGAAAAGTTATAAAATGTAATAGAATGTCAATACCTCAAAACAATGTTATAGAAAAACTATTATTCCTAGTTTGACTTCCTAATTAGTCTGTATTTTTTAGGAAAGTGAATTTAGTTTTCTTTACAGTTTACTTATGATAAATTCGCCAATTCAGAGTTTAGGCACACAACAACCACCATAATCATGATACAGAACAAAACTATGATGCCAAAATGTCCGCTGGGCCTCTTTATAGTCAGTCCCTTTCCCCAAATACTGGCTTCTGAGAAATAGTGTTATACTATTATAAGTATAGAATTATACTCTATAATTCTGACTTACGAAAATTTCATATAAACAGAATAAAAAGCTATGTGTTAATATAGCTAGTTTCCTTCACGTAGCATAATGATTTGGGGATTCTTTTAGCTTGCTACCTGTGTTTGTAGTCTTTTTTATTGCAAAGCAGATTTCCATGTTATGGACTTACCAGATTTGTTTTTATTATTCTCCTCTGATGGGCATTTGGATTCTTTCTGAATGAGTTATTAGCAGTAAAGCTGCTATGAATGTTTGAATACAAGTATCTTTATGGGCAGATATTTTCATTTACCATGTGTAAAGGAATTGGCTTGCTGAATTTAGGGGAGGTATATATTAAAATTTATAATAAAATGCCAAAATGGTTTTCAAAATCTATTATTTTTCATTCCCACTATCAACTGAGACATTTAGTATCGTCAGTCTTTTGAATTTTTACCACTTTTACCACTGCTGTGTGTAATTTACCATGAGAGTTTTTATTTCCTAGTGATGGTGGTGTTGACATTCTGTATATGTGCATATTTGTCATTGTACATATTTTTCTAGAGTTATCTTTTCAGTCATTTGTGCAAACACTTTTTCCTAATCAGTGGCTTAATTTTTAATTTCTTAAAATATACTATGAATTGTAAGATTATTTTCGGTTGAAAAATTCAATTTATCATTTTTTGTTAAGTTCATGCTTCTTTTTCTATTTTAAGAAATCTATTGTTAAGGTTGTCTGGGTAGCTCAGTTGGTTAAGCATCTGACTCTGGTTTTCGGCTCAGGTCCTGATCTCATTGTTCAAGCCCCACATTGGCTCCATACACTGACAGCTTGGAGTGTGCTTGGGATTCTCTCTCTCTCTTCCTCTCTCTCTTCCTCTCTGTGTCTCCCCCACTAGCTCTCTCTCAAAATAAATAAATAAACTTTAAAAAAGGAAAAGGACCACCTGGGCAGCTCAGTCTGTTAAGGACCCGACTTTGACTTAGGTCATGATCTTGCGGTTTGTGGGTTTGAGTCCTGTATTGGGCTCTGTGCTGACAGTTCAGAGCCTGGAGCCTGCCTCAGATTCTGTCTGTCTGTCTGTCTGTCTCTCTCTCTCTCTCTCTGTGCCCCTCCCCCACTCACACTCTGTCTCTCTGTCTCTCTTAAATATAAATAAGTATTAACAATAAAAAAATCTATTTTTAAACCAAGATATATGAAATTGTTTCATGTTTTTTCCTTCTAAAAGCTTTATAGTTTTATCTCTAACACCTAATTCTAGTATGTTACATTTAGAGTTAATTTTCATACATAGTGTGTGGTAAGGTCAAGTTTTTGTTGAAATTGTTACATACATTAATTTATGTTTGAATATTCAGTTGTTACAGTGTCATTTGTTGAAAAGGTCATTTTTTCCCAAAATGTATTATTTAAATTGATATCTTTTAAGAAACCAGCTGTCTGGGGCACCTGGGTGGCTCAGTCGGTTGAGTGTCTGACTTCAGCTCAGGTCATGATCTTGCAGTCTGTGAGTTCGAGCCCCGCGTCAGGCTCTGTGCATACAGCTCAGAGCCTGGAGCCTGCTTGACATTCTGTCTCTCCTCTCTCTCTGCCCCTCCCCCACTCATGCTCTGTCTCTCTCTCAAAAATGAATAAACATTAAAAAAAATTAAAAAAAAAAAAAGAAACCAGCTGTCTGTCTATATATCAGTCTCTTTCCAGAATCTCAGCTATGTTTCAATATTTTTTTTACCTGTCCTATTGCAGTACCATACTTTCTTGATTACTATAGCTTTAAAGTAATTATTTATTTATTTATTTTTATTTTTTGAGAGAACCGGGGGTACATGAGCAAGAGTGGGACAGAGAGACATGGGAAGAGAGAGAATCCCCAGTAGGCTTTGCACTATCAGCACAGAGACGAAGGCTGGGCTGGAACTCAAAAACCTTAAGATCATGACCTGTGCTGAAATCAAGAGTCGGACAGTTAACTATCTGAGGCCACCTAGGCACCCATAAAGTAATTCTTAAAATCAACATTTCAGTCACTTCCACCCTTAGCTATTGTGAATAATGCTATTATGAACATGGGTGTAAAAATATCTATTCAAGTCAACTGCTTTCAGTTCTTTGCAGTATGTATGTGAAAGCGGAACTGGTGAGTTACGTTGTATTAAATTTTAATTAGTAGGTTCATAGTGGTTGCATCATTTCACATTTTCACCAACAATGTCCAAGGGTTCCAATGTCTACATCCTCACCACACTTATTTTTTTGTTGCTGTTCTTTTTCTTATAGTAGTCATCCTGATAGGTGTGAGGTGATATCTCATTTTAGATTTAATGTATTTCCCTAATGATTACAGATGACCATCCTCTTGTGCATTTATTGGTTATGTGTGTATCTTCTTTGGAGAAATGTCTATTCAAGTCCTTTGTGCATTTCAAAGAGAGGTTTGTTTTTGTTGTGCTGTGAGAATTGTTTATATATTTTGGATGTTAACTTCTTATCCCATAAATGATTTTCATATATTTGCTTCCATTGTTTAGATTGTCTTTTTACCCTGTTGATTGTGTCCTTTGGATGCACCTAAACTTTAAGTTTTAAGTCAAAATTTTAATTTTAATAGATTAAAATTTAATCTATTTTTTCTTTGTTGACTGTACTTTTGGTATCATATTCAGGAAATCATTGCCAAATACGATGTGAAAATTTTCCCCCGTATTTTCTGATAAGAATGTTATAGTTTTAGTTGTAAAATATTGTTATTTGATCAATTTTGAGTTCATTTTGTATGTGGTATAACATTAAGGAACTAACTCATTCTTTTTCATGTGAATATCAAGTTTCCTTGATAGTATTTGTTGAAAACACTGTCCTTGAATGATCTTGGTATCAAGATCTTATTGAAACTCATTTAACTACATATGTGTTTATTTCTGGGCTCTTATTTTAATCTGTTGGTCTATATGTCTGTCTTTATGCCTGTACTACACTGTGGTGAATATCATATCTTTATCATAAATTTTGAAATCGGGAAGTGTGAAACCTTTATCTTTGTTCTTTTGTAGGATTGCTTTGGCTATCTGAGGTGGCTTGAGATTCCATTTGAATTTTAGAATACCTTTTTCTACTTCTGCAAAAAAATACCATTGGGAGTTTGATAGGCACTGAACTGAATCTGTTTGTCTCTTTGGATAGTATTTACATCTTGATAATATTATGTCATTCAGACCTTGATAACGGGGTATCTTTCGTTTCCATCGTTTCTTTAAATTTTTCAACATTTTGTAGATTTTCCTGTAAAAATCTTTTACAACTCTAGTTACATTTAATCTTCAGTATTTTTTGATGATATTGTGTGTAAATGGAATTATCTTGATTAACTTAGATTGTTCAGGGTTGATTTAAGAAATGCAGCTGGTTTTTGCATGTTGATTTTGTATCCTGCAACTTTGTTGAAGTCGTTTAACAAGTTTTGTTTCACTTTGCTTTCTCTTGTTTCTAGAATGGAATCTTTAGGCTTTCCCATAAATCTTTGGGTTTTCAAGTGCCTCTGCAAACAGTTAATTTTATTTCTTACTTTCCAATTTGAATACTTTTTATTTCTTTTTCTTGCCTAATTTCTCTGTCTAGGATTCCAGCATTATGTTGAATTGAAGCAGTGAAGGTGGACATCCACCCTTTTTTTTTTTTTTTTTCCTGGTCTTAGAGGAAAGATTTCAGTTCTTTGCCATTAAGTGTGGTGTCAACTGTGAGGACACTTGACTTTTTAACTTAAACACATCATTTCCTCTTGATTTAAATGATTTGGAATTACTTATTTTTTTGCCTTGTGTATCCCTTTAAAATTATTTTTGTTATTCTATAATATTTGTTTCTTTCAGGACTATGAAAGATATGTCAATATGTATGATAATTATACAGCTAAAGAAGTTTTAAGATTTTTAAATTATATTAAAAAACATATAACTATACCCTGCTCTGTAACTAACAATATTATTCACCAGAACCTGGTAAATGTCTAAAATCCAGTGATGTATGGTACATGAATTTGTTCTTTAAGAGATATTTTTAAACTGTCATCATAGTGTTAAATCCCTAAACATATTTTCATCAAATCATAACCTTCAGTTTAGTTGTATTTCTGTTCTTTTTGTTTTGCATACTGAAAAAGAGCAATAATAAAAATTATGCCTTTAACTTCACAGCGATTGATTAAAAGCATAGAGTATTAGTCATCATGTGTTCAAAGTCTATATGTCCACAGAAGTTACATTCTTTTTTGTCTTTTAGTATGTGGTTACTTTTATCCTTTCATATTTCCTTATTTGGACTATGGATTGATATATTTAAGTTTAATATAAGTATTAGAATGTGTCATGTTCTAAATTTTGAAGTCAGACATTAAGAATAAAGTATACTACATAGAACTTAGTTCTTCAAGAATTGAACTAAACTTACTTACTTACAAGTTTTAAATTTAATGCTATTTTAATTTGGCTCAGAAGAAAAACAAACCTGTAAGCTGCCAAAGATTTACATATTTAATTTAATTGCTTTATATTACAGTGATAAAACCATTTTGAGAAGGCGTAATGGGGAGGCCCAAGGAAAACATTAAAATTCAATGGAAAATTAAGCCATGTATTTTGTAGCCACAATTGATTATAAACTCCAGAGAATTAAGCTCATGTATTTGGAACTTTCAAGACAGAGAAAAACAGTGATGGAAAGGCCAATTAGGTGGTTTGGGAGTTCAGTCATTGTTGTTTTTTTAAGTTTTAAATGCGAATAATGATAAACTCTTGGGTGTATTATAGTCTGACTTAAACTAGTACATTTATTAACATATTCCATAATGTTGATTTTGAAGCAGTTACCAAAAATATTCAGGGATAGTGATATTATCTGATATCCCTTATTTGATATTTCCAGTTTCTCAAATTTGGTAGTGAGATTTAGGTAAAGGCAAACCTGTATCATATCTTAAAAATGAACATTTGCTAGTATACAGAAATAATTGTCTAATTATATGGTTTCTACCTTCCTGTACTTTTTTGAGGAATAGATAAAAAAATTAAAAATAAAATACAGGCTTCTATTACAGTAAAATAATAGATAGCAAGAAGTATTCTTTAATGATAAACTCTCTTAAATATTGGAATGGACAAGTTTTCGTAAAGTAATGTAAGTTCAGAGAAATAGCTTCTGTAGTCATTTTCTATTCCTGAGAACATATATTTTACTCTTAACTTTTTTTTTAAATGAATGAGGACCACGTTACATACCATGCTTCTGAAGCCAATGTAGAATTAGAAATTTACTATATGACATATTTTAGAATTCCTTGATTAATTTTCATGACATCGTATCTACATGTTAGTGGTCTGGGAGAATACCATAAAACCATTACAGTCAAGAAGGTGGTGTTAGATCCTGTGTATGAGTTAATATTGTTTTAATCAAGAAACTTTTGTTTAGAATAGAAAACAGACCTCAATTACGACTTGATGTGTTTGCCTAAACCTTCATTTTTTAACCAAAATGAATAGTATATTTGTGAAAAGTTAAAATTGAGATTAACAGAAATACAGTATATTTTTCTCATGCAACTGATGCCAACAAGTAAAATTAGGGTTACTTTAAAATTGAAAGTTTGCTCAAAAATCGAACTTCAGGGGCGCCTGGGTGGCTCAGTCGATTGAGTGTATGTTGAACGTCAGACTCTTCATCTCATCTTAGGTCATGATCCCAGGGTCATGGATCGAGCCTAATGTCAGACTCACCTCATGCTGACTATGGAGGCTGCTTAAGATTCTTTCTCTCTCTCTTCCTTTCTCCTTCTCTCTCTCTCTCTCTCTCTCTCATAAAATAAAAATAAGATAATTGAAATAAAAATTCAGTTAATAGTCTATTTTTCCCTTCACAAATAAGCAAAGCAGGACTTTCTTGTACTTACTTTCTCAATGTAAATTTATTACATTTTCTTGGTATTTACCTTCTGAATGTCAATTTATTATATTTTCCTATCTTTCTTTCTTCCTTTCTCCCAGCTTTTCTTCTTTCCTCCCTTCCTCACATCCTTTCTTCCACCCTTCTTCCCTCTCTTCCACTCTTCCTCCTTTTCTTCCTTCCCTCCTCCTTCCATTTTTCATTTTTACACTAGAAAAATATAACAGTTATATATTGAACTAGGTTATCACAAACTATATTATCATATATAAGTCAGCCATTTCTCTGTAATGCTTCCAATTTTATATTCAAACTTCAAAGTATAAAATAAAATATTTCTATATGGTAGTACTGTATATTTTATTAATGTAGTAAATATCAAATAGGTAATCAATTTTATAGAACTAAGATTTATTTATGGAAACTTTTGACTGAATATCCTTTGAAGTACAGACTTTGACTTATTTTTTATATTATCAAAAATTCTATGTTGCAGTTAAATAATCTTGTGATATTGTCCCTTTTAGAGGTTAAAAAACAGTAAGACAAAAGATTGAAAAGCCACATGACAAATAAAAGTACTTGAATCCATATTCAATTACTATTTTCCCTTACACTTTTAGGAATCAATGTGGTGCATTGCTATATTTTCTTTTTTCTTTCTTTTTTATTAATTTTTAAAAAACTTACATCCAAGTTAGTTAGCATATAGTGCAACAATGATTTCAAGAGTAGATTCATTAATGCCCCTTACCTACTTACCCCATCCCCCCTCCAAGAACTCCTCCCATAACTCTCTGTTTGTTCTCCATATTTAAGAGTCTCTTATGTTTTTGCCTCCTCCCTGTTTTTATATTATTTTTGGTTCCCTTCCCTTATGTTCCTCTGCTTTGTGTCTTAAAGTCCTCATATGAGTGAAGTCATATGATATTTGTCTCTCTTTGACTAATTTCAATTAGCATGATACCCTCTAGTTTCATCCACGCAGTTGCAAATGGCAAGATTTTATTCTTTTTGATTGCCGAGTAATACTCCATTGTGTATATATACCACTTCTTCTTTAACCATTCATCCATCGATGGACATTTGGGCTCTTTCCATACTTTGGCTATTGTTGATAGTCCTGCTATTAACTTTTGGGTGCATGTGCCCTTTCAAAACAGCATACCTGTATCCCTTGAATAAATACCTAATAGTGCAACTGCTGGATCATAGGGGGGTTCTATATTTATTTTTTTAAGGAACTTCCATACTGTTTTCCAGAGTGGCTGCACCAGTTTGCATTCCCACCATAGTGCAAAAGAGATCCTCTTTCTCTGCATCCTTGCCAGCATCTGTTGTTGCCTGAGTTATTAATGTTAGCCATTTTGACTGGTATGAGGTGATCTCATCATGGTTTTGATTTGTATTTCCCTGATGATGAGTGATATTGAGCATCATTTCATGTGTTTGTTGGCCATCTTCCTTGGAAAAGTGCCTGTTCATGTCTTTTGCCCATTTCTTCACGGGATTATTTGTTTTTGGGGTGTTGAGATTGATAAATTCTTTTTAGATTTTCGATACTAACCCTTTATCTGATATGACCATTATGAATTGGAGACTCAAAACCTTTTTCCTAATTATTGATAATCTTCTCCCAGATTCTTGAGCACATTCTCAAATAACTAGAACAAAATGTTGTGTCATCACAGGGGAGCAGTTGCTCGGATTCAGATTTATTTTCATTTAAAGAAAATGATGTATTGCAAAATTTTTTGCACATCTGAGTTTCTAGGGTTTGATTTATTAGGTTTCTAGGTAAGTTTTAACATTTTGTATACTTAATAGCCTCTTGTATTGTATCGCATGCGTATATTAAAAGAATTTTGAAAAAAATTGATGCAAGTAGGGGAGCCTGGATAGCTCACTTGGTTAAGTGTCCAATTTCAGTGCAGATCAAGATCTCACGGTTCATGGGTTTGAGCCCTGTGTCAGGCTGCGTGCTTACAGCTCCAGAGCCTGGAGCTTGTTTCGGATTCTATATCTCCCTCTCTCTGCCCCTCCTCCACTTGCACTCTATGTGTCTCTCTTTCAAAAATAAACATTAAAAAACTTTTAAAAAATGTTTAAAAAATGAAAGAGTTGGTAAAGTATATATTACATGGTTATTTTTCATATTGTTGAAACCATGGATTCTTAAATAAAAAAGGAGAATACATTTTATGATGAGGATATCCTATATAGAAATGAATTCGTAGAATGAATACAGAGTTCATAATGTAAAATTTTATAAAATATACAGATGAATTGACAGTTATCCTTGGTTTCAGAATCTAGTTTTTAGTTTATAATTCCATAACGCTTTCCAAAATCAAAATATTTAATTTGGTTCACTTAGGAGACAATTAGCCATATAAAACCAAGTCTGTAAAAAGAATAGTTTAAATATATATAATGACCTCAACCTCTGCACCATCAAATTATAAAGCTTCGTTTTGAACACTGACTTTCCGTTATACACCGCCAGGTTTCTCAAATAATCTCTAATAATAAATACAGCCTGAAATATAAGACAAAAATATGCAAAATTTTCAGTTACTGCATATAATCTTATGTTCTTAGGAAAGAAAGATTTAAGACTTCTCTTAATAAAAGGATTGTAATTATCCTCCTTAGCAAAATAATTTGCTCCTTATTCCATTTAAATATAGTTATTCAAAATAGGAACTAGAAACATATTATAAAAGAGATTTGTAATAAGGCAAATCCGTGTGTGATTCCTGGGTTAGTTGGTTGCCAGTGTTTGATCCCAGGCACTTTACTTAACATGACTAATGATCAATTGTGTCTTCAGTAATAGGAGGATATTTTCTGCATCATACTGTAGTATATGGATAAAACCATATGTTGGTCATAATATACTACTTAGAATTCATTATTTTGAATTGGTACTACACCAATTCATTATTTTGTTGGTACTATACCAAGAAATATCCATTTATATCCAGCTAATTGATAAAATATATAAAATTTATCTTTTTAAAAAATTTTTATTTATTTTTGAGAGAAAGGATGTGAGAGCCAGAAAAAACACACACATGAGTGGGGGAGGGGCAGAGATAGAGGGGGACAGAGGATCCAAAGCAGGCTTTGTGCTAACAATAGTGAGCCCGATGTGGGGCTCAAACTCAAGAACCATGAGGTAATGACCTGAGTCGAAGTCGTATGCTTAACTGAATGAGCTTCCCAGGCACCCCCAAAATTAGTCTTACCTATTTATGAAATTGAAATTAGATGTCAAACACAGTTTGTAAGTCCATTTTAATTTACTCTTGCTTTTGAAAATAGCAGGAGTTTTTATTCCTTTATATTCTGACACCACCAACTCACCAGCTTTGGAAATCTTAGGGTTTATGCACATTGCAGTTGTTAGTGTTCATCCTGGAAACCATGTGGAGAAACCCTGATGAGAAAGGAACACACCCAATGATAAGCAGCCTAACCAAAGCAGAGAAAGAGATAATGCTGTTCCCCTAGCTTTACCAACTACAATGAACATATTTGAAAGCAGAAACTAAAATGTATTCAATATAGTTGTATGAGTCAACCAACTTCTGTTTTTTTTTCCTTAAATAAATTCTAAATTCATATGTTCTAATTAGTTATGCTAACGTTATAGAATTTACTAAGATTATAAAATTTACATTTATTGTACATTTATTTTCTTTAAACACACTCTATTTTCTTCACTTACTTGAAGTTTTTTACATGTGATTAGAAAAATGATATAATCTAAAATATGACAGTTAATATTTTGTAGGAAGAGAGATGCTATATGGCATTGACTCAAGATCTACAACATAATTTTGTATTTGTAATTCTTTCTTAGACAATATACTGGGCTGTGGAGAGAAATATACAGATGAAACTCTAAAAAATTTTTAAATATTTGATTAGTTTATTTTTAATTAAAGTATAGTTGTTGGCACACAATGTTACATTAGTTCCAGGTGTACAATATAGTGCTTTGACAACTCTGTAAGTTACGCTATGCTCACCACAAGGATAGCTACCATCTGTCACCCTACAATGTTATTATAATATTATTGACTGTACTTCCTATGCTGTACCTATTATGGATAAAGGAGAGGTGGATATACAGTCTTCCAGTGATGGAATGAAAAAATCACGAGGATCAAAGGTACAGCCTAGAGTTTTGAATATATTTAAGCAATTTTATCAAAAGTAAGTTCAACTGCAATTATTGACCACATATTAATAACATTTATACATTTTTATGTTTTTTGTCTCTTCAAAAGAGCTTAATATTTGTCTTTACCCTTAGCAACTGCTCTATTCTTAAATTAATGTATTCCTGAAATATAATTTAATTGAAATTATTAAAAATAATATAGAGCATTTGTCAGTGTTATGATTTTTAAATTTTTTTCTGTATTACCTTGAATGAATAAAAAATGAAACAAAATATGGTATATATGTACAGCAACTTTGTCATTAAGCTAAATAAAAAAAAAAAAACTAGCTTTTCCCTGTTTAGGTTACTATTGAAACTACAGCAGACCAAATATTTCCCAGGGATGTTTTTCACCTAGCTCATTTACACAGTCATATTAGGCCTAATTAGTATTTTTTAGTCATAAGTTATTCTTAATAACCTGAGGACTATTGCATTGGTGTTACAATTTATAGGTCTATAAGAAAAGCAAGTTCGAGAAGGGACAATCTCCTAATTTGCATGTGCTAATTAGATAGATATTAATTCTAATTTTAAAATCAGTAATTTAATATTTTTGGTAAACTAGGACAAGATAGTAATTCTAATTAGTTATACCAAATTGTTACTAAATGGAACAGATTTAATAGTCCCTTTGAATCCGTTAAGAAAAGTTTGGTTGTAATAAATATCTCTGTGCATTGTTTTGACCTCTGCTTCAACTACACAATCCCAATTTGTTTTAAATGTTTTCCGAGGTATAGGACTCTATGATTAATATCTCTTGCTGTGTTATCTCTGCTGCTAATGAAAAACATTGGGTGTTCTTTCACTTCACAGAATGCAAACGCAGATGAAAAAATTTCACAGGTGAACTCCTTATGAACACTTCTAATTGCTTAGGAACAGTGTTTGAAAATCTCGAGTAATTTGCCATTATTATAATGAATAGCATAAACTGTAATTTTTCATAGTAATTAACTTGTGTCAGCACCATTATTTTTCATTAATTATAAATGAGAAAGAATGAAAGAACACCCGCAGGAACAGATGTGCGAAATTGTCTCTTAGGTTCTGATTTAGATTTTGTTTTATGTTTTTCCTTTTTTTTTTTCCTACTCAATATACAGTTTTGGGTATACTGTGGAGCATGAAGAAAGTGCACATGGTGATACCTACTTGGGGCAGAAAGGGACAAAGGGCATTTAATTAGATTGTTGCCATGAAGTCCGTCCAGTGTTTTAATAAAAGTTGTTACTGGTGTGTCAGATAAAACTACTGAAGAAGACAAACAAAAAAACTACTACTTTACTTTTAATAAATACAGCTAAGATAATTTGAGAAAATGTTATTTGACTATCTTTTTCTTTTGTGAGTAATATAAAAGCCAACATCCAGTTTTGCCAGATTTTAAGCCTGTGGTGTATTAGCTGAAGCCAAATTTAAAAAAAGCAAAGGAGGAATGAAGGAAGGAAGGAGGGAAGGAAGGAAGGGGAAAGGATAGAAGGAGGAAGAGGGGTGTACTTTATGGTGATATTTGTCTGGTTGGTTGTATTTATGTGTGTGTGTGATTTTACATAAGAGCTTTCATGTGGTTTCTAGAGGGCAGAATACAAGTATATGTTGGGAATTTTTGTATTATATCTACTGTTTTTAACCTCTTATGTAATAATCAATTCAAAATTATTGTATTCTAAATTCGTTGTAGCCTTATAGTACATTAAAGTGGTAACTTGACTAGCAGAAATCTAGAGATATCATGCTTCCTCTTGGCTCTTTATAAACTTTGATCAGAATCATTCTGTTCTCACAATCATTCTTATCACATGATGTCAAAAAAAAAAAAAAAGGCTGAACTGTCAATTTTGTCAAAGGTGACTTCCTCTGGAAATTGCTTTTTATTTTATCATAATCTTTCTCAGCATTGATCCACTTATTTTCCCTAGCTTATCGAATCCCTCTAGATTTATACTATATTTCAGATACTTTCCTACCCTCTATACCAAATTAAAATGTCCCTGCCGTATACCATAGTTTTTATTGATATCTACATGTTTATGCTCTTTAAAAATCTTTTTATTTATACCTATTGTTTGTACCTATTTAAGAGATCTTACCTCTGTTGAAAAGAATTATTTATGGTCAATGTCACTGTACCCCAAGCAACAAGCAAACACCAAGATGTCATTTGTACCTTGTTCTTTGAAACAACTTAATTTCCTATAGAATGCTGTTATTACCAATTTGCTTTAAGCTTCTGACAGAAAACAGACTAGGGTATTTTTAAAATTGTGACACTTCTATAAATATACTGGTCTTTGCTACTCAACATGCCAATATGAAGTGATAAATGTATCTTTTTTGATAGATAAGTAATCAAAAATGTATCTTGCTTCTGACAGAATGGTAGTGAGAGTTAGAAGCCCATAAACATACACACACTGATGCACACATATACATATGGTTTTCTTTAGCTAAATTTTCTGTGGCCACATTTTTATTATAAATCCTGGTCAAATATTTATCTTAACTGAGAGAAGTCTTGTATAAAGATTATTTTACATTAAGTGCCATGTTTACTTCCTTTGGGTATATCCCTCTGTTGTCCTTCTTATTTCATTCTGATCAGTGTCTTTCCAGACTCCTTGATTCACCCTGGCCCCAAGATATGTGCTCTTGTCATTCTCTCTACCAGATTGTTCTTTCTACGAATAACTGCAGGACTTGCTATCTCATATTCTTCAAGTCTTTGCTGAAATGACACATCCCATCTTTAACCCTGTAAGCTTTTTATTACTGGAACTTTTCTCCCTTTACCACATACCTTTTTTCTCTGTAGCATCTAATTCTTTTCAGTGCAAATGATGTATAATGTGTTGTCCATGTCTCTCCACGAAAAGGTCTCTTTCTTGAATGTAAAGAATGTTGCTTATTTTGTCCCCTAAAAATATTCTAAACACCTAGAACACACCTAGCATTTAGTAGGCTTTCAATAAATATATGTTTAATAAATTTATCCAAAAATAACTTATTGAGTTACTTGTGGCTCTTGATGCCACTGTTTACACCTTTGCCTTCAACCTCACATTATCTTTCAGTTGTCAGAAAGAATAGAGAAATGCTCAATTTGTAATCTTTCATCATGTACTTTTTATGCTGCTAGCTTAAATGAAAAGACATAACTGAAAAGTTTGTACATTGGGTACCTTGCAAAATATTTTGTTAACTTGTACATAAACATACTCAGTATTATTTTGGAACACATTTCAAGATGATACTGTCTGTAACCACTTTTTAAAACCTGGGATCCTGTTCTGAAGAAGAATGGAATCTATAAACAAGGATAAGGGCAGCACAGGCACCAAGTTTATTAGGGCAAGAATGAAACAAAAGAAAAAGAAAAAAAAACAAAACAAAACAAAAAACAAAACAAAACAAACTCCCACTGCCCGGGAGGGGCTCCTTAAGGAGGAGGCCATTAAGGCGGCTGAGAAGGACGCTCATATGGGTTACAATGGCGGCACCTTTGGAGGGGGAGTTGCTGGGCAGCTGCTGATTCAGGATATGGTCCAGGGTGGTTTGTTCCAGGGAGTGGTTATTTTAGAAGGTCGAGAACTCTCTGCTCCATTGTTAACAAGGGATTGCTTATCCCTGTCTGCTCAAGGTCAGTCTGTCTCCTCAGTACCAACAATAATAAAATGCAATTCCATTTTCGAAACACAACCTTAGTTTAAATATCTTTCTTTTATGAGAAATAATATGATAACTTCTAGAGGTCCTCAAACGTGTGAATAAGTGTTTAATCAGAACCAGTGTGCAATCATCTCACAAAGCCTGAAATATTCACGGTCCTAAGTCTAGAGTTATTTAGATAAGTGGTCATATATAATTTAGTGATGGAATGAAGGTGAAGTTTCAGTGTACATGCTTGTGGCTTCTTTACAGATCTTGAAGGAATCAGGAAAACTATGCATTTAAGGACTCAGATGGTGACATAACTCAGGTATAAAGAATGGGGAAGACTGTTTTTGGCTTAGGGTTGTCATTCAGACATCTAGTTATCCATATCTATAGTTTGTATATTTTGTTGTTTTCTGTTCTTTCTATTGTGTTTTATTATACAAATCACTTCAGATGTCCATAGATTGCTAATTGATTTTATTTCTGGGAATTTCATAATTTATTAACTACTAAGGGACCTCCATGAATCAGACCATTCTCAATGATCCTGTTTCCCCATGCCTGCCCCTCACCTCCATTTCCTGTTATATACTTTGTCTTATAATTAACCAGCACCTCCTGTGTTCAGCGTCAGTGGATATTTCCACACCCTGCTGATAGATGGAAACCACATTTAATTGTTGCCCTCTCCCAGCCTTCCAGAGTAAAACAAATTGAAAATTTGGCATAGTTTATTTAGATTTTCCCACTTTCCTAAGTATAGTAGATCCCAAGGAATTAAAGAGAGGAAAGTGCTGTAGGAATACCTGTCAAGAGACTTGAAGAAGAATGGGTAGGTGGAAATCTCATGATGACCTAATTAAGCCCCCTTGTCTCCCAAAAGCTTTGCCTTCTATTCTTTTAGACCAAGAGATTTTTCATTTTGGATGGCACTTAACCGGCATTACTTACAGTTCCGTTCTCTTTCGTATTACCCAACCTTCAAATCTATTGGAACCTAAGGCGAGTGCCTGAATCTCTGCAGAGTGCCACAGGGACTATATAGTTAGTTTGGTTCAAGCTTTTGGTTCATTATACATTTCCGGACACTTTTCACAAGTCTATTTCTACAAATATTCTTCAGGCTTTTGAAATGCTAGGTGGTCAACTTTGGCAGTTTTTTCTGTTCCCTAAACTTTCTGCATTTCCCCCAACCTCACCATCAATAATGGCTGAGGTTAAATTCTGCCTCCTAGCTAAGAACAAAGAGTGAAGAACTTCAGGGGCAAGTTAAACTTTCTTTTATGAAAAAAGAGTGGCTTCTGCAAGAAGAGAAACTCAGTGGGTAGTGTTTCAAGTAAGTTTAGTTATTCTTAAGCCCTAGTCCTCCAAAGCTTCCTATTGTTATTATTACAATTGTTAGACTTCCGTAATTTTCCCAGTAGAGATAGGATGAAGTTGTGAATCAAATAGGTTGGCTACTTTGGCAACCAGCTATATCCACGTCTGTGTCTATATCTGAATGTTTATGTTCCCAATTCTGTTAGCACAGCCATAAAATAATTTTTTCAGCATGGTTATGTCTTGGGGTGATGTCTAAGTTATGTTTAAGAGATTTGAATTTGTCATCTTAATTTATCCAGTGTTCTGTTGCAACTAAATCATCCAACTTAATGGATGCTATCAGCCACAAATGACAGCATTTGTGTTAAATTGGTGGAGCAACAAGTATCTCCTTGCTGTGAGTTTTACTATCAATTTGCTTACATGATTTCATGGCCTATTTTACCATTGTATGTCGATGGTCAAAGGCTTCCTCCCATTCAATGTCTTTTATTGTTTCTTAATAACCAATTCTGAATACCCTACTTTTCTTAAGTAAATCTTGTCAAAACTCAATCTGGTACCAACTTTGATGCTAATTAGGATTCTTTGATTGTGATCGATAAAATCTGACTCACAATTTATCGAATAATTTAAAAATCAGAAAAGAATTATATTATGCAAAGTATATTGGGTAGCGCCCAGAACTGAGAAAATGAGAAAAAAAAATTAATTCAGACATAAAATAAACCAGAGTAACTCTGGCTATCTTAGAAACAGAAACTTACTGACAGTGCTTAATGTGCCGTCATCTGACTGACACAGCTTCAAAATTGTTGGGACACTGCATTTCCAAACAAGATTTCAACTGCCTACATGAGAGGAGACTTATAATACTACTAAATTTACTGTAAACTGACTTGCCAAGAATTAATCACATAAGATAATAATATGGGCCAAAAACCACTTTAAGCATTTTATACATTTTATCTCATTTAATATTCAAAGTAACCTTAAAAGCAAGTATCATTAATATCTTTATGTGACATAAGAGGAGAGTGGGCTCAGAGAGGTAGGGAAATTGGCCCAGGTCACAGGACCAGGAAGTAGTAAACAGTCTCACACAAAAAAGGTCTCATTCAGCTCTGGGCTCCACCAGTCTTCTGTGTGGCTAATTCACAGACCAGAACTGTATTTATGTTTTTACGACTTCAATTTTTCTGCAGTAAAGCTATTTTTTTTCTCATTATTTGGATTGGATCTTTCTTTTACAAAATTACGGAACTTTTCTTATACCTACGAGAGTATCAATTCTGCAAGCACAACACTGAAAATTATAATTAAAGCAACAGATACAAACTATAGGGACTCATTCAAAGCAAAGAAATAGTTCCTTTACTTACTTCTCTTACTTATCAAGTTTCAAAGTTAGTGGTTTATTCTCGATCTTTTGATTATGATTTTCTAGTTTTTCACATTGAGGCTTGAAGGTGTTTCTTAAATGCTTAATTTTTGCAACTTATAATAGTGACTTATTTATTAAATTTATTAAATTTATTTAAAATTATTAAATTTTTTATTAAAAATAAATCCATTAATTTATTTATTAAATTTATTTTAAAATTATTTTAAAAAATCGTGACCTAACTCATAAGAAACATGTAAATTCCCCAAAGATATTCAATTGGAAATGAAATTTCTCACATTGTAGGACAAGTTATTCACACGGGTCTGTTGGAAAAAATTGTGTATGAAACAAATCCTTATTTATTTATTTATTTATTTATTAATTATTTATTTCTTTCTGATCTAAGAGTAGGAAAAGTCTCAACAATTATGCAGTCCATTTCTCCTAAAGTTTTCTTTTGCTTTGTGTATTTTGGCAGTATACTTTTTACTGTATTTTTATTTTCTTCAACATGTCTTATGTACTGTTAAGATAGCCCTTATTAATCATTCACAAATATTTTTCACAGTAAAATCTTACTTTCCAGTTGATATTGCTATTCAGTCCAGTTTCTTTATTTTTGAATTTTCCTAATATAACTTTCTAAAATTGGATTTTAATTTTTCATTGTGTGTGTGTGCGTGCGCACGTGTGTGTAAAATACTCAACTTGAAGTTGTAAAGCCTTCAAATATAATAAAGAATTTCAAATTATTAGGCCACACAAGACAAGATGTTATTGATAGGGAAAAAATCTGTTATCCAATGGCTGACAGAACTGATAGGGGAACTCCAGTCCCTGCCCGAAGACTCCCATTCCGGATTTTCCTTCCCACCTCCACGTAGCACACAAACAGACTATAAATTGTTGTCTCTGCCTCTGCTGTGGGCTCAGACCTCTGGAGAGTGATCTCCTCTGTGCCCGCTGGTGTAAAATAAACCTCCTGCCTTCCAAGATCTCCCAGTGCCGCTTGGTTCTTCTGCCAGGTAATCCAGACCAGGTTCCATAACATTATGATTGCTCATACTTATTTGATTTTATGGTTTCTATTTCTGAACCTTGATTTCTATGGGCTTATTTTACTTTATTTTAACACAAAATTCATTCGCTTTTATTGATTTAAATTTGTTGTATTAAGTATTGTATTAAGTTTGTTTGGGAAGTATACATCCTTTAAAAATTCTTATCATTCTAAAAATATTTTTTAATTTAATTATTAAAGTCAATAATAAAATAGTATTTTACCATATACCACCAACACACATCATCCCTATAAAATGTAAATTAGTAATTTACATCTTCCATATTCTTCTAGATTACTTCCACTTGTATAATATGCATTTAAGATTCTTTCATTTCTTTTCAAGACTTAATAGTTCATTTCTTTTTAGCCCTTAGTAATATTTCCTTGTCAGATATACCATAGATTATTCATTCACCTACTGAAGGACATCTTCACTGCTTCCAACTTTTGGCATTTGTGAATAAAATTGCTATAAATATCTGTGTACAAGTTTTGTGTGAACATAAATTTTCAACTCCTTTGGGTAAATACCAAGGAAGATGGCCACTGAATCTTATGGTGAGAAGTGTTTAGTTTTATAAGAAACCACCAAACTGTCTCCCAAAGTGACTGTACCATTTTGCATTCCCACCAACATGAATGAGAGTTCCTATTGTTCTGCATTCTTGCCAGCATTTGTTGTTCACAATATTTTGTGTATTAGCCATTCTAATAGATATGTAGTGGTATCTTGTTATTTTAATTTGCATTTCACTGAGGACATATGATGTTAAACATCTTTTCATATGCTTAGTTGCAGTCTGTATATCTTCTTTGGTGAAGTATCTTTTAGGATATTTGGCTAATTTTTAGATCAAGTTGTTTGTCTGTTTTCTTCACTTTTTTTGTGCAGAGTAAATATAATTTATTTTTAGAAGTAATGAGTCATTAACATATACTTCAAGAGGTAATTAAAATAAATTGAGAGGAGTTGACTGTAAGGCTCAGAGATTTCTTTTTTTGAGATATAATTGACATATAATTTTACATGTGCTTACGGTGTAAACCCTATTGATTTGATACAGTTATGTGCTGCTATATGATTACCGCTGTAGTATTAGCTAACACCTCTATTGGGTCACATAGTACCATTTCTTTATTGTAATGAGAACATTTAAGATCTAGTCACAGGGAGACATCACCAAGATGGTGACATACGTTATTCCTGACTTTGCTCTCTCATGTATGAACGACTAACAACTGTTTAAAAACAAAGCACCACTGAGAGAATCCTAGGACTTGATGCTGAGGCTGAAGCAATCCTCTGTACCACAGAGACCAAGACAGACTGCATTAGATGAATAAGAGGAGTACTTACGTATTGACTGCCTTGCCCCTCCCAGTGCCAGCAGGGCACACAGGAGAGGTCTCCTCTGAGCCTCTACTTCTCCCAATGGGAAAAGAAAACCCATGGGGGACAACCAGCCCAACCAACATTGTGGGTCACTTTGTGGGAGTCTCTATTGTGATCTCACACCATGGGGATCATAGGGGACACTAGGGCGCAACCACTGAGAATCCAATTATGACAGAAAAAGGAGAAGGTGCTAACCACAACCTGGATCTTGGCAGACCAAACTCATACCTGCAGTGGCTAAGTAGTAACCTCAGAGGTTTTACTTATCTGTAGAACCAAGTCAGAGGCTCTTAATAACCAAAGAACTTGGTGAACTGTAGATCCTCAAACAAGGGAGGTTTGTTGACCCTAATGCTCAGTTTGCCCGCACCAGGCCTGGAAGCTGAATCACAGTCCTGGCCACTGTGGTGAGTGTCTTCCAGCTCTGTCTGACCAGAAGGACTTGCAACAAATCCTGGAAACGGTGTGGCCCAGCGGCACTTGAGCTAAGAGGTGGGAGGCCAGTGCTGATCACCCCCAGAGCAAAGCCAGTACTGGATATGGAGTATTCTCCTGCTTTGCACAAGCAGGACAATTCATTCATAGCCAAGACTGAGGATAGCTTTCAGCCTGTCCCGATTAGAGACCCTGTTTGGGAAACTGAGAGTAGCCTGACACACCTTTCCCACCAAGGCAAGTTTGCTGAGATATTGCACCACCTGCACTGGAGAGTGTCTTCAGGCCCCATGTGATCAGAAAGGCTGGCAGCAACTACTGGAAGCTGTACTACCCCAGTGATGCTTGAACCAAGAGGAAGACAGAGCTTAGTTTGCATCACAAAGACAGTGGCCCTGTTAGGGAACTTGGGTTGCAGATAGCTTGAATTAATACAACAAAGAGCTTTACTGGCTTTAGAACTGCTTCTTGCTCTGTACTTGGGCAAGAATCTAATTTGTAGCCCTGATCATCATTGAATACAGCTTTCAGCCTGTCTGAGCAGAGAAGCTAACCAGAGCACATGGAAAGCTGCATAGTCCATTCAGTAGCCCTGTGCACACTGGCACTTAAACAGAGGATATAGTCCATTAGCAGATTTAAACTGGGGCATCAGCTGACCAGGGAATTCACTGCACACTCTGGACTGATTTGGATCCTCAAAAAATGGGCTGTACAGGTTCCTGTACCTGGACAGCTACCCTGCCAGGTCAGGTAAACTAATTCATAGCCCCTGTGTCCAACTGAATATAATGCTGAGTCCTCACCATCTAGTATGTAATATGTCTGACTAGAGAATCCCGGAAACCAGGAGCCCATCCTATATCCTTCCTTGGGGTGGAAAACCAAGCCGGCATTCTTATCCAAATGTTCTCAACTAGTGGCACAATTCCATCCATTTCATCAGAGATTGAGCAGTTATCTCACCCCAAATTCATAATAGTAGGCCTCACCTGCCCAAAGAGATCAGCAGTGGACACACTTGGAACCCCAACTGAGCTGACTGGTGAAAAACTCTCTCTGCCAAACCAAACCTGTAAAGTCTAGAAGAGAAGGCTCAATTGCTCAAATGCATAGATATCAACACAGATCAAAGATTACAGTTTAATATTAGGTAAATATGATACCATCAAAGGAATCAAATAAAGCTCTAATAACTGACCCTAAGGAAGTGAAAATATATGAACTGTCAGATGAAGAATTCAGAATAACCCTCTTAAGGAGGTCTAGTTAATTACAAGAAAACACAGATAATTAAATAAAACAGTTCAAGAACAAAACAAGCATTTTGAAAAAGAAATAACAACCACCACCAATAATAACCACAACAAATCCTAGAGTTGAAAAATCCTAGAGTTAAAGAATTCAGTAGAGACCTTCAAAAGCCTATTGGACCATGCAGAAATGAAAATCAGTGACCTGGAGGATAGAACACTGAAAATTACCCAGTCAGAGGAGCAAAAAGAAAAGAAAAGAAAAGAGAAAAAAAAAAAAAAAAAAAGAATGAAAAAGACTAAACAAAACCTATGGGAATTATAGTACACAATGAAAATGAATAATATTACATTATTGTGGGAATTCCAAACAGAACAGAAAAAGAGAAATTGATAGGAGGATATTTAAAGAAAATGATGACTGAAAAATTCTGAAACCTGGGGAAGAAATGAATATATAAATCCATAAGGTTGAAAGGCCCCCAAATAGGTTGAATATGAATAGGGCTATACTGAGATACATTATAATTAAATTATCAAAATTTAAATACAAATAAAGAATTTTAAGAACAGCAAAAGAAAAGTTATACCCAAGGGAACCTCCATAAGACTTTTGGCAGATTTCTAGACAAAATTTTCAGGCCAAAAGAGAATGGAATCACATATTCAAAATATTGTCTCTGTTTGCAGATGACATGATTTATATATAGAATAAGACAGAGAACTGTTAGATCTAATCAATAAATTCAGTAAAATTGCAGTATACAAAATTAACCTACAAACCTCAGCAGCATTTCTGTACAATAACAACATTTTCTGAAAAAGTAATTGATCACATTTATAATTAAAATACCAAATATAAACATCTAGGAGGTGAAAAATCTCTCCTCTGAAAAATTATAAGACATTGGTGAAAGAAATTGAAGAAGATACAAATAACAGTATACTGTGCTCATGGATTGGAAAAATTAATATGATTAAAATGTCAGTAATACATGAAGCTATTTATAGATTTAATGCAATCCTTAACAAGATTCCAATGGAATTTTTTACAGAGGTAGAAAATTCTTAAATTTATATGAAACCACAAAACACCCCCAGAAGCCAAGGGAATTATAAAAAAAGGAGAACTAAACAAGAAGCATCACACTTCCTGATTTCAAGCTATATTATAAAGCTATAGTCATCAAAAAAGTACAGTAATGACATAAAAACAGATAATTCGATGGAACGGAACTGAGAGCCCAAAAATAAACACAAACATATATGACCGACTAATATTTGACAAGAGATCCAAGAATACTTCATGGAGAAAAGACAGTGTCTTCAGTAAATGGTGCTGGGATAATTGAATAGTTACTTACTTTAAAAAAATAAAACTGCACTCAGACCTTACCATACTTACAAAAATTAACTCAAAATGGATTACAGACTTGAATGTAACTTCAGAAACCATCGAAAACCTAGAAGAAATCATGGGAATAAAGCACCTTGACATAGATATTGGTAATGATTATTTGGGTATGCCACCTAAAGCACATGCAGTAAACCGAAAACAGGCTAGGGGATCACATCAAACTAAATGGCTTCTGCACAAGAAAAGAACCAATCAACAAAGTGAAAAGACAACCTACTAATAGGAAAAAAAATACAAACAATGTACCTGATAAGTGGTTAATACCCAAAATATATAAAGAGCACGTATAACTCAATAGGTAAAACAAAACAAAACAACCCAATTTAAAAAAAGGGCAAAGGAGCTAAGTAGACATTTCTCCAAATAAGATATACAAAAAGTCAACAGGTACATGAACAGAAGCTCAAAATTACTAATTATTAGGGAAATGCAAATTGAAACCAGCATAAAATATCTCTTTATGGCTCTTAGAATGGTCATCATCAAAAAGGGAAGAGATAATTAATGCTGCCATGGATGAATAGAAAGGAGGACCCTCGTGCACTGTTGGTGGGACTGTAGACTGATGCAACCACTATGGAAAACATTATGGAGGACCATGAAAAATATAAAAATAGAGCTACCATATGATCAAGCAATTTCACTTCTGGGACTACATCCAAGGACAATGAAGACACTAACCTGAAAAGATATCTGCGCTCCATGTTCCTATCAGTACTGTTTACTATAGCCAAGACATGGAAACAACCTAAGTGTCCATCAGTGGATAAATGGATTAATAACTTTGTGGTTTATATAGTCAATGCAATATTATTAAGCCATAAAAAATGAGGAAATCTTACCATTTGCAACAGCATGCATAGACCTTTAAGGAATTATGCTAAGTGAAATAAGTCACACAGAGAAGAGAAATATCATATGATTTCATTTATACTGAAATCTGAAAACAAACAAACAAAAAAACAGCTCAGAAAAAGAGCAGACTTGTGGTTACCAGTGGGATGTGGTAATTGGAGGGAGGTGGTTAGAAAGTATAAACTTCCAGCTCTGTGATAAATAATTCCTAGGGATATAATTAATATACAACATGACAAATATAGGTAAAACTGCAATATGATATAAAAGGAAATTTTTAAGAGTAAATCTTCAGAGTTCCCATGCTAGAATGAATATTTTCTTTTTTTAATGTCTCTTTTTTATTGTATTTGTATAAGATGGATGCTAGTTGGATGATTGTAATCATTTTACAATATAAGAAAATCAGATGCTCATGCTCTGTGCCTTAAACTTGTACAGTGATGTATGTCAATTATTTCTCAGTAAAACATGAGGGTGGGGGTTAGTCTCTTAACAACTTTGAAGTATATAATACAGGATTATTGACTAATCATAAATCTGTGCCCCAGAGCTCCAGAAATTATTCATCTTTTAGTTGTAAGTTTGTATCTTTTAATAGCATCTTCCCAGTTCCTCCAACCTCAGCCTTTGGTAACTACCATTCTGCTATCAGTTCCTAGAAATTTAGCTTTTTTGATGCCACATATTAGTGATAAGATACAGATTTGTCTTTCTCTCTCTGGCCTAACTCAGCATAATGTCCTCAAGTACTATCCATATTTCACAAGTGGCAAAACTTTCTTATTTCTCATGTCTGAATAATACTGTATATAAAACATGTCTTTATTCATTCACCCGTTGGTAGTTAATGCTGCAATAAACATGAGATTATAGTTAATGCTGCAGTAAACGTGAGAGTGCAGATATCTTTCTCTTTCTCATATCCTGTTTTCCTTTCCTTTGATTATATAACTGGATTTGGGGTTGCTGGATCATATGGTACCAGCAGTTTTAATTTTTTTTTTTTTTTGTAATTTTTGAGGTAACTCCATACTGTTCTTCATAGTAACAAACCAATAGCAGGTAACAAGGATTACTTTATCTCCATATCCTCAACAATGTTTGTTACCTCAAAGCATCAATCCAAGGAACCTAAGCCTCCTTGTTTTCAACCAACCCCTTCAGCACCTCTGTAAGAACTGTAACTCCCGCCTTTGTCATTGAGAAAAAAATCTAACCTTTTAAAGGAACAAAAGACTCCCTCTGATGACATCCTCACCCCTATGCAACAACCTATTAAGAATGCCCTTATGGTGTTTATAGACACCGCAGGGAAAACTCACAATGCTTCTTTGGAAAACTGGAAAAAACTAGGAACATATGTGTTGAAGTATACTCCTTACATATCCAATTTGTGGAATATTTTTGTCATGAAAGCATGTTGTATTTTGTCAAATATTTTCTCTGCATTTATTAGGATAACCATACATCATTTTCTTAATGTGGCATATCACACTGAGTATGTTCAACCATTCTTATATCTCAGAAATGAGCCCCACTTGGTCACGGTGTGTGATCTTTTAGCTGAATTGTTTGCTGATATTTTGTTGAGAATCTTTGCATCTATATCCATCAAGAGTATTGATCTATAGTTTTATTTTCTTGTAATGTAGTGTTAACTGACTTTGGTATCAAGGTAATGATGGCCACATACGATATATTTTGAAGTGTTCCCCTTCCTCATTTTTGGAACAGTCTGTGAGGGGTTGGACTTAATTATTTTTTAAATGTTTAGTGGAATACACCAGTGGAACCACCTCCTGGGTTTTTGTGTGTTCAGAGGTTTTTGATTACTGATTCGACTTCTACTCTTTATTGAACTCTTTATTGAAGTGCGTGGTTGTCCAGTTTTATCAGGTATTTTATGGTTATTGAAGAGACTTTTTCCTATTGGATGTTCTTGACACCCTTTTCAGATATGGGTTGACGATATACACCAGAGTTTGTTTCTGGACTTTGTTTTCTAATTCCATTGGTCTTTCTTAGTGTGCATTTTTTAAAATAATGTTTATTTTTGAGAATGGGATGGGGTGGGGGGAGCAGAGTGAAAGTGAGACACAAAATCTGAGGCAGACTCCAGAGGCTGAGCTGTCAGCACAGAGCCTGATGCAGGGCTTGAACATATGGATTGTGAGATCATGACTTGAGCCAAAGTTGGATGCTTAACCGACTGAGCCACCTAGTTGCCCCTCTTGGTGTCCATTTTAAGCTGGTGCCATACTATTTTAATTATTATAACTTTGTAATATAGTTTAAAATCAGGTACTGTGATGCCTCCGGCTTTGATCTTTAATAGGATTGTTTACCTATTCAGGGTTTTATGAGGGTGTCTACAGATGTAGGATTTTTTTTTTTCTATTTCTGTGAAAAATGCTATTGGAATTTTGGTAGGGATTACATTGAACCTATAGAAGGCTTTGGATAGTACATTTTAATGTACTTTGGAACATTGATATTTTAATATACTCTGGGATATAATAGCTTTGAGATATTTTAATAATATTAATTATTCTATTAATGATATAGGATATCTTTCTACTTTCTGTTATTTTCAATTTCTTTCATTAAATTCTTGTAGTTTTTGGTTTAAAGATTTTTCATGTTCCTCAATTAAGTCTATTTATTCCTTTTTCTGAGAAGTCAGTGTTAATTATACAAATTATGCATGTTGATTTTTATACCCTGCGGTTTTACTGAATTCACTGATAACTGCTAACAGTTTTTGGTTGAATCTTTATGATTTTCTATATACAGTTGTTCCCCAACTTATGATGGTTAGACTTATAATTTTTTCAACTTTACAATGGTTTGGAAGCGATACACATTCAGTAGGGACCATTCTTCACAGTTTGAATTTTTATCTTTTCCAAGCTAGCAATATCCAGTCGAGTACTCTCTCATGATACCCTGACGTTGCAGTGAGATGCACCTCCCAGTCAGCCTTGGAATCAGGGAGGTAAACAATCAGTGCCCTGACAACTCTTATATGCCTATACACCTCTTCCCTTTTTCATTTTCAGTGCAATAGTCAATGAATTACCTGAAATATTTAATACTTTTCTCTATAAAATAAGCTTTGCTTTAGATAATTTTGTCCACTATATAGGCTAATGTACGTTTTCTAAACACATTTGAGTTCAACTAGGCTAGTCTATATTATTCAGTAGATTAGATGTATTAAGTGTCTTTTTGACTTAAGAACATTTTCAAGGAAAATGGTCAAAGAAGATGTGTGTAAGATCATATCATCCTGCAAATAACAACAATTTTACTTCCTTTTTCAAATTTGGATACTTTTTATTTCTAAATTTTTCTTGTACTTCCAATGCTATTTTGAATAAGGCACTGACATTGCGGACTCTATTGTATTATTCCTGACCTTAGAAAAATAGCTTTCAATTTTTCACCATTGAGTATAATGTTAGCTGTGAGTTTGTTGCATATAACCTATGTGTTCTGATGTTGATGCTCTCTTATTGCATTTATTTATTTATTTGATTTTTTTTTATTTCATTCATTGCATTCCTCATCTCCAGAATTTCTTTTTTTATGATTTTAGTATTTTTGATAAATTTCTTATGTTGTCATGAAGTGTTTTTCTTATTTCATTTAATTATCTTTTTGTCTTTTTTTGTAGCTTATTGTGATTCTTCAAAACAGCTATTTTGAAATCTTTATTAACTAGTTTGAAAAATTATATCTTTAAGTTTGATTACTTAGGGTTATTGATATCTTTTGTTGGTTACCTGTTACCTTCATTCTCCATGTTTCTTGTATTTTTTTTATGTTGCTGTTATCACATTTCAATAAAAGAACCTTCTCTAAATCTGTACTTCTCCTCCAGTGTTAGACATTTTTTTATTGATCTTGCTTATATTTGGGATTTTTTTCCAACTTTAAATGAATATACCTGCTCCTGACTACCTTCTCCCTCTTGTGGCTGAATTGTCATCTGTATGTTTTTTTGTTTTGTTTTGTTTTGTTTTGTTTTGTTTTTTTTCTTGTTCTTACAACTCAGTAGGCCTGGCTGCTGGAAAACTCTTTTGTTTTCCAGAAAGCCACAGTAGTTCAAGTTCTTATTTTCTCCTTTACCTACAGACACTGCTTTGATTTTCTGAGCCCATGTGATATCCAGGGAGCACTGCCCTGATGCTATACTCATTAGCATTTATAAGGAGCCAACTGCAGAGTGGGCAGAGAAGTGTAGGTTTAGCACTAGGGTGTTGGGGATACACACAGTGGGTCTGAGGGTCCTTGGGTGAGGTTCTCCCAGGAGCATTGGGTAAGCTTCCTATGAGGGTCCTTAACAGTCAGCAGGAACTGCATCCCAATAATGCCCTTTGATATTCTTTTATGCCTCTACCCTGCTCCCCCCACTTGCTCCCAGCCTTGGACATCTTGCTTCACTATTCTGGGTGCTGCTGGGAAGGAATGGGTTTCTCAGAATCCTACATAGCTGGAATATCAGGGTACTTACTACTATACTTTTCCTTTGTCAGAGAGGTCATTGCTAGCTAGTTCGGCTAGCTCTGGATGAGACACAATGCTGGCAAAGTTCCTCTTACTCTCTTCAGTACATCCAAACACATGTTTGTTTGTTTATTTCCTTCCAAGGGGATATTTGAAGCTCTCCTTAGGAAGGCTAGTCTTCTACAAAACCTCTCTGTGTCTGAGTGGCCAAGTCAGCACTTTCTACGTTATACCGCACCATAACCAAGAAGAAACGGGCTTAGTATGTTGGCATCTGCTGATTCCATAGACAGAGCTGAGATATGTCTGCTTAAAACCCAATGTACAAATGGGCAAGTCTTCTCGCAAGTCCTCGGGCTAATGGTGCTGGATCCTACAATTAATAGAGGTACTTTTGTTTGTGAATGGATGCTGATTTTTAGCTGTTAAAAAGTGTGACAAAAGTTAAACAAGTTATATAACCATGATACTGACATCATCCTGATTTCTTGTTGTTGAGTTTTGAGTTATTTGTATATTTTGCATATCAGTACTTTATCAGAGTTCTCTTTTGCAAATACTTTATCAATCAGTCTGTGGCTTTCCTTATTCTCTTGATGTTGTCTGTTGCAAACAAGAATTTCTAATATTAATGAAGTCTAGTTTGGCAATGAGTTCTTTCCTGAATAATGCCTTGGTGTTTTATTTAAGAAGTCACTATTGTATCCAAGATCATCTAAGATTTTTTTTAATTTTATTATTTTATATTTTAAAAGGTTAAAAAAAGAATATGCAACAGCTACTATATGTGGCCTGTAATGTCTAAAATATTTACTACATTACCTTTTACAGAAAATGTTTACTGACTCTTTAATTACCCAAAACTAATAGGTAAGTGAAGTATTCAGAGGTACACAGAAAAGATTCAAAGGAAATACATAGTCTTGTATTTTTACATCAAAAGAGCTTTATGCCCTAGGAAAAAGCAGATAAAATAACATCAATCACTAAATGAAACATTTTAAAGGAAAAATTGGCATGTAACATTTCAGTTTAAGACCCCTGACTTAATTTAGATTTGATCAGTAGCGAGAGTATGTAAGTATGCAGTTTTAATGACAATTGAGAAATATTAAATACAATGCAGAATTTTACTTCATAGAAATTACACATCCAATGAAAAAAGAAATTACACATTCATCTGTTTTTTATTTATGAGTATTTTGTGGAACATTTTATAAATGTTGATTAGAATATCTATATATATGTATTTTACTATGAAATTTTTGTCTGAAGAGTCACCGAAAAAAGACATATCTTTAATCCTGTGTTATAAATATAATGATTACTTTAAACATTTTTATTCAGAGACTTACATACAGAAGTTGTTGACGCTTAGAGAATCAGTTAGAGTGAATTTTTCTCCAGTTCTCCATTCTTATTTCATAATGTGTCCTCACATCTGATGATGGCAGATGTAGATGTTAGGCATTGAAAATACATTGTCTGCACAGGTTATGGTATTCTAGTGAGAATCCAGATATTAAAAGGCACACTGGTCAAGCCAGTGAGTTTAATGTAATTGTCAGAAAAGCTTTTACTTTATATATTTAATTGTCCTAACTCTTGAATTAGTTTTAATTGTTTATATGTATTGATACCTGTAAATGTCTCAGCTCAAATGATAATTACGATTTTTACCTATTAAATTAAAACATTCATTGTATTTTATTGAGTTTTAGTTTTAAAGTGATGATAGAAGAATTCTTTCTTTCTTGAAATAAATTAATGTGCAATATAAGCATCATTTAGAGCAAGTCTCTAGGACAAGTTAAAGTGAGATGTTATGTTCAAGAGAGCCACAGATGCTAATTTTTGATATTTCTTTGTTTCTCTCCCTTCCCAATGTTTGATTTAGTACCAATATTTACTTGATGAGCACAGTATGATTTCATGGCTTAACACTTTTAGGGATTATGAGAAACAATGTGTTCAAAGAGTTCATATTGAGAAATTGAGAAATGATAATGAAGAGTAACTTGAAAATTAATGTAACACAGCTTAAGTGTGAAGGGTAGAACTAGCTATGTATTATATGACCCTATATATATTATAAAAGATCAACCAACTTTATTTTGGGATTGGGGGAAGTTCCAAAGAATACATAAGAATTGAGTAGAGTTTTAAAGGACAGGTAAAACCTTGCAAGGGTAAAAATGTAGGTTACGTCATTTTGATAACAATATGAAAGGCTTAACTATTTACAGAATGGTGAGAATTCAATAATTTTCACTATAAGTTCTCATACACAAGCAGCTGCAGAAGAAACTATGAGGAGTCTGACATGTTTATTGTTTGTTTTTTGTTTTGTTTTTGTTTTGTATAAAGTTTGTTCTGTTTTGTTTTGTTCATATTCATTGATCATCTTTTATTAATTGTCAGTATGAAAGATGATATAGAGTAGGATGATTAGGGAGAATATTATTTTAGTAATTTAAAAAGCAACTGAAGAGGTCCTTACCTAAGAAGAATTGGGGATGGATAGATGTAGGGTTCACATTAATGTTAAAGAAGTCAGAGGATGAAAGCAAAGGAAAATATCTAAATTTGAATGCTAAAAAATTACACTATAGGAGTAGACTGGAAGGTAGTTCAATTACTAAGTCTAAAGGACTATAAAGTGGAGAATGAATTTTTGACAGGTAATAAATTAAGATTTGTACTTGACAAGAATGAGATTGTGCAGTGTTTTCAGTTTACCCTGATCGTTATGCTAAAGAGCAAGAAATATGAGTTTGGTACTTTGAAGATAAGTGTAATATAGAGATATGGTTCTAAATTTCATAGACTTAAAAACAATCTGGTGAAATCTATGCACTTTTAACTCAATACACATACATAAACATATATACACTCCAAAAGTTGAATACCATTTCAGTGATATCTGATTGTTTAAAATCATGAAGATATATCAGATTACCAAATGAAATATTTTGAGTTAGAAAGAACGTAACCTTGGGACACCTGGGTGGCTCAGTCAGTAGAGTGCTTGACTCTTAATTTTGGCTCAAGTCATGATCCTAGGGTTGTGGCATCAAGCCCCACATCAGACTTTGTACTGAGAGTGCAGCCTACTTAAGATTCTCTCCCTCCTCCTCCCTCCCTCCTCTCTCTCTCTCTCTCTCTCTGTCCCTCTCTCTCTTTTTCCCTCTCTCTCTCTCTCTTCCTCCCCCTCCCTTTACCCCTCTCCCCTGCTCATGCTGTCTCTAAAATAAAATAACAAAAAACAAAAAAACAAAACCTTAAATGAAACTTGAATCAAAAGTAGGATGGACCTCATAAGATGAAAGAAAACAAATAAAATGACACAAAGAAAGACAAGATAAAAAAAGAACTTATTAAGAGTTGTGATAAAGAAAACAGAAAAGAAAGAATCTTTAATATTTGTGGGAAGTTCACCATTGCCAGATGCTACTCTGTAATCCAAGAAGGTGATGTTTAACATAGGGAGTAGGCATTATCAATTACAAATTGGTTAGTAACTTTAGTTGGGAAAAATTCTTCTGATGTAGCAAGATGGAACAGACTGTAACACATTGAGGCATGAATTACTATTTACAAAATTAAAGATAGAAATTAAATCTCTTCTTTCTTATTTAATACCTGGATACTGTTAATATTTGTACTATTAAGGTTATACATTTCTATTGCCTACTGGGCATTTTAATGACTAAATCTCCATATTTCTTTCCTTAGTAAAATTGTCTGATATATAATGTCTATAAAAACAAGTGATAATATACCATGTGACCTCATCCTGCCCTTACCTGCTTGGGAAATTCTTATATAATCTGAAGTCTAACTATTCTTCCTGCTACTAAGTATATTAGGTTTTCTCTGCATTTGGTCAATACATTACCTAATTACTTGAATTTTATAGGGGGAATTTCTGTACTTTGCAACCGAAGAAAAACATCAAAACACTAGGTCGTGAAGGCCCCTATGCACTCCCCCAGAAATTTCACAATAAGCAGCTTGGAAAAATTCAAGAAAGAAACTAATAATTCTAACACTCTACACTCAATGATGAATGAATATCTGACATAATGAATCTGCATTTTCATTAACAGATGATCCCACCCTTGCCTGGCTTTGAGGATTTTGAGGTCCTCCTACTGCCATCCCTGACTGGAGAAGAATTCAGGAGGAGTACTGGTGAGTAATGGCTTGTCTACTATTTAATTTGTCATTCTTATCCAATTCCTTTATTTCTATTCAAAGACAGTTTGCACTTATAATTTACTTCATTTTCTTTGTTTAATTCACTTCAGTTAAATTAAATCAGTTAAGGCAATTTTTCATACTTTCGTATATGTTATTGTTTTATCTTTTATTTACCTTCCCTTTAGGTTTTTCTTTAGTTATTCCAAGAAGGTCTTTGTTGACCTCTCCCTCTTTTAACCTTTTATCTTTATTCCATTTGTGAGTCAAAGAATGATCTCTCTTAAGGACAAAAATACAAAAGAAAGATATTGGTAAATATATATCAAGGAAAATGAAAGTCAAATAAATTAAGTGAGTTTAATCTTAAAGAAAAGCATGTGATGGGGTGCCTGGGTGGCTCAGTCAGTGAAGCCTCTGACTTCGATTCATATCATGATCTTAGGTTTGTGAGTTCGAGCACTGTGTCAGACTCTGTGCTGACAGCTCAGAGCCTGGAGCCTGCTTCAGATTCTGTGTCTCCCTCTCTCTCCTCTCCCTCATGGTCTCTCTCTCTCTCTCTCTCTCAGAAATAAATCAACATCAAAAAAGTTTTAAAAGGGAAAAAGCATGTGATATTAAACTTGATGAACTTTGAAATGGCTTAGAATTCCCCATATGAATCTCACTTACTTCCATCTACCATCTTTTATTCCATCTACCTCTTTTCCATCCACCTCTTTTACTCTCCTTTAATGAAAACTCTTCATCCTTCAAGAATCAGAATTCATAGCAACTTTTTGAATCCCCATTCAAATTTTGTTTATTTCTGCTATTTTAATATTTTCACTGACTTACATTAAAAACTTAAGTTTTAGAAGCAACATGTAATAAAACTGATATTTGTTTACTATATTCTGGAACATAATTACTGTTCAAAATACTCTTTCTATGAGTAGTCCATTTGACTTTTTAAAAAAGATCTTTTTCAAAGTTGGAATCTCCCATTGTTATGAAACACTAAATGAATTAACAAGAAACTGAAATGGAATTTAAAAACAATTTTCAAAATAGGTCAATAAAAAAAAGACACCTGAATTATATGAACTCAGTGTTTCCATTAGTAGATCTTTTCTTGGTAATCACCAGTTTGTTCATCAAAGTTAACATTTTACCAGCGGTGAACAAGTTTCCCCCATGATTAGAAGCTTCTAAATCTGAGCAGCACTCTTTGGCATAACGCTAAATTATACGCCATTTATTTAGGCAGTTACTGTGTAATTAGTGTGTCTTAATTTGAGCATTAAAAATGTATTGAGTTCTACATGCAGCATTTATAATTACAAGATCAATTTGTGGTTAACTGATTTCACTGCTAAGATTTTTGTATCTGGAATATTTTAAATGCATTTCTAAAATTGCCACAGTAGAGAATTTTGTATTGGAGAGTACTTCAGTAACAATAAATCATTTGTATTTTATGGTAGATTAATATTGAAACATGCAAAGTGCAAAACCAATGAAAGAACCAATAATGAACTAGAAACAAACTATTATACACACACACACACATATACACACGCAATATACACACAAGTATGGTCATTCCAAGTTATAATGCCTTATTTAGGAAGAATAAAGCTTTCAATGAAGATTTATTTGTATTTCTATGAAACCAGGCATTTTAACTTGTTGTGACATTTTTTTAAAATTTTGTTTTATGACCTCCATAAACAATGTTCTGAAAATATTCCTATTTGTATCTCTGTATAGGCAGAAAGATTTAGCCTCCTCATATCTATGCAAGTTCTTATGCCACTTAAACATCAAAATGACACAAGCTTGACTTTCTCCCAGAATCAAGCATAAACATGATTGACTTAGTAGATTGTGTCATGATACAGACGCGCTTCTTCTTTGACTAAAGTTGATACACTGATTTTACGAGGGAAAAAACGAAAGTTTCAGAATGCCGTCACTTGGAGTTGCAGAACATTAAAGAGCTATTCAAGAGCATACATCTGGAGCAAAGCACAGTCTGCTGTAGGAAAGCATAATTAGATATTTAGTTTGGTGTGCAAAATTTTGAATGAATGACCCTGTTAATTTTTCCCGTTAAATCAAAACAAAAAATACCCCAAAGGCTCATCTTAAAATTGCAGCTTCAGCAAAGTTGGTGTACAGTGCGTTTGGGATTTTAAAAGATGCACTGGGTTACCAATTTGGGCATTGAAGGAAGTGATAAAGAACAGAGAACAAAAATTGAAAAGGAAAAGAAAGATTTAAATGAGAGCTTGAGGGGCACCTGGGTGGCTCAGTTGGTTGGGTGGCCGACTTCGGCTCAGGTCATGATCTCACGGTCTGTGAGTTCGAGCCCCGCATTGGGCTCTGTGTTGACGGGTCGGAGCCTGGAGCCTGCTTCGGATTCTGTGTCTCTCTCTCTGCCCTTCTCCTGCTCACACTCTGTCTCTATGTCCCAAAACTAAAAAAAAAAAAAAAAAAAAAAAATGCTAAATGAGGGCTTGAAAACAAAACCAAAACAATAAAGATATCTTTGAAACAATAAAATATTTAATATTTACTACCAAAGGTAAATATTTGGAGTTTCATATAAAAATTGGAGGGACACCTGGATTGCTCTGTCGATTAAGTGTCTGACTCTTAATTTTGGGATTGGTCATGATCTCATGGTTCATGGAATCGAGCCCCATGTCAGACTCTGTGCTGACAGGGCAGAGCCTGCTTGGGATTCTCTCTCTCTCTTTCTCTTTCTCTCTAACTCTCTCTGCCCCTCTCCAATCCACACACTCTGTCAATCTCTCTTAAAAATAAGTAAATAAATATTTTAAGAAAAAAGTGTAGGAGAGGAGGGGCAACATGGCGGAGGAGTAGGGGGCTCCAGTATTTCGCTTGCCCTTTAAAGGGGGACGACTGAAACCATAGTCTCTCTCAACTCCAAAATCGGGGGGGAAAGGTGCTACAGCTGACAAGAAACGTAGGCGAAAACAGACACGGCCCAAATAAACTGTGAGTTTAATCTGGGTCGGATAAAACAAACTCGAACTCGGGGAAGTTGAGCTGAGGGGAGGGTGAGCGTCTTCGGAGATAGCTGGGAAAGTGCCTATCGAACAACATCTGAACGAGAGGGCCAGAGCTGTTTTCCTTTCCAGGGCAACTTCAAGAAACAACCCATAACACATCCAGCCAAAATGACGAGACGGAAGAATTCTCCTCAAAAGAATCTACAAGAAGCAGTGACAGCTCAAGAATTAATGAAAACAGATATAAGCAACATAACAGAACTTGAATATAGAATGATAATCATAAAACTAATTGCTGGCCTTGAAAAAAGCGTAGAGGAATGCAAGGGGCCCCGCGCGGCAGAGTTCAAGGACCTTAAAAACGGTCAGGAAGAATTAAAGAAGACATTGGAAGAAATACAGGGGAAACTGGAAGCAGCCACAGCACGGATTGAAGAGGTAGAGGAAAGAGTTAGTGCCTTAGAAGACAAAATCATTGAAAAAGAGGAAGCAGATAAAAAGAGAGAGAAGCTGATCCAGGAACAGGAAAGGAGAATTCTTTTGCACTCAAAAGAAACAATATCCGTATCATAGGAGTTCCAGAGGAAGAAGAGAGAGAGAAAGGAGTCGAAGGGGTTCTTGAACAAATCATTGCTGAGAACTTCCTCGACATGAGGAAGGAAACGGGCATGGAAATCCAAGAGGCACAGAGAACTCCCCTCAGACGTAACTTGAATAGACCTTCTACACGGCACATCATAGTGAAGCTGGCAAAATACAAAGATAGGGAGAGAATCCTGAAAGCAGCTAGGGACAAAAGAACCCTAACATACAAAGGGAGACCTATAAGGGTAGTAGCAGACTTATCTACAGAAACTTGGCAAGCCAGAAAGGAATGGCAGGATATCTTCAATGTGATGAGCAAGAAGGACATGCAACCAAGAATTCTGTATCCGGCTAGCCTGTCATTAAGAATAGAAGGAGAGATCAAGGTTTTTCCCAACAAACAAAAACTGAAAGAATTTATCACAAATAAGCCAGCACTGCAAGAGATCCTGAGGGGCATTCTATGAAGACAAGGTTGCAAAGAACACAAACTGCCAGGGTCAGCCTTACAAACATGAAACTTACAGATAATACAGTGACTGTAAGCCCATATTTTTCAATATTAACACTGAATGTAAATGGACTAAATGCACCAATCAAAAGACACAGGATAACAGAATGGATTAAAAAACAAGACCCATCTATTTGCTGTCTTCAAGAAACTCATCTTAAACCTGAAGATACCTTCAGATTGAAAGTGAGGGGATGGAGAACTATCTACCATGCTACTGGAAGTCAGAAGAAAGCCGGAGTAGCCACACTTATATCAGACAAATTAGACTTTAAAATGAACGATGTAGTAAGAGATGAAGAAGGACATTATATAATAGTCTCAGGGACCATCCAGCAGGAAGAGCTAACAATTGTAAATATCTACGCACCGAATTCGGGAGCACCCAAATTTGTAAAACAACTAATTACAAATATTAGCAACCTCATCGATAAAAATGTCCTAATAGTAGGGGACCTCAACACTCCACTCTCAGCATTGGATAGATCCACAAAACAGAAAATCTCCGCAGAAACAATAGCCCTGAATGACACATTAGGACAGATGGGCCTCACAGACATCTTTAGGGTCCTTCATCCAGAAGCAAAGGAATTTACGTTCTTCTCATCTGCACACGGTACATTTTCCAAGATAGACCATATTCTGGGGCACAGGGAAGCTCTGAATAAATATAAAAGAATTGAGATCATACCGTGTACACTGTCAGACCACAATGCTTTGAAACTTGAAATCAACCACAGGAGAAAGCCTGGAAAATATCCAAGAACATGGTGGCTAAGAAATAACCTACTAAAAGATGACTGGGTCAACCAAGCCATCAGAGAAGAAATTAAAAAATACATGGAAACAAATGAAAATGAAAATACAACAATCCAAACGCTCTGGGACGCAGCAAAGGCAGTCTTAAGAGGGAAATATATTTCAATCCAGGCCCATCTCAAGAAACAAGAAAAATCAATAACACAAATTCTAACAGCACGCCTAAAGGAACTAGAAGCAGATCAACTAAAACAACCCAAGCCCAGCAGAAAGAGAGAAATAACAAAGATCAGAGCACAAATTAACCATATGGAGACAGAAAAGGTAGTGGAACAGATCAATGAAACCAAAAGCTGGTTCTTTGAAAAAATAAACAAAATAGACAAACCTCTAGCCAGGCTTCTCAAAAAGAAAAGAGAGAGAACTCAAATAGATAAAGTCGTGAATGAAAAGGGAGAAATTACAACCAATCCCTCAGAGATACAAGCAATCATCAGAGAATACTATGAAAAATTATATGCCACCAAACTTGGCAATCTGGAAGAAATGGACAGCTTCCTAAATAGCCACACGCTACCAAAACTCAAACGGGAAGAAATAGAAAATTTGAACAGACCCATAACTAGTGAAGAAATAGAATCCGTTATTAAAAACCTCCCAGCAAATAAAAGCCCTGGACCAGATGGCTTTCCTGCGGAATTTTACCAGACATTTAAAACAGAGTTAATTCCTATCCTCCTCAAGCTGTTCCAAAAAATTGAAACGGAAGGAAAACTCCCGGACTCATTCTATGAAGCCAGCATCACTTTGATTCCCAAACCAGATAGAGACCCAGCAAAGAAAGAAAATTACAGGCCAATATCCCTGATGAATATGGATGCAAAAATTCTCAACAAGATACTAGCAAATCGAATCCAACAGCATATAAAGAGAATCATCCACCATGATCAAGTAGGATTCATCCCCGGGTTGTAGGGCTGGTTCAATATTCGCAAATCAATCAACGTGATACATCACATCAACAAAAGAAAAGATAAGAACCATATGATCCTGTCAATAGATGCAGAAAAAGCATTTGACAAAATACAGCATCCTTTCATAATAAAAACTCTCGAGAAAGTCGGGATAGAAGGAACTTACTTAAACATCATAAAAGCCATATATGAAAAGCCCACAGCTAATATCATCCTCAATGGGGAAAAATTGAAAGCCTTCCCCCTGAGATCAGGAACACGACAGGGGTGTCCACTCTCGCCACTGCTATTTAACACAGTGCTGGAAGTCTTAGCATCAGCAATCAGACAACAAAACACAATAAAAGGCATCAAGATTGGCAAGGAGGAAGTCAAACTTTCACTTTTTGCAGATGACATGATACTTTACATGGAAAACCCGACGGAATCCACCAAAAGCCTACTAGAACTGATTCATGATTTCAGCAAAGTTGCAGGATACAAAATCAATGTACAGAAATCGGTGGCATTTCTATACACCAACAATGAAGCAGCAGAAAGAGAAATAAAGAAGCTAATCCCTTTCACAATTGCACCAAAAACCATAAAATACTTAGGAATAAACCTAACCAAAGAGGTGAAAGACCTCTACACTGAAAACTATAAAAAACTTATGAAGGAAATTGAGGAAGACACAAGGAAATGGAAAACCATCCCATGCTCATGGATTGGAAGAATAAATATCGTTAAAATGGCAATACTACCCAAAGCAATCTACACATTCAATGCAATCCCAATCAAAATTGCACCAGCATTCTTCTCAAAGCTAGAGCAAACAATCCTAAAATTTTTATGGAACCACAAAAGACCTCAAATAGCCAAAATAATACTGAAGAATAAAACCAAGGCGGGAGGCATCACAATCCCAGACTTTAACCTCTACTACAAAGTGGTGGTCATCAAGACTGTATGGTATTGGCACAAAAACAGACACATAGACCAATGGAATAGAATAGAAAACTCAGAAATGGACCCGCAAGTATATGGCCAACTAATCTTTGACAAAGCAGGAAAATGTATCCAATGGAAAAAAGACAGCCTCTTTAACAAATGGTGCTGGGAGAATTGGACAGCAACATGCAAAAGAATGAAACTAGACCACTTTCTTACACCACTCACAAAAATAAATTCTAAATGGATAAAAGATCTGAATGTAAGACAGGAAACCGTCAAAATCCTAGAGGAGAAAACAGGAAAAAGCCTCTTTGACCTAAGACGCACCAATTTCTTACTCAACACGTCTCCAAAGGCAAGAGAAATAAAAGCAAAGTTGAACCATTGGGACCTCATCAAGATAAAAAGCTTCTGCACAGCAAAAGAAACAACCAACAAAACGAATAGGCAACCAACGGAATGGGAAAAGATCATCGCAAATGACATATCGGATAAAGGACTAATATCTAAAATTTATAAAGAACTTACCAAACTCCACATCCGAAAAACAAACAACCCAGTGAAGAAATGGGCGGAAGATACGAATAGACGTTCTCCAAAGAGGACATTCAGATTGCCAACAGACACATGAAACAATGCTCAAAGTCACTCATCACCAGGGAAATACAAATCAAAACCACATTGAGATACCACCTCACACCAGTCAGAGTGGCTAAAATGAACAAATCAGGAAACTATAGATGCTGGCGAGGACGTGGAGAAGTAGGCACCCTCCTACACTGTTGGTGGGAATGCAAACTGGTGCAGCCACTCTGGAAAACGGTGTGGAGGTTCCTCAAAAAAATGAAAATAGAGCTACCCTATGATCCAGCAATTGCCCTGCTAGGAATCTACCCAAGAGACACAGGAATGCTGATGCATAGGAGCACGTGTACCCCAATGTTCATAGCAGCACTTTCGACAATAGCCAAATCATGGAAAGAGACCAAGTGCCCATCAACTGACGAATGGGTAAAGAAGTGATGGTACTTATATACAATGGACTACTACGTGGCAATGAGAAAAAATGAAATCTGGCCATGTGTAACAACATGGATGGAACTGGAGGGTATTATGTTAAGTGAAATAAGTCAGTCAGAAAAAGACAGATACCATATGTTTCCACGAATAGGTGGACTTTGTGAGACTAAGCAAAAACCAGGGGGAGGGGAAGAGGGGAAAGGAAAAAAAGACACAGAGAGGGAGGGAGATAAAACATAAGAGACTCTCAAAGACTAAGAAAAAAACTGAGGGTAAGGGGGATGAGGGAGGGGGGAGAGGGGGTGATGGGCATTAAAAAGGGCACATGTTGGGATGAACACTGGGTGTTTTATGTAAACCAATTTGAAAATAAACTATTATAAAATTAAAAAAAGTGTAAATTAATATCATTAATATTTAACTTTGAAAATTAATATATAATACTATAACAGAATTAATATACTTTAATATAGTAGTATAATTAATATATCCAAAAAGAAGTGAGAAATTTGGAGAAGATATTTAAAAAGGTATAAATATCACATAGCACTGTCATATGTATTTAAGTCATGAACCAGTTGCTTTTTCTGCAGAGTAGTTCCTTCACTCAATTTCACCCACCTTGCTGTAGAAATGTTACTGATGGGCCTCTACTACCAAAGCCACTTAAAATTAAGTAATTTTTTTTTTCTGGAATTGTTTCAGCATGGGTACCTGCCACGACCTGAGCTAATCCTATTCTCAGATCTAAGAGTTCCATGGAATTGGAGGGAAAGAAAGAATGAGAGACATGGAGAAAAGGAAGAGAGAAAAGGGAAAGAGGGAGGGAGAGAAGAAAAGACAAGACAGAGGGAAGGGGAGAGACAGAGACCGAGAGAGACAGAGAACCAGGTACAGAGAGATGGTTCAAGATAAAGAAGTTTGTCTTCAGTGCCTGTAGTCCATCATTTCATACCTCTGTTATCCATCTGTACTAAGAGGTAGAAGATTCTTTCTGTAGGAAGAGTGAAGAATGAAGCAGAAATGTATCAAGAAAAAAAAATGAAAGAAATACCGTCTCGATGACATCTAAATACGTGGTTCCCAGTAGATTTTAATTTGAGTTATATCTTTGTCAGGTCCTTTGAGAAACACCAGCCTCTCTTTTTCTAAAGCTGGTTGAATGGGCTTCTGTTACTTGCAACAGAAAGAATATTCATTTAGTGAAATACAATTATGAGAGAGAGAGAGAGAAAGTGATAATTGTAGAATAAATGTTTTAATAAGTAATTTAGGATTAAAGATTAAGGGAATAAAGCAACAGTTAATTAGAAAGCAACACGTAATTATGGTTTAAATATATTCATGTAAATATTTCATATTAACAAAGTTTTATCTGTAGAGGAAAACCCAAGGTAGAGTTCTGGGCTAAGTCAATAAGCTACAGCAGACAATTAGGTATGACAATTCAAAACTGTTTAGAATTTACATTTTTTCATCCATCTATAATTTACCATAGAACCCTCTTCTAAGTAGAGTCACTGTTGCAAATTATGGCCTGTCAAGAATTGGATTAGTGAGATTCAGCACTTTTCAATCCATTTTCTCATAATGACATCCCATCCACTTCCAATTTCAATCTCTAAGTGCTGTCTATATTTGTTTTATATTAATGGTCTGGCACAATTTCTGTTGCAATAAAATTCTTTATTGATAACTTCTCCCAAAGAGCTTTTGGATAAGAATGCTGTTTTGATTAATAAGAGCTCAGGTCTCTGTTAAATGTCCCTATTAATAATACACTAGAGGTGCTCTAAAGATGAATGTCAGTAGCCCTTTGTCAACACTTCATCTTCCAAATATCCCTTGCCTCAACAACACAGATACACAAACATCAGCCGAGGATCAAGACAATAGTCAAATACCTGTACTTAGTGATTAGAGAACAATGATAACATATTTATGCAGGTTTTTGAAGAAAATAGAGCTCTTATATGATAAAGGAAACAATATATCAATGATTAGGATTTATCAGAAAAGCAATCGGAATAGCTCTTTTAGTGTTGCTACATTTTTTTGCTTGGATAGATAGGTAAGAAAAAGGACATCCAGTTTAATCTTTGAGCCTACTTTAAGCTTTTAAAAGGGAAATGGTCTAAGTGGAAAATATTATCAGTTGTATTGTTTCTATAATTTAGAAGGAAAGAGCAGCAGTCACATTGTTTATTCCCTTTTCCTCTTGACATCCATACCTCTTCTATAGGTTCTATTTATAAAATATAGAAGAAGATGAGCTTATCACTAAATGAGTGTAAGAAATAGTGTGAGACTTTCATTGTAAGTTTTAAACTATTCACATGGATTGATTATCTCTGCTGTCTGGTTTCCTGACTTAGTTAAACATAATTCATCTTTGTTAAAAACATATTTTAAGGTGAACTTTATACTCTACTATTGTCAATAACATTGCATGAAGTCGAAAGTATAAATATATTCTTTTCTAGTTTCCCGCCAGTTTTTTTTTTTTATCTCCATAGTGTGAGCTGTACTGAATACTATGCCCATCTACATTCATTTTGGTATGCTTTCCCCAAAGAACTTACATTATACCAAGCCTTCAAGTATCCTATCAGTACAGATGACACAGATCTATATTTAGAACATACTTCTAATTTTACTTTTCTTTATAAAATTAGGGACTTTAACTTTGGCAATTATAAAACTATAAAACACCTCAGAGACCATGTTCTTCACTTCTCTTTGTTATAAGAGAGTACATTATGGGAAAATAACATGTGATGTGACCAAAGAGATGCATGATAAACAGAAATCTATTCTTTTACCCCGCTCATTTAAATTTTGGACATAATGTTACGCTAAATCACAGACTAATCTTTTTGAGTATCAAATATTTAAAAGCAATAAGGTTAAATAATTTTTAATATTTTGATCAAATGACACCTCTTTAATTCAGTCATAATAGTCTAACATTTATAGAATTTTGTATTGTTATTGCTTAGAAATTATTTGTCAATATATATGACTTTCTAATGAATTGGAATATATAGTTCTTGAGATTAGAAGTAAACCTGAACTTAGAACAGAATACTTAAGAAATCTATGGTAACATCTGCCAAAATCTAGATGAAAGTAATACTTTTAGAAAATTAGAGTTTAAGAACCCATGAAAAAATGGAAAATTTAACAGAGAAATTAGAATGATGAAAGTTACAATAAGCAACATGATACTTCCCAGAAATGTCTAGGCTGAGAGAATTGCACGGGTGAATTGAAACTAAAATTTAACCCTTTTAAGGCATTGTTTTTATAGAGCCGGCAAATCACTAATGCAAAAATGTAACAAAAATAAATATTAAAAAATATAAATGAATCTAATTAAGGATGCTCAACTTTATTAATATAACAGATGTAATCAAACAATATAGTATAGACATTTGAAGTCACTCCAGAAAAGCAAGAATAGATTGTTCTAAATCCATTAAGGCAATTCAACTTATTAATAGAGAAATAGAGCAAATACAGTACAGAGGAAACTCACAAAGGAAATCAACAACAATAAATACTATGGGGAAAAAAAAGGTAGGTAAATGGACCTCTCTAGAAATCAATGAAATACATATTTAAACAATAAAGTAATGTATCACCTTCAAGTTATTAATGATAAAATTATAATTAGTGACACTGAGGCTCAGATAAAAAAAGTACTTTATTTAACTTTTTAGGGTGGTATGTCTTTTTAAAATTTTCATAAGTGTATTTTTATATAGGAATTCTAATGCTAGAAATATATCCTATGCAAATAATTATTAATATACTCAAATACTTAACTACAATAATACCCAAAGCTTTTTAAAAATACTACAGTGGAAGATTGGTTAAATAAACAAAGTTGATTGCCTACTTTATATAATTTAATGATGCTATTTAAAAATAATGCACTCATCATTATAATGTACTGACTGAAAAATAAAATCAACTTAGGAAGCAGTATGCTTCCAATCTCTAAGGCAAAGGGCTGTGTAGCCCTACACACACACACACACACACACACACACACACACAGAGAGAAAAGATTATACATATGTGCCTTATTCTGGAAAGAAGTTTTATAAATTTCTCCGTATTTTCAAAGGCAATTATAATCTTCAAAACTTCAGGGGCGCCTGGGTGGCTCAGTCGGTTGAGCATCCGACTTCGGCTCAGGTCATGATCTCGCGGTCTGTGGGTTCGAGCCCCGCATCGGGCTCTGTGCTGACGGCTCAGAGCCTGGAGCCTGCTTTGAATTCTGTGTCTCCCTCTCTCTCTGCCCTTCCCCCACTCATGCTCTGTCTCTCTCTGTCTTAAAAAAATAAACATTAAAAAAAATTTAAAAAAAATTCAGAGAACACTATGTGATAATTAGGATGGTCTTTCAATTTAGAGAATATTGGTTATTTTGATTTTCTTTTTATTGAATATCAAATTAATTTTATAGTGTTTACAATGAATAATATGATTATTAGATTGCTTACATAAATAACCCATACTCATTGATACTGAGTGGTTGTAAACTTTAGACTAGTGCTAGAGGTCATTTCCCTCAGAACTCTCATTGTTGTTGGTGGGAATGCTAACTGCTGCAGCCACTGTGGAAAACAGAATGGAGGTTCTTCAAAATGTTAAAAATAGAATTACCCTATGATTCGGCAAGTGCCCTACTAAGTGTTTACCCAAGGAATACAAAAATACTAACTCGAAGTGGTGTATGTACCCCCGTGTTTAGAGCAGCATTATCTACAATAGCTGAATTATGGAAAGATCCAAGATGTCCATCACCTGAGGAAAGGATGAAGAAGATGTGATGTATGTATAACGGAATATTACTTAGCCATCAAAATGAAATAAATCTTGCCATTTGCAATGACACGTATGGTGCTAGAGTAGAATATGCTAAGTGAAGTAAGTCAGAGAAAGACAAATACCATATGATTTTACTCATGTGTGGAATTTAAGAAATAAAAGAGATGAACATAGGGGAGAAAAAAGAGAGGTAAGCCAGGAAACAGACTAAACCGTAGACCACAAACTGGGGGTGGGGGAGGCAGCTACTAGAGGGGAGGTGAGCCAGGGGATGGTTAATATGGGTGATATGTATTAAGGAGGCCTTGTTCTGATGAGCACTGGGTGTTGTATGTAAGTGATGAGTTACTAAATTCTACACCTAGAACTAATATTACACTGTATGTAAACTAAAATTCCAGTTAAAATTTAGAGAAAGGAAAAAAAATCAGTGCACATTCTTTTTATTTTGTATTAATAAGTAATTGTTTTGAAAATGCAATAAAAACTTGATAAAACACATTTGGTAATCTTTTTCTGGTGAACTTCCTTGGAAGTACTTCCCACTGGGCTTTGATAATAATTAGCATCACTTTGTGGTACATGTGAGACCAAGCAAGTTTCAACCCAGTTTTCATGAGAAATCAACACCAAGATGTGATTAAATATATAAGGGGTGTTTTAAATTAAAAAAAAATGGCTATATGAGAGAAGAACGGGTTTGGAGAGACAGAGTGGACGATGCAAGTCTGACCCAGAGTGCAAGAGACAGAAAAATTGTACTGCTGTGCAATCATAGCAGGTTTGGCAAAGCCTTTGAGAAGTCTTCAAGCCAAAGCTGGTAAGCAGAGAAATTTGTTTATACCAGAAACAGATATATGTTAGTATCCCTGTTGCACTGGAATCTTGGCTGGGAGCAGCCCACCAGCTATCTGTGCTTACAAAAAATGGTTACGAATATCAAAGTGCAGCATTTGGATCACTCTTTTATTATATTTTCAAAGCTGCCCCAATTCGTATATCTTAATACTATCTTTAAAATATTAATATAATTATATATTTATTCCCCTATATTTTTGTAACTCCTTGTTCTATGTATTTATGTATATACCATATTTATATATGTATGACATATATCACACACAAATACATATAAACAATTATATACTTAGAAATATATACACATATATGTATACACATATATATATTCTTCTTATATGCAACATTTATTTCAGTGTTCTGCCATAAGTTTTGAAAGAGCAATGTAATATTACCTATGACTAATTATAGGATTCAAAATAGAAACATATTTTATACACTGTATAAAGTTCATAATGGATAAAAGGGTTATCATCTCTCAAACTTCAGAAATTTAAAGATTCTGTTAAAGTAATTAGAATAGAGATCAACCATATAAGAAATAGGAAAACATGTCCATTTTAGGATATAAAACTGTAGTAAATTGGGAATAAAATCCTAAAGTTATTTAAAAGATAGTAGCTTACAAATCTATGTAATTTGCAACTTTCTATTATTCTTTCTCTAGTTTTGGCATTACTTTTGTAAGAAATTAATCCATTTTAATTAATCAAATTTGTTAACACATAAATTTCATAATATTGTATTTTAAACTCCATTGTGTCAATAATTTTGACTTTTTTTCTTCTGTACTTTTTCTTCATCAGTCTTGTCAAAACAACACAGAAAAACTTAACAATCTTCTCAACTACTTTTTTTAAGTTGCTTTTTTAATATATTTATTTTTGGGAAAGACAGAGTCCGCGCAGGGTAGGGGCAGAGAGAGAGGGAGAATCTCAAGGAGATATGTGCTGTCAGTCCAGAGCCTGAGGTGGGGCTTGAACTCATGAACCTGCGAGACCGTGACCTGAGCTGAAATTAAGAGTGGGACGCTTAGCGGACTAATCTACCTACGCACCCCTCAAGTACTTGTTTTTGTTTTTAAATCTTTGCTGTTGATTTGTTTTTGTTATTTTATTGATTTCTATCCTTATTTCTTTACTTATTTTTTTTTATTTTACTCTGTTCTTTTTCCAATTTTTTCAGGTATTTTTCTTTTCTTTTACATTGAAAGCTAAGGTTTCTAAATATTAGTTAACATTCGCGATTTTCACGTAATCAGTATGTTTTCATGTTCACAGGCTGAAGTGGTAACAGAAAAATATGTCTAGCTAAATATAAGGGAACATTTTTTAGTCTTTTAAGTAGACTGAAGATAGAATGTGCCCCATTGAGGACTTTTTAGCGGTCTCTTACTGACCCCTCCCAACTTATAAGCAGTAAGTCAGAGAGGTCTATGTTTTTTATGGTAAATTGGGACTGGATAATTTTTTATCATCACTGATGCAGTTGATAGGTCTGTCTGTCCGGAGCAGATGCTGGGGTAATAAAGATCAATATCAACAGCAGTTCAGCATGCTCAGCATATACCAGCTAGCCAGTGTATTCAGACCGTTGCATATTTTCAAAGTGTTCAGGTATATTTTGGTAGATGAATCATAATAATGGAAAAACTCTCCAAGCTAGAGTAAAATAAATATTCAGCTAATGAATTTAAAGTGTTCATATTGGGGGTCTGGGTCTATGTTACATTGTCATAGAATGAAAACCCACTTCATTTTTGTCACCTCACATTCTTATTTAGGTAGTAAAGGTAAATGTCTCTAGAATCGAGAGTTTATTGATTCAGCTGGTGGGAATGCTACTGGCTCAAAAAAACAACTCAGAAATATTTTATTGCTTATGGCAGTTTTTTCTTAAAACTCGTTTCTTGACCTTAGCAATTTTCTTCTCATCCGGTGCTTCAAAGGGTCAATGCCACTGCACATGTGGTTGCCAGGATACATGTGCACACACTGCCTGATGTGGGCACAAAGTAACAGCTTGATTTGCGTTCAAAATGGAGAAATCTTGAAGGAAAAGGGATTTGGTAATAGCAACTAAAATTTGCAAATGCTGATTATCCTGTTAACAAAACAACGTTGTAGCAAGTCGCTACTATGCACACGTGTATGAGTGTGTTTGTATATCTGTATACTGAAATTTAGTTGTGAAGATACAAATTTCTAATGTGAATGCCACATGAGAAGAAATAATAATTTACAATAGATATGTGGTTAAGCGTTTGCATTTCTTTTTTAGGATCAGCAGATAATGAATCTGCATTATTTCTAATATTGGTTTGTCATACCCATTTATTCTTACAATGTAGTAACAGCTGACTTATTTTTCCTAGTTAATAAACATTACCCTTACAAAATTTCCAAAAGAATCTTAAATAACCTACAATAGTTGAATTTACTATTTGCTATTTCCAGACCGTTTCCAAAATAGACATCATTCTGAAAGGCTGTTAACTAAAGACTGTCTCTAAATGAATTTCTGTGTGTGACTGAACCTATGGCAAGACTTATTGGAATGTCCACTAGTTAGTGTCCTCAGGGAGATGGAGTTTCTGTAGTCCTACAAGATACGTAAATACTTGCATATTATTTCTCTATATAAGCAAGATATTTAAAATTTTTTAATTATTTTCACAGCATTGACCCTACACAAAAATTGTTTGTAATATACTAAAATATTTTCTCATTAGAACTTGATTGATTTTGTCGCCAGGATCCTTCTTAATTTTATGGTTGTATGTAGCTTTTTCTAACCTATTAACTTTTAATGGAATGAAAATGGTCAATGATGACAGGCATAAAGAACTAAAAATGAAAGGGAAAAGAGATTAAACTTTTTTAGTGTACTAGGAAATTAAAATCATAAAGGAGATGTGAAGTGACTTATGGGTCATTTACTGTTTAAAAATCGCAAACATTCTATAAATTCCCTCAGTGCTTCTTCCTTTCAATGCTTTCAAAAGGGGCAAATACACAGATCTTATCTTTTCTAAAATAGAAACACTCTTAAAGGAATTTCCAGTTGTAAAGAATTTCTGTATCAAAATCTTACATAACATATAGACATTTAATTGAGGATATTAATTTCTGTACTCTAGATGCTGACACATAACCATTTAGCATTCATGTCATTGACAGATATTTATTTCACCACCGCAAGCTATAACATATAAAAATTTAATTATGGATATTCATTTCCTTCTTTTAGCCTTGATGTATACCCATTTAACTATCACATCATTGATACATATATTTTCACAGTGCAAGCTGTGAAATGTTAAACTGCAGGCATCTATTGCTTTGCTCTAGTCTCATGCACATAAAACCTAGGCACCAAATTATAGACAAACAGATATTTTATTGTCAAATACTTTCAATAAAATGATATTTTCAATTATTAGTAAGTGAATATTTAATCTTTCAAAGAGGAACTGCAACTGAAATTTAGATATGAGCAATTATATAACATGCGTATGAAACTGAAATAATTCAATGCTTCAAAAATGAAATTTAAGATAGATTAATTCTTTTGTACAAATGAGGCATATATGTTGTAAATGTCAAGCAATAGGAGAAAAGCCCATAAAAATAAAAATTCACACCATATTCTTACACTTGAAGATAGCTTCTGACAAAATTCATTTACATTATAGAGACTATCTCTCTATTGCACATAAAAAGAGACAAGGATGAAGATAACATAGGTTGATAGATAAAGATACTCAAAGAGAATACTGTTTTAGAAAAAAAATGATTAAAATGCAAGTGCATTTAAACAAAGGAACTAAAGAGAAAGTGCAGAAATTAATGAATTTCAGATAAATCTTGTTTTATCACAACACATACAATTACTATAAAATCTATTTAAATTTAGAAAACATACTCAGAACTCTGTAGCTACACACTGGGTTACCAGGGGCAACATTGTAATTACTGATGCCTGAGCTTTTTCCGCGTAGGTTCTGATTTAGTTGATGTAGGAGGGTGTGGCTGGATTATCAGGAGTTTTAAATGTTCTTCTAACATGAAACTAGAGTTGAGAGTCGCTGATCTGAAGCAGAGAAAGTTATAGTGAAAATCTTGAGTTTTGTAACATTATAAAAAGTTATAAAGGTGCTAATTTTAAACAGCTTGTGACAGTTATAAAATACTATAGCTTCCTAAAAGAAGAAATTAGCAGATTTACATTGCTGTTATTGCTCTATTATTGTGATTATTACTTGTTTGGCTGACCAGGAATGAAATATATTTTATATAATCAAAGAACTCCCACAGTTGTCTAGACTTAGTTATTTGAATTTATTCGATGACCACAAATATCCTCTCAGTATAGTCTCCTCTTCCCCTTTGCTTTTAATAATATCTTTAATAGCTGAATGTAGTTATTTTCTTTTCATCTATCCATCTATTCATTCAACCATTTATATATTTATTTTATGTATTTATGCTATAGTTTTTTTAGAATGGAGTTTGGAAATAAAATTCTTGGTTTACATTGTTTGTTATAAAGCATTTTAGATTTTACTTTACAGTTTAAATTATTTACAAGCTAGCTCTTGAATATTGCTATAGAGAAATATGAATTAAACCAGAATTTTGCCTACTTTAAATGACTTATTTTTTCCTGTTCATATGCTCATGAATTGTCTTTCTTTTTTAGGTTCTATGACTTTAATCTCTTGATTTTTATCTTTTTTCTGATAAATGATACTTCATTATGACATATCTCAGTCTTTATGGTCTTTTTAACTCTTCGTGTGTGTGTGTGTTCTATTTTGTTTTGCTTTCCAATATGACCAGATATATACATAATGGATCTCATTTGCCTTCAATATCTCTCATTTTAAATACTGTGATTGTGAATCAAAGGATAAACAAAAGAGCTAGCATGAAAACCAATAGAGAAATAGTGAGCAATAATTTAAAAAATTATGTACCTTCCACTCAAGCCAATAAGTGAAATATCCTAGAATCTAAGAGGCCCCAGCATTTCCTTCTTACTCCTCCCACTGCAGAGTAACCATTATTCTGAATATTGTGTTCAATTCATTAAGTTTCTTTATAGGATTATTGCATATATTATTCCTAAGCACTATATAAAATTTTCAACTATCTCAATAAATTCATGTCATACATTCATTTGTGACATGGTTCTTTTACTCAATGTTATATTTTTGAAGTGAAGAGAAACACTAACAAGTATACCTTATGGTTCATTCAGTTTAGCGCCATATGTATTCTCTTGTGTAAGTATTTCATATATTTTAAAAATGTATTTAACTCTTGGTGAGCATTCCAATTTCTTCCAAGTATTTTACTTTTAAGAAGAATGCTAATATAAACATTTATACATATATTTTTTAGGCTATGTGTATGATTTGTTAAGGGTCAATAGAACCTAGTAATATAATTTCTGGATCCTAGGATGTGCTCATGTTCCCTTCATAAGGTAATGTCAAATTTTTAAAAAGTCTATTAAATATTTATCTTCCTCCCACAGGGGATGAGAAGTTGCATATAGCTCATATATCATATATCTTATATATCCTTGCATTTTACTTTGTCCAATTTTTTTTTTTTTTGTAATCTGGTGCATGCAACATAATATAACATTGCGGATTTAGTTTGTATTATGTTTCTTTTTTGTTTTAGTCTTTTGTTTTACGTTTACTTATTTTGAGAGAAAGAGAGAGAGGGTTAGCGGGTGGAGGGACAGAAAGAGACACAGAGAATGCGAGAATCTCAGGCCGACTCTGCACTGACAGTGGGCTCAAATCCACAGACTTTGAGATCATGCTGTGAGCTAAAACCAAGTGTTGGGTACTTAACTGACTGAGCCACCTGATTCCCCTGTTGTGTTCTCTATTTATTATTTTTAATTTTTTAATGTTTATTTATTTTTGAGAAAGAGAGAGAGTGTGAGCACTAGAGAGGTAGAGCAAGAGAGAGACAGAGAATTCGAAACAGGCTCCAGGCTCTGTGCAGTCAGCACACACCCCACATGGCTTGAACCAACAAACCATGAAATCATGACCTGAGCCAAAGTCAGATGTGCAACCAACTGAGCCACCCATACCGCCCCACTATTGATTACTTTAAATATCATTTCTTTGTGTGTGGACCATTTGTGTTAATATATTCTTCAAAATTCCTATTACTGCCTTTGCCTGTTTTTTACCCACTAAGTTGCTTGTTTTTGTTGTTTTTTAGATATTCTTTATTCTGTGCATTTATCTTTAGTTATATGTTTGGTATACACCTTTACCAAATACAGTTGACCTCTCTACTGGTAGTCCTCACTGAACCATATCTTCTTGTACTCAAGCTGTGTGCAATACCATTCCACATTGTTTCTGAGGTTGGCCATGTGCATTTCTTTGACCACTTGGTTATTAATGAGGATGATGTAAACATACATTTTATGAGCATTTTATTATGGGAACTTAACCTCTTGGAAATTTCCCTCTTGGTTACCAGCCATCATGGTGTATTCTGTTTTGAACGCATCAATTAAAAAAAAATATTTTTTTTGAGAGAGAGAAAGAGAGAGCACATGAGTGGGTGAGGGGTAGAGAGAGAAGGAAACAGAGAATCTCAAGCAGGCTCCATGCTCAGCCTGGATCCCGACACAGGGCTCAGCCTCATGACCAGATGATCATGACCTGAGCCAAAACACGAGTCAGATGCTTAACCAACTGAGCCACCCAGGCACTCATGAACTCATCAATGTTTATTGGAGATGAGAAGGCCAAAGATCTTTTTCCTTCTCAGTCTAAAGCCCTTTGCTTAATACTGAGAGAGCTGCACTGGAGGAATTCTACAACAAAAACTCATCTGCATCTGGGCCTGATATAAATGATGAGATTCTAGACTTCAGGATCATGTCTGATGCCACAATAGAATGAGATACTGGGGAATGTGTGTACACTGAGTATATGGTTTGCGTATGTAGAAGAGAAGTGAATCATTGGGAGTCAGAGAGCAGATTGCAATAGACTGTTCCATGGTGCCATGCAGCAATATGCCTTCCGCAGTCACATATTTTAACAATACCCTTCCATATTGTTTTTTCTTAGCCAACTGACTTGTGTTGGCCAATGGAATATTATCAAGCAGAGGTTTGATAAACACTTGTACATTGGAACTTGTCCTCTCACAATGTTTCCTGCTGGATACCAGCTGCCATAATATGAATAAGTTGGGCCAAGTATGATGAGAGCCAAGTGGGGAGAGATTCTGAAGGACGAACAGCCAATCTAGGATGCTTCAATCCCAGCTGGACTTCCAACTAAGTCAAATTGCCTGAGTAACCTTAGCTATACCATGTAGAGCAAAAGAAGATTCCAGCTGAAGCCAGTTAACCCACAAAGTATAAAACAGTAGGTGTGTTCTCGTTTTTCTAAACTAGTTTTAGGATGGTTTGTATGTATTGGTAGGTAACTAAAATATCAGGTTTGTCTTAGACTTTTCGTAGTGTCTTTTGGTGAACACATGATCTTAATTTTAAAGTAGTTAAATACATCAGACTTTTTCTTCATGGTTTCTATTTTTTGTGTTCTGTTCAAGAAGTAGTTCATAAGTTCATAAGGATACTATATTATAATTAAAATCTCAATAATTTTATTTTGAAGTTAATCCATTAAAAATCTTTGTGGTTTGTATAATCGTGTGTGTTTGTATGGTTGTAGTCCAATTTTATTTCACTTTTGAGAGGTTCCTAATTTTATTAAAATTGCCCTGTTTTATTTTGTTTTAAAAGACCACAACTTAACTATTTCCACTGCAAATTAAATTTCTGTGTATGTATGAGTCTGTTTCTGAGTTTTCTATACTGTTGGTTTGGTCATTTTATAGCCCTGCATCAATACCAAATTTCTTAGAGTTATCCTTAGGCATTTATACTTTTAAGCATTTATATAAGCTTAAAGGAAGTAACAATACTTGAATAAAATTATTAGGACTCCAGATCATTATCTGAGATGATAGGAAATTATTTGAGGATTTTGAGGAGAGGAATGATCATCTGATTTAAATTTTAAAACAAACACTGAGAATAGGCTAAATCACTTATATCTAACTCACAATATGAAACAGGAATTAAAGTGAATCAGGGAAGAATGGAAAGCATGGAATCTGTTTAAATGCTTTTAAAATAAATAGACATAAATAAATAATTTTCTCATGTTGTTAGAGACACTGGGATTTTTTGAAAGAAAATAATTGAAGAAAGACTGAATTTTTCATTTATTTTTTATTTCTCTATTTTTTTGCCAAAGAAACTGGAAGTTTTCAGTTTCAGGGTGCCTGGGTGACTCGGTTGAGCATTAGACTCTTGATTTCTGGTCAGAACATGAATGCACAGTTGGAGGGTTCGAGCCCTGCCTCAAGCTCCTTACTGACAGCGCAGGGATTCTCTGTCTCCCTCTTTCTCTGCCTCTCCCCCCGTAATGCTTTCTCTCTCAAAATAAATACACTTAAGGAAAAACAAAACCAAAAACAAACGAGTGTTCCGTTACCATTTTTTGAGGTAAAAGAGAGAGTGTGAAGATAAGATTGAAGTGGGGTAATTGTAAGTTTAGTTTTGAATCTCTTAGTTATGCAGTGTTTATTTTATATATGCATGGCTATGTTGAGTAAACAGATATTTGATTCTGAAGTCCGTTGGATAAATACTAGCCTCAAATATAAGTTAGGGAATCACCAGAAAAATCAAAGATTTTAATACCCTGGGACAAATGAGATAACTAAAATAGAAAAGAAAATATATTTGAATGCAATTTTGGAGCCCTTACACAATGATAGTTCAAGATAAGGAATAGCCATCAACGATTCACTCAGTGGAACTGATAGAAATACTCGCAAGGCAAGAGAAGAACCAGGAGTATGTGATATCTTGTCTGACAAGAAAAGGGTTGCAATAGAGAAGGGAGGGATCTACCATGTTCCATATTGTTAAGTAATATTAAATCTGACAAGTGACCTTTGCATTTAACATCATACAGTTCATTGATATCATTATTACAGCTGTATTGGTGGAAGTAAAAGCCTGGTTGGAGTAAGAACAAGAGAAAATTGAAAGAGAAAAGACAGAAAGCATGCATAGAAAGTTCTTGCATAGTAATGGTATAAGGGGTATGTAAGACGTTGGGATAAACTGGTGGGAAAATTAGGATCAAAAGAGGCTCTTAATTGTTTTTCTTGTTATTGTCGTTTGCAACATGGTAGAAATGATCACGTTTGCTCGCTTATTGAAAAATTTGAAGAGAGAATCTGAAGATGCAGTAGATGGAGGGAATTACAGAAGGAGTGGTGGCTTGATTAGGGAAGAAGAGATGGAATGTAGCATGTAAGTATAGAATTTGGCTTTTTCTAGTAATCATCACCACTCCTTCACAGTAACAGAGGCACAGGCAGAATATGTGTATAAAGCAAGGAGATATGAAGGTGGGAATTCGTAGAAATTGTGTTCTTTATCCCATTCTCTATCTAAAAGAATTAAATACTTCAGTTATAAGTGACAATGGGGGAGAATTTGTAGACATAAAGAAAAAAATATATTGAGCAATCACCTACGACACTACAATAATTAATATTCCTCTCAAAATATGTATGTCTTCTGGGTAGCACTTAGGATTATTTGAATCACCTCCTCCTCATTCTGTTGCCAAGAGAGAGATCCCTGTCCTAACCAGTGTGAGATGGCTGAACACACAACATGTGACATGGGTTGGATGATATTAATAGCAGTTTTATGAGGCACATGTACTTAGAGCCTGGGAGCAGGGAACAAGGAGCCATACAGAGCCATACAGGAGTTATACTCAGGAACAAGAGTAGACAAGCAGGGATTATGGGAGACTGGCTTTATGGCACAAGAGGATAGGTGACACCTGGTTTCTGTAGGCGGATGTAACTGGCTTCTTCGAATTTCACAGGAAGTGAAACCCATTAGGTTGAGGACCTAGTGGAGTGTAGCTGGTCTGGCTGATAGTGGAACTAGCTGAGTGGGGAGCCTTTTCTAATGGGGCATTTTTGGTGAAAAGTGGTAACTTGTGAGTAGGTCATTGGGGTTCTGTGATGCTCTGACATGTCAAGGTGGCACTTAATATTAAATCTTAATTTTAAACTTTAAACCACAAGAGCTTACTAGTGGTTGGTAGAAATTAATATAATACTAGTTAAAATATTTGTGTACTTTTTATTTTATCATCTATATATTTTTTTGTTTTATATTGTCTTCTTTAAATGCCTACGACTATTTCTTAAGACTTTTTAAGACACAATTTTATCTACAATATCTATGAAAGTGTCTATAACTTTTTAATTATAGTCTTTTGTGCTTCTATGGATAATTTTTCCCCAAATCTTCCCTAATTCTTCTAACCCTGTCCACTCTTCTAGGCCACAACGTGCCTCTTTTGATTAGTATCCTTGAATGAACTCTGTATACTTCATAAAATAGTGTTGATTAGGAAGATGGAGAAAACAGACTGTGATGGTCCATAGCCTCAGCTTTAGAATGTTGTTTCAAACACATACTGACTAAGTTTATTAGTACTTTAGGGACATGCCTTCCCCTCAGTTTTTATGATTTACAAGTTTGTTTTATTCACAGCAATGAGCAGTATCTTATGGATCACAACCTTTTATGTAATAATGGCTCTCAGTTGCTTACTTACCACATTTTTCACATAGGACTGAAGACGAGGTAGAGGTAACAAAGAACTCAGTATAGTATATTAAGTCTAGGGGCGCCTGGGAGGCTCAGTTGGTTGAGAGTCTGACTCTGGATTTCAGCTCAGGTCATGATCCCAGGGTTAGCAGATTGATCCCCACATCGGGCTGAGTGTGGAGTCTGCTTGAGATTCTCTCTTCCTGTCCCTTTTTCTCTGTCAGCACCTCTTCTCCCTTTGTCCCCTTCCCCACTTCTACTATCTCTCTAAAAGAAAAAAATACAATAAGTATAGATTCTCCTTCAGTTCCAACTCCTAAATTACTGGATAGTTTGAATAGAGCCTGTCTGCAGCTGTGGAACTCTCATGTCTGGTTGACCTAGAGGTTCTGTACAAATAGGAAGTGAAGGCTAAGGCATAGTTGTCAACACCCTAGCTGAGCATTAAATGCATATCCAAGTACACATGCACAGCCCCTTGGCAGCCAAGCCAGGGGAGACTTACTGGTTCTAGAAATTTAAGAAAATATCTGTCTCATCATTAGATTACCACTAACTTACCCAAGTAGAGACTTCAAGTCACACACAATAAATACAATAGACTTTGCAAAATTAATTTAGAAAAAAATGTGGTAATTAAACTACATGGTGCTGACATAAAAAAAGACATACAAATCAATGGCATTAAATCAAGAGTCTAGAAATAAACCCATATACATTCATGGTCAAGTGATTTTTGAATATTGATTGGGAGAAAGTATAGTCTCTAACAAATTATCCTGGAACAACTGGATTTTCCCATACAAAAATAATTTGTACACCTACCTGACTATGAAAACTTAACTCAGATAAAAGACTTAAATGTAAGAGATAAAACTATAAAACTTTATAAGAAAACAAACTGTAAATCTTCACATGTGTAAACCTTCATGACCTAGGAATAGGCAATGGTTTCTTAGAGATGACACTAAAGCACGAGCAACTGAAGAAGAAATAGATAAATTGGGCTTCATCAAAATTGAAAAAAAAAGAAACCTTTGTGCTATAAAGAACATTATCATGAAAGTAAAAATAAAACTCACAAAATCATACATCTGATGAGGGACTAGTGGTTTGAAATACATAAAGAATTGCTATAACTTAACAATAAGATAACATCCCAATTTTTAAATATGTACAAAGGATTGGATGGAAATTTGTCCAAGTCAATTGTACAAATGGTCAGTAAACACATGAAAAGATGCTTAACATCATTATTAAGGTTATGGATATAATCAAAAAGATATGCAAATTCACTAGCTTGGCTATGATCAAGAAGATATACAATAATGTCAGAGAGGATTTGGAGGAAATTTGAATCCTGATTTATTATTTGAGATAATATAAAATTGTACAGTCACTTGGGAAAGATTCTTTAAGTTCTCCAAACAGTTAAATATAGAGCTATCATATGACATAGCAATTCTACAAGTAGGTATATAACCCCAAATTGAAAACATATGTTCATAAAAACTTGTATATGGATGTATATAGCAGCATTATTCATAACTAAAGAGTAGAAAAAACTCAAATGTCTCTCAGCAGATCAATGATATACCAAATGTGTTATATGTATACAATAGAATATTTGCCAGTCATAAAAGTGAATGAAGTACTGATACATGTTGAACATGAATATTATGCTAAGTGAGGGAGTCAGAAAAGATTACATGTTTTATGATTCTGTTTTTATGCAAGTTCAGAATAGGCAAATTTGTACTGGCAAAAACACATTAGGAAAAACTGGAATTAGATAGTGCCAATAGTTGCTCAACCTTCCAAATATACTGAAAAAAATTGGACTGTACACTGGAGTAGGTGAACTTTATGGCATGTGAATTATACCTCAAAACAAATAATGAAATAATGCATCTAGGTAAAATCATTAACAGTTATTAAAACTATTGGGTGAAAGATTGATGAGGAACTTCATGATAGAAAGATCTGTATGACAACCCTTAAACGTTTTTCAAAATGTTGCAGACATACAATAAATACTTCTTGATAATGGTACACTAGGAAGAACACACACCATTTAAGAAATATTCTTTTTAAAAGAATTGAACTTGAATTTGTAAAGTGTATAACTACCAGTTTGCAGGAAATATGAAGCATAGAGAGACATGTTAAATGATACTGTAAGAACATAAGAAATCAAATCAAGACTATGGGGAATTTTAGAAGACAGTAACTCAGTTTTTTTAAATGAATGATTTGAAGAAAAGTGGAAGAAATGGAAATATAAATTCAAGGTCCCCTAAGACATAAAAGTTATAAAAATTTAGAGGTGCCTTGGTGGCTCAGTCGGTTAAGTGTCCAACTCTTGACTTCTGCCGAGGTCATAACCTCACGGTGGGTGAGTTTGAGCCCTGCGTTGGACTCTGCACTGACAGTGCAGAGCCTACTTCAGATTTTCATCCTCCCTTTTTATCTACCTCAGTCTCTCTCTCTAAGTAAATAAATAAACTTTAAAAAAAATCTTAAAATTTCAACAAGAAAAAGACATTTTTTAGAAAATCTGGGATAATGTACAGAGATTGGACACTAGAAGATATTAAGAAATTAACTTACTTCATAAAATGAATAATAATTTCTTAATGTCTAATACTAAATCTGTGTAAATTTGCACATATTTTTGACTCTAGGTGAAAATGGACACTTGAGATTCATACTGTTTCTTCCCCTTTTGTATATGTTTAAAATTTCCATAACAAAAATTTTTAAAAATAAAAACATTCAGCAGCAAGAGGTCAGTATTAATAAATTCATCTACTGAGCTAGGATTGTTTCACTGGAGGAGGCATCATAGAGTCAAGGGGAAGATCTTGGGCCTTGTCATCAGAACGGTCTGGGTTTGAATATGACTCTGTTACTTACAAGCACTGTTACCTTGGGCAAGTTATTTACTTTTCTAAGTCAGTTTTCCCGTCTGTGAGAAAGGATAATGTTTTCTACTGCAGAAGGTTTTTAGAGGCACAAGTGAGATGTTATAAATAAAGTGGGCATCACTTTATGTATATAGTGCATGGCATAGAATAAATTAAATGTCATAGAATAAAATAAATGCTTTATAAATGTCAACTAACTAAAAGCCTTCCTCTCAAAGTAGTATTTTCTATTGAATGAGATTTCTGAATAGTAAGCTATGTTTGATTACAATTCTAAGTTAATTCTCACAAAAGAAAGCCAATCAATAGTGATTCCCTAACTCCTCATGCATCCCCATACTGGATTAGGAAAACCAAATAGTCAACTTATAATATTTGAAAATAAATGAATTCATGATGGTTCCCGATGTTGTAAAGAGGCTGCTTGATAAAAAAAAATTAGCCTATTTCGAACAAAATCATTAAAGTTAAAAATACCAAGAAGCTTATGTCTGAAGAAATAAACCACATGTTTTACAGTATTTGAGAGGAAATAACACCCAAATTATTATAGTCACTAATAGTAAATTCAAGCCAGAGTTTGAGACTGTCTTTTTTTCTGCATAATATTAGCCATCTTTAAGCTAAATTCAAGATATTATAAATAAAATTCTTATTTTATTTCAAGTTCTTCATCCCTACCTTTGAATAACTTTTCACATTGTTTCCAAGAGCCAGGAGCTATTCAGATAGTTTATATTCCAAAACTATGAGTCATTTTTTATCAGTGGATTGTATTCCTCATTGTAGAGGATAAAGAAAATGGACATGATCCCAAGACTCAAATTATATGATCCCCTCTTCTTTATCTTTGTTAATCATTGATTTTCACTCAGGTTTCTTCACGATAATTGATATATGTGTGTGTGTGTGTGTGTGTGTATGTATATGCACACATATATATGTATATATATGTATATTTTTTTCATGTTCCTAGGTCTTTACAGTTCTATTTCCATTTATTTTCACCTAATATTTTATAGGACAATTAGAGTATATTCCTTATGGGGAGAAAAAAAGCAGTCTTCTATAATCTTCTGTAAAGTATACTTTCTTTACCTTCACATATTTGCTAGCAATTGTCATACTTTTTTTATTTCTCCAAGGAAAAATATTTTCCTGGTACCATTTTGCTTCTCATCTTTTGGGGTCCTAGCTGAATAAATCTTGAGAGTTCAGCTCATAACTGGGGAAACTAAATTGACCTAAACTTTATATGAGTCCTATCCCAACCTTGAAGTACTTAGCAATATAAATAGATTTACATTAAATAAAGTTTTAAATCACCATTTGTCTTTTATAAAATTGATAGACACTAATAGCAAAATATGGAATAAAATGATTTAGACTAAAAAGAAAAAAAAACAAAATAGAATAAATACTACAATTGCCTTATCAACTCACTGACCTTTTCAGTCAGAAATTTGTGTATTTATTTATGTTAAATTTTTATTTTATTTTATTTTAGTTTAGTTTAGTTTATTTTAGTTTAGTTTAGTTTAGTTACTTTGAGGGAGAGGAGGGACAGAAAGATAATCCCAAGCAGGCTCCACACTGTCAGCCGGGAGCCTGGCCCAGGGCTCAATCCCATGAACCATGATATAATGACCTCAGCCAAAGCCAAGAGTGACATTTCAACCAACTGAGCCACCCGGGCTTCCCTAAAACAAAATACTATACATGTTGCTGTGTCACCTGATTTCCAGTTAACAACATATTTTATGAAAATTTTATATCAGGATATATAGGTGTGAATCATTTGCTTTAATTTAATTAAATGATATTTTAATTTAAACTTCTGCCATGGTTAATTTAATTAGTTCTATTTTTATAGATTTTATTTTTATTTACAATGCTGCCATAAATATCC